>JBBGZY010000046.1:2500-1332500 GCA_037952925.1 Lithobates clamitans | reverse complement strand
ATGTCAACATGTGCTAGCTGCCATCATGTGGGATTAAGAGAAATTTGGCTTTACAAGAATATGTCAAAAAATGTTCTAAACATTTTCTGGACAAAAAAACTGAAATAATTCAGAATTTCGAGGGGTTTTAAATTCTCCCTAAAACATCAATGATGTTCTTCATTTTTGTTTTGAACATCATTGATGTTTTGCTTGATGTTTTCCAAGTATCTATTACACCTCATGATCTCCCCGATCAGGATCTGGGCACTTTCACTGGTGAAATGACCTTCATCCACAACATCATGATCACCTAAAAATAGACAGACACTCACCTGTTGTGGTGACAACTATGTCTCCCTCCTCCTCCTCTGGTTGTGTTTGGGGGATTTCCCCTTCTTCCTGAGGTGGGGGGTCTGTTGTCTCCTCTGATGAGTGGTGTCCTCCCAGTCTTTTCTCCCCTATGTAAAAAAAAAATAGGTATACTTAGCACACAGATATTTGATGGCAGAAATAGGAATATGAAACATTGCTTGGAAGTGGGGTACTATTGTCTGTTTTGGCAGAGTTCCAAGATGAAGAAATATTTTTGTCCTTTGTCAAGCTTGAATACTTACTTGTTTTGTACAAGCTTCACAGATGGAGACACCCCTACAGTATACACTGGAGCACCTGTGTGGGGCCCCCTAATAAAAAGGGTGTTCTGGTGTCCCACACTAGTGCTCCAGTGTCCAGATGTGTAAACAGCTGCTGAGTGTCCTAAATCTACATAGACTATAGTTTGCAGTTCATTCTAGTTACAAACCCATCTAGACACCAAAATTATTTTAAGAGGAGTAGGCCCTAAAAAATGTATTGAATTGCATCTGGACAAAACATGGTGTTTTATTGGCTGAACGAACAATGTTTCCTACGAACGAATAATGTGTCCTTGAACATGAAAGTTGCCATTTTAAACTGTACAACAGTAAAGAAAAGCACTTGGAGCAGCACGGATGTAATAAAAAGAAAGAATAGGAACACAGGACAACTAATTACTTTTTTGCAACACTCTCCTGATCCTTCTATACTGATCGTGCTCCCTTAATTTGAGGTCCGACCACTGCTTCCTCAGTTGATCCTTGGATCGACGTACCCCAAAATTACGGTGCAGACTTTTCACATCTTTCGCCATGATCTTGGCCTCTCTGACATTTGGGTTGGGGTAAGGTCCATACTTCCCATCATAGTCTGACCATTTCAAGATGTCCACCATCTCCACCATCTCAACAAAGGACATATTCTATGCCTTCGGGATCGTGACGTTTCTGGCTCCAGGCTTTCCTCCTCCTCCTCCTCGTTGCTGTAATTAGCACGCACCTGCTCTGTCTCCGCCATGTGCTCTCCCCCACTGCGCCGAACGAGAAGGGGTAGGGAATAGGCTAGAAAGGACATCAGGGGCGGGCGGAGTTTCACGCATGTGCAGTGTATATAAAGTGTAACACGCGTGCGTCGTACGTATGATCTGTGAGCGGAGGAAGGCGTATAGGAAGCGCCGATCGTGATAATGAAGGCAACATTTAAACTTGGGCCCATACTGCTTATAGATTGAGGCCTATATTGGGACAAGATTAAGAAACTTTAGCCTGACATTAGGGTTTGTCTTGTGTATTGCAGATAAAATGGATGACTTCAATGACCACAACTTCCTCCCCCTGTTCATAGACAAACACAGGGAGCTGCCCTGTTTGTGGCAAGTGAAACATCCACAGTATAATCATAAACAAAACAGGCAGGCAGCCCTGGAAAAACTTCTGGAGTTGGTGAAGCCGGTGGTCCCCACAGCAACCATCCCCTATTTAAAATCCAAAATTGGTGGCCTGAGGAGCACTTATCTTAGGGAGCGCAAGAAGGTCCAGGATTCCCAGAGATCCGGAGCTGCAGCAGATGACATTTATGTCCCCAGGCTTTGGTACTATGAGAGACTTTGTTTTCTGTCAGACCAGACTGAAGTCAGGGAATCCCTCTCAACCCTTCCTTCCACTTTTCCTTCCACCCTATCTTCCACCCCAGCTGAGGCTTCTGATGTCCAACCTGGGACTTCCAGCCAGGAAGAAGTGGAGGAGCCCAGCTGGAGCCAGGTATAGCATTGATCTACAGATTTCTGGTCAAGAAATAAATGATGGTTCCTAGATGTTATTATTGATCACTAATTGCTGATTTAATAAAGTGTTTTACATATCAATAGACAGTAGTGGGCAAAAATAATTGGGACAAGAATGAAAAATTCTGGGCTCAGAATGACAGTCTGTTATATTTGTTAACATTCAATTATGATTAATGAAGAAAAAACTAAAACTATGTCCCTTTTTCATACACAGGAAGACCTCAGCCAGGAGGAGGCTGTGGAATGTGGCACACAGGAGGAGGCTGTGGAATGTGGCACATAGGAGGAGGCGGAAGTTAGTGGCAGCCAGGAGGAGGCGGGGCTAAGTGGCAGCCAGGAGAAGGCCGGGCCCGGTAGGATCCTCACAGAATCGCAGGTCCCTCCCCTCGTCCTTCCAAACAAAAGACCCAGGAAGGGGAGTAACATGCAGGATTTAGCACTCAGGCTGATTCAGGAGGCTTCTGCGTCCCTGAGAGCCACCCCCACTCATGAAGAGGCCTTTGCCTCCATGGCTGCCACCACACTGCAGGGCATGCAGGAGGGCCAACGCCTCATGTGTGAGGAACTCATTTATCAAACATTAAATAAGGGGTTGAGGGGAGAAATCACACCCAATACCCATTTGCATCCTCCTCCTCCTCCTACTGCCACAACTCCACCACCACAGACACAGCGTGGAAGGGAGCGTAGAAGGAAGACCAGAGAGTGATGACCTGGGTTCAGTCTGGTTCAGTCTGGTCTGACAAAAGATGCAGGCTCTTGTATGACCACAGCCTGGGGACATACATGTCATCTGCTGTTGTTCATGATCTCTTGGACTTCTGGACCAGATTGTACTCACTTATATATGAAGTCCACAGGCCACCAATTTTGCCAGGAAATAATTGATGTGTGCCCTGGGGGCCAAAGGCTTCGCCAATTTCTGCTGTTTCTCCAGCGTTGCCTCCCTCTTTCTTTGGTTATGAACACTTAATAAATTTTTGGTTTGTTTTATTATACTCACCTATGTGTGTTTTCCTTCAAAAAGGACAGTTTGCTTGTGAGGAGGCAGGTACATTTCAAAAATACAATGTGAAATTAACAAGAGACACCAACACCAAGCAACCTCCTTGAGATTACTAAATAATACAAGATAATAATGGTGTTGTGGTAACTTGACACAAAAAACACACCCAAAAATATTCTGGAGTAAAAAAAAACACAAGATCAGGCTTTAAAAAAATCCTAAAAAAAAAATATTTAATCTAAAAACATCCCAAAAAGATTATTTTTTCAGGAGATGTGACAAATAAAAATATTATATTGATGAAATCACGAGAAATAATAAAGAAAGAAGTTTGTGAGAACTCTGTGTGAATATGAGCAGCATAACGACTTCATTCTTCTAGCATTATAAAGAAGAAGAGAGTGTGCTGCATTAAACAATTTAAAACATTGCAGCGTGACGAAAGTGCTATATCCATTCCGAACGCTAATTTTACCAGACCAAGCAGTTCTGTCTCGGAATTTATTCTGAGCATGCGTGGCACTTTGTGCGTCGGAATTGTCCACACACGGTCGGAATTGTGTGTGTACAGGGCATTAGCCTGTCCATCTGCCTTCACTGTATTTAATAAGATGTGGTAAAGATCCCCTATTAATCCCCGTTTAGTAAGTCTAACTGAAGTTGCTTTCAGTAGGATTTCTGATGGGTTATATTGAAATGAAAATGTTAAAGCTTGGCTTTGTAGAGCATGGCGAATCTGAAGGTACTGATAGAAGTTAGACTTTTATAGTTGGAAGCGATCTTTCAATATACTAAAAGGCAGTAAAGTATCCCCTTCAAATATCTGGTAAAGGAAATTTATCCCAGCCCTTTTCCATTCTTGAAATTCTGGTATTTTATTTATCTTGGGTAAACAAAAATCCTCCCATATTGGCATATGTCTTGTATATCCCTTATGCTGCATAATAATGCGTATTGTCTCCCACAGTTTATGGATTAGATAAAAAGTTGGAAATGTTCTCTTCTCATAAAATCTGTGGGAGACTATTCGCTGAACTAGTGGTAAAGGTTTAAACTGAATCATTATTATATTCTGTATAGGGTTTTGATCATCTATCTCCTCCCAACCACACCAGTATTGAAGTTGTGCTGCAAATAAGTACAGTCTAGAGTTAGGGACCGCTATTCCACCTCTATCTTGTGCCTGTTGGAGGGTTTCAAGTTCAATTCTTGGCTTACCATGTTTCCAAATAAGGTCTCTAAATGTAGAATCTAATGTCCTAAATAATTTTGATGTCAACCAAACTGGAGAATTATGTAGTAGGAATAACAATTGGGGGAGCCACACCATCTTCACCATATTTGCTCTCCCTATCATAGTTAATGGAAATTTGCTCCAAGTTTTACTTTGTTGCCTGAATTTACCTAGAAGAGATAATACATTTTTATCTATATAATCCTTAACATTTGAGGTGATTATTACCCCCAATTCCTTAAATGACGTAACATACTTAATCTGGTGATTCTGGTGTGGAGGCCCCAATTGCGTCGGGTTCATCGGATCAATTGGCATTATTACTGATTTATCCCAGTTAGTATTGAATCCTGAGAATGTACCAAAATGATCAATAAGTGAGATAGCTTTAGACATAGAGTAATGTGTATCCCACCAAAAAAAACTAGAGCATCATCGGCAAAGAGTGATATTTTTTCTTCGCCCGCACCTCTCTGGAATCCCACAATGTCTGGATTTTCCCGAATAGCCTCCGCCGGGGGTTCCACAGCCAGTGCAAAAAGGAGAGGAGACAGGGGACAACCCTGTCTTGTTCCTCTCTTCAAAAAAAAAGGTAATCAAGTTGATCCATTAATCTGTACTCTTGCACTCGGGGAGTTATATAGCAATTGTATCCACTTAGTGAATTTTGGTCCTATTCCAAAATTTTTTAGGGAAGCCCATAGATAATTCCACTCAATACTATCAAATGCCTTGGAAGCGTCCAACGACATGATAGCTCTATTTCCAGTATTATCTATGGGTGCCTGTAGGTTTAAAAAAAAGGGTCTAATATTATTGGCTACTCATCTATTTGGGATAAAACCTGATTGGTCGTGGCGTATTAATTTATCAATATACTTTGAAAGTCTATTTGCCATTATCTTTGCCAAAAGTTTAACATCTGATGTTAACAGGGAGATAGGGCGGTATGCATCAGGCTTTGTTTGATCTTTACCTGGTTTCAGAATAGAGATGATCACAGCCTCTTTCATTGAGGGGGGTAAAGATCCCACCTCGTAGGCATGGTTAAAAACCATTAGGAGATCATTTGTTAATACCTCTCTGTATGTTTTGTAAATTTCTCCTGGAAGGCCATTTGACCCAGGAGATTTATTATTGGCTAAATTGGTAGCTGCAACCCTCAATTCATCTAGTGTTAATGGTTCCTCCAATATCTCCCTACCATCATCTGTCAACCTTGGCAAATTAATGAACTCAAAGAACTTTTTCATATTCTCCTTGTGATCTCTTGTCCTACTTGTATATAGCTTCTGATAAAAAGTCCGGAACACTTCTAGAATTTCTAGGGTATTGTTGGTCTTCCCATATTCAGAAGTATGAATTTCCATAATAAGGGATGTTGATCCCTGTACCTTTACAATAGAGGCCAATATACGTCCTGTTCCTTCTCCCTCCTCAAAGTAAGGTTGCTGCAAAAAAAAACTTTTATTCTCTGCTTTTTTTATGGCTACTTGTGCATATTTTTCTTGACTATTTATCCATTGTGTATGAGTGCTTTTACTAGGATTAGATATATTTAATGCTTCAGCTTGTAACATACTATTAGCAAGATTTTTTCCCCAAGCTCTAGATTGTTTCTTTTTTTTGAAATTTGTGAAATAAGAAGGCCTCTAAGGTAAGCTTTCTGTGCGTCCCAGTATATTAAGGGTGATACAGTAGATTTATTCATCTGCTGGAATGTAGTAAGTTCTAATTTAATTTCGTCTGGAGGAAAAAATGAAATCCAGTAAGGGTTCACCTTCCACAATCTATTCCCCACATTAATCCTAAATAAAAAGGATAATATCAAAGGTGAATGGTCAGATATACCTCTGGCCTCATATTTAATTTCACCAAGATATGGCAATAGGGAGTCAGACCCCAGTGCTAAATCTATTCTTGATAAGGTATTATATGTACTTGAAAAACATGAAAATTGTCTACTGGTTGGATTTTGCAATCTCCAAAGGTCAAGTAGTCCCATTTCTGCTATGTATTTGGCAAAGGCCGTGGTCCCCTGTGGATATCGTTTATCCGATAAGGAAAATTTATCCATTGATGGATCCATATAATTATTGAAATCACCAGATATCATACATAATCTATTTATTTTATCGGATGCAAACACGATAAATTCCTTCAAAATTTCAGGAGAATAAGGTGGTGGAATATAAATATTTGCCAATACACATTTTTTTCCAGCCAATACACAATCCAAAAAAATATATCGGCCCCTACTATCCTTCCTAACCTGTCTACATTGAAAATCAAATGTGTTGGCTATAAGAATGGATACACCTCTAGAGTGTGATGTATATGTTGAATGAAATTGAGTTCTAAACTGATTTTTCTTTAAGTAATGTAACGTATGAGGAAGTAAGTGAGCTTCTTGAAGGCAAATTATAGAAGGTGAAAATCTCGTCAGTGAAGTAAAGATAGCCTGCCATTTTGATGCAGTACCCAAACCTCTAACATTCCAAGATATTATTACATCTTTCTGAGAGGTCATAAAACAGTTACATCATATATTTTAACTTCAATTATAATCATATCGCAGACTATATTTATACTTTAAAAGCCACTTGTCCATAGAGTAGAAGGGCAAAAAGCATAGGCATATAAGAGGGAAGAGGCTGAAAGAAAGAATATCAAAAGTTTACAAACTATCTTCATATTTTTTATAGTACCATCCATCACTTAATTCCCAGGAGCTCAAAGATAGGGAGGAGAAGGGCGAAGGAGAGGGAAGAGAGGAGATCTGAAACAGGAGCCTAGCGATAGAGTTGATATGCAGAGGTTTAGTGAGAGGTGTAACGAGACTAACATATAAGACAAATAGGACAAAGACAAACAAGCAACCAAGACCAGGGCACATGACGGACAAAAAAAATAAATAAAACAAAACATGCGTCAAGACACTTAAAAGACCATAACAAAGACCAAAAAACTGAAAAACAATCATATGGGTTAAGTGACCTGAAAGGCCCCCAAAAGTGGAGCCAGGGAAATTAACATATAAAACAAAGACAAACGACTACAAAACAAGACACGTAAAAGACAAAAACAAAAACACAGATACAATCATAGGGGTTATATGATCCAAAAGGTCCCAAAAGTAGAGCCCACCCTGACCAAAAAAAATAAATAAAAAAAATAAAATAAAACAAATTTATTCCCAACTTTCCATATCATGTTAAGAAATTAATTTGAATGCATGTAATTATCCAGCCATTTAGACACCGAGTCTGGTGTTGTAAAAAAAAACGTATTGTCCTGTGTCTTTACTCTTAACCTAGCTGGAAATAGCATAGCATAAGACAGTTCCAATTGCCTCAAACGTCGCTTAACCTCCACAAAACCGTCTCTTTGGCGCTGTACATTTGCAGAAAAATCAGGAAAGAAACTTATCTTTGAACCTTGCATGCGTATATTTACTAGTTGTCTTGCTCTTTGCAGCATCATGTCTATCTTTGTAGTTCAAAATCTTCAAAATAAAAGTTCTAGGTCTTGATTGCTCTCCCAAGGGCAGGGATCGTCCAGCCACTCTATGTGCCCTTTCCACAGAAAAGAATGAAGAAAAATGTTCAACTCCCAAAGTATCTTTAAGCCATCTTTCAATAAATTCTACTGGTTTATTTCCTTCCGCCCGTTCGGGAGACCTACTATCCTAATATTGTTTTGTCAAAGACGGTTCTCGAGGTCCTCCAGGCAACAATCATATGAGGTTTATTGATGAATCGTTTTTTTTTCTTCAGATTTCATAACTTTTTGTAGAGAGTCTTCAAGTGTGCTGATTCTTTCTTCTGCACCCGATATTCTTTCTTTAACTGTATGAAGATCTTGTCTAAACAGATTTATATCTTCCCTCATTCCCTCGAGCTTGTATGATAGGGAGTTAACAGAGTTGTTACATATATTGATAGCCTTCATTATGTCAGTCAATGTAATTACATGCTCTGTGGTTGAGCTATTTAAAGTGTTTGGAGCGTTCGATGATGTAGCTGATATATCGTGCAGATCGCTCTCAGAAGCCAAGTTACTTATTATATCATCTGGCTGGTTACTTGATGTTGACTCTATATCCATTAACCCCGCTCTATTGGCTTGGGATTCCATTATCGATCCCTGTGGACCCTGGATTAAATTAGAAATACCAACTTGTACTTCTTCCTTAGCTATAGTAGGGACATGAGCAAATTTTTCAAGTCGGTCTGTTATATCTTGCTGTTTATGTTGAGATTTGGTTTGATGTTTCTTATCTATACTGGTCTGAAGAGAGCATTCCTTTATAGTATGGTCTTCAACCCCCGCGTCCTTCTTATTTCTACGGGTCATTTTTCCAAACTGCTAAATTCACACTGACTTACTATCTCATATACCCCACTCCAGAAGGTATATATTATTTGTTTCTATAAACAATTAATTAATTACCGCCCCTTTGAATTGTTACGCGCTGACAGTGTATACGCATAGGATGTGCTAGTACTTATAATGCTTGTTTTCACTGGTATTTCAGATTTTCCAGAGTAAGAGGCAGGTTATATTACCCTTTGTAATAAAATAGGCTGATACAACACATAACCAATATGCTTTTAACTGTTTTCCAATGTATTCAGATGAGTTCAATATGTTCAATAAATTCAATATGTTCAATCTGCAGTGAAGTACCACTCATGGGGCAGATAGAAGAACAATATTCTGCTAAAATATAGTCAGTAACAAGTGTAACAAGTGTAGCAAGTATAACAAGTATTGCTGGTGAAGAAAAAAATTGTAGCAAGTGAAACAAAGTGAAGCTAGAATCCAGGATCAATTGAGCCTTTTCCACTTTTATCCAAAAAATGTTCAAGTCTCTATTTTTAATGTCCCACCTTCTCCACCTTTCTCCACCTTTCTCCTATTATGAGATGTATAGTATATATAGTGTATTTAATCAAGAGTCTTACACTAATAATTAAAAAAAAATTGTACCTGATACCAGAGTGGTTGGATAGTTGTATATCTTATTCAGAATGCCAGGGATAATGCCACGGATAATGCAGACTCACACAACCACCATGCAAGGGTTGTGGGGATGAGGCCCTTGTCCCCATCAACATGGGGACAAGGTGCTTTGGGGGGCTACCCCAAAGCACCCTCCCCATGTTGAGGGCATGTGGCCTGGTACGTCCCCCCCTTTTCCTGCAGCCTGCCAGGTTGCATGCTCTGATAAGGGTCTGGTATAGATTTTTGGGGGGAACCCCACGCCATTTTTTAAAAACATTTTGGTGCAGAGTTCCCCTGAAAATCCATACCAGACCTGAAGGGTCTGGTATGAATTTTCAGGGGGACCCCAACACCATTTTTTTTTAATTTTGGTGCGGGGTTCCCTTTAATATCCATACCAGACCTGAAGGGCCTGGTATGGAATTTGGGGGGACCCCCACGCAATTTTTTTTTTAAATTTTGGTTTGGGGTTCCCCTTAATATTCATACCAGACCCAAAGGGCCTGGTAATGGACTGTGGGGGAATCCCATGCCATTTTTTTCCATGACTTTTATCTGTATTGCCGAAACCCGACAATTCATTATAGCCGCGAGTAGTTTTAAATTACTTTTTTTCCTTTAGAAATGTCATTTTGTTCAGGGACTGTTCTAAACACAGGAAACATGTGCTACTTTACAGGCATACTATAGACACCCCTCGGGTACAAAATTTAAAGGAATATTTCACTTTTATTGTTTCACTTTAAGCATTATTAAAAATCAATGCTCCCGAAAAAACGGCCATTTTTAAAACTTTTTTTGCATTGATACATGTCCCCTGGGGCAGGACCCAGGTCCCCAAACACTTTTTATGTCAATAACTTGCATATAAGCCTTTAAAATTAGCACTTTTGATTATTCATGTTTGTGTTCCATAGACTTTAATGGTGTTTGTGTGTTCAAACAAAATTTTTGCCTGTTTGCATGTTCTGCTGCGAACCGAACGGTTCATCCCTACTCAGACAACACTCAGGTACTCACAATGCACAGGTACTACCTGGCACTAATACTCAATACAGCCCATGTGCACTCACAGCACACATGTACTTACAATACACAGGTACACACTCACCCTACACAGATACTTGACCCCTGTTAAAACCTCTTGTTTTCAACTCTGGTTTTTAACTCACCACTTAGTCCAGTTCCACTAACACTGCTTTTTAACTCACCACTTAGTCCAGTTCTACTAACTCTGCTTTTTAACTCACCACTTAGTCCAGTTCCACTAACTCTGCTTTTTAACTCACCACTTAGTCCAGCTCCACTTGGTCTAAGTTCCAGCAAGCTCAAAGATGAGCAGGCTCACAATGAGTTCTACAGAAAGTTATATAGGCCTCAAGCACCTGTGACCAATTAACCACTCCCCTGAATTAATAGGCTGAAGGAAGCAAAGAAAAAAAAGGCTGTTTAAAAAGTGACAGAAAAAGGTGTTTAAAAGCTACAGTATAGTACAGTGTCAAAGTATCAGACCAGTTTATACCCTGCTGACATTGTACTGTACATATACTAACTTGTTTGCAGGACTTGCTCCCCTCAGTACCAGTTCTGCTTCCAGGGATGCTTCCAACATTACCTCGCTATAGGAACAATATCCACTTGCTGTTCTGCCCCTTGGCGACCCGCCATTGGATGCTGGCCGGCTCTCCTGTTGAACATGCATGGTACAGTAAAGGAGGAGTCATTAAGTCACCACACACTTTTCCTGTATAGTTTACAGAGCCAGGAGAGGTCCGCAGCTAGTACTATATATTGAAATAGGACAGCAGCCGTGCGGTCAGCAGACTGAGATCTAGGGAAGGCACAGACCTTCCAACTGGGCTGGAGGGACTTACATCGCTATACACAGCGCTCCTTCACATGTGCAAATGGGTAATCATTTTATCGCCCCCTCAAGGGGCCATATCGTGAAATCAGTGGGCCTGTATATGGGTGCCTACTTATTGTTAAAGCAGGCTTCTAGTTTCTGATTTACCCTGCCTGTAGACCCCCACAACCATTGGGCAAGGGTAGCGAGGAGGAGGCCCATGTCCTCATCAACATGGGGCCAGGTGCTTTGCCAGGGAGTCTCCCCCTGGCAAGGTACTCCACTGTGTTGAGTTCATGTGGCCTGTTATGGTTCAGCAATAGGATGAGGTGCATTCTCATCCCCCTGCCTTTCCTGGCCACCCAGGCTGCATGCTCAGATTAAGGGTCTAGTATGCAGCCGGGGGGAGGGGGGGGACTTCATGCAGTTTTTTTTTCTTGCTGAAGGATATGCTACAGTAAAAATGACATTCACAAAGAAAAAAAATAAATAGTGTAATTTGCTGCCATTGACAAAGGCTGGGTTTCTGTTTCATTTGCCAATTTCAATGGGGTTTGGTGTCTGAAGTTTGCCAAACCAAACCCTTGGCAGTTCAGCTCATGACTAGTCAAATTCACTGCTTTAAAAATATGCCTAAGTGCTCTGTTTTAGCATGCCGGTAGCTTTCCATTTTTGGCTGGAACGAGTCATGGTGAGGGGGTGATGTGCCTTTCAGTGTTTACTTCTTTCTTATTTAACTTTATTTCAAATGCACAAAGTGACACTTCATTCATGTCTCCGCACAGCACTGGTCATTGCATTGCGTGGTGCCTACCTGTGCACTGTGGTAAAAGGCTACATGTCACAGCTTTGGGCTTTAATGCAAAGTGAACAGGGCACCTAGCGAACAATTGTTTTTTTATGCGGCTTAGGAGGGCAATAGGCGGTGCAAACCACAGGCTGCAGGAAAGAAATTTGCATGATTCACCCATAAACACAGACAGCTCTGACAGGGGAATCCCTCCTGACGAGCAATTGTACTTTCCCATTGGGGGGCAGGGAAAGCCTTCCCCACCGGGAGAAGACAGTGATTATTGCTAGCTGCTATAGCAGCCGATAGCGATAATCGCAAGTAAATCCAGCAGGCTGGTTGTATTCAAATTGATCATTCAATCGATTAACTTGGTACATTCAGCCCGCCCACACATGGTTCGACTCTCAGGGTTCAAATTCGAACCACCTATGGCCGGCCTTGAGGTGACTGGCATTTAGACAGTGTGGAATAATGCCAGTCACCACAGTATGTGTTAACAAGTCCTAATAGTTAAAACAGTACCCTAAGAATATTTTCTCATTCTTTACATGCACACATCCTTTTCCAGATTTCAAAACCCAAAGACCCTTTTTTATCTAAAAAATAAATACCCTCATTAACAAAAAAGGAGTTGGTCATTTTTTAATTTACTGTATTACTTTGCTTGTTTGGCAATATCATTGCACTGTGATTTCAGACTTGTATTAAAGATGATCCTAATATTTTGCATGTGTGATTGCTGGGATTTTCTTAGTCCAATTGCAATACAAATGATTTTCTAAGAAAAGAAAAATAAAGCGGTTTAGATATTTGAAAAGACATAAGGAAGAAAAAAGTATTTTTAATGAATGCTGTATCTGTTAGACCAGTAGTCCTATTCTATTCTGCCGCGTTTTAAACAACATGTTTTAATAAATATTGTCTGCAGGTTTTATGCACATAAATGCTTAATCTTACAAATGTAATTCTAAGGGCATTCCTGTTTTTTGGGTAAGTGACTGAGTTAAAGTTTAGTATTCCCACTAAGCACAAGCACTAATAGGCTCCACGTGATTTCCCTTAACTGCTACTACATGCTAAACTCCCATTAAGCTATACCTCACACAAGAACTTACTATACTTGCTGCATTCATTACAGCTATTATATTTGTAAGGCCATTCCTGTACAGTTCTTAATAATATTCCACTTTAGCTGTGTGATCTTTGGGCACCAGGAACCCTGGTTTCTTGAACAAAACAGGCTTTATTCAAACTAAAAGGCTTGAAAGCACCAAACATAAAGTTCATAACAGTACAAAAATCAAACTCAAATACTCCTTGTCGGGTTAATAGAAGTTCATACAAAACAGAACAAACGGGTTATCCTGGTGTTTTTCCTCTTGTACTTTCAGAACCATTTCAGGGGAGCATGGTCAGAGTGAGATGAGCCTTAACTTTGTCCTTATGAGGTAATACTGAAGCATCTCCAGAGCCCATTTAATAGCAAAGCACTCTCGCTCAACTATTATGTAGTTTTTCAATGCTGCTTTTAATTTTTGAATGAGAAAAACAACTGAATGCTCCTCTCCATGAATGACCTGCTATAGAGCAGCTCCTAATCTCACATCAAAGGTGTCCATCTGAATGAGAAAATCCTTATGGCTAGGTTCATACTGCTGCAATACGATTTTGATCTGACTTTCAGTGTGATTATGTAGTGCCAATTGGATGCAACTTTGATAAGGTTTATATATTCTATGGGACCAAAATTGCACTGGAATAGGCACCAAAGTAGTGCAGGAACCTTCTCCAAAATAGCTCTGTTTTGAGTTGCAATGAGTTGAACAAACACCATTGAAATGCGAATCTGTGCAACTCAAGTCACACCTGAAATCGCACTAGTGTGAACTAGGCCTTAGAGAAATTGGGTGCTACCAGCAATTGGTGTTGACACAGTAACAATTTGAGTTCTAAGAAGGTCTTTTCAGCATCTGCATTTTATTTAACCATGACCAAACTTTTGTCAAGTCAGTCAACATCGCTGACAGGGTTGCAAAATTAGACACAGACCTCCTAAAATACCCCACTATGCCAAAGAATGCACTCACCTGATTTTTGGTGAGGGAGTAAGGCCAGGACTGTATAGCCTCCACTTTTGACTGGGGGTCAACCATCCCTCTTCCAACAATGCATCCATGGGTATCCTCCATGCCTACAGCACTCTTTTCTGAGTTCACAGAAAATCCCTTCTCCTTAGGCAGTCTAAAACATAGGCAAATGGTATTCCCACTCCATACTGAAAGTAACAATGTCACCAAGGTGTATTCCCAACGGGGTTGTAAGGTCTGATCTATAACCAGTTGGAACATGCCAGGAGCAGTCTGCGGGCTAAAAGGCATTCTTTTGTACTAATTGATTAATGTAATAGAAGGGTCTGGCGCTGTTCCTTTAATTGAATAATACCCAACCTGCGTGTAGGTTTCTAAACCAAGGCATGTAAATATAAGGATTATAAATATAAATTCCTAGGTGTAAACAAAAAACGTGCAGATATCAGATAGTGATGTACTTAAAATATTGGTGAATATTGTACAATTATAAATGATACGCAAGCTGTAAATATCTAAAAAATATTAGTGATATCAAATCCCATGCATGGTGTTGCTGGTTAGTATTTCAAAGGACGTTATGTGTGGGGGGAGGGTGAGGGAGGGGGGGAGGGGGGGTGGGAGGGGGTGAAGGTGGGGAGGGGAAGGGGGGGAGGGGGAAAGGGAGAGGTGTGGGAGATCTACTCCTGGTTGAGGCACTGAAAAGTATTTGAATCACTCCTAATAAAGTGCAAACGTGCTGGTGAAGTTCAAAAGGAGTCCTTATTGTGTAATACACTTGTTGTCAAATTCATTTAAACTCTTATTGGTATAGTATCTTGGCATATGTCTTGTGCAGTATCTTGGTGCTTGTGATGTTGTGATTATATTCCTTCAATAGTTTTAAAATCCTTGCTCTGAAAGTGCAGCCACTCACCGGATCACTTCACCCCTACAGGGGTATCAGGCAGTTACAGTTTTGCGCCACTGTACGGCGATCACTGGCGGGCTCAGGATCGTGGTGTATCATATGTAAAGAGAGAAGGAGTGCCCATAGAGTAAAATCGTTTATTTAAAAGGATTTATTAAACAAATGGAGAGGTACTCACAATTTCACAGTGTAAATCAAGCGAAGTAGTTAAAACGTCACAGTTAGCCTTCAGCGCTGGTAAAGTAGGTAATGTTGGGAAGCACAGATTAGGCCACGCCCTATGCGTTTCGTCGTTAGGACGTCTACGGGAGCGTGATCCACGATATCTGCACGTTTTTTGTTTACACCTAGGAATTTATATTTATAATCCTTATATTTACATGCCTTGGTTTAGAAACCTACACGCAGGTAGGGTATTATTCAATTAAAGGAACAGCGCCAGACCCTTCTATTACATTAATCAATTCAGCTGTCCCCATTTTTGGTGACTGCTTGTTGGGCGGCAGCAGTTCCATAAATCTTACCAATAGACCTCTATTTCCACTGCGCGGGTTCACTATCCCTTTACCATTCTTTTGTACTAGGATTTCCCCACTGGGGAAGAGAAAACCGTTTTCTTCTGGGTAGCCTTGGTTGAAGTTATCGGCTAGTATAATTTTGTAAGGTCCAAAGTGATGATGTATTGTGATGATGAATTGTATTGTTTGACCTAGTATTTCAATTAACTCATCCACCTGTAGGCATCAAATTTTGACAGAATAGCACAGTGCCATTGGGCTTTGGGACTAGCACAATCCGGGTCAATCACTTAATCTGTGATTCCTCAATTATTCCTAGCATCAACATTTTCTTTACCTCATTTGAAACAGCCTTCCTCCTGAGCTTCAGGGTCGTAGTATGGCCTAATATAAACCTTAACAACAGGCACAGTAATAATATCATGGTAAATAATGTTAGTGAGCCCTAGGGATGAGCCAAACACCCCCCTGTTCGGTTCGCACCAGAACATGCGAACAGGAAAAAAGTTTGCTCGAACACGCGAACACCGTTAAAGCCTATGGGACACGAACATGAATAATCAAAAGTGCTAATTTTAAAGGCTTATATGCAAGTTATTGTCATAAAAAGTGTTTGGGTACCCGGGTCCTGCCCCAGGGGACATGGATCAATGCAAAAAAAGTTTTAAAAATGGCCGTTTTTTTCAGGAGCAGTGATTTTAATAATGCTTAAAGTCAAACAATAAAAGTGTAATATCCCTTTAAATTTCGTACCTGGGGGGTGTCTATAGTATGCCTGTAAAGGGGCGCATGTTTCCCGTGTTTAGAACGGTCTGACAGCAAAATGACATTTCGAAGGAAAAATTCCATGTAAAACTACCTGCGGCTATTGCATTGCCGACCATACACATAGAAGTTCATTGATAAAAACTGCATGGGAATTCAACACAGGAAAACCCCGAACCAAAATTTAAAAAAAAAAATGACGTGGGAGTCCCCCTAAATTCCATACCAGGCCCTTCAGGTCTGGTATGGATATTAAGGGGAACCCTGGCCAAAACTTAAAAAAAAAAATGACGTGGGGTTCCCGCTAAATCCATACCAGACCCTTATCTGAGCACGCAACCTGGCAGGCCGCAGGAAAAGAGGGGGGGACGAGAGTGCGCCCCCCTCCTTAACCGTACCAGGCCACATGCCCTCAACATTGGGAGGGTGCTTTGGGGTAGCCCCCCAAAACACCTTGTCCCCATGTTGATGAGGACAAGGGCCTCATCCCCACAACCTTGGCCGGTGGTTGTGGGGGTCTGCGGGCGGGGGGCTTATCAGAATCTGGAAGCCCCCTTTAACAAGGGGACCCCCAGATCCCAGCCCCCCCCTGTGTGAAATGGTAAGGGGGTACTTACCCCTACCATTTCACTAAAAAACTGTCAAAAATGTTAAAAATGACAAGAGACAGTTTTTGACAATTCCTTTATTTAAATGCTTCTTCTTTCTTCTATCTTCCTTCATCTTCTTCTTCTTCTGGTTCTTCTGGCTCTTCTCTTTCTTCCTCCGGCGTTCTCGTCCAGCATCTCCTCCGCGGAGTCTTCTATCTTCTTCTCCTCGGGCCGCTCCGCACCCATGGCATGGGGGGAGGCTCCCGCTCGTCTCTTCATCTTCTTCTTCATCCTCTTCTCTTCTTCCTTCTTCTCTTCTTCATTTTCTTCTCCGGGCCGCTCCGCACCCATGCTGGCATGGAGGGAGGCTCCCGCTGTGTGACGGAGTCTCCTCGTCTGACGGTTCTTAAGTAATGGGGGGCGGGGCTGATGCGGGGCTGACACGCGGTGACTTGACGGGACTTCCCTGTGATGTCCCGGGGAATGCCACAGGGAAGTCCCGTCATGTCCCGTGCGTCAGAGGGGGCGGGGTCCCCGGGTGGCCCAGCCCCCCGTTATTTAAGAACCGTCAGACGAGGAGACGCCGTCACACAGCGGGAGCCTCCCTCCATGCCAGCATGGATGCAGAGCGGCCCGGAGAAGAAAATGAAGAAGAGAAGAGAAGAGGATGAAGAAGAAGATGAAGAGCGGGAGCCTCCCCCCATGCCATGGGTGCGGAGCGGCCCGAGGAGAAGAAGATAGAAGACGCTGCGGAGGAGATGCTGGATGAGAACACCGGAGGAAGAACCAGAAGAAGATGAAGGAAGATAGAAGAAAGAAGAGGCATTTAAATAAAGGAATTGTCAAAAACTGTCTCTTGTCATTTTTAACATTTTTGACAGTTTTTTAGTGAAATGGTAGGGGTAAGTACCCCCTTACCATTTCACACAGGGGGGGACCGGGATCTGGGGGTTCCCTTGTTAAAGGGGGCTTCCAGATTCCAATAAGCCCCCGGCCGCAGACCTCAACAACCATCGGCCAGGGTTGTGGGGATGAGGCCCTTGTCCTCATCAACATGGGGACAAGGTGTTTTGGGGGGGCTACCCCAAAGCACCCTCCCAATGTTGAGGGCATGTGGCCTGGTAGGGTTCAGGAGGAGGGGCGCACTCTCGTCCCCCCTCTTTTTCTGTGGCCTGCCAGGTTGCGTGCTCAGATAAGGGTCTGGTATGGATTCTTGGGGGGACCCCACGCCGTTTTTTTTTTGGCACGGGGTTCCCCTTAAAATCCATACCAGACCTGAAGGGTCTGGTATGGAATTTAGGGGGAACCCCACGTCATTTTTTTAAAAAATTTTGGCCGGGGTTCCCCTTAATATCCATACCAGACTTGAAGGGCCTGGTATGGAATTTAGGGGGACTCCCACTTCATTTTCTTTTTTTTTTTTGGTTCGGGGTTTACCTGTGTTGAATTCCCATGCAGTTTTTATCAATGAACTTCTATGTGTATTGTCGGCAATGCAAAAGCCGCGGGTAGTTTTACATGGAATTTTTCCTTTGAAATGTCATTTTGCTGTCAGACTGTTCTAAACACTGGAAACATGCGCCCCTTTACAGGCATACTATAGACACCCCCCAGCTACAAAATTTAAAGGCATATTACACTTTTATTGTTTGACTTTAAGCATTATTAAAATCACTGCTCCTGAAAAAATGGCCATTTTTAAAACTTTTTTTTGCATTGATCCATGTCCCCTGGGGCAGGACCCGGGTCCCCAAACACTTTTTATGACAATAACTTGCATATAAGCCTTTAAAATTAGCACTTTTGATTTCTCCCATAGACTTTTAAAGGGTGTTCCACGGCATTCGAATTTGCCGCGAACACCCCAAATTGTTCGCTGTTCGGCGAACTTGCGAACAGCCAATGTTCGAGTCGAACATGAGTTCGACTCGAAGCTCATCCCTATTAATGGCATAGATTCAACAAGGTGTTGGAAACATTCCTCAGATTTTGATCCATATTGACATGATAGCATCACAAAGTTGCTGTAGATTTGTCAGCTGCACATCCATGATGCAAATTTCCCGTTCCACCACATCCCAAAGTGCTCTATTGGATTGAGATCTGGTGACTGTGGAGGCTATTGGAGTACAATGAACTCATTGTCATGTTCAGGAAACCAGTTTGAGATAATTTGACCTTTGTGACATGGTGCATTAGACTGGTGGAAGTAGCCATCAGAAGATGGGTACACTGTAGTCATAAAGGAATGGACATGGTCTGCAACAATAATCAGGTAGGCCGTGACAAACGATGCTCAATTGGTACTAAGGGGCCCAAAGTGAAAATATCCCCCACGTTATTACACCACCAGCCTAAACCGTTAATACAAGGCAGGATGGATACATGCTTTCATGTTGTTTATGCCAAATTCTGACCCTACCATCTGAATGTTGCAGCTGAAATCAAGACTCATCAGACTAGGCAAAGTTTTTCCAATTGTCTATTGTTCAATTTTGGTGAGCCTGTATGAATTGTACCCTCAGTTTCCTGTTCTTAGCTGACAGGAGTGGCACCTGGTGTGGTCTTCTGCTGCTTCAAGGTTCAATGTGTTGTGCATTCAAAAATGTTATTCTGCATACCTTGGTTGTAATGATTGGTATTTGAGTTACTGTTGCCTTTCTATCACCTCAAACCAGTCTGTCCATTCTCCTCTGACATCAACAAGGCATTTTTGTCCACACAATTTCTGCTCACTGGACATTTTCTCTTTTTCAGGCCATTCTCTGTAAACCCTAGAGATGGTTGCACGTGAAAATCCCATTAGATCAGCAGTTTTTTAAATACTCAGACCAGCTCGTCTAAAACCAACAACCATGTCACGTTTAAAGTCACTTAAATCCCATTTCTTCCCTATTCTGATTCTCGGTTTGAACTTCAGCAAGTAGTCTAGATGCCCAAATGCAGTGAGTTGCTGCCATGTGATTGGCTGATTAGCAATTTGTGTTACCAAGCAATTGAACGAAAGTATCTAGTACAAGTGGTCGATGAGTGTATATATTGTTAGTTATGTCACCTACAAAAAACCTATGCGCTTTCCAAAGTTTCCATGAGAACGTGAATGCAGAGAGATTATCGTTTTTTAAAGCATATAAAAGTTCAAGAGAGGAATTACAGTTTAAGTCTTTGACTACATCAGACACATTAGGTGTAGTTATAGATTTCCAGTTCCGTGTGATATTAAGTTTGACAGACAGAAGAATATGTAGAACTAATGTTCTAGCCAGGCTTGGGATAGTAATTATATTAACCACCTCAATACTAGGCACTTTTAACCCCTTCCTGCCAAAACCAATTTAGCTTTCAGTTCTCTGAGTCCGGGGTCCTACTATCCAATTCGCAATAGTAGCAGAATGTGACCGGCTCTCTATGGAGCCGGTTTACATATCTCCGATGTGGCTACGGTGCGAATTTGCACAGGAGGCCTGTGCGTCTTTTGGTCTCTTTCAGGTCCGGATTCAGTCCAAAACTTAGGCTGAAATTGGACCTGAAACAGCGAACCAGGACACACAGGACCCCTGCTGGGAGCCGCATCAACATCCAGTGTGAACCCAGCCTCACACTTTGAATTACAATTACTCAATCATGCTACACTGTACCCAAAAATTTTTTATTATTTTTTTCACACAAACAGCTTTCTTTTGGTGGTATTTAATCACCAATGTGTTTTTTCTTTTTTGCGATATAGGTGAAAGAAAATCTTGCAAATAAGTATTTTTTCTTCGTAAATTTAGGCATTTATTAATTTTAGGTATTTATACTACTACATATCTTTGGTAAAAAAAAACAAAAACAAAAAAAACAAAAATGAATCTGTGTATATTATTTAATCTGTGTGCAAGTTATAGCATCTTCAAGCTATGTTTTGTATCATTGAAAATCGGTCAATGCTGATGTACTGACTGTCTTTCTCATTTCTTGAGGCCCTGAAATGTCAGGACAGTACAAATACCACCCAAATGACTCCTTTTTGGAAATTAGACCATCCAAAGTATTTAGTAAGAGGCATGGTGAGTTTTTTGAAGTGGTAATTTTTTTTCCCATAATTCTTTGGAGAATGAAGACATAATTGTCATATTAACAAGTTATCACACACTGCCTTGGCATACTTGCAATTACACCCCGCAACACATTCTGCTACTTTTGGTGATGCCACATGTGTGGGACTTTTTCACAGCCTGGCCACCTACAGAGGCCCAACATCCAAGTAGCAGCTTCAGGTGTTCTAGGGGCATAAATTACACATTTAATTTCCTGACTACCAATCACATTTTTGAAGGCCCTGGAGCACCAGGAGAGTGGAAACAACCACAAAATGACCCATTCCTATTTTGGAAAGCAAAACCCCAACATATATTTTATGAGGCATAATGAGTCTTTTGAATATCCAATTTTTTTCAATAAGTTTTTATGCACTTGGGGCTAAGAATATGCATGCATCATACATGCTAGGGGGAGTACAACTGGGGGAATCCATGGCGGAGAAGGATCTGGGGGTTTTGGTAGATCATAAGCTCAATAATAGCATGCAATGCCAAGCTGCGGATTTCAAAGTGAGCAAAGTCCTTTCTTGCATTAAGAGAGGTATGGACTCCAGAGAGAGAGATATAATTTTGCCCCTGTTCAAATCATTAGTAAGACCTCATCCGGAATATGCAGTTCAGTTTTGGGCACCAGTTCTCAAAAAGGATATCAGGGAACTGGAGAAAGTGCAGAGAAGGGCAACCAAACTGATAAGAGGCATGGAGGAGCTCAGCTATGAGGTAAGATTGGAGGAACTGAACTCTTGAGAAGAGGAGAATAAGGGGGGATATGATCAACATGTTCAAATATATAAGGGGTCCATATAGTGAACTTGCTGTTGAGTTATTCTCTTTATGGTCAACCCAGAGGACACGGGGGCACTCTTTACATCTAGAGGAAAAGAGATTTCATCTCCAAATACGGAAAGGTTTCTTCACAGTAAGAGCTGTGAAAATGTGGAATAGACTTCTGCCAGAGGTGGTTCTGGCCAGCTCAGTAGATTGCTTTAAGAAAGTCCTGGATACTTTCCTAAATTTACATAATATAACTGGGTACTAACATTTATAGGTAAAGTTGATCCAGGGAAAACCTGATTGCCTCTTGGGGGATCAGGAAGGAATTATTTTCCCCTGCTGTAGCAAGTTGGAGCATGCTCTGCTGGGGTTTTTTGCCTTCCTCTGGATCAACTGTGGATATAAAATTGGGTATATTGGATTGTACGATATTTTTTATATTATTTATTTATTGTTTTTAAGGTTAAACTGGATGGACTTGTGTCTTTTTTTCAACCTGACTAACTATGTAACTATGTAAAATGTGGAAAGAAAACCTTTTTTTTATTTTACACAAAGTTGTCCATTTATAAGATATTTCTAACTCATAGCATGTACATACCATGAATTAAACCCAAAAATAAATTCTACAAAGCAAAGGATAAAAAAGATTACCTGTGGTTTTAGTAGTGCAGTTGTCCACAGAGGAGAGAATTGGTCCAGGCAGCAGGCAGAGATGTGGTCAGCAACAGCCAAAGGAATTGTCCAGGCAGCAAAATGGTCAGCACAGCCAAAGTATTGGTCCTGGCAGTAGGCAGGAACATGGACCATAAATAAGCCAGAATCAGTACAGGTAGCAGGCAGAGGTGTGGTTTGTTTAGGCGGCAGGCAGAATTATGATCAATTAACAGGCCAGGGTCAGTCAACAGCAGGCAGAAATATCAGGCTTAGGACCTCAGTCAGGTAAGACCTGAGCACAGGGGTAGAGGCTTCCTCCCACCCAAATCTCTTCGAAGCCTCCAGTCCCCAGACCTTAATCCAAAAACTACTGAACCCAGAGAAAACTAAAAACGTCATTTTCTCCATTCAGAAAAACTATTCTGAAGTTCCTCACTTACATGAGACCCCTGTGTTATCTTGAATCCCACTACTACAACAGTAGGGCAAAAGATCAGTCCAAGCGGCAGGCTAATAACTCGATCAATTAACAGGCAGAAACATGGTTGATAAACAATCTAGGGGCAGGCAGAAGCATTATTGATAAACAAGCCAAGGTCAGTTCAGGTGGCAGATAGAGGCACGGTGAGTTTAGGCGGCAGGCAGAGGCATGATGAGTGTGAAGCAAATGATCAGATACGGGAAGATGGCAAGAATTCAAAACTACATTCACCTAACTTCACTAATATTGTAGAGCAGCATGGTAATGGTGAAAGCATAGGCCTAGTTGGGAAGGACAATGGATCTGAGCGAATGCTTTCTGGTGGGGGACCTTCCTGGAATATAAGGACAGTGATGATTTCCTCTTGCTATCAGAGAAAGGGTTTGGGTCTTTCAATGGATTTACAGTAGATAACATAAGAATTATATATTGCCAAATTGAAATGATAAATGGAGACTTTCTTGTACCAGTGGTGGGTTCTTCTTGTTGCAAGATAGGGCTGGATCATCTGATCGCTAAAATTGACTCCCCCCATGAACATATGGTATGCCTGTACATACTGGGGCTTCTGGACTTGGCCATTCCTTCTGTGGATTTGCACGGTGGTGTTATGTGGATTGAAGAAAGAATATATACAGTGTGTCTCATTTGTCCCTTTACTTCATAGCCAATACTTGTTCATTCCGCAAACTCGCCGACTCCCCTGTTTTTAGTTTTGTGTTTACCAGCCTTTGGGGGAAGCCCTTCCTATTAGCTCTCACTGTGCCACAAGCTAATGTTTTCTTCTGATAAGGACTCTGGAAAAGGGCAAGTTGGTATAATAATTATCAATGAAGAGATGATAACCCTTTTCAAAGAGTGGGAATACAAGATCCCAAATTATTTTCCACTTGTTCCAAAATAATCCTGGGCAGAATATGACTTCAACATGGCTAAACTACTTTTAAAATCACAATAAATATATATATCCCTTACAATTAAAGTATTTGAATAAATAGTACCCTAGACTGTGATCGCAAGAGGGAAACAAACAAAGAGATTTCTTTAATTTAGTAATTTTTGCAGTGTCTGATGTGGATCCAGGTGACTTTTCCTTCAAGTTTTGCAAAACTGTACATGGAATAGACGCTGTATTGTCTCCAAACATTTCCTTATATATACACAGTACATGTCTCTTAACAATCCACGAGTCACCTGGCTTTAGTTTTAGATCCTTTCAAACTTTTTAGGATCTAGAATTGGGGAGAAAATACATAAATGAGATTGTCAAAAAGAGATCAGCAACATTCTCTGTGAGATCCGAATGGAGGACTTCAGCTGTTGAGACAAAATTAAAGCAAGTGAGTAGCACACCCTCAAACAAAATCTTACAGGGAGAGACAACATCCCCTTAAGGGTTTGATAAAATATAAGAAAGCATTCAGGCAAAAGTTTTTCAGTTTCTTACTCTACTTTTACTCTACTTTTTCCTCTACAATGTAGACAGTAGGGGGTGTAAAAATAAAACCTCAAAACTTCTAGTAAGGACTCTCCTATAAAAATGTTACTCCTAAAAAGTCTGTTACTCTCTGTAGATTCTGGCACTCTGTACTTACAAACTACTTCTGATAACATTTTTTACTGTGGCCTTTGCAGTAGCATTTACTACTGGACAGCCAGAAAACATGTCCATACAGACAAAATGCATACTCATAAGATCCTGACTTGTGCATATCTTTTTGTAATCTCTGGAAGGGATGTTCAGCTTTTGGTAACACCTTTGGTACCAGGTAAAACAAGAAGTGATATGTTATAAAAACAACTGTGGTGAACCCTGGCTCTATCCCATGCTATTCTTTTTCCATGTCCTCTGTATAAAAGGCAGTTTGCTTTCTCTGAACCTTGATATATACTACTTATACAACTGAATAGCACCAAGACCTCTCCTTCATGGTGTCTGGACTTATCTATACCTGATTATCTGTGTGGTTACTTTCACCCTTGGAGATTCGACGTACATCAGCCACTGCTAAAACGTTATATATAAATATAAAATAGTAGGTATTCTTTACTTCCTATAAGTGCTTGCTATTGCTATCCGGACTGCCATTTAAAAACCAATGCTATATTGTTTATTATTATTTTTTATAGCTAAATTATAAACATTCCTTACCTTTGGAAACTTTCCGGCTGCTGCAAATTTGTACATGAGGCTCATCTTTTAAAGGTATCTTGGTTTAATAATGTCCATGTGTCTCTGCATTCCCTTGGGCATTTTAGCATATGTTTCTTAACAATAAGATATGTACATACAAAATGTTTCATTCTTTGATTCTAATCAGTATATATCTCATTTTTCAGATAGTGAGATTCGCTTTTGTCTCTATTTTGTTACAATTTTGAGCCCCATTTTGTGTCCTGAAGAAGCCTAACAGCGAAACGCGTAGATGCACAAGGGCTCATTGTACAAATTGTACCATTTGTCTATGGTTTTATTCTTTTTGTTTGATTGTTGTATAAATATTATGAATTTTTTTCAATAAATTATGTGATTATTATTTTCAATACTTCTCTATTGTTTCTATGCCTCCAAAGTCCGACTTTTGGCTACCATGTAGTACCCTTTTTTCTCTATCCCATGCTCATTTACTAAGGCAGACATAACTGCTTATGACTGATGACAAGCTGGAGGGAAAAGAGTGGCTGGCAAACATAAATGACCACCTTTTTCCAAAGTCCTGTTTCATAAGAATTTGCCCCCTGTGGACCACTTGTTCTTCTAGTTCTGGGGTCCTTGATGTTGAATTATCAATCACAGCTATACTGGGCCAGAACTAGGGTGGAATTTGTGAGTTGTACAGACCCAGCAAGTATCCGGGGCTGTAAATGCAGCATCCTTATAGTCGCCTGGTCTGCTTCCATGTGTGAGTTTTAAAGTCAATATGGCTACTTCAGCAAGAAGCTGGAAGGCTGCAGACAGCCAATCAATTAATTTGGCATGCTTGATTGGTTTACCTGCCAAAGTGAAAACAAACTTCTGACCCGTGAAATGGAACCAAAAGCTCTTTAATTCTCTACTATATATATAAATATACACTCTTTTTATAGCTCACAGGCTGTGCTAAAACATGGAGCTCAGCTTCTTGAGCTGGGTAAAGGATCCAATGACTCTAAATACAGAGTATGCTTCTGGGTGATAAACTGCATATTCAGTATAAAACCAAGATCAACTCTACAAAAAAACAAATATCTGGGTATTCAGGGAGTGTGTCCTGCACTGGGCTCACAGCAGCTGATTCCAACGTCATCAATTTAACGCATGTGGTTTTTGTTTGTCTCGAGCCTACTCCAATACAGGCAATAAGGTGGCTGGATTCAAATGTACGCATTTTTCATTGTTAGCTTTGTACATAAACAAACAAAACAAATTCATATTTGGAATCTGTCATTAGACAAACATTTAGTTAGCTGTTTGCAATATTTGCTGCGCAGAATGTGGGTCCATTAAAAATGTAATATTTTACCAAAATAATGTCTGTAACTTTGTCTGATAGCACCTTTGCATAAAGCTACAGCTCTGATATATCGCGGTGAACCCTTCATAACTGGGTCCAGCTTGCATGAAATACAATGGGGAAGGAAAGTATTCAGACCCCCTTACATTTTTCACTCTTTGTTATATTGCAGGCATTTGCTAAAATCATTTAAGTTCATTTTTTTTCAGCATTAATGTACACACAGCACCCCATATTGACAGAAAATTGACATTTTTGCAGATTTCTTAAAAAAGAAAAACTGAAATATCACATGGTCCTAAGTATTCAGACCCTTTGCTGTGCCCTTTGCTGTGACACTCATATATTTAACTCAGGTGCTGTCCATTTCTTCTGATCATCCTTGAGATGGTTCTACACCTTCATTTGAGTCCAGCTGTGTTTGATTATACTGATTGGACTTGATTAGGAAATCCACACACCTGTCTATATACGACCTTACAGCTCACAGTGCATGTCAAAGCAAATGAGAATCATGAGGTCAAAAGGAACTGCCTGAAGAGCTCAGAGACAGAATTGTGGCAAGGCACAGATCTGGCCAAGGTTACAAAAAAAAATTTTTGCTGCACCTAAGGTTCCTAAGAGCACAGTGGCCTCCATAATCCCTAAATGGAAGACGTTTGGGACGACCAGAACCCTTCCTAGAGCTGGCCTTCTGATTCTTTGGTCTGATGAGATCAAGATAGAACTTTTTGGTCTTAATTCTAAGTGGTGTGTGTGGAGAAAACCAGGCACTGCTCATTACCTGTCCAATAAAGTCCCAACAGTGAAGCATGGTGGTGGCAGCATCATGCTGTGGGGGTGTTTTTCAGCAGCAGGGACAGGACGACTGGTTGCAATCGAGGGAAAGATGAATGCGGCCAAGTACAGGGATATCCTGGATGAAAACCTTCTCCAGAGTGCTCAGGACCTTAGACTGGGCTGAAGGTTTACCTTCCAACAAGACAATGACCCTAAGCACAAAGCTAAAATAACGAAGGAGTGGCTTCACAACAACTCTGTGACTGTTTTTGAATGGCCCAGCCAGAGCCCTGACTTAAACCCAATTGAGCATCTCTGGAGTGACCTAAAAAGGACTGTCCACCAACGTTTACCATCCAACCTGACAGAAATGGAGAGGATCTGCAAGGAGGAATGGCAGAGGATCCCCAAATCCAGGTGTGAAAAACTTGTTGCATCTTTCCCAAAAAGACTCATGGCTGTATTAGATCAAAAGGGTGCTTCTACTAAATACCGAGCAAAGGGTCTGAATACTTAGGACCATGTGATATTTCAGTTTTTCTTTTTTTTAAAAAATCTGCAAAAATGTCAACAATTCTGTGTTTTTTCTGTCAATATGGGGTGCTGTGTGTACATTAATGAGGAAAAAAATGAACTTAAATGATTTTAGAAAATGGCTGCAATATAACAAAGAGTGAAAAATTTAAGGGGGTCTGAATACTTTCCGTCCCCACTGTATATTACAATGGCTTGGTTCTATCATGCTGTTTGTGTAAGAACTTGTCAGGGCTGGGTTCAGCCCTTCCTTTTCTGAGCTGGCTGCTCAGCTGTCGGCTAATTGCCAGCTCCTATCTCTCCACAGGTACCCAGCTGTTTATGATATCCTGCTCCGTCAGTCCTGCCTACTTAAGCCGTCCAGCCCAGAGGATCTCTACCTTTGCCTTAGTCTACATCACAGAGATGCTCTCCTGCATTCCTGTTAAAAGACTTGCTTGGCTGACATCCCTTTTGGCTCCAGATCCTGCTTGCTGTTTTACTATGCTCATCTCTGGCTCCCTGATGTTTGGCTTGTCTGACTATCCATTCCGGTTCCTGAACTCTGGCTATATCTTGACTAAGTTTGTTCTATTTACTTTTATTATTAAAGCGTGATTTAACTGTACTTCTGTCTTGGTCTGATTCATGGTTTCTGACAGTAGGCGAAGGCCATAAATTCAGAGGATGCAGTCAATCCGCTTGTTGGTAATATTTTTTCAAAATTGGATGAACTGGATTACCGCATGGACCAGTTTGCCATGGTGTTACAAACGCTCCTGAGTTGCACGGCTCACCTGGAATCTCCCACTGTGGCCACCCCGGTACAATGTTGCAGGCCTGTTCATTGATGCTGCCTTTGTATCGAAGCACTTGATTCTGCTGCAGCTGCATGACACTCTACTTGCCATTGAGGCTCTTGACGGGAGACCTCTACAGCCTGCCCACGTGACTCATGAGATGGTTCCATTGTCCAAGGCCGTAGGAGCTCTTCACCATGATATAATCCAATTCCAAGTTGTTTCCTCAGCTAAGTTTCCGCTGGTTATTGGTTATCCTTGGTTACAGACAATGCAGTGAGACATGCTTCCAGAAGGTAGCCAAGGTCAAGTGCACCTTTTCACTCTCATCCCTGCCGTTGGAGTACCGTGATTTTAGCAATGTCTTTGACAAAAGTCAAGCTGGTAATATGATTGTGCAATTAATATTATTATTATACAGGAATTTTATAGCGCCGACAGTTTACACAGCTCTTTACAGCATTAGGGCAGACAGTAAAAGTACAATACAATTCAATACAGGGGGGAATCAGAGAGTCCCGCTCATTAGAGCTTACAATCTAGGAGGGAGGGTCAAGTTATACAAAAGGGTAATAGCTGTGGGGGATGAGCTAATGGAGAAAATAGTGTAGTTGTTAGATGGATGCAAGATAGGCTTCTCTATAGAGAAACATTTTCAGGGATCGCCTAAAAGTGGGTAAATTTGGAGACAGTCTGACAGATTGGGGTAGCGAATTCCAGAGGATGGGCAAGGCTCGGGAGATGTCCTGGAGGCGGATATGGGAGGAGGTGATGAGGGAGCTAGAGAGCAGGAGGTCTTGGGAGTAACGAGGAGCGCGATTAGGTTGGTATTTTGAGACTAGGCTAGTGATGTAGCTGGGGGCAGAGTTGTGGATGACTTTGTAACTTTTTGTTAGTATTTTGAATTTAATTTGTGTGGCAAGTGGCAGCCAGTGGAGGGATTGGCAGAGAGGGGTAGCAGACACTGTGCGGTTTGTAAGGTGGATGAGTCTGGCGGCAGCATTCATGATGGACTGAAGGTGGGATAGTCTATTTAAAGGTAAGTCAATGAGGAGGGAGTTGCAGTAGTCAAGGCTAGAGATAACCAGGGAGTGAATCAGGAGCTTTGTGGTTTTATTGGTTAGAAAGGGACGTAGTTTAGAGATGTAGCAGCGGTTGAGGTGGCAGGCTTTGGAAAGTGATTGGAGGTGGGGCTGAAAGGAGAGTTCAGAGTCCAGGATAACACCTAGCATGCTGACATGTGGGGATGGGTGGATGGTTGTGACATTGCTCTTGACAGATAAGGATTGTAACCCACAGAGTTGGTCTCCTGAGTCCATTAAGACCTTTGAGAGTCTCAAGGCTGCGTTTGTTTCTGCTCCAGTGTTGGCACATCCTGATCCTATGTTATCTTTTATCCTTGAGGTTGATGATTCTGAGATTGGTGTTGGCGCCCTTCTGTCTCAACGTCCTACCTCTGAGAGCGCTTTGCATCCTTGTGGCTACTTTTCGAAGAAATTGTCACCTATGGAGTGCAATTACCAGATTGGTGACAGAGAGCTGTTGGCGATCATTTTAGCCCTGAAAGAATGGAGACATCTCCTCGAAGGTACCACTGTGCCCGTTACTGACCATAAGAATCTCACATTCTTGTCTGAGGCTAAATGCCTCTCTCCCAGAAGAGCGTGATGGGCTCTTTTCTTGTCAAGTTTCAATTACATTGTCTCATTCTTACCCAGTACTAAGAATGTAAGGGCTGACACCTTGTCATGACAATTTTCCTCCACTTCCAAGTTGGAGTTGGTTCCGGTTCCTGTGATTCCTCCTGATCGTATTCTGGCTATGGTTCGCACCAGTCTCACTTCTCCTTTGGGTGACAAAATTCTTGCTGCTCAGGTCCATGCTCCTCCTGAGAAACCTTGTGACCGCTGCTTTGTCTCAGAGAGTCTCTGTACTGCCGTGCTCCAGACTTACCATTCTCCCAAGGCTGCTGGTCACCATGGGAAGAATCAACTCTTTTGGGCCATTTCCCAACAATTCTGGTGGCCTAGTCTGTGTGCTGCTGTAACTGCCTTCATAGCTGCCTGTTCCGTGTGTGCTCAGAGTAAGACTGCACAACATCTTCCAGTGGGCCTCCTGCAACCCATACCCAATGGAGAGAGGCCCTGGACCCACCTGTCTATGGATTTCATTGTGGAGTTATCTAATTCCCAGGGCAAGACAGTTATCCTTATGGTGGTTGACCGGTTCACAAAAATGTCTCATTGTATTCCACTTAAGAAATTGCCCACTCGGGAGATCTTTCGCTTACATGGGCTACCCAAGTTGATTGTCAGGGGTAGTCCGTTTGTGTCCCGGTTCTGGCGAGCCTTTTGTGCACAGTTGGGAATTCAGCTTGCTTTTTCCTCTGCGTATCACCCTCAGTCTAATGGGGCAGCAGAACGAGCCAATCAGTCCTTGGAGCAATTCCTATGTTGCTATATTTCTGCCTTCACCTTAGTCTACACCACAGAGACGCTCTCCTGCATTCCTGTTAAAAGACTTGCTTAGCTGACATCCCTTCTGACTCCAGATCCAGCTTGCTGTTTTACTACACTCATCTCCGGCTCCCTGACGTTTGGCTTGTCTGACTATCTGTTCCGCTTCCTGAACTCTGGCTATGCTTTGACTATGTTTGTTCTATTTACTTTTATTATTAAACAAGTGTGATTTAACTGTACTTCTGTCTCGGTCTGATTCATGGTTTCTGACAAGAACTCCAGTTTCATGTTTCAAAAAAGACAACTTTTTCTGGCAATATTTATCATTGCTTGCTCTGTTGTTAGTTTTAGCGAGCTAACACAAGTAGTTGTGTGAAGTTGGAACCCCATGTTTGTAAAACCTGAATAAAAATATACCATTTGTTTGTGCTGCATTTGTGCCAACTTCACACAAGTCTTTAGTTTCCATCTGACATTATTTTCCTGATGTCATAACATAATAAGTATTCTTCTGCTTATTCCACGGCACTTACAAGGAAAAGGGGCACATCATTTCACAATCCACACATTCTGCTTTAGATTTCAAAAATAAAAATAAATAAAAACAAAAGGACCAACAATCTGTATATGACAGAACAGAAAGTTCTCAGCCAGATCAAAAACTATAAAACAACTGGCTGCAGATGGCATCTATCCTAACAGGGTGTGTGGACTTGATGTGATGGGTCTGTTATATTTAAATTTTATTTATTATTGCTCTCACATCATGGTCCACACATCAAGTTATTATCAGCCCTTTGGATTAAATTTTTGTAGAAAAACTTCTTATGTATCCCATCCATCTTGGCTCTGTTAAATATTAACAATTAACAACCTCATCTTAATCTTTTTTCTCTCTAAATAAGGGGTTATTGTATAAATGTAAAATTACAAAATTGTTATCTTAATCGTAATCTAAACGAATTCCATCTTACAAATTTCCCCAATAACCTGGATTTCATTTCCAACCAAAGGTTGTCTAAACCAACAATATATCTATATTATTAATAACATTTTTAAACTCATTTCAGAAATTACTACTCAAGTGATCATCTCAATATCACACCCTAATTCTAATATATATCCACAGATATATTTCCTTAAAGGATGACATTTTACTTAATTTCCCTTTTTTAAATGCACTGTTTCCACTATCAAAGGATATTCAATTTGTGTAATACATGGTAAAGTGTAACCTTCATTTTACCATGTTTGGAAAACAGATTCAAAAATAATTGTGATCACATTGTTATCATTAGATTAATTAACCCGGCACATTTTGTTATTAATGTGTTGTCTAAAAAAAAAAGAAATTGGCATGGTGTCCTTTCAGCTTATCACTGATCTCTTATCCCAGCTACATTCTTTCATGAGAGCACAAAGGAGGGGTCACATCTGCATACATGACACACACAAAAGATAGAACTAAAGGTTCCAACATTCACACACATACACGAATATCTCTGTAAAATCACTTACATTTTTCCCATTTGTACACAATACATGCATATCATTCTCTCACTTTCTTTTAACTCTTTAATATTTCCCTGCTTAAATTCCTTATTTTATTCTAATATCCTTTGCATCCCATGTATTGTAATCCCATACTTCACATACTGTACCTTCTATGATCAGACAGGCACCCATAGTGCTCATTCCATCTTCCCTCTCTGACAACATATAAAGTATTCTGTTTTAACTCTAACTTCTCTGTTTTGACTTTACTAGTTGTAGTGCCTGGCCCCAAATTCATCCCACAACTTAACATCAAAACATAAACCGGGTTCTTCACTCAGCCACCATCATGACCCATTCCACAACCCGAAGTCCCACAACACAACCGTACCAACAATGGGTACTATAGTTCAGTGGTGGCTGGTGAAGTTTTAGGATGGGGGCGCCAGACCCCGCCCTTCCTTTTTGACCCCTCCCACTTGGTGAAAATGGGCGTGGTTTCAGCTAAATAGTGGGCATGGCTCTAAGGTTGTGTGGTTAGCTTCTGAGATGAACGAGGGATGGAGGGAAAGGGAGAGAGGGATGGAGGGACAGCTGGCCCAGATCCTACACAACAATAGAAATATGTGTATTCTAGAAAGTTTAAAAATCAGCAGATAAAGATATTTCAAACACCTGGTGTTAGCACTTCAATCATCCCGGCACCATGGTTGGTATGGTGTCAGGATGATTGAAGTGCATTATTTCTATTATTACATTGTAATATAAAATGAAATCATTCAACTCACCATAATGCAGAATCAGTGGGAGCCCTGAGCGTGTCACTAGCCACGTCGCCTGCCACCAGATGCCAACAGGTGTCCCCAGCGGAGTCCGTCCTTACATCAGGTGCCCCCAGCAGAGTCCCTCCTTACATGCAGCCTGCGTCTCATTAAATGCAGCCTGTGTCCCATCAAATGCAGCCTGTGTCACATCAAATGCAGCCTGTGTCACATAAAATGCAGCCTTTGTCCCACTAAATGCAGCCTGTGTCTCATCAAATGCTGCCTGTGTCACATAAAATGCAGCCTGTGTCACATAAAATGCAGCCTGTGTCCCACCAAATGTAGCTTGTGTCACATAAAATGCTGCCTGTGCCCCACCAAATGCAGCCTGTGTCACATAAAATGCACCCTGTGTTTCACCAAATGCAGCCTGTGTCACATAAAATACAGCTTGTGTCTCATCAAATGCAGCCTGTGTCCCATAAAATGCAGCTTATGTCCCATCAAATGCAGCCTGTGTCCCATAAAATTCAGCCTGTGTCCCATAAAATGCAGCCTGTGTCCCATAAAATGCAGCCTGTGTCACATTAATGCAGCCTGTGTCACATAAAATGCAGCCTGTGTCCCACCAAATGCAGCCTGTGTCATATAAAATGCAACCTGTGTCCCACCAAATGCAGCCTGTGTCCCACCAAATGCAGCCTATGTCACACCAAGTGCAGCCTGCCTGTGTCCCACCAAATGCAGCCTGCCTGTGTCCCACCAAATGCAGCATGCCTGTGTCCCACCAAATGCAGCCTGCCTGTGTCTCACCAAATGCAGCCTGCCTGTGTCCCACCAAATGCAGCCTGCCTGTGTCCCACCAAATGCAGCCGGTGTCACATCAAACCCCCCCATTCTCCACGGGAGCACAGTGGTACTTACCTTGCTGTGTGATGTCCTTTCCTGTGGTGTCTCCTTCCACTGGCAGCAGTGATGGAGGAGTCTGCTCCTCATACTTCCAGTTTTCTCTCTCTTGGGCGCAATGGGAGAGAGGAAACAGGAAGTGACATCTAACTCAGATGTCAATCAAACCGCCCGGCCGTAGTAATAGATACTACGAGCGCCTGGCGGAAGCTACTCAGCGCTTCGGAAAGCGCCAAAAGGCATGACAAAAGCCCGCAAATGAAGCGCTGCATCTGCAATCTCGTGATTGCATAGATGTGGTGCTTCCCATAGTGCACTGTGTCCAGCGTTCGAACACAGTGCACTTAAGGACCTTTTTTTGTATTTTTTTAAAGGGCCAGTTTAAAAAAACATTTTTTTACATTTTTTTGTGACTGCCTGGAGGGGGGTGGGGGGGGTGGGGGGGCGGTGCCCGTGCACCTCCTATGGATGGGCCACCACTGCTATAGTTACAGACCCTATCAACATCCAGGCTACTACTAAGGTTCATAAGCCATCATTACCATCCAGCACTACACTCCCTTCGGAATCCACCAGTCCCTCTTGCACCATAGATGCGATGCAGGCCCCGATACTTTCTAGTAACACTTCCAACAAAAAACAGCTTACATCTCCCCACGTTCACTATCCCAACATGCAAGAGTTACAGCCTGTCAGGGATACCAAATGCAGGTATCCAGCAGGGGTGATCAGATCAGTTGGCTGCACTTAAAGGAATCGTGATTTATAAGTGATAATAATAGTACTCAAGCGCTGGCGTGATGAGAATTAAAAAATATATATACATATATATATATATATATATATATATATATATATATATATATATATATATATATATATATATAAAGTGGTAGAAGCTGCAAGCCAAAAAAGGTGATCTCTCACTAGTGCAGTAATAAATTAGTAAAAAAATGGTGCTCTATTATCTCAACACTCTAAACATAAAAAATACTCATATAAATAAGTGCTGTGTGCTATACTGATCCCTGTAGATATCCTGGCTACTATATAAAGTGCAAAGTGCCTAAAAACAAGTCTTGACAGCTGGTAATTACCAAATACAAATGAGTGTACTAAGGTGCTGTATGTGCATAATGAACTTTATATATTAGCCAGGATATCTACAGGGATCAGTATAGCACACAGCACTTATTTTTATGAGTATTTTTTTATGTTTAGAATATTATGATAATAGCACACCATTTTTTTACTAACTTAAAGGAATCAGGACCAGATGAATGAGTGAAAATATATATTTATTAAAGATAAGGACACGCCTAAAACCAACCCCAGTAAACCATAAACAAGTCAGTGAAAAGTAAATGTAACACAGAAAACCCTATAAACGCCTAACTAACTATGTAACTAGCTATATACAAGTGAAGGGAACACACATAAGCAAAACAAGACAAGAGATAAGGGGAACAGGAAGCCAGGTACTGGAAACATAAGGTCAGTAAGGGTGCAGGAAGCAGGTTCCAGGGGTCAGGTCTCTGGATCAGGATTCAGGCTAAGAGACAGGAATGGATCGGGCTCAGGCAGGGATACAGCTTGCAGGGAAAATACTGAAGCACTGATCCTAGATGCAAGACAGGCTTATATAACCCCAGCAGTCTTATCAGGTGCAGCCTAATGACCTGTATGGTCCATCTGCTGGGAGACACCTGTTGGCGGCCACCAGAACTACACCCTTTGACTTTCAACACAACAGTGCCACCAGCAGGTGACACAAGCAAGAACACAGGTCCTGACTGTTCCCCCCCCTTAAGGAGCGGCCTCTGGATGCTTCATTCTACCGTAAACCAGAAAGTCTATGTGGGTGAGGGAAAAGTCCAAAAAAGTTTCCCCTCCCTGTCTGTGGGCTTCTTAGCATTCTTCTATTAACTTGCTGGGAGGCATGCCACCTGAGTCAGGTAATGGATCATGTGCCCCACCGCCAGGGTCTGGAAGATTGGGACTGATAGCAAAAACTAGCTAGGCAGCGGACATGCAACCATCAGAGGCAGACAACACAGGGGCATCAGAATTAGACTGGGCATCAGGCACCAGGTCATCAGGCTGTTCAGCAGGCACCAGGTCATCAGGCTGGGCAATGGGCACTGGGTCATCAGGCTGGGTAGCATACACCAGGTCAACAGGCTGGACAGCAGGCACCAGTTCATCATGCTGGCTAACGGGCATGGGTCATCAGGCTGGGCAACAGGCACCGGGTCATCAGGCTGGACAGCAGGCACCGGGTCATCAAGCTGGACAGCAGGCACCGGGTCATCAAGCTGGACAGCAGGCACTGGCACATCAAGCTGGGCAGCTGGGCAGCGGGCAGAGGCACATCAAGCTGGGCAGCGGCAGAGGCAGATAAAGCGGGGCAATGGGCAGAGGCACATCAAGCTGGGCAGCGGGCAGAGGCACATCAATCTGGGCAGTGGGCAGAGGCACATCAGGCTTGGCAGTGGGCAGAGGCACATCATGCTGGGCAGCAAGCAGAGTCTCATCAAGCTGGGCATCAGGAAAGGGACCACCGGGCAGAACATCAGGAATGGGACCACTAAATAAGGCATCAGAAATGGGACCACCAAGTAGGGCATCAGGAATGGGACCACCAAATTAGAGCATCAGGAATGGGACCACCAAACAGGGCATCAGGAACAGGATCAATGAGCTCAATGTGATTAGCTGGCAAAGAGTTCATAGGGCCAAAATGAATGGTGGACAGAGAATGAGTACTGTCAGGTGGGATAGCAACAGGCAGGTTAGTAGCAGAAGGTCCCATTTTCATAGGCTGAATCAACATGACAGGTGTGGTGGCAGGCCTGGCTGGAGCAATTGGAACCATAGTGGGTTGAACTGTAGTGGCTGGCGTAAAGGCAGACTGGAATAGATCAGCTGTGTGGAGGCAGACTGGATCAGATTGGCTGGTGTGGATGCAGGATTGGATAGTGGTAGGATTGTGCGGGTTGGGAAAAACATTGTTTCTTTTTAGGTTTAGCCACTGAAGTTCTGTATGTGGATGCAGGGCTGTAGGTAGTGGGTACCACTGATGGAAGAGAAGAGCGACAGGACAATAAAACAGAAGGAGCAGTTGCTGAGAGGGATTTTTGTGGGGTTGTTGCAAGCAGTAGAGAAGAGGTAGATGTGTTAAAGGCAGGGTAGGTGCAGCAGGTGGAAACGGGGTACTGATATTTAGTTGGTAGCAGGGTATATCGGGCTGCAACAGTGGTTGCTGTGAGTGATGGAGAGAATGACATTTGAGCAGGCAGGTATCTAGCCACAGGAATAAGTGGTTCCAAGCTGACAGAGGCTGAGTGCAATGTATTTAACCATGCCTGTAATAATGGTTGGACAAAATGTAATTTACATACTGCCTGTCTGACCAGAGATTGCACTGAATTAATGCATTCTACTAGAACCTGTTGGGAACATGCTGAGTAGTGTTCAAAGAAAAAGGCTGGGTCATCTTCCAATAACCAGATCAAGGCTTCCACCTGAGCCACACTAAAAGGAGGAAAATAATCATCACCACCACTAGAGACCTAGACAAAGCCAACTCTGCACAGATTTGAATGAGTGGCTGAATAACTTCAAACAAAAATCTGCCTTGATCAACAAAAGTGTGAGCCAGACTGATGCATTCCAACAATTGCTCCCTAGTCTGCTCTTTCTAAATTTGGCAGAAAAAAACCCTGTCTTCAGTTACAAGTATTGAAAAATACAAGACCTCCTCAAAATGCATCTTGCAGCAAGTGCTTAGACCTAATTCCCAGGTGCAGCTGATATGATTGTATGGCTTCAGTATTATGTCAGGGATACCAAATGCAGGTATCCAGCACGGGTGATGAGATCAGTTGGCTGCACTTAAAGAAATCAGGATCAGATGAATGAGTGAAAATATATTAAAGATTATTAAAGATAATGACACGCTTAAAACCAACACCAGTAAACCATAAACAAGTAAGTGAAAAGTAAATGTAACACAGCAAACCCTATAAACAACTAACTAACTAGCTAACTAACTAACTATATACAAGTGAAGGGAACACACATAAGCAAAACAAGACAGGTACAAGAGATAAGGGGAACAGGAAGCTAGGTACTGGGAGCATTAGGTCGGTAAGAGGACAGGAAGCAGGTTCCAGGGGACAAGTCTCTGGATCAGGATTCAGGCTAAGAGACAGGAACGGATCGGGCTCAGGCAGGGACACGGCTTGCAGGGATAATACTGAAACACTGGTCCTGGATGCAAGACAGGCTTATATAATCACAGCAGTGCTATCAGGTGCAGCCTAACAACCTGCATAGTCCATCTGCTGGGAAACACAGGCTGGCGGCCACCAGAACTACACCCTTTGGCTTTCAACACAACAGTGCCACCAGCAGGTGACCCAAGCAAGGACATGGGTCCTGACACAGCCCCTTATCAAGGGACCTCAAATAATACATCCAACAAGGAGCACAGCCCAAACTCCAGGATATTCCAGACAATTCCACTACCCTGGGAATCACAGATCAAGATATACTTCTATCAAACCAAAATTTTCCGATGCAACCTCCAAAAGTAGAAAAGAAAGTTAGACGAGGACGAAGAGGTGGCATACGCCATAAGAATCAACAAAAAAGATAAGATAGAGCCGGTACAGAAGAAAGCACAATAAAAACCTATAATTTGTCCTCACACACTCTCACTCCATATGAACTTTATCTACTCCAAACGGGTTTAAGTTTCTCTCCATCAGTAGGACCCAATAAATTTGGTCTCTTCAAAGATTTGCACATATTTATAAGGTTATCGGCCCTTAAAAGACATTATGCCAACAATCCTAACCCCACTTACAATAAGAGCCAAAAGACCATTGGAGAATCATGTAAAAAAACCAATGGAGGATATGAGTACCCAATTGAATGAAGACATTTTGAATATTTTAGAAGCACTTTGGTCAGAAGGTCATACAGAGAGTCATATGGAGATTTTCACAGAGAGTTACATAGAGAGTCACATTCTGATCCCCTTCTTGGATCCAGAAAATATGCATACCAAATTCAAACCTACTTCTACATTTTTCCCCACACAGTCCAAGGGCCCATATATTGTAACCTACTACCAGGCCATTTATAAAGATTTTTTATCTCTCTGTGACACCCCTACTGCACAGAACCATTACAACTTGTCGAAGGCAGAACGTCAGGCTCCTAAGGATCTTGCAGCCAACAAGGAAGTTATTATTAAACAGGCTGACAAACGGGGCAGTTTAGTCTTGCAAAATAGAGAGGATTACTTTAAAGAGGCACATCGTCTGTTATCAGATAATAGCACTTATCTTAAACTTTCCTCCTCTCCATGTTTACCAGGAAGAACTCAAAACTTTGGTGTATGATGCTTGGAGAGATGTGTACTTGACAAAAAGGAATGACAATTTTTGTTCCGTCCTGAATGTAGTACACCATATTTTTATCACCTCCCCAAAGTACACAAATCTTTGGTGGATCCCCCAAGAAGACAGATAGTAGCGAGTCCCAACAGTTTTACTAGCAGTCTTTCTGTTTACATAGATTTTTTTCTGCAGCCATTAGTATGCCAACTCCCCTCCTACATTAAGGATTCAAGCTCCATCATCGATGCCCTTTGGCACTATTCTTGGGAAGAGAACTATATTTGGGCCTCTCTTGACATTACTTCTTTGTATACATCAATACTCCACAAGGTAGGTCTCACAGCCACACAATATTTCATGACCAAGGATGAAGATATGAACTCCAGACAATTTGGTTTTTTTTGGTCAAGTGTATTGCTTTTCGTTTAAGGCATAATTATTTCACATTTCTTGATCAATTCTATTTACAAACCAGGGGCACAGCCATGGGAGCGAATTTTGCCCCATGTATGCCAATCTCACTATTGGCTACTGGTATCTGGACCAAGAATCACTTTGCCAAGCACATTGTGTTCTACGGTAGATATATTGATGATATTTTGCTCAGCTGGAGTGAAGGTTCTGATGTGTTCTCCTCCTTTGTGGCCCATTGCAGCCAACCCACTTGGTCTGTCATTCACACATGTGCTTGATCCCAGAGAACTGGTTTTCCTGGATCTAGTGTTGACCCATGATCAAGGGAGCATCATCACTAGAAACCATGTTAAGCCCACTAGTGGGAATTCTTGTCACCACTCAACATGGAAGAAAAATATTCACAGTGGACAGTTCAAAAGGCTTAGAAGAAAATGCTGGAAAGTAGATGACTACAAGGCACAAGGTGCTATAATGAAAAAGAAGTTTGAGAAGGGTTATCATTCAGAATTGATCCAGGAGGCCTTCATATCACACATGAACCCTTTAACTAAACAGAAAGTTATAACTGAGGACAATAAGAAAAACACAGTAATAATTGTGTCAACCTTCAATAACCAACATAGGTCTGTTTCTAAAATTAGATTAGACCAGCGGTTAGCTCCAGTACTACCGGCAGGTGTCTAGGTGTCTAGACAGGAGGGATATTAACTATGACCCTTTATTGCCCCCGTAAAGTAATAAATACATTTTCTCTCAAATCCTTGAAGTTTTACAATTCTTTCATCATTGCCCCGTAGTGCTGCCTACCCCCTCACCCCTATATGGGGTATTTAAGCTTTCTACCTTTTAGTATTTGTGACTTTGGTTTTTCTGCTTGTGCCTTTTGGCAAGCTGTATTTATCATCCAACGAGCATGCTCCTTCCAGGCTTGGCTGCCACGTCCTGGCTCCATGCCTGGTCAGCTGGTCTATTCCTCACATGACCACCAGCAGTGGCTCGGGACTCACAAGCTCCCTGAGCTGACGGCTTCTTCAAACCATCCCGCATCCCAGTTCTGCTTCCGGCTCTGGGTTGAGCGAGTAGAGATGGCTGATCTGCCCGCCTCACATCCAGTGTCAGTGACGCCGGGTCTACAGATCATTCCTGGTTGACAGTGCCCAAGCACCAATTTGCAGCTCCCCGAACCCTGCGCCAATCTACTATTTCTTCTCCGGCCAGTGGTCTGCACATTCCTCTGGATCCATCCTGCACAGCACGGCTATTGGTGCCTCCGTGCTCAACGGTCAGCAAATCCTGGATATGGGCGTCTCCTCACATCCCTGGTGGCTTTCAATGGTACTGTATGGCTTTTTAACAAAGCTATGCTTGGAACTTTTTCACAAGTTTTATTGTATCCCAAATGAATGTTGGTTTATTCTACTTTGGAATCCAATTGAATTGGCATTTTATTTTTAATCGATTGAGTGATGACCCTTCCGAGATGTATTTTGGTTAGCTGCACTGGGCTGAGTCAATCACCCATGAATCAATTCAAGTCTTCTGTCATGTTCCACGGTTTAGTGGTTGAGGAATTTTTTTGTGTTTTTTATTTACATTCATATCAATGGGCATAACTTGAAGTTGGCTATAAATTGTTGGGATTAAATGTTGGACTGGTCCACAATTGAACCTAATAAATCATTAGTGAAAACTATATTTAAAACATGAAAGCGTGCAAAATTTTCCATGTTGATCTGGACACCTGGCTGCTGCTTCTGAGTTAGGGAAAGCCATACAGGGTTTTCAAGGGCATATGGAAGAATGGCATGGACCATAACACTTTGGGGCTGACGTGTCACCCCACTAGTACCTGGCCTTTCATGTAGATGTCCTCCATTTCTGGTGGTTGTCACTGAACTACTGGTAGCTGCCTGCTCCTCATAAAAATGCCTTCATTTGGTGTGCACACTTCCCTCTCTTCTGATTTTTTTACAGATCCACTACTTAAAACTGTGTCTGATTCAGATTCTGATTACAAACCAGAGAGCTCCATGGGAGCCAAGTTTTCCCCCTCCCTTGCCAATTTGTACATGGGATGGTTGGAGAGGTCCTGTATTTTTGGCATTGGTGGTCCCCATCATTCTAGGGTTAAATCCTACTTAGACAATTTGCTCTTTGTTTGCACCAAGAAGGTTGGGGATGTTAGTGAGTGGCTTTTGTATCTCAATGACAATTGTCTCAATTTCAACTTTACGGGCACTATGGATCAGAGTCAGATAGAATTCCTTGATGTTATATTGGTGGACGAAGGGGCTGGTGTCTCATCAAAGCTCTACAGAAAACTGGCAGCTGGCAATTCTCTGTTGAGGGCAGACTCTGGTCACCCCAAACATACCATTAGAGGCATTTCAGTTGGCCAATTTTTAAGGTTGAAGCATATATGTAGTAACAAATCCAACTTCCAGATAGAAGCTTGTAAAATTAAGTCACGCTTCATGAATAGGGGTTGCCCTGAGTCTGTCCTCAGCAGAGCTCTCAGCATTGCTGGTAACACTGAAAGAGGTGATCTTCTTTGTGACAAACCAGGCAGAACCAAAGACAGGAATAGACGTGCCAATAATCGTGACATGTCTGGATCTGTCAATATCCCTGTCTTTCCGACTCCTTTCAGCTTTGAATTTAATAGAATTAAAAAAACAATGTGAAATATTTGCCTGTTTTGTATAATGATCCCATCTATGCCAAGGTGTTATCTAGGGGCATTAGATCAGTATCATGTAGAGCCCCCACCATTGATGGCACTTTATCCCCAAATCTTTACACAAGTAGGCCTTATCGTCCTCATTGGTTACAATTCAAAGGATCATATCAATGTGGGGTTAACGGTTGTTCTTGTTGTTTTCATATAAAAAGGGAAGCTCTTTGAACAAGGATTGTAAGGCATCTACATTTATTAATTGCCATACAAAATTTTTGGTGTATCTGATTACCTGTGAACAATGTTCTGTTCAATATGTGGGATGTATGACCCGTAGATTGAGAGACCGGTTGGGTGATCATTTGTATGATATAGTCAAAGACCATTCAACCAATATAGCAAGACATTGGAACCAATGTCACGGCAAGTTAATAGGGGGTGAAATACCATCTGTGTAGTTTTGTGGTACAGTTCCTGGTAATCATAGCACAGGGTGGATTTCTAAGTATGTGTAATAGCATATATTTCAGGTATCATTTGGGATATTAAGGCTTAGTTCACTTTATCATTTTAGCATTGTTATGGTTTTACTAAAAACGTACACTTTGTTACCAAAAGTAATGGGGCGCCTGCCTTTACACACACATGAGCTTTAATGGCATCCCAGTCTTAGTCCGCAGGGTTCAATACTGAGTTGGCCCACCCTTTCCAGCTATAACAACTCTTCTGGAAAGCTGTCCACAAAATTTAGGAGTGTGTCTATGGAAATGTTTAACCATTCTTCCAGAAGTGCATTTTTGAGGTCAGGCACTGATGTGGGTGAGAAGGCCTGGCTCGCAGTCTCTGCTCTAATTCATCCCAAAGGTGTTCTATTGGGTTAAGGTCAGGACTCTGTGCTGGCCAGTCAAGTTCCTCTACCCCAAACTCGCTCATCCATGTCTTTATGGACTTTGCTTTGTGTACTAGTGTGCAGCGATGTTGGAACAGGAAGGTGCCATCCCCAAACTGTTCCCATAAAGTGGAGAGCATGAAATTGTCCAAAATGTCTTGGTATGCTGATAACTTAAGATTTCCCTTCACTTGAACTAAGAGGTCAAGTCAAACCCCTGAAAAACAACCCCACACCATAATCCCCCCTCCACCAAATGATTTGGACCCGTGCACAAAGTAAGACCCATAAACACATGGATAAGCGAGTTTACAGTGGAGAAACTTGACTGGCCAGCACAGAGTCCTGACCTTAATCAGATAGAACACCTTTGGGATGAATTAGAGTGGAGATAGCAAGACAGGCTTTTTCATCCAACATCAGTGCCTAGACCTCACAAATGTGCTTCTGGAAGAATGGTCAAGCATTCCCATAGACGCACTGCTAAAGCCTGTGGGCAGGCAAGGTCCATAAAGACATGGATGAGTGAGTTTGGGGTGGAGGAACTTGACTGACCTGCACAGAATCCTGACCTCAACCCAATAGAACATCTTTGGGATAAATTAGAATTGCTTCTTAAAGCGCCCTCCGTACAGCTACAGCGATTTACGCAGGAGTGCCATTCTGCCACCGTCAATCGATGGCGGGCAGTCAACAAATGGTTAATCTGCCTCTATTAGTATCTAGCTTCTATGACCCAGACCATACAACACTGAAAGGTATATCCCTTGTGAGAACTAGCATTAAATGTTTAAGGACAACACCAATCACTTTTTTTCTTTTTAAGGGCTTTTCTTGCCCATTTTTATTAAAAGAAAGTTCAGCGAACACAAAACATGGGTTTCTCCTCGCAGGGGTTTCCGCATTCCTTCTTTTTCAGCATTAACAACATTCAGCCCTTCTAACTATAACAGCTTCATCTCTTCAGTGAAGGCTGTCCACAAGGTTTAGGAGTGTGCCTATGGGAATGCTTGACCATTCTTCCAGAAGCACATTTGTGAGGTCAGGCAATGATGTTGGACGAGAAAGCCTGTCTCGCAGTCTCCACTCTAGTTCATCCCAAAGGTGTACTATTGTGTTGAGGTCAGGACTCTGTGCAGACCAGTCAAGTTTTTCCACTCCAAACTTGCTCATCCATGTCTTTATGGACCTTGCTTTGTGCACTGGTGTGCAGTCATGTTTGAACAGGAAGGGGCCATCCCCAAACTGTTCCCACAAAGTTGGGAGCATGAAATTTTCCAAAATGTCTTGGTATGCTGACACCTTAAGAGCTCCCTTCACTGGAACTAAGGGGTCAAGCCCAACCCCTAAAAAAAACCCTCCTCCAAATGATTTGGACCAGTGCACAAAGCAAGGTCCATAAAGGCATGAATGAGCATCAAAGATTGAGTTTGTGCGGACAGGGTCAGATAAAAGATAAGTATTCATCCTCCATAGGGGAGTAGAGAAAGTGGAGTGGGACCCTGAAAATGTCAAAGTTATGGGAGTATGATCTGACCAAGTGATATTTTCTATAGATGAGGAGACAACATAAGGGAGATCTATCAGTGATGAACGTATCCATTTTGGATTAAGATCGGTGTAATGTGGAAAAGAAGTATTCTTTTTCTGTTCCATGTTGGCATCGCCACATGTCAAATAGGTTGCATGAATGGAAACATTTCTATAAGCATGATAATTGTCATCTGGAGGAGGCTATAGTGTCCCTCAGGGGATCATTAATGGAGTTAAAATCACCTCCTATTAAAGGAGCAAGGGAAACTCGATGGCAAGCTGCATTTTTTTTAGAACAAATTTCAGAAAGGCAACCTTTTTGATGTTTGGGGCGTACACATTTAATTCACAAACAAGGATAATGAATCTACCATGGTCATTAAAAGTAGAAAAGTGTGGCGCTAGTGGGTGGTGAGACTCCTGTTACTATACAGGTAAAAGTAGTTGTTGGGAGGGAGTGAAAACCCTTTCAGTGTAAATATGTGAAAAAATATTTTGTTTGTAGAACATACAAAAAATATATATAATAAATAATATATGCAATATATATAATAAAGGTGAAAAACAGTATGTGTTAAGAATGTAAAATACTCAGTGAAAACCTATAGGTTAATTAGGAGACAGTCATGCATATGGAATAAAGCAAATAATTGTCAATGCAAAATATCTAGATAAGCTGAGTATGTTATTCCACAAAACTAAAATTCAATGGAGGTGGGAGACAAGAAGAAGGACATCGACATCCCTAGGGGAGAGTAGACATAAATAGGAACTCAAAAGTCTCTTGAATGACAAGATGGGGTAGTCTCATTCAGTCCCACAGGCAACAGGGTGTAAGCCGTCTTCTCAAAAGGTAATTTAAAAGTTATTGGGAAAGGTCCTGATCAATACGCTGGATCTTGGCTCATATGGATAATTCCCACCAGGAGAAAGAAAAAAGCAAAAGAATGCCCTTACCAGATCAGGTGGACTCACAGGCCGTGGCGGTGAGTCAAACGAGCCTATACCGTTAGACGGTGTGAGGTAGAGGTAGAGGTTTGTGATTTGCAAAAAGCATAAGAGCACTTTATTTGAGGAGTGTACTCCGGAAAAAATTTTTTTTTACAAACAGGGGGCGGTAAAAACTTGGCCCAATATGGAAACCGGCATAAAATAATATAAAAACAGGCGCAGTGGGTAGTGGTTCTATGACTATACCCCACCACTACCCACTGCGCCTGTTTTTATATATTTTTTTATGCCGGTTTCCATATTGGGCCAAGTTTTTACCGCCCCCTGTTTGTAAAAAAAAAAAATTTCCGGAGTACACTCCTCAAATAAAGTGCTCTTATGCTTTTTGCAAATCAAGGATTTACACTATGTGGAGTTTTTTTCCTCTTTCTTGCTTATTTGCACACATGATGGACTTCTGAGGAAACGGTCATCCGGCGATCGGAACCACACCCTGGGGACCCCGGACTCCAAATCGGTTCTTCAGTTGAGGACTGCTGACAAGATGGTTTACAAGTCTTCCCACAAACCTCTACCTCACACCGTCTAACGGTATAGGCTCGTTTGACTCACCGCCACGGCCTGTGAGTCCACCTGATCTGGTAAGGGCATTCTTTTGCTTTTTTCTTTCTCCTGGTGGGAATTATCCATATGAGCCAAGATCCAGCGTATTGATCAGGACCTTTCCCAATAACCTTTAAATTACCTTTTGAGAAGACGGCTTACACCCTGTTGCCTGTGGGACTGAATGAGACTACCCCATCTTGTCATTCAAGAGACTTTTGAGTTCCTATTTATGTCTACTCTCCCCTAGGGATGTCGATGTCCTTCTTCTTGTCTCCCACCTCCATTGAATTTTAGTTTTGTGGAATAACATACTCAGCTTATCTAGATATTTTGCATTGACAATTATTTGCTTTATTCCATATGCATGACTGTCTCCTAATTAACCTATAGGTTTTCACTGAGTATTTTACATTCTTAACACATACTGTTTTTCACCTTTATTATATATATTGTATATATTATTTATTATATATATTTTTTGTATGTTCTACAAACAAAATATTTTTTCACATATTTACACTGAAAGTGTTTTCACTCCCTCCCAACCACTACTTTTACCTGTATAGTAACAGGAGTCTCACCACCCACTAGCGTTACACTTTTCTACTTTTAATTTACACTTGCAACGGTCATATTGCTGTGCTGGCTGCTTTATCCCCATTTAGGAGTTGGCGCAATTTCTACACTTTTCCTTTATACGCTACCATGGTCATTGACTAAAGATGATTTGTGTTGAAATGCAATGGAGTCTTTAATAGCAATCAAGACACCTGCTTTCTTTTTGTCAGAGTTAAGCCTCATACACATGATCGGATTTTCCGCAGACAAAACCTCAGACTTTTATCTGAAGGTGTGTGCCTGGATTTTGTCTTGCATACAAACGGCAAGGAATTGTCAGCCAACAAACACGAATGTAGTGACGTACTACGTGGTTTTTCAGCTCTTTAGCGTCACTCTTTGGGCTCCTTGTGCTAATTTTGTGTTAGTAGAAGTCTGGTGAGTGTTGATTCGCACTTTTCATTTTGCTCTTTTCATTTTGTGCTTTTCATTTCTGAACGGCCGTTTATCAACCAGACATGTCGTAGAATCGGAGGAGATAACGTGATAACGTGTTCTTTATTATTTGCCTTGGAGTTATTGCTTTGACCCAAGTCCAGTCCAGAAACAGGAGGAGGAGGAGCTCTTGGACCAAAAATTGGTTGCTTTATTAATCGTGACAAATTACGTCATATGGCTTTGCTGCAGGAGCTGCAGGAGAATAATCCAGATGTTTTTCGGAATTATCTCTGGATGAAGGACCCCTGCTTTCACTAACTCTTGGCATTGTTGACCCCATATATTAAAAAGCAGGACACATGCATGAGGCTTTTATTTTATTTTTTGTTTGAATAATAATGATTTGATTTGTTATATTTTCTATATTTTTGGATGCATAGAACTTTTTGGTTAAATCCTATTGGCGGATAGGATATCTAATTTTATTTGTTTACTTTTTTTAATGCACAATAAAAAAATTGTGGAGAATAATACTTGGGTATGTGTTTTACTTCAAATGACAGTTTGGGAGTAGGCAGTTACATTTAAAAAAATACAATGTAAAATGGACAAGGGACACCAACATAGTATCTTTGATCTTAAAAACTACAGGATAATGGTGTTGTGGTAACTTGCCCAAATAAAAAAAAGAATAATTATCTTATTCTTGATATCACCAGAAAAAAAAGCCTTTGATAATTTGTTTGCAATAATTCCATCAGTATCACCAGCAAAGCAGCTTCATTATTATCCCATTAAAGAAGAAGAGAATGTGCGCTCCATTTCGAGATCTCATAATTTGCCACGTCACGAATGGTAATTTTCCATTACGAACGCTAGTTTACAAGACCGACCGCTTCTGACTCGTCCTTGCTGCCTAGCATGAGTGTTTGTACTTTGGACTTTTGTCCGACGGACTTGTGTACACACGACAACAGACATTTGACCGTGGAAAATTTTAAAACCTGCAATCTAACATTTGTCCGCAGAAAATCCAACAACAATTGTCCGATGGAGTGTACAAACGGTCGGATTTTTGTGCCAGCAGCCTGTCATCACACATTTCCCGCCGGAAAATCGTATCGTGTGCACGAGGCTTGAGCCATGAATATCTGCAGAAAGTGCTTAAGAGAAAGAGTAGAATGAGAAAATTAATTTCTTGGAAAAAAAACGACATCTCCTTGTAAAAATTGAATTTCCTTTTGTAAAGCCTTGTGAGGGCTATTGAGTCCCTTGGCATTAAAAGAAATAACTGTTGGATCCATGGTAAGATGGAGCAATGCCGTGGATAGCAAAATGGTTGGAATAGATCATGCAGTACTTTAGGGAAGTCTGAGACTGAAGTGTTAGGATGCCAGTGTCAGGAACCATTAATCAGATTGAGATAGAAGTGCAATAAAAATCTAATTTTTTAATAAAATGGTAAAATGGTACAAACAGAGCAAACTTAGCCAAAACATAGCCAGGGATCGGTAGCCATAGTGGATAGTCGGAACAAGAGAGTGAAACAGGAATCCAGAGATCAGTGTAGTAGAGGCAGTAAACAGGATCAGGAACCAGAAGGAAAGTCAGCCAGGCAAAAGCCTTTAACAGGAGAATACAGCAGAGAGTAGCCGGCTATGTTAACCAGACGAAGACACAGGAGATCTGATCCAGGCAGTTTAAATAGCCAGTAGGGAAAGCTGACGATCAGGAAATGAAGACCAGGTGAGTCACTGTGGAATAAAGAGTACTGGCAATCGCTCCTCCCAAGACCTCCTGCTCTCAAACTTTTTTGTCACCTCATCCCATGCTCACCTTCAAGACTTCTCCAGAGCCTCTAGACCATACCCTTTCCAATGAACCAGGTACTGTATGTACCCACGGAACATACGGGAATCAATGATAGATTATATTTCATACTCCTCATGGTTCGCAGCCTGAACTTGGTGAGGACATGGTACCAAGGTGGTGAATACCAAAGGTTTTAATAAGGAGACATGAAATACTATAGAAATACGCATATTAGAAGGAAGGTCTAAAGGGTAAGCCACTGGGTTGATCCTAACGAGAATACGGAAAGGCCCAAAAAAACGTGGTGACAGTTTCTGTGAGAGAACACAGAGTTGGAGGTTTGCAAGAGGATGGCCAGATCCTGTCCCCAACTCGGTAGGAAGGTGCAGGTAGGCGTTTGCAGTCAGTTTGGAGTCTGTACCTATCATTGGCACATCGCAAGGGCCCTATATTCAAGTGGAACGAAGACCACAGAGATGCTCCTCCAACACAGGGATACTCTGAGGAACAAATGAGTCAAGCAACATGGCTGGTTGGAAACCATAATTTGGAGACAATCAGGAAGCAATATTGACGGCCCTATTGTGAGCAAACTCTGCCCAAGGTGAAAGGTCTGACCAGTTGTTATGGTGGTCAGAATGTAGCAATGTAAATACTGCTCCAAGGACTGGTTGGCTCATTCTGTGGCCCCATTGGACTGTGGGTGATATGCAGAGGAGAAGGGAAGCTGAATTCCCAACTGTGCACAAAAGGCTCGACAAATCCTGGACACAAACTGGCTACCCCTGTCAGAGATGATAACCTTGGGTAGCCCATGTAAACGAAAGTTCTCCTGAGCAAAACTAAAAGCCAGTTCTTTGGATGTGGGCAACTTCTTAAGTAAAAAACAATGAGACATTTTCGAGAACCCATCAACCACCATAAGGATAACTGTGTGGCCCTGAGAGTTGGGTAACATAATAATATAATATAATATAATATAATATAATATAATATAATATAATATAATATAATACAGTGTTTCTCAACTCCAGTCCTCAAGGCGCACCAACAGGTCATGTTTTTAGGATTTCCCTCAGGATGAAACAGCTGTGGTAATTACTAAGGCAGTGAAACTGATTAAATCTCCTGTGCAAAATAATGGAAGGCCTGAAAACATGACCTGTTGGGGCGCCTTGAGGACTGGAGTTGATAAACACTGATATAATATAATATATGGGTAGGGGTTGTAGGAGGCCCACTGGAAGGTGTCGTGATGTCTTACTCTGAGCAAACACTGAATAAGCAGCTACAAAGGCGGGTACATCTGCACATAGACTAGGTCACCAAAATTGTTGGGAAATAGCCCAAATGAGCTAAAAATAAATAAATATATGTGTATGCGCTAAAGGCTATAAATACGTGAACAAAGAATATAATAAATCTATACAATATTAAAAATTATAAATTATAAACAGTGTCACACACCTGTAAAGAAAGTGACTATAATCCACAATTGAATATATGAAAAATGGTAACATGCACCATGCAAAAAAAAGTGAGAAAATATCATTCTTATATGGTATAACTCGCTGAAAATACCAAAAGACCCTCTACTCCTTATCTTTGGCTATTGGGATGATCATCTGCTAACATGGCCTCCAATGCCTGCTCACCACACAAAGACTGGATCCGCATATGTCTCCTAGTCGTTCAGAGATCCATCCTAAAAAATTGGATTTCCCCCTGCAATCCAAAGATCTTACCGATCAAAAAGGAACTCCCGCACCTATTATATAAAGACAAGCTCAACACCGACTTCAACCACGAAAAATCCAGCAAATGTCTCTACTCCAGGTGGAAAGCTTTCATGGAAATGACTTTATCTTAGGAGGAACTCAATCATTTTGAACATTCATTCTCATACCATGGGACTCCATACAAAACTTTGGGGCAAAAGGACCCTTCCGACAACAAACTCATAAATAGAGGATCCCGAAATCCTCCAGCCTAACAACGAGTTCATCCTACTCCCCCACACTGGTATCTTAATGATCCGCACCCCTTTCGAGAACACCCTGCTCACTTCTTATATTAAATTACTGTCCTAGTGTCTTTCTACAACATAGTAGTGTACCCCCTCCCTTCCCTGTCCCCTCCCCTGTCCCCTCCCCTCTTTTCTGCATTTCCACCCTCTGATTCTTTGGGACCCTCCACAGAGGATCCATCCAGTTATCTCTGAATGTGAATTAGTTTTTCTCTTAGATGTGTTGTTCAACAGTACCATAATTATACTATTACCCACCTAGGCACATTGTGCCCAGGCTACTTGGTTTTTATTATTTCTGTGAAATATTACATGAAAAATGTAAATCACCCTTTTGCCATATCTTGTACTGCAATTTCCATCAATAAATCTTTTGAAAAAAAAAAAAAATGAACTTAAGCAATTCTATAATGAACTGATTATACTGATCTGACATTGGTCCCCTTTCTTTCAATTGGTTTGTAATGATTTCAATACCCATGGTGTGTGCAATATCTATGGCCACGAGCCATGTATTTTTGGGGACATGCATCCCTCAAAACTTCGAAGAAGATCAATGGTATCCTTAATGTAAGAAAAAAGAGAAGTTACATGAGGACAAAGGTATTTATCTACAAGGGAACTTGCATTCTCTGTTAAACTCTGGCAATCGGACAGCCAAGAGGGCTATTTAATGACTTGTGCACTTTGGGCAGCACATAAAAAGTAGGAATCTTTGGTTCCTTAGTATTTAGTTCCAGCCATTTTTGTCAATTAACCCTTGTTGGTAGGCCTTCAAAATTGGCTGGCAACCATTCAAGAGTATTCCCTTCATCGCAGGGATAGAGAGGGTAAAAAAGGGGGAGGGGTATGCCTATATATCAAGAATAATGTACAAGTAATTGTGAGAGTTGACATCAATAAGGGAGCTAGGGAGAATGTGGAATCCTTATGGGTAGAACTCCAAAGGGATGAGCTAAGGGGAAAATAATACTGGGAGTATGCTATAGTCTATAGCAGTGTTTCTCAACTCCAGTCCTCGAGACGCCCCAACAGGTCATGTTTTCAGGATTTCCATTGATTTGCACAGGTGATTTGATCAGTTTCACTGCCTTAGTAATTACCACAGCTGTTTCATATGAGGGAAATCCTAAAAACATGACCCGTTGGGGCGCCTTGAGGACTGGAGTTGAGAAACACTGGTCTATAGGTCTTGCAGGACAATTTCATGGGTCAGATGGCAGACGTACCAACTAGAAACAAGGCGTTACTAGATCTACTGATTACCAACAATACAGACCCGATCACGGATGTGAAAATACGGGGCAGTTTAGGAAACAGCGATCACAGGTCAATTGGCTTTAGTATAAATCACACAAATAGGAAACAAAAGGGAAACACAAAGACACTGAATTTCAAAAGAGCCAACTTCCCTAAACTACGAACCTTGCTAGAAGATATAAATTCATCAATATAATATTTTTATTTGTCACATCTCTCAAAAAAATAAGATATTTTGGATGTTTTTAGAATAAATCTTTTTTTTTTTTTATTTTGTTAAAGCCTGATCTTGTGTTTTATTTCTCTTTTTTTTTTGTTTACTCCAGAATATTTTTGGGTGTGTTTTGTGTGTCAAGTTACCACAACACCATTATTATCTTGTATTATTTATTAATCTCAAGGAGATTGCTTGGTGTTGGTGTCACTTGTTAATTTGACATTGTATTTCAGAAATGTACCTGCCTCCTCACAAACAAACTGTCCTTTTTGAAAGAAAACACACATAGGCGGGTATAATTGAAAAAAAAATCCTTTATTATCATAACCAAACAAAGAGGGAGGCAATGCTGGATAATCTGAAGAAATTGGCAAAGCCTTTGGCCCCCAGGGCACACATCAATTATTTTACAGCCAAATTGGTGGCCTGAGGAGTCCATATCTAAGGGAGTTCAATCTGGTCCAGAAGTCCAAGAGATCATGAAAGCAGCAGATGACATCTATGTCCCCAGGCTGTGGTCATTCAAGAGCCTGCATCTTTTGTCAGACCAGACTGAACCTAGGGCCATCACTCTCTGGTCTTCCTTACATGCTTCCTTCCAGGCTGTGGCTCTGGTGTTGTAGGTGTGTGGTGGAGGAGGAGTAGGACCTGGAGGGGGAGGAGGAGGAGGGGGACCTGGAGGAGGAGGAGGAGGACCATGGGTGAGCTCACAAATGTGGCTTTGGCATATGAGTTGGCCCCTTAACCCCTTATTTAGTGCTTCTAAAATGAGAAACTCACATAAGAGGCATTGGCCCTCCTCCATTTGATGCATTTTGCATGCTGTTAGGTCAGCAAAATCCTCTTCAACACTGTGGGGTGTTCTGAGGGCCTCAGTAGCCTTCCAAAATAGGCCAATTGCAGCCTCCTCCAGGTTACTCCTCTTCCTGCCACTTTTTCTTTGAAGGCGGAGGGGAGGGACCTGGGTATCGGGCAGCCTACTTGGCCCGGCCACCTCCTGGCTGAGACTTTCCTGTGTATGAAAAAAAGACATCATTTTACTTCATCAATCACAATCAGAAATTAGTACTCCAAACTAACATATATTTAACATCATTAATTTGACAACCAGAAATATTTTAAAGAATGCTATACCTGACTCAAGCTGGGCTCCTCCACATGTTGCTGCCTGGAAGGCCCAGGTTGGACGTCAGAAGCCTCAGCTGGGGTTGAAGGAAGCGTGGAAAGAAGAGTGGAGACTGCTGGCCTTGGTTCAGTCTGGCCTGCCAGAAAATGCAGCCTGTCATAGTACCACAGCCTGGGGAGATAAATGTCGTATGCTGCTCCTGATCTCTGGGAATCCTGGACCTTCTTGTGCTCCCTTAGATAAGTGCTCCTCATGCCACCAATTAGGATCTTCAAATAGGTGATGTCTGCTGTGGGGATCACCGGCTTCACAAATTCCAGCAATTGATCCAGCGCTGCCTTCCTCTTTGTTTGGTTCTTATAATGTGGGTGGTTTACCTGCCACAGACAGGGCAGCTACCTGAACATATCAATGAATATGGTGATAAAGTCCTGATCCTTCAATATATCCATTTTCTCTGCAAGACACAACACAAGACAAACCCTAATGTCAGGCTAAATTCTCCTAATCTTGTCCCAATATAGGCATCAATTTCTAAGCAGTATAGGTCCAAGTTTAAATGTTACCTTCGTTATCACGATCGGTGCTTCTGATACTCCTTCCTCCGCTCACAGATTGTACGTACGACGCACGCGTGTTACGCTTTATATACACTGCGCATGCATGAAACTCTGCCCGCCCCTGATGTTCTTTGTAGTCTATTCCCCGCTCCTTCTTGTTCAGTGCAGTGGGGGAAGAGCACATGGCGGAGAAAGAGCAGGTGTCTGATAATTACACCAATGAGGAGAAGGAGGAGAAGGAAAGCCCAGAGGCAGAAACGTCAGGATCCCAGAGGAGACGATTTAAGGCATCGAATATGTCCTTTGTGGAGATGGTGGAGATGGTCGACATCCTGAAGAGGGACGACTATGACAGGAAGTATGGACCTTACCCCAAACCCAATGTCAGAAAGGCCAAGATCATGGCGAAAGTTATGAAGAGTCTTCACCGGAATTTTGGGGTACGACGATCCAAGGATCAACTGAGGAAGCGGTGGTCGGATCTCAAAATCAGGGAGCACGATCAGTATAGAAGGATCAGGAGAGTGCTGCAAAAAAAGTAAGTAGTTGTCCTGTGTTCCTATTGTTTCTTTTTATAACATTCATGCTGCTCCATGTGCTTTTCTTTATTACTGTTGTACAGTTTAAAATGGCATCTTTCATGTTCATGGACATATTAGCATTGTTCGTTCGGCCTATAAAACACCATGTTTTGTCCAGATGCAGTTCAATACATTTTTTCTGGCCTACTTCTCTTAAAATAATTTTGGTGTCTAGATGGGTTAGTAACTAGAATGAAATGCAAACTAGATTCTGTGTAAGGAGAGGGCACTCAGCAGCTGTTTACACATCTGGACGCTGGAGCACTAGTGTGGGACACAAGAACACCCTTTTTATTAGGGGCCCACACAGGTGCTCCAGTGTATATTATAGGGGTGTCCCCATCTGTGAAGCTTGTACAAAACAAGTAAGTATTCAAGCTTGACAAAGGACAAAAATATTTCTTCATTGTGGAACTCTGCTAAAACATACAATTGTACCCCACTTTCAAGTAAAGATTCATATTCCTATTTCTGCCATCAAATATCTGTGTGCTAAGTATACCTATTTTTTTTACATAGGGGAGAAAAGACTCGGAGGACACCACTCATCAGAGGAGACAACAGACCCCCCCACCTCATGAGGAAGTGGAAATCCCCCAAAGCCAATGGGAGGAGAAGGAGGGAGACGTGGTGGAAATTGTCACCACAACAGGTGACTGTCTGTGACCACAGGCTCAGGTAAGAGATGGATGCCGGCATATTTATAATACATGGTGTGGTTTTATTTCTATATTTTTAGGTGATCGTGATGTTGTGGATGAAGGTCGTTTCACCAGTGAAAGTGCCCAGATCCTGATCGGGGAGATAATGGGGTGTAATAGGGACTTGGAAAACATCAAGCAAAACATCAATGAAGTTCAAAACAAAATGAAGAACATCATTGATGTTTTAGGGAGAGTTTAAAACCCCTTGAAATCCCTAATTATTTCTGCTTTTTTTCAAGCAAATATTTTTCAAATTTTTTTACATATTCTGGAAAAGCCAAATTTTGAAGATGCACACAGTGTGTCAACATGTGCTATCTGCCATCACGGGAGATCAATGTATGCGTTTTGGGGGTGCAACGCCTTCCTCAATAATAAAGTAGCTGAGAGGAAGGGGTTGCACCCACAAAATACGTCCATTGATCCCCCATGATGGCAGCTAGCATATGTTGACATTTGGCAATTTGTGTGCATCTTCAAAATTTGTCTTTTCCAGGGGTGACTTCACCTCATCTGCTGAACGCAATATCAAACACAGTTTATAAATACTCATGTCTGATATTGCCTTCAATTTCTACAAAAGTTGAACTTTGTAAGTTCCAGATTTGTGTATATCTTGGTGGTTTGAAACATGCCTGTTTTACCTTAAAAGGACATTTCTACTTTTATTAATATGACCAAAAAATTTGTTATACAACAAACATGTTGGTTTGTTTTAAAAACCTTTTATAAATGCACATGTGATTGTGCTTTGATTAAAAAGATTGATAATCAACAATGTGTGGCTTCTTCTTTCAATGCTCATAAACTTTTTTTGTGGTAAAATTGGTGTTTTCAGTGACAATGGGGGTTATTTCCTAAGGGCAAATCCACTTTGCACTACAAATGCAGTTTCAGTGCAGTCTCATGTGCACTTGTAGTGCAAAGTGTCTTTGCAGGACCTGGATGATGGCAGAACAGGTCTCCAGGATAATGATCCCCAGAGTCTAGGGGGAGATGCCTGTCGAGAACTTAAGGTCCTGCAGGCTTCTCCCCGTCGCCAAGTACCGCAGGGTGGCGACTAGCCTCTGCTCCGGAGTGATTGCTTGCCTCATGCAGGTATCCTGCCTGCTGATATAGGGAGTTAGCAAAATAAACAAACTGTCAAATACAGGGTCCGTCATCCTGAGAAAGTTCCTGAAATCATCAGGATTATTCTCACGGATCTCACGGAGCAAAGGCATGTGACAGAACTGGTCACGCTAACGCAACCAATTCTTGGTCCATGAACTCCTCCTCTCCCTGTTCATGGACTAAGCTTGTGTCAAAGTAAGAACCCCAACACCAAGCCCCTACACAGCACGAACTCTATAATGAGTACGTATACGCAACATGGCTAGAAAACGGTCAGCTGCTTAGAATGAATTAACAGAACTCACTGAAGAACAGCAAGGCCTGTGAAGAGCGACCTGAAAATCAGTAGCGAACGAACAAGAAAACAATGACAAGTCAATGGGAACTCACTGCACGCACTGAATCCATGGATTTTGTTGTCCATTGTTCCTAATTTTTATTGACAGTCTACTGACTGGAATGGTACCAGCTGATTGGAGAAGAGCCAATGTAGCACCAATATTTAAAAAAGGGTCAAAATACATCCCTGGGAATTACAGACCAGTTAGCCTAACATCAATCGTATGCAAGCTCTTGGAGGGGATGATAAGGGACTATATACAAGATTTTAGCAATGAAAACGGTATCATTAGCAGTAACCAGAATGGATTCATGAAGAATCGTTCTTGCCAAACCAATCTCTTAACCTTCTATGAGGAGGTGAGCTGCCATCTAGATAAAGGACAGCCCGTAGACGTTGTGTATCTGGATTGTGCAAAACCATTTGACACAGTTCCCCATGAACGTTTACTGTACAAAATAAGGTCTGTTGGCATGGACCAAAGGGTGAGTACATGGATTGAAAACTTTCTACAAGGGCAAGTTCAGAGGGTGGTGATAAATAGGGAATACTCTGAATGGTCAGGGGTAGGAAGTGGGGTCCCCCAGGGTTCTGTGCTGGGACCAATCCTGTTTAATTTGTTCATAAACGACCTGGAGGATGGGGTAAACAGCTAAATCTCTGTATTTGTGGACAACACTAAGCTAAGCAGGGCAATAACTTCTCTGCAGGATGTGTAAACCTTGCAAGAAGATCAAATGAATGGGGTGGGCAACTACATGGCACATGAGGTTTGACCACTTCAATACAGGGCACTTATACACCTTCCTGCCCAAACCAATTTTCAGCTTTCAGCACTGTCGCACTTTGAATGACAATTGCGCGGTCATACAACACTGTACCCAAACTACATTTTTATCATTTTGTTCCCACATTTTGTTCTTTTGGTGGTATTTGATCACCTTTGGGATTTTTATTTTCTGATAAACAAATAAAAAAAGACAGAAAATTTTGAAAAAAAATGTTTTTTTTTGTTTCTGTTACAAAACTTTGTAAATAAGTACATGTGGCGCTGTTCTACTGCTAGAAAATAGTGGTTAAAGGTGTAATACTAGAGATGTATGTAAAAATATATTACGGTACATATATATGCTACTCCCTTTGAAAAAATCTTAGAAAGTAAGGTGATAGTTCACAGCATTCTTTTTAGTAGGTGTCACCAATGTGTATCAATTGTATGAAACCAAATAAAAACAAAACCATAAAATACATATACAGTGTGGTCTTTGCATTAAAAACAAAACAAATTGTGTGATCCTTGATGTGAAGAGTCAATGTATATAATACCAGTTAAGATAAAGGTAAAGCACTAAATACAGTTGCTGTGCATACTGAAACAATCTAAGGTGCAATTACAATTACTATGCATGCCGAAACGTTCTAAACTGCAATTACTATTTAGAAAAACAACAGGCAGATCCCCTGTGTGTACAATTCTACAATGTCCATTTCAAATAAAAACTAATAGAGAAAACTTCAGATAACTAAAAAATTATAAATTATAAAGTGCTCTTGTGCCAGTGAAGAAATTCGCTTTCTAATCTGATTGACTTTTCAATGAGTAAACACACCGTGCATGTCTTAGTTTGTGCTCCTATTATGGCTGCACTCACCAGATCCTTCTCCCCCTCCTGGGGTTAAAAGCATCCACAGTATGTGCCACTGTGTAACAATGTGGGATAAAGACCGTCCTTAGTACTGGTAGAAGTAGAAAAGGGAAAGGCTCATCACATCTATGATGAAAAAGGAGGTATGAGGTCCAACAATAGGCAGTCCTGAGGGTGGTCCAGTATGCAGCTAGTTATGATGAATCCCAGCCGACCAGCAGAGGGAAGCCACAAGGAGAAGCCACCAGGAAGAACAGTTATGATACCAGGACTAGCGTAGAACGCAGGACCCAGAAATGACGTCAGCAGGAAGCAGCTGGGGCCAGCTGCTATTATTGGCATGGAGGAGCAAATTGCATGCTTCAAAACGTGTCCCACCCCTTTTTCCTTATTTCTGGACATCTGTGGTCGGCGCTGGCCCCAGCTGCTTTTTGCTGATGTAATTTCTGGGTCCTGCGTTCTACGCTGGTCCCGGCATCATAACTGTTCTTCCTAGTGGATTCTCCTTGTGGCTTCCCTCTGCTGGTCGGCTGGGATTCATCATGACTAGGAATGAGCTTCGTGTTCGAGTCGAACCCATGTTCGACTCGAACATCGGCTGTTCGGTCGTTCGCCGAATTGCGAACGATATGGGCCGTTCGCGCAAAATTTGTGTGGCGCGTCACGGCCCATAATTCACTGCGGCATCGCAGTGCATTGCTTGCTGATGATTGGCCAAGCATGCACTATGACCTGCATGCTTGGCCAATCACAGCGCCGCCTTAACAGAGAGCCGTAATTGGCCAAAGCCAAGGAGGCTTTGGCCAATTACGGCTCAGGGGATTTAGTACACGCCCCACACTATATAAGGCCGCCTGCACGGCGGCGCTGTGCAGTGTGTTCCGGTGTGCTGAGAAATAGAGAGAGAGAGAGAGAGACAGTGTCATTTCATTTGAGTTAGCTAGATTAGGCAGGACAGTCAGTCAGTTAGCTGCACTTAAAGTGTATTGTGTATATATATGCATCCCAGGTGTTGCATATATATATATATACACTGTATTCAGTTTAGCTAGATTCGTTCCTGTTATCTTCCAGACTATTTACATTTAGTGCAGTGCGTCCTGCTCACAGTGTTCAGCTAGATCCGTTCCTGTTATCTTCTTACTGACAGGCAGGCTTGTCTTGTTACAGTATTTTGAAGAAAATTACTGGTGTTCTTTTGATCCTATTAGTACCACAGTCAGGCAGCTAGACTATTTACATTTAGTGCAGTGCGTCCTGCTCACAGTGTTCAGCTAGATCCGTTCCTGTTATCTTCCTACTGACAGGCAGGCTTGTCTTGTTACAGTATATAAAGCTACCTGAAGAAAATTACTGGTGTTCTTTTGATCCTATTAGTACCATAGTCAGGCAGCTAGACTATTTACATTTAGTGCAGTGCGTCCTGCTCACAGTGTTCAGCTAGATCCGTTCCTGTTATCTTCCTACTGACAGGCAGGCTTGTCTTGTTACAGTATATAAAGCTACCTGAAGAAAATTACTGGTGTTCTTTTGATCCTATTAGTACCACGGTCAGGCAGCTAGACTATTTACATTTAGTGCAGTGCGTCCTGCTCACAGTGTTCTGCTAAACCTACAAGATAGTGGGGTGTGTCCTGCTCACAGTGTTCAGCTAAACCTACAAGTTAGTGGGGTGCGTCCACCTCACAGTGTTCAGCTAAACCTACAAGCTAGTGAGGTGCGTCCTGCTCACAGTGTTCAGCTAGATCCGTTTCTGTTATCTTCTTACTGACAGGCAGGCTTGTCTCGTTACAGTAAATACAGCTACCTGAAGAAAATTGCTGGTGTTCTTTTGATCCTATTAGTACCACAGTCAGGCAGCTAGACTATTTACAGTTAGTGCAGTGCGTCCTGCTCACAGTGTTCTGCTAAACCTACAAGTTAGTGGGGTGCGTCCTGCTCACAGTGTTCAGCTAAACCTACAAGTTAGTGGGGTGCGTCCACCTCACAGTGTTCAGCTAAACCTACAAGCTAGTGGGGTGCGTCCTGCTCACAGTGTTCTGCTAGATCCGTTTCTGTTATCTTCTTACTGACAGGCAGGCTTGTCTTGTTACAGTAAATACAGCTACCTGAAGAAAATTGCTGGTGTTCTTTTGATCCTATTAGTACCACAGTCAGGCAGCTAGACTATTTACAGTTAGTGCAGTGCGTCCTGCTCACAGTGTTCTGCTAAACCTACAAGTTAGTGGGGTGCGTCCTGCTCACAGTGTTCAGCTAAACCTACAAGTTAGTGGGGTGCGTCCACCTCACAGTGTTCAGCTAAACCTACAAGCTAGTGGGGTGCGTCCTGCTCACAGTGTTCAGCTAGATCCGTTTCTGTTATCTTCTTACTGACAGGCAGGCTTGTCTTGTTACAGTAAGTACAGCTACCTGAAGAAAATTGCTGGTGTTCTTTTGATCCTATTAGTACCACAGTCAGGCAGCTAGACTATTTACAGTTAGTGCAGTGCGTCCTGCTCACAGTGTTCTGCTAAACCTACAAGTTAGTGCAGTGCGTCCTGCTCACAGTGTTCAGCTAAACCTACAAGTTAGTGGGGTGCGTCCACCTCACAGTGTTCAGCTAAAGCTACCTGTAGAAGGTTGGTGGTGTTCTAATACTACAGGCAGGCAGTTGATTTTGCTAGCTGCAGTATCAGTACATATATATATATATATATATATATATATATATATATATATATATATATCCCAGCTTAGTGCAGCTACAGGCCATTAGTATGTCTGGAAGGCCATGAAGGAGAGGCAGACAGTCACAAGCCAATAAGAGAGGGAAAGCAGGCTCTGTGTCTAGTGCTGGTCGTGGAGACGGTGCATCCTCATCAGCACGTGGCCATGGGACATGCTTGGCCTTTTTTTCGGCAGCTGGCCATGTTGAGCCGCAACATGCAGAAGACTTGGTCGAGTGGATGACCAAGCCGTCCTCATCCTCCTCATCCTCTCTCATGCCCAGGGTACTTTGTCTGGCAAAGCAGCGGCCTCTTCCCTCGGCTCAATGTCATCAGTGACTCCTTCCCTAGCCCCACCATTTCCTCCTGAGGAGTCCCTCGAACTGTTTGACCACAGTGTTGGGTACATGCTCCAGGAGGATGCCCAGCGTTTGGAAGGCTCTGATGATGATACTGAGCTCGATGAAGGCAGTAACATGAGCACGGAGAGAGGGGGTGCCCAAGAAGGGCAGCAATCTGGCAGTCATGCTCCCCCTGCTGCAGCATACTGCCAGGTTTGCTCCAGTGATGAGGAGGGAGGGGATGATGAGGTCACTGACTCAACGTGGGTGCCTGATAGGAGAGAGGAGGAGGAGGAGGAGGAGGAGGAGGCGGCACATCACCAACGAGGCAGGATGCCCTCCAGGGGCCAGCCTAAGGGCAGCACATTGACTGCATCGCACCCCAAAGCTCCACATGTGCAGGGCGCTGCAGTCTCTGCGCGTTATTCAAAAAGTTCTTTGGTGTGGGCCTTTTTTGAGACGAGTGCATCAGATCGCACCGCTGCTATTTGCAACATATGTCTCAAGCGTATCTCATGTGGCCAAAACATCTCCCGCTTGGGTACCACATGCTTGACCAGACATATGTTGACCTGCCATGCAGTTCGTTGGCAAGCGTATCTAAAAGACCCACACCAAAGAACAAAGAGGACCTCTCCTTGCTCCTCATCAGCTGAGATTTCCAACCCCACTAGACCTTCAGTCCTCTCTGAGACCTGCACTGAGAGGAATGAAGGTGTAGAATTAGGTGTGTCACAGCCAAGTACTTGTGGGCAATCTGCTTTTGGTACACCGACGTCAGATTGTACCAGGCAAATTTCCCTGCCCCAGCTGCTGCACCGCCGAAAGAAGTTTGCTCCCAGCCATCCACATGCCCAGCGGTTGAATGCTAGCTTGGCAAAATTGCTAGCACTTCAACTGCTGCATTTTCAGTTGGTAGACTCTGCCCCGTTCCGTGAGTTTGTGGAATGTGCGGTTCCTCAGTGGCAGGTACCCAAACGCCACTTTTTCTCACAGAAGGCGATTCCGGCTCTCTACCAGCATGTGGAAGGCAATGTCCATGCCTCGCTGGACAGGGCGGTCAGCGGTAAGGTGCATATTACCGCTGACTCATGGTCCAGCAGGCATGGACAGGGACGTTACCTAAGTTTCACGGCGCATTGGGTGACTCTGCTGGCAGCTGGGAAGGATGCAGGACAAGGTGCAGTAGTGTTGGAGGTTGTTCCGCCACCACGCCTCCAAAATGCTAATGATTGTGACACACCTCTCTCCTGCACCCCCTCCTCTTCTTCTTCCTCCATGGCCTCTTTCTGTGCTTTGTCCTCGGAACCAGTGGTGCTCTGTAGCCGTTCAAGGGGCTATGCAAGTACGCAGGCCAAAAGATGCCATGCGGTGCTTGAGCTGGTGTGCTTGGGGGTGTGTCACAATCATTTATTTTAATTTGGGTGTGGGGTTCCCCTTAATATCCATACAAGACCCAAAGGGCCTGGTAATGGACTGGGGGGTACCCATGCCGTTTGTCTCACTGATTTTTATCCATATTGCCAGGACCCGACATTACATTAAACCCGCAAGCGGTTTTAAATGAGATTTTTTCCTTTAAAAATGACATTTTGTGCAGGGACTGTTCTAAACACGGGAGACACGTGCTACTTTACAGGCATACTATAGACACACCCCAGGTACGATATTTAAAGGAAAATTTCACTTTCTTTATTTTTACTTTAAGCATCATTAAAATCACTGCTCCTGAAAAAGCGGCCCTTTTTAAAAGTTTTTTTTGCATTAATACATGTCCCCTGGGGCAGGACCCGGGTCCCCAAACCCTTTTTAGGACAATACCATGCAAATTAGCCTTTAAAATGAGAACTTTTGATTTTGAACGTTCGAGTCCCATAGACGTCAATGGGGTTCTAACGTTCGTTAGAATTTTTGGTCCGTTCGCAGGTTCTGGTGCGAACCAAACCGGGGGGGGGGGTGTTTGGCTCATCCCTAGCTGCCACACAGACTAATGGACTGATTACAGGCACTCATACCTCGCTGTGTTCCTGTGGCTGCTGTCTCACTACCAGTGGTCCTTAAGCCGTAGCTGTATGAGAGGCCTTCTTCTACACTTCAGGCTCACTGACCGGGTACTACAAAAACAAAACAAAATGGAAGACGTGCACACCCAGTGCATTATCAAAAACAGAACAGCGACTTTACGGGCAGTGTAATATTTAGGAAGTAAAAACATTTTTTTTTAGAAAATCTGGTTATGTAATCTTGCACATTTAATGAAAGGTCAGTTTTGCCTGCTAAATGTATTGTTGAACCTTATTTTGGAGTTTCTTACATTATACAAAATTTTAAATAAATGAAGACTGCAAAATTGATTGTGTAATTTCCTTGGTATGGTTGTCATGGATGTACCTGAGTATGAATATCCAAAGATTTTAATAACAATTGATATAGTAGAAATAGTGTTATAAATAAATAGAGCATTTCAGTGAAAAAAATAATTCAGCCCATCTATCTTAGGTTTATACCATAATTAGATTTATGATACAACATAGTATAAATTAAGATTGATATACAATACATGATAATAATTGTTTTCATGGTTATTGAACTGAATAGAGTGATCTAAAAAGTCTGAAAAGCGCCACTTTGAAAACTTGGTAAATAATACCATTTTAATTAAAAGTATGATAAAGCAAGCTATGTCTTCATGGGAGGCAAGATAATATATAATTAGGATGGACTGCAGAATGAAATTGCTGACAGTTTCAATGTTCTTGACCATGACATGATTCTGATCCTTGCACTACATTACAGAAATGTTTCAGGCTGAGATTTCTTTAAAAAAGGTATAAGAGAGTTTGTCCACTAGATAGAAGATGATTATTAGTAATATGGCACAAGAAAATGTAAGGAGCTATAACCCAAAATATAATGGATTGATTATTATGTTAGTTTTTATACAAAGTGTAGCCATTTGAGTCATTCAGTGCTTGACTATTCAGCTTTTTCAACAAAATGTGTTAGCTATTAAAGGGGTTGTAAAGGTAATTTTTTTTTTTTTTTAAATAACAAACATGTTATACTTAACTTCACTGTGCAGCTCGTTCTGCACAGAGTGGCCCCGAACCTGCTCTTCTGGGGTCCCTCGGCGGCTGTTTCAGCTCCTCCCCGCAAGAACTAACCACCTTAATGCGAGCTCCCTCGCAAGGTGGTTAGTTATTGCGAGCGCGCTCCAGTGATACAGCTGGCAGCTATAGCCGCTCGCTGTATCACTCGGCCCCGCCCCCTGGTGCGCCGCGTCATTGGATGTGATTGACAGCAGTGCGAGCCAATGGCTGTGCTGCTTTCAATCCATCCACTATAGCCAGTCAGCGACCAGGCTGAGCGGCGAACTGGAGGTCGGGAGCGAGCGGCTGAGTTTCGAGGTGTCAGGTAAGTAAAACGGGGGGGCGGCGGTATTGTCAAAAGTTTTTTCACCTTAATGCATAGAATGCATTAAGGTGAAAAAATGTATACCTTTACAACCCCTTTAACTTAGAAAAAGGTACGGATAAGAAGCTGTACATTTTTTTAATTTCTTGAATACTTTACAGTAAGTATGCATGGAAGCCATTAAATAACCCGCTGATTATTTAGGAAAATTAACCAATACAGTAATTCAATCCAGATTTATTAACGGTGAAAGACAAGAGGTAATTTCAAATTTTAACATAAATTAAGACTGTAGGAGCAAAATACAAAATATGAACTTACTTTTTATGCATTTTTTTTATCTCACAATGGTTACTTTTGAGAATGATTACATAAATCCAGCAGGCTAAAAGGGTGTAAAACTGCAAAGGAAAGTCTCAATATTCTCTTTAAAATAGGCAGGCATTTTTTGTGCTGAAATGAACCTCAAAGACTTCTATGGAATTCTCTGGAGCATAGCTGTAGCTCTGAACTGACAGGTGGCCAACTGCACTGACTGATGGTAAGCATAGAAAGCTCTAATTGATTTGACTGGATCTGATTGGGGAAATTAGCTTTTGCTAGCAGCAGTCACTTTTCCAAAAGGGTGTGGGCTGCTGTGGGCATGGGCGTCTGCAGAACTTTTTTTTTTGGGGGGGGGGCATTATTTTAAGGTCTGGTTGTGTGATCTTACCTGTGTCAGTCATCCGTGGCTGCAGGGGAGAAAGCAATTGATGACGGCTGAGAGCCTGATGAGGTGATGTCACCCATAGGTTCCCATGTCACAGTTGTTATTGGTGCTCCCTCCTCTCCCCTGCATACGCTGCTGGATCACCCAGGTGAGATAACATGACCAGATTGCATAGCTCCCAACATTTTGAGATGGGAATCAGGGACACCTACTTGCAAACGTATGTAGGCATAAGACACGCCTCCAGACACACACCCTTAAAGGAGAATTAACCCAAAAAACGTTAATCAAATCCACAAGGACTTTTTTTGCACTGCTATTCCTTTATATTGGCTTTTAACATTTACAAATGCAGCAATTTTGAGTTTAGATGAAAGGCTGGCAGGAAAACACTTTTTGAAAGATAAAAAGTGCATTTTATATAAAACTACATGGATCAGACCAAAATGAGGAACAAATGAGGGGGAAAGAGGGACATTTTTCCAAATCAGGGACAGTCCCTCCTAATCAGGGACAGTTGGGAGCTATGAGATTGGGACGGTCTGAAAATAGGTTAGTCCGCATAGGTGTTAGGGGTAAGGGGGCGGGGGCAGTTTTTAAGGCTAGCTCAAGCTGGAATGCTACTTTCAATCTACCCTCCCTATTGGAGGCTTGTGACAGTGTTAAAGCAGAGCTCCACTCAAAAGGGGAAGCTCCACTTGTTTGCACCCTTCCACTATCACATTCGGCACTTTTTGGGGGAGAGAGTGTAGTTTGCTGTGGCGATCTGAGCAAAACCATGCAAAATATGCTACGAATGACCACAGCAAGTGAAGGTATAAATAAACGTACAATTAGGCAATCTATTAGAAAAAAACACTACACCTGCATGGTGCAGCATTGGCTTAAGCCAGTGGAGATTTTAAAATCTATATGAATACAACAGTATCTTTATGCTGTTGTGCCCATATAGCTGCTTTTGTGAGCAAATAGATGCTGGAGTGCCTCTATATGGATACAATAGCATCTATATCGGCACAATAGCAGTTATATGGGCACAATAGCATAAAGATGATATTCTGTCCATACTGTATAACTCCTATTGTGGCCATACAAATGCTACTGGCTCCTATTGTGCCCAGTGACACTGATCTTGCGGCGCTGCCAGTGCCGGGACAAGGTTATCTGGTGACCAGGGCAAAGATGCCAAACTGCGCTAAATTTTGGATGTCTTTAGTTGGCCTAAAATAAAGAGTTCTTGTAAAATATTAACAGCTACATACAGAATGCCCAAAATGATTTATACTGAGTAAGAGAGAGATTTTTAGACATTTGTAACTGACCTTAAAGAATATATAACTGATCATATGCTTGGTCAGAAATTAATTCTTGCAGATGCTCAGAACAAGCTGACACTAACCCAGCTTGTTCTACAAATATAATTTATCACTTCACCTTAATGGCAGCTTCCATGGTTGATTCAGCAACTTCTTAGCAAGCTGGCCTGGGGTGAGCTCTGGTGACTGTTGGGCTGGACAGTGGCTGCTGAGTGAACTTTATCTTCCTGCTCCGCCCACCCACACTGCTGCTCTGACTGTGATCACTCTGACTTGGACAGAAGCCAAACCTGGGAGGATCATCCTTCTCCTGTCTGGTATGGCTGTAGCCACAGAGAAGGAGGCAAGTACAGCCTCAGTTCAGTGTGCAGGCTGTATCAGAGTTCAGGGCATGGGGGGGGGGGGGGTAGTGTGACAGCTGGGCAAGTTGCTAAAGAGCTTCTCCTGAGTGTTATGAGCATAGTGCAATCTGGTGCCCCCTCTCCACCCCGCCGTGCCTGCAAGGACTGCTCACGGACACCAGTGTCTGTGTGCAGACACCTTGCCGATTCCAGGGGAGGCACTTGACCCCCCTTGCCCTTACCTGCGGACGCCCATTGCTGTGGATAGCACCAGCATAACCAAGAAGAACAGCTTTTCCATGTCAGCAAGCTCTTCCTCACTGTGCTGATGTAGGTTGTTCATCACATGGTAGGTGGGGTTCCCTGGATGTGTGTCTCCTGAATGCACAGGACTGCGTATTAGGATTATGCTATACTATTTTCCATACATAGACCTGCCCACATCTGTGTTATTTATGTATATGTTTAAAGGGTAACTCCCCTTTCGTGGGGGAAAAAATGGAAAATAAAGAAAAAATAATATGGTGTATACACAAGTCATATTGTAATTCAATGTTAATAAAAATGACCTTTCCTCTTCAATCTACACCCACTGTAATTTTCCAAAAATGCAATGCAACATGGCTACCTGGAGGTATTTTGTACATAGAATGCCCCCCTGAAACATAATTTCCTGCTTGTGTGATTGGCTCACTGATTTTCCCAGAAGTCTGCACTAAGATACAAGTCAGATTTCAGACATCCCCTGCAACAAAAATGTCATTTTTGGTGAGATACTTTTTAATTATATATATATATATATATATATATATATATATATATATATATATATATATATATATATATATATATATATATATATATATAAATATACAGTATATTTACACCTGTGTTTCATCTCTCACGCTCTATAATATGTTCATATTTACCTACATCTGTGTAACAAATCAGTATATTTACACATAATACACACAAATATATACAGGCTTTTTTGTGTCTAAACCAATACTGCATACAAGTACCTCCCAGTGCTGGTCCTATTCATTAGGAGCTATTATGCATCATATAGGTTGCTTGGAAACTCTGGAACTCTCCACTTGGTTCAAGCATCTGCTACTTATGTTGCTACAAGCCAGTCTATAAGACTGGCTTATAGACTAAGGATCCTTGCACTGTATAGTTATTTGAGAGTCTGCCAGCAAGAGACAAGTAAGTGTTATTTCCTAATTGCACATGTGAACAATCCAAAAACGTAAGAGGTTTGGGGGACACACAAATTTATCAGGATTCATGAATAAATTTACACTAATCAAGTTGTTGCTTCCATGCCACTGCTGCTTCAAAAGTCCTTTTTTCATGTAGATGGCCTAATTTCAGCTCCTCCAAAAGCTGTGTATATGTGTTTGCATATATGTGTGCTCATTAGGGATGGGATAAACGGACTCCTGTTCGGTTTGCGCCAGAACTTTTGAACACCACCAAAGTTCGGACCCAAATATTGAACCCCATTAAAGTCGTTATACGTCGGTACTTTGAAGGAGGATATCGTTGTTATGGCAGCAGCTAGCTGCCATAACCCCGGTATCCTCTTCTTCAGTGAGCAGTCCAGTTAAAGATAAAAGCAATTTCTACTGCAGATTCGCCACGAGATCACCTTTATCGGCGGCGGGAGAGGGGCCCCTCCTCCTGCCGCTTACCGGTGCCTTCCGCCACTTACTAGTGTCCTCCGCCGCTTACCGGAGCTGTCGGCAGCGGCGGCGGCGATCGGGTTCTTCTCGTGGCCTGACATGGAGACAAGTGAGGGGAAGACGGCCCCCACTCATCTCCATATCATTGCAGGGCAGAATCAACGTCAAAACGTCACTTCTGCCCATAGCTATTAAAAGGGCCATTTTTTTTTTTTTTTTTTTTAAATGACAATTTTTTTTTCTTTTTTTATTGCATTTTAATGTAAATATGAGATCTGAGGGTTTTTTTGACCCCAGATGTAATATTTAACAGGTCCTGTCATGCTTTATTCTATTACAAGGGATGTTTGCATTCCTTGTAATAAGAATAAAAGTGACACAATTTTTTTTAAAAAAACAATGTAAAAATGTAAAAAAAAAGGTCAAATAAATAATTTAAAAAAAAATAAACGTGCCCCGTCCCGACAAGCTCACGTGCAAAAGCGAACGCATACGTGACTAGCGCCTGCATATGAAAATGGTGTTCAAACCCCACATGTAAGGTATCGCTGTGATCGGTAGAGTAAGAGCAATAATTCTAGCCCTAGACATACTCTGTAACCTAAAATATGCAACCTGTAGAATTTCTTAAACATTGTCTATGGAGATTTTTAAGGGTAAAAGTTTGTCGCCTTTCCACGAGCGGGTGCAATTTTGAAGCGTGACATGTTGGGTATCAATTTACTTGGCGTAACATTATCTTTCACAATATTAAAAAAAATGGGTTCACTTTACTGTTGTCTTATTTTTTAATTCAAAAAAGTGTATTTTTTCCAAAAAAAGTGCGCTTGTAAGACCGCTGCGCAAATGACAGAAAGTAACGACCGCCATTTTATTCTCTAGTATTCTCTTGTAAACAACAAATCTCAGAAAGAGGCTCGGTCCTTAAGTGGTTAAAGTGAAAGCATAAAAATGAAAAATTATTTTCAATATAGTGCCTGAGGGGTCCTCTTAGTCTACCTGTAAAGTGGCAGATCTGTACCATGTCTAGAATCTGCTGCAGCAATAACTGAATTTATAAAGCCAAAAACAATGACATTTTTCCTGCAAGCTGCCTTTATTTTGCTCAGCAACAGATAGGAGCCAGTATGTATGATGGGGCCACAATGTAGTGCACTGGGAACAAGATTAGATATTTTTTGGATAAAAGTAACGGGTGCGTAAAAATTGCTCCTATAGAGGTAAGCAAGCAAGAATTGGCCTTGCTGTAAAAAATTGCAATAATATGTACCTGTTTGACAGGTGCAGAAAAATTGGTCTTTGGGTGTCGGTGGCGCCTTCGCACCGTAACCCTATAAAGGTACTCTTGATCGAAGGAAGAATTGGTCTTGCTGTAAAAAATTGCAATGATATGCATCTGTCAAACCAGTGTTAATTTTGCCAGCAAATTTTGATTCAGTTTTAGTCTTATGCCCCGTACACACGGTCGGACATTAATCGGACATTCCGACAACAAAATCCATGGATTTTTTCCGACGGATGTTGGCTCAAACTTGTCTTGCATACACATGGTCACACAAAGTTGTCGGAAAATCCAATCGTTCTGAACGCAGTGATGTAAAACACGTACATCGGGACTATACATGAGGCAGTAGCCAATAGCTTTTGTTTCTTAATTTATTCTGAGCATGCGTGGCACTTTGGGCGTCGGATTTGTGTACACATGATCGGAATTTCCAACAACGGATTTTGTTGTCAGAAAATTTTATAGCAAGCTCTCAAACTTTGTGTGTCGCAAATTCCTATGGAAAATGTGTGATGGAGCCTACACATGGTCGGAATTTCTGACAGCAAGGTCCTATCACACATTTTCCTTTGGAAAATCCTATCGTGTGTACAGGGCATTAGTCTTAGGACTAAAATGGCATTTTAGTTTTAGTCCTATTTTAGTCTTCTGCAAGTGTTTTAGTTTTAGTCGTATTTAGTCGACCAAATCTTCAGTTCATTTTAATCGACTTTTAGTCGACTAAAACTCATTTTAGTTGTCTAAAATCTAATGGGTGTAGTTAAATTGTAATGCATTATTTAAGCATTTCTCTACCATTTCCAAACTCATTATATAGTGCTGCTGGAGTGAACAATCAAATATGTTGTTTTTAATGGTTAGGTTTGATGAATATGCACTACAGACACAGATTTAGTCATTACATAATGTCTTTATTTAAGTAAAACCATTTCGTCAGGAATATTGCTGTTTTCACAAAAGGGTAACAAAAAAATACCAAAAAAAACCCCCAAAAAATAGGAACACTTTGCGTGACTGTCATGCCAACAGTAAAGCATCCTGAGACCATTCATGTGTGCTGTTGGCTGCTTCTGAGCCAAAGGAGTGGTGGGCCCACTCATAATTTTGCCTAAGAAGAACACAGCCATGAATAAATGGTACAAAAACATCCCCAGGCTCCGAGAACAACTTCTCCTAACCTGACTGGTGGTCATGGTCAATCCAACCTCAAGAGGCTGGTGAGGGTGAGGGAACCAGAAAACCCCACAAATTCTGACAAGCTGCAAGCATTGATTATGCAAGAATGGACAGTGCCACTGCCAGTGCCGGACCAGTGCCAGATCAGTCAGGAATCAGGATGTGGCACTGGCAGTGGCACAGAAGCTGATTGACAATGACAACATGTCAGTAATACCACGAATGTCAGGCCCAGGGCAAATTGCAGCAGAGGTCTTGAAAAATAATAATCAACTCAACTCAACACATATTGACTCTTTGCATAAACTTAATGTAATTGTCAATAAAAGCATTTGACACTTATGCAATGCTTTACCGGATACAACAATCTGACACAGTTATCAGATCATGTATACTAGATACATCTGACACAAAAATCTAAAAACACTGAAGCAGCACTGGCAGACATTGTAAAAATTAATATTAGTGTCATTTTGGCCATAGCTGTACATGTACATGGCCAAGTACAGCACACACAGACAGCAGCACACTACAGTGACTGCACAGATACTGTTACTGCCTGTCTCGCACAGGCACAGCATAATAAACCAATACTTGAGGGTAATGCTTATTTCTACAATAAGAATAAGTTTACTGTCATTTTATTATTTCAACAGTTCTAATTGTCGTTTACATTCAAAGAAAAAGTGCACAGTCTACAATAATGCCATTAGTGTGTGGATTTACTGGATTATAACAGTCACCACTTTTTATCAACTCATCTCTCTCTCAGCATTCACAATGACAATAATAGAGATAAATATCACACTAAAAGACTACTGGGGCGGGACCCCGGCGTAAGGTAAGGCTCAAAGGCTGCCCTATTTGACCAGTGTCCATTACCGTTACTGATCTTTTTTTGTCAAATTTGTCAATGCTAAGAGAAAGAGACAGTCAACAAGTTGATAAAAAGTGGTGGTTGTTGTTATTGTTCCAGAATCCACATACTAATGGCATTTGTAGCCTGAGCCTCAGCCTGTGCATTTTTCCTATTAATTTAACTGACAATTAAAACTGTTGAACTAGTGACTCTTCCTATTGCAATAAGCACAACCCACAAGTATTAGGTATGTTATGTTAGAAATAGAAATACTTGAAGAGAATAATAAAACACTCCTATTTGTTTTGATTCATTTTAAGGAAAGCACTTTGTTCCAAAATGACCCTTGCTCTATTCCGCTGACCTCTAGAGAGGTCACCTGTAACACCGAATACCCTCTCTGCAAAGGAGAAGCTGGCATAGCCAGCCGGTCTAATGCAAAAGGTTTTAGCTGGTAATAAAAAGTGTCACTCTTTGACAGCCAAAATTCTGTTGCGGTGTACTCTGAGACCGAGTCCTCATTGATGGCAAGAGCAAAAGCTCTTCCTTATATTTTCTGATCTGCTGCTCTATGCTGTTTGGGGAGATCCTCTGCCTGGGTCTTCTGCGGCATTTAGAAAGAAACCGAAAGACTGGCTGTGGCTGCTTAGATGTGGATGCCGGTGCTTCTTCCACTTCCTGCGATAGTTCTACCACATCATCTTCTTCAGATAATTCCTCAAGTTGTGTGTGTGACAATGTGGGTTTTCTTGCGGCATACTCCTCTGCCTTTTTAAGCAGTTCCTGAATAGGGATGAGCTTCGAGTTCGAGTCGAACTCATGTTTGACTCAAACATCGGCTGTTCGCAAGTTCGCCAAACAGTGAACAATTTGGGGTGTTCGCGGCAAATTCGAATGCCGCGGAACACCCTTTAAAAGTCTATGGGAGAAATCAAAAGTGCTAATTTTAAAGGCTTATATTCATGGTATTGTCATAAAAAGGGTTTGGGGACCTGGGTCCTGCCCCAGGGGACATGGATCAATGCAAAAAAAAAGTTTTAAAAACGGCCGTTTTTTCGGGAGCAGTGATTTTAATAATGCTTAAAGTGAAAAAATAAAAGTGTAATATCCCTTTAAATTTTGTACCTGGGGGGTGTCTATAGTATGCCTGTAAAGGGGCACATGTTTCCCGTGTTTAGAACAGTCTGACAGCAAAATGACATTTCAAAGGAAAAAAAGTAATTTAAAACTACTCGCGGCTATTAATGCATTGCCGGTCCGACAATACATATAGAAGTTCATTGATAAAAACGGCATGGGATTTCCCCACAGGGGAACCCCGAACCAAAATTTAAAAAAAAATAACGTGGGGGTCCCCCTAAATTCCATACCAGGCCCTTCAGGTCTGGTATGGATATTAAGGGGTACCCCGGTCAAAATTAAAAAAAAAAATTAAGTGGGTGGTCCCCCTAAATTCCATACCAGGCCCTCCAGGTCTGGTATGGATATTAAGGGGAACCCCGGCCAAAATAAAAAAAAATGGCATGGGGTCCCCCTCAAAATCTATACCAGACCCCTCAGGTTTGGTATGGATTTTAAGGGGAACCCCGCGCCAAAATAAAAAAAACGGCGTGGGGTCCCCCCAAAGATCCATACCAGACCCTTATCCGAGCATGCAACCTGGCAGGCCGCAGGAAAAGAGGGGGGACGAGAGAGCGTCCCCCTAAACCGTACCAGGCCACATACCCTCAACATTGGGAGGGTGCTTTGGGGTAGCCCCCCAAAACACCTTGTCCCCATGTTGATGAGGACAAGGGCCTCATTCCCACAACCCTGGCTGGTGGTTGTGGGGGTCTGCGGGTGGGGGGCTTATCGGAATATGGAAGCCCCCTTTAACAAGGGGACCCCCAGATCCCGTCCCTCCCCCCTGTGTGAAATGGTAAGGGGGTACAAAAGTACCCCTACCATTTCACTAAAAAACTGTCAAAAATGTTAAAAATGACAAGAGACAATTCCGTTATTTAATTGCTTCTTCTTTCTTCTATCTTCCTTCGGTTTCTTCCTCCAGGAGAAGAAGATGAAGAGAAGAAGATGAAGAGAAGAGCGGGAGCGTCACTCCATGCCATCATGGATGCGGAGCAGCCTGAGGAGAAGAAGGGAAGAAGACGCTGACGCCGTGGAGGAAGATGCCGGACGAGAACACCGGAGGAAGAACCAGAAGAAGAAGACCGGAGGAAGAAACAGAAGGAAGATAGAAGAAAGAAGAAGCATTTAAATAAAGGAAGTGTCAAAAACTGTCTCTTGTCTTTTTTTAACATTTTTGACAGTTTTTTAGAGAAATGGTAGGGGTAAGTACCCCCTTACCATTTCACACAGGGGGGAGGCGGGATCTGGGGGTCCCCTTTGTTAAAGAGGGCTTCCAGATTCCGATAAGCCCCCCGCCCGCAGACTCCCACAACCACCAGCCAGGGTTGTGGGGATGAGGTCCTTGTCCTCATCAACATGGGGACAAGGTGTTTTGGGGGCTACCCCAAAGCACCCTCCCAAGGTTGAGGGCATGTGGCCTGGTACGGTTCAGGAGGGGGGGCACTCTCTCATCCCCCCTCTTTTCCTGTGGCCTGCCAGGTTGCATGCTCAGATAAGGGTCTGGTATGGATTCTTAGGGGGACCCCACGCCGTTTTTTTTTTTATTTTGGCACGGGGTTCCCCTTAAAATCCATACCAGACCTGAAGGGTCTGGTATAGATTTCGAGGGGGACCCCACGCCATTTTTTTTTTATTTTGGCCGGGGTTCCCCTTAATATCCATACCAGACCTGAAGGGCCTGGTATGGAATTTAGGGGGACCCCCACTTCATTTTTTTTTTAAATTTTGGTTCAGGGTTCCCCTGTGAGGAATTCCCATGCCATTTTTATCAATGAACTTCTATGTGTATTGTCGGACCGGCAATGCATTAATAGCCGCGAGTAGTTTAAATGACATTTTTTCCTTTGAAATGTCATTTTGCTGCCAGACTGTTCTAAACACGGGAAATATGCGCCCATTTACAGGCATACTATAGACACCCCCCAGGTACGAAATTTAAAGGGATATTACACTTTTATTGTTTCACTTTAAGCATTATTAAAATCACTGCTCCCGAAAAAACGGCTCTCTTTAAAACTTTTTTTTGCATTGATCCATGTCCCCTGGGGCAGGACCCAGGTCCCCAAACACTTTTTATGACAATAACTTGCATATAAGCCTTTAAAATTAGCACTTTTGATTATTCATGTTTGTGTCCCATAGACTTTAGTGGTTATTGCGTGTTCGAACAAATTTTTTGCCTGTTCGCATGTTCTGGTGCGAACCGAAGAGGGGGGTGTTCGGCTCATCCCTATTCCTGAATATTCTCATTGCCACATCAACAAGGTTTTCACAGACAATAGGGTTGACAAAACAAGCAGATGCTGCAAGTGGAGAGAACATTTGGTCAGTTGGATCTAAGAATGAAGCAAAACACTGTTTCACACTCCCTTTCAACTACTGTGCAATTGTGGCAAGGTCTTGGCAGCTAGTGTTCTGTTTAAAGCCCTCAAGATGGCTGAGCAGATCAAAGAGGGCAGGAACAGCCAGGGACATGAACATGGTGTCACGCTGGAGGATTTTAGTATGTTCTGCAAAAGGCAGCAGTAGGTCATGCAATGATGTGAGCTTTGGACATCCACTAGGGAGCAAGCTGTCCCATCCCATGTTGTTTGCAATTTGGCAGACTGACTCTTTCAGTTTGAGGAGTCTTGTGATCATGTTGAATGTACTTGACCAGCGTGTGAGGCAGTCATTTAAAAGAATAAGGCCACAATGTTCCAATAGCTTCTGTGTTGCAATTGAAGACTTGTGGAAGAGGTTCACTATTGATCTTGCTTCATCCAGTATTCTGTTCACATTTGCCTCCTTATGTACCATATGGACCACAAGTTGCAACGTATGCACCACACATGGTGTCCGATCCATGTCGATCTGTTGGTACCTAACAAGTGGAACGCACACAGCCCAATAAGCATAAAGTATATAGAATAGGTTGCTGTTCCATTCTATTATTTTAACACTTAACATCTTGGAAAAAATTTACAGTACACAAGACTACAAAATAAAGTGGAAAAATAACAAAGATGCACCCCATAGAGTAGAGCTGAGCAGATAGCGCTCCCATATCAATCATCTCATAGCCATTGTGATAATTGTCTGGTGTCACCATGTCAACTGTCAACCATATCATCATATAAAAGAATAATAAAAATGGCTCACTCACCGCGGATCATCAATTTCGGTCTCAGCCTCAGAGTCACTTTCCATCATGGGGGAGTCTTCCTGACTAGAGCTGGGTGGTTCTTCTGCTGCTGCTGTGGTTTGTTTAAAAGCTGCCACCATATTGCTCCCGTTGTCTGTTATCACTGTAAGGATCTTCCTCTTTGGTATGTTCAAGGGTCAACAATATGTGTTCAGGTTTATGTTGGTCAACACAAAAGTAGCATCCACTTATGGCAAGGAATGAAGCTGAGAGTCATTTTTTGGTCCACAAATCAGTGCAAATAGATACTCTCCAAGCAGCAGTCAGTCTCTTTTTGAATTTTTGTTTTTCATCTTCATACTGTTTGTCAATCAGATTGCTTATTTTAGTTTTCTTTGGAACAGTCAGCTTCCTATCTACTGTCTCCATCATGCAAAAAACAATAATAAATCGCGCTTACTCAATAGTGTGAGCAGCCAACACAACAAATAGAATATTTGCTAAAAACGACAAGTGTAACAAAGTATAGCGCTACAAAAAATGAAATATGAGTGATGAATACAAAAAACAATAAAAATTGTATAATCTGGTGCCTGATTTAAAGTCCATCAAATGTGATAATAATTTACAGTCCATACATAAATGAGGTCATCATAATCACCATATGTGAAAAAATGAAAATTGTGAAGATACCATCACCAAAGTAAATGGAGGCCTGTCAGTAGATTCAGAACCAAGATGACGTGGGTTCAAATAGATCAAACTGGCTCTTATAGTCCACCAATCATATATGGAAAGTTTTAAAGTCTTGAAGACCAGCTAAGGAAAAGGTCTGGAAAGCCTTCACAGAAGTGTCTTATATAAAAGCATGTGAAGCATGTGAAAATCCCATAATCAAAATGGCTGGAGGCTTACCAGGGGGTTTGAACCCAAAACGGCATACGCCGTATGGGTCAACCCGGCTTGTATTGCCCGCCGGCAATAAGGGGAAGACCTTGGCAACCGGGAGGAAATGGGGTCCCAGGGAGCTTCATGGAAGTGTCTTCTCCATGCGGATGGTTAAACGTCCAAGGATATGGCCCATACAGAATAAAGAAAGGGCCACATAGCGTAATTCCATAAACACAGTATTTATTAATAAAAAGAAATACACTTACATTTAAGTAGATTAAAAGCGCTTGTATATAAAATAAGAGCGGCAGTGGAGTCCCCCCGACGCGTATCGTCTAACAAGACTTCATCTGGGGTGTCAATTCACTGCAGTCCGACTCCTTAATAAAGGCACTGTGACCCCTGTAATGAGAATCCAGCCCATTCACTTCCTTAATTCGACACTTCCAGGTTGTCCAACATGGCGGACCCATGTGTGTTCCAAGCCTCCATCTTATGGGTGTACTCTGCGTTCCAGCACCGCAAGATAATCCCCATAAAATAAAGTTAAAAAATCAAAAAATTAAAAAAAATTGACATCACCCTTATACTATGCCACGGGGAAAGAATATCGATTGCCCCATGATGCAATAATATATATGAGGTAAATCTGCCTAATGTCTGACGTTTTGCGGTATGTGAGATGGTGTATTCCCAGACACCAAATCCCACGATGTCACGTCACGACGTCACGGCGCAGGGGTAAGGGTACGTTCGGGCAACCCCATTCTAAAGTGGCTTGCGTTACACAAGCAAGCCTTGTTCTGAGATGGCTTGCGTTCCACAGCCCTGTATGTTGTATCGACGTACGTCTTGGCATCAAATACACACATGCGCACTCGCATCCTCGAAAAATCTCTTGGTTATAGGCATGTAAATGTAAATGTAAAAAAGAGGGATGGGCAGCTAGAAAAGCTGTTTTATATCTCAAACCTAAGAGGAGGTGTACACAATGTGTAGATGCATATATTCCATATTGTCAGAACATTAAGTATAGCACATTTGTCCTCCCCCCTCTTATCTGACAAACAGACACAGTTTATATGTCTATATATATAAACCAAATCTAAAAATTGTATGCAAAAAGATTATAATCTACCACCAAAAACATATATCTGTTGAATACTAGGGAAAATCTGCTCACAAAAACTCAATAGGATGAATTCTCATAATGAAATGAATTCCCCAAGGGGTCACTGTGGCTTGAGGTCAAATTATGTATACACATAAATATAGAACATGAATACTTCTCAGTTGTTACCAATTTCCAACTACTACAGATCATGACTGGTCAATAAAGGCATTAATGTCCACTTCCACATTCATACCCTGTGGGGAAAGAGTCTGTAATTCATGGATCCAGAACATTTCTAGAAGGAATACCCCTCTAGTTCTGCTCCCCCCTCTCCATGGTGGCGTATATTTATCTATGATAATAAATTGGGATCCTTCCGGATTACCGTTATGGAATTCTTTATAATGTCTAGGGACTGTATGTTTTGAGTCCCTACCTTTGATAAGGGTGATATGCTCCCCTACACTTATAGAAAAGGTCCTGGTGGTACGACCTATATATTGTTTACGACAGGGACAAGTGATGAGATACACTACATATCCCGTACTGCATGTACAGAATGGTTTTATAGTGTATCTCTTGCCAGTGACCGTAGATACAAATTCTGTCACTTTGCGACTCCCTAGTGTATTGTGTTGACACACGACACACTTCCTACATGGAAAAAAAAATCGGTCCAATCATGGAAAAAGGAAGGACGGGTGGGGGGATTAATAATATTGGGAGCCACTCGGCCTTGTAGTGATGGTGCTCCTCTAAAGATGACCTTAGCTTCTTTGGGAACTAACGGACCCAGAATGTTATCTTGCCTGAGGACATCCCAATGTTTCCTCATGATGTTCTTAATTTTCTTATGCTGTATCGAGAAGGATGTCAACATAGCCCACTTGAATTTCTCATCCGATTCCTTTTCTGGTTTTATTGCAGATAGAGACTTTCTATCAATGTCAATAGCTCTTCGGATTTCTAAATCCAGGCTGGTTCCATCATATCCCTTATCAATGAATTTTTGTTTGAGAATACCTGCATGTGTTATGAATACATCTGTATCGGTGCAATTCCTACGAAGCCTTAAAAATTGGCTGCGCGGGATTGCACTTAGCCAGGACCTGTGATGACAGCTGTCCACAGGAATGAAACCATTGCAGTCTGTAGGTTTGAAATATGTATTGAATCTAAACTGTTTATCCACTATCTCTATTTGTAAATCTAGAAAGTGGATTTTGGTTTCACTGGCTTCATATGATAAAGAAATCCCTCTGTCGTTAGAATTCAGATGTTCAAAAAATTGTTTGAGTGTCTCCAAGGTTCCACTCCATAGGAGGAGGATGTCATCTATATATCTTGCCCATAGGACCAATGACCTGGTCCCATGGGTATAGACGACATCCTCCTCCCACTTGGCCATAAGCAAGTTCGCAAGGCTAGGTGCGAATTTCGCTCCACGTTGTTGAGGTAATAATTCTGGTTGAACCAGAAATAATTGTGTTTAGTTGCAAACTCAAGTAATTCTATCAGATATTCACATTGAAATGAAGCTAAAGATTGTTCACGAGCAAGAAAATGTCTCACCGTCTCAATACCTTTTTCGTGTGGTATGCAGGTATATAGTGATGCCACATCGGCGGTGGCCATGATATAATCATCTTGTATCACAATATTTTCAAGAAGTCTAATAGTGGAACTGGTGTCTTTCAAATAGGAAGGTGCTTTTTTCACTAGGGGTTGTAGAAAAAAATCTATGTATTTACCTACCCTTGCTGTGATGGAATTAATGCCACTTACAATCAGCCTCCCAGGTTGACATGCTGGATTTTTGTGGATTTTAGGTAAATAGTATATAGTAGGAATTCTTGGTGCCGTAGGGATCAAAAAGGCTTTCTCTTTTTTATTCAAGATTTTTAATTCATAACCTTTTGAAATGAGTTGCTGAAGTTGTTGTTTATATATATTAGTAGGATTGTTGGGGAGTATCTGATACGTGCCTGGTTCATTTAAAATTCGGTACATCTCTTTTTCACATTGACTTTTATTGAAAACAACTATTCCCCCTCCCTTATCCGCAGGGCGGACAGCCAAATCTTTTCGTGCACATAAAGATTCCAATGCCCCTTTTGAAAATGGAGGATGGCGAATATGCTTCTCAGGTAATTTGGCAAGATCTCGAAGAACAAGATCTCTAAAGATTTTCACTGCAGGGGCTATAGGGACAGGGGGGGAAGAGAGAGGGATTAGCAAGGCCAGAGTGGACAGTACTCGAAGTAGCTGCCGGATAATCAGTACGTACTGGGTTAGAAATCAGATATCTCTGAATATTAATTTTACGTATATATTTGTGGATATCCATAAAAGTATGGAATTTATCCAGCTTTTTTGGGGGAGCATATTTTAGGCCTTTATCTAACACAGATAGTTCCGCTTCAGTGAGTGACTGGGAGCTTAAATTGAAAACACCCTGACCGATCATATTCTTTTTCTCTTTTCTCCTTTGTACTCTCCTCCCCCCTCTGCAACCTCTCTTGGGTCTGGACCTCGCTTTCCTGTGCGTCGGTCCTCGCGAAAACCCTGATTCTCCTGAATGCGAGGATTATATACATATGGAGAATGATCATAATTTTCTCTCCTATGTTCAGGACTGTATGTCTCTCTGAGAGGTGAGTATCTATTATAGGTGGGGACCGGAGATGAGTAATGGTGATAAGAATTACTGTTATAATATGAGTCTGAACGTGTCCCATATCCTCCTGGAGATGGATAACAAGGGTCACGTTGAGAGTAGGTATCAGAATGGTGTACGTTGTTCCTGGAGTTACCTCTACCTCCTTTTTTTCCCCTAAAGTTACCTCTCCCTCTACAGGAGTTTTTGGGAGTCTGAGGACTATAATGGCGCACCTGTTGTTGAGATAAACGGGGTACCTCATCATATCTCTCTCTCCCTCTTTGAATATCACGACTATGAAAAGAGCCAATTGCAAAGCTGGATTGCGTGACAGCCGTGGTTATTGCAGGTAAAGCACCTGATGGTGTTGTTCCCTCTGTGATGCTAGAAGTGACTTCCATAGGCGGGGACTGTGAAGAGTTTTTGCCAACAAAAAACTGTGTTGGTTTTATAGTCACCCACGTCTCTGAAGTATTTCTTCTGTTTTTTATATTTCTGATGGTGATCCTCCTTCTCAAGATGACCCTGAAGGTTGGAGGAAAGAGAGTTGTACTCTTGAGAGTTTTTATAAACCAAAAGTTTATCTTTCAATTCTTTGATTTCTCTATCAATAACAAGGAGTATATTGTTTTTCTTAGAAATAAGTACTTTTAAAAAATTGATGCCTGCATCATTAAAACCATGAGTCTAAATCCGTTTCCCCTTGTTGTGGTTGTACCTCCCACCGGAGGCTTCTGGGGACCATTTGTTCTAAAATATATTGTTGTAAAAATGCCAAGTCCCACCCCAAGTGAAGTTCGGTTGTCATGACATTTTTAAGTCTGAGGAATAATCCTCCGATTTCGGTGTCACTCCCTGTTGCTCTAAAAACTCCCTCAGTATTAACCTTGTGGGAAGCCCGGTATTCAAATATGTCCATATTAGGGACAAATTGTGAGCAGCAGCAAAAGTATAAAGTATAAAGTATAAATTCTAAACTCAATGTGCAAAAAACAATAATAAATTTGCGCTTACTCAATAGTGTGAGCAGCCAACACAACAAATAAAATATTTGCTAAAAACGACAAGTGTAACAAAGTGTAGCGCTACAAAAAATGAAATATGAGTGATGAATACAAAAAACAATAAAAATTGTATCATCCCTTCACGACCATCCCCCCTCCCCCGCACCCCCCCAACCACCTCCCCAAAGATCTCCCAATAACTAATTTTAGACTGTATTCCTGACTATTATTTCTCACTATTTTCTTTCTGTTAAAATTCCTATTCTTCCTCAGTCCAACCAGGCAACTCTGGCACCTGCAGATCTAATTTATTACAGAAATCCACCAATTCTTCAGGGAACCGTAATCTGGCAGATCTCCCCTTCTTGAAGCCCATTAAACAGGCTGGAAACCCCCAGATATATTTAATATTTTGAGTCCTTATCATCTCCAGCAGGGGCTTAAGGAGTCACCTTCTTGCCATAGTTTCTAGTGCCAGATCGGTATACACCTGTAGCTCAGATCCCTCATAGAATGAAGGCGATTTTCCTCTGATCTTCATCCATATTTCTGCTTTCTCTTCATAGAATCTGAATCTTAGTATTATGTCCCGTGGACTATTTGCTTCTGTGTTGTAAAATTTTCTGATACGATGTACCCTCTCTGTCTTTGGAAATTCATCTACTCCTTTATCCAATAAGGGGCCAAATATTGTATTTATAATTCTTCTCAGGTCTTCTCCCTTTTTTTCTGGGACTGAGCGAATTCTAACATTTTCCTTCTGTTCCTATTCTCTTGGTCTTCTAATCTGTGGAGGATTTTCTTCTGATTTTGTTGTGTTATTTTAATCTGCTCTTTAAGGTTGCGGAGCTCCTGTATTTGTTTATCTGTTCTTTTTTCTGCCATCTCTACTCTTTCCAACAGATTTCCCAAGTGTCAGCATATTTATGTCTGATTTTATTGGAACATCTCCATCATTTCTCTTTTTGTAAGGATTTGGGCATTGACTCTTTTTTCCTCCACTCTACTTATTTCCAGCTCACTCTCTGTTGTAAAGTCCTCCCTGGAATGGTCTGATGCTTCTCCTATTTTTTGTTCTGTTCCCCTTTTCCTTTCCATTTTAGCTGGCCCTTGTTTCTCCTGGTCTATGTTCCTGGGGCTGGCTCCTTGCGACATATACTGTTTGATCGTGCTAAAGGTGGCTTTGTCTTTCGGGGACATGGGGGCTCCCCCTTGCAGATTTGGTTGTGGCTTTACTCATATTGCCTTTCTTTTTTATCCTTCTTATCCATTTCCCCAGCCTTAACTCACTCTGTTCCCTCCCACCCAATCAGTTTAAGGAGTGGGAAGAGAGAAAATAACCCCCCAAAAAAAGAGGGAATCAAAGAAAGGGGACGGGGGAACTGAACAGGGGTTCTCTGGTTTTCTGTAGTTATAGGAAGTATGTAGGCAATATGATTTTACAATCCTCTCTGCAGTGCTTGCAGCTACTAAGAAATGTTCGTTTGTATTTTGTGCTCCAGCCCAAGCCTTACAGAAAGTCCTGAAGGGCTACTGTTTAATATGCCTACTTAAAATGGTTAGACAGAAATACACCGCATATAAATGATGCGCTTATTTACCATTTCATATTATATACACACTCATCTGGCTCCTTGAACAGTACGGCACTCCTCCAGCCATATGTCATTCCCACACAGCTGATCGTAGGACACTAATTCATGTTTTCTGTCCTTCTCATTATCTCGACTCTGCTGAGCTCTACTGAATTAGTTAACTTCTTTTAGTCCTCAATAAGCATGAAAAAAAAGTCCGCTTCACAAATCCTCTGTATTATACAACAGTCAGTTCCATACCTCCAAATGAGTCATTTAGGAAATAACACTTTTTCACATAATCACCTCTTCATTCCATCAGTAATTACTTCATATATGCTGCAACAGCCTATAGCAACCAGCAGTTTCTATTATGTGCAGTGACACGTTCAAGTGTTATCCTTTACCATCCCTTACGGGGTACCTCCTTTTTCTGCCCTTCAATAGTATTATCAACAGCTCCTGTTGTTCCTCTGATCCTCAGTTCAGGGCTCCCTCCATGTCTTTACCCTGCCAGCCTCACGGATCCTCTCACCTCCGTGCCAAATCGATCCGCCAATTGGTCTCAGAGGATTGTGCGGGGGCTCCAGTGGTTGGGTTTAGGGTGGTAAAGCGCTGGGATACCGTGAGCAGGGGGGGAGGAAGGGGAGGCGGGGGGCACGCCGCCCATGATTCCCACACGCCGTCCCACTGTGCCACAGCCCCGCTGATTCACCTATGCCCGTACGAGCGAGTGGTGCAGCGGCGCGCGGGTTCTGGAACAGCCGACGGAGGTGTCATATGCGGGCATGGAGCATCTCCCTCTCCTCCTCCCACTTCATGCACCGGCCGACACACTCAGACCCCTCCCTCCATGATGAACGTTACATCCTCATGTCTCCCATCTCCGACTTCCACTGCCAAAATACTTTTATACAAATGTTCATTAATGTCAAGTCCTCTATAGTCCTTTGCTTTTATATTGCAAGATTCTGACACAATCCCTACTAGATGGACTCTATAAAGGAAGGAAAGTAAAAATGAGGTTTATAGGAAAATCAAAGAAATATGAAGGAGCCCATCTAATATAATAATCTCCTCTGATATTTATATAAAGGTGAAAATGATGACGCTCTGTCAAGGTACAGGACCAAAAGTTATTTGGATCAAATCTAAGTCAAATCTTGGTTCCAGAGAATTAATGTTGCAAATGTTAGGTCATACCTCAATGGAGATCAAGATGGGGCTCAGGGAGGGAGGAGTCTAGTAATGGAGTCGACAAGGTGCACGGCGTAGGAGCTGCCGGTGCTGTCTCTTGTTCCCTCTAATGGGATGCTACTAAGTCCCCCTGGCCCTTTACTCCCCCTTGTTCCCCTGCCTCATAAGACCTGGCTAGAACCCCTGCCCCATGGAAAACTGTCTTGGTGCGCGGCTTTAGGGATTACCGCGCTGAAGGATGGGAGAGTTTGTTGTTCCAATAAAAATTCTGTTTGGGTACAGTGTAGCATGACCGTGCAATTGTCATTTAAACAGTGACAGCGCTGAAATCTGAAAATTGGCTTGGCAGGATGGGGGTGTAAGTGCTTGGTATTGAGGTGGTTAAAATGGTGATCCTCCCCAAAATAATATATAAATTCCAAATGTTACCAATAGCTATACCACAGAGTTTTTTTCAGAATAATAAAAACAATGATGATAAAATACATAAAACAAAACAAAAAATCGAGACTAAAATTTGCATTAATCACTAGGAAAAAAAAACATGGAGATTTAACAACAGCAGATATGGAATGGTAGATGGTAGAATGGGTTAAGGAAAAAAGTGAAAATATGCTAAGCAGAACAACACTGCACAAAAACATTTGGATACCACATAAGCACAGAACACAAGATTTGAAGGCACATGATTTGACCACAAATGTATTTAAAATCTGGGATACAATATACAGATGAAAAAATTGGGCATAAAATTCACCATTAATTGCACTCACTGGAACACATTTTTTTTTGTCCCAGGGAAGGGGAGACTTTTAGGTGTTAAAATGGGGAACGCACAAATAAGGGACATCACCACACAGGGGAAGATGAGAACACTATCGGAATTAAAGGAAATAAATAGATGGAAGATAAGCGACTGAAAATATCTTCAATCAAAACATTTGGTAAATACATTACCATAACCAATTAGAGACAGAAAGAATTTAGACCCATTGGAAAACTCTGTGGTGTACAAACTCCATTGAAGCATGGTATATCTAAAGTATATGGAATATTGACAGAACTGGAAGGACAAGAGATACCCCCCTATATAGGGAAATGGGAAAAAGAAATAGAGATGAAATTAGAGGACCAACAAGTTGAGAGAATGATATGAGCAGTATATAGTTACGCAACAGATATAAACACAATAGAAATGAAACTACATCTACAGAAACTACAAACTCTTGGCAAGAAGGTATTTGACCCCGGACAAAATCCACAAATATCAACCGGACAAATCTCCACAATGTTGGAGGGAATGTAAACAGATCTGGTGAGAATGCCCGAAAATCAAGCAATATTGGCAAGAAATTTTTGAATACATAAAAGAGATAACTGGAGAAAAGATAACTAATGCCGCGTACACACGAGCGGACTTTACGGCGGACTTTGCCCGGCGGACTTTTCGTCGGACTTTGTTTGCTCCTTGCGCCGGACTTAAAAACGAACGGACTTGGCCACACACGGTCACTGCAAAAGTCCGCTGGTTTTGAACGCGGTGACGTATAGCACGTACGACGGGACTAGAAAAAGGAAGTCCAAGCCCCACTCCGGCACCCTTTGGGCTCCTTTTGCTAATCTTGTGTTAGTAGAAGTTTGGTTAGAGACGATTCGCGCTTTTCACACTTCAGCTTATTTCGTTCGTTTTCTGCGGTTCAGTTTGTGCTTGCGAGGTTTGTATCTGCTTTTCAGTGCGTGTTGGTCAGTTCGTAACCTGCCTTGCAGGCCGTTCTGCTCCGCTCGTTCCTGATTTTCAGGTCGTTCTTCATAGGCCTTGCTGTTCTTCAGTGCGTTTGTTATAAGTTTGTTTGTTTGAGCAGCCGACCGTTTTGAAGCCATGTCGAGTGGACGTTCTCGTTCTCGAGTTCGTGCTGTGTGGGGACTTGGTGTTGGGGTTAATACTTTGACCCGAGTCCAGTCCATGAACAGGGTGAGGAGGAGTTCATGGACCAAGAATTGGTTGCGCCAGCGTGACCAGTTCTGTCATATGCCTTTGCTCCGTGAGCTCCGTGAGAATAATCCTGATGATTTCAGGAATTTTCTCAGGATGACGGACCCCATCTTTGAGCGTCTGCTGGCTATGCTGACCCCCTATATCAGCAGGCAGGATACCTGCATGAGGCAAGCCATCAGTGCGGAGCAGAGGCTAGTTGCCACGTTACGTTACTTGGCGACAGGGAGAAGTCTTCAGGACTTAAAGTTCTCGACAGGCATCTCCCCCCAGGCTCTGGGGATCATAATCCCAGAGACCTGTTCTGCTATTATTCAGGTCCTGCAGAAGGAATATATGAAGGTAAGTTTTATCCTTTAACATTACATGATATGTATTAACTGTTTTTGGATGTATTGTAGAACTGTCCTCTTTACCTAATTGCCATGCTTTCAATCTGCTGTGAATGTCCCCTTTATCTTTGTGCATGCCTATTTTAATCATTTATTGCCCTATACATGCCTAATTTATTTCATTAACCTCCCCACCATGCAATGATGGGTCCATTTTTATCTCTAGCCTATAGTCCATTGAACAATGTATATTGTCTGCTCCATTGTCTTGTTTGTCCCTCCCCCACCCCACAAATGTTTCAGCCAGTGAGGTGTGTTTGTTAACCTAATTAGAACCCCTCCCCCACCCCACAAATGTTTGAGCCAGTCAGGTGTGTTTGTTAACCTAATTAGAACCCCTCCCCCCACATTCAAATGTATCAATGGGCCATCATAGGGGGTGAGTAATCTTATAAGTGTGCCTTATGTTTTTCAACATTTCAATTACAAACACACATATTCATAATATTTGACTGCTGTTGTTTACTAATGTTTTGGTGTAATCTGATATACAATTTTTGTTATTAAAGTCCTTATCTTATTTTTTTTGCACTCCACAGTTTCCTACAAGTCCACAGGAATGGCAGACTGTGGCCTCCCAGTTCGCTGACCGTTGGGACTTTCCCAACTGTGTAGGGGCGATTGACGGGAAGCACGTCCGGATTGTGCCACCACCGCATTCGGGGTCTTATTTCTTTAACTACAAGGGGTTCCATAGTGTAGATTTGATGGCGGTGGTCTCGGCACATTTGGAGTTTATGTTTGTGGATGTGGGGAAGAACGGCCGGATGTCTGATGGAGGAGTCTTTGCACAGACCGAGCTGTGCCATCGTCTCCAGACCGGTGGCCTGGAATTGCCACCTGATGACGATAATGTGGATGGACTCCCCTCAGTTTTTATTGCTGATGAAGCATTTGCTCTCTGTGAGAACTTGATGAGGCCGTTCCCCCAAAGGACACTCACCCCTGAGAGGAGGGTATTTAATTATCGGCTGGCCAGAGCAAGAAGGGTTGTGGAGAATGCCTTTGGTATTCTGGCCAGCCGGTTCCGTATCTTCCTTACGGCTATTAATTTGGCGGACTATAAAATCAACCACGTCATCCTTGCTTGTTGCATCTTGCATAACTTTTTAAGGAGACATTCAGCTACATATCTATCCTCTGTTGGGCCTGAGCCCAGACTGGAAGAGGCTAGTAGCACTTTCACAGGCCTAGAAATTGGCCGTATTGGCTTGGCCCCCCGAACCGCACGTCAAGTGCGTGACCGTTATGTGAATTATTTTAATGGTCGGGGGGCCATTGCTATTCAGCAACAGCTGTAAGTTTGTTTCAAAAATAAAAAAGAAAATTGGTTTATCTAAATATCTTGTTTTTATTGTTGTTTACCTTTAAGTTATGTCTGTCTCCTAGTGCACTTGTAGTAGTGTCAAGTGCATTTAGCTTTAGTTAATTAGGCCCACAAAAACAAACCCCAAATTTTGACTTCAAGAAACAGCCACACACATTGTATAGGGTAAAAAATTTTACTTGGTGCACATTGAAAGGTGCATTTTTTACCATATTTTTTATTTTTTTTTTATTTATTTTTTTCAAAAATATTTTACGTTGTGTAAAAAAATTATATTTTAGTAAATTATTCAAGCCATTTTTTCCCAAATATATAGACCTTTATCTAACAAGATTTACATACACAACAGTGTTTTTAGAAACAAAACTTACAATAAATGAACTTACAAAGTTCAATATTTCTAGAACGGTGCATGTAATGTCACCCTTGCAGAAATTGGTCATTTATAAGATGCTCAAAATTGAGCTTTACTAAAGGGTCAAGTCAACATGTGCTATCTCCTATCATGGGAGAGCAATGTACGTGTTTTGTGTGTGCAATCCCATTTTTGGTTCCTCTCACCACCAAAGAATTTTCAGGATGAAGGGTTTGCAAACACAAAACAAGTACATTGCTAACCCATGATGGAAGATAGCACATGATGACACACCGTGTGCATCACACATTGTAAATTTGGGTATACCCCCAAAATTGTCAAAAATTTTTTTATAACAAAATAACTTCCCAAGGAAATGAAGAACATGATTGATGTTTTTAGGCCAAACGTGATTATATTCGGCCCAAAACATCAATCATGTTCTTCATTTCCTGTTGCATGGAGTCCAGGCGAAGTTTCATGCTGTGAATTTGTTCACGTATTTGATCTATGTGGCCATTCCACAGCATAATCTGGCCAATTAATCTTTGCGCACTGTCTGTGGTGAAGTCCTCTGCCGCTTGGCCTTCCACAACCAGAAACTCACCTAAAACGAGTGAATAAAAACAAGGTTTACAATATGCACGCCAAAATACAGTAAAACTGAAGCTGGGGTGTCAGTCACTCACTTGGTGGGCTTGAAACCTCGCACACTTCCTCCACCTCTCCTTCCTCAAGGTCGTCGGGTGGGCGTGGTCTTGGGCTGGGGCTTGGGGTAGGTTCGACCTCAGGCTGGTGACTTGGGGGGGTCCTGAGATCCTTGGACTGTTGTCTGAGTCTTTTCTCCCCTATGAGATTTGAAAAAAAGGTATAGTTAAAACACACTGATCTTTTAGGTTTTAATAAATAAAGTAAAACGTTGGTTAATATTTTTTGCCAATTTTCACAGATGCTGACACCTCAATGATCTCCTATGTGTATTACCCCTCAAAAATTTAGTTATGGTCACATAGTACACTAGAAAATGCATTTCCTTAGCAAAATGCGTGGGAATGCTGAATAGCTAAATGGCTAAAATGACCGCCATCAAAACTGCCCCATCATATTCCTATATTATAAATCAGTACATGGTGTGTCTGTCCCCTCCCCCCGGGCTCTGTAATCAGAGCTGAGATGCTCCAGCCACCTCCCCCCCTGTGTATAACAGAAGCTTGGGTAACCATGGCAACAAAACAAACACAGTACACTCTGATTAATGTCTAAAATGTCACGAAATGACCTCTAAACAAAAAGCTTTTTCTCCAAAAATTAAAAAAATATCAAACTGAAAGGATATAGCCAGATAGATGAATATTTAGTGAACATTGTAAAGTTTGTTTGGTGTCTCTAGGTGAAAGTATGAAGGAGCTGAAACTTTTGGGAGCGGAAGAAGAATTTGAGGATTTCAAGCATGCTCCCATTGAATTCAATGTTGAAAAAAGTGAATAAAAAATTATTATTTAATAAAGTATAAATGGTAGTAAAAAATTAGAAAATGACCACACATCAGCTAAAAGAGACAAACATTTTAATAGTTGAATGGTTTTAATAGCTGAAAGTATGCAGAAGTTACGCAGAGCCAAAAAACGTACGGAATAAAATTCAAAGTAAATTTAAAAAAAAATAAAATCGAAGAACAATAGTGGGACTGCTAAATCATTCCCACTAACTATAGTGCTCGTGAGTACAGATGTGGAAACAGCTGCTGTGTCCTGTCCCTACATTACACTGAATCATTTTTGATGAAGCATTATATTTTCAAACACATCTACACCATATCAACTCATTGTGGGAATTCGACAAATTATCAAGCCATAAATGTATGTCCAACCCTGTCCCATCGTATTTGGCGAAAAAATAACGTCACTTTATAAAGTATCCGATCTATTACAAAGAACGGTATTTACGAACGATGCAGAAAAACCGCCAAAAATAAGGATCAGCATGCAAGTTCTGTATCTCAATAGTAAAACACAAGTACTTACTTTTTTTCAGCAGCTTCTTTATTCGCCAATATTGTTCTGGCTCACGACTTTTGATGTCAGACCACCGCTTCCGCAATTGTTCTTTCGAACGTTTTGTACCAAATTTCTCTTCCAGAGCGGTGACAATTGAGGACATTATTTTGTCCTTTCTCAGATTGGGTCGTGTGTACGGTCCTTTTTTGCCATCGTAGTCCTCCCTTCTTAATATGGACACCATCTCCACCATCTCTCCAAAAGCCATGTTGGTGGCCTTATATCTCCTCCGGGATGTGGATGTTTGGGGCTCCGGGCTTTCCTCCGCACTACTTTCACTTAATCGCTCCGCCATCTTTTGCTATCTACTCCCACTGCGCAACGAAGAGTGAAGGGGCGGGGCCAAATCGTAATTACGAACGTCAGGGGCGGGCGACGCAGGCGGAGCATGACACATGCGCAGTGTATATAAAGCTAGTACGATGGCCTATGTATGTCCGTGCGGAAGTAGCGAGCGGCACAAACGAAGGTAAGATTAAAGTGTGTGTGTGTGTGTGTGTGTGTGTTTGTGTGTGTCCCCGTGTGTGTCCCCTAGATTACAACACAAACTAATCCTGAGATTTGGGACTGACATTTAAGTTTTGATCTTGTGTCTTGTCTTGCAGAAATAATGAATCCCTTTAAAGAGGAGGAGTTTTTGACCCATTTCATTGATCTATATGAGCAGAAGAAAAACCTCTGGGAGGTCAAACACCCCCAATATTATAATCGTGATGTTAGGAAGGCAACACTGGGCACACTTTTAGAGTTTGTGAAGACTCGACTCCCCCAGGCAGACCTCAAGTTTGTGGACAGGAAAATAGGTATCTTGCGTAATATGTATAAGCGGGAACACAGAAAAATCCAGGAGTCGCTGAGATCCGGGGCAGCAGCTGACCAAGTTTATGTACCCAAGTTGTGGTATTACCACAAACTGCGATTCCTGGATGAGCAGACCGAAGCCAGGCAATCCCTTTCCACCCTTCCCCCCACCCTTCCCTCCAGCCTTCCCTCCAGCCTTCCCTCCAGCCTTCCATCCACCTCCACCCCAGCTGAGGAGTCCCAGGATGAACTGGGCCTTTTCACCATAGATGAAGTGGATGCGCCCAGCTTCAGCCAGGTATACTTTTTTTGAAGATTTTGGGATTGTGTAAATGTTATTAATGATGTTAAGGTGTTAATTTTGAAAGTGCTTCATCAAAAATCACTTCTGCACAAAGAGTAATATGTAGACATATCACTAGACAGTAGTGGCCAAATATATACGTAACTTCAGATCTTGTTGATCATCTGAAATAATGGTGTGGTCAAATAGATAGCCTTTACTATTTTGTGTAATTATCTTTGAAAGTTAGGAGCTGAAAATTGTGTGTGATTGCATAACAGAAAATTACAACTATGTCCCTTTTTTTTACACAGGATGACCTCAGCCAGGAGGAGGCCTTGCCCAGTGGGAGAGAGGAGGAGGCCTTGCCCAGTGGGAGAGAGGAGGAGGCCTTGCCCAGTGGGAGAGAGGAGGAGGCTGTGGCTGGGCCAAGTAGAAGCCGCACGGAGTGCCAGGTGCCTCCCCTCCGCATTCTACACAAAAGGCCCAGGAGGATGACTGCAACAGAGCAGGAATCCCTAGAGCTCATACGGGAAGCAAGCCGGATCCTGAGTAAACCTCCCAATGTAGAGGAGGCGTATGGCACCTATATAGCCTGCAGATTACAGGAGTTGGAAAAGGGCCAACGCCTCCTCTGTGAGGGTCTATTTTTCCAGGCTTACCAGAAGGGCTTGAGAGGGGAGCTTACTGCTACCACATATCTAGCAGATGAAGCCACTCCTACTCCTCCTCCTCCTCCTCCTGCCCCAAGTACACCACCAGAGGCACAACCTCCGAGGAAGGCTGCAGAGAAGCGTGGAGGGAAGGCTGCAGAGAAGCGTGGAGGGAAGGCTACACGGAAGAGTCGAAAGTGATTGCCTGGTTTCTGTCTGTTCTGACTGTGCTCCCTGTGCTCCCTATAGTCGCAAGATACCTATTTTCTTGTCCTCAAACTTGATGTGTGTCCTGGGGGACGAAAGGCTTCCCAGATTCTAAAAGTGTGTCCAGTGTTGCCTTCCTAATTTTTTGGTTTATCAAAAAAATACTTTTTGGTTTACCTTACATTCTTGCCTATGTCTTTTGATTAAAAAACGCCATTTTGTTTGGGAGTAGGCAGGTACAGGTCGAAAAGACTATGGGGTTGATTTGAGAAAAGCAAATAGTCTGTGCACTTTGCAGAGGGCAGTTGCCCTCTGCAAGTGCAATTGCTCCAGAGCATCAGAAATTATTTAAAAGCTTGACTTTGCAAAGAGTACCCAATCCTGTGCAAGTAAAACAAAAAAAAAAACATTTTTGCTTGCACATGATTGGATGATGGAAGTCAGCAGAGCTGCTTCACATTTAATAAAGCTTGGGAGCAACTGCTCTTGCAGAGGGCAAATGCAATTTCCAAAATGCACAGGCTTTTTACCTTTAGGAAATCAACCCCTATGTGTGTTTTTGTCAAATAAAAAGAATTTATTTTGATTTTACATGATTTTAGGAATAAATCAGCAGAGCTTCCCCGAATTTAAGCTCTTCCCCTCAGTTTTTCTGCGACTGCACTTCCAACAAGTGCACTTGGTGTGCAATTTCTCAAGTGAACGTTTCACTTGATATTCTTAAATGATTTAAGCCTTTTGTCAAAAACAAGCTCGGGGGAAGCTCTGCTGATTTTTTCAGAAAATCATGTCAAATAAAAATTAATTGTTTTGGTTTGGGCTTCCTTGCATGTGCCCCTCGGATCCACAGCGAACACACTTCAAAATGCTCTTTATGTGGAATTATATGTATAATTAGCAATTGGAGTGAAAAATGATTTTGCCTTTGTTAAATACACCCCCCTATGTCTAATGAACAAGGGACAACAACCTCATTAAGGTTCTTTAAAACAACACAAAATATGAATGTTAATTGTGGTAACTTGAAAATACACACCAAAAATGTGGTTAGCATTTAACACACATTGTAAAATAGCTAAAGTGTTGAAATAAAAAAAAAAAAAAAAGAAAAAATCTATTTTAAAATTTAAAAGTTATGGAGATCTGGCTGTTACAAAATATTATATTAGTCATGGCAGGAGGATAAATCACGAAGAAAGAAGTTTGTGAGAACTCTGTGTGAATATAAAGCAGAAAAAAAACTTAATTCCTCTCGCATTATCAATCCTAAAAAAAGGCTGTATTAAAAGACGACAGAAGAGGAATGTGCTAGCTTCAAGACGAAGGCTAGTTTTACCAGACCGAGCGCTTCCGTCTTGTAATTGCTTCAGAGCATGCGTCAGTTTGAGTTCGTCGGACTAGCACACAGACGATCGGTTTGTCTGCTAGAAAGAAGAGTCCGTCGGATAAATTTTAAACAAGTTTCAAATCTAATTCCGTCCAACTTTTGAGAAAACAAAGTCCGCTGGAGCCCACACACATCGAATTGTCCGACGAAATCCAGTCCGCCGGGCAAAGTCCGCTGTAAAGTCCGCTCGTGTGTACGCGGCATTACAGTTTACATACGTGCCTATTTCATGAATCAAAAACTTCAAATAAACAGTATGGAAAAACATTAATCCCAATGTTGCTGAATGCTGCAAAAGAAGTGGCTAAGCACAGAAAAAACAGATGTAAGAGAATGGTTTGAGCAAAGAATATTACAGCAAAATGGAATACCTATGCAGCAGCGAAAAAGGGCAACCAGGAAGATACAATAGTACCTGGGGAAAATTGAAAACATTTTTTTTTTTTAATTGTATTTTTATTTAGGGATTTCAAAGGAAATACAACAGAGAGTTACCGTCAAACAAACAATCGACAGTACAAAGTGATCACAATCATTCAAAAAGTATAAAACGTAAATTGAAATTTTTTCCATAGTAAGATTACAGTGTTACCAATTTCACAGGTTAACAAAATGACAAGTATATAAATCATAGAAGGGAAGTGTAGATAGGAGTCAAGGTGGGGAGTCAGAGAGGGGTCGTTCTGGATATGTTAGTAATTTACATCATAAGAGTTGTCACTCACTGGGTATGGGGTTAGCGGGGTCACAGGAGCGCCTTTACCAGACAGAGGCACTCCATGGGATTCCCACAAAGGAAAATTGGAGGGGGGAGGTGAGGATGCACCACGGAATCTCCAGGGGAATTCGGAAATGGGCCTGGGAGAACAGGCATTTACCCTACATCATTCAAGAAAGTATAGTACTATTAGAGAGTGGAGGGATAGTTCCGGGGGTTGAGTTCTGTGTGGTCTCACAGATCCCAAATCCTTGAAAATTGAGGAAGTGTATCATGAATAGTAGAAGTGAGGTGTTCCATTCTGCGTATTTGTTCCAATATTTGCAGGACTTGTGAGAGGGTGGGTGGAGATGAGGATAGCCATCTCGAGGGGATGGCTCATTTAGCTGCTAGAAGGATGAAGCCAGCTAGCTTTTGAGCATACTTGGGAAGTTCTGAGAATGGCAAACCTAGGAAAAAATGAATTGGGTTTAGGGGAAGGTTGGTTTCGAAGAGGTTTTGTAAGTATGTATGAATAGAGGGCCAGAAGCTTTGGATACTGGGGCATTCTCAAAAAATATGAAAATGGGAGCCAGTGTCGTCATGACATCTCCAACACACCCGAGGAACCCCAGGGTCGTATCTATGTAAGACCTCTGGGGTTCTATACCAAAATAGTAATATTTTATAGGATGTTTCCTTTTGCTCCACACAACGTGAGGACTTTGACGTAGCTTCCCATATGTTCTGCCATTGGAGGATGAGGATGGGTTGTTTGATAATTTGGGACCATTTCTTCATATATATATGATATGTGGGAGGTAGTGGGAGGACCTTGTGTAAATATTCATAAATTTCTGAGATAAGACAGGTTTGGTATGGACCTTGAGCACATAAAAGTTCAAAAGGGGTGGGTTTGTCTAGAGTGAGAGTGGGAGATTTGGTGCTGAAGTAATGTTTAATTTGAAGATAAGAGTAGAATAAGTGTTCAGGAATTTGGTCTTTCATTTGAATTTCATCAAAGGGTAAAAGTGTGTGAGTGAGTGGGTGTGTGAGATTTCGGAATTGGAAAATTCCAGCCTGAGTCCATGGAAGCATTCGGGTATATGATAAACTATCCGGAATGTCAGGATTAAACAACACATTTAACAGGGGTGGACATGGGGATGAAAGGGAGAACTGACGGGAGCATTTTTTCCATATAGAGAGAGTGAAAATCATCAGGTGTAAGCATAAATTTCTAAGTTGGGTTATAGAGGACTCTAGGTTTGACCAAATCATGGAGCAGGGGTGGACAGGGCAAGTAATGTTCATTTCAATATCTGACCAGATACTGGATGCTATTCTGTGGGACCAGACTATGATTGGTTTTAGGTGTGTGGCAAAGTAATATTTAAGGAGGTCTGAGGCTCCCAACCCACCTCTGGATCTGGGGGTGCGTACAACCGATCTGGCAATTCGGTGAGCTTTATAGTGCCATATAAAGTTAAGGAATGACCTTTGAGTGGCTTTGAGTTGTGACATTGGGACGGGGATTGGTAGGGTCTCAAATAAATAGAGGAGTCTCGGCAGGATAGACATCTTCAGGACATTGATGCGGCCCAAGTGAGAAATGGGATATGTGTCCCATTGTCGCAGAAGTCGGTCAATGTCACGGAAGAGAGAAGGGAAATTGGCTTGGTAAAGGCTTGAATATGAAGCAGTTAGATTAATTCCTAAGTATTTAAGGGATTTTGTGCACCAATTATATAAGTAATTTTGTTGTAGAGTGGTAAGATCTGAAGGCGAGATGAGTATGGGTAAGGCTTCTGTCTTGCTTTTGTTAATCTTATAGCCTGGGAGGGAGCTGAATTCTTTAACCACTTGCCGACCGCCTCACGCCTATATACGTGAGCAGAGCGGCACGGGCAGGCAAAATCACGTACCTGAAACGTGATTGCCTTCCCGCGGGTGGGGGGTCCGATCGGACCCCCCCCGGTGCCAGCTGCGGTCGGCATTTGGTTGGGAGCGATGACAGACGAGGGGGAGGCCATCCGATCGTGGCCCCCCCCTCGCGATCGCTCCCAGCCAATGAGAAACATCCCCTGCCTCTGTATAGTACACAGAGGCAGAGGATGTGATGTCATCTCTCCTCGGTCTGGCAGTTTCCGTTCCAGCGCCGAGGAGAGATGACATGTAAGTGCACCAACACTCACACACAACACAGTAGAACATGCCAGGCATATATTACACCCCCGATCCCCCCCCGATCGCCCCCCGATCCCCCCCCAATCACCCCCCCCTGTCACAAACTGACACCAAGCAGGTTTTTTTTTTTTTTTTTTTTTTTCCTGATTACTGCATAGTGTCAGTTTGTGACAGTTAGCAGTGGTGGGACAGTTAGTATTACCCCCCTGTAGGTCTAGGGTACCCCCCTTACCCCCCCCTAATAAAGTTTTAACCCCTTGATCACCCCCCCTCACCAGTGTCGCTAAGCGATCATTTTTCTGATCGCTGTATTAGTGTCGCTGGTGACGGTAGTTAGGGACGTAAATATTTAGGTTCGCCGTCAGTGTTTTATAGCGACAGGGACCCCCATATACTATCTAATAAATGTTTTAACCCCTTGATTGCCCCCTAGTTAACCCTTTCACCACTGATCACCGTATAACCGTTACGGGTGACGCTGGTTAGTTCGTTTATTTTTTATAGTGTCAGGGCACCCGCCGTTTATTACCGAATAAAGGTTTAGCCCCCTGTAGGTCTAGGGTACCCCCCTTACCCCCCTAATAAAGTTTTAACCCCTTGATCACCCCCTGTCGCCAGTGTCGCTAAGCGATCATTTTTCTGGTCGCTGTATTAGTGTCGCTGGTGACGCTAGTTAGGGACGTAAATATTTAGGTTCGCCGTCAGTGTTTTATAGCGACAGGGACCCCCATATACTATCTAATAAATGTTTTAACCCCTTGATGGCCCCCTAGTTAACCCTTTCACCACTGATCACCGTATAACCGTTACGGGTGACGCTGGTTAGTTCGTTTATTTTTTATAGTGTCAGGGCACCCGCCGTTTATTACCGAATAAAGGTTTAGCCCCCTGATCGCCCGGCGGTGATATGCGTCGCCCTAGGCAGCGTCAGATTAGCGCCAGTACCGCTAACACCCACGCACGCAGCATACGCCTCCCTTAGTGGTATAGTATCTGAACGCATCAATATCTGATCCGATCAGATCTATACTAGCGTCCCCAGCAGTTTAGGGTTCCCAAAAACGCAGTGTTAGCGGGATCAGCCCAGATACCTGCTAGCACCTGCGTTTTGCCCCTCCGCCCGGCCCAGCCCAGTCCAGCCCACCCAAGTGCAGTATCGATCGATCACTGACACTTTTCTTTGTAGCGTTTTGGTGAACCGGCAAGCACCAGCGGCGTAGTACACCCCGGTCGTAGTCAAACCAGCACTGCAGTAACACTTGGTGAATGTTTTGAACGCTACCATGCACTAGTTGAGTATTAGCGTAGCGTACAGCATTGCACAGACTAGGCACACTTTCACAGGGTCTCCCAAGATGCCATCGCATTTTGAGAGACTCGAACCTGGAACCGGTTACAGTTATAAAAGTTAGTTACAAAAAAAAAAGTGTAAAAAAAAAAAAAACACAAACAAAAATAAAAAAAAATAGTTGTCGTTTTATTGTTCTCTCTCTCTCTCTATTCTCTCTCTATTGTTCTGCTCTTTTTTACTGTATTCTATTCTGCAATGTTTTATTGTTATTATGTTTTATCATGTTTGCTTTTCAGGTATGTAATTATTTATACTTTACCGTTTACTGTGCTTTATTGTTAACCATTTTTTTGTCTTCAGGTACGCCATTCACGACTTTGAGTGGTTATACCAGAATGATGCCTGCAGGTTTAGGTATCATCTTGGTATCATTCTTTTTAGCCAGTGGTCGGCTTTCATGTAAAAGCAATCCTAGCGGCTAATTAGCCTCTAGACTGCTTTTACAAGCAGTGGGAGGGAATGCCCCCCCCCCACCGTCTTCCGTGTTTTTCTCTGGCTCTCCTGTCTCAACAGGGAACCTGAGAATGCAGCCGGTGATTCAGCCAGCTGACCATAGAGCTGATCAGAGACCAGAGTGGCTCCAAACATCTCTATGGCCTAAGAAACCGGAAGCTACGAGCATTTTATGACTTAGATTTCGCCGGATGTAAATAGCGCCATTGGGAAATTGGGGAAGCATTTTATCACACCGATCTTGGTGTGGTCAGATGCTTTGAGGGCAGAGGAGAGATCTAGGGTCTAATAGACCCCAATTTTTTCAAAAAAGAGTACCTGTCACTACCTATTGCTATCATAGGGGATATTTACATTCCCTGAGATAACAATAAAAATGATTTAAAAAAAAAAAATGAAAGGAACAGTTTAAAAATAAGATAAAAAAGCAAAAAAAAATAAATAAAAAAAATAAATAAAAAAAAAAGCACCCCTGTCGCCCCCTGCTCTCGCGCTAAGGCGAACGCAAGCGGTGGTCTGGCGTCAAACGTAAACAGCAATTGCACCATGCATGTGAGGTATCACCGCGAAGGTCAGATCGAGGGCAGTAATTTTAGCAGTAGACCTCCTCTGTAAATCTAAAGTGGTAACCTGTAAAGGCTTTTAAAGGCTTTTAAAAATGTAGTAATTTTGTTGCCACTGCACGTTTGTGCGCAATTTTAAAGCATGTCATGTTTGGTATCCATGTACTCGGCCTAAGATCATCTTTTTTATTTCATCAAACATTTGGGCAATATAGTGTGTTTTAGTGCATTAAAATTTAAAAAAGTGTGTTTTTTCCCCAAAAAATGCGTTTGAAAATCGCTGCGCAAATACTGTGTGAAAAAAAAAAATGAAACACCCACCATTTTAATCTGTAGGGCAATTGCTTTAAAATAATATATAATGTTTGGGGGTTCAAAGTAATTTTCTTGCAAAAAAAAATAATTTTTTCATGTAATCAAAAAGTGTCAGAAAGGGCTTTGTCTTCAAGTGGTTAGAAGAGTGGGTGATGTGTGACATAAGCTTCTAAATGTTGTGCATAAAATGCCAGGACAGTTCAAACCCCCCCCAAATGACCCCATTTTGGAAAGTAGACACCCCAAGCTATTTGCTGAGAGGCATGTCGAGTCCATGGAATATTTTATATTGTGACACAAGTTGCGGGAAAGAGACAATTTTTTTTTTTTTTTTTTGCACAAAGTTGTCACTAAATGTTATATTGCTCAAACATGCCATGGGAATATGTGAAATTACACCCCAAAATAAATTCTGTTGCTTCTCCTGAGTACGGGGATACCACATGTGTGGGACTTTTTTGGAGCCTAGCCGCGCACGGGACCCCGAAAACCAAGCACCGCCTTCAGGCTTTCTAAGGCCGTAAATTTTTGATTTCACTCCTCACTACCTATCACAGTTTCGGAGGCCATGGAATGCCCAGGTGGCACAAACCCCCCCCCCAAATTACCCCATTTTGGAAAGTAGACACCCCAAGCTATTTGCTGAGAGGTATAGTGAGTATTTTGCAGACCTCACTTTTTGTCACAAAGTTTTGAAAATTGAAAAAAGAAAAAAAAAATTTTTTTTCTGGTCTTTCTTCATTTTCAAAAACAAATGAGAGCTGCAAAATACTCACCATGCCTCTCAGCAAATAGCTTGGGGTGTCTACTTTCCAAAATGGGGTCATTTGGGGGGGGTTGTGCCATCTTGGCATTTTATGGCCTTCAAAACTGTGATAGGTAGTGAGGAGTAAAATCAAAAATGTATGCCCTTAGAAATCCTGAAGGTGGTGCTGGGTTTTCGGGGCCCCGTACGCGGCTAGGCTCCCAAAAAGTGCCACACATGTGGTATCCCCGTACTCAGGAGAAGCAGCTGAATGTATTTTGGGGTGCAATTCCACATATGCCCATGGCCTGTGTGAGCAATATATCATTTAGTGACAACTTTTTGTAATTTTTTTTCTTTTCTTTTTTTTGTCATTATTCAATCACTTGGGACAAAAAAAATAAATATTCAATGGGCTCAACATGCCTCTCAGCAATTTCCTTGGGGTGTCTACTTTCCAAAATGGGGTCATTTGGGGGGGTTTTGTACTGCCCTGCCATTTTAGCACCTCAAGAAATGACATAGGCAGTCAGAAACTAAAAGCTGTGTAAATTCCAGAAAATGTACCCTAGTTTGTAGACGCTATAACTTTTGCGCAAACCAATAAATATACGCTTATTGACATTTTTTTTACCAAAGACATGTGGCCGAATACATTTTGGCCTAAATGTATGACTAAAATTTAGTTTATTGGATTTTTTTTATAACAAAAAGTAGAAAATATCATTTTTTTTCAAAATTTTCAGTCTTTTTCCGTTTATAGCGCAAAAAATAAAAACGGCAGAGGTGATCAAATATCATCAAAAGAAAGCTCTATTTGTGGGAAGAAAAGGACGCAAATTTCGTTTGGGTAGAGCATTGCATGACCGCGCAATTAGCAGTTAAAGCAACGCAGTGCCGAATTGTAAAAAGTGCTCTGGTCAGGAAGGGGGTAAATCCTTCCGGGGCTGAAGTGGTTAAGCAGAGCATGTAAATTTGGGAGAGAAATGTGAGGTCTAGTCAGGGTTAACAAAATGTCATCCGCAAATAGGGATAGTTTGTATGCGTTTTGGCGTAATAAAACTCCACGGATATTAGGGTGAATTCGGATGGCTGCGGCTAGAGATTCCAGGCAAAGGATGAAAAGCAAGGGGGATAGTGGACACCCCTGCCTAGTACCATTGCTGAGGGAGAAGGATGGTGCTAAGTAGGACGATAATTGGACTTGCGACGAGGGGCGGGAGTATAGAGCATGCAGTGCGGCAATGAAGGGGCCTTCGAAACCATAATTAGAAAGCGTAGCAAACATAAAGGGCCAACTGAGCCTATCAAAGGCTTTCTGAGCTTTCTAGGCTTAATATTAGAGCTGGGCGTGTGTCAGGAAAGTCCTGTCAGTATCAGACGCCCTGTGTGGGCAGTTGCGCGCATGCGCGCGCGCCAGGCGGGCTGTTTAAACTGATCTGCCACATCAGAATCTTGCTGTCTGCTCTACAGCGTTACGTGTGCATTTCCATAGAACCTGTTTCCTGTACTAGACCCAGGTTGTTCCTGATTATCCTAGCTGTCTGCCTGCATCTGATCCCGGCTTGTCTCCGACCATCCCTGCTTTCGGCCTGCATCCGACCCCGGGTTGTCTGACCACTCTTCTGCCTGACCCTTCAGCTCATCTACAGTCCGCTTGGCTATCGATCTGGCTTGTCTGACCTTCCAGTCTGTTGCACCAGTGTTCCAGTCTGCTGTCCTGTGTGTTGCAGCCTGCTATCCAGTTCCAGTCTGCTGTGTGGTTCCAGTCTGCTGCACCAGTGTTCCAGTCTGCTGTCCTGTGTGTTTAAGCCTGCTATCCAGTTCCAGTCTGCTGTGTGGTTCCAGTCTGCTGCACCAGTGTTCCAGTCTGCTGTCCTGTGTGTTCCAGCCTGCTATCCAATTCCAGTCTGCTATCCAGTTCCAGTCTGCTGCACCAGTGTTCCAGTCTGCTGTCCTGTGTGTTCCAGCCTGCTATCCAGTTCCAGTCTGCTGTGTGGTTCCAGTCTGCTGCACCAGTGTTCCAGTCTGCTGTCCTGCGTGTCCAAGTCTACCTACCAGCTCAGCTTAATCTCCACTGCACAGTGTTTCCAGAGTTCCAGACCTACCTTCTGCTGTTGATCCTGCCAGGCACTTGTGCCACTCCTGACTCTTGTGCTTCCTGTATACCCTACCAGGGCCCTCGAGTTGGAGCCGCAGGAGAGGCCATCCCCTGCATGTCGGGCTCGTCCACAAGGTACGTGACAGCAGCAGACAGCCATGACCGAGCCCGAGCAGGGAGCCTCTCCTATGGAAGAACTTTGTATGCACCTGGCTGGCCTTACACAGGCTGTTAAGAGTCTCCAGGAAGGATATACACGTCTGGAAGAACGGGTCCAAATACTGTCTGGTCCCACTGAGGCCCAGGGATCTTCTCTGCCATTTACCTCTGCTAGCAGTACTACTTCCCCTACAGTAGTGATGCTGCCCCCTGAACCAAGGGTTCCCACTCCTGAAAAGTTTTCTGGAGAATGAAGTAAATTCAGGGCATTCCGGAATGCATGCGAACTGTACTTCGCCCTTCAACCTTGCACCTTCTCGCTTGAAGCCACCAAAGTAGGTTTTGTGATCTCACTACTCCTGGGTGACCCCCAAACATGGGCTCACTGCCTTCTGGAATTGAAAGCCGAGGTGTTGACCAATTTAACCACCTTCTTTGATGCAATGGCCCAGCTATATGGGGACTCACAGCTTTCTGCAACCGCAGAAGCCGCCCTGCACACCCTTCAACAAGGGCATAGGGCAGTAGAGGACTACGTTGCGGAATTCCGCCGATGGAGTGCAGACACGGACTGGAATGACGCTGCCCTTCGCTACCAGTTCCGTATGGGACTTTCTGACCCTTTAAAAGATGAACTGGCCCAAGTGGGAATTCCTCTGACTCTGGATGCCTTGATTAATCTTGCCATACAGATCGACCGACAGTTGAGGGAGCGAAGAGCAGAAAGAGGTGCTGGGCCTACTCGCCCAACCTGGATGTTGCCTAGGGTCCCCAGTTTTTTGGGTTTTTTTTCTTGTTTTTGCCACTTCAGTCGACCTTTTTGAGGGGATATAATCAAGTTTGAAGATCATATTTATACAATCACCCTCTCGGTGTCTCATCATCGTAGCCTTTGCCATAACCAAAACATATAATTTACAAAATATTACATCTCATAGGGACAAGAGCTAGACCCAAGAACCTCTCTTGTCTCCTTTCTTCCTTTATTATCCCAACCCCCCCACCCCCTCCCTCCCCACCCCCTTCCTCCCCTACCCATCCCCCCTCCCATCTCTCCAAGGTCAATTTCTCTTAAATCCTTCTAGTGCAAATCTAGGGCCTTCCATTCTTTAACATATCTCCAGGTTTTTTTAAATTGTTTCCAACGTTCCCAGACCTCCAGAATCCCACTACCTACCTCTTCTGTAGTATTTGCCAGCACCTCGTTATTATGTGTTTCCTCTATGGCGTCAAACCACTCCCATATCTCAGGGCTTTCCTTCCTCTGCCATCCCTTCGGTATTAGTCTCTTTGCGGCATTTAGGAGAAAGGGTACCAATGTCTGCTTGTATTTTTTTGTACCCCCTTCCCCCCATGGAACAGCACCACCCACGGGTCCTCCATCACCTCTATGTCAGTGATTATCTTTATTAACGCAAGAGTCTTCTTCCAGAAAGATTTTATTTTAGGGCAGCTCCACCAAATGTGACCCATTGTTCCTACATCTTGGCAACCTCGCCAACAAAGTGCCGATGTTATATAACTTCTGCTTATGCATTTATAATTCATTTCTGCAGAACGTGTATCTAGTGTTAAATTAAAAATTCTACTTAATATTTTATTAATTGTGTTTTTGTCTTTCTTTGTGCCCAAATCAATCTCCCATTTCTCGATGAATGGCGGTATCTTCATCTTTTCCGTTCTCATCAGGATTTTATATAACTTCGAGATTATATTTCTCGGATTTTCTAGATCGCATAGCTTTTCCATCTCTGTCAAGTCCTCCCCAGATCTAATGGGTTGTGGCAATTTGCTCACGAAATGTTTCAGTTGTAGATATCGCCATTCATCTATCTCACGTGGCTCCCTATCTTGTCTAAGCTGTTGAAGTGTTATTATTTTCCCATCTTTAATTATTTCTCTGACCTGTGTTATCCCCCAAAAAAACTCTTTTCCTCCTACCTTTTCCGTGCCTGGTGCAAAGTATTCATTATCTTTAAGTGTCAGTAATGGTGAGTTGTATTTCCCTATCACTTTCTTGTAAACCCCATCCCAGACTTTAAAAACCTTCTGTGTAATTACGTGGAGATTTTTATCTAAAATTCTACAGTGTGGAGGATTCCAAATAATATTTCCTAAGTGTACTTTACTAAGTGTAATTTCTATTTTCACCCACCGTTTTTCATTATCTTTTTTTACCCATTCTACTAGTCTTGACAAAACTATGGCTTTGTAATAATTTTGAATGTCTGGTACAGCCAGTCCGCCGTTTTCTTTACTTTGTTTTAATGTCTGGAAGGAGACTCTTGCCCTTCTATTTTTCCATATGAAGTTCATCATTATCTTATTTAATTTTGTTAAATAAAACTGGGGAAGTGGAGCCGGGGTCAACTGGAAATGGTAAGTTATCCTGGGGAGGAGGGTCATCTTCATGACATTTATTCGACCTATCCATGAGAGTGGTTTGCTGGCGAGTCTCTTGCATAGTCTGATGTCATCAAGTAGGGGAATATAATTTGTGTTATATATCTTATCAATTGAGTTTGTTAATTTGATTCCCAAGTACTTAAGCTGCTTGGTCCACCTAAATCCAGCGACCCTCTTCACATTTTCTACCTCTGCCTTTTTCAAATTAATATTTAATATTTCAGATTTTGCTGAATTTATCGGGAAGTTGGACAAGTCTCCATATTTCCTCAGAACTTTGTCTAATTTATCTAAGGAGATCACGGGATCCGTTATGTATAACAACACATCATCCGCAAATGCTGCGATTTTGTGTTCGTCTTCCCCCACCCTAATGCCTTTTATGTCAGGGTCTCTACATATTGTTGCTAAGAGTGGCTCCAGGGACAATACAAAGAGCAACGGGGACAGAGGGCAGCCCTGCCTCGTGCTGTTTCTCATCTCAAAGGGTTGGAACATCAACCCATTGACTTTTATCGAGGCCGCAGGATTATGGTACAATGTTTTTATCCGCTGGATCATTTTGGGTCCTATTCCTATAGACTCCAAAGTCTGAAACATGAACCCCCAGTCTACTCTGTCAAAGGCCTTTTCGGCATCAATCGACAGCAGTAACCCTGGGGGTCCACCCTCCCTCAGCCTCTGCAGCAAGAGAAGCGTTTTAACTCCATTGTCCCTCCCTTCTCTTTTGGGGACAAACCCTACCTGGTCCGGATTAACCAAGAAGTTCATAAACTCCTTTATTCTCTCTGCCAGGACCTTCGCATACAGTTTTGTATCGGTATTGAGTAGGGAGATTGGCCTATAGCTTGAACAAAGTGTTTTCTCCTTTCCTTCCTTCAAAATAATTGTGATGGAAGCCTGAAGGGCATCTCTGCTCATCTCATAGCTATCTCCTAATCCATTCATGTAGCGACAAAGCCTTGGGATTAATAGCTCTTTACATTTTTTGTAATAAAACAGTGTAAGGCCATCCGGGCCCGGACCTGTTAAGGCCTTTCTAATTTCATCCTCTGTAATTGGCTCCTCCAAAAGTTCCCTCGCTGAGTCTGGAATTGTAGGTAGTCTAGCTTTCTACAAATAGTTATTATTTGCCTCTCTCCTATTTTTAGATTGGGGGTCGTGCGTGTTAACTGAATACAGGTCTTGATAATATTCCTTAAAGATTTCGGCTATCTTTCTAGATGAGTATTCCAAGTGCCCGTTTTTAGTCTGAATCTTCTCAATGAAATTTCTAGCGCCTAGGGTCCCCAGTTATACCCATCCTGCACCCACCTCTAGTCCTGCTGTTACACCTGATACCTCTGAGCCCATGCAACTTGGAGTCCTCGGCCCATCTCTCACAACGGAGAAACGCCAACGTCGCCGGGCTAACAACCTGTGCCTGTACTGCGGGGAACCTGGACATTATGTCAGGAACTGTCCTAACAAACTCCGTAAGTGCCTGTCTGTCTCCTCTGGTGATGTGACTGCTTGGCCTAAGGCTTCCGCTCACCTGACTCTTTCTATATCTTTGCAGCTACCAGGAAAGACTTTACAGGTTCCCGCTATCATTGACTCCGGGGCTTGCAGCTGCTTTTTGGACTCATCCTTTGCAGCTAAACACCAGATCCCACTGCGTTACAAGGCCTATGGACTCTCTATTCATCTGGCCGACGGGTCTGCAATAAAATCTGGGCCAGTTATACAAGAATCCACTCCCCTTCCAGTCACCATCTTCAACTTGCACCAAGAACTATTTCGCCTGGACATCATTGCTTCTCCTTTATTTCCTATTATTCTTGGCATGCCGTGGCTACAAGGCCATAACCCTACTATCAACTGGTTCACAGGAGAAATTACATTTTCCTCTCAGTACTGTCAACAGTTCTGCACTTTGAAGGACTCTGGTGAATCCCCTGCTCTGTTATGTCTCAACACTGATTCTGAGTTATTCCAGGCGGTCCCCAAGGTCTATCATGACTTTTTAGATGTCTTTAGTAAAAAAGGGGCTAAAACCCTCCCTCCTCATCGGGCTTACGATTGCCCCATCGAGCTCCTTCCCAGAGCCGAAGTTCCCTTTGGCAGGATATTTCCTTTGACCGAGCTGGAGCAAGGAGCACTAAAAGCATACATCGACGAGAACCTAGAAAAGGGTTTCATCCGGCCCTCTACATCCCCAGCAGGTGCAGGCATCTTTTTTGTTGAAAAAAAGGATCACTCTCTTCGCCCTTGTATAGACTACCGCAAACTCAATAAAATAACTGTTAAAAATCGGTACCCTCTCCCCTTGGTACCAGAATTATTCCAGAGACTGGGGACTGCTACTATTTTCACCAAATTAAATCTCCGAGGGGCTTACGACCTAGTTCGCATCAGAAAAGGGGATGAGTGAAAGACAGCTTTCCGCACTCGCTTCGGGCACTTTGAATACATGAAGCCCTTTGGACTATGTAACGCCCCTGCAACTTTTCAGTACTTTATAAATGATGTTTTCCGGGACTATTTGGATCTATTCGTCATAGTCTACTTAGATGACATTCTCATCTTTTCTTCTTCCCTGGAATCCCATCGCAGACATGTTAAATGTATTTTAGCTCGACTCCGGCTACATGGCTTGTATGCTAAGGCTGAAAAGTGCGAGTTCGAGCAAGAGAGTATTCCATTCTTGGGGCTAATTATCTCTGTGGAAGGGATCAAGATGGATCCCCATAAGGTTGCTGCAATTCTTGACTGGCCAGCCCCTACTGACAAGAAAGGAGTCCAACGTTTCATTGGCTTTGCCAACTTCTATAGAAAATTAATTAAGGGGTTCTCAGCCATCAATGAGCCCATCACACAATTGACCAAACAAGGGGTGCGTTTTCATTGGTCACCCGAAGCTCAATCCGCCTTTGAATCTCTCAAAAGACTGTTTACCTCTGCTGCTGTTTTGAAACATCCTGATTCTTCTTTACCATTTGTCCTGGAAGTGGACGCTTCTGAGAGTGCTGTTGGTGCGATTCTTTCCCAGCGACAAGGGACCAAAGCTCTGTTATACCCTGTAGCCTCCTTTTCTCGCAAACTATCATCCGCAGAAAGGAATTATGATGTAGGAGATCGGGAACTACTGGCCATAAAATCCGCTCTGGAAGAGTGGAGGTATCTTTTTTAAGGAGCTGCTCATCCTGTTCTGATCTACACAGATCACAAAAACCTGGAATATCTGAAATCCGCAAAGAGGTTGAGACCGCGACAAGCCAGGTGGGCCTTGTTCTTTTCCAGGTTCTCCTTCCACGTGACCTACCGGCCAGGCTCCAAGAATATAAAACCTGACGCTTTGTCTAGGATGTTCCACAAACATCAAGAAACCTCACCTCCAGATACGATCCTTTCTCCTGGAAATTTTTTCCTGTTGCAAGAAGACCTACTTTCCCGGATTAAGCAAGCTTCAGTAGGGTTGGTACCTGCTATGAGAACAAAACTACAAGAAAAGGATGGTCTGCTTTGGTTCGGGAGTAAGATCTTTGTACCTGAAGGCCTACGGGTCACAATTTTAGAACTTTGTCATGATCACGCACTAGCAGGACATTTGGTGTTACCAAGATGGCTGATCTTGTCCTGCGCACCTTCTGGTGGCCCCAAGTGCCTAAGGACTGTAAGAAGTATGTGGAACCCTGTACCACCTGTGCTCAGAATAAAGTCAGTAGAACCAGGGCCTGGGGATTACTGAAACCTCTACCTGTCCCAGACAGGCCATGGAAGATGCTGTCTATTGACTTCATTGTCGAGTTGCCTCCGGCTGAAGGGCACACTGCCATCTTTGTGGTGGTAGATCGGTTATCTAAAATGGCTCATTTCATTTCAATGAAGGGTACCCCCTCTGCTCCTGAAACTGCACAAACGTTCATTAGAGAAGTGATTAAACTTCATGGATTTCCGGCTAATATCATTTCTGACCGAGGAGTACAATTCACTTCCCGATTCTGGAGAGCCTTGTGTAAAGCCCTAGGAATTGAACTATCATTTTCCACCCCCTATCACCCCCAGACGAATGGCCAAACGGAGAGGACCAACCAGACTCTCGAGCAATATCTTCGTTGTTTCTCTTCCTTTTCTCAAGATGATTGGCTCTCATTGCTTCCCTTGGCTGAATTTGCCTATAATAATGCTGTCCATTCTGCCACAAAGCAAAGTCCGTTTTTTGCCAATTACGGGTTTCACTCTTCCTTTTTGCCCAGCTCCATTCCTGAAAGTTCCGTACCAGCAGTCCAGGAAACAATAAATTTATTCTCTGTCAATAACCAAATATTACAGGAAACCATGACGAAGTCCCAAGAACGTAACAAGGTAACTTTCAACAGGAAAAGACAAGGGGAATTGCTACTCGAACCAGGTGATCTTGTATGGTTATCCACTGTAAACCTGAAACTGACTTGTCCCTCCAAGAAGTTGGGTCCTAAATTCCTGGGTCCTTTTCATGTAAAAAGGAAAATAAATGAAGTAGCTTTTGAATTGGAACTCCCGGAATTCACTCAGAATTCATCCTGTTTTTCACGTTTCCTTGTTGAAACCTTTTGTCTCCAATCCTTTTCCTGAACGAAATCTGAATCCTCCAGATCCTGTAATAGTGGATGGAGAGGAAGAATTTGAAATTGAAGCCATCCTTGACTGCAGGAAAAGGAACAATCAAGCCCAATTCCTGATCAAGTGGAAAGGGTATGGCCCGGAAGAGAACTTGTGGGAGCCTGAGGAGAACATCCATGCTAAAAGCTTAGTTCAATCCTTTAAGAGAACCCATCCTGAGAAATGGGCCCGGTTGGGCATCCGGAGGCTGCCCCTTGGGGGGGGCAATGTCAGGAAGTCCTGTCAGTATCAGATGCCCTGTGCGGGCAGTTGCGCGCATGCGCGCGCGTGCCAGGCGGGCTGTTTAAACTGATCTGTCAAATTAGAATCTTGCTGTCTGCTCTACTGCGTTACGTGTGCATTTCCTAAGAACCTGTTTCCTGTACTAGACCCGGCTTGTTCCTGATTATCCCAGCTGTCTGCCTGCATCTGATCCCGGCTTGTCTCTGACCATCCCTGCTTTCTGCCTTCATCCGACCCCGGCTTGTCTGACCACTCTTCTGCCTGACCCTTCGGCTCATCTACAGTCCGCTTGGCTATCGATCCGGCTTGTCTGACCTTCCAGTCTGCTGCACCAGTGTTCCAGTCTGCTGTCCTGTGTGTTCCAGCCTGCTATCCAGTTCCAGTCCGCTGCGTGGTTCCAGTCTGCTGCACCAGTGTTCCAGTCTGCTGTACTGTGTGTTCCAGCCTGCTATCCAGTTCCAGTCTGCTGTGTGGTTCCAGTCTGCTGCACCAGTGTTCCAGTCTGCTGTCCTGTGTGTTCCAGCCTGCTACCTAGTTCCAGTCTGATATCCAGTTCCAGTCTGCTGCACCAGTGTTCCAGTCTGCTGTCCTGTGTGTTCCAGCCTGCTATCCAGTTCCAGTCTGCTGTGTGGTTCCAGTCTGCTGCACCAGTGTTCCAGTCTGCTGTCCTGCGTGTTCCAGCCTGCTATCCAGTTCCAGTCTGCTGCACCAGTGTTCCAGTCTATCTACCAGCTCAGCTTAATCTCCACTGCACAGTGTTTCCAGAGTTCCAGACCTACCTCCTGCTGTTGATCCTGCCAGGCACTCGTGCCACTCCTGACTCATGTACCTCCTGTATACCCTACCAGGGCCCTCAAGTCGGAGCCGCAAGAGAGGCCATCCCCTGCAAGTCGGGCTCGTCCACAAGGTACGTGACAGCGTGTTGTTTTGTTCAATAGATCAATAAGGTCTATAATGCGTCTTGTATTGTCTCCCGCGTGTCTGGCTGTTACAAAACCTACTTGATCTTTATGTATGAGCCTGGGGATCAAGTGGGATAGTCGATTAGCTAAAATTTTTGTGAATATTTTATAATCTGAGTTGAGTAACGCAATGGGTCTGTAATTATCTGGGAGGGAGGGATCCTTACCGGGTTTTGGGATTACGGAAATATGGGCATGACGGAATTGGGGGTGGGGTAGAGTGCCTTTGAATAGGGAGGAGAATAAGGAGATTAGATGTGGGCTAAGGATTGGTAGAAAGGTTTTATAATAGGAATATGGCAAGCCGTCAGGGCCAGGGGATTTTTGGGTAGGGAGATTTTTAACTACTTTAGCTAATTCCTCAGGGGTGACTATCGAGTTTAAAGATAAAAGATGATCAGGAGAGAGTTTGGGTAGATGTAGGGAATCGAAGAAAGAGTCAAATTTTTCTTGTGTAAAGTTGTAGTGGGGGTCTGATTGTAGGCAGTTATACAGTTTGCGATAGAAGTCTCCGAATACTTTAGACATTGTAGAAGGGCAGTATGTGGGGGTGCCATCAGGTTGTCTAAGAAAGTCTGGGGATGAATGAAAAGGGCAAGGTTTCAATTTATTCACCAACATCCTATGAGGTTTGTTCGAGTATTCATAGAATTTCTGTTTAAACCATAGGAGAGATTTGTCAATTTTTTTCATGTCTAATGATCTGAGTTGATTACATAAGGAAAAAACGGCTCGGAGCCTAGCCACCATGGGGGAGGAGAGTAAAAGTTTTTCAGCTTTGCGGAGTTTGGAGCGTTGAAGAGCTGCGTCTTTTTTCAGACGAGAACCTGTGGCAATACAGTGCCCTCTAAAGATGGCTTTGTGAGCCTCCCATAGGGTGGAGGGCTCCGAGACCGAATTAACATTAAGCTGGAAATATTCAACTAAACTATTGGATAGGTGGTCTCTGGTTTAAGTGATTCGGAGAAGAGTTTCGTTAAGTCGCCAATGGCATGTTCTAGGGGACGCGGAGGACTGGGCAATATCCAGATGGACTGAGGATTGGTCTGACCAGGAGACGGGATTAATTTTGGACGAGACTGTGGATGTCAGAAGAGGGGAGGAGATAAAGAAATGATCTAATCTAGAGTAGAGTTTGTGAAGGTATGAATAAAATGTGTATTGTTTGTGTGGCCTCTAGCTCTGATGAGCCTCCGAAATGATTTGGAAAGGCGATCAGAGCCAGATGGAGTCCCAGACGGGAACAGTACAAGTCTGTCCTTACTGGCGGACATGGTCATATTAAAATCCCCCCCAATTACTGTGAAGGGTTGAGAAAATTTATCGAGGACGTCAAACATAGTGGAGAGGAATTGAACCTGCCCAAAGTTGGGAGCGTATATATTAACTATCGCGAGGGATTGGGAAAGGAACATGCAGTCCAGGATAATAAATCTGCCATGGGGGTCCAAGTAGGAGGATTTAATTTGTAATGGACATAGGCGATTAATGAGGATCCCCACAGCTGCTTTACCAGACGGGTCAGATGCCATAAAAGATAACGGAAAATGTTTACTAGCAAATTTGAGAGAACCCCCAGGATGGAAATGGGTCTCCTGGACTAGGATTACATCAGCTTTAGAAGCCTTAAGCTCTTTCAGTGCCAGCCATCTCTTCTGAACAGAGTTTAAACCTTTGACATTACAAGTAAAAAATTTTAGTGCCATAACGACTTAACCTGGTGAGTATGCGTTTGATAGTTAACATAGCATTTGTTGGGTAAGGGATTCCATGATGCAAGGGTTATAGGGAAGGTGTAGAGTAACCTGTCAAAACATAAAACATCATCAAAACTGTAACCATGACAATTCCAATCTAGGAAATGTAACCACCTCTGGTCAGGAAAAAAGACCACAGGATAGGCAGTGAAGAGGACACTATAAAAATGAAAATGAAAAAGTAAATAAAAAATGAAATAACCACAAAAATAAAAAACATCAAAAAGGAGAAAAAAAAAAAAAGAAAAAATAGATGAGAGCCATAAAGTCATCCGAAGAGAAGCCTGGAAGGGCAGAGCCCTCCAGGAAGCCCAGGTCTGAAAGGGAGCATGAAGGCCACCGAAAAAAGAGGGGCCATAGGATCCCCCTCCGATATCCGGAGCAAAAGACCTAGGTATTAAATGCAATTAAAACTTAGAAAAATACAAACTGGTTAACCAAGGTGTCATAGAGAACAGCAACAATTAAGTCAGGACACCCCATAGGCAGAATGATGGGTGTGTGAGCCTACCAGAGGGGCAGGCGGCCTCCTAGAAACATTAGGAGGTTAAAACAAAAATACCATATAAAGCCATAGCCATGTGTAGGGTTCCTCAGGTTGGGAATCTGGAAGATGGACGCCTCTGAGGGGTGAGATTGGATTTGTGTGGTTTCTGCCTCACTGGGTTCCAGATACGACCCGGGATTGCGGATGGTTTGGGAGAGATACAGGTTCTTCATCCGGGACAGGCGGCAGGCCCAGGTTGCGTAAGAAGGCATCACTTTCCTGGAGGTCACGTAAGGAGTATTGTACACCTTCACGGGAGGCAGAGAGGCGAAAGGGGAAGCCCCCGCGATATAAGACTTTGTGGGTCTGGAGATGTAGAGTAAGTGGACGGAGATTCCTTCGTCTTGAAAGGGTGATAGGCGAAAGATCGCTGAAAATCTGGATCCTAGATCCCCTGAAGTCAATTCTGGATCGATTACGGGTGGCGATGGTTAAGGCTTCTTTGCTGTCATGAAACCTGACAATCACATCTCTTGGGTTGGCTCCAGCCGGAGGTTTGGGGGCTAGGGATCTATGGGCCCTGTCCAAGCGTCAGTCAATATCAGGTATATTGGGGGCCATTACATTGAACAGACTCAAAAGATAAGGGTGAAGGTCTCTATCTTCTACTGCTTCAGGGATGCCTCTGATCCGTAGGTTCTGCCTGCGCTCTCTATTTTCAAGGTCTTCTTGTTGAGCCTGGAGTTGAGTGACTGAGTGTTTAATGGCAGCGTTGTCTTCTTCTAATACTTGGACATATTGTATGAGTTTGTCAAACTTTGTCTCAAGAGGGTCCATACGGCCGCCTAGTTGGTCTATCTCACCTCTCAGTTTTTTAGCAAGTTTTCCTACTTCCTGAGCAATATTGTGGGTGATGGCCTAGAGTAGGGATTGCAGTTTAGTGTCTAGAATGTCTGCCGTTAGCGGGGTAAATGATCCCTGTGGTGGATTGGGTGTAATGTCAAATAAAGTACCTGTTTCAGGCTCAATTTGCTCTCTTGGATCTTGTGTGACGTCTTCGCCATTTGGAACCGTAAATGCGGGTCTGTGTAAGAAGCGGTCCATGGTAATAGAAGACTGGGAGGCGAACACTGAGGTGTAATTCTTTCTTTGGTCTCCGATTTTTCCCATGGGGTGTACGGTCACTGTAGGAGGCTGAGGAGATGACTCCTGTGGCTAGTGGTGCTTCAGAGCGGTTAACAGGAGTCCCGGATAGACGGAGGGGAACAAGGTATTAGGCTTACATGCCTGTCACGTTGTAAAGTCATATATGAATCTGATAGACCGTTCTTTACAGAAGAAGTCTGGGGGGGGTTATTCGTAATGTGTCCCATATTGGAGCAGGGCTGTATGCCTGAAGAGGGGTAGTAGGCAAGCACTGGGTCCCGGAGAGACAGGCTGGAAAAGTGCAGTGGTGCCACCCTATCAGTGCGGGCCAGGGCTCAAATGCTAGTTTCAGGAAAGAAGGCACAATAGGGCTAGGGCACAGTACCTGAGTATGTGTGGGCCCATCTCAGAAGCTGGACCGCAAGATGGTGGCCAGCGCTGACTGCCTCTGAGACAACCTCTCCCTGGTCCTCTGATGTCTGTGAGGGGATTGTGCACTTGTCAGCAATCCTCCCGAGGTGCCCGCTGTAGGTGAGGGTAGACTGGTTGTCCCCCGTACCGCCGATCGCGGTACTAGAGCCCGGGGACGCTGTAGGCTTCACAGGCCTCAGAACGGTTGTAGGCCGCGGGTGTCCGGGACCTATTTCTGCAGGCTTTTTGAATATTCCCGGGTCCCCACACAGTCCGGTCTGTTCTGGGGATGGCACTCCCAGCTGTAGGCAGGCTAATCCCCATTTGTTCCGCCGATCGCGGCACTCGAACCTGGGGATGTCGGAGCTCCCGTAGGCCGCAAGATGGCAGCCGGCGTCTGTGGCGTGGAGTAGCTCGATCGGCCGGCCAATTGCACAATGATCAATTTATCCAATGATCAATTTGGCCAATGTCCAGCACTCATAGGGCAGGATTTGGGTAATCCTCTGAGCTTTGTGTGCACTGGATGGCGATGGATTACAGAGGGCTTGGCGGAGCTCCTCTGTAACACGTCTAGCCTCGTCTCTGTCCGGACACGCCCCCAGGAAATTTTTAAAACCTTGGAGAAATACTTAGAAAAAATTACTGAGTGTGTCAGGTTTTGAGTAGGGATGGGCCGAACAACCCCCGGTTCGGTTCGCAGCAGAACTTGCAAACAGGCAAAAAATTTGTATGAACACGCTAACACTGTTAAAGTCTACGGGACACAAACATGGGGTTAATAAGGGTTAATATGCAAGTTATTGTCATAAAAAGTGTTTGGGGACCCAGGTCCTGCCCCAGGGGACATGTATCAATGCAAAAAAAAGTTTTGAAAAGTACTTTTAAATCACTTTGGAAATGTAATTTTGCTCTTAGACACATGCGCCACTTTACAGGCATACTATAGACACCCCTCAGGTACAAAATTTAAAGGAATATTTCACTTTTATTGTTTCACTTTAAGCATTATTAAAATCACTGCTCCCGAAAAAACATCCGTTTTTAAAACTTTTTTTTGTATTGATACATGTCCCCTGGGGCAGGACCCGGGTCCCCAAACAGTTTTTATGACCATAACCTGCATATTAACCTTTAAACTTAGCACTTTTGATTTTTCCCATAGACTTTTAAAGGGTGTTCTGCGGCTTTCGAATTTGCCGCGAAGACCCCAAATTGTTCGCTATTCGGCGAACAGCCAATGTTTGAGTCGAACTCATGTTCGACCTGAACAGACAGCCCATTCCTAGTTTTGAGTAGACCCAGAAATAAGAATGAGAGCAGAGAGTAGACCAAATGGGAGGGGGGGTGGGGGGTGGGGGGATGGTGGGTGGAAGGGAGAGAAGTAGGTAGGAGGATGGGGAATATGGGTAGTAGAAGTGCAGAACTTTTGGAAGATAGCTATAAAGTAACGTTAGCAAATAAGATTTTAATATTTAAATTCTGAAAAAATTTGATAATAGAAGAAATTAAAAAAGTAAATAAACTTCTGTGAAAATACCACAATGATGTGAAATCGAGAAGGAGACAGTAAATGAACAAATAAATAAAGTTGAATAAGTCACTCGATGGTATTTGTTGAAGTGGTTTAAAAAAAAAAAAAAAAAAAAAAAAAAGGTCATACCCCAATGATTTTCTCTTCTGCAATATAAAAAATAGATGATTTATATGGTAGACATATTGAATCCAAATTCTAAGTTCCTTAACAAGTGGCCATTCTCAAAATAAGACATTATCAATGCCAACTGTTTTTTTCATCTCATTTTGTTCCTAAAAAACAATTGTTGCTTTGATAAAAACATGACAAACTATATACAGTATCAAAAGAATTCAGATGTGGTGGCAGCAGATTGTGTATGAACGAATGCTGGCATAGAGAAGGATTCATGAAACAAGAAAAGTAATATTACTGACAAAATAATTCAAAGTAGGCAGATGGAAAAGCAAGAAGAGTTGGGTCTCAGAATTAAATAAGTAGATCACAGCTCATCATGTCTTCTGTTGTTTAGTACATTAAATGTATTCAATTGTAAAATGACATTTAATTAAAATTGTCACTAGAAAGCAAGAATTCTACCAGAGTCAATTGCGGGTTAAAACGTATGCCCTGTACACACGACCGGTGTTCCCGTCGGAATAAACTCTGAAGGTTTTTCCGACGGAGTTCCGACAGAATTACGTTCAAGCTGTCTTTGCATACACATGGTCACACCAAATTCCAACCGTCCAGAATGCAGTGACATACAACAAGTACGACGGGACTAGAAAACGGAAGTTCAATAGCCAGTAGCCAATAGCTTCCATCTCATACTTGCTTCAGAGCATACGTCGTTTTTGGTATGTCGGAACAGCATACAGATGATCAGTTTTCCCGATAGGAATTGGTTCCGTTGGAAAAATTTAGAACATGTTCTCTTTCTAGGTCCGTCAGAATTTTTGACATAAAAAAAGTCTGATGGGGCATACACACGATCAGAATATACGATGAAAAGCTCCCGTCTGACTTTTTCTGTCGGACAGTCCGCTCGTGTGTACACGGCATTAAGCTTGTGTATCTTCCTATAACTAAGGATTAGATACATATTCAACATGACTGTAGATTTGCAGCAAATCCTGTGGGCTCAGAGTTCCCTATACTGCCTATGTGTTGCATTGTGTTTGAACCATGGCCAGCAGGCTAAAGCTGGGTGAAAAAAAAAATCCTCATCCACACGTGTGAGGTGGATCTGCTGTGCCATTGTATTCTGACAGCGGGACTCCTCTGCTGTCAGAATATACTGATCAGTGCTGCAGCCGTTGATTGAGTAAGGGTTTTCTAGCATGACCATTTGACAAAAGTTGATCTACCAAATTACTTTTTGTTAAACACATGGATCAAAATTTGTTGAACCAGCCACATTTTGATTTGTCTGTAACCACCTTTAGGGCTTTTTTTAATTTAGTTTGTGCACCTCAACCAACTCACTATTCAGTATATCTCTCACATTCGCTGTACCCTTCTATGCCAATAGTAAAATAATGGTTCGACATACATTGATTAGGTATTTTCTCCTTCACTCAAGCTGGGTTAACACTTATGGGAATTCAGATGTGGGTTTCCCAGCATGCAATTTGCATGACAGGAGACTGTGACCAACTCTCAATGGACCCGGTTCACACCGCTCCGGGGCAGCCACAGTCCGCACTGGAAAAGGGTTCTGTACATCTTTGGCTCAGCTTTCAAGTGTGAATTCAGGCAAAAATTCGGACCTGATTTGCACTTGAAATGGAAAACAGGGATGCACCGGACCCCCTGATGGGAGCCGCAGCTAGTGGGAACCCGTCCTTAAACTGTCATGTTGCTAACCAATTTTAAACAGCTCTAAACCTGTAGGCTAGCATTCCTTTTGTTTCTGTTGGTATAAAGACACCTGCCGATGCATTGTGTCTCTACATTGCAGCCTGGTCATTTCCAGGAAACTGTCTGACTTTCATATTGCTTTATGATCTTGCATCTTTATAATTAAAATTTTTGTTGCCTTTGCATCTCTAGTACATTTCAGCTTAATTCTGCTCACATTAAACTGCCCTGCCAATGGCCAATTTTTGCTCTGATTTTTCATTGGTGATTTTTCAATTGATGAAAGAGACCACCTGCCTGTGTGTTGATACATTACAGTATAGTATCGCTCATTAAAACTGTCCTAACGCTTGCTAATTTTTACGCTGATGCTTTATCTGTTGTCTCTTAATTCTTAAAGGCTAAATTCACACTTAGGGATAAATAATAAATGCACATATTTTTACAGAAAAAAAAGATGTCCATGTGTTATTTTTTCCTACAGGAGCCTGCAAAGCATTGAACTGGCAATTACACCCAGTGGCTTCTGAATATTATCTCGCCAGCTCTCTGCCTGTACCTTCATATGAGTTCTTGGTCCAGATCCTGCCCCCCAATGTGAATGAGTATTGGGTACATACCCCTACTCATTAACCATAAAAGTGGCAAAAAGGAATAAACACAAGAGACAGTTTTTGACAAATCCTATATTAAAATAAATAAATAAATAAATAAATAAATAATGTTTCTTTGATGTAAATCTATCGTCAATCATGCTGCCCACAGACCAGAAAAACAAAAACGCTCCGCCTCCTGGGAGGCCTTCCGCTGAATGACTCCTAGCTGTGTCACCCGATGGCTACGCCACTTACATTAAGCATTCCTGTGTGTTGTATACAGGGCTGGTTTGGTGTACAGACAACAAGCTGTGATCTCGGTGGACTGGGGGCTTTGCCACAAGGCACAAGCATGGACCCACCACGGGAAAGGAAAAACACCGGCGGCGTCTCAGACTCTCTCATGCACAGCTGTCAGGCAAGCAGGCATGCGCCTGCTTATGAGGAATTTCCATAAACTGCCGAGATTTCCATACACTGCTGAGGAGCTGCTGGTGACTGGATATGTCCTTTTAGCATAAACTGTTCATCTTGTCATCCCACCTTTACTGCCTTTTCAGCCTAAATGTGGTCTTTATGGACTATTTTTTTATGATTTTGTTAATTTGCATGTCAGTGAAGCACTGGCTCACTTGCTAGCCTATAGTTTGTATAATTGTTTCATTCAAATGTAATTTCTGGAAGATGGCTGGGTGCTGCTAGACCCAGAACATCAAGCAGGACACCTAGGGCATATGTACCCTGGGGACAAGGTCTAAATGTCTCCATGCTAAAATGAGTGGCTTCTTCACTACTTACTGCACTGAGAGGTAATCCCGTTATCATAGTTTATGTCATATGGTAGTACCAGCTGTTATCCAGTAGGTGTTTGTGATACCAAGCAGTTTTGACTGGATGTTACTCATCATGGGACATGATCCACGAGATCAGCTGAAGATCAGCATGACTGAGGAGGATATTCATGGTGCAGTCAGCTCCCAGGACACCAGCAGAAAGAGTAGGAGAGTGTAGAGGTGGGCGGGGAGTCTTGTGATATCATGACTCCTCCCACTGAGCTCCAGCAAAGAGACCCGCCCACTGATTCCGGAGTTTTGCAGGGCTCCTACAGCTGAAGGGGGTTACAGTGGAAAGGTAAGGGTACATGCAGGAATCATGTATATGTGCACAGATTAATTTTGTGCTATTAGTTTATACTGGGTGAGTGGGTTTACATCCACTTTAACCGCTCGCCGACCAGCCACCGTCATTATACTGTGGCAGGTCGGCACGTTCCCGCTAGCCATTATAGCTATATGTCGGCTCCTTTAAGCGGGATAGCAGGCATGCATGTGCCCTCTGCACTGCGGGGGGGCGATGCTCGTGGCCGATTACTGCCGGCCACAAGTGATCGCGGGACTGAAGTGGTTAAGGATCCATACAGATTGGGCTTAAAAAAAACATCTGTTCTCTTGGCAGTAAAAAATGCTCATATAGAGCATTTTTTGTACAAAATTAAGACGAGTTTTGGGGAGTTTTAAATTTTTTTTCTGCCAGTAAGCTCCAATCAGAAATGCGAACCAGAAGGTTTTTTTTTCCTGTCTCCAAATGTTGAGCTCAAAATATGCCTGTAATTGTCCTAATGTGCATGGACACATAGGATAACATTGAGTAGAAGCAACGTTTTTAAGCCAGTGTGCATGGAGCCTAAAAGTCCCATACTTTTTTTTTCTGTTATAAATTGTCTAGGAAATCAAGAATTCCCCTCACTTTATGAAGATTTCCTTTTACTTCCTGCTATATTCTCAGGACAGGAAGATAAGGGAAAACACCCCCAATGGCATTAACATTAGCAAAAATAAATTGACATTTATTTAATCCTTCCCAACTATGCCCAAAACTAATTTAAAAAAAGTTTGGCATACATACACTTTCATTCTTTTGGGCTATTCTTTTTTTTAATTCTTTATTTATTTTATATGTAGAACAAAAACAACATACACCAGGGGCACATGCATGGCTTACTGGCATGGCAGACGTGATCTGAGACCTCCGCAAAAGCTATCATTCGACTCGGGGGTAAGCCTGATCGATCACACTACTCCACGGGCACCCCATGGGCAAGGTTGGCCAGCAACAGCACAACTACAACCCACTTTTCGGATCACGAGCGGGCCCAGGCATGGACCAATACATTACTAGGCAGCAATCCTCTGCCTCAAGTTCCCCTGCTGATCCCTTCGCCACAATGGATCAATCTCTGGGGATGGAAGAAGCTGGCAACCCCCCTGTAACAACAGGACATACACCGGGCCCTGTCCTTTCCTCTGCCCAGGGGGTTTTAACCCCGGATATCCTGGATGAGAAATTAGATGCCAAGTTACAGCTTATCCTCCAACAAATCACCAGAATCATTGTGACAGAGGTGAGCAAAATATCCACAGAACTAAGGGGGGAAATTAACCATATTGGAGAACGTGCAGACGCCCTGGAACAAAAATTTGATGAAATGGTGAACTATGTTCAGGCCATGGAGGAGGAAAATTACAATCTTAAACATTCTGTTACCTGCAACAGGAGGATCTGGAAAACAGAGAGAGATGCCAGAACCTTTGGTTCCGTCGCATCCCTATAACAGTAGGAGACTCCTCTCTGCGCCCATACCTTCTGGGTTTTTTAATACTTTAGCTCCAACGGTGGTGGATGTGGACTGGCGCCTGGACAGGGTACACCATTCCCTGGGCCCAAAACCTCTGGCTGGAGCTAGGCCTAGAGACGTCATCGTCAGGTTTCATTTTTATGACAGTAAGGAAGCCCTAAACATGACCGCACAAAATAAATCAAATATCACCTATAAGGGGGCTAAGTTACAAATCTTTAATGACCTGTCCCCATCACCCCGGCAAAACAGAGGATTTTATGCCCAATAACAGCACACTTGCAATAACATAGAGTCCAATACTATTGGGGTTTTCCCTTTCGACTCATAGAGTCTAAGGATGGCGTCCAGCATAGCCTATGAGACCTTCAGTAAGGATATGCCTTCATGAAAAATCTTAATCTCCCTCCATTGCCTGATGATGATCAACATGCTGCTCCTCCACAAGCTCGCCCTCTTACGTCTACACCAAATCGCATCTGGACCCTGGTCAGAGGACAACCGAAGAAACACTTCTCTACTCTTCAATGTTCAAGATCAGCCAAGCAACCTCCTTGATGCCCCTGGAGGGGACTTTATGATCCTCATTTGTCCGTTCTTCTTCGTCCGATCCATACAAAATTCAGTGCTGAATTCTGGACTTTAGGTTTTAAGTGTTACCCTGGTTTGTTTCTCAAGGGCACTGTCATCCCATTCCCTTGGGGAACTACTATTACTATTACTAATGCTTTTTTTGTCATTATATTTTATTTCTTTTGCTGATTTTTTTTATGCAGCATCTACTAAGTCTTTTTATTCTTTTCTTTTTAAGGAGAGTGGGCGGTCTCCCTACCCCTCTCCCCTTGAGTTCCCTGCTGAGAAGTCCACATGTGTCCCTACTTGGCCTGTGACATGGTTCAGGGCCTCCTGAGACACATCAGTGTCTTGGGCTTTCAATTGTTATTTTTTTTCTTTTTTGATCTAATGTTTTTGTCCACTTGCTCATGTTTTTGGTTTCTTGAGTCTAAACTCAACTCTAACAAACTATGCTGGTATTGCTGGCAGGGCCGGACTGGCCAACCGGGATACCGGGAAATCCCCCGGTGGGCCGGTGGTCTGGCTACCCCTGCGGCCGCCGGCCGCTGTGAGGGCAGCGGCGCCTGAAAGAAAAATGGCTGCGGGGGCCGGGCCGACGTGCAACTGCGCAGGCACCAGCGCTGTTCCGAGGCTGGCCGTGCTCGGGAAAACCCGTACACGCTCGGCAATTTTCGGAAGTGCGGGCGCATGCGCAGTGACACGATGGCGCCGAGCGGCGCCATTTTTAAAGGTAAAGCGGTTGCAGCGCTCAGTGTCTGGCGTCTGGTGGCCTGTGCCTCTTCCTGCGTCCCCCCACAGCCTCTGACCTCCTGCCCGCCCCCCCCGCAGCCTCCGATCACCCGTCCCCCCCTGCAGCCTCTGACCACCTGTCTCCACACAGCCTCTGACCTCATTGTCCTCCCCCTGCAGCCTCTGACCTCATTGTCCCCCCCAGCCTCTGACCTCCTGTCCCCCCCCTGCAGCCTCTGACCTCCTGCCCCCCCTCCGCAGCCTCTGATCACCTGTCCCCCCCCTGCAGCCTCTGACCTCCTGTCCCCCCCCTGCAGCCTCTGACCACCTGTCCCCCCCTGCAGCCTCTGACCTCCTGTCCCCCCCCGCAGCCTCTGACCTCATTGTCCCCCCCAGCCTCTGACCTCCTGTCCCCCCCGCAAGCCTCTGACCTCCTGCCCCCCCCTGCAGCCTCTGACCACCTGTCCCCCCCCTGCAGCCTCTGACCACCTGTCCCCCCCTGCAGCCTCTGACCTCCTGTCTCCCCCCTGCAGCCTCTGACTTCCTGTCTCCCCCCTGCAGCCTCTGACTTTCTGTCTCCCCCCTGCAGCCTCTGACCTCCTGCCCCCCCTGCAGTCCCCCCCACAGCCTCTGACCTCCTGTCCCCCCCCGCAGCCTCTGACCTCCTGTCCCCCCCCGCAGCCTCTGACCTCCTACCCCCCTGCAGCCTCTGACCTCCTGCAGCCTCTGACCTCCTGTCCCCCCCTGCAGCCTCTGACCACCTGTCCCCCCCTGCAGCCTCTGACCACCTGTCCCCCCCTGCAGCCTCTGACCACCTGTCCCCCCCTGCAGCCTCTGACCTCCTGCCCCCCCTGCAGCCTCTGACCTCCTGCCCCCCCCCCTGCAGCCTCTGACCACCTGTCCCCCCCTGCAGCCTCTGACTTCCTGTCCCCCCCTGCAGCCTCTGACTTCCTGTCCCCCCCTGCAGCCTCTGACCTCCTGCCCCCCCTGCAGCCTCTGACCTCCTGCCCCCCCCCTGCAGCCTCTGACCTCCTGCCCCCCCCTGCAGCCTCTGATCACCTGTCCCCCCCTGCAGCCTCTGATCACCTGTCCCCCCTGCAGCCTCTGATCACCTGTCCCCCCCTGCAGCCTCTGATCACCTGTCCCCCCCTGCAGCCTCTGACCACCTGTCCCCCCCCTGCAGCCTCTGACCTCCTGCCCCCCCCTGCAGCCTCTGATCACCTGTCCCCCCCTGCAGCCTCTGATCACCTGTCCCCCCCTGCAGCCTCTGATCACCTGTCCCCCCCTGCAGCCTCTGATCACCTGTCCCCCCCTGCAGCCTCTGACCACCTGTCCCCCCCTGCAGCCTCTGACCACCTGTCCCCCCCTACAGCCTCTGACCTCTTCTCGTCCCCCCCTGCCGCCTCTGACCTCTTCTCGTCCCCTCCTCAGCCTCTGACCTCTTCTCGTCCCCTCCTCAGCCTCTGACCTCTTCTCGTCCCCTCCTCAGCCTCTGACCTCTTCTCGTCCCCTCCTCATCCTCTGACCTCTCCTGTGGTCCCCTCAGCAGCCTCTGACCTCCCCTGCACCATCCGCAGCCTCTGACCTCCCCTGCATCATCCGCAGTCTCTAACCTCCTGTCCCCCCTGCAGCCTCTGACCTCCTGTCCCCCCTGCAGCCTCTGACCTCCTGCCCTCCCCTGCAGCCTCTGACCTCCTGCCCCCCCTGTAGCCTCTGACCTCCTGTCCCCCCTGCAGCCTCTGACCTCCTGTCCCCCCTGCAGCCTCTGAACTCCTGTCCCCCCTGCAGCCTCTGACCACCTGTCCCCCCTGCAGCCTCTGACCACCTGTCCCCCCTGCAGCCTCTGACCACCTGTCCCCACCCCCTGCAGCCTCTGACCTCCTGTCGTCCCCTCCTCAGCATCTGACCTCCTGTCGTCCCCTCCTCAGCCTAAGCCCTCCTGTCGTCCCCTCCTCAGCCCTCCTGTCGTCCCCTCCTCAGCCCTCCTGTTGTCCCCTCCTCAGCCCTCCTGTCGTCCCCTCCTCAGCCCTCCTGTCGTTCCCTCCTCAGCCCTCCTGTCGTCCCCTCCTCAGCCCTCCTGTCGTCCCCTCCTCAGCCCTCCTGTCGTCCCCTCCTCAGCCTCTGACCTCCTGTCGTCCCCTCCTCAGCCTCTGACCTCCTGTCATCCCCTCCTCAGCCTCTGACCTCCTGTCGTCCCCTCCTCAGCCTCTGACCTCCTGTCGTCCCCTCCTCTGACCTCCTGTCATCCCCTCCTCTGACCTCCTGTCGTCCCCTCCTCAGCCCTCCTGTCGTCCCCTCCTCAGCCCTCCTGTCGTCCCCTCCTCAGCCCTCCTGTCGTCCCCTCCTCAGCCTCTGACCTTCTGTCATCCCCTCCTCAGCCTCTGACCTTCTGTCGTCCCCTCCTCAGCCTCTGACCTCCTGTCGTCCCCTCCTCAGCCTCTGACCTCTTCTGTGGTCCCCTCCGCAGCCTCCGACCACCCCTGCATCATCCGCAGCCTCTGACCTCCCCTGCATCATCCGCAGCCTCTGACCTCCCATGCACCATCCGCAGCCTCTGACCTCCCCTGTACCATCCGTAGCCTCTGACCTCTCCTGTACCATCCGCAGCCTCTGACCTCTCCTGTACCATCCGCAGACTCTGACCTCTCCTGTACCATCCACAGCCTCTGACCTCTCCTGTACCATCTGCAGCCTCTGACCTCTCCTGTACCATGCGCAGCCTCTGACCTCTCCTGTACCATGCGCAGCCTCTGACCTCTCCTGTACCATGCGCAGCCTCTGACCTCTCCTGTACCATGCGCAGCCTCTGACCTCTCCTGTACCATGCGCAGCCTCTGACCTCTCCTGTACCATGCGCAGCCTCTGACCTCTCCTGTACCATGCGCAGCCTCTGACCATCTCCTGTCTTATATCACGTCTGCAGTCTGGAGCGGAGTCAACAGTGGGAGTGCCTCAGGGATGGGGGTCATGGGAGAAGTCAGACATGTATGAACTATGGAGAGGAAACTATGGGATAAAACCAGAGCCACCGAGCTGGAGCCGACTGACTGAGCCCTGTACGGTGCACCTGAGAGGAGGTCAGTGACAGCGCCGCCAGGCCTATCTGAGAGGGGGGGGGTCAATACAATATTGTAAGGGGGCACTGATATATAGGTTTCCCCCTATATCAGTAAACCCCCGTACCTTAGTGTTTTCTTTCTGCAGAAGGTGGTCTCTGGTCACCAGAGTCCTCCCCACATTCCCAGAGTTCCCCTTTACATCATAGTCTGCAGGATTCCACCTTACAGTGCAAGGGGGAACTCTGATGTAAAGGGCAATGCTGCAGACCCTGATGTAAGTGAGAACTCTGATGTAAAGGGGAAAGCAATGGACTCTGATATAAGTGGGGTCTCTGGTCACCAGTGCCCCCCTTTTATATCAGAGTTCCCGCTTAGATCATGATCTGCAATGTTCCCCTTTATATCAGAGTTCCCTTGCACTGTAAAGGGGAATCCTCCTGATGTATGGGGGAACTCTGTGCTGGGTTATATTAATCTGACCTTCATGTAAGAGGAGAAATATGGTGTTTGACTTTTGTTTAACTTAACACATTGCTAATAGCAGTTTATAGCTTAAATATTGATATTTGCACTGAAACCTGCCATTTACGGCACCTTTTTTTTGCAGTATCAGTAAAAAATGTGCCAGTAAATGCCATGATTTTTGCCAGTAAAAAAATAAAAAATTGCTGCTGTTTGTAAATTCCATGTCTCTCTTATCTATAGATAATACACTCTTCAAATGTGCTTTAAAATGCATGGTTTTCCCTTTTGTGAACAAAAAAATAACGACGTTATGCAGTTGGGCTGGTATAAAAATGCTATGGGGCTGGTATGAAATTATTTCCAGGGCTGGTTTTTATTCCCAGTCCGGCCCTGATTGCTGGATAAGGTCACCTTTTTTCCCCGCCTCCCTTTTTTTTTAGTTTTTTTTTCTTTTTTTTCTTTTTTAAAGAGGTGTATTGGATCAATTTTCAGATCCGTTGGGTTTGTCCTTCTCACTATGTCTTTATAACTAATGCACATGCCTTTTTCAATGTCAGCTATGTTTTCGGCTATCATAAGTTCAATATATATCTATTGCCTTTACCTGTTTACTTGATATCATGACCTTAAAGCTTTTGTCATATAATGTCAAGGGCCTGAATTCCATTCAGAAGCGATGGATTGCTTTAAAGAAATTCAGATCCTCAGGCACAGACGTAATCATGATACAGGAGACACATTTTCATGCTGGTGGCACATTAAAATTTGCCTCAAAGTTTTTTCCTACCTCCTTCCTGGCATCTGACTCTTCAGGCAAGGCTGGAGTGGCCATTCTAATTAAGAAGTCCTGTCCCATTAGGGTCAAAAATACACACGTTGACCCTCATGGGTGGTTTATCATTCCAGATTGTGATTATATGTCCTCCTCCTTGACTCTAGTCAATATATACGCACCTAATAGTGGTCAGGCGGATTTCCTCAATAAGGTATTTGACTGACCTCAGTACCACTCCCAACCCTTTATGATCATAGGAGGCGACTTTAATCTAGTCATGTCACCTTCTAGAGATAGGCAAACTGTTTTAAATGATTCTCCCTCGCGCAAAACTGCTTACCAAGCTAATGCCTTTAGTAAGTGTGTCAGATCTCACCAATTATTTGACTCCTGGAGGATAAGCACCCTACCGCTAAGCAATTCACTTTCTATTCCATGGCCCACAAAATGTATTCACATCTAGATCACTTTCTTATTTCAGCTCCACTTATCCCTTACATTATCGATTCAAACATATCCCCCATTACATGGTCTGACCATGCCAATATCACACTAGATGTCATGCTATCTCAAATCTCTTCTAGGTCTTGCCACTGGCGTCTAAATGACCAACTCCTACACTCTGAGCCTTCCCGCATTAAGTTGGCTGCCAGCCTTAAAGAATTTTTCTTGCTCAATGTGAGCTCTGTTTCGGATTTTTCCACACTGTGGGGGGCACATAAGGCGGTCTTCCGCGGGGTTTGCATCGCGGAGGGCTCTCGTCTGAAAAAAAGACAGAAACAAACTTTTACAGTCATTGACATTCACCTTGATGATAGCCGAACGTCAGCTACTGTGCAAACCCACGGTGTCGACACTCCGCAAGGTTACATCCCTCAGAGAACAGATTAAATCCTTAATTCTTGGTAAGGCAGTTAAATCCTTACTCTGGGTAAAACTAAAATTTTATGAGTTTTCAAATAAGCCTCACAGGATGCTAGTAAACAAGTTACGCCCTCGCCCCTTCAACTCTTTCCCTAATTTCCTCTTAAAGGATGATAGAACCAGAACCCACTGCCCTCTTGAAATGTCTAAGATTTTTGGTTCCTTTTACCGCAAACTATATAATTGCCTACAACCCGAAAATCACTTTAACTTTACAAAAGAAAAATGTGATGCTTTTTTTGAAGGTCTTAGTCTTTCGAAACTATCTACCTCAGATCTGACTGATCTGAATGCTCCTATAACTGCTGAGGAACTTCACAACACAATTAAGGACCTCCCACTTCATAAATCCCCTGGCCCAGATGGCCTCCCCTATACCTACTATAAGACTTTCTTTGACATCTTATCCCCTCATTTACTGACTTTATACAGTACCTTCCTCAAAGATCAATCCCCACACTCCCATTTTTCACATTCCTATATCTCTGTTATACCTAAACCAGGAAAGGATCCCTCCCTCCCTGACAACTACAGACCTATTGCTCTCTTAAACTCAGACTATAAAATCTTTACTAAGATACTGGCTTCTAGACTCTCTAAATACATTTCAAAATTGATTAACAAAGTCCAGGTAGGTTTTGTCCTGACTAGACATGCAGGGGACAACACCCGACGCACCATAGACTTAATTGATCTTCTAAACAGATCCTCACGTCAAGCTCTAGTTTTAAGTCTTGACGCACAAAAAGCCTTTGATAGGCTGAGCTGGCCTTATATGTTTGCAATGCTACTTAAGTTCGGTTTCAGAGGCCCCTTTCTAAGAGCGCTACAGGCATTATATTCCCAAGTAACAGCACAAGTACAGATGTCTTCCTTTCTGTCGCCTTGCTTCCCTATGAGTAATGGTACTTGGCAGGGATGCCCTTTATCCCCATTACTCTTTATATTATGCCTTGAACCCCTAGAAGAATCTATCCGCTTACTTCCGGATATTCGTGGGGTGGTGATGCGACAGAGGGAATACAAATTGTCATTACTAGCAGATGATATTCTGTTACCCAACCGCTGTTGTCCCTCCACTCACTGCATGATCTTCTTTCCTCTTTTGGTGCTATATCTGGCTACAAAGTTAACACCACAAAAACTGAGGCCCTTCCTTTGAATATCCCTCCCCCTCTCTTATCTCAATTGATGCAATTTTATCCTTATAAATGGAGTTCCACCTCCCTCAAATATCTGGGGGTCCATCTTACCCCTACTTACTCAACCCTCTACTCTGCAAACTTTCCCCCTCTAATTTTAGACATCAACAAATTCTTGCAAAGCTGGACTAAGTACCCTCTCTCCCTTCTAGTTAGAATAAATGTATTAAAGATGTCCATTCTACCCAGGCTGTTTTATTATTTTGAAACATAATCATTGGCCATCCCCCTCTCTCAACTTAAAGCCATTCAAAGGAGCTTCCTATAATTTATATAGAATGATAGGGCTCACCGCATTGCGAGTTCAGTGGTCTTCGCCCTTAAATCTAGAGGGGGATTGGGTGCCCCGGACATTATAAAGTATTATTATGCAACTCACCTAAGAATTATTACCTCTTGGTCCAGCCTACATGCCCCCAGTCATTGGTCAGATATAAAAAGAGGGACATTGTATCCAGTCCACCCATGCTCCCTGATCTGGTCTCCCTCACAACACACTGACCCTATTTTTAGATGTCAATGTACAGCCCCTATGAACTTCTCTCTTTCCATATGGTATAAATGCAGGGAAACTTTTGCCCTCACATCGAAATGTCCCCCTCTGATGAATGTACTATTTAATCCATCCATCCCTGACAATTTATCCCTGGGACATATCTTTCCATGGATGAATGCTTCTCTGTTCCAACTTCGTAATCTAGTGCATCCGATTTCTCGTCGATTGCACTCTTTTGACACTATCCGTGAGAAATTTGATATCCCCTCTCATATGTTTTACTTCTATCTACAAATCAGATATTTTTTCCATTCCCTGTCTCCGACACTGACCTCAGATAAACCCACCCCTTTTGAATATTTGTGTGCTCAGGGACCCCACCAATTGCATTTATTATCCTCTATCCATCGCATCCTCCACGAGTCAACTCCCCTCACTGAGGTCTCTCACTTATATATGAGGAAATGGGCTCAATTGCTTTGTAGACCCATTAGCTCCCAGCTATGGGATAGGATATGGTCATCTATTTTTAAATCCTCAAAATGTGTCTTGAAGAGGGAGACTTCTATTAAAATACTTATGTTTTGGTATAAAACTCCTGAAGTCATCCATAAATATGACCCCTCAACCTCAGACAAATGTTGGCATTGTGGTCAGGAAGTGGGTACCTTGTTTCATATTTTTTGGCAATGTTCTATGATCCAATCCCTTTGGCAGGAGGCGATGCTGTTGATTCAGAAGGCAGTAGATGTATCTCTTCCGCTAGACCCCTTACATTATTTATTAGGCCTCCCTTTCTCAGGTATTACAAAGCATGGTAACAGATTGATCTCACATATCCTTCTAGCTACCAAGAGATTGATCCCCTTATGTTGGTTATCCAATACCACTCCCCAAAGTTCCAGATTACTTCAACTTATAGCTGATATCCGCAAGATGGAATACTTGACGGCTTCTGTTCATGATAGTGTCCCTCAATTTAATAAAATCTGGGATCTGTGGGACCAGTCGGAATTTGGGATTTCCCTATCGGCTACAGTATCATGAAAAACGAACCTCCTTTTTTTTCTCTCTGAATTGTTTACCATATAATACCTCCTTGCATTACCTGTTCTCTCCTGTATTATTTTTGGCTGATGGTGTTACTTAAATATGACCTCTATTCTTTTATTTATTTTGCATATGAGTTGTTCTCACTCCTGTATTTGCTTGCAGATTACATTTGTATTCTACATAGGTGGACATTTCTTATCCATTGTGTTGGATTATCCTACAAATTTGATATTGTCTGTTCATATTGATATCTTGTTATTTCCTTGAAAATTTTCAATAAAAATACAATTATAAAAAAAAAACAACATACACCAAAAAAAAAAAAATAAAACATAAAAACATTTAAAAAAATAATAATAATGCTTTCTATACATATCCCCTACAAATCCCATAAGCCCCACCCTCTCCCCCCCCCTATCTTGCAGAGGTTGCTAAGGACGGTGGATATCATGGGTACACACCGAGGCCGAGATGCTGGGAGTGGCTTCCCTTGCAGCTAAGCGCACTATACCCCTGGTGATGGTACAGAGGGTATAGGGCACAGAGAGGCACGGGTCGCCAGCAGGCAGGAAGCTCTTGAGAGGAGGACTTCTGTAACGTAGAGATGAGAGCAATGGTGGCTCTGCCCCTGGAACTGGAGAAGAAGACTCGGCTGGGGTTCTAACCCGCAAACACAACGGGAGCTGGGAGAGGTGCAGGAGATCAGGCATGGAGAACCCTGTAATGGAGAGTCTGTGGTGCAGGCCGATAACATATACTGGAGACTGGTAGATGAGGAAGTCCTTTAAACAGGCCGAGGGTAAAACACAGCAGATTGTAAGCAGAGAAGTCCTGAAGGCAAGCCAGAGGTCGAGTATTGGAGATGTCAGCAGAGGAGTCCGTTTAAACAAGCTGGAGTCATACACGAGAAGGCAGGAGAATCTGGAGACAGGCAGAGGGTCAAATACTGGAAGCAGATGGTGGGGAAGTCCTTTCAACAAGCCGAGGTCAAACACTGGAGAGAGACAAGGTAGGTCAGGCAAATCCGGGTCAAACAGGTAAACACAAGGAGCAGGAATCAGGAACGGAACACTGGAAGCTGAAAGACAAACCAGCAATTAAACAGAGAACAAGTTAGTCCTTATATAGGCCAGAAAGGGGGCGTACGCTGATGGACGAACGTTCGTACGCCATTACGCCGTGTAGTGAACCCGTGTGTGCCGCTACTTTGCTAACACGCATGCGCCGAAGCACGGCTCCGCCGCGCAAACGCACAGGAACCTTCCGATGTTGACAGGCTCTTTTCTTATTGCTTCTCTGACAGTGTCCCCCCAAAGGGCAACCTCCGGATGCCCAATCTGGCCAGTACTCCCGGATATTTCTTGTGGAATGTTTGTATTAACCGTGGGGCGTGTATATTGGAGGAGGGTTCCCAAGAATTATCTTCTGGGGGGTACCCTTTCCACTTGACCAAATACTGGATATGACCCCCCTCCTTCTACAGTCCATTATAGCCTCTAACTCAAATTCATCTTCTCCTTCAATATTAATTGGAGGAGGTGGCAACTCCTCCCTTCCTGGGAAAGAACTGGGAGTTACTGGTTTCAAAAGAGAAGTATGAAAAACAGGATGAATTCTGTAAGAGCTGGGTAAAGAGAGTTCAAAGGCCACGGGGTTCACTACTCTCTTTATCTTGAAGGGACCAATAAATTTTGGACCTAATTTGCGTGAGGGACAAGAAAGTTTGAGGTTTGTTGCAGATAGCCAGGCTTCATCCCCAATCTTAAAAATTGGGTTGCTCCTCCTCCCCCTGTCATAGTATTTCTTGTAGCTGTCCTGAGCCTTCTTCATAGCTTCCTGAATTATTTGAAAATTGGCTTGAATGGAATTTATTTGGTCTTGCACCGCAGGAACTGATACTTCTGAAAAAGAGTTAGGCAGAAAAGAGGGGTGAAATCTATAATTAGCCCAGAAAGGAGTTTGGTTGGTTGCTGTGTGTATGGAATTATTGTAGGCAAATTCTGCACAGGGGAGGAGCGAAACCCAGTTGTCTTGAGAGCATGAGCAAAAACAGCGCAGATATTGTTCCAGCGTTTTGTTTGTCCTCTCTGTTTGGCCATTACTTTGAGGATGATATGCTGAGGACAGGCATACCTTGATTTCTAGGGATTTGCACAGGTCTCTCCAAAATTTTGAGGTGAACTGGACTCCTCTGTCAGACACAATGCTAACGGGTACTCCATGTAGCCTAACCACTTCCTTAATGAATATATCCACGGTATCTGAGGCAGAGGGTGTGCCCTTCATGGGTAAGAAGTGGGCCATTTTTGAAAGGCGGTCGACCACTACCAGAATGGTGGAGAACGGTGGTAGGTCAACGATAAAGTCCATAGCCACTTCCTTCCAGGGTTGCTCTGGAATGGGTAATGGTCTTAACAGACCCCAGGCTGCGTTGGCAAATAATACAAGAGTTTACGTAGTTCTTACAGTCCTGACTCCAACCTGGCCACCAGAAGGAACGATGTATTAGTTCCAAGGTCTTTTGTACCCCGAAATGTCCTGCAAACTTGTTATCATGAAATGTTCTTAGTACCAAGGGTCTTACTTGCGCTGGAACAAATATTTTGTCTTGGGCCCATAGTAAACCATCCTGTTTCCTCAGTGTGGGTACTTCAGGGTTTAAGCATTGGCTGGAGGCCTGTTCAATGGCAGTTCTTAGATCTGGCTGGATTGAACAAAGAAAATTCTGTGAGGACAGAATAGTACCAGGTTCTGCTGTTTAAGAGGTTTCTGGGAACATTCGAGATAGGGCGTCCGCTTTCCCATTCTTGGAACCAGGCCGATAGGAAATGTGAAAGTTGAACCTGGAGAAGAACAAAGCCCAGCGGGCTTGCCGAGGTCTGAGGCGTTTTGCTGTTCTAAGGTACTCCAGGTTCTTGTGATCTGTGAAGATCATAATGGGGTGAGAAGCACCCTCCAAAAGATATCTCCACTCCTCAAGAGCAAATTTGATGGCCAGTAGTTCACGCTCCCCCACGTCATAGTTCCTTTCTGGCGGGGACAGTTTCCGGGAGGCAAATGCCACAAGGTGAAGAAGGGCCTTCTGGCCTCGTCTTTGGGATAGAATTGCTCCTAAAGCTGACTCTGAGGCGTCTATTTCCAACACATAAGGAAAAGCGGGGTCTGGATGCAGTAGTACCGGGGCAGAAGTAAATAGATCCTTCAGTTTATCAAATGCTTCCTGAGTTTCTGAAGACCACTGGAATCGGCTTTGCTGGCGAGTCAATTGGGTTATGGGAGAAATGATCGATGAGAATCCTTTTATAAACCTGCGATAAAAGTTGGCAAAGCCCACAAATCATTGGATCCCCTTCTTATCTGTAGGGGCTGGCCATTCTTGGATAGACTTCACTTTCTGAGGATCCATTGAGACCCCTTCAGTGGAGATAATGAACCCTAGGAATTGGACTACTGTTCTTTCAAATTCGCATTTCTCTCCCTTTAGGTAAAGTCCGTGCTTCCTGAGGATCGTGAGTACCTTTTTCACATGGACTTGATGCTGCTCAATGGTTGTAGAGAAAATCAGAATATCGTCAAGGTAAACGATCACAAAGTCGTCTAATGCCCCGTACACACGGTCGGATTTTCCGATGGACAATGTCCGATCGAAGCGTGTTGTCGGAAATTCCGACCGTGTGTGGGCGCCATCGGACATTTTACATCGGATTTTCCGACACACAAAGTTGGACAGCAGGAGATAAAATTCCGACTGTGTGTGGCGTGTTCCGACGCACAAAGTGCCACGCATGCTCAGAAGAAATTCCGACACGGGACAGCTCGTTCTGGTAAACTTAACGTTCGCAATGGATACAGCACTTTCGTCATGCTGCAATGTTCAAAATGGTTTAATACAGCGCACTCTCTTCTTCTTTAGAATGTGACAAGAATTAAGTCGTTTTGCTGCTCGTATTCACATACACTTCTCACAAACTTTTATTTGTGTTGTTTTAGTGGGATTCCCTCAATATAATGTTATTAGTTGTCACATCTGACAGTTTTATATTTTTTTTTTTTTTTTTTTTGGATTTTAAGCCTTTTTTTTATTTAATGTTTGGATTTTTTCCAAGGCTGATCTTTGTTCAATGTTATTTTTTTTTTTACTCCAGAATATTTTTGTGTGTGTTTTGTGTGTCAGGTTACCCCAACACCATTGATATCCTTTATTATTTAATCTCAAGGAGATTGTTTGTTGTTGGTGTCCCTTGTTCATTTCACATTGTATATTTGAAATGTACCTGAGTCCTTACAAACCAACTGTCCTTTTTGAAGTAAAACACATAGGAGAGTAGAATTCAAAACAAAAATCCTTTATTAAGGGATCAGAACCAAACAAAGAGGAAGGCAACACTGGATCAACAAGAGAAATTAGCAAAGCCTGGGACCCCCACGGCAGACATCAATTCTTCATCATCAAAATTGGTGGCTTGAGGAGTCCATATCTAAGGGAGGGCAGTCTGGTCTGGAATTCACAGAGACTTGGATAGCAGCAGATGACATCTGTGTCCGCAGGCTGTGGTACCACAAGAGGCTGCATTTTTTGGCCCACCAGACTGGATCCAGGGTCCTCACTGTCTGGTCTTCCTTTCACACTTCCTTCCGGGCTGTGGCTGTGCAGTTGGAGATGTGGCAGGAGGAGGAGTAGGACCTGGAGGAGGAGTAGGACCTGCAGGAGGAGGACAATCCCAAAGCTGTGTGTGAGGTGTAATTTGGCCCCTCACACCTTTCGCCAGAGCCTCAGATATGAGGGCCTCACACATGGCTTTTTGGCCCTCCTCCATCCTCTGCATTTTATAGGCAATGAATGCAGCAATGTTCTCCTGCCTGGTGTGTGGTGCTCTCAGGACCTCTGTAGCCCCCCAAAAGAATCTGATAGCCGCCTCCTCTAGGGCACTCCTCCTACTGCCACTTTCTGTTTCCAGGAGGGGTGGAGGGACCTGCAGATCAGCCAGCCGGCTCGGCCCGGCCACCTCCTGGCTGAGACTTCCCTGTGTATGAAAAAGGGACATAGTTGTAATGTTTTGCATCATCAATCACAATCCTTAATTAGTACTCCCAACTAACATATAGTTCACATCATTGATTGGACAAGCAGAAATATTTAGAGGAATGCTATACCTGGCTCAATCTGGGCTCCTCCACACGTGGCCTGGAAGGCCCAGGTTGGGCATTAGAAGCCTCAGCTGGGGGGGAAGGAAGCGTGGAAGGAAGACTGGAGAGGGATGGCCTTGGTTCAGTCTGGCCTGCCAGAAAGTGCAGCCTGTCGTAGTACAACATCCTGGGGACATAGATGTCACCTGCTGCTCCAGATCTCTGCGAATCAAGGACTTTATTGCGCTCCCTCAGATATGTGCTCCTCAGGCCACCAATGAAAATCTTTAAAAAAGTGATGTCTGCCGTGGGGATCACCTGCTTCACAATTTCACACAATTGCTCCAGTGCTGCCTTCCTCTTTGCTTGGTTCTTGTAATGGGGGTGTTTAATCTCCCACAGACAGGGCAGCTCCCTTAGCATCTCTATGAAGACTGAAATGAAGTCCTTATCTTTCAGTACCATATCCATGTTCACTGCAAGGCACAACACAAGACAAAGCCTAATGTCACACAAAACTCTCCTAATCTTGTTACAATATAGGCCTCAATCTAGAAGCAGTATAGGCACAAGTTTGTCTCTTACCTTCATTCTTACGATCGCCGCGTACAATGCTCCTTTCTCCGCTCACAGATCAAACGTAATACGCACGTTTTTTACGCTTTATATACACTGCGCATGCGTGTAACTCCGCCCACCCCTGACGTTCTTTCTAGTGTATTCCCCGCCCCTTTTCATTCGGCGCAGTGGGGGAAGAGCATGATGGCGGACATACAGCAGGTGCGGGCTAATTGTAGCAACGAGGAGGAGGAGGAGGAAAGCCCGGATCCAGGCACGTCCCGATCCAGAAGGAGACGTTTTAAGGCCACAAATATGTCGTTTGGGGAGATGTTGGAGATGGTCGACATCATGAGGAAGTCCGACTATGACGGAAAATATGGGCCTTACCCCAACTCGACCATCCAAAAGGCCAAGATCATGGCGAAAGTGGTCAGGAGTCTAGAGCGGAATTTCGGGGTACGAAAGTCTAAAGATCAGCTCAGGAAGCAGTGGTCGGACCTGAAGTTGAGAGAGCCAGAGCAGTACCGAAAGATCCGGAGAGTGCTGCAAAAAAGTAAGTAGTTGTGCTGTGTTCCTATTTTTTCTGTCTTTATTACGTTCGTTCTGCTCCATATGCTTTTATTAGTTGTAACGTTTCAAAAGGTCAACTTTAATGTTCATGGGCACATTATTCGTTCGTATCAAACATTTTTCTTTCGGCCTCTAGAACACCATTGTTTAGGCCATATGCATTTTCACACATTTTTGGGGGCCTACTTGGATGCCAAATATATGTTTGTGTAGATGGGTTTGTTACTAGAATGAAATGCAAACTAGATTGTGTGTAAGGAGAGGACACTGAGCAGCTGTTTTCACATCTGGACATTGGAGCACTAGTGTGGGACACAAGAACACCATTTTTATTAGGGGGGCCACACAGGTGCTCCAGTGTATACTATAGGGGGGGCTACATCTGTGAAGCTTGTACCAAACAGGTAAAGTATTGCAGCTTGACAAAGGGCAATAAAAAATATACATCTTGGAACTCTGCTAAAATAGACAATTGTACCCCACTTCCAAGCAATGTTTCCTATTTCTAGTTCTGCCATCAAATATCTGTGTGCTAAGTATACCATTTTTGTTTTACATAGGGGAGAAAAGACTCGGACACCCCTCATCCCAGGAGACCAGAGACCCCCCCCCCCTCTGGAAGAAGGGGAAATACCCCCAACCCAAGCGGAGCAGGAGGAAGAAGAAGACATGGTGATGATTGGCACCACAACAGGTGAGTGTCTGCGACCACAGTCTCAGGTAAAAGAGATGGCTGGTGGCAGATTTTTGAGACCTTTTTTTTTGTTCTTTATCTCTTTTTAGGTGATCGTGATCCAGAACGCTTTACATCTGAAAGTGCCCAGATACTGATCGGGGAGATCATGGGGTGTAATCTCTAATTGCAAAACATCCAGCAACAAATCAGTGATGTTATTAAAAAAAATAATAACATCATTGATGTTTTGGGGCGAATTTAAACCCCACAAAATCACCTGTTTTATCGTACCAAAATTTTTTAAATGTTTAGAAAAGCCAAATTTGGAGGATGCACACAGTGTGCCAACATGTGCTATCTGCCATCACGGGATATCAATGGACGCGTTTTGGGGGTGCAACCCCTTCCTCAATTATATAGTAGCGATGAGGAAGGGCTTGCTCCCCCAAAACACGTCCCTTGATCTCCCCTGATGGCAGATAGCACATGTTGACATTCGTAAATTGGTGTGCATCTTCCAAATTTGGCTTTTCCAGGGGTGATTTCCCCCCATCTGAACGCTATATCAAACCCAGTTCCTAAATACTGATGTCTGATATAGCCTTCAGGTTTTACCTAATGTGAACTTTGTAAGTTCAAGTTTTTTGGCTTTCTTGTTGGTTTTGCACAGGCCTGTTTTATCTGAAATAAATATTTTGATTTTTCATAATGCTACTGCAAACATTGTTATACAACAAACATGTTGGTTTGTTTTAAAAACCTTTGGGAAATGCACATGTGATTGTGCAGGTATAAAAAAGTGCCTTACTCAAGAATGTGTGGATTATTGTCTCAACACTACAACACTTTTGGGGTGATGTAATTGCTGTTTTATGCAAAAATGGGGGTTATTTCCTAAGGGCAAATCCTCTTTGCACTACAAGTGCAGGTTCAGTGCAGTTGCAAGTGCACTTGTAGTGAAATGTGTTTTTGCATTTAGGAAGTACCAGCCAACACTGTTTTTTATAAGGTTACCCAATCACGACATTTTCTGCACTCAACACATTTCTGTCAGGGTCAGCTAAAACAAACACAAGCAGTAAATGTCCACCAAGAATTTCTTTTGGTTGTTTTTTAGTTGAAAAAGGTGTCACAGATTGTCTGGCATATTGATAGCCCCCCTACCCGCAAAGAACTCCAGGTAGCGTAACCGGACATCACGGGCATTCAGGGAGGGCAGGCCAGGACGGCCACTTTCAAGCGCCGTCAGTGTTGATGGATTAGGGATTCCGGCCTCAGGCCCAACTGAGCCAGCATAGTTGGCTGAATGTTTTCTTAAAAAATTATGGAGAACACAGCAGGCAAGTATTATATGGTTCAGTTTATACTCCGCCATATGGATGAGTGTCAGAAATAATCGGAACCGGCTGGCCAGGATTCCAAACGTGTTCTCCACCACTCTTCGGGCTCTGGCCAGCCGGTAATTAAAAACCTTCTGTTCCGGGGTGAGGGTCCTCATCGGGAATGGCCGCATCAGGTGGTCCCCCAGCGCAAATGCTTCATCAGCAACAAACACAAATGGGAGACCTTCAACATTGTCCTCTGGAGGTGGCAAGTCCAAGCTGCCATTCTGGAGACGCCTGTAGAACTCCGTCTGGGCGATGACTCCACCATCGGACATCCGGCCATTCTTCCACACGTCCACATACAAGAAGTCGTAATTAGCCGACACCACCGCCAACATCACTATACTATTAAACCCCTTGTAATTATAATAGTACGACCCCGAGTTGGGTGGTGGGACGATGTGGAAGTGTTTCCCATCAATTGCCCCTCCGCAGTTAGGAAAGTCTCACCGCTGGGCAAAGTGGGAGGCCACAGTCTGCCATTCCTGTGGCGTTGAAGGAAACTGTTGGGGAAAAAAAAATAAACCTTACTATTTTTTCACAGAAACATGGCAAGCAGATTAGACACAAACATTATGGGGCAACCTCCAGATAGCATTTATTAAGGGGAATTTAACAAGGCCAAAGTATAAGGTACACCTATCATATTCCCCCTCCCCCCCTCTCATGGGCCATTTCTAACATTATAGGGGGGGGACTCTTGGACAGGTAACCCTCTTCACTTCATTGAGAGATGAATGCCTAAATACAGGGTATTACTTGGAACAGCCCCTCCTTAGTTACACTATTGGCAGACCACTGGACAGGTAAGAAGTGTCATAATACAAAGATATAAATACACACTGTACACATTTGAGGACATTTGAACATTCTGCTATTACCTATCAGGATAATAATAGGATACAAAAACTTTAAACAGTACCATTGGAAAGTATACAGGCAGGCCCTTGCACTACATGCTTTGGGGAATTCATCCATAAATCTGACCAGTAAAGAGGTGGGTATAGTGTGTATGGGTTTGGCAAAGTCAGCAGATAGATGATTGAGGATAGAGAATTGGGATCAGCTGACTTAGCAGTTGGGGGGGAGGGTTAAAAAAAATTTGGGGGCACCACAAAAAAAGCCTCTGGCACTCTGCCTGAATTTAAATCAAAAATAACATTTCCAAACATTTTAGGGGGTGTTTGGGGTAAAGCACTACTATGGAGCTGATAAAATACATTGTTAAGTGACTACATGAGGTGAATATAGGCCAGGAGACACCATGCTGGGGAGGTTATTGAAGGGCAAATATGTATGAAGGACCTAAAATAATAATTACATAAAAATTCAGCATGCATGAGAACAAAGGGGACATTCACAGCATATTACAATCATGGTAATTAGGGAATGAGGGAAAAAATACAATATATTATCAAACATTCAATACAATAAAATGTGATATAAAAGGTGATATAAAATGTGATATAAAAGGATAAAAATCTTACCTTCATATACTCCTTCTGCAGGATCTGTACGATGGCAGAACAGGTCTCTGGGATAATGATCCCCAGAGCCTGGGGGGAGATGCCTGTCGAGAACTTGAGGTCCTGCAGGCTTCTCCCTGTGGCCAAATACCGCAAGGTAGCGACCAACCTCTGCTCCGGAGTGATGGCTTGCCTCACGCAGGTATCCTGCCTGCTAATATAGGGGGTCAGCGAAGCCAACAAACAGTGAAACACGGGGTCCGTCATCCTGAGAAAGTTCCTGAAATCATCAGGATTATTCTCACGGATCTCACGGAGCAAAGGCATGTGACAGAACTGGTCACGCTGAAGCAACCAATTCTTGGTCCATGAACTCCTCCCCACCCTGTTCATGGACTGGACTTGTGTCAAGGTCAGGACCCCAACACCAAGCCCCCGCACAGCACGAACTCTACGAGGAGTACGCATACGAAACATGGCTAGAAAACGGTCCGCTGCTCAGAACGAAGTAACAGAACGCACTGAAGAACAGCAAGGCCTGTGAAGAGCGACCTTAAAAACAGCAACGAGCAGGCAAGATCACACAGAAAACTCAGATACGAACTGACTGCATGCACTGAAGAGCAGATACAAACCCACAAGCACAAACTGAATGTCAGAAAATGATCTGAAAGCCACGAGTCTGAAAAAGCGCGAATCGTCTCTCACCAAACTTTTACTAACACGAGATTAGCAAAAGGAGCCCAAAGGGTGCCGCGCTTGGTTCTGAACCGGCCTTTTCTAGCCTCGTCGTACGTGGTGTACGTCACCGCGTTCTTGGCAATCGGAAATTCCGACAACTTTGTGCGACCATGTGTATGCAAAACAAGTTTGAGCCAACATCCGTCGGACAAAAATCCGAGGATTTTGTTGTCGGAATGTCCGAACAAAGTCCGACCGTGTGTACGGGGCATAAGTATTCACGAAAAATATCATTTACTAGGTGTTGGAATGTAGCTGGGGCATTGCACAGGCCGAATGGCATCACTAGATATTCGAAATGTCCGAACCTAGACCTAAAAGCCGTTTTCCAGTCATCCCCTGGGAGTATCCGAACCAAGTTATAGGCGCCCCTTAGGTCAAGTTTAGAGAAAACTCGTGCGGTTCGGAACCGTTGGAACAGTTCTGGGATGAGGGGAAGCGGATAACGGTTCTTGATGGTGATCTCGTTGATTTCCCTGTAGTCCACACAAGGCCTTAAAGTACCATCTTTTTTTTCAACGAAGAAAATCCCTGCTCCAGCCGGAGAGGAGGAAGGACGAATGAATCCCTTTTCAAGGTTTTCGTTGATGTAGAACCGAAGAGCCTCCAACTCCTTTTCTGATAGAGGGAATATACGACCAAAAGGGATCTCGGAGCCAGGTAAGAGATCAATGGGACAGTCGTATGGTCGGTGGGGAGGCAAACTGTCAGCTCTCTTTTTGTCAAAAATGTCCATGAATTCACGGTAGGCTGTAGGGACGTGCTGAAGATGATCAGGAACTGGCTGGATAGTTAGACAGGAAGCTGTGCAGACGGAACCAGAGGTGAAGCAGTGCTGGGAGCAGTAAGCCGAAGAGAAGGAGATCTTCTTCTCACTCCAATTAATATGGGGGTCGTGAGCTTGCAACCATGGAAGTCCCAGGATGATAGGGAATGGGGGAGCAGATGATGTCAAAGCACAGAAATTCTTCATGTCCTGAATCTGTGATGGTGAGAATGGGTTTAGTTTCTTGGGTAACAGGCCCGGAACAGGGAGATGATCCATCGGCCAGGTGGATTTGGAGACTTTGTCTTTTATTTTGCAGAGGGATGCGTAAGCTTCGGGCTATAGATGTATCCAGGAAGCAGCTGCAGGCGCCAGAATCAATAATGGCTGGTAGCCGGATCTCCTCGCCTGCCACCTGTAGGGAGACAGGAAGGACAAGATGAGTTGAACTTGAACCATTGACTTGAAAGTTCATAGCTGTTTGTGATTGGGACTTACTGGGTCTTATAGGACAGTTGCGCAAAAAGTGGCCTGACCCTCCACAGTACAGGCAGAGATTGGCTTCCCGCCAGCGTTGTTTCTCATCAGGTGTAAGTGGAGCCCGGATCAGTCCCAGTTGCATTGGCTCACTCTCCAAGGTAGAGGAAGATGGGACTGTAGGAAGAGGATGCCCTGTGGGGACCCTGGGTAGCATCCATGTAGGCCGGGGAGATTGAAAACGTTCAGAACGTCGTTCCCGTAGACGTCTATCTAGTTTTATGGCTAGCTGGATCAACTCCTCCAGGGTGGAAGGAGAATCAACACATGCTAATTCATCTTTGAGAGTCTCTGAGAGTCCCTGGCGGTACTGGTATTTGAGAGCCGCCTCGTTCCATCCAGTGTCCCCAGACCATTTTCGAAATTCGACCGTATAGTCCTCCACCGGTCTCTTTCCCTGGACTAAGGTATGTAAGATGGACTCGGCCGTTGCTGTGCGTTGGGGATCATCATATAATCTTCCCATGGATTCAAAGAAGGTTTCCACAGAGTTTAGTAAAGGGCTTTTCTGCTCCAGGAGGTTGTGAGCCCAGGCTTGGGGTTCTTCGGACAACAAGGAAATAATGAACCCTACTTTTACTGTCTCAGAACTGAAAGTCTTAGGTTGGAGAGCCAGGTATAACAAGCAGGTGTTTTTAAATGCTCTAAACCTCTTCCGATTCCCGGAAAATCATTCGGGTGTGGGCACCCTAGGTTCTGGGAGAGTCATAACAACCGCAGGAGCTGAGCTGGAGTGATCTTGCGAAGAGCTGGCCCCACTGGGGATGTGGAGGTTGCATCCCCGAGAGATAAGATTAGGTGCTGGAGACGACCTTCCAGTTGGAAATAGCCATCTTGTAGCCTCTGGACTGCTTGCTTAAGGGTCGTTACCTGCTGGCATAGAGCCTCGAGATGGGAAACCACTCTGTCGGCCTCAGACATCAGGCTGGTTTGTACTATCACGGGTACTCACCGAGGCCGAGATGCTGGGAGTGGCTTCCCTTGCAGCTAAGCGCACTATACCCCTGGTGATGGTACAGAGGGTATAGGGCACAGAGAGGCACGGGTCGCCAGCAGGCAGGAAGCTCTTGAGAGGAGGACTTCTGTAACGTAGAGATGAGAGCAATGGTGGCTCTGCCCCTGGAACTGGAGAAGAAGACCCGGCTGGGGTTCTAACCCGCAAACACAACGGGAGCTGGGAGAGGTGCAGGAGATCAGGCACGGAGAACCCAGTAATGGAGAGTCTGTGGTGCAGGCCGATAACATATACTGGAGACTGGTAGATGAGGAAATCCTTTAAACAGGCCGAGGGTCAAAAATAGCAGATTGTAAGCAGAGAAGTCCTGAAGGCAAGCCAGAGGTCGAGTATTGGAGATGTCAGCAGAGGAGTCCATTTAAACAAGCCGGGGTCATACACGAGAAGGCAGGAGAATCCGGAGACAGGCAGAGGGTCAAACACTGGAAGCAGATGGTGGGGAAGTCCTCTCAACAAGCCGAGGTCAAACACTGGAGAGAGACAAGGTAGGTCAGGCAAATCCGGGTCAAACAGGTAAACACAAGGAGCAGGAATCAGGAACGGAACACTGGAAGCTGAAAGACAAACCAGCAATTAAACAGAGAACAAGTCAGTCCTTATATAGGCCAGAAAGGGGGCGTACGCTGACGGACGAACGTTCGTACGCCACTACGCTGTTACGCCGTGTAGTGAACCCGTGTGTGCCGCTGCTTTGCTAACGCGCATGCGCCGAAGCACGGCTCCGCCGCGCAAACGCACAGGGACCTTCCGATGTTGACAGGCTCTTTTCTTATTGCTTCTCTGACAGTGGATTAATCTGTTATTTTCCTAATCTTAACCCCTTTAAAATTGCCGAGTAATCTCCTCAACTTATCTCCATGTATTTTTAAATGCTTGTCACTTTTCCCATTTGTCTTTTCGCTCAGACCCTTCTTCTACTTCTGCTCCCCTATCATTGTAACTCTCTAAGTTCTGTATTTCATTGACACAAAAAATCCAATCCCAAATTTTTGGGCTCTCCACTTCCTGCCATTTTTTCGGGATCTGGCTGTTTGCGATGTTCAACAAGATAGGGATAATCAATGCTTTATATTGTCTAACTGGGGCAGCTGTCCCCTGGAACAAACATGTCCATGGGTCTTCCGGAATTTCCTTATTAGTAATTTCCTACATTAACTGTAGAACTTCCTTCCAGTATTTTTTAATGATAGGACATTCCCACCAAATGTGGGACATTGTTCCTAACACCTTACAACCTCTCCCGCACTCTGTCGATTTCTCCATAAGAAATTTACAAATTTTATCTGGTGTCGCGTACCACCTGGCTAAGCACTTATAATTTGTCTCTGTCATCCTAGTGTCTACCGAAGAACAATGTGACAAATTTAAATTTTTTTTATAAACTGTGTTTATTACATTGTGAACCCAATTCAATTTCACATATCTTGATACAAGGGGGCACATCCAACTCATATCTAGTCATTTGTATTTTATATATTCGCAATATATTGTTTTTTGATTATTCTCTTAAACAGAGCTGCTCCAATGGCCTATAATCTTCTCGATCTCTAACAGGCTGTGGCAGTTACACAATAAAATGAGTCAGCTGGATGTACCGCCATGCATCGATCGTCATGAATTCATTGTCTAGACTTAATTCTTTATAAGTGTTTATTTTACCCTTCTTAATTATGTCTTTCAATTGTGCATTTCCTTTTTTTTATTCAGTTCCCTCCCATTGACCTCATCCCTGGCACAAAAAACTCTTTGTCATTTAAATAAATCAAGGGTGAATTATAATCCCAATTATTTTGTATATGAATCCCATCCCATATTTTTAGTGTTTTACATGTTAACTCGTGCGTATTCGATCCCAATGCCCTAAATTGTGGAGGGTTCCATATTATGTGACTTAAATGTGTATTACTCATAGTGTTTTCAATGCTCACCCATCTCTTGTCTTTGACCTCTTTTGCCCATTCCATCACCTGTGAAAGTGCCACTGCATTATAATACTTTTTGAAATCTAGGGCGGCTAAGCCACCCTGTTTTTTCCCCCTGCTCAGAACCGAGTATGCTATTCACGGTTTCTTATTACACCAAATAAATTTCGATACTAACCCTCTCAGTGCACTCAAATAAGATTGTGGAGGTGGGATTGGCAGCATCTAAAACTTATATAAAATTTTTGGTGCAAGCACCATTTTTACTGTATTAATAAGTCCTATCCATGAGAGGGAGCGTGCTGATATTTTTTTTATTTCCTTCTTAATTTTGTCTAATAAAGGGATAAAGTTTATCAAATAAATCTTCCTCAAGGAGTCAGTCAATCTAACTCCAAGATATTTTTTTTCTTTCTTCCACGGGAAAATGAAATTCTTTAAGAAGTTTGGCTTCTTCCCGTTTAGTCAGATTTATATGTAAGATTTCAGACTTGCTGAGATTAATTTTAAAATTTGAAATGTTACCGTATTTTCTTAATACCTCCAGCAAGTTTGGAATCGTAATCCTAGGATTGGTAATAAAGAAGAGCACGTCATTGACGAACGCCGCGAGTTTGTGCTCCTCCTCCCCTATCTTGATCCCGCTGATGTCTAAATTGTTTCGGATAGAAGCCAATAGGGGTTCCAAAGTTAATACAAACAGGAGAGGTGACAACGGACAACCCTGTCTCGTTCCCTTTTTTCCATTGTAAACCGCGAGGAAGAGACCCTATTTACCTTCACAGACACCGGAGGGTGATTATACAGCACTTTTATCCAGTTGATCATTCTTGGGTCTACTCCCATAGTTTCCAATGATCTCAGCATGAGTCCCCAGTCTACCCTGTCGAATGCTTTTTCGGCATCCATCGACAGGAATAGCCCTGGGGATCCACTAGCTTTAATAGACTCAAGGAGGAGCAACGATTGTACTCCGTTGTCCCTTCCTTCTCTTCCTGGTATAAAACCAACCTGATCTGGGTGCACCAGAGTAGTCATCTTTTTCTTCAGCCTCATTGCGAGTACCTTAGCATAGAGTTTGGTATCTGCATTCAATAAGGCGATAGGCCTATAGCTAGAGCAGAGCATACTGTTCTTGCCCTCTTTTAATATCACCGTTATTGCTGCAGACAATGCGTTCCCTCCCACAGTTCTTGCCTAAACTATTCCAGTAATGACAAAGCTTAGGGACTACAATTTTTTAAGATAGTAAGTTGTAAACCCATCTGGTCCCGGGCTTTTTCCCAGGGCAGATTCTTTTAGTGCTGAATAAATTTCCTCCTCCGTGATAGGTCTGTCCATGTCAGATCTCTCACTCTCAGGCAGGCATGGTAGTCCTGCGCTGTTTAGGAATTATTTTTTTCTAGTTCCAGTTGTCCCTGTTGTCCCTTCTGTTTTAGTGAGTAAAGGGCTTCATAATAATTCCTAAATACTTCCGCTATCGCTTTAAATGTATGGACCACCTCACCTTTTTTGTTTTGGATTTTTTCAATAAAGTTAATTCCTCTTCTCTTTTTCAGCAACCTAGCTAAGCGCTAACTTGACTTGTTTCCTCAAATATACCTATCTCTTGCGAGGCAGTTGAAAGCCCTTCTAGATTCTTGCTCCATAATATCTTTGAGTTCCTCTCTCTTATTGATCAGTTGGTGGAGGAGAACCTGGTGATGGCCCTTACATTTTTTATGAGCTTGTTCTAATCTATGAATTTCATCTATAAGGCTTTCCATTTTTTTCAATCTCTCTTTTTTTGCCGGCTCCAATGGAAATAAATATTCCCCTATTGTAGGCTTTATGGGCCTCCCAAAGAGTGGAACTCGATATTTCCCCTGTATCATTGAGCGAAAAGTATAGTTCTATTTCTTTCTGTATTGTTTCAACTATTTATCATCTTTTAGTAGGTTTTCATTTAATCGCCATGTAAATGGTTATCTTTGGGTCCCTAGGACCTTCACCCTCATTATGACCAGGGAGTGATCTGAAAGTGTGGTTATTTCGACCTTAATGTCTCTTATCAGATCCAACAGCCTATGGTCTACCATAATGTAGTCTAGCCTTGAGTACGTCTCGTGCACAGGGGAGAAGAAAGTGTAATCATGTAAATTGGCATGCTGTACCCTCCAGGCATCTATAAGTTGACATTGATGCAACCTATGCCTAATAACATTTAATAAAGCTTTACTCATCCCCTGTGCCCGAGATGTACTATCCAAAGAAGGATTCAGGCAAAAGTTAAAATCACCTGCTAAGATGACCTCTCCTAACTTAAAGTCCATTAACCTACCCAATACCTGTTTTAAAAAAACTAATCAGATTTTTATTAGGGCAATATACATTTGCCAGGGTAAGTGTTTTATCGCCTAGGTTTCCCTTCAAGAATAGAAATCGACCCATGGGGTCTGTCATTCTATCAGTCAGCGAAAATTTTGTTGACTTCGCAAAGCCAATTGCCACTCCATTGGCCCTCCTAATAGGTGAGTCACTAAAAAACCAGGTCGGGAAGTCCTTAGAGTACAGTTTGACGCAAGTTTCCTGGGCTAGATGGGTCTCCTGTAAGAACGCAACATCAGCGCGGTATTGCTGGAGTTCTTTTAATATTTTGTGTCTCTTAACAGGAGAGTTGAGGCCTTTAACATTGTAAGTCAAGAAATGTATTTCTGTCATTTATGATGGTCTAGTAAGGGCTTCAATACCATAACTTGCCTTCTAAAGATGTGATTTATTCGTCCCTGCAAGATAGAGCTTCTCCCTCCCACCCCCCTCCCCCCTTGCACTCTCCCCCCTCCCAGAGGCCATATGTCGGCCAAAAGTCCACAGATGATAAACCAAAATGATCCCATCTTGCGCACTTCTTCTCCTAGGGTGCGGCTCTAATTGTGGCCTCCCATGTCCACACCCCTCCCCCTCAGCCCCACGGGAGCAGATGCACAGCGGTGGCCTATTTCCCCCCCAATTCCTTCAACTTCCCATCAATACCTTTCAATGTATGTTAGACCTCCCTACTCCACCTCCCCTCTCAGATCATTCCCCCTCTGATCTTTAATTAATTTTAAAGTCTACAAGTAACCCTGTTGTTAAAAATTACCCTCTAGCCCAGTCAGGATTCTTTTTTTTTTCCTTCTAACAAGGGATATTTGGGACTGCAATGTCCAAATTTTTACAAAAGTCTTGAAGGTCATCCAGGAACTTTAATCTGACAGTTCTTCCTTCTTTCTACACCAGTAAGGATGCTGGGAAACCCCAGCTATATTTAATGTTGGCCGTCCTCAATTGCTCTAGAAGAGGTTTTAGTTGACGTCTCTGTGCCAGAGTTCCTGCTAAGTCAGAAAATGTTTGTAGTTCCACACTCTCAAATTGCACTGGGGAAACTCCTCTGAGTTTACTCCATATTCTGGCTTTATCTTCAAACAGGTGAAATTTAACAATGACATCCCTGGAAATTTCCTCTCTCAATCCTGGGGTTTCCTGACCCTGTGCACACGGTCTATCTTAAGATCCTCGTCTATCCTTCTATCTAAAATTGGATTGAATATTTTTTCATTTTAGTCACCAGGTCTCGCTCCTTTCAATCACGTACTTTTGGTCTCTGCCGCAGAGGAAAAGGGGGAGGGGAAATCAGCTCTTGCTCTAACCAAGCAGAATTCTCAGATCATGTGTGATCATGTGGTGTGAAAAAACCCACTAACTGGCTCTGCTACACCAATTGCAATGGTCTGTCCTTTATAGGGTATAGATAAACAAAGTCAGCAAAAGGCACAAGCTGAAGAACAAAAGGGGGAAAGGCAGATAATATAATCCAATTGCTCGTCAGTAAATACTTTAAGATGGTCTGCAGGTGTTTAGAGCAATCCCACTGGGGAGCCGTAGAATATATCCGCAAAATATATCCTGTGTGCTATAGACCGCTCTTATGTTTGCAATCCCACTCCATATCTTTCATATATGTTGGCAGTAAAATTCCTTTTTTTTTGTTTGTTTGTTTTTTTTTCTCTGCTTTCTCTCTTCTTGTGAGAAGGCCAATTATAGGCCCTGATTGAGTCCAAAATATATAATACAAAAACATTTCTGTAGCTCAGAGGGCTCTGCGGGGATCTAGAAATGAAAGGTATTGACCGCAGTGTATCTCTCAGCTTAACTCTGTTCCACTTATCAGCTAATTCATGCTTTATGCTATATCATTAATTTTTTTCCTCTCTGTAGTCTGTAATCAGTGTCGCCAAGCCGAATGTGTCTCACAGCTTAGTTTTCCACCGGACCCTTTGACTCTTAGATCGTTCTATTTTTTAATGCCCATTATGACATACGGTCTCTTTAAAAAGTCTCTAGAATAACTTTGCCAAAAATCACTTTAAATGTAGAAGTAAAAGTTAATACCTGGGGAGGGCTTCTTCACACAGCTTATCCAGTTCTTACCCTCCAGCATGAATCCGGTCCATATAAAAATTTGTTTGTGTAGGGCAGTTGCATAGCTCCAGAGACGTCCTGATCTGCTTGCTGCTCCCCTTTTATGGTTGCTCCCTTGTCCCCCACCGAATGAGGTCAGTATGAGAGTTTACACAGAGGTGCTGGGCGGTAGAGGGAGATGGTGCTCAGAGGCAAAACAGATACTGGCCAGTCCGAACAGGGACACTGGATGGCGCTGGATGTACCGCCACTTCTCTAGCTGTACATGGGTCTCATTCCCAGTCTTTCTAGTAACATTTAATGCGTGTGCTGACAAACCATCAGCCAGTGACATAGATCAGCCATCTATTAAAAAATCTAAAACATTGCCAAGCCTGAAACAAGAAAAGGTAAGTCTAAGAAGGATTGAACTAGTATGAGTGAAGAAATTCAAGCTTACAAAATATGTCAATGACATTTCAGGTATTACAGTAAATACTTTTGTACAATATTCAAAATAAATTGGACATAGTGCAATATAAAAAATAAATAATTAGCAAGGGCTTTAAACCTAGATTTCTTTTTTAAACTCAAAGTTTATTTATTTTTCAAAGGTGTAGATACAGCGATACAGTTGTTCGTTACTAATACATTCTGTACGTAAAACATTAAGGATACAGAAGGTTAATATTTTGTATCTGTACAATATACAAAGAGAAAATTCAGACTATATAGTGAAGAGATCAACAATTGATGAACTGTGAAAATAACATGAAGAGACTTTATGAGGCTAATATAGAATTAATTTAAAATCATTATTCCAAGTGAGGGAGTTCAGATTGGATGTGGATAAGGTGCTAAGGCCGTAAGGTACGAGTAGGTCACGTGAGGTTTAGGCACTTAGGGTGCTTGAGCCAAAGTCCCATTGTTTGTGGAATTTTGGGAGTTGTAAATGGGCCTTGGCGTACATATATTCCATCAGGCAGTTGCTATTAAGGATCGAGATGATTTGAGAGATGGAAGGAGGGTGTGGGGATTTCCAGTGTCTAGTAATAGCTAGACAGACAGATATAAATACATGGGAAATTAATGTGTAGGATCTCTGGGGCCAAGTATCAACATCCAGACCCAAAATAACCATTTGTGGTTGTAGTGATATAATAATACGTGTGGTATAGTAGTATCATGGTATGATAATTAATTAGTAAGTACTCTTCCGCAGCAACCCAACTCTTCCAGAGAGATGCACTTTATTGACTTCCAACACAGAACAAAGTCCAAAGTCCACAGATGACAAAAATATCCAGCAGAGTATATCATTCAGAGTCCCAAGTTCCTAGGTCCGTGCCTTCAAACACAGACAAGCCTAACTAAAACTATAGACTGAATGCCGTGTTATATTCACTAGACACGGAATGGCTGAGCAATTTGATTGGCCATTTCAATTTAGGACTTTGATTAGCTTCATTCTTTCAGACAGACAACAACCCCCAGCCGTGAACAGCTGTAGTCATAAACCGCCCCAATTTGCACTCCCGCATATCAACATCAACAAGTCCCCTTAGATATGTGTAATTAGATTAGATTAACAGATACCACCTGAACACCCTTTGAAATGTTCAAATAGACTTGCATAAGATTAACACATCAAAGGGTCTTCAGCTGTCCCCTTGCTATGTTAAAATTCAGTTGGCTCGGACAAATCAACCATTCTCAAATGAATTCTGGCCTGGTCAATATTGACTGTATGTGTACATACATATAATAATATAATGTCCCACATAAATCAGTGAACATATTACAACATATACAACAGTGGTGAGAGGGAAAAAGGGGTCTATATGATAGAGAAAAGAAGTTTAGTGAAAGTAGACCAATATGTAGTCATTCTGGGGCAGGTCCACCATATGTGCAGGGGAGATCCATAGTGCCCACAATTTCTCCAGCACGTATTGGTTGTAGAGGTGTAGATGTGTGCAAGTTTAGATGGTGTAAGATACCAGTTATGGAATATTTTCTGGTCTGATTCCCAGTGAAGTAGGCAGTGGGAAGATATTAATGGTGCTTGGAGGGATTGATACCATTGTTTGGGAGTGTAGGCACATTGCAATAATTGTTCCCAGCATTCCATTGATGGTGTCTTTAGGTCTTGGGAAACATCAGTAAGTAAATTGTAGATGTAGGAAATATCTTTACGATGAGGTCTGCTCATAGAATTTTATTAGTTGCAAGGGTGTAGGACTATCCGACCAGGCTACACATGAGAGGTCTGAACAGAGTCTAAGATATTTGAAGAAGTCTTTAGAGGCAATGTTGCTGTTGGTCTGTAGTTGTTGAAATGTTAGCAATAGCGAGTCTTTATAAAGGTCCCCGATCATAGTCAGTCCTGATTTAATCCGGTTAGAAAGGGAAATATCAGGTGTAATAAGTTGGAGTATAGTGAGAGGTATAAAGGAGAGGAAGTGATGTGGTATTCCATTAGTGCTTTAAAGAGTTGCTTTCCATGTCCTGATGGTGGCGTTGATAGTATAGAGATAAGAGTACTCCCCATGATGGTGTAGAGATAAGGCACTTAAGATCAGTTTAGGTTAGGAGGCTAGAGCTGCGGATTCAATTTGGAGCCAAGTGGATTGTTGAGTGGGTGCCCACCAGCTTTTATCTTAATCAAGGATAGCTGCTTTGTAGTAGGCTTGGATATTCGGTACCTCCAGAGGTTATAATAGTTTGGAGTTTCTTGAGTTGCCCTTGAAGGAAAGGAAGGGGGATAGTTCTAAAGGTGTACAGTATATGCGGAAGTAAGTACAATTCGACTTGCCCATGACGCTTGAGTATGACGGAGGTCTTGTATTGTTTTCTGGAGCTTTAAGATGAGGTTAGAAAAGTTGTGAGAGATTAGTCGAGAAGAGGGAGAGATTAGCTGAATATCCAGGTAGGAGAGGGAAGAATTAGGTATCCATGAGAGGTACATGCATTAATGCTTTGTCTGGTGGCTGGATCTAGGCCTATGCCCAGCATGCTAGATTTAGAATGATTGATCTTTTATAGGGAGGCTTTGCTGAAAAGGTCCAGGAGTGATGGAGTTCAGGTAGAGTCTTGATATGGTCAGTGAAGGATATAATCACAACATCAACGTACAGGCGATTTTATGCAAGTGATCACCAACCTGAGATAAGGGGATTAGTGAGGATGGATTGGGTCAGGGGTTCCATAATTAGGGCAAATATTAAGGGGGAAAGTGGACATTCCTCGCGTGTCCTATTGGTGATGTGGAAGGGGTCAGAAAATATGGTATCAGGATCATTCCAGAGAAGCCAAATGTTTGCAAAACGGCTTTAAGATAGTTCCAGTCAACTCTATTAAACACCTTCTCTGCATCAGGAGAGATGAGCAGAGAAGGCGTTCAATGGTGCTCTGCCCATTGCAATAGATCAATAAATCTCCTAGTGCTATCCGATGCGTGTCTGCCAGCCACAAAACCCACCTGATCAATATGTACTAAGGAGGGGATGATGTTGGAGAGTCGCACAGCTAGAAGTTTAGCTAATAGCTTTGTGTCAGTGCTCAGTAAGGAGATGGGTCTGTAGCTGGCAGGATTGTCATGTGGCTTGCCTGGTTTTGGAATGGTGGTGATTGTGGCTTAAAGGATTCTGCAGGTATGGAGTCCATAGAGGCAATATGGTTGAATTAATCATTTAAGTGGGGGGTAAGAAATTTGGAGAATAGTTTGCAGTACTCACTACTAAAACCATCAGGCCCTGGGGCCTTGTGAAGTGGTAGTGAAAAAATAGCTTTTTCTACTTCTGATGGCATGAAAGGGGATGAAAGAGAATGTATATGATCCTTCGAAAGTGAGGGTAACTGTAAGTTATTTAAGAAGCTCTCAATATCAGCAAATGCAGGAGTTGATGCGGTGGTGGAAGATGTGAGGTTGTATAGCTTGCCATGGAAAGAGCCAAACTGGTCAGCAATATCTTTAGGGTTGGTGTGTCGGGTAGAAGAATGATCAGTGAAATAGGGGATTTTGGCATGAGCCAATCTACGTTTTAAGTTGCTTAGCCAAGTAGGCTGTGGGTTTAGTGTTCTGGGAATAAAATTGTAGACGTAGACGTTTAAGGTGGAGATCAAAATTAGAATTGAGGCGGTCACTAAGGGATTGTCTAGCAGTACGGAGGTCAGAGATAAGGAGAGGAGTGGGCTGGGACTTGTTAGCCTCTTCAAGAGTACGTATTTAGTCTAAGTAAATAATCAGTGGTGGCATTGTGTTGTTTTTTCTCATGGGCCCCTATTTTGATGAGTAGTCCTCTGATACAAGCTTTGCGTGCTTTCCATATTACAGTGGGATTGCTCACAGATCCCATATTGATATTAAAATAATTCTCAATCTCGGATGCAATCTGTTTTTGATAGTGGGGGTGGGAGATAAGAGAGGTGTTAAGTCTCCAGATCGTCCCTTTTTTAATGTGATGGGTTGGATACAATTTCATTGAGATCAGATCATGGTCAGACCACGTTACAAGCCCAATTTTAGTTTCCTGAACTGATTGTAGAGTATGCTTATCAGTCAAAAACAGAACTAATCGAGAGTATGTCTTTTGCGTGTGTGAGTAGAAGGTGTAATCTCTTTCAGTGTTATGGAGGCACCTCCAAGGATCGTACAAGTCCTCCGAGTGCATGAGGGAGGAGAGAGCAGTAGAGCATTTGCGGGTAGGATTTGAGACGTTCAGAATGGGGTTGACTACCTGGCTGAAATCACCACAGGGACCTTGTCTAAAAGGTTCCAGTTTCCCCATAACATCCTTGTAGAGATGCTTTTGATTAGTGTTTGGGGTGTAAATATTGGCAATGGTCATATTGCGATTGTTGATAGAGGCGTTTAAAATTATGTTCAGAATCAAGGAGTTGGAAGGAGACCGAGGAGCGTACAGCTATCATGACTCCTCCTTTCTTTTTAATGGAGTTAGAAAAGAAACAGTGTGGAAACTGTTTATGGGAGCAGGTAGGGGGTTTGTGTGATGAAAAATGTGTCTCCTGTACGCATAACAAGTCAGAATTGTGACTTAGGGCCTCCTTTTATAGTAGATTCCATTTGAATGGGGAATTTAGGCCTTTAACATTGATGGAAGTACTGGTAACAGACATGTTGGACAGCTGCCACTGGGGGGAGTGAGAAGCGTAGTAATTACACCTTCTGAATTTGCACACTTGCATGGACAAAAAAAAAGGAAAAAGGTGAGAGAAAGGAAAAAAAAAAACAGGATAATATCAATCCACAATTAACTTTACATAAACTTATATATTAAACTGTATAGTGCAGAACAGATTATGCACACTGTGGTTTATGTTGAGAGGGTTCTTAGCACCTTTTTTGCCTCGGAGGGATAGAGTATGAGGCACAATTAGTTTCATACTTTCCCAGGACACTTTGTTGAGTCAGAAAAAACGGGAGAAAAGTGCAATTGCACTATGTTGGATTTAATATGAAGCATCCTGCAATTGACAGGTATGTGAAGTAGCAGGATTTGCAGATGGTCTGAAGCAGATGTAGTGTGCCATTGATCGGGGGGACATGCAGATGGTCGCTGCGTCAGTGAGTCAGGTAGGGGAGAGTTGATAAGACCCCAATTTAGCAGCCATTTAATGCCTTCCTTAGGCATGAAGAAAGTGATTGGTTGATTCTGGAAAGTCACTATCAGTTTAGAAAGCCCCATTTGTATTGGAGATTATGGTTTTGAAGGACTGTGGTGACTTGTGCGAATTCTCTGTGCTTTGGAGCTGTAGCAGCGGAGATATCCATATACAAGGAGACTGAGGAGTAGGGCTCAGGTAATGAGGTGATGGAACAGGCTGCCACCATTGTACGTTCCTTAATTGGAAAAAAGTGAATGCGCACCAGTATGTCTCGTGGGATGGATTCAGACAGATGGTTGGGTTTGGCGATTCTGTGTGCACGGTCAATGGTCAAGTCGGCTTGATTTAGCTGAGGGGAGAAGCAGGAGGAATAGCTAATGTAGGTAAGTAGTTTGTTCTGGAGGTTTAACAGTTTCTGGTATGCCCCTAAATTTGATGTTATTCCTCCTGGCGCTATCCTCTAAATCAGCCACTTTGCTTGGAGGAAGCTGATTTCTTCAGTGTGATGGTCATAGGCATCCGCCATTTCGTTATAAACTGAGGTATGTTCTGTCACCACTTTTTCCAGGTCGGTCATGTGTTCCTCTACCTGATCAATTCTATTGTGTAAGGTAGAGATAGAGGAGTGCAGTTCATTAGGAAAGTCTCTTTGCAGAGAGAGCAGCATAAGCTTTAGTGTGTGCTCAGATGTTGGCTGGTCACTGGCAGGGAGGGCTGCTAGGGTGTCTGAGTGATTTTCCTCAGGGTTTGTGCGTGTCTGGACATCCCAGTGCTGCTTCTTAAGCAGAGGTTCCTTAGCAGGGGAAAGTGCTGTGATAGTGCAGCCTGCTTACCTCTATCTGATGGTGATTGCTGGGGACAGGCAGGCTCTGATGTGAGACTTTCCATTGGCTCTAAATTGTCTGCAGGGCCCTGCATGACGCCTTTGCCCTGTGAGGAGTCATGAGGCACCACGGGGCCCCATCTTTGGATAATTGCATGGCTGGCTGTGTGAAATAGTCGGTGAGGTGGCACAGCTTGTGAAGGTTGAGGTATTTCTTCTTGGACATACCGTCCAGTCACTGAGGATTCAGTGTATTAGGGAGGAGGGAGCTGCTGCTAGTAAGTGCTGGGAGCAACTGTTTGTCCCGGAGCTGAGCAGAGCTGGGTGGTTAAACAGCCATCTTGCTCTGCGGCTGGCCACGCCCTAAACCTAGATTTTAACAGTGACAGTGAACAATATGTTCACAGATAAAAGAAATAAAATGCATCTTTGTTTCAGTATGAGTTAACTAGGGGGTTATTTACTAAAGGCAAATCCACTTTGCACTACAAGTGCAAACTATACTTGAAATTGCACTGAAAGTGCACTTGGAAGTGCAGTTGCTGTAGATCTGAGGGGGACATGCAAGGAAAATAAAAAACAGCATTTTAGCTTGCACATGATTAGATAATAAAATCAGCAAAGCTTCCCCTCATTTCAGATCTACCCCTCAGATTTACAGCGACTGCACTTCCAAGTGCACTTTCAGTGCAATTTCAAGTATAGTTTGCACTTGTAGTGCAAAGTGGATTTGCCTTTTGTAAATAAACCCCATAGTCATACCTTTGGAGACAAAACCCACATAAAAAGAAAATTTTAAATGTTTTAAGAGTAACACCTTTAAAATCTGTATTCTCAGCACCTGCATTTTTAGTACACACATTTTTCATGATCTGTCTTCTTTGATGGTATTTTTGTACATTATAAGAAACAGTTGCTAATTTTAGGAACTTTTCAGATATTGATTACATTCCTGAGTGTACATTTTAGCTTGTCTTTTTTCTGTCAAATCAAATCAGATTTCTGGTAATTTCTGCATGAGTCAGACATAGACTAACTTATTAGTACTTGGTAATTATTCCTTTATATTCTGACTCATAAATCTGATGCCCTAAAGCTGCAGTGTACTAGACTAAGTAAAGCAAAAATCTACAGCCTGGAGGGTGGTGTGACTCTTTCTTGCGAAGTGTTCCCTCCTACAGTGATTTGCCATTCATGCTCTCCCGCATTGATTCAACCATGGCCATTGACATTTTTTAGGTCCTTTGTCTTTCGGGTAACTCCATGGGACAGCAACAGATGATGCACATCCTGTGCATGCATCCTACTCCAACATCATATCAGGACCCAGCACCATTCTTGTCATCCTACAGGTCCCAGAAATGAGTATGGAGTGAACACTGTGCTGTGCATGGTATGCAGTCAGTGTACACATAAAAAAAAAATGGCAAAAAAACTGTACCTCATATGAATTCTTCATTTAGGTACATTAGTTCCACACTAATGTACCTAACTATACAGTAACTATACAGATGTCCCCCTGGACACACTGGACAACCTCACCACTTCTTACAGCAGTGGACCTTTCAACAGCAGAATTAAAGGCTGTTACACATTATGAACATTTAGCATTGTGCATTTGTAGAGAGAATGACCAATAGCAGCCATGCAGTTTCAGCTATGACTTTTTGCCAGTACAATGAAAGGCTTCATGCTATGATATCCAATTCTAATATGTAATCCTGTAAATATTGGAACTAACAATTCCAGCAAGTTAGCAGGGCCTGTATTTGTTCTCTAATGGCCTTTCAGAACTGACACCTATTGCCACTACATTAGTACAATCTACTATTTCTTTATAGGAGTTTTTCCATATTACCATAAAATAAACCAATTATTATCTGTAAGTCTTTTGGCTCTTGCCTCAGCTCAAAAAAGTAAAATCAAACATTGTATTTCTAGATTTAGAGGAAGTTATGTCAGTTTTGTTTTGGTGTGTTAAAATGTCAACACTTTGCTTACTAAAATATGTAATGCAAAAAGCCTCCAATTACTTAATGACAAGTAGAGATTCAGTTGGCTAGGTCTAGAAATGCAATACAAAATATCTATTTATTTCTCAAGTAACTCAGATATTTAAGTGGCATCATCTATTTACGTATTCTGCTCTTTTCAACTTTACTCAGAGAAAATGTGTGAGATTTTAATTGTTATTTGGGAAATCCATAAATTTACAGTTTTCCTCATAAAAGAGGTAAGGTGAATCCTCCAATGGAGAAACCAATTCTGGTGACAAATGTCTAATGCCCCGTACACACGGTCGGATTTTCCGATGGAAAATGTCCGATCGGAGCGTGTTGTCGGAAATTCCGACCGTGTGTGGGCTCCATCGGACATTTTCCATCGGATTTTCCGACACACAAAGTTGGAGAGCAGGAGATAAAATTTTCCGACAACAAAATCCGATTGCGTCAATTCTGACCGTGTGTGGCCTGTTCCGACGCACAAAATGCCACGCATGCTCAGAAGAAATTCCAAGACGGAACAGCTCGTTCTGGTAAACTTAGCGTTCGCAATGGATACAGCACTTTCGTCATGCTGCAATGTTAACAATGGTTTAATACAGCGCACTCTCTTCTTCTTTATAATGTGACAAGAATTAAGTAGTTTTGCTGCTCATATTCACACACACTTCTCACAAAGTTTTATTTTTGTTTTTTATTGGGATTCCCTGAATATATTGTTATTAGTTGTCACATCTGACAGAATTTTTTTTTTAATTTAATTTTTTGGGGGATTTTAAGCCTTTTTTTAATTTAATGTTTGGATTTTTTCAAAGGCTGATCTTTGTTCAATGTTATTTTTATTTTTACTCCAGAATATTTTTGTGTGTGTTTTGTGTGTCAAGTTACCCCAACACCATTGATATCTTTTATTATTTAATCTCCAGGAGATTGTTTGTTGTTGGTGTCCCTTGTTCATTTCACATTGTATATTTGCAATGTACCTGAATCCTCACAAACAAACTGTCCTTTTTGAAGTAAAACACATAGGAGAGTATAATTCAAAACAAAAATCCTTTATTACGGGATCAGAACCAAACAAAGAGGAAGGCAACACTGGGTCAACAGGAGAAATTAGCGACGCCTGGGACCCCCACGGCAAACATCAATTCTTGAACATCAAAATTGGTGGCCTGAGGAGTCCATATGTAAGGGAGGGCAGTCTGGTCCAGAATTCGCAGAGATCCGGATAGCAGCAGATGACATGTGTGTCCCCAGGCTGTGGTACCACAAGAGGCTGCATTTTTTGGCCGACCAGACTGGATCCAGGGTCCTCACTTTCTGGTCTTCCTTTCATGCTTCCTTCCCGGCTGTGGCTGTGCTGTTGGAGATGTGACAGGAGGAGGAGTAGGACCTGGAGGAGGAGGAGGACTGGGAGGACCTGGAGGAGAGGGAGGACGAGGAGGAGGACCTGCAGGAGGAGGAGGAGGACCATCGCAAAGGTGTGTCTGAGCTGTCATTTGGCCCCTCATACCTTTGTTAAGAGCCTCCAATATGAGCGCCTCACACATGGCTTGTTGTCCCTCCTCCATCCTCTGCATTTTATATGCAATGACGGCAGCAATGTCCTCCTCCACGGTCTGTGGTGCTCCCAGGACCTCTGTAGCCCTCCAAAAGAGTCCTCTGGTAGCCTCCTCTAGGGCACTCCTCCTCCTGCCACTTTCTCTTTCCAGGGGGGGTGGAGGGACCTACAGATCAGGCAGCCGGCTCGGCCCGGCCACCTCCTGGCTGAGACTTCCCTGTGTATGAAAAAAGGACATGGTTTTAGTTCTTGCATCATCAATCACAATCCTAAATTAGTACTCCCAACTAACATTTAGTTAACATCATTGATTGTACAAGCAGAAATATTTAGAGGAATGCTATACCTGACTCAATCTGGGCTCCTCCATGTGTTGTTGCCTGGAAGGCCCAGGTTGGGCGTCAGAAGCCTCAGCCGGGGGGGAAGGAAGCGTGGAAGGAAGACTGGAGAGGGATGGCCTGGGTTCAGTCTGGCCTGCCAGAAAATGCAGCCTGTCGTAGTACAATATCCTGGGGACATAGATGTTATCTGCTGCTCCGGATCTCTGTGAACCCAGGACTTTCTTGCGCTCCCTTAGATATGTACTCCTCAGGCCACCAATTAATTTCTTTAAATAGGTGATGTCTGCCGTGGGGATCACCTGCTTCACAATTTCACACAATTGCTCCAGTGCTGCCTTCCTCTTTGCTTGGTTCTTGAAATGGCAGTGATTAATCTCCCACAGACAGGGCAGCTCCCTTAACATATCTAGGAATACTGACATGAAGTCATTGTCTTTCAGTAGCATATCCATGTTCACTGCAAGACACAACACAAGACAAAGCCTAATGTCAGACAAAACTCTCCTAATCTTGTTACAATATAGGCCTCAATGTAGAAGCAGTATAGGCACAAGTTTGTCTCTTACCTTCGTTCTTACGATCGGTGCGTCCAATGCTCCTTCCTCCGCTCACAGATCGTACGTAATACGCACGCGTGTTACGCTTTATACACACTGCGCATGCGTGTAACTCCGCCCGCCCCTGACGTTCTTTTTAGTCTATTCCCCGCCCCTTTTCGTTCGGCGCAGTGGGGGAAGAGCACATGGCGGAGTCACAGCAGGTGCGTGATAATTGCAGGAACGAGGAGGAGGAAAGCCCGGATCCGGACACGTCCCGATCCAGAAGGAGACGTTTTAAGGCCACAAATATGTCCTTTGGGGAGATATTGGAGATGGTCGACATCATGAAGAAGTCCGACTATGACGGAAAGTATGGGCCTTACCCCAACCCCAATATCAGAAAGGCCAAGATCATGGCGAAAGTGATCAAAAGTCTGCACAAGAATTTCGGGGTACGACGATCGAAAGATCAGCTCAGGAAGCGGTGGTCGGACCTGAAATTGAGAAAGCCAGAGCAGTACCGAAAGATCCGGAGAGTGCTGCAAAAAAAGGAGTAGTTGTGCTGTGTTCCTTTTCTTTCTGTCTTTATTCCGTTCGTGCTGCTCCATATGCTTTTATTAATTGTAACGTTTAAAAGGGCAACTTTAATGTTCATGGGCCCATTATTCGTTCGTATCAAACATTTTTCTTTCAGCCAACAGTGCTTTGTATAATAAGGTTACACAATCATGACATTTTCTGAACTCAACACATTTCTGTCAGGGTCAGCTAAAACAAACACAAGCAGTAAATGTTCACAAAGAATTTCTTTTTTCTTATTATAAAAAGGCTTCACAGATTGTCTGGCATATTGATAGCCCCCCTACCCGCAAAGAACTCCAGGTAGCGTAACCAGACATCACGGGCACTCAGGGAGTGCAAGCCAGGACGGCCACTTTCAAGCGCCCTCAGTGTGGTTTGATGTATGATTCCGGCCTCAGGCCCAACTGAGCCAGCATAGTTGGCTGAATGTTTTCTTAAAAAATTATGGAGAACACAGCAGGCAAGTATAATATGGTTCAGTTTATACTCCGCCATATGGATGGGTGTCAGAAATAGTCAGAACCGGCTGGCCAGGATTCCAAATGTGTTCTCCACCACTCTTCGGGCTCTGGCCAGCCGGTAATTAAAAACCCTCTGTTCCGGGGTGAGGGTCCTCATTGGGAATGGCCGCATCAGGTGGTCCCAGCAATGAATCAGCAATGAACACAAATGGGAGTCCTTCCACATTGTCCTCTGGAGCTGGCAAGTCCAAGCTGCCATTCTGGAGACGCCTGTAGAACTCCGTCTGGGCGATGACTCCACCATCGGACATCCGGCCATTCTTCCCCACGTCCACATACAAGAAGTCGTAATTAGCCGACACCACCGCCAACATCACTATACTATTAAACCCCTTGTAATTATAATAGTACGACCCCGAGTTGGGTGGTGGGACAATGTGGACGTGTTTCCCATCAATTGCCCCTCTGCAGTTAGGAAAGTCCCACCGCTGGGCAAAGTGGGAGGCCACAGTCTGCCATTCCTGTGGCGTGGAAGGAAACTGTTGAGGAAAAAACAATAAACATTACTATTTTTACTCTGAAACATGGCAAGCAGATTAGACACAAACATTATGGGGCAACCTCCAGATAGCATTTATTAAGGGGAATTTAACAACGCCAAAGTATAAGGTACACCTATCATATTCCCCCTCCCCCCTCTCATGGGCCATTTCTAACATGATAGGGGGTGTGAGGAAATCTTGGACAGGTAACCCTCTTCACTTCATTGAGAAATGAATGCCTAAATAATGGGTATTACTTTGAACAGACCCTCCTTAGTTACACTATTGGCAGCCCACTGGACAGGTAAGAAGTGTCATAATACAAAGATATAAATACACATTGTACACATTTGAGGACATTTGTACATTCTGCTATTACCTATCAAGATAATAAAAGGATCTCAAAACTTTAAACAGTACCATTTGAAAGTATACAGGCCCTTGCACTACATGCTTTGGGGAATTCATTCATAAATCTGAGCAATAAAGAGATGGGTACAGTGTGTATGGGTTTGGCAAAGTCAGCAGATAGATGATTGAGGATAGAGAATTGGGATCAGCTGACTTAGCAGTTGGGGGAGGGAGGATTACTAAAAATTATTTGGGGACACCACAAAAAAAAACCTCTGGCACTCTGCCTGAATTTAAATCAAAAATAACATTTCCAAACATTTTAGGGGGTGTTTGGGGTAAAGCACTACTATGGAGCTGATAAAATACATTGTTAAGTGACTACATGAAGTGAATATAGGGCCAGGAGAGATCTGGGGAATTGGCGCTGCCCTATTACCAATAGATGTTAATTAAAAATCACAGAAACTTATAAATAAATGTATAAAACGAAAAGAGCTAAATGTGTATCCCTTAGGTGAATGTACCCCTACGCTTGTGCCAAAAATAAAATTAGTGAGAAGGTGTGATTCTTTAAAGTGAGCGTGCAATTCCTCTGTATTGCGTAAGTGAATATTACAATATATGGGTTTGGTTTAAATTTGCCCCACCTCCATTGCAAAACTACACATTTACAACATATCAAATCATATCAAAAATTAATGTTAAGTAGCCCCCTATAATTTTGTTGGGGTCCGTGACAAACCACACTATTTGGGGGCTAACAGTATCCGTGTGAGGTTACCACATATCCCTAATATATACGGTGACTAAAGTGCACTGTGCATAAAGTGAAACCAAAGTGCATTAGACCTCTATGATACAATCCCAAAATTCATATATAATAAATTCATATACAAAAAGTTCATAAAAATAGAAATCCAAACCATTAACACTCAAAAAAATAAAAAAGTAACGAATATGAATACACATCTGTGAAAAAAGTCCCTGTGATGGACCCAAACAGGGTTAGAATGTCTTATTTTTAGAGACAAGGTTATTGAAGGTGAGGTTCCCCTTCTGTTGATCCAGGTCCAGGTACCTCCACTACTATCCACCTCCATACTGCTAGATCCTCTATGTTCTCCGATAGATGGAGATGAAAAGCCAGGGATGTAGTTTCCGATTAGTCCACTATCTATGATATGATAGTGGACTAATCGGAAACTACATCCCCGGCTTTTCATCTCCATCTATCGGAGAACATAGAGGATCTAGCAGTACGGAGGTGGATAGTAGTGGAGGTACCTGGACCTGGATCAGCAGAAGGGGACCCTCACCACCAGTGTAATAGAAGGAACTCACGGAGCAGTAAAGCCTAAGAGGGACATTCATCACAGGCAGTCATCTTGAGACACCCACTCCTCTGCCTAATACCCCCTAGGGGGTGACGGATTCTGGTGAGTGGGGGAGCACGGGGGGGGCACTTGGAGTCACCAGCTTCTACATGCACAGAAGTCACCTTTTACCACTCCTTGGGCATTTGTAAATGCATGTCAACCGATCCTGACGTTTTCAATAACCTTGTCTCTAAAAATAAGACATTCTAACCCTGTTTGGGTCCATCACAGGGACTTTTTTCACAGATGTGTATTCATATTCATTACTTTTTGTTTTTTTGAGTGTTAATGGTTTGGATTTCTATTTTTATGAACTTTTTATATATGAATTTATTATATATGAATTTTGGGATTGTATCATAGAGGTCTAATGCACTTTGGTTTCACTTTATGCACAGTGCACTTTAGTCACCATATATATTAGGGATATGTGGTAACCTCACACGGATACTGTTAGCCCCCAAATAGTGTGGTTTGTCACTGACCCCAACAAAATTATAGGGGGCTACTTAACATTAATTTTTCAAAAGTTTTGGTTAGTTTGATATGATTTGATATGTTGTAAATGTGTAGTTTTGCAATGGAGGTGGGGCAAATTTAAACCAAACCCATATTTGTAATATTCACTTACGCAATACAGAGGAATTGCACGCTCACTTTAAAGAATCACACTTTCTCACTAATTTTATTTTTGGCACAAGCGTAGGGGTACATTCACCTAAGGGATACACATTTAGCTCTTTTCGTTTTATACATTTATTTATATGTTTCTGTGATTTTTAATTAACATCTAATGGTAATAGGGCAGCGCCAATTCCCCAGATCTCTCCTTTTAATACTTCCAATTAACCCTTATTAGGAATTAATTAAGGGGAGGCTGCAGCCCTTCTATAATATTTTCCTAAGCGCGGACTTCTAATTTAGTATAGGGCCAGGAGACACCATGCTGGGGAGGTTATTGAAGGGCAAATATGTATGAAGGACCTAAAATAATAATTACATAAAAATCCAGCATGCATGAGAACAAAGGGGACATTCACAGCATATTACAATCATGGTAATTAGGGAATGAGGAAAGAAATACAATATATTAGCAAACATTCAATACAATAAAATGTGATAAAAAAGGATAAAAATCTTACCTTCATATACTCCTTCTGCAGGACCTGGATGATGGCAGAATAGGTCTCTGGGATAATGATCCCCAGAGCCTGAGGGGAGATGCCTGTCGAGAACTTTAAGTCCTGCAGGCTTCTCCCTGTCGCCAAATACCGCAGGGTAGCGACCAACCTCTGCTCCGGAGTGATGGCTTGCCTCATGCAGGTATCCTGCCTGCTGATATAGGGGGTCAGCGAAGCCAAGAGACGGTGAAACACGGGGTCCGTCATCCTGAGAAAGTTCCTGAAATCATCAGGATTATTCTCACGGATCTCACGGAGCAAAGGCATATGAGAGAACTGGTCACGCAGAACCAACCAATTCTTGGTCCATGAACTCCTCCCCACCCTGTTCATGGACTGGACTTGTGTCAAGGTCAGGACCCCAACACCAAGCCCCCACACAGCACAAACTCTACGAGGAGTATGCATACGAAACATGGCTAGAAAACGGTCGGCTGCTCAGAATGAAGTAACATAACGCACTGAAGAACAGCAAGGCCTGTGAAGAGCGAACTGAAAAACAGTAACGAACTAACAAGAATACGACTACTTAAAGTCACGCGGAACTTGCTGCATGCACTGAAGAGCAGATACAAATCCACAAGCACAAACTGAACGGCAGAAAACGATCTGAAAGCCATGAGTCTGAAAAAGCGGAATCGTCTCTCACCAAACTTTTACTAACACGAGATTAGCAAAAGGAGCCCAAAGGGTGCCGCGCTTGGTTCTGAACCGGCCTTTTCTAGTCTCGTCGTACGTGGTGTACGTGACCGCGTGGTTGGCGATCGGAAATTCCGACAACTTTGTGAGACTGTGTGTAAACAAAAAAAGTTTGAGCCAACATCCGTCTGAAAAAATCCTAGGATTTTGTTGTCGGAATGTCCGAACAAAGTCTGACCGTATGTACGCCCTATAAGAGGGTAATTCCCCTGCTTTTGGGAATATTTCTTCTCACCTCCTGTTGCACGTCTTGGGAAAGAAGCAAAAAGAAAACTCTCTGAAATGATAGAGAAAAATAAATAAAAGTGTAGACAGAAAATATTCTTTAAAATATTTTGTTTCTGGTAGCTCCATGTATTATGCCTGAAAGTCTCCTGCTCCTGTTAAGTGTATTACTGTTTTTGTGACAGTGACAAAACAATTTGAGTCTTCAGCTGTTCGCTAAGGTCCACCAGACATCAGTCACCATTATTAGGTCTTTATATTGACACTATTAGCTTCAGTTTCAGATTGCAACAGTGAAAAATTATTACTGAGTGGGGCAGTGCAGCAGCAGGGTGGGAGTTGGAAACATTGATTAATTTCTTTGTAGCAATCATTTTTTCTCTTTTTATCTGTGAATCAAATAAAAACTGATGGCATCAGTAAATTTCCATGAAATGTTATGAGTAGAATGGAGATGTTATTGAAATAGATGGACAGTCCAATAACTGAAGTCCAGTGATAACACAAAAAAAACACCTTTTGACTCCATTGTTTCTACAGCTCAGTTATAACATTCACAGTATTTCATATCTGTGGAGTCTTTTTGCTGAGCCCTTTGTTCATATCCACTGCAAGCTATTTTTATTGGCTACCAGACATTCTTTTTTCTGAACTCCTGACAATTTCCACATAGGATATTGATAAAAAATGACCATTATTAATGTACCCATTCATATTCCAGTTTTGTTATTTTAAAGGTGCTTTTAAATAACAAATTACCATGTTGACAGGATAACATATGAGCATGTGCAAGGTCATCATCATCATACTGCCTCCAACCTACAGATCTTTTTAGGCACCCGATGCTTGAACTGGTTAAATGTCTACACATTCTTCACTTTGAGCATTTGTACTGCTGTACTGTAAAGAATAGGCTATGAAAGGCTTTGTATGTTCTGGAGTTGCCTTTCTTATAATGTACCTGCTTACAGTAGATCTAGCCTCATAGATTTTTTTTCATGTTAAACTATGTTAAAGTTTTGAGTAGACTGGGTAAAGCCTAGTACCTATATGCTTTTTTTTATATTCACAATTGCCCATGCTAGAGATATTTCACGTAACTCTGGTGACTAACCAGAATGAAGGGAGATATTCCCATTGCACAGATAGCAATAAAAATCTGACAGAGGTTATCACAATTCCCCGCTTCATACTGAAAAAAAAATATTTATTATGATTCATACCCTCCCAAAGAGATTTTGCCTAATTCCTGTCTCAGTGAACATATGGGATGTGATGGAAAAAAAATTATTAATATGAGGAACAACAGCCAGATATATAGCACAGACATGCTGCATAGACGTGCAGTTCACTTCATTCCGAATCAAAATTTGCATATTTGTTCTGTTATTCAGATGAATCAGAATTACAATACTAATGAATTAAACAAATCCGAAAAATCAAAAACAAAATTTTGTCTGAAATTTGAATCAAATCAAATTCTAATAGGATTAAAAAAAACAAAAGCGAGTTAGAAAACACAAATAGAATAAAATAGAATAGCATAGAAATTAATAGAAAAAAAACATTTAGAATAGAACAGAATAGAAAATAAAATAATAGAATAGAAAAGAATAAAGTAGAACAGAACAGAATAAAATAGAATAAAAAATAAGGAAATAGAATAGAGTAGAACAAATATGATTAGAATAGAATATAATAAAATAGAATGCAGTCACATTCTAAAATTCAGATTTCTAAAATAATAGAATAGAACAGAATAGAGTAAAAGAGAACAGAGTTAAATAGAAAATAAAAGAATATAATAAAAAAAACATAGAAAATAATGGAATATAATCGTTTAGAAAATAGAATAATAGAATAGAATAGACTAGAAAAGAATAGAAAAAAAATAAAAAGAATATAACCGTCTTCTGGAATTTAAATAGAACAAATTTGAATCAGAATAGAATTCATTTGAATAAAATAGAAAAGAATAGACAAGAAAATAGAAGAGTAAAATAGAATGGAATAAAACAGTCTTCCGAAATTATAATTTCAAATAGAATTGAGTTTGAATAGAATAGATTTGATTAGAATAGAAAAGGAGAGAATAGAACAGAAAATAATAGAATAGGAAAAACGATAGCATAGAATAGAAAGAATATAATTGTCTTCCAAAATTTGAATATTGAATAGAATAGATTAGAATAGAATATAGCCATCTTTTAAAATTCAAATTTCTAACAGAATAAATGTGAATTTGATTAGAAAAGAATAGAAGAGAATAAGATAGAAAAACTATAACTGTCTTCCGAAATTTGAATATAATAAATTTGAATTTGAATAGAATAGAAATGAATAAAATAGAAAATAATAGAATATAATAGAAAGAATATAATATGAAGGAACCAATGTGCTGCTATGTCAAATATCAACGTGAAACAATCTATGCAAAGGAATAAACACTGAACTGCTGCAACCACTGATATGATACACTCTCACCACTAGGGCAACATATATATAAAATAAAAATTGTGCACTGTTCCAAAACAAGACACAGGCCCTTGCCTGTCACATAGGCTCTATGGGCTTATGAAAAAGAAAAAAATATATACAGTGGGGGCGGAAAGTATTCAGACCCCCTTAAATTTTTCACTCTTTGTTATATTGCAGCCATTGGCTAAAATCATTTAAGTTCATTGTTTTTCCTCATGAATGTACACACAGCAACCCATATTGACAGGAAAACACAGAATTGTTGGCATTTTTGCAGATTTATTAAAAAAGAAAAACTGAAATATCACATGGTCCTAAGTATTCAGACCCTTTGCTGTGACACTCATATATTTAACTCAGGTGCTGTCCATTTCTTCTGATCATCCTTGAGATGGTTCTACACCTTCATTTGAGTCCAGCTGTGTTTGATTATTCTGATTGGACTTGATTAGGAAGGCAACAAGACCTTACAGCTCACAGTGTATGTCAGTGTATGTCAGGGCGTTATCAAAGTCTTTGATAACGCCCTGGGGGAGGGGCAAAACGCGTCGACGCAACATCCGGCCCACGCTCGCATACTCGAGAACCAGTGACATCACTTCCTGGTGTTGGTGGAACGCACGCCGTTCAGCAGCGAACACCGGCCCTTATTCTGAATGCCTGCTCTGCACATCGATTCCGTGAGTAGCGCTTTTATGCGCAGGTGATCTCACGGTATCATAGGTTTTATGCTATGTGTTTTCTTTTTCTTCCTTTGGTGGAATGCGAGGTTTGTGATTCCAAGATCTCCTCTCAAAACATCACCGGCACCAGCCTATTTGCCATATAAGTGTACCATATGAATAACAAGCTTGAAGTCTGTAGAGTGTCCTCATGTGAAGGAACTGTGTGACTCAATAGATCTTATGTTGTTTTTTGTTCATACACAGATACATTTATTATTCATGATTATATGGTAATTTTCAGTCTCAGTGCAATTGATCTGGATTTTTTGTGATTAATCTAGACCATTTCTCATTCACGTCTCTGAATTCACCTTTAGTGATCTAGTGGTGGCAGTGTGCTTTTGCACAATTATAGGGATATCCTAGAGGAAAAATTTCTCCAGAGTGCTCAGGACCTCAGACTGGGCCAAAGGTTTACCTTCTAACAAGACAATGACCCTAAGCACACAGCTAAAATAATGAAGGCGTGGCTTCACAACAACTCCGTGACTGTTCTTGAATGGCCCAGCCAGAGCCCTGACTTAAACCCAATTGAGCATCTCTGGAGAGACCTAAAAATGGCTGTCCACCAACGTTTACAATCCAACCTGACAGAACTGGAGAGGATCTGCAAGGAGGAATGGCAGAGGATCCCCAAATTCAGGTGTGAAAAACTTGTTTCATCTTTCCCAAAAAGACTCATGGCTGTATTAGATCAAAAGGGTGCTTCTACTAAATACTGAGCAAATGGTCTGAATACTTAGGACCATGTGATATTTCAGTTTTTCTTTTTTAATAAATCTGCAAAAATGTCAACAATTCTGTGTTTTTCTGTTAATATGGGGTGCTGTGTGTACATTAATGAGGAAAAAAAATGAACTTAAATGATTTTAGCAAATTACTGCAATATAACAAAGAGTGAAAAATTTAAGGGGGTCTGAATACTTTCCGTCCCCACTGTATATATATTCAACATATAGTGTCATACATAAACTTATCCATGAGATAACACATAGTGCTTAACATAGCAATCTACAATCCTCACAAATGTCCAAAAAACAACAAGCTCCTTTGTTGAAAAAAAAACGTGTATGGTGCAAGTTGAAAGATATGTATAAAAGTCCAAAATACAGATTCATACCAAAAGATACAATTTAGAAAAAAGGTGTGATCCATCCATAAAGTAACAGCTGCGTGTCAGAGAACCATCACCAGGCACCTCTATGTGAAATGCCTGCTCACCTTAGATTCAATCCATTACAGGTTTTGCTTCGCCTTTTCATATGTTAAAGATCTGGTGTGCTCCATTCATGAATATGCCCCTCTTGCGATGGATTTTTTAGTGGATATGCTCCACTGGAGGAAGGATGCTTAGAATATAAAGGAACAGGCCAATAGCGTAATATGCATTTATATAGATTTCTTTTATTACAGTTAAAAACACTTAAATTAAATTGGCTTGCCACATAGCATGTAGAGCAAGAGGTAACATTCCTAGGGATGGTGAATTGCCTCCTCATCGCAATACGTCCGTGTCTCGGAGACATCGGAAGTGACGTCACTGGCTCCACCTGACAGGTTGCATCACTTGTCATGTGACTTCCTCAGACCCTTGAAGATAAAAAACCTTTAGAACCGCTTTAATGGTGTTTGGTATAGTCAATTGGTATCATCTGCTGCAGGGGTTTGGTCTTCATTGGTGATCCGGGACTGGTTCGTTTTTATAAACGTGAGCCCATCAAGAAGGGCGGATTATTTTTTCTGTCACAGAACCAACTGCTACACTAAATGCTACCTCAAATTGATACAGACAAGGACCTGAATAAGGGTTCCTGTGTGATCCTGAAACATTGCTTTTCTATGTGAGTATACAAAAATGAATAACTTGGATGAACTTTAAAACAAATTTGTTGGTGTGCTGACAGCAGATTTCATCCTATATTTCAAAGGGGGGTCCCAGATTACAATATGATTTTCCCCACAGACCCCCACAGCCACAGGGCCAGAAATATGTAGAGCAGACCTTTGCCCCAATCAACACAGGAATAAGGTTTTTTGTCTGGGGGAGGGGGGGGTTGGGCTTGAAAGGTACCTTCTCCATATTCATCTTGATTGCACTCATTACCCATCCTTTCTATCCTTTATTTGCATAGGGTTCCCCCTTAAAATGAATATAAGACCGCTATATAGGATAAGGGTCTAGTATAGATTTTTGAGGGTCCAGTAATATCATTCATTACTAGAAAACAAGTGACCCCATCCTTTGTTATAAGGACACAGGTGGCCACCAGAATCATAGCAACCATTCTCTGCTGCCAAAGATACTTGCTTCTCACACAACAGGAAGCTGTCATTTAAAGGTGGTAGTAATATACACTCAATAAATGACTTCTGACTGCTGTACTGGTGAGAGGTGTATGCAGATGGACAGGCCTTACCTGCCCATTTGCCCATTTTGTTGAACTACTAACAGATAAAGATCACTGAGAACCCTGCATTGCAGTGAACTAGAACCTTACCCCTAGTAGGGTTGAGCCAATTAAGTTAATGGAAGCTAAATGTTAAAGTAATGACCATTTTCTAGGCTAATTTAACAGCAATTAACAGGAATGAAGCTGTCATATATAGTAGCAGTAGAAATATTATATTATATCAAATTTTCAGCTCTGACCAAAAAAAGAGTGTATTGTGTTTGGATAGAACCTTGAGCTTGTCCCCAATTCCTAGCCCTAAATATAACAAAAATGACTGCCAGTTGTGGGGTCAGGACCTGGGGCACTCAGCAACAGATGCGGGGTATATGTCCTGGTTGTCTGGCACTGAAAACACCCATAAATGGGACAAAAAAATGTCTCTTAACAGTGCTTTTATCTCCCTGTTTCCCAAGAAAGTCAGCAACAATTGCATTCAGATATAATTTGTGGTGAACGTCTACTCCCCATACTAAGGAAAGGTACAATGTTATATCCTATTCTCATGAGTCATGACTGGGGAAGGGGAATGCAACCACTGATGCATCGCTCTCCCCAGTTGCTCCTCCTTGGTTTAGAACAGTTGCCTCACTAGAGTGCACAGGCTACTTTTTGGCAAAAAAAGGTACATTTTTTCTGTTAATTTATTCATGCAGGTTTGTAAAGTATTCAATGTGCTTTCTCTTAAATCTGTTTTCCTGGTACAATAGCAGCACCAGTCTAACCAGGCTAACCTGTGGAAGGCTTATGAAAGGCTCAACTGACATTCAGCATCTTTGAACATCTCTGTTATTGACACCAGATCTAAAAAGAAATCATTGTATGGTAATCAACATGATAAACTGGAATTCACTTTAAACAAATAAACCGTCATTTCAGAGTAGCTTAATATCATCCCTCCTAAATTAAACATAACCTCATATTTTGGAGGACAAGGGCGATTCTTGCATTGTAGGCCCTTGTATGTTCATTGCCCTTATTTTCTTCCTAAAAGCTACAGGTGCAGTTTAAAGTGAACCTATAAATACTGTAATTAAAATTCATACTTTACATGAATCAGTGAGACACATCTCAACATTACCAAATCACATTAATATGCTGGGTAAGAAATGACCTATTTTTTCAATGATCTAACACCTAGGCAATGTGAACTGATAAAGCGTGTTAGTAGCAAATTTTAAATGACCATCATCGCTAATCAAATACACATGCATTTCCTTTGGGACTTTAAAGGCCATCCTGAAAACCTTAATTGATGTATGCCTAGTGTATATAGAAAAAAAAGGGGACCCTCAATAAGGCGTGAGCCAAAAACAAGATCATATGCGGAGACACCACCATCAGCTGTCACCCATATGTGTCTATATGGCCTCATACATAACGTCTGAAGATACATTTGAATTGCATCCATATGAGGCAAAAGTATATAACCGCATATGGCCACCAGTCAATATAAATAAGGGAAGATGTACATAGTATCCCATTGTGGCACATGCCCAAAATTATTATAACTATGTCCACCCTCATCCCATCTAGGGAGATGGAGTTGTAACACATGATTACCCAAGTACAAGTGCCAATGTTCTTCTTTTGGGGGACTGGATATATTGGCCTTGACTCTTCCAACATATTTGCAGCTCCAATGGAAATGGAGAGGCCACCCCTTGTATAAATACCATATATTATCGGTGAGTCCTGCCCTCAACTGGATTTAGGGTCTTTAGTGTCAAAGATGGCATCCAAAGAAACCTGCCATGTCCTCCATGTATATAACTACCTTCATAACTTCCGGCATAGGAGGCTGCCCTGTCCACTTGGGCACAATCACATCACAACTCTGGAAGGCCACTGGCGCTTTCATTATTATACTGTCAGGTATTTTCCTAACACAATCCTCCCTAACACAATCCTCGTGCTTTTTTACTGCAGCTCTGTGGGCCCTATTGTTTGTGTGGTCTCCCCCTGGTGGGTCCTGCTTTCTGGCCAGTAGCTGTTGAGAGATGGTGAGGCACTTACATGCTCTTGAATATTTTTAATTTAAGGCTGGTTTGCTTCTTTCATGCATAATCTGTGATGTAAGTAGAACTTGCCTTATCCTGTTTTTGTTGTATCATGCAATAATATGTGTCACATGTACAATGATGTAACTTTATTGTAGATATGTCATATCCTTTGAAAAAGAAAAAAGAATATCTCAAAAAGTGTTGGTTAGTTCCTGCCCAGGTGTCAGTGTGGATATGCTAAAAACTATGAAAATACTATGATTATCCCCTGATCAGGGATGTTTTGGGTATCTTATGACATATTGCATTGTTTAGTATACCAGCTGCTATGTATTTTTAATAAAGGAGAGAAGGAAAAGGGCCTCTATGTGTAGCATAGCCAGTACAAATGTAATCAAGCCCTAACAGGGGCTTTATACTCTGTGTGAGTAGCCCCTGCTAGGGCTTGAATACATTTTTACTGGCTATACTACACTTAGAGGCGCTTTTCTTTTTCTCCTTTTGTCCCCTCTTTCTTAGAACCAGCTTAAACTCTCCGATCAGCTTGCCCAAAGAGTGTTTTGACTGCCTTATACTAACCCACAATCAATGTCTTTTTTTTAACAGATGTAGACTGGATTGTTGCAATTGCACTTACCATACCTTATATATGTATCTTTTAATGAATATTTTAAATAAAGATGGTTGTACTTTTAATTTTGAGGAATTTTGTTTCTATACTTTAGCCTTTGAAGTGTTACTAAACCCACAAAAGTAAAATCAGTCTGTGTATGCAGTAAAGCATGCTTGTTATACTCACTGTGGAACCCAGGGGTTTAATACTCTGCATTGTGTAAAAATGTTGTTTGATCTGGTCTTTTCAGATCCTCCCCTTCTTCCACTGTCCATGCTGATAGAACAGAGTTTTGGAGGCACTCTGGACATGCTCAATTTGGTGTGTATTGCTAGAGAGTTTTTTTTTTTTTTTTGGGGGGGGGGGGGGTGCATGTGATCAGCATAGGGCCAATCAAGTTCTTACAAGTGCTTGGCTGGAAGTCACAAGACTGCTATATACTGCTGTTTAGAAAAGGTATTTAGCAGTATATATTTACTAAAATAGTTGCATTTCCATTTTCTGTGTGCTGTGGGAGACCAGATATAGTAAAAGCAGGGTCCTGGGTTTAGTAACACTTTAAAGACCCACAGGAAATGTATGTATATTCTGTAACACCTAGGCAAAGATCACATGGCCTCTGTAAGTAGAGAAAAAAATCCCAACCTAATATATAATGGAAAACTGCACATATAAGCAAGATTTATAATAATAGCATTCATTGAAACATCATATACATCAAGTTGATTCATGCACATGTACACATATGTACACATGGCTGTACATACGTGTACATGTTTACATGTATGTACACATAAAATAAAAAGTGTTAGAAGTGGGCATTTCAGGATGAAGATGTGACACTAACATGAATCTGGTCCTTATATATCGAAGTAGATTAGAGATATAGCAAAAACTGAGAGAGACTATGACTATTCTCTACGGTACTAAATCATTTTTTTTATGCTGTCTGGGTTTCTGTTGAAGATATTACCCAATTTCTGTCCCATGTAGCATCAGTTACTGCAAGGCCAGAATAACCAAGGGAATTTTACCCAAATATTTACATACTCTTTACGCATAGCAAATTAAGTTTAAAACAAGTCTTCATGGACCCATGTAGCTGTACACACCGAGGAACAACGTATCCTCAAGCTTACAGCAGGGATTAAATAGACAATCACTGCATTTGCATTGGTAGATGCAACCAATTTGAAAGCTCATTATGGTGTACATTTATGATTGCTAGCAATTATGTAGAAAATGTAACATTTTTCTTGTTATAAATAGAATAAATATGTGGTCAAGCATTGTTAAATATACTTGTGCCTTGGCAAAGATGAGGAAATTATGCAGTACATGGGCTTTATATATAAATCAAATATTTTCTCTACAATCTTTGGTGAATGTGTTGATAAATCTATTAGAAATGTGCCTCAAGGGGGCATGGCCTAACACCGGAGGAAAATGGCAGCATAACCTAAGAGCTCCGCCATCCAGGGCTTCTACAGCGCCTCTAATCAGTGGCATAATCCTTCCACACAACAGTGAGGATGACCGGGAGAAGCTCGTCAGCTACCCGGTCCTTGCAGGACCCATCCACGCAGCTCAGCCGCAATATGCCGGCCATGTTCCGCACTCAGCACGCAGATTCACAGGCTGCATCTCAGGCCTCGGACTGGAGTTTCACCACTGCTACCGCTGACACTCCTTCCCCTCTGCAGTAGCAGGTACGCTTAGCCCGCACTCCTTCCCCTCACTGTGCCTGGCAGACCTCCATTTAGTGGCCACAGACATTAAAAACACACTCTTTGCGGCTATATCTGACCTCAAAACAGACATTAGAGCAGTAGCTTCTAGACTGGAGCATGTGGAAGCAGCGGCCATGACACACAGGGCAGCTATTCAGCAGGTACAAAGAGTCACCAGTGTTCATGCCCAACATCTGCTGGAAATGCACAGACACGTGGAGGACCTTGATAATGGGGGCCGCAGGCGTAACCTACGTGTAAGAGGCATACCAGAATCAGTAGAAGGGCCCCAACTACAAACCACTATCTGGGCTATCTTTAATACCTTGCTGGGCAGACCGCCAGATGCCCCAGTGGAGATGGAAAGATGTCACAGGGCCCTCAGGCCGAGGGGCAGAGACACTGACCCCCCAAGAGATGCGGTATGCTGCTTAGTGAACTTTATACAAAAAGAAGAGATACTGCGACTGGCGCGCAATCATGATCACCTGGAACATGAAGGGGCACGCATTCAATTGTTTCAGGACTTATCAGCCATTACGCTGCAACACCGGAGAGATCTCCGTCCCTTGTTGCAAGCCCTATGCGACAGACACATCCCCCACTGGTGGAAATTCCCCTTCAGCCTTCAGGCCACTGTAGGTAATCACACGGCGCATCTAAGAACCCCTGCCGACTTGCAGCCATTCTGCGACACCCTGGGCATTCCTGTAGTAGATGTCCCGGATTTGTACAGTGTGTTTCTGCAACCAGATCCTTGGATCCCCACACAGCAGGACGCCACACCAAGATCACAAAGAACGAGACAGAGAAGACACAGAATCTCAACTGCCTCACCATCGAGGATCCGGGGGGGACATGGAAACAGATGGGAGTCCAAGAGTATCCCCATCATCCGTTCGGCGCAGAAACGATCGTTAACTACACTTCAGATTGACGGGTGAGCGGATTTGCACCTCCCTCTTTTTTTGTTCATACTTTGAACGTTGAGATCTACCTTTTGCTATAGGTGACCACGTTGGCACCATGATGTTACGTTACATAACTAGCCTCCGATAGATAAAGGCCAGCACATGATGGCTATTTGTATAAGAGGCGCTAGATAATCCTGTGACTAACAACTGCACAGGAACCGGACAGCAGGCAATACCCCCAGGCCTGCTTATGTTTTCCGGTTCTGTTTAACTTACGTTACAACCATATGCAAGCACAATGAACTGGCAACTCTCCTAGCTGCAGAACTTGGTTGCACAAAAAGTGGAGGGACACGTTCCCCTACGCATAGGGAGTGACGTCCTAATTTGCATTAGTATATGAATTCCATGTTACTGTTGTCTTAAAGGTTAACACTGAGCAAGTGTACAAGGAGGGTTATGGGAACCGCGGTGCTCCTCCACTGAGCCTTTGGTGGAACTTGCCAACCACAGAACATTAGCCTTGTAACTAGGGATGAGCTTCGTGTTCGAGTCGAACCCATGTTCGACTCGAACATCGTCTGTTCACCCGTTCACCGAACTGCGAACGATATTGGCCGTTCGCGCCAAATTCGTGTGGCGTGTCACGGCCCATAATTCACTGCGGCATTGCAGTGCATTGCTGGCTGATGATTGGCCAAGCATGCACTATGACCCGCATGCTTGGCCAATCACAGCGCCGTCTGAACAGAGAGCCGTAATTGGCCAAAGCCAAGGAGGCTTTGGCCAGTTATGGCTCAGGGGATTTAGTACAAGCCCCACACTATATAAGGCCACCTGCATGGCGGCCCTGTGTAGTGTGTGTTCCGGCGTTCATTGAGAGAGAGAGAGAGACAGACAGTGACATTTGATTTGAGTTAGATAGATTAGGCAGAATAGTCAGTCAGTTTAGCTGCACTTACAGTGTATTGTGTATATATATGCATCCCAGGTGTTGCATATATATATATATATATACACTGTATTCAGTTTAGCAAGATCCGTTCCTGTTATCTTCCTACTGACAGGCAGGCTTGTCTTGTTACAGTATTTACAGCTACCTGAAGAAAATTGCTGGTGTTCTTTTGATCCTATTAGTACCACAGTCAGGCAGCTAGACTATTTACAGTTAGTGCAGTGCGTCCTGCTCACAGTGTTCAGCTAAAACTACAAGTTGGTGTAGTGAGACCTCTGCATAGTGTTCATCTCAAGCTACAAGTTAGTGCAGTGCGTCCTGCTCAAAAGCCCGCTGGACCTAGATTTGAAACATGTTTTAAATCTTTCCGTCGGACTCAGTTTCGGGCGGAAAGTCCGCTCGTCTGTGTGCTAGTCCGACGGAAAGTCCGCTCGTGTGTATGCTGGTCCAACGGACCAGATACGACGCGAGGGCAGGGTTTTGCATTTCGCACTCGCTGCAATAGGAAAAACAAATTTTCCTATTGCGGCGAGCGCGGGGCATACCAGGCCCTTAGGTCGGATATGGATTATAAAGGGGAACCCCCTACGACGAAAAAACGGCGTGGGGTCCCCCGTAACATCCATAAAAGACCCTGATCCGAGCACGCAGCCTGTCCAGTCAGGAAAGGGGGTGGGGACGAGCGAGCGCCCCCCTCCTGAACCATACCAGGCCGCATGCCCTCAACATGGGGTGGGTGCTTTGGGGGAGGGGGCGCCCTGCGGGGCCCCACCACCCCAAAGCACCTTGTCCCCATGTTGATGAGGACAAGGGCCTCTTCCCGACAACCCTGGCCGTTGGTTGTTGGGGTCTGCGGGCGGGGGGCTTATCGGAATCTGGGAGCCCCCTATAATAAGAGGGCCCCCAGATCCCGGCCCCCCACCCTATGTGAATGAGTATGGGGTACATGGTACCCCTACCCATTCACCTAGGGAAAAAGTGTAAATAATAAAACACTACACAGGTTTTTAAAATATTTTATTAAACAGCTCCGGGGGGGGGGAATCTTCCTCCGACTTCGGGAGTCTTCTTCCGGCTTCGGGGGTCCCTCTGGTTCATCTTCTCCGGGCGTCCGGTTGGTTCTTCTCCGCTCTCTTCTCCCGGTGTTCAAGTTCTTCGGCCGGCTCCTCCGCTATCTTCAGGTAGCTCTCTTGCCAGCAGAGGTCCGGACTTCTGCACTTCTTGTCTTCTCTTCTCTTCTCCAGATGTTGACACGACACTCTCTCCGGCTGGACTGCTCTCTGAGGGCTGCGTTGTGAGTTATATAGGCAGAGACCACGCCCCCTAAAACATCACAGTCCCAGCATGCCCAGGGACTGTGACATCATAAGGGTCCAGACCTCTGCTGGCAAGAGAGCTACCTGAAGACAGCGCAGGCGCTCGCTCGTCCCCACCCCCTTTCCTGACCGGCCAGGCTGCGTGCTCGGATCGGGTGCTGTGCGTCCTGCTCACAGTGTTCAGCTAAAACTACAAGTTGGTGTAGTGAGACCTCTGCACAGTGTTCATCTAAAGCTACAAGTTAGTGCAGTGCGTCCTGCTCACAGTGTTCAGCTAAAACTACAAGTTAGTGCTGTGCGTCCTGCTCACAGTGTTCAGCTAAAACTACAAGTTAGTGCTGTGCGTCCTGCTCACAGTGTTCAGCTAAAACTACAAGTTAGTGTAGTGCGTCCTGCTCACAGTGTTTAGCTAAAACTATAAGTTAGTGCCGTGCGTCCTGCTCACAGTGTTCAGCTAAAACTACAAGTTAGTGTGGTGCGTCCACCTCACAGTGTTCAGCTAAACCTACAAGTTATTTTTTTGCAAGCTCTGCACAGTGTTCACCTAAAGCTACCTGTAGAAGGTTGGTGGTGTTTTCCTGATCCTATCACTACCGCAGGCAGCTAAAAAAGCTACAAGTTAGTTTTTTGCGAGCTCTGCACAGTGTTCAGCTAAAGCTACCTGTAGAAGGTTGGTGGTGTTCTCATACTACAGGCAGGCAGTTGATTTTGCTAGCTGCAGTATCAGTATATATATATATATATATATATATATATATATATATATATATATATATCCCAGCTTAGTGCAGCTACAGGCCATTAGTATGTCTGGAAGGCCAAGAAGGAGAGGCAGACAGTCACAAGCCTAAAAGAGAGGGCAAGCAGGCTCTGTGTCTAGTGCTGGTCGTGGAGACGGTGCATCCTCATCAGCACGTGGCCATGGGACACGCTTGGCCTTTTTTTCGGCAGCTGGTCATGTTGAGCTGCAACATGCAGAAGACTTGGTCGAGTGGATGACCAAGCCGTCCTCATCCTCCTCATCCTCTCTCACCCATGCCCAGGGTACTTTGTCTGGCAAAGCAGCGGCCTCTTCCCTCGGTTCAATGTCATCAGTGACTCCTTCCCTAGCCCCACCATGTCCTCCTGAGGAGTCCCTCAAACTGTTTGACCACAGTGTTGGGTACATGCTCCAGGAGGATGCCCAGCGTTTGGAAGGCTCTGATGATGATACTGAGCTCGATGAAGGCAGTAACATGAGCACAGAGAGAGGGGGTGCCCAAGAAGGACAGCAATCTGGCAGTCATGCTCCCCCTGCTGCAGCATACTGCCAGGTTTGCTCCAGTGATGAGAAGGGAGGGGATGATGAGGTCACTGACTCAACGTGGGTGCCTGATAGGAGAGAGGAGGAGGAGGCGGCACATCACCAACGAGGCAGGATGACCTTCAGGGGCCAGCCTAAGGGCAGCACATTGACTGCATCACACCCCAAAGCTCCACATGTGCAGGGCGCTGCAGTCTCTGCGCGTTATTCAAAAAGTTCTTTGGTGTGGGCCTTTTTTGAGACGAGTGCATCAGATTGCACCGCTGCTATTTGCAACATATGTCTCAAGCGTATCTCGCGTGGCCAAAACATCTCCCGCTTGGGTACCACATGCTTTACCAGACATATGTTGACCTGCCATGCAGTTCGTTGGCAAGCGTATCTAAAAGACCCACACCAAAGAACAAAGAGGACCTCTCCTTGCTCCTCATCAGCTGAGATTTCCAACCCCACTAGACCTTCAGTCCTCTCTGAGACCTGCACTGAGAGGAATGAAGGTGTAGAATTAGATGTGTCACAGCCAAGTACTTGTGGGCAATCTGCTTTTGGTACACCAACGTCAGATTGTACCAGGCAAATTTCCCTGCCCCAGCTGCTGCACCGCCGAAAGAAGTTTGCTCCCAGCCATCCACATGCCCAGCGATTGAATGCTAGCTTGGCAAAATTGCTAGCACTTCAACTGCTGCCTTTTCAGTTGGTAGACTCTGCCCCCTTCCGTGAGTTTGTGGAATGTGCGGTTCCTCAGTGGCAGGTACCCAAACACCACTTTTTCTCACAGAAGGCGATTCTGGCTCTCTACCGACATGTGGAAGGCAATGTCCATGCCTCGCTGGACAGGGCAGTCAGCGGTAAGGTGCATATTACCGCTGACTCATGGTCCAGCAGGCATGGACAGGGACGTTACCTAAGTTTCACGGCGCATTGGGTGACTCTGCTGGCAGCTGGGAAGGATGCAGGACAAGGTGCAGTAGTGTTGGAGGTTGTTCCACCACCACGCCTCCAAAATGCTAATGATTGTGACACACCTCTCTCCTCCACCCCTCCTCTTCTTCTTCCTCTATGGCCTCTTCCTGTGCTTTGTCCTCGGAACCAGCGGTGCTCCGTAGCCGTTCAAGAGGCTATGCAAGTACGCAGGCCAAAAGATGCCATGCGGTGCCTAAGCTGGTGTGCTTGGGGGACAGGAGCCACACTGGGGTAGAGGTTCTGTCAGCTCTGCAGGGGCAGGTTCAGAGGTGGTTGACGCCACACCAACTTAAGGCAGGAATAGTGGTTTGCGACAATGGCACCAACCACCTCTCTGCCCTCCGACAGGGACAAATGACCCATGTGCCCTGTTTGGCTCACGTCCTTAACTTGGTGGTGCAGCGGTTCTTGGGCAGGTACCCGGGCTTACAGGATGTCCTGGGGCAGGCCAGGAAAGTCTGTGTGCATTTCCGCCGGTCATATAATGCCAGTGCTCGTCTGACGGACCTCCAAAAGGAGTTTAACCTGCCCAAGTACCGCCTAATCTGTGACATGCCCACCAGGTGGAACTCAACATTGGCCATGCTGCAGCGGCTGCACACACAGCAGAGGGCCATCAATGAGTACCTGTGCGACTCTGGCACCAGGACAGGGTCAGGGGAGCTTGTTTTTTTTTCCCCACGCCAGTGGGCCAAGGTCAGGGATGCATGCACTGTCCTGTCACCATTTGAGGAGGCCACGAGGATGGTGAGCAGTGACAGTGCATGCATCAGTGACACTGTCCCCCTTGTCCACCTGTTGGAGCACACGCTGCGTGGAATAATGGACAGGGCACTTGAGGCAGAACAGAGGCAGGAAGAGGAGGACTTCCTTAGCTCTCAAGGCCCCCTTTATCCAGACAGTGTTCCTGCGTGCCCGCCAATCACACAGGAAGAGGAGGAGGAGGAGGAGGAGGAGGAGGAGGAGGAGGAAGATTGTTTCAGTATGGAGGTGGAGCCTGGCACTCAGCATCAGCAGCAGTCTTTAAGGGATCAGTCCCAAGAAACACATGAACTTGTACGTGGCTGGGAGGAGGTGGCTGCGGACCATGTCATCCTTAGTGACCCAGAGGACTCCAGACCGAATGCCTCAGCAAACCTACCCTGCATGGCCTCCCTGATCCTGCAAAGCCTGCGTAAGGATCCTCGTATTTGTGATATCAAGGAGAAGGACCAATACTGGCTGGCAACCCTCCTTGATCCACGTTACAAGGGTAAGGTTGCGGACCTTATCTTGCCATCGCAGAGGGAGCAGAGGATGAAACATCTTCGGGAGGCCTTGCAGAAAGGTCTGTGCAACGCGTTCCCAGAGACTGGGAGGTTACAAACTCCTGTTTCTGGACAACGTGTTGCTGAGGCTTCGGTCAGTCAAAGAAGGAGCGGTGGAGAAGGTGGCCGTCTGACCGATGCTTTCAGACAATTTTTTGGTCCGCAGCCCCAAGGTATGATCGGTTCCAGCAACCATCGCCAGCGTCTGTTTTACATGGTGCAGGAATACCTAGGGGCAAGATCAGACTTGGACACCTTTCCCACCGAAAATCCTCTGGGTTACTGGGTCTTGAGGATGGATCACTGGCCAGAGCTTGCACAGTATGCAATTAAGCTACTGGCCTGTCCTGCATCCAGCGTTCTTTCGGAACGCACATTCAGTGCTGCTGGAGGCGTGGTAACCGATCACAGGGTGCGTCTGTCCACCGACTCGGTCGATCGACTGACCTTCATAAAAATAAATCAGTCTTGGATCACCACCAGCTACCAAGCACCTAATGCTGATGTAACCGAATAATTTTTTTGGAAATCTCAGATCCCTTCAAAGACTGCCTATGCTGATGCTGAGTGACTATCCCTGAGTAATTATCCTCTTCCTCCCCAATCATCACGCTGATAGCTTGTAAGAACGTTTTTGGTTCTGGGCGCCACCACCAGTGCCTAAGGCACAATTTTTCTGCCCCTGTCTAACAGGGGCGTGTAATTACAATTTTTGATGCAATACTTTGCAGCAGGGCTCATTCCTGCTTTCCAACTAGAGTGTCTGTGAGGGGTTGCAGTGTTGTGGCACCAGCACCAGTGCCTAAGGCCCATTTTTTCTGCCCCTGTTTAACAGGGGCGTGTAATTACATTTTTTGATGCAATACTTTGCAGCAGGGCTCGTTCCTGCGTTCCACCTAGAGTGTCTGTGAGGGGTTGCAGTGTTGTGGCACCAGCACCAGTGCCCAAGGCCCAATTTTTTTGCTCCTGTCTAACAGGGGAGTGTAATTACAATTTTTGATGCAATACTTTGCAGCAGGGCTCGTTCCTGCGTTCCAACTAGAGTGTCTGTAAGGGGTTGCAGTGTTGTGGCACCAGCACCAGTGCCTAAGGCCTAATTTTTCAGCTCCTGTTCAACAGGGGCATGTAATTACAATTCTTGATCTAATATTTCACAGCAGGGCCCTGCGAGGGCTTACAGTGTTGTGGCCACAGCAACAGCTAAGGCCCAAATTTCTGCTGAGTATATAGGGCAGGACCCTACTTTCAAACATCTAACTTACAAATGACTCCTACTTGCAAACGGAAGGAGACAACAGGAAGTGAGATGAAATCTACCCCTAGGAAGGGAAATTCTCTCCTGTAAGAGTTAATATGGGAAAAAAAATTCTCCTTTCCACTGATGCTTTCCAATCCTTGTTCCACAAAAAAACCCAAATTTTCAAAAAACATTTTTCATTGGGACAAAAAGTGAGGTGAAATCTTCTGAAGAGGAGGAAAGACAGCAAAACAAATGTCACAGGGGTGATAACCCTTCCCTATGATTTCCAAAAAGCTTAAAAAAGATTTTTTGGCTGGAGCTAAACACGTTAAAAATGTACCCGTTCAAAATTACAAAGAGATTCTACTTAACAACAAACCTACAGTCCCTGTCTTGTTTGCACCGCCTGTATACTGCTGTTCAGAGTATATAGGGCCTGGTGGCCCCACACCTTTCCTTATTTTAATTTGGGTGCGGGGTTCCCCTTAATATCCATACAAGACCCAAAGGGCCTGGTAATGGACTGGGGGGTACCCATGCCGTTTGTCTCACTGATTTTCATCCATATTGCCATGACCCGACATTACATTAAACCCGCAAGCAGTTTTAAATGAGATTTTTTCCTTTAAAAATGACATTTGGTGCAGGGACTGTTCTAAACACGGGAAACATGCGTCACTTTACAGGCATACTATAGACACCCACCAGGTACGATATTTAAAGGAATATTTCACTTTTTTTTTTTTTACTTTAAGCATCATTAAAATCACTGCTCCCGAAAAAACGGCCGTTTTTAAAAGTTTTTTTTGCATTGATACATGTCCCCTGGGGTAGGACCCGGGTCCCCAAACCCTTTTTAGGACAATACCGTGCAAATTAGCCTTTAAAATGAGCACTTTTGATTTCGAACGTTCGAGGCCTATAGACGTCAATGGGGTTCTAACGTTCGTGCGAACTTTCGGTCCGTTCGCAGGTTCTGGTGCGAACCGAACCGGGGGGTGTTCAGCTCATCCCTAATAGAAACCCTCCTGTAACACATTGCAGTGTTTTTGTGCAAAAGCATGCTAAAATCTAATGCTGATTCTTATCTTTTCTGCCAAAAAGAGCATTTAAAAACACACTGTAACAAAAGTAGCTAATTGAATGTTTTTTTAATGCTGAATTTTCATATTCACCATTGTTTGAGGCTCATTTCTTTTTTTTTCCCAAAAAGTTTTTATTGTAAATTTTAAGCATCATACAGCGTAAAAAAAGCAGAAACAAAGTACCAGAATAACAATCAATGTTTAACATGTCATATGGCTGAACAAGGAGGTACATATGTTACATATGTTGAGAGGCACAGGTCATGTATAGTAAGGGGCCTATATAAGTAGACATATTAAACAGTATATAGATCCTCTCCCTACTATGGCACCCATCCTCTACTGCAGTTGCTGCACCCACATGCTGACATAAACACCAGGGCCACTAGACACGTGCGCTCATGCACATCCCACTCCCACCTTGCCTTCCTCGCCCTCCTCCTTCTCCTAGTTTTAGGTGACATTTCTCCTAATCCTGGTCTGCCATTTTCCAAATGCAAGCCACATATCCAATATCCCTCCCCCTCTGGCAACCACTGCAATCCACTAAGTTTAATTTCTATCCCCCTGCTTCCTCAAAGCAACCCACCAATTTCATGCGCCCTTTGGAACGCCCACTCCATCTGTAACAAGCTAACATCTGTACATGACCTCTTCATCTCTCATGGCTTGAACATACTCGCCATAACAGAAACCTGGCTTCAAAATTTTGATTCAGCTTCTCCTGCTGCCCTCTCCCATGGTGGTCTCCATTGGACTCACTCCCCCAGACCCAACAGACAGAAAGGAGGTGGAGTTGGCTTCCTTCTATCCCAACAAAGCACCTTCCAAGTCCTTCCTGTCCCTCCCTCTCTATCCCTCCCTTCTTTCAAGATGCACTGTATTCATCTGTTTTCTCCCATTTCTCTGAGGATTACAGCAATTTATAGGACTCCAGGACCGGTATCGCACTTTCTTGATTACTTTGCTGCCTGGCTACCCTAATTTCTCTCCTCTGAAATACCCACCATTATTCTTGGTGACTTTAACATTCCTGTCAATGTTAACAGCCCAACTACAGCTAAACTTCTCGACTTAACCTCATCTTTTGACCTAACCCAATGGACACATACTTCCACTCACTCCAATGGTAATACCCTTGACCGTGTATTCTCCCATCTCTGCAACCCTGGCAACCTCACCAACACCCACTTTCCTCTATCTGATCACAACCTCATTACTTTCACTGTATCCTTGCCTCCAACTACCCATCCCTCCAAGCAGCAAACAATTACTTGTAGAAACCTTCGCCACTTTAACCCTTCTCTTCTCTATTCTGCTACTGACCACCTTTATGACATAATCTCTCCCCTGTCCTGTCCTGACTGACCTGGCCACCTCTGTCTACAACAGTTCACTCTCATCATCACTAGATGCACTTGCTTCTCTAACCACACACAGAGTCAGGCCCCGACCGTTACAACCCTGGCAAACGGACAACACTAGAAATCTCAAGAGACATTGCCGTGCTCTTGAACGACTGTGGCGTAAAACCAAATGCCTGCAAGACTTCACCCTATATAAATCTGTTCTTCTAAAATACAATTCATGCCTCCATGCTGCCAAACAAGCCTACTTTGTCTCTCTTGTCGGCTCTTCTCAACCTTTAACTCTCTGCTTCGTCCACCACCCTCTCTACCCACTAACTCACTCACTGCCCAAGAGATTGCCAATCCCTTCAAAGACAAGATCGATGCAATTCGTGAGGACCTCTTCTTTGTGCATACTTCTTCCCCACCCAACATACCTTGCCTAGCAGCACATTCAACACTCTCCTCTTTTGAATTGGCTAATACGGAAGAGGTTACAAAAATTTTCTCGGATGCCCACCTAACCAATTGTCCCTTGGATCCTGTTCCCTCACAACTACTACGGTCACCCTCTTTTTCTATCCTATGCTCCCTCACCCACATCTTCAATCTCTCCCTCTCTAGTGGCATCTTCCCCTCCCCTCTAAAACATGCGCAGATTACTCCCATTCTTAAAAAGCCCTCACTGGACCCTACCGACCTGAACAACTTAAGACCCATCTCATTGCTCCCATTCACCTCTAAACTTCTAGAACGCTTAGTCTACAACCGTCTTTGCTCCTGCCTCAATGAAAATAACCTTCTTGACCCCTTACAGTCTGGCTTTCGCTCGCAGCACTCCACGGAAACTGCCTTACTAAAACTCACTAATGATTTACTAACTGCTAAAACCAACAGCCAGTACTCCATACTCCTACTACTTGACCTCTCTGCGGCCTCTGATACTGTTGACCACCCGCTCCTTCTCAATAAACTACATTCCCTTGGCCTCTGAGATTCTGCTCTATCCTGGTTCTCTGCCTATTTATCACAGCGTTCCTTCAGTGTCACCTACAACTCTGTCTCCTCCTCTCCATTGCCCCTTTCTGTGGGGGTCCCCCAAGGCTCGGTTCTTGAAGCCCTTCTCTTCTTCTACACCTCCTCCCTCGGTCACTTAATAACTGCCCATGGCTTCCAATACCACTTATATGCTGATGACATCCAAATCTATCTGTCTACTCCTCACCTCACTCCTTCAGTCTCCTCTCGCATTACTAACTGACATATCAGCATGGATGTCGCACCACTTCCTTAAACTAAATCTCTCTAAAACTGAGCTATTAATATTCCCCCCCGCCCGTGTCCCCCTCCATGACTTTTCCATCAAAATCAACAATGCAACCATCAGTCCCTCCCCTCACGCCAGAGTACTAGGTGTAATCCTAGACTCTGACTTGTCATCTCAGCCTCAAATCCAATCGTTGTCAAAAGTTTGTAGAATTCACCTCCGTAACATCTCTAAAATTTGCCCCTTTTTAACAACTGAAACCACCAAGCTCCTCATTCACTCCCTTGTTATCTCTCGCCTTGACTATTGCAACTCCCTTCTCACTGGCTTACCTCTCCATACGCTATCCCCTCTTCAGTCTATCATGAATGCTGCTGCCAGACTTATCCACCTTACCAACCGCTCAGTGTCTGCCAACCCTCTACTCCAATCCCTACACTGGCTCCCAATCACCCAGCGATTTAAATTCAAAATACTAACCACAACATACAAAGCCATTCACAACTCTGCCCCGAGCTACATCACTAATCTTGTCTCCAAATATCATCCAAAGCGACCTCTCCGCTCCTCTCAAGACCTCCTGCTTTCAAGCTCTCTCATCTCCTCCTCCCATGCTCGTCTCCAGGATTTCTCCAGAGCCCCTCCCATTCTCTCAAACTCGCTACCTCCATTTATCCGGATATCCCCCACTCTTGCTACCTTCAGGCGATCCCTGAAAACTCATCTCTTCAGCAAAGCCTATCACGTCTCCAACTAATCTCCTACCACTTCCACCAGCTCATTCCCCACAGTTACAACCTTTTGTACCACCTGTCCCACCCTATTAGAATGTAAGCTCTTCTAACCAGGGCCCTCTTAATCCTCTTGTATTTTATTGTATTATAACTGTATTGTCTCCCTTTTATATTGTAAAGCTCTGCGTAAACTGTTGGCGCTATATAAATCCTGAATAATAATAATAATAATAATAATAATAATAATTCTTCTAATATAGTATGGTTGTTTATATCTGCTTTGATGTTATGAAATATAACTAATTCTATTCTCCATTTTAGTAAAGAATTCTTATTGAGATTCTACCGATGTTAACTCAGAGACTGGACAAATCCAGCTGGTCTAGATATAATTGTTTTCTGAGCCTCGGTCATATCAACTTTCAATGTTAGCAATTCCGTTTCTCTTTCTATTCAATTTCTGCTTCACCCTAAAGCTCCAAGAGGAAGGACAGAAGGGTATAAGGAGAGAAGTGGATAATAATACAGGAGGTATAAATAGCAAGAGGAAAGAGAGAGCAGGAGGGGAGAAAGAGGAGAGAAGGGGAAGAGAAGAGAAGAAAAGAAAAGAAGAAAGAAAAGAAGAAAGAAAAAAGGGGGGGGGGAGAGTAGAGGGGTTTGTGTGGTGGGATGGGTGAGAATGGGCAACGAAGAGACAAGCTACTAGACAGAGTGGGGGTGGGGAGTCCCACCAGCTGCCCTCTCCGTCTACATTCAGCATAGTATTATAGTGGACCAACACCATTAGATATTCCAGGTGAGCCATGTATGATGATGCAAGTGGTATTGCCTGTAAACCGAATGTCAGTTACAATGACATAGCCTCTCGGCCAAGGGTCAGTCATTATTCTGTATTAGTGCTTGATACTGTTGTGACTTTTTAAAAGTGAGCCACGCCTCCCAGATAGCTGAAAAGCTAGATATCCTATCCTGTGAAGTGTGGATCAGCTCCTCCATTGTCTCTATGCGGTTAATATGATGTATCCAATTTTTGGTAGATGGGGGAGATTTGGATCTCCAATGTACCGGAATACACAACCTAGCAGCGTTTATCATATGCATGGCTACTGACTTAGTGTATTTCTTTTGGGGAATTTTAGATAGATGAAGGAGAGAATTCCAGAGGTAATGAAGAAATGGCAATTGTTACTTCATGTACTTTCCTCCAGTATGGCTGAATTAATGTGCATGTCCACCATTTATGGAGGAAAGTGCCTGTCTCCTTTTCACATCTCCAACATTGATCTGATACTGTTGGAAATATTCTATGAAGCAGTTCCGGGGTTTTATACCATCTCGTTTTAATTTTATAGCCATTTTCCTGGGCATTTATATTAAGAGATCCCTTGTGGATGAATAGATGAACGCGATCCCAGTCAGCATCTTCAATTTCCCTCTCCAGTGCGGGTAGCCAGAATGCGTGGTCTGAGTGTAGTACAGAATAAAGCTCACCAAACATGGAAGTGTAGAGTGATGAGATTATATGATTCTGGGGAGCCAAGCTCGAGCACAGAGACTCGAACACAGTAGGTGTTGTTGTATAGCCTACCCTTCTCCCCGTGTCGTCTAGAAAATGTTTCAGCTGAATGTAGGGCCAGAGAAGAAAGGATTTGGTGTTAGATAATGTTGCTAGATCTTGTTGTCGCATAAACTTGCCCCTATGGAAAAAATGTTTTGCATCTCTGTATAAGGCCATTCCTGTGCTAGATAGGATTTAGCTAGTCTTGGACGGAAGTCAGGGTTACCCCTGATAGAGGTAATCGAGCACTCCATGGCTGTAAGTGCATGTGATTTACAGGCCCTATGGAATTCCTGAAGGGTTGCCCCAATGAGTGGGTGTGTGTGGAGATGAGGGCATGTGGGTTTTTTGGAGAACCAAGGGAGCAGGCAAAGATCATATCCTGACATCAATCATTCAAGATCTACCCAGTCTTTGTACCTGGTATGTATCTTCTAGTCTACAACCCTAGTCAAATGTACCACCCAATAATAACGCAGTAAGTCAGGGAGGCCAATTCCCCCCTGGCTTTGGGTAGAACTAATTTCGCCCATCCAATGCGTGCTTGTTTTGATCCCCATAGGAAGGATCGACATAACTTCTTGTATTCTGCAAAGAAAGTTGGCTGTAGGCGTATTGGTATAGTTTGCATTTTATATAATATTCGAGGGAGGACTGTCATTTTCAAAGCAGAGGCCTGTCCAAATCAAGATAGAGTAGGGACATCCCATCTTTGTAAATCTTGTTTTAAATTTTTTAGTTCAGATGAAAAATTCTTTTCATAAAGGGTATCTAATTTACTAGGAAGTTGAATAACAAGATAGGTGATGGCCTCTGTTTTCCATTTAAAGGGAAAATTTGACTGACACTGCCTTACTAAGTTGTTCAGTAGGGAGACATTCAATGTGAACGATTTTGAGTAATTTATTTTTAGGTTAGAAATGTGTTTAAATTGTTCGAGGACTGGCATGAGGTTTGGCAGGGACGTCAGTGGCGCTGAAAGGAAAAGCAAGATGTCGTCCACAAAGGCCACGGTCTTGTACTCCTTACCATGGACCTCGATACCTTTTATGTTTGGGTTGGCCCTGATGCAGCGTAAGAGGGGCTTTAGGGTAAGAATATATAGTAAAGGTGAAAGAGGGCATCCTTGTCTTGTGCCATTATGAATGGGGAAGGCGTCCGATAGGCGGCCGTTGACCTTGCCTCTAGCTCTTGGATATACGGAGAGCGCTCCAATAAAGGTACGCATACATCTTCCTAATCCAAGAGCATCAAGAACTGTATCCATATAGTCCCAGGCCACCCTATTGAACGCCTTCTCCGTATCCATTGACAGGAAGAATTCCTTTTCGCTGGGTCAAATTCAGTCAGTGATGTAAATTTAGGGCCTTAATGGTATTGTCCCTGGCTTCCCTGCCCGGAACAAAGCCTACTTGATCTTTTCCATACCAGGCTGGTACATAGTATGATAGGCGCATTGCCAGTATTTTCAAGAAAAGTTTTACATCAACATTCAGGAGTGATATTGGTCGATAAGATGTCACATCAATGGGGTATGTATTTTCTTTGGGAATTACTGTTATATATGCTTCTAATAAAGTAGCCGAGGGGCAAGGGGCAGTAGAGAGTGTGTTAAAAGCCTAGAGGAAGCGTGGGGCTAGAAGTTCTGTATAGCATTTATAGTATTGCGCTGTGAAGCATCCGGGCCTGGGCTTTTGCCCGGCTTCGTGGTCTTCAGAGCTGCTTCCCATTCTTTAGAGGACAAGGGTGCTTCCAGTTCAGCCCAGTCGCTATCTGATAATGCTCTTGGACTAAACTTGCCTAGAAACTCCCGTATCAGGTTAGAGCGAGTCTTGTCCTCTGTAGGGCTATGGATAGTTTTGTTGAGGTTATAAAGTTCACTATAGAAGCGGAGGAATTGTTGTCCTCATTATTAGTGTGGGATTTTCCTAAGTGGTCAGTTACATGGTGAACTGTGGAGACCAGTGTGCGTTTCTGCAAGCATCTGGCCAGTAGCTTCCCAGGTTTGTTACTGTTACTCCCCTGATCCTGTCCTGGTGCCATAGTCGCACAGGTACTCATTGATGGCCCTCTGCTGCGTGTGCAGCCGCTGCAGCATGGCCAACGTTGAGTTCCACCTGGTGGGCATGTCACAGATTAGGCGGTTCTTGGGCAGGTTAAACTCCTTTTGGAGGTCCGTCAGCCGAGCACTGGCATTATATGACCGGCGGAAATGCACACAGACTTTCCTGGCCTGCCTCAGGACATCCTGTAAGCCCGGGTACCTGCCCAAGAACCGCTGCACCACCAAGTTAAGGACGTGAGCCAAACAGGGCACATGGGTCATTTGTCCCTGTCGGAGGGCAGAGAGGAGGTTGGTGCCATTGTCGCAAACCACCATTCCTGCCTTAAGTTGGCGTGGCGTCAACCACCTCTGAACCTGCCCCTGCAGAGCTGACAGAACCTCTGCCCCAGTGTGGCTCCTGTCCCCCAAGCACACCAGCTCAAGCACCGCATGGCATCTTTTGGCCTGGGTACTTGCGTAGCCCCTTGAACGACTACGGAGCACCGCTGGTTCCGAGGAAGAGGCCATGGAGGAAGAAGAAGAGGAGGGAGTGGAGGAGAGAGGTGTGTCACAATCATTAGCATTTTGGAGGCGTGGTGGCGGAACAACCTCCAACACTACTGCACCTTGTCCTGCATCCTTCCCAGCTGCCAGCAGAGTCACCCAATGCGCCGTGAAACTTAGGTAACGTCCCTGTCCATGCCTGCTGGACCATGAGTCAGCGGTAATATGCACCTTACCGCTGACCGCCCTGTCCAGCGAGGCATGGACATTGCCTTCCACATGCCGGTAGAGAGCCGGAATCGCCTTCCGTGAGAAAAAGTGGCGTTTGGGTACCTGCCACTGAGGAACCGCACATTCCACAAACTCACGGAAGGGGGCAGAGTCTACCAACTGAAAAGGCAGCAGTTGAAGTGCCAGCAATTTTGCCAAGCTAGCATTCAACCGCTGGGCATGTGGATGGCTGGGAGCACACTTCTTTTGGCGGTGCAGCAGCTGGGGCAGGGAAATTTGCCTGGTACAATCTGATGTTGGTGTACCAAAAGCAGATTGCCCACAAGTACTTGGCTGTGACACACCTAATTCTACACCTTCATTCCTCTCAGTGCAGGTCTCAGAGAGGACTGAAGGTCTAGTGGGGTTGGAAATCTCAGCTGATGAGGAGCAAGGAGAGGTCCTCTTTGTTCTTTGGTGTGGGTCTTTTAGATGCGCTTGCCAACGAACTGCATGGCAGGTCAACATATGTCTGGTCAAGCATGTGGTACCCAAGCGGGAGATGTTTTGGCCACGTGAGATACGCTTGAGACATATGTTGCAAATAGCAGCGGTGCGATCTGATGCACTCGTCTCAAAAAAGGCCCACACCAAAGAACTTTTTGAATAACGCGCAGAGACTGCAGCGCCCTGCACATGTGATGCAGTCAATGTGCTGCCCTTAGGCTGGCCCCTGGAGGGCATCCTGCCTCGTTGGTGATGTGCCACCTCCTCCTCCTCCTCCTCCTCCTCTCTCCTATCAGGCACCCACGTTGAGTCAGTGACCTCATCATCCCCTCCCTCCTCATCACTGGAGCAAACCCGGCAGTATGCTGCAGCAGTGGGAGCATGACTGCCAGATTGCTGTCCTTCTTGGGCACCCCCTCTGTCCGTGCTCATGTTACTGCCTTCATCGAGCTCAGTATCATCATCAGAGCCTTCCAAACGCTGGGCATCCTCCTGGAGCATGTACCCAACACTGTGGTCAAACAGTTCGAGGGACTCCTCAGGAGGACATGGTGGAGCTAGGGAAGGAGTCACTGATGACATTGAGCCGAGGGAAGAGGCCGCTGCTTTGCCAGACAAAGCACCCTGGGCATGGGTGAGAGAGGATGAGGATGATGAGGACGGCTTGGTCATCCACTCGACCAAGTCTTCCGCATGTTGCGGCTCAACACGGCCAGCTGCCGAAAAAAAGGCCAAGCGTGTCCCATGGCCACGTGCTGATGAGGATGCACCATCTCCACGACCAGCACTAGACACAGAGCCTGCTTGCCCTCACTTATTGGCTTGTGACTGTCTGCCTCTCCTTCTTGGCCTTCCAGACATACTAATGGCCTGTAGCTGCACTAAGCTGGGATATATATATATATATATATATATATATATATATATATATATATATATATACTGCAGCTAGCAAAATCAACTACCTGCCTGTAGTATGAGAACACCACCAACCTTCTACAGGTAGCTTTAGCTGAACACTGTGAGGTGGACGCACCCCACTAACTTGTAGGTTTAGCTGAACACTGTGAGCCAGACGCACTAACTGTAAATAGTCTAGCTGCCTGACCGTGGTACTAATAGGATCAAAAGAACACCAGTAATTTTCTTTAGGTAGCTGTTAATACTGTAACAAGACAAGCCTGCCTGTCAGTAGGAAGATAACAGGAACGGATCTAGCTGAACACTGTGAGCAGGACGCACTGCACTAAATGTAAATAGTCTAGAAGATAACAGGAACGGATCTAGCTGAACACTGTGAGCAGGACGCACTTTACTAAATGTAAATAGTCTAGCTGCCTGACCGTGGTACTAATAGGATCAAAAGAACACCAGTAATTTTCTTTAGGTAGCTGTTAATACTGTAACAAGACAAGCCTGCCTGTCAGTAGGAAGATAACAGGAACGGATCTAGCTGAACACTGTGAGCAGGACGCACTGCACTAAATGTAAATAGTCTAGAAGATAACAGGAACGGATCTAGCTGAACACTGTGAGCAGGACGCACTGCACTAAATGTAAATAGTCTAGAAGATAACAGGAATGGATCTAGCTGAACACTGTGAGCAGGACGCACTGCACTAAATGTAAATAATCTAGAATTTAACAGGAACGGATCTAGCTGAACACTGTGAGCAGGACGCACTGCACTAAATATAAATAGTCTAGAAGATAACAGGAACGGATCTATCTGAACACTGTGAGCAGGACGCACTGCACTAAATGTAAATAGTCTAGCTGCCTGACCGTGGTACTAATAGGATCAAAAGAACACCAGTAATTTTCTTTAGGTAGCTGTAAATACTGTAACAAGACAAGCCTGCCTGTCAGTAGGAAGATAACAGGAACGGATCTAGCTGAACACTGTGAGCAGGACGCACTGCACTAAATGTAAATAGTCTAGAAGATAACAGGAACGGATCTAGCTAAACACTGTGAGCAGGACACACTGCACCAAATGTAAATAGTCTAGAAGATAACAGGAACGGATCTAGCTAAACACTGTGAGCAGGACACACTGCACTAAATGTAAATAGTCTAGAAGATAACAGGAACGGATCTAGCTGAACACTGTGAGCAGGACGCACTGCACTAAATGTAAATAGTCTAGAATTTAACAGGAACGGATCTAGCTGAACACTGTGAGCAGGACGCACTGCACTAAATGTAAATAGTCTAGAAGATAACTGGAACGGATCTAGCTGAACACTGTGAGCAGGACGCACTGCACTAAATGTAAATAGTCTAGCTGCCTGACCGTGGTACTAATAGGATCAAAAGAACATCAGTAATTTTCTTTAGGTAGCTGTTAATACTGTAACAAGACAAGCCTGCCTGGCAGTAGGAAGATAACAGGAACGGATCTAGCTGAACACTGTGAGCAGGACGCACTGCACTAAATGTTAATAGTCTAGCTGCCTGACCGTGGTACTAATAAGATCAAAAGAACACCAGTAATTTTCTTTAGGTAGCAGTTAATACTGTAACAAGACAAGCCTGCCTGTCAGTAGGAAGATAACAGGAACGGATCTAGCTGAACACTGTGAGCAGGACGCACTGCACTAAATGTAAATAGTCTAGAAGATAACAGGAACGGATCTAGCTGAACACTGTGAGCAGGACGCACTGCACTAAGTGTAAATAGTCTAGAATTTAACAGGAACGGATCTAGCTGAACACTGTGAGCAGGACGCACTGCACTAAATGTAAATAGTCTAGAAGATAACAGGAACAGATCTAGCTGAACACTGTGAGCAGGACGCACTGCACTAAATGTAAATAGTCTAGAAGATAACAGGAACGGATCTAGCTGAACACTGTGAGCAGGACGCACTGTACTAAATGTAAATAGTCTAGAAGATAACAGGAACGGATCTAGCTGAACACTGTGAGCAGGACGCACTGCACTAAATGTAAATAGTCTAGAAGATAACAGGAACGGATCTAGCTAAACTGAGTACAGTGTATATATATATATATGCAACACCTGGGATGCATATATATACACAATACACTGTAAGTGCAGCTAACTGACTGACTGTTCTGCCTAATCTATCTAACTCAAATCAAACACTGTCTCTCTGTCTATCTCTTTCAACGCCGGAACACACACTACACAGGGCCGCCGTGCAGGTGGCCTTACATAGTGTGGGGCGTGTACTAAGTCCCCTGAGCCATAATTGGCCAAAGCCTCCTTGGCTTTGGCCAATTACGGCTCTCTGTTCAGGCGGCGCTGTGATTGGCCAAGCATGCGGGTCATAGTGCATGCTTGGCCAATCATCAGCAAGCAATGCACTGCGATGCCGCAGTGAATTATGGGCCGTGACGCGCCACACGAATTTGGCGCGAACGGCCCATATCGTTCGCAATTCGGCGAACGACCGAACAGCCGATGTTCGAGTCGAACATGGGTTCGACTCGAACACGAAGCTCATCCCTAGTTTCTATGTGCATTGCTGTTGTGTAATCAATATTCACCTGTGGTTACGTGTACAAAGATGTTGTGTTAAGCTTTTTACTCTGTCTTTGCTGGAAATCAGTGTACTGGCATGTCAGTAGTGAGAACTAATATAGCGCAATTATTTCTGCCCATGTACTGAAAAACAATTACTTGTATACCAAACAGGTAGCATTGATCAACAAGATAACATGTAGGCTAAAATACAAGTATTCAATCAAACAGAATTATCCATGTTAAGGAAAAGTCATGCTTTACTAACAAATTAAAGCATATCTAAACCCAAAAGCATACATTTTATATATTGCAAAATACCAATTATTAGATGAGGCTGCAGGCTGCATTCATTTTATAGCCTTTTTTTAAATTTTATTTTCATTTGGTAATGCACCCAGTAACAAACGTTTTGTCTTAGGGTGGCTGCAGTCATTCCTCCACTGTATCTATGGAGCAGCATTGTCAACCTGTGGAGAAAGAAGCGGTAGATGGACTAGTAGATTTAAAGGGTAACTCTGCTTTTGAGGGGAAAAAAAATAATATAGTATGCTGTATACTGTACAATTGCGACTCAAGTCATATCATATTTGTATGTTAAAATGACCTTTCCTTTTCAAACTGCTCTTTCATTTTTTTTGTAAAATGCAAGGCAGTATGGCTACCTGGTCGGTGTTCTGTACACAGAATGTGTACAGAATGCCGCCAGAAACATAATTTCCTGCTTGTATTATTGACTCACTTTTTTTCCCAGAATTCTGCATTGAGATAGATGCATCCCCTGCAACAAAAATGTAATTTTTAGTGAGACACTCCCAATAGGAAATCACGTCTAAAGGGAGGCAGACCCTGCGATTTTCCTCATTAGAACCCTGCAGGGGAAGCAGCTGATTGATAATTATGAAAAACACTACCATTCCATACACTTTCCACATGGACACAGACAAAAACACAGAGATTTCTACAGAATAACAAAAGGTAGGAAACTGCAAAAAAAATAAAAATATTAAAATCCTTTTAATGTACATCGATCACCCAGAGGGGAATGTTTTTTTTTTCCAACAAAAGTGGAGTTACTCTTTAACTACTTGATCCCTAGGCCAATTCTAGCATTTCTCTCATACATGTAAAAATCTGCATTTTTTTATCTCTCTCTCTCTTTCTCTCTCTCTCTTTCTCTCTCTCTCTATCTATATATCTATATATATCTATATATATCTGTATAGATATATATACACACACACAGTGCCTTGAAAAAGTATTCATACCCCTTGAAATTTTCCACAAGTGGACGGAAAATGATAAATGGTTTTTAACATTTTTTACAAATAAATATCTGAAAAGTGTGGCATGCATTTGTATTCAGCCCCCTTTACTATGACACCCTAACTAAAATCTAGTGGAACCAATCACCTTAAAAGTCACCTAATTAGTAAATAGAGTCTACCTGTGTGTAATTTAATCTCATTATAAATACACTGTTCTGTGAAGCCCTCAGAGGTTTATTAGAGAACCTTAGTGAACAAATAGCATCATGAAGGTGAAGGAAAACACCAGGTCAGGGATAAAGTTGTGGAGAAGTTTAAAGCAGTGTTAGGTTATAAAAAAATATCCCAAGCTTTGAACATCTCATGGAGCACTGTTCAATCGTTCATTGTAAAATAAAAAGAGTATGGCACAACTGCAAACCTACCAAGACACTTAAACTGACAAGCCAGGCAAGGAGAACATTAATCAAAGAAGCAGTCAAGAGGCCCATGGTAATTCTGGAGGAGCTGCAGAGATCCACAGCTCAGGTGGAAAAATCTGTCCACAGGATAACTATTAGTCGTGCACTCCACAAATCTGGCCTTTATGAAAGAGTGGCAAGAAGAGAGCAATTGTTGAAAGAAAGCCATAAGAAGTCATTTGTAGTTTGTGAGAGGCCATGTGGGGGACACAGCAAACATGTGGAAGAAGATGCTCTGGTCAGATGAGACCAAAATTAAATGTTTTGGCCTAAAAGCCAAATGCTATGTGTGGTGGAAAACTAACACTGCACATCACCCTGAACACAGCATTCCCACCGTGAAACATGGTGGTGGGAGCATCATGTTGTGGGAATGCTTTTCTTCAGCAGGGACAGGGAAGCTAGTCAGAGTTGATGGTAAGATGGATGGAGCCTGTGACAGACCTAGCCGGGAGAGAGACTTTTGGAGGGGACTGTATGCTAGCCTCTTGCCGATCGATCATGGGCCCTTGTATTTGGGGGAACGGTACTCTTTGTGAGCGGTATGCCTGGGGACCCTTGAGGTGGTATTACTGTGGATTTGGGTCCTGGTCCCCCAGGACACACAGACTCTGGGGACCCTGGATTTGCCATATTGGAATAGTGACTGCTTCATACCGCTGGAACTCCTACTGTTAAATGCTGGGACAGATACTGCTAGGAGATGCTGATGTAAATTCCAGCACCTGTCTGTCTGTTGCCTGCTAGAATGTGTATTGTAAATAAGTTTTTAGTATGGGATCTAAGAGTCATTAGATCCCCATTGCGGTTTGTGTTAATTAACTCTGCTATTGTGTGAAGAAGAGTCTATGTTGATTGTGATAATGTTGATTGGGGGTTCCAAGCTACAAGACGGCCAGTCTGGCCTAAAGGTCATGTCTGAGTCATCTAGGCTGTCTAAAGGGATTAGTTAATTAGCCCATGTTAATTAGGTTAATTAGGTTACAGGTGTATTGTTAGAGTAATATGAGCCGGAGGTATGCACCTCCACTTTTAATGTATAAAAGAGCCTGTGTATTGCAATAAAATAGATTCCTGGTTGAACTTACATACAGCCTGCCTGGTGTTTGTTCTGAACTATCACAACTGGACTAGAATGGCACAGAGCTGTAGTTCTAATCCCGGAGCATTGGATGACCGAACCATCAGACGTTGCAATGTGATTCAATAGCTGCAGAGGCGTGTCGGGAGAGTGGAACCGAGCAAGCAAGGGGCTCGTTACAGAGCCAAATACAGGGCAAACTTAGAAGAAAATCTATAATCCTGCGTACACACGTTAGGAATTTCCGACAACAAATGTTCGATGTGAGCTTGTTGTTGGAACTTCCGACCACGTGTAGGTTCCATCGGACATTTGCTGTTGGAATTTCTGACAACAGATGTTTGAGAGCTGGATCTCAAATTTTCCAACAACAAAATCCATTGTCATAAATTCCGAGCGTGTGTAGACAATTCCGACACACAAAATCCACGCATGCTCTGAATCAAGCAGAAGAATGTCGGGAGAGTGGAACCGAGCGAGCAAGGGGCTCGTTACAGAGCCAAATACAGGGCAAACTTAGAAGGAAATCTGTAATGCCGCGTACACACGTTAGAAATTTCCGACAACAAATGTTCGATGTGAGCTTGTTGTCGGAAATTCCGACCACGTGTAGGCTCCATCGGACATTTGCTGTCGGAATTTCTGACAACAGATGTTTGAGAGCTGGATCTCAAATTTTCCAACAACAAAATCCATTGTCATAAATTCCGAGCGTGTGTAGACAATTCCGACACACAAAATTCTATGCATGCTCTGAATCAAGCAGAAGAGTCGCACTGGCTATTGAATTTCATTTTTCTCGGCTCGTCGTAAATGTTGTACGTCACCGCGTTCTTGACATTTGGAATTTCCGACAAATTTGTGTGACCATGTGTATGCAAGACAAGTTTGAGCCAACATCCATCGGAAATAAATCCACGGTTTTGTTGTCAGAATTTCCGATCGTGTGTATGTGGCATTAGAGTCTGAAAAAGACTTGAGACTGGGGCAGAGGTTCACCTTCCAGCAGAGCTACAATGGAATGGTTTATATCAAAGCATATGCATGTGTTAGAATGGCCTAGTCAAAGCCCAGGACCAAATCTAATTGAGAATCTGTGGCAAGACTTGAAAATTGTTGTTCACAGATGTTCTTCATCCAATCTGACAGAGCTTGAGCTATTTTGCAAAGAAGAATGGGCAAAAATGTCACTCTCTAGATGTGCAAAGCTGGTAGAGACATACCCAAAAAAACTTGCAGCTGTAATTGCAGCGAAAGGTGGTTCTACAAAGTATTGACTCAGGGGAGCTGAATACAAATGCATGCCACACTTTTCAGATATTTATTTGTAAAAAATTTGGAAAACCATTTATCATTTTCCTTCTACATCACAATTATGTGCCACATTGTGTTGATCTATCACATAAAAATCCCAATAAAATACATTTACGTTTTTGGTTGTACCATGAGGTATATATATATATATATATATATATATATATATATGTGTGTGTATATAAAATGCCACACACAATATTTGTGCAGTGGTTTTTCAAATGCAAGTTTTTGGGAAAAAATAAACGTTAGTGCATTTTATTGACTAGTTAACACAAACACAATATAATACCAAATTGTTTGGTAAAATATATAAATTTATGTTATGCTGAGTAAATAGATACCAAACATGTCTCGCTACTTTGCAATAAATTATCCATAGGCGACACTGTAACCTTTTCACTGCCAGAGCCGTTTTTGCATTTTTTTGCACACGTTTAGGTCTGAAGATTGCATAAAACCCCGAAACATTATATATTTTCTGAAAGCAGACACCCTAGAGAAAAAAACAATCATAGTTACAATTTTTTATGTCACTTATTTTTACCGCAAAGGTCTGGGAAATGGGAAATTTCTGTAAAAAATACACTAAAGTAGATTAGATTTTTTTGGTAAAATATAAAAGACGAGGTTGCACCAAATAAATAGATATTCAACATGTCAAACCTTAATTTTATGTGCGCCTGTCAAATGGTGGCAAACTTTAGCGATGCTTCAAAAGCCCCCTATACAGTTTAGTGTTACAGAGGAGATCTTGTGCTAGAATTATTGCTCTCACTCCGGCGTGACCGGCGATATGTAACATGTGTATCATAATCAATGTTTTCATGTGTAGACGCCCCCGACTTATACGTTTACGTTTGTACGTGCGTATATGTGGCGGTGGGGGCCTCAATTTTTATTTTTGGGGGAGCGGGAGATCTTATGTGTTTGAGTGTAACTTTCTTTTTTGCTTAGCTTTTTTTTCATCACATAGAGGACAAAAGGTCCCCTACAGTATCTCACACAAGTGAGTACACCCCTCACCATTTTGAAAATATTTTATTATATCTTTTCATGTGACAACACTGAAGAAATTACACTTTGCTACGATGTAAGGAGTGTGCAGCTTGTATAACAGTGTAAATTTGCTGCCCCTTCAAAATAACTCAACACACAGCCAATAATGTCTAAACCGCTGGCAGCAAAAGTGAGTACACCCCTAAGTGAAAATGTCCAAATTGAGACCAAAGTGTCAATATTTTGTGTGGCCACCATTATTTTCCAGCACTGCCTTAACCCTCTTGGGCATGGAGTTCACCAGAGCTTCACAGGTTGCCACTGGAATCCTCTTCCACTCCACCATGATGACATCACAGAGCTGGTAGATGTTAGAGACATTAAGCTCCTCCACCTTCCGTTTTAGGATGTCCCACAGATGCTCAATAGGGTTTAGGTCTGGAGACATGCTTGGCCAGTCCATCACCTTTACCCTCAGCTTCTTTAGCAAGGCAGTGGTCATCTTGGAGGTGTGTTTGGGGTTGTTATCATGCTGGCATACTGCCCTGTGGCCCAGTCTTCGAAGGGAGGGGATCATGTTTTGCTTCAGTATGTCACAGTACATGTTGGCATTCATGGTTCCCTCAATGAACTGTAGCTTCCCAGTTCCAGCAGAACTTATGCAGCCTCAGACAATGACACCACCATGCTTGACTGTAGGCAAGACACACTTGTCTTTGTACTCCTCACCTGGTTGCAGCCACACACGCTTGACACCATCTGAACCAAATAAGTTTATCTTGGTCTCATCAGACCCCAGGACATGGTTCCAATAATCCATGTCCATATTCTGCTTGTCTTCAGCAAACTGTTTGCAGTCTATCTTGTGCATCATCTTTAGAAGAGGCTGCTAAAGCCAAGCAGACCAATTTAATTCTATGTGCAGTGTATGGTCTGAGCACTGACATGCTGACCCCCCACCCCTTCAACCTTTTCAGCAATGGTAGCACTCATACGTCTATTACCCAAAGACAACCTCTGGATATGACACTGAGCATGTGCACTCAACTTCTGTGGGCAACAATGGCGAGGCCTGTTCTCAGTGGAACCTGTCCTGTTAAATCGCTGTATGGTCTTGGCCACCATGCTGCAGGTCAGTTTCAGGGTCTTGGCAATCTTCTTATAGCCTAGGTCATCTTTATGTAGAGCAACAATACTCTTTTTCAGATCCCCAGAGAGTTCTTTGCCATGTTGAACTTCCAGTGACCAGTATGAGTGAGTGAGAGTGACAACACCAAATTTAACACACCTGCTCCCCATTCACACCTGGGACCTTGTAACACTAACGAGTCACATTACACCGGGGCGGGAAAAGGTGTACTCACTTTTGTTGCTAGTGGTTTAGACATTATTGGCTGTGTGTTGAGTTATTTTAAGGGGACAGCAAATTTTCAATGTTCTACAAGCTGTACACTGACTACTTTACATTGTAGTGAAGTGTCATTTCTTCAGTGCTGTCACATGAAAAGATATAATAAAACATTTACAATAATGTGAGTGGTGCTTGCCGTCACTATCTGTTGGTACCTAAGCACTTAAGGCCAACAACCATGGTTTGTCCTGTTGTATCTACCTCAACATCAGGACTAACCTCTACATTACATGTTTCTACAGATATCTTATAATATCCGCCCCTGAAGAAGTGTCTTTACACAGAAACGCGTCGGTCTTTAAGGATATTGCTATGTGCCCTACTGGGATATATATCTGGACATGTCATATTTTTTGTATCACTAAGGTTTCCAACTGCTATGTGAATTAACCCTGCTATTGTTTTAAACATTTTTCTTCAATTTGTTATCAATTTTTTTGTTGTTATGTGCCGACTATGTCTATAACTGTAAATACGACGATATCATTGTTGTACACATGTACAGATGTGTTAACATTTATTTATTGACTCCCCTACATTAACTATATCATTGATATGTATTTATATACTTTGAATTCCAACAATAAAATCTGATACATTTTACACGAGTCAACCACCTAATTTAAAGTCCCAAACATCCTGTTTTGATTTATTGTACCCGGGATGGAGGCACATCTTATGATGTGCCTCATTTAAAGTCCCAACTCCCCACTTTGTTTATTTAATGAGACATGCTGGGTCTAAAAGACACACAGCTGCAGAGACCGGATTGTGTGTGAAATCCACTGCTGTAAGGTCCATATGATGTAAGGACCTGGCAGTGAAAGGGTTAAAAGCCTTTACGGGTTACCAGTTTAAAGTTATACAGGAGTCCTGGCCCTACAATTATTGTTCTCACTCTGGTGTTTGTAGGGATACCACACATATGTGCTGTGATCCCTGTTCACATATGCATGTGAGATCTACATAAGCAATTGCCTTTGCATGTGAGCATGGGATGTCAATTTGATCAACTTTATTGCTATCACAAGGGATTAGCAACGTCCCTTGTAATAGCATGGGCCATGACAGGTCTTCCTTTAAAAGAATCCAATAAAGCAAGATTGGTTTGACTGCTGTACAAGCCAGTGACAGCTTGTAAATAAACAAACTAAAACACCTAGCATCACACAAGGGGAGGAACAACATCAGTTCCTCTCACTGTGAGCAAGGAAGCCTATGCTGCTGCTCGCATCAGTACCAGGCTCCTGGATGGCATGGTGGAGCCCAATAAAGGCAGCAGTGGGAGGGGGCCCCCTTTTCCCCCATGTAAAAGTAATGCTCTAGCTGTATAGCAACTTGGTTGCAGCCTCTACCATGATCCCAGTATAACCACCTCAATACAAGGCCGTATATATACGTACAGCGGTATTGAGGTGGTTGAATTGACTTTAAAAAGTGATTAACAAATTAAAGATACCTTTTAGCTAACACTCTTTATCAGTCTCAAAAATAGTTTTTTTTCCCCTTTTGGGATAAAGGTGTTAACTATATAAAGTACCTGATCCCCGGCACTACTATGTGCAATAAAAACTGAAAATAATCGTGGGGTCCGCTGCTGTGCATCTATATGTGTTCCCACATAAACTCAAAATATAATTGATAAATAGTAGAGCGCTACCCCTACATAATAAAAAAATATAGGGCAGTAATAAAGAAAACGAGGGGTGTCAATATCCAAGGTAGTGAACACGTTTTCAGTCCCTACAAACTTCCTGGACAAAATAATTAGGTTTACAAGGTAGGCAAGCTCCAGGCAAATGGCGGTGGGCTCCAACAAAATGGAGCCTGTGTTGTTTAGAATTAAGGCTTGCTATTTAAGCATGCATGGTAATGCTGGGACTTGTACGCCTTTAGGAAGTCATATAATGAGTAATGAAACGCGTCATTGAGGGGCCTAGTAATGTCCTCACGCATGAGTAGGAAGTGTTTTCCCTATCTCTCCAGAGCCGAGTCACAGCAATATCCAAGTGGTATTTTAAGGGGCCAACACACCCCAAATGTGTCAAGTATATTAAGACAAAAAGGAAAGGGCATATCACAAATGCATCCACTCTAGTAGGGTGGTCACTCGTAGATCACTTACCATGTAAGGTGTAGTTACCGTAACCAAGGCATATACAGTATTCACCCCCTTGGCATTTTTCATGTTTTGTTGCCTCACAACCTGGAATTAACATGGATTGTTTGAGAATTTGCATCATTTAATTTACAGAACATGCCCACAACTTTAAAGATTTTCTATTGGATTGAGGTCTGGGCTTTGACTAGGCCATTCCAACACATTTACATGTATCCTCTTAAACCACTCAAGTTTAGCTTTAGCAGTGTGTTTGGGGACATTGTCCTGCTGGAAGGTGAACCTCCGTCCATAGCCTCAAATCACACACAGAGTGGTACAGGTTTTGCTCATCCAACTTATGGTATGGTAATGTACCCCCACGAATACGGTGGACCATACAAGTACACAATTGGAAGTCCCCTGTTATGACCCATGTTCATGTGATGTCCAATATATCTGTTCCTTACCAGCTGTTGGCACCACTCTGATAGTATCAGTCCAATGGGATACAATCCATCACGACCAATAATTGCATAAGTGACATCTGTGTATTGCCTAACCAGAGGACTTTTTCAGCAGCTAATTCATTCTATAGCCCACTATAATCAAGTATTGGGATATGAATATATATTGACTATATTATGTGCATGACGCAGATATATTCAGGAAATCACTCCAATTTCAGCACAGCAAGTCAAATAGATAATTTTGCCCCAAATTCAAACCGGGACTACCTCTTCTCCTCACATGCAATGTATTGAGCTATACAAGCTAGCATGACTTCCACCCATACCAGCTGGCTCCCTTTTTTCTTCCCTCCCCTTCCATATCCCCTTCCTCCCTTCTCAATTCCTTCTCTTCTCTCCTTGGGGCCACACACAGCTAGGTTGTCTTATTTTCCACCAATCAAATGCTTATTACTACTTACTAAGAGAAGATTTTTGACAGACAACCTACCTGCGTGTTGTAACATGGTATCCGGACATTTCTGTATAAGTTGTGTGTAATGTCTTATGTCTATGCTTTATTTGATGATTCACTTCACATGTAATGGAGCACCGTTATCAACCAATCACTGTGAAGCTGTGTTATAACTCATTGGCTTTAGAATTGTCATATCTTGCCTTATTAAAAAATATTTTTTTAGATATAAACTCCAGTATGATCCATTTGCACAGATTTCCCCTGGTGTTCTATATCAGGTCATGTTGTGATATGTGTCAAGTATATTGCCTATGTGCACTAAAGAAAGTGCACCCTAAAATGTGAGTTTATAAATTTTGAAGCTTTTATTAAAGGATTGTTTTTTTAAAGTGATTTAGCTCTTTGTCAGTTCTCCGATAGGATTTTTGTCACAAGATATTAATATTTATTGATTATTGGAGTTATTATTCCTTTGATTTGGTATGTATTATATATAATATAGGGGTAGCGCTCTACAATTTATCAATTATAAAGATGTTAACTAGACAAATAAAACCTGACTATTGTATGTACATGTGTTAGTGTTAAATGGTTTATCTCAAGCTTCTAACTGACACTTTTTTTATCTTTAAGTTTATTTTACATTTTTCACAATATACAATATAATGAAAGGAAAAAAATAAGTAAAAAAATTTGGTTTGCATTTCACAGTGAAAATCTGAGTTCGATCAAGAAACGAGTCACATAGTCACATTGGAACATGAGTAAAACAATACTAATAAAGAAAAGGCATTCTAAATCAGTAAGCTATGAACTGGTAGTACACTGCTAAGTAATGAACTATATAGATGTGTTGGGTGCAAAAGAAAAAAGTACCATCTACACTGGGGGTCAGCTGTAGATCGCAAGCTACCAGTAGATCGCGGACAGGTGACTGGTAGATCACGATCTGGGCTTGCTGATCCACCATCCCAGAGCATCAAACAGAGTGCATTTCAGAAGGACTACTTGTAATGTTGGAGCTGTAGTAAAGAGCCAAAGCCACATAATCTGATGCCTCCTCTGTAATGCCGGCTCCTGTCTCATGTGGAGCGATACCAACTACACTCCACCTCTTATCCCATCTAGCGGTCTCCAGAGTGTTGCCAGCAGCAGGAAAGAAGAGCTCTTCAGGTCAGTGTGAAGCAATGCACTGGGCATTATAGTATAAGGCTGCTCTCACACTGATGTGCTGCAGATTACCCACACCGTGGGTGCAGTGCACTGTACCTGCAGCTTTTCTGCAGGTTTACTGCGTTTAGCCCTAGACTTCTATTATATCCTGTGGGTTTGGTGCACTTTCTGAATGTAGGAATTTTGGTGCGTTTTCAGAAAGTGTACCACACCTGCAGGATATAATAGAAGTCTATGCAAAGCTCAGCTAACCCAGGAAAGTTACGGATGCACTGCACTGCACACGTGGTGCAGGTGAACCCCAGCACATCAGTGTCAAAGCAGCCTAATTGGGGCTCAGAACAGTAAGAATTTATTTACATTTGCATTTTGGGGGATGTAAAACCACATAATTAAGATATGTTTTTATCACCCCCATGTTAATGGGGACAAGGACATCATCCCCACAACCATGGCCAGTGGTTGTGGGGGTCTGTGAGCAGGGGGGCTTATTGGAATCTGAATGCCTCCTTTAACAAAGGGCCCCCCAGATCCCACCCCCCCATATGTGAATGAGTAAGGGGTACATTGTACTTATTCACTACTTATTCACCAAAATAGTGTCAAAAAGTAATAAAAATACACACACAGTTTTTGACAATTCCTTTTTTTTTTAAATAAAAAATAAAAAAATACTGTCACCGATGTAAATCTGTCGTCAATCATGCCACACAAGAAAAATAAAAAAATAAAAATGCTCCTGCGGATGTGAAGCCTGGCCACCTACTGCAGGCTAAGCCATTTGACAGTTCTTATATAGATAAGGGGGGCCACCTGGCTAAGTCACCTGGTGGCACTCTGCCCCTTCTGAAGTCAAGGACCGGTGCATGCTGGGTCAGTGATGTCAGAAGGGGGCGGTGCCACTAGGTGACAAAGCCAGGTGGCCCTACTCCTTACATATATTAGAACTGTCAAATGGGTTAGCCTGGTTTGGGGCGTGGCCAGCCGGGATAGCAGATGGACGCCTAATTCCACAGCTCTGAGCCAGGGGACAGAATCCAACGCCATCGGCTGCCAAAAACGATCCTAACTTCCCCATCCGTGTTCCTCACAGTCAGGGGACAAAAAGTATGGCATCCAGAAAGAGATTTACCGACCACATACCGCAAAAACTCACTGAATTTGCCTACAAGCCAGCGGGATGGAAGATCCAAGATGGCGCCGACCAGGCCGCGCCGTCCACAGCATACATGGACCTGCCAGATGATGTGACAGAAGATCCTCCAGACTCAGGTACCGTGGACAGCCTCCCCCATGCCCCAGAAGGTGACCCCAACCTAGGCAGCCCAGCAAAGGCAAAGATGAGGCTGGACGCGATGCCGCAGCGGTCGCGGTACTCGCAAATTGAGGCCCAGGCTCCTACCCCCTACTCACTAGACCAGGCCCTACATTCCTCTATGTCCTCCTTCCCGACCTCAGGGCAGCCGGTCATGGATACAACGCTCAAGGATATCCTCATATCCCTGCAGACCTCCCTCATGACAGATCTATCATCCCTCTTTCACAAGATCACCACTGACATCCACACACTGGATGACAGAGTAACAAATGCTGAGAGAGGAATTCATGCCTGCACCTCCACAGTGAACGACACCATTGAAGCTTTTGAAGCTGTTAGAGAGGAACAGACATGGATGCGCGCCAAGCTGGCCGATCTAGAAGACAGATCTCGCAGGAACAACGTTAAGTTGAGGGGGGTCCCTGAATCCATACTACCCGCAGATCTGCCACGCTATGCAAAAGAACTGATGCACTTAGTCCTCCCTGAGGCCTCCCCGAGGGACGTCATTGTGGATAGAAGCCATAGAATTGCTAAACCATCCCATCTAGCTGCCTCAGTCCTTAGAGATGTCCTGATGAGGGTTCACTTTTACCACATCAAAGAAAAACTGCTCATGGGACTCAGGGCTAAATTGTCACTACCAGCGCCCTACACAGGAATTCAACTCTTCCCTGATCTCTCAAAATACACCCTCCAAATGAGGCACCAATTGAACCCGATCACCAAAGGCCTACAAAATCACAAGCTGCAATACAAATGGGGTTACCCTGCCACCATTCTCATTGCCCGCAATGGGCAAACCCACGCAATAGGGGACCTAGAAAAAGGCCTGAAGCTTCTCCACACCTGGGGCATAAACCCAGAACTGCCTAATCCTGCTCAGCATAACAGAAATTCCCCCTCTCCCCGCAGACACCTAGATCAAAACATCAAATGAACAGCATCAACCTCCAGAATTCACAAAGCCAATAACAGCAATAATAGCTCCCCTGTTCTATGGCTGTCCATTATTCTTGTCTTCTACTACCCGCGGTAGTGACTCTTTGTACCCCCATACAGAGGTCCTTTAGGTGCTCAGCACCCCCTCTAATTTGTTTTCTATTTTTGTTATCTCTTTCTCAAAGTTTTTCTTCTTGCAACAATATAACCGTCACCTATCATCCAGCAAGCTAACTCAACAGTTCACAGCAAAGATCTTTTTCAAAATTTTCATCGTTCCTTAAATGTATACATGATCTCTATTTGGTTATAATTGCCTTGCTACCTAACGTATTGCTCTATTTGCAGTCTACTAGTCCATCCTCGTCTCGGCCCCCTGGCCAGTCAGAAGCAACGCTCATCGCTCCTCCACACGGAACTCAGCTGAACTGACTCCCGGACTTCCATAACTCATCCTACCTATCACATCGCCTGAAAAAACAAAAAACCAGCTCCTCACGATATCGTCCAACTGTAAGTGTTACAAAAAACACATACCAACTCCACACTCACAAGATGCCGTTTAACATCCTTTCACTCAACGTTAATGGGCTTAATCATCCAGTCAAACGCCACTCACTATGGAAAACTGCCATGGATCTCCAGAGTGACATCCTTTGTGTTCAAGAAACCCACCTACTAGCCCCCAACACTCCTTTGTGCAAGAACTGCCACTTTCCAAACATATTCCACGCAACTCACTCTACTAAGACCAGAGGAGTCATGATTGCCATCAAAGATACCATAGACTTCCAACTACTAGAAATAGTCCCAGACCCCGAAGGTCGTTTCATCATCCTAATCTGCACCATTAATAGAGCAACTTATACCATTATCAACCTATATGCTCCGAACTCTCACCAAATGAGATTCCTACGCAGAATTATCCGCACATTAAAACCCAACCAAAAAAGGCCACACAATTGTGTGTGGGGACTTCAACCTGGTCCCGGATGTGTCCCTGGACTCCACCTCTTCAGCGAAGAGACGAGAATCACCTCTAAAAGCGTTCATACAATCCCACAAACTGTATGATGTCTGGCGCTGTCACCATGGCGCCGAAAGTGACTTCACCTTTTTTTCCCCCAGACATCGCTCCTACTCCAGAATTGACTTGTTTTTGTCTGATAAGCATATTTTACAAAAAATATCTAAGTCTGTAATCCACGCCACGACATGGTTGGACCACGCCCCCACCTCTATTACAATCCAAGATCATAACCTTCAACACAATACGTTCCTATGGAGACTAAACAACTCCATAATTCAAAATACTAAATACACCCCAGAAATATCAGAACACATTTCAGAATTCTTTTAATTGAATAAGGGGTCGGTACCTGACCCTGCCGTGGTGTGGAGCGCACAAAAAACGTATATGAGGGGAATGCTTATTAAATTAAGCTCTCATCATAAGCGACAAAGGAAGCAGCGCATAGATGCATTAACGACCCAAATAGCGAACCTAGAAAAGAAACACAAATTTGACCCTCAAAACCCACACACAAACCAACTACTGTCCCTCAGACAGGAACTGAAAACCCTTCTCCTTCATTCCTATGAATTCCTTCAAAGGAAATTTAAAGCATCTTCCTACTCTACCTCCAACAAAGCAGGAAAGACATTAGCCCAACGACTCAAAGGAAGACGAAATAAAACCAGAATAACGCTACTTAAACACCCCCACACTAACACCCCACTGACCAACCCCCAAGACATTGCTGATGCTTTCAGCACCTATTATGAAGACCTATATAACTTAAAACAAGATCCCCAAACCCCCCAACCCACACAAGACAACATTAAAAACTTTCTCACTAAGATCAACCTACCCAAATTATCTACTGACCAACTGACCACCCTGAATGCACCATTCACCGACCTGGAAATCAAAGCTACTATTAATTCATTGCCTAGTGGCAAAGCACCAGGTCCAGACGGGATAATAGGGGAATACTATAAACTATTCTCCAACCAACTAACCCCACACCTCACTGAACTCTTTTCATTTCAATAGTTTTTTATTCAAATTTTCTTGAAATAGTACAAAGTAAAAAAAAAAAGGCAATAGATTATAAGTAGGGAAATAAGGCAAACAAAGTTATGCATCCTTAGTAGACAGATCTTATGTATGTCGGAGTAATACATTTGGCTTATCTATATTATAATATGTGTTATATTCCACTAGGAAGGCAGGAAAAAATAAAAACAAAAACCAAAAACTTTATATAACTAAGTGTGGTCCCCATAGCCGCAACCTGAAACGCGGCCAAGGTTTCCACTGACATAACTGTGTTGCCCAATCCCTCTCGGCCCGCACACCATCTACCCCTCTCCCCCACCGCCCCTTCTGGGTACAAACTGCGGTGATGGACAGGGAGAGACAGATGCAACGCACGCCTACGAGGCCGGCACCACCATTTTATCCTGGTTCCTGTGTTCTATATTCATTTTACTCTGTCTTCTCTTAGAGAATTTCTAGAGTGTTATTCACATAACTTTAAACTAGTAAACAAGTAAACAACAATGGGATATGTTCGACAGATAGGAATGAGGGTTAACATTTTGTGTAGGTAGTAGATATTTAGTTTTAAACTTTATTTTGTTTATACCAATCTAACCATGGCTTCCAGTATACGTGCAAAGACCGAGTATCATTTTGGGATGTGGCAAACATTATTTCGTACGATACATGTAGATTAGTGGTTCTTGTTATCTCAGTGAAAGTTGGCACAGCTTTTTGTTTCCAATGTCTAGTGATTTCCAATCTCATAGCTAGTAGTATGTGTGTAACTATTTTCCTTAGTGGAGGGGAAATTAATTCAATTCCTATGGATAGGATGGCCAGATCTGGTTTCCTAGCGATTTGTGTCCCTGTGATCTGATCTATTATGTTAAAAATGGATGACCATATGGGCTGTAACATTGGGCAATTCCAGAATATATGGATTAATGATCCTCTATGACCACATTGTCTCCAACATAGTGGTGATGTTTGTGTGTCAAATCTTGCTATTCTTGTGGGTGTTAAGTACCATCCCAGTAATAATTTTTGATATAATTCCCATAAGTTAGCACTTTTGGTGGACTTATAGGTAGATGTCAGCGCCCTATTCCACTGTTCAGTTGAATATGTGGTTGACATGTCTAACTCCCATGTCTGCATGGAAGCAGATTTAACAAAGATTGATTTTTGATGCAGAGTGCTATAAAACAGTGAGATGCCTTTGATTGTAGTGGTGGGATTCGACAGGTAGGAGACTATTTTCCAAGGTAGTATAATTGAAGTTGTAGGGATTTTTGCTAGCAAGTGTGAGATTTGGAGGTAGGTGTACAGATCGTTGTTGTTTAAATTATACTCTATTTGAAGTGATCTAAAAGTTTTAGTAGCTGGACCTATTTGGAGATCTATGATTTTAACAATACCTTTGGACTCCCAAGGCTTGATATTAATATTGGGTATTAAAAGCTGCAAGGATGATATGGGTATAGGTATTGATTTATAGGGAGTATCATGGAATGGGGTGTTTAAGAGACTTTTCCAGGCTTTCAGTGCTGTTACAATGGTGGGTGAGATGTCTCTGATTGTTTGAGCCGTAAAGGAACTTACCATGAGTAAGTCTGAAATGTTTTTGTTTGGGCTTTGTTGGTTTTCTAAATCAAACCATCTGGGTATGTGGTTGTGTGAGAACCATTGGCGGATCTGTGCAAGGATGGCTGCTTGATAGTAATCTTTTATGAGGACATGGTCTACTCCTCCCGCACTTCTAGCTTTGATCAATTTTTGAAAGGCGCACCTAGCTTTCTTTTCTTGCCATAGATATTTGTTGACTAGAGATTGTGCCTTGCAAAAAAAAGGAGTTTGGGGCTGGGATGGGTAGGGTACGGAAGAGGTATAGAAATTGTGGTAATATATTCATTTTGAATGCTGCCAACCTTCCCGACCAGGTCAATTCAGTTTTAGAAATGGTGTTTAGCTTGGTGGGGAGATGGTTCAAAAATGAGGTATAGTTTGCTTCAAATAATTGCTCGGTCTTTGCAGTCAGAGTAATGCCAAGATACTGTATTCCTTCTGAATTCCATGAAAATGGGTATTGAGCTTTAAGACTGGTTTCTGTTTGTTTATCTATTCCTAGACTTAGTATATGGGATTTGCCTTTGTTTATTTTATAGTAAGATATACTATTGAACATGGTCAAGGTTTCATATGCCGCTGCCAGGGAAGGACCAACTTCGGTTAGTATCAGAATTATATCATCGGCAAATAAGCTGATGGTATGGTCACCTCCGTTAGTTGGGAAGCCTTTAATAAGAGGATGTTTTCTAATGTGTATGAACAGAGGTTCCATCAGGAGATTAAAGATTAAAGGGGACAATGGGCACCCCTGCCTAGTGCCATTTGATATAGTGAAGGGCTTAGATATGACACCTGACATATATACTCTAGCAGATAGTTTAGAGTACAAAGCTAATATAGCCATGTATATTCTTCCATCGAACCCAAATGACCTCAGCACCTCAGCCAAATATTGCCAATGTATGCGATCGAAGGCCTTCTCTGCATACAGTGTGAGAAGCAGAGAAGGCCTCTTCTGCAGTTCTGCCATATGGATAATATTCACTATTCTACGGGTGGCATCGGAAGTTTGTCTGTTTTGGGTGAATCCCGTTTGATCAGGATGTATGAGTGTGGGTAGTATAGATATTAGACGCGTTGCTATAAGCTTAGCGTATATCTTTAGATCAATGTTTAAAAGTGAAATCGGTCTAAAATTTGTTGGCGAGTTAGGGTCCTTCCCTGGCTTTGGCAACGTGACAATAAGAGCTTCCAACATTTCTGGGGGAAAAGAGGCAGAGGCAGCGACAGAATCACAGACCTGGAGTAAATATGGGGATAAATAGTGTATGAATTCTCTATAGTATTCTCCACTGAATCCGTCCGGACCTGGAGATTTGTTCGATGGAAGGGATTTTATCATATTATGTAGTTCCTGTAGTGTGAATGATTGATTTAGAGATTGGATTTGTGTTTTGTATAATAAGTTTTTATTTTTTAGAACAAGACATTACATGACATGTCCAACAGTGCAAATCTTGTAAACAGTGGCCTCGCAGGGTCATTCAGTAACAATATGTAATATGTGGGTTGAACAAACACATACATTACTATTAACCTAATGTAAAGTGCTCTTCTAGGGAGAACTCTGAGGGACTCGCCAAGTGAATAATCAGAAGTTCTGGGAGCCCCATGTTTCCATGAAGTATGCAAGTTAAGCGGAGCCTGCTTAAGGGCTCGCGAGGGTGTGTTTACGCTGGGGGAATCACCGGAATGTGCGGGGTACGCGGCCCGGTGGCCCACGCCCGGGGCAGGAAGGGGGGGCTCAAAACCTCCATCAGTCCACTTCCCGCTCCCACGCGGGTCCCCGTGACCACGCAACGGTGGTTTAATCATGTGAAATTTGTCTGGTTCTTAGAAATCCAGAGATCTCCCCCAGCGGGTTCCGTTGCTATATTGAATAGCCCATACTTAGCTGTTTCGCATGAGTTTCCCTAGTATTATACCAAAATAACAATAATAAATAGAGAGACACAAAAATAAGAGGGAATAATAAAAAGGGAAGAGGAAAAAAAAAAAGAAAAGGAGAGAGAGATGGGGGGGAATGGTAAGAGCGGGAAGAGGGAATAGGAGAGGGAAGGGGGGGAAAGGGGGAAGGGAATGGGTCAGGTTACCTGCAAGAACTGGTGAGCTTCCTCTGCCACTGTGACGAACCCCTCGGAGCTGGATTCGTTGTCCCACGGGTAGGTCAGGTTTTGGGGTCTTGCATACAGGGTTAAGTTTTTGTTAGCCTGAGTACTCTAAGAGTAGGGTCTGCCAGCTCCAGCAGTGCAGCGTCTAGACTAGACGACACCGCGGTGGAGCCAGAGGTGTATTCAGCCCATGACATCCAGATTGCATGGAATCGGTCTTCACGGCCTTTATTGGTCGCTACCCAATCCTCGGCCTCCCGGATCTCACTCACCTTTCCGATCCACTCAGCACGAGTGGGGGTCGTATGTTTTTTCCAGTGAATTGGGATCAGGCGCCTAGCCGCATTTAATAAGTGCGGCAGCACACTTTTCTTGTATTTTCGTAGTGAGATCGGGGGGACCTGCAGGAGAAAGTGGGTCGGGAGGAAGGGGATTTCTATCTCTGTCACTATTTTGATTTGGTCACGTATATCTTCCCAGAAGGATTTAATTTGAGGGCAATCCCACCATATGTGTTTCAATGTACCTTTCTGACCACATCCTCTCCAGCATAGCTCAGATGTGGAAGGGTAGAAGCGGGCCAGGTCCGCAGGCACCCTGTACCAGCGGGATAGCAGCTTAAAGTTCGTTTCCTGGGTCTTGGACTCTATTGAGGATGAATGGGTAAGCTGATACAAGTGAGTTAAGTCTGTCTTTGTGAATACAATGTCTAGGTCTTTTTCCCAATGTCTGATAAAGGCGGGTGTAGTGTTGGGGAAGGAGGAACCTAGTAATTTATAAAGTTCCGAGACCAAGTGTGGTGTAGGTTCTTCTGCGATAAAGAGTTTTTCGAGGTGGGTGAGAGAAGAAGGGTCTCTAATCTTGTGGCCTTGTAATTGAAAGAAGTGATGTAGTTGTCTGTACTTCCAAAAGTTCATTGGGGTACCCTGTTTGCCTGTAGGCAGGTATTCGTAGCCCAGGAGTTTGCCGTCTTTCATGAGTTTGCCACAACTGGCGTCCCCTCCCTCTATCCACGATTCAAAAAAACCTATTTGTTCTCCCGGGGGGAACCAAAGGAAACCTCCCAATGGGGCCAGTGGGGACACCGAGGGAGCCAATTTTAGCAGCGGGTTAATCTTATCCCAGGTTGACAGTACCTGGGTTGTCAAGGGGGACGTTGTCTCCGACAGTCCTCTATGCTCTCGGGACAGCCAGGGAGCATATGATAAGTTCCTACCCGCTAAACATTTCTCTAGTGGTACCCATATCTTAGAGCAAGAGTGGAAACGCCAGTTGAGCATCCTCTGTATCGCTATAGCCCAATAGTATCTTCTGACATCTGGAAGGCCTAGGCCTCCGTTTTGTTTCGAGCGACGTAGGACTCGTAGAGCTATCCTGGGTTTGCGCGCATTCCATGTAAATTCAGACAGTATGCTAGATATCTTATCAAAGAAAGATCGGGGTAGTCGAATTGGTAGCATCTGTAACAGGAACAGTATGCGCGGTAGAATATTCATTTTTATTATGTTCACCCTTCCCAGCCATGTGAAGGCTATCTGTGTCCATTGGGATAGGTCTTTCTTAATGGTAGTTATCAGTGGGAGGTAATTTGCGGTATACAGGTTGTTAAAATTATCTGTGAGTTGTATACCAAGGTATCGAATAGCTGACGTGGCCCAGGTGAAAGGGAAGGCTGATTTGAGGCTCATTGTTAATTGGGGTGACATGCAAATAGGGAGTATTTCTGACTTTGAATAATTAATTTTAAAGTTTGAAAGAAACCCAAAGAGCTTCAGTTCCCTCATCAGGTTGGGCAGAGAGATCAGGGGGTTTGAAACATGGAACAGGACATCGTCGGCATATGCCGAGAGTTTATGCTCCGTGTTACCTACTGTGAGTCCCCTGATGTCGGGGTTAGCGCGTATTGTGCAGAGCAAAGGCTCCAGCACTAATGCGAACAGGAGAGGTGATAGGGGACACCCCTGTCTCGTGCCATTTCTGATGGGGAAGCGAGCCGAGAGGGTTCCATTTACCTTGACTTGTGCGCAAGGCGTCGAGTATAGAGCTAATATAGAGGATAGCATTCTCGGACCCATCCGCAGTGATCGAAGCACCTCCGTCAGGTAAGACCAGTCAACGCGATCGAACGCTTTTTCAGCGTCTGTTGACAGTATGAGGTAAGGCTGTGGCTCGGGGCGGGCCCGGGCCCAGTGAGTAAGGTGTACCGCTCTGATAGAGTTGTCCCTGGCTTCTCTACCTGTTATGAATCCCGTTTGGTCTGGGTGGATAATGTCGGGTATAAGGTATTTAAGTCTGTTCGCTAGTGTTTTCGCTAAAATTTTTATATCTAGGTTAAGGAGCGATATTGGCCTATAGCTCGGGGGCACGGTGGGATCCTTGCCCTCTTTCGGGATTACAGTGATGTGTGCCAAAAGTGCCTCTGATGGAATGGTTCCTCCTTCAGCAATGGAATTAAAATAGTTGCACATGGGTGTCTCTAGGTGGGTCAGGAAGGCTTTATAGTATGCCTTAGTGAACCCATCCGGTCCAGGACTCTTTCCGTTGGGCAAGGAATTCACCGTGGCCCGAAGCTCGTTCAGGGTAATCGGGGCGTCTAAGTCTGAGGATTGCTCTTCTGTAAGTGTCGGGAGTTTGGCTGCAGTCAGATATTTTCGGATCGTGCTTTGTCTAGTGTCTCGTGATTCAGGGGAGGGGTCAGAGTCTATGTTGTACAATTTAGCGTAGTAAGCTCGAAATTCAGCAGCAATTTTAGATGGGTGTAGAATCGGTGTACCCGAGGCGCTATGTAGTTTATGTATATATGTCTGGGCTTGACGTTTCCGAAGGGCCCGTGCTAACATGCGGCCGCATTTGTTTCCGTGTTCATAGTACCTGTGTGCCATGAATCGGAATTGTTTGCGTGTTTGACGGTCGAGCAGGCGTAAGAACAGTTCGCGTAGTTCTGTCAGCTTTTCTAGTTCTTCAGGGTGTCCGTTAGCTTTGTGCCTGAGTTCTGCTTTTTGGAGTTCGGTGAGTACTCTTAAAAAGTCTGCCTGTCGTATCTTTTTAAGCCTACTCCCCTGGGAAATCAGAGCCCCCCGAACCACAGCCTTGTGGGCCTCCCAAACCGTCCCCTCGCTCAGCTCGCCTATAGGGTTTTCTGCAAAATAATGAGTTAAAGTGTCCGCGACCTCAGCTACCGCCACCGCATCGTCCAGTATGTTCTCATTAAGTCTCCAGGTCCGAACTCCCCGAGAGCCCGACGGCAAGGAAAAGGCCATCGTCACTGGGGCGTGGTCGGAAATGGAAATGGATCCGATGTCTGCAGACTGTAAAAGTTCAAGAATATTTCGATCCACATAAATGTGGTCGATTCTTGTGTATACGTTGTGTACTGTGGAGTAATAGCCGAAGTCGCGGTCAGATGGTCTAAGCGCTCGCCAACTGTCGGTGAGCAAGTGGGACTGCATAGTCTTGCGAAAGTGCTTCAAAAATGCGTAGGAGTGAGAGGGTCTTGCATGGGAGGTGTCTAGCATTGGGTCAGGGCTAACGTTAAAATCACCTCCTAAGATTAGAAAGCCTTCTCTGAATTCAGCCAAGCGATCTAGTGTAGTGTCTATAAAGGTGAGTTGATTTGCATTCGGAGCGTAAATAGTGGCGAATGTATATTTTTGGCCAGCAATGAGGCCCTTTAGGAAAACAAATCTCCCCAAGGGGTCTGTCTCGTGTTCAGCTGGCTGAAAAGGGCATGACTTGTGTATGGCGATAGCTGTCCCTTTAGATTTAGGGGTCGGGGATGTGCTGATAAACCATTGGTTAAAAAGGTGAGTAGGTAATTTGGGAAGTGACTTTTGCGTAAAGTGGGTTTCCTGGAGGAAGACCACTTGGGTTTTTAGGCGTTTTAATTCCCCCCAAAGCTTACTACGTTTGTGTGGGGAACAAAGTCCCCGTACATTATACGTACTTACCCGTAGGGAAGCCATAGGATGGAATATGGGTGTTCAATGTGTGCAATTTGCGGGGGGTCCGTCACAGACAGCAAGGTGGAGCAACCTACAATAGGGGGGGAGGGGGTAGGAAAGAGACAAGAGGAGGAGGGAGAGAAAACAAAACATGTGTAAGAGGAAGAACATGAAAACATGGTCATAACCATCAAAACAGTATGGATGCTACCATCCACGCATGTAAAACAACTACTAAGGGTCGTGTCGAGGAGCCCCCCCCTAGAGAGGGGAAGGACTCCAGGCCACGACCCCTTATCCCAAAGGGGATTAGTGCCCAAAAAAAACAGGGCGGCCTACTAGGGGGTTAGTGTGCCGTCTATAAGAGAGGGCAGGAGGTCCTCCGTCTCCGTCCACCGCGTCTGATATGGTGCGGTTAGACATGAGGAGAATGATGGTGCTTCGGGGAACTCAAAAATGTGCACACCGTCAAGCAGCCTTCCGGCTAATGTTAAGGGGATAATCTAAGTGCAATATGTATAAAGAAAGGCACTTGGGTATATTTAAAACGTGAAAAAGGAAAAAAAAAAAAAAAAAAAAAAAAAATACAATCCCAGTTACAGATCATTTGTCCCAGAAAGGGATGATGCTAATGTCCGGGTAGGGACATTCCCAGCGAAGATTCAGAGAGATGCCGTCTGCGATTCCTCCTGCGATTCTGATTTCTGGCTGGTTGCCACGGTTGGTGGGTAGGTAGTTTGTCGTTTCCCGGTTCTGAGGAACATCTCCAGTCAGGAAAGTCCACCGGGTCCAGGTCTAAGGAAGTCAAAAAATGTGGGAGGTCATCTTTGTTGCGAAGAGTTGTGGTTCTACCATCCTTAGTGACTTGGAGGCTGAAGGGGAATCCCCAGCGATACACCAGGCCTGCGTCTTGGATAGCTGTTAGGAGAGGGCGAAGTGCTCTGCGTTGCATAAGAGTGCGCCTCGAGATGTCCTGATAAAAGGCCAGGTGTGCTCCATCAAAATCAAAGTACGGTTTCCCCCTCATTTTTTGCATGATGCGGTCTTTAAGCGTATACTTATGTAATTTACATATGATATCTCTTGGATTGTTCGCATCTTGGGATGGGGGCTTCAGGGCCCTGTGCGCACGGTCTATTTCTATTGTAGCAGTGGCAGGCAGTCCTAATATTTCCTTAAAGACTCCTTCCAGGGTGGGGATTATGTCTCTGGGCCCAGTAGCTTCAGGAAGGCCTCTTATCCTGATATTTGCCCGTCTGCTGCGGTTCTCTGTGTCGTCCAGCTGACATAGCAGGGCCTCAATCTGTTGGCCCTGTATGTTACACTTGTCTTGTAGTTTAGAAATGACAGGGAGAGTGTCCTCAAATTTCTGTTCCAGAGTGTCAAGTCTGCCCCCCAAGTGATTTGTATCAGCTTTGAGCTGAGCAATATCTTCCTTAAGAGCTTTTTCCACTCTGTCAGCAAAGCGTTCAAGATCAGCTTTCGTGGGTAGGGACATAATATGGCGCCTGATGTCTGCATCTGCCAGGGGATCCAGGTCAGTGGAGTCTCCGTTTTGGGAAGTGGGGGAGCCTGGGGAGATCAGGGGGACTGAGTCACTCACCGACCCTGGAGATGGAGCGGGGGAGTCCTCTAGTTGCTGTGACTGGCCTGCGGAGGTCTTTGCTGCCTTGTTAGCACGCTGTGTCTTCCCGGTCGGCGCCATCTTGGAAGGCTCGCGGCCTCTCCCGGTCTGCCCAGAGTAAAAGGAATCCAGCTGGGATTGCCGTGATCGGTCAGTCCGTTGCGGCTGGGATGATGCCCGGTGTCTCTGGGACATAATTCGCTGCGGGTGCGGGTGTTACCTCCGCTGTGGAGCTGATAATGTGCTGCGGTGGAGCGGAGCTGAGAAGGCACACGTCCTCACTCCTCCATAGTCCGGACACGCCCCCGGATTTGTGTTTTAGTCAGTTTTGGTATTTCTAATTTAGAAAGAAAGTTATTTATATCATCAATCTTAGGTTGTGTTGTGCTGGGATCATCTTTTAAATTGTATAGTGTTCCGTTCATTCAACTCCCAAGGGAAACTAAGAAAATATACTCGCGCAACTACATACCACTCTTACAACAAATTCAATCCACTTCACAACAAATAGCAAAGCATGAACTCTCATGGTCGGGCAGACTTGCGGCATTTAAGATGATATGCCTCCCCCAAATACTTTATCATTTTAGAACCCTACCCATACCTCTGCCCACTACCTTCTTCAAATCTCTCAAAACTATTTTCAACAAATACCTATGGAATGGGAAAAAAACGAGGAGTGCCCAACACAACTTAGTAAAACACAAACTAGTCGGTGGAACAGGATCTATAGACTTTGAGGACTATTACTTAGCAACAATCCTAGCTCAACTACCTTCCTGGCTCCAAACACAACCCACTACACTTTGGGGACAAATTAAAAACTCCTCACTAACGCAACCTAATCTGAGAACTTGGATACTTAGTATTCCACTGGGCACCATAATACCAAAAGCATTATCCCCGACCATGAGAGCATCGGCACTCGCCTGGAAAAAATCATCAACCTTACTGACATCCACACCCGCCACATCTCCAAGTTACATACCTTTGGAATCCCTAACTCACACATTACCAGAAATCTCTCTATCACCTTGGATCACCAAAGGCATGCATTTCATACAGGATCTAATACATAACAACCACATTAAATCATTCGCACAACTTCAGTCCGAATTCAATCTAACTACGTCTGACAACTTCACATACATCTGCCTACACCACTACCTAAATACTCTACCCCTCCCCCTCTACAATATACACCCTAAAACCTGGGAATATCTCACCAACACAGCCACTAAAACCAGAGGTATATCTTACTTCTACAACACTCTCCACAACAAACGTACCTTCCATAAACTAACACCCCACCAAAGTTGGGAAAATGACCTAGCCCATGCTTATACAGATGACCAATGGAAACTTGCCCTCAAAACCATGTATACGGCCACTAAATGCATTGCCCTATGGGAACTCACACTAAAAATTACACTACGTTGGTATCTCACCCCAGCCAGAATTACAACCTTTAATCCAAAAATCCCCAACATATGCTGGAGATGCCATTCTTCTCCTAGCGACATACTTCATGTACTCTGGACATGCACTAAAATCCACAAATACTGGGAAAAAAATTTTAGGTTAATCTCGAACATAACCCACATTAAAATTCCTCCCTCCCCAGCACTGGCGATACTTAACCTAACCACAGAATCAATCCCATACTCATTCAGGCCAGTAGTTACTCATATCCTCTTGGCAGCAAGACTCAACATAACCAGACATTGGAAGTCTGACAATCTCCTGACAATAGCCCAAGTCATTGACTTAGTGGCCCTTCACTATAGCTACGAGATCACAACAGCTACGTACACTGGCCAGGCGACGAAAATACACAAGAACTGGCAACCATGGACTAACTGGACTACACACTGCGCAACCCACACACCTAAACATTGATATATAGTTCTTCTTCTTGACCGAGCAATACCTTTACATAGGCAAGAGAAACAAGATGTAAGCAATGGCTAGTACTAACTAGCACATATTTATCAAGGTAAACTCATACTAAACAGGGCCTCTTCACTCCTGTGGCACTAAAGTTCCCATTTGGGGTGCGACACTAGTGAAGAGGACTAAAACTATGCAATTACGAGTTATATTTCTGGAAATCTAGAATCTACAATAGTTATATGTTTAATAAACGTTACAGCCAACCCTGGTTGGTGAACAGCAATACAAATTGAACTCATAAGATGTACCGTATACCTTGTATTGACTAACCAGAACGACATACACTGTCCAATTGTACAATGTAATTTGCTTGAAAATTTCAATAAAAATATGGAAATTAAATGGGTTAGCCTGCAGTAGGTGGCTAGCCTTCATGTCGGCGGGACCGTTTTAATTTTTTTTATTTTCCATGTTCGGTGGGTGGCGTGATTGACAATGGATTTACATCTGGGGACACTATTTTTTTTTTTAATATGGGAATTGTCAAAAACTGTGTGTTTTTATTACTATTTGACACTTTTTTAATAAATGGGTAGGAGTACTATGTACTCCATACTCATTCTCATAGGGGGGGTGGGATCTGGGGGCCCCCTTTTTAAAGGGGACTTCCAGATTCCAAAAAGACCCCTGCCCACAGACCCCCACAACCACCGGCCACAGTTGTGGGTTTTAGGCCATTGTCCCTATCAACATAGGGACAAGGTGCTTTGGGGTGGGGGGGCTCCCTGTGAATGGTTGGTAATCTGTGTGGAAGCATGTGGCGCTGCTTTGGTGCCATCTTGATGCTGCTGTATGGCCAATTGGAGAGAAGAATTCAGTATGGCGGCGTGGTCCAGGCGGCTTGCTTTTTGGACATAATGTCTGGGTGTTGCATGTAAGATCTCCCCTACAGTGGGAGAAGTGCTGCTAGGAGCTGAGTGGAGCTGGAAGATTATGCTGCCATCTTGCTCCGCATCCCCCTCCCCCAACTGCCACTTTTGCTGAAAAGCTTGGTCTGTTAAAGGAAGTTAAAAAGTAACACACTTACTGGCAGGATCAACAGGTAATAACATTATTATCATGTTACACATGCATTGTTGCCTTTAACCACCTCAAGTTCAGACATTTTAACCCCCTTCTAGTTCAGGCTATTTTTCAGCTTTCAGAATACTGAATGCCAATTACTCAGACGTGCAACGCTGTACCCAAATTAAATTTGTATCATTTTGTTTTGACAGATAGAGCTTTCTTTTGGTGGTATTTAACCACTATAGTTTTTTTTAGCTATATATATAAGAAAATACCCAAAATTTGGAAAAAAACATGTTTTTCTTAGCTTTTCCAGGCTCTCCTGTTCTACCAGGGAGCCTGGGACTGAAGCCAGCAGTTCCACAGGCTTACCATAGAGACGAGGAAGGAAGGGAAGTTCCCCGATCATCCCCAAGTTCAATGAAACTGGAAGCGACAAGCATTCAATAACTTACGGTTTTGGTTTGTTGTTCACAAGCTGTTACCGGTTGTTATTGATCAAGGGATGTATATAAAAGAGACAGTGAAAAAAAAATCCAAACAAATGAAATAATAAAGTTTAAAACAAAATTCAAGTGAATTGATCCCCATGGGCAAATGCAAAAGAATACTGTAAGTTGACACTGCATGCATATGTAAACGGCAACTGCACAACACAATTGAGATATCGTCGTGAATGTTAGAGAAGGAGCAATGATTCTAACACTAGACCTCCTTTGTAACTCTAAACTGGTAAACTGCAAAGGCTTTTAACCGTTGCCTATGGAGAGAGGCTGGGTGAGGTGATTGACAACCGAGGCCAGAAGGGCGCAGGAGCTGCAGCCCCCCTGTCAGTTTTATGTTATTTTATATTGATGTAAGTGCATTTTAACATAATAAAAGCAGTTTAAAGCAATATTACATATCCCTATGTCCTGTGAGCTTGGTTGCAGAGCGGAGGAAGTTTGGTCAAACTCTGAAAGGGACCACACACTTATTTGTCCTTGATGGTCCATATACCACCATCCTGGAACATGTAAGGAGGAATACCATTAGTGACAACACCTGAGTCTGAGAAGGATTGATACCCAGTGGGGTAGGCGTTTGTGACCTGATCTAACACAGGGCCACATCACTGAGCATAAATTTGAAGTGTGGTGAAATGTGGTGAACTGTGAATAATATTGGTATTCTTATGTAATAAGAAAACACAAGAGACTTTTTTGCATGTGGAAAAAAAATATACTTTATTTATTTTGGTTTTTATATGTTTTTTTTTTTTTAATTCCTTTATTTTGTTATGAAAAAGGCATAGATACATAAACCAGTATAAGTCCAGTCATACATTTTCAGACATTAACACAATTTGATTCTGTTAGATTGAGACTGAAAACCAGTATCAAGTATACACAAACATATGGGATAATACAGGTATGTTCCAGCCAAAATTATATCTTTTACATACATAGTGAAGCAAGGTGACCTAAAAATGGGCCTCCTTGCATAAACATCAAACTGGTCATACACAATATTGTTATGCATTAAAGTGTTTAAACGTTTTAAGACAAATATATCGCATAATATATTAATAAACATTTCCGGCTCACCGTATATTAAGTATTCACAATATTTCCATTACCGCCGTCACCACGGCTACGTAGCGAGCATGCAAGTACAGAGAACATAAAGAGGAAAACAAAATAGAAATTAGAACAGATATCTAGATGGGAAAGAAGCGAAAAAGGCATAGAGGAGGGGAAAGAAGAGGAGGACCAAAAGGGGTTAAGGGGAAGAAATGGCTGCGACACCGCCCCCTACCGACCTCATCCCCAACACTTCTAGAGGATGCGTATAGGTACTTGTTTAGATAATAGCTACGGAGTTGTCATCTCAGGTAGCCTGGGTTTGTGCCTGAGCTATCTTGTGTAGGTATGTGTTAGTGCTTACAAAATATCTCCAGGGCCTCCATTTGTCATTAAATTGTTCCTCCTTATTTTGCAAAGTTGCAGTCAGTTCCTCCATACGGAGGATACAATTTACTTTAGAATACCACAGGACCTTGGTTGGTGGAAGGGGTTCACGCCACAATGCAGGAATACAAGCTCTCACTGCATTTAGGAGTTGCATTGTCAGTGTTTTCTTATACTTTCGGGTCGGTCTCGGGGTCAGATGCAGAAGACATGCAGCTGGATTGTCTTTAAGATCGACCGAGGTCAAACTTTGAATGGTCGATGTCACCCCCTCCCAGAAAGGCCTCAACACTGGACACGCCCAAAAGACATGTAACATACTTCCAACTTCTGTGTTGCACCTCCAACATCTATCTGATAACGAAGGGTTCATTTTATGTAACACATATGGGACTCTATACCATCTGATCATGATTTTATACCCCGATTCTTGATAGTGGCTCGCAATCGAGGATTTGTGTGCTAATACCAAAACTTTCTCTATTTGTTGTGTGGAAAACTGGATCCCCAAGTCCATTTACCATTTCAATAGAAACTCTGGGGTCGGATCTTCCCTCTGATTAGTAAGGAGACTGTATAGAAATGAGAGCATGTGCCTCGTTGGTTCCCCAGATTTGCATAGAGATTCCAAAGGAGTGAGATCACGGGGGACATAGGAAGATTTCTGGAGAGTCTTCAGAAAATGTCTGAGATGCATGGTGCTGAGATTATCTAATGGTGGCTCCGTAAGTCTAGAGATGGTGGAAGCAGAAGAAAACTCTCCTTGGGGCCAAACCTCACCCAGGGACTGTCTCTCAAATGCAATCAGTTGTCTTAATCTACGGCTAGTTAAACCGGGAATGAAATCCGGATTTCCTATGACAGGTGTCATGGGGGAGGGTAGCACTGATATGTCCGTATTGCGGAATATTCTCCTCACTGCCATGAGAGTGGCCCCTATCAGAGAGTGAGCTTTCAGGTCCACCGGGGGCAGAGACATAAGCCACGGGGACGAGAGCAAAGGGATGGAGGCATCTTCAACTTCCATTCTTACCCATTGTTTTGAGTCTTTGTTACAATGCTAATCAACAATCCTGGCAAGGTGCACTGCTTTGTAATATCGGAGAATGTCCGGGAGACCTATGCCTCCTCTCTCCTTGGGTCTGGTCAATGTTTGCATTTTCGTTCTGGGAGACTTATGAGCCCAAATAAAATCCCACACTATAGTCTGAATTTGCTTAAAAAAGGTCAATGGTATCTTTATCGGCAGTGTTTGGAGTATGTATAAAACCCGTGGTAGAGCCGTCATTTTCAGGGCATTACATCGCCCAAACCAGGTCAAAGTCAAATTATGCCAAGTCTGGAGGTCTATTTTAAGTCTTTGTAGTAGAGGTAGGTAGTTATGTGTATACAAATGTGTCAGGTCCGGAGTGATGTCTACTCCCAGGTAGCGTATAGATTTTTCTGCCAACCGGAACGGGAAGGATTTGCACATGATCCGTGCTTCTGAGACTGGTATTGTAACATTTAACACTGCGGACTTGGCACAGTTGACCTTAAAATTTGATACATCGCCATACAATCTTAGAGCCGCTAGGATGTTAGGTAATGATATATGTGGATTGGATACGAAGAAAATCAGGTCATCAGCGAAAGCCGCAATTTTGTGATGTCCTGAGGGCTTCGTAATCCCGGTGATATTGAGATTTCCTCGGACACTGCATAGGAATGGCTCAAGCGTCAAAATAAAAATGAGTGGAGAAAGGAGGCACCCCTGTCTCGTCCTGTTAGCGATGTTGAAAAAGTCCGAACGCCACTCGTTAACCCGCACCGCCGCTGAGGGAGCAGAGAGATGAGATCCAATCCCTCATATTTGGTCCAATACCAATATGTTCCAGTGTGGCCCGCATAAAATGCCAGGCCACCCTATCAAAAGCCTTCTCTGCGTCTGTTGAGAGCAGCAGAAAAGGCTTTTTAACAGACCGTGCTTTGTGTATAAGGTTGATGACCCTTATGGTATTGTCTCTCGACTCCCTCAGCGGTACGAACCCTGCCTGGTCGAAGTGGATTAAATGTGGCATATGCGGTAGTATTCTGTTTGCGAGAATTTTGGAGAACAATTTAAGATCTACGTTTAGTAGCGCAATTGAGCGGTAATTGCTACAGTGGTTAGAGTCTTTCCCTTCGTTTGGTATTAGAGATATAAATGCCCGTAGCGAGTCTGCCATGTTAGTACTGCCTCCTTTTAACGTGTTGTATGCTTTCAGGAAGTGAGATGATAAATTAGTCACAAAGGTCTGATAGTAGGTCAGGGTAATGCCATCCGGCCCAGGTGCCTTCCTCGGCTTCGTTTGTGCCAAGGCTGTCGAGAGTTCTTCAGACGTGATGTCAGTCTCCAAGGAGTCTCCTACATCAGCTGGTAGGGTAGGCATACCGGAGGACCTGATGTATTCCCCTGATGCCGCAGCCTTTTCAGTTAAGGACTCTGCGGATTCCCCCCTGTGTAAATTATACAGTTGTTGATAATAAGCAGCAAATTCATTTGCTATATCCTTAGTAGGGATGAGCCGAACACCCCCCGGTTCGGTTCGCACCAGAACCTGCGAACGGACCGAAAGTTTGCACGAACGTTAGAACCCCATTGACGTCTATGGGACTCGAACGTTCAAAATCAAAAGTGCTCATTTTAAAGGCTAATTTGCATGGTATTGTCCTAAAAAGGGTTTGGGGACCCGGGTCCTACCTCAGGGGACATGTATCAATGCAAAAAAAACTTTTAAAAACGGCAGTTTTTTCGGGAGCAGTGATTTTAATGATGCTTAAAGTAAAAAAAAAAAAAGTGAAATATTCCTTTAAATATCGTACCTGAGGGGTGTCTATAGTATGCCTGTAAAGTGACGCGTGTTTCCCGTGTTTAGAACAGTCCCTGCACCAAATGTCATTTTTAAAGGAAAAATCTCATTTAAAACTGCTTGCGGGTTTAATGTAATGTCGGGTCCTGGCAATATGGATGAAAATCAGTGAGACAAACGGCATGGGTACCCCCCAGTCCATTACTAGGCCCTTTGGGTCTTGTATGGATATTAAGGGGAACCCCGCACCCAAATTAAAATAAGGAAAGGTGTGGGGCCACCAGGCCCTATATACTCTGAACAGCAGTATACAGGCGGTGCAAACAAGACAGGGACTGTAGGTTTGTTGTTAAAGTGGAGTTCCACCCAAAAGTGGAACTTCCACTAATCAGATTCCTCCCCCCCTCCGGTGACACAGTTGGCACCTTTCAGGGGGGAGGGGGGTACAGATACCTGTATATTACAGGTATCTGTACCCACTTCCGGCATAAATAGCCGCAGAATCTGCAGTTATTTACGCCACTTCCTGCTTCCTCCCGCTGCCTGCTGGGAAACACACACGGGTCCCAGAGGCAGCAGGGAGCATTCGTATTGCGCGGCGCGACTCGCGCATGTGCAGTAGGGAACCGGGAAGTGAAGTCGCACGGCTTCATTTCCTGATTCCCTTACCAAAGATGGAGGCGGCAGCACCCGAGGACGGAGAGACGCTTCGGCCTCGGGTGCCGACATCGCGGGCGCCCTGGACAGGTAAGTGTCCATGTTTTAAAAGTCAGCAGCTGCAGTATTTGTAGCTGCTGACTTTTAAAATTTTTTCTTTCGGCGGCGCTCCGCTTTAAGTAGAATCTCTTTGTAATTTTGAACGGGTACATTTTTAACGTGTTTAGCTCCAGCCAAAAAATCTTTTTTAAGCTTTTTGGAAAACATAGGGAAGGGTTATCACCCCTGTGACATTTGTTTTGCTGTCTTTCCTCCTCTTCAGAAGATTTCACCACACTTTTTGTCCCAATGAAAAATGTTTTTTGAAAATTTGGGTTTTTTTGTGGAACAAGGATTGGAAAGCATCAGTGGAAAGGAGAAATGTTTTTCCCATATTAACTCTTACAGGAGAGAATTTCCCTTCCTAGGGGTAGATTTCATCTCACTTCCTGTTGTCTCCATCCATTTGCAAGTAGGAGTCGTTTGTAAGTTAGTTGTTTGAAAGTAGGGTCCTGCCCTATATACTCAGCAGAAATTTGGGCCTTAGGTGTTGCTGTGGCCACAACACTGTAAGCCCTCACAGGGCCCTGCTATGAAATATTAGATCAAGAATTGTAATTACATGCCCCTGTTGAACAGGAGCTGAAAAATTAGGCCTTAGGCACTGGTGCTGGTGCCACAACACTGCAACCCCTCACAGACACTCTAGTTGGAAGGCAGGAACGAGCCCTGCTGCAAAGTATTGCATCTAAGTGTGTAGAGGTCAAGTACAGCGCTGCGCTAGAAAATATAAACAGCAGCCAACACACCCGTAGACTCAGGATAAAATAAACAATATAAATACAAAAAGTGTGGCGCTATAAACTATGTGTAAAGGTGATAAATAAATGGTACGTATACAGTGACTTCAAAAACAAATGTACCGGTGTAAATCAAAAAAACTCCGTGAATGGATGTGACAGTGACAAATAATAACACTTAAATTCATAAAATAAATTAGGTAGTGTAAAAAGTCACAAAATATTGTTAGATATAAAATATAAAGTCCAAATGAGTAAACAAACAAAAGCAAAAAAGTCTGTGATGGCAGTGCAAAAATTGATGGTAAACAGGTGTCTCCTGGACATGCAGGGGGATTGTTCAGACCCGACAACCTGGTAGGTGGGTGGGCCGTAGGGAGACCAAAGGTGCACAGAGGATTGAAATCAGTGCCAGAACCATCACCAGAAATTGAGGAGGCTTACCAGAAGGATTGGCCTAAAATTGGCGTATGCCACACAGGTCAAAAAGGCTTTATGACCGACCGGTCAAGGTATTATATTAGGTCAGATGACATCACATAGATGGGGGGAAGAAATCAGCACGGCTTCCTCGTCAATGGGTACACCATGGGCCAAACGAATAATTGGTATAACATGTGAGGGATAAAAACACTCACATAGCGTGATAACGTTTCAACTTGGATTTATTTAAAAAATGTTAAATCAAGATCAACTCACATTTTCAGAAGATAAAACAGACATGTAATCTTGTAGCGGTAGTCATGAGGGGTCCACCCCACATGTTTCAACTAAACAGTTTTCATCTGGGGTGTGGACCCCCTCATCCCACCGCTCTATAAATAAACAATTAATGACCCCCACTGGGAGTGTCCGAAACCGGAAGTGCTTCGAATGACCTTCATTTCCGGTTCAGGGGGTACTAGTCTACTAGTCGTTCTTTATGATCTGAAGGGAACAAGATAATGGCATCTATAATTTATTAAAAATCATGCTTAACAATAAAAAAGGCGAAAGAAAGAACTTAAAAAATGTGTGAATACAGCTTGGCTTTGGTCCAGATATTAAGTCCGGAACCAAGCCTCGCTGTCATTTTACCATATCTGATAGGTGTGAGGGCAACGACACCGCCGCGCTCCACACACTATATCAAGCCTCTCTGTCAAGTCGCGCGATGACGTCACGCGCAGGTCGGAGTGGCGGCGGCTATGCGTTCCACGCTTGGTTAACCAAGCCTCGCTATAGGAATGCCAGCAACCACATCCAATCGTGTTGTAACTTTGCAGAATTAAAAAAGTATAAATACAGCTTAGCTTTGGTTTGGTTATTAAAACCGAAACCAAGCCTCACTGTCAATTCCACATATCAGATAAGGAGTGAGCGTAGCGACACCGCCGCGCTCCACACAATATCCCAAGCCTCATTGTCAAGTGGCGCGATGACGTCACGTGCAGATCGGAAGAGCAGCGGCTATGCGCTCCACGTTTGGTCAGCCAAGCCTCGCTTTAGGAACGCCGGCAACCGCATCCAATCAGGTCATGTCTAAGCAGGAACTAAAGCCCGGCCCAAAAAACTAACCGGAAGAACCGCCAAAATGAAATCACAGGGGGACATATATATTTATAAAATATATAAGGGCTTGGACAAGCAAAATATGTGGAATTTTCATAAAAAATGTATAAATGTATAAAACATAAAAAATTAATAATTGTAATAAAAATGTGTAAAAAACGGGAACCGAGTGTCGAGTCCATAGAATATTTTATATTGTAACACAAGTTACGGGAAAAAGACAATTTTTTTTTTTTGCACAAAGTTGTCACTAAATGATATATTGCTCAAACATGCCATAGGAATATGTGAAATTACACCCCAAAATACATTCTGTTGCTTCTCCTGAGTACGGGGATACCACATGTGTGAGACTTTTTGGGAGCCTTGCTGTGTACGGGACCCCGAAAACCAAGCACGCCTTCAGGCTTTCTAAGGGCGTAAATTTTTGATTTCACTCTTCACTGCCTATCACAGTTTCGGAGGCTATGGAATGCCCAGGTGGCACAAACCCCCCCCAATAGACCCTATTTTGGAAAGTAGACACCCCAAGCTATGTGCTGAGAGGTATAGTGAGTATTTTGCAGACCTCACTTTTTGCCACAAAGTTTTGAAAATTGAAAAAAGAAAAATATATATTTTTTTCTTGTCTTTCTTCATTTTCAAAAACAAATGAGAGCTGCAAAATACTCACCGTGCCTCTCAGCAAATAGCTTGGGGTGTCTACTTTCCAAAATGGGGTCATTTGGGGGGGGTGTGCCACCTGGGCATTCCATGGCCTCTGAAACTGTGATAGGTAGTGAAGAGTGAAATCAAAAATTTACCCCCTTAGAAATCCTGAAGGCGGTGATTAGTTTTTGGGGCCCCGTACGCAGCTAGGCTCACAAAAAGTCCCACACTTGTGGTATCCCCATACTCAGGAGAAGCAGCTAAATGTATTTTGGGGTGCAAATTTCACATATGCCCATGGCCTGTGTGAGGAATATATCATTTAGTGACAACTTTTTGTAATTTTTTTTTTTGTCATTATTTAATCACTTGGGACAGAAAAAAATGTATATTCAATGGGCTCAACATGCCTCTCAGCAATTTCCTTGGGGTGTCTACTTTCCAAAATGGGGTCATTTGGGGGGGGGGTTGTACTGCCCTGCCATTTTAGCACCTCAAGAAATGACATAGGCAGTAGGGATGAGCTTCGAGTTCGAGTCGAACTCATGTTCTACTCGAACATTGGCTGTTCGCAAGTTCGCCGAACAGCGAACAATTTGGGGTGTTCGCGGCAAATTCGAATGCCGCGGAACACCCTTTAAAAGTCTATGGGAGAAATCAAAAGTGCTAATTTTAAAGGCTTATATGCAAGTTATTGTCATAAAAAGTGTTTGGGGACCCGGGTCCTGCCCCAGGGGACATGGATCAATGCAAAAAAAAGTTTTAAAAACGGACGTTTTTTCAGGAGCAGTGATTTTATTAATGCTTAAAGTCAAACAATAAAAGTGTAATATCCCTTTAAATTTCGTACCTGGGGGGTGTCTATAGTATGCCTGTAAAGGGGCGCATGTTTCCCGTGTTTAGAACAGTCTGACAGCAAAATGACATTTGGAAGGAAAAAACTCATTTAAAACTACCCGCGGCTATTGCATTGCCGACAATACACATAGAAGTTCATTGATAAAAACGGCATGGGAATTCCCCACAGGGCAACCCCGAACCAAAAAAAAAAAAATGATGTGGGGGTCCCCCTAAATTCCATACAAGGCCCTTCAGGTCTGGTATGGATATTAAGGGGAACCCCAGCCAAAATTAAAAAAAAAATTGACGTGGGGTTCCCCCTAAATTCCATACCAGACCCTTCAGGTCTGGTATGGATTTTAAGGGGAACCCCGCGCCTGCGGGTGGGGGGCTTATCGGAATCTGGAAGCCCCCTTTAACAAGGGGACCCCCAGATCCCGGCCCCCCCCCTGTGTGAAATGGTAAGGGGGTACTTACCCCTACCATTTCACTAAAAAACTGTCAAAAATGTTAAAAATGACAAGAGACAGTTTTTGACAATTCCTTTATTTAAATGCTTCTTCTTTCTTCCTTCATCTTCTTCTTCTTCTGGTTCTTCTGGCTCTTCTGGTTCTTCCTCCGGCGTTCTCGTCCAGCATCTTCTCCGCGGCGTCTTCTATCTTCTTCTCCTCGGGCCGCTCCGCACCCATGGCATGGGGGGGAGGCTCCCGCTCTTCTCTTCATCTTCTTCTCTTCTTCATCTTCTTCTTCATCTTCTTCTTCTTCTTCATCTCTTCTTCCTTCTTCTCTTCTTCATGTCTTCTCCGGGCCGCTCCGCAGCCATGCTGTGGCATGGAGGGAGGCTCCCGCTGTGTGACGGCGTCTCTTCGTCTGACGGTTCTTAAATAACGGGGGGCGGGGCCATCCGGTGACCCCGCCCCCCTCTGACGCACGGTGACTTGACGGGACTTCCCTGTGACGTCACGGGGAATGCCACAGGGAAGTCCCGTCATGTCACCGTGCGTCAGAGGGGGGCGGGGTCACCGGGTGGCCCCGCCCCCTGTTATTTAAGAACCGTCAGACGAAGAGACGCCGTCACACAGCGGGAGCCTCCCTCCATGCCACAGCATGGCTGCGGAGCGGCCCGGAGAAGACATGAAGAAGACAAGAAGGAAGAAGAGATGAAGAAGAAGAAGAAGATGAAGAAGAAGATGAAGAAGAGAAGAAGATGAAGAGAAGAGCGGGAGCCTCCCCCCCCATGCCATGGGTGCGGAGCGGCCCGAGGAGAAGAAGATAGAAGACGCCGCGGAGAAGATGCTGGACGAGAACGCCGGAGGAAGAACCAGAAGAGCCAGAAGAACCAGAAGAAGAAGAAGATGAAGGAAGAAAGAAGAAGCATTTAAATAAAGGAATTGTCAAAAACTGTCTCTTGTCATTTTTAACATTTTTGACAGTTTTTTAGTGAAATGGTAGGGGTAAGTACCCCCTTACCATTTCACACAGGGGGGGGGGCCGGGATCTGGGGGTCCCCTTGTTAAAGGGGGCTTCCAGATTCCGATAAGCCCCCCGCCCGCAGACCCCCACAACCACCGGCCAGGGTTGTGGGGATGAGGCCCTTGTCTTCATCAACATGGGGACAAGGTGTTTTGGGGGGCTACCCCAAAGCACCCTCCCAATGTTGAGGGCATGTGGCCTGGTACGGTTCAGGAGGGGGGGGCCGCACTCTCGTCCCCCCCTCTTTTCCTGCGGCCTGCCAGGTTGCGTGCTCGGATAAGGGTCTGGTATGGATTTTTGGGGGGACCCCACGCCGTTTTTTTTTTTTTTTTGGCGCGGGGTTCCCCTTAAAATCCATACCAGACCTGAAGGGTCTGGTATGGAATTTAGGGGGAACCCCACGTCAATTTTTTTTTTTAATTTTGGCTGGGGTTCCCCTAATATCCATACCAGACCTGAAGGGCCTTGTATGGAATTTAGGGGGACTCCCACATCATTTTTTTTTTTAAATTTTGGTTCGGGGTTGCCCTGTGGGGAATTCCCATGCCGTTTTTATCAATGAACTTCTATGTGTATTGTCGGCAATGCAATAGCCGCGGTAGTTTTAAATGTGTTTTTTCCTTCAAAATGTCATTTTGCTGTCAGACTGTTCTAAACACGGGAAACATGCGCCCCTTTACAGGCATACTATAGACACCCCCCAGGTATGAAATTTAAAGGGATATTACACTTTTATTGTTTGACTTTAAGCATTATTAAAATCACTGCTCCTGAAAAAACGGCCGTTTTTAAAACTTTTTTTTGCATTGATTCATGTCCCCTGGGGGAGTACCCGGGTCCCCAAACACTTTTATTGACAATAACTTGCATATTAGCCTTTAAAATTAGCACTTTTGATTATTCATGTTCGTGTCCCATAGACTTTAACGGCGTTCGCGTGTTCGAACAAATTTTTTTCCTGTTCGCATGTTCTGGTGCGAACCGAACAGGGGGGTGTTCGGCTCATCCCTAATAGGCAGTAATAAACTAAAAGCTGTGTAAATTCCAGAAAATGTACCCTAGTTTGTAGACGCTATAACTTTTGCGCAAACCAATAAATATACGCTTATTGACATTTTTTTTACCAAAGACATGTGGCTGAATACATTTTGGCCTAAATGTATGACTGAAATTGAGTTTATTGGATTTTTTCTATAACAAAAATTAGAAAATATCATTTTTTTTCAAAATTTTCAGTCTTTTTCCGTTTATAGAGCAAAAGATAAAAACCGCAGAGGTGATCAAATACCATCAAAAGAAAGCTCTATTTGTGGGAAGAAAAGGACACAAATTTCGTTTGGGTACAGCATTGCATGACCGCGCAATTAGCAGTTAAAGCGACGCAGTGCCAAATTGTAAAAAGTGCTCTGGTCAGGAAGAGGGTAGGGATGAGCTTCGAGTTCGAGTCGAACTCATGTTCTACTCGAACATTGGCTGTTCGCAAGTTCGCCGAACAGCGAACAATTTGGGGTGTTCGCGGCAAATTCGAATGCCGCGGAACACCCTTTAAAAGTCTATGGGAGAAATCAAAAGTGCTAATTTTAAAGGCTTATATGCAAGTTATTGTCATAAAAAGTGTTTGGGGACCCGGGTCCTGCCCCAGGGGACATGGATCAATGCAAAAAAAAGTTTTAAAAACGGACGTTTTTTCAGGAGCAGTGATTTTATTAATGCTTAAAGTCAAACAATAAAAGTGTAATATCCCTTTAAATTTCGTACCTGGGGGGTGTCTATAGTATGCCTGTAAAGGGGCGCATGTTTCCTGTGTTTAGAACAGTCTGACAGCAAAATGACATTTGGAAGGAAAAAACTCATTTAAAACTAGCCGCGGCTATTGCATTGCCGACAATACACATAGAAGTTCATTGATAAAAACGGCATGGGAATTCCCCACAGGGGAACCCCGAACCAAAATAAAAAAAAAAAAAATGATGTGGGGGTCCCCCTAAATTCCATACAAGGCCCTTCAGGTCTGGTATGGATATTAAGGGGAACCCCAGCCAAAATTGAAAAAAAAAATTGACGTGGGGTTCCCCCTAAATTCCATACCAGACCCTTCAGGTCTGGTATGGATTTTAAGGGGAACCCCGCGCCAAAAAAAAAAAAAAAACCGGCGTGGGGTCCCCCTAAAAATCCATACCAGACCCTTATCCGAGCACGCAACCTGGCAGGCCGCAGGAAAAGAGGGGGGGACGAGAGTGCGGCCCCCCCCCCCTCCTGAACCGTACCAGGCCACATGCCCTCAACATTGGGAGGGTGCTTTGGGGTAGCCCCCCAAAACACCTTGTCCCCATGTTGATGAGGACAAGGGCCTCATCCTCACAACCCTGGCCGGTGGTTGTGAGGGTCTGCGGGCGGGGGGCTTATCGGAATCTGGAAGCCCCCTTTAACAAGGGGACCCCCAGATCCCGGCCCCCCCCCTGTGTGAAATGGTAAGGGGGTACTTACCCCTACCATTTCACTAAAAAACTGTCAAAAATGTTAAAAATGACAAGAGACAGTTTTTGACAATTCCTTTATTTAAATGCTTCTTCTTTCTTCTTTCTTCCTTCATCTTCTTCTGGTTCTTCTGGCTCTTCTGGTTCTTCCTCCGGCGTTCTCGTCCAGCATCTTCTCCGCGGCGTCTTCTATCTTCTTCTCCTCGGGCCGCTCCGCACCCATGGCATGAGGGGGGGAGGCTCCCGCTCTTCTCTTCATCTTCTTCTCTTCTTCATCTTCTTCTTCATCTTCTTCTTCTTCTTCTTCTCTTCTTCCTTCTTCTCTTCTTCCTGTCTTCTCCGGGCCGCTCCGCACCCATGCTGGCATGGAGGGAGGCTCCCGCTGTGTGACGGCGTCTCTTCGTCTGACGGTTCTTAAATAACGGGGGGCGGGGCCATCCGGTGACCCCGCCCCCCTCTGACGCACGGTGACATGACGGGACTTCCCTGTGGCATTCCCCGTGACGTCACAGGGAAGTCCCTCAAGTCACCGTGCGTCAGAGGGGGGCGGGGTCACCGGATGGCCCCGCCCCCCGTTATTTAAGAACCGTCAGACGAAGAGACGCCGTCACACAGCGGGAGCCTCCCTCCATGCCACAGCATGGCTGCGGAGCGGCCCGGAGAAGACAGGAAGAAGAGAAGAAGGAAGAAGAGAAGAAGAGATGAAGAAGAAGATGAAGAAGAAGATGAAGAAGAGAAGAAGATGAAGAGAAGAGCGGGAGCCTCCCCCCTCATGCCATGGGTGCGGAGCGGCCCGAGGAGAAGAAGATAGAAGACGCCGCGGAGAAGATGCTGGACGAGAACGCCGGAGGAAGAACCAGAAGAGCCAGAAGAACCAGAAGAAGAAGAAGATGAAGGAAGAAAGAAGAAGCATTTAAATAAAGGAATTGTCAAAAACTGTCTCTTGTCATTTTTAACATTTTTGACAGTTTTTTAGTGAAATGGTAGGGGTAAGTACCCCCTTACCATTTCACACAGGGGGGGGGCCGGGATCTGGGGGTCCCCTTGTTAAAGGGGGCTTCCAGATTCCGATAAGCCCCCCGCCCGCAGACCCTCACAACCACCGGCCAGGGTTGTGAGGATGAGGCCCTTGTCCTCATCAACATGGGGACAAGGTGTTTTGGGGGGCTACCCCAAAGCACCCTCCCAATGTTGAGGGCATGTGGCCTGGTACGGTTCAGGAGGGGGGGGGGGCCGCACTCTCGTCCCCCCCTCTTTTCCTGCGGCCTGCCAGGTTGCGTGCTCGGATAAGGGTCTGGTATGGATTTTTAGGGGGACCCCACGCCGTTTTTTTTTTTTTTTTTGGCGCGGGGTTCCCCTTAAAATCCATACCAGACCTGAAGGGTCTGGTATGGAATTTAGGGGGAACCCCACGTCAATTTTTTTTTTCAATTTTGGCTGGGGTTCCCCTTAATATCCATACCAGACCTGAAGGGCCTTGTATGGAATTTAGGGGGACCCCCACATCATTTTTTTTTTTTTATTTTGGTTCGGGGTTCCCCTGTGGGGAATTCCCATGCCGTTTTTATCAATGAACTTCTATGTGTATTGTCGGCAATGCAATAGCCGCGGCTAGTTTTAAATGAGTTTTTTCCTTCCAAATGTCATTTTGCTGTCAGACTGTTCTAAACACAGGAAACATGCGCCCCTTTACAGGCATACTATAGACACCCCCCAGGTACGAAATTTAAAGGGATATTACACTTTTATTGTTTGACTTTAAGCATTATTAAAATCACTGCTCCTGAAAAAACGGCCGTTTTTAAAACTTTTTTTTGCATTGATACATGTCCCCTGGGGGAGGACCCGGGTCCCCAAACACTTTTTATGACAATAACTTGCATATTAGCCTTTAAAATTAGCACTTTTGATTATTCATGTTCGTGTCCCATAGACTTTAACGGCGTTCGCGTGTTCGAACGAATTTTTTTCCTGTTCGCATGTTCTGGTGCGAACCGAACAGGGGGGTGTTCGGCTCATCCCTAGAAGAGGGTAAATCCTTCCAGGGCTGAAGTGGTTAATATTGTGCCTGGGCCTGGGATGTCCTTAGTATGCCTGTAAAGTAGTGCATCTTTCCCATGTTTAGAACAGTACCATAGCAAAATGACATTTCTAAAGGAAAAAATTTCATTTAAAACTGCTTGCGGCTGTAATATATTGTCGGATCCTGGCAATATAGATAAAAATCATTGAAAAAAATAGCATTTACCAGTCCATTACCAGGCCCTTTGGGTCTGGTATGAATATTAAGGGGAACCGTGCATCAGAATAAAAAAAAATTGCATGGGGTCCCCCAAAAATCCGTACCAGACCCTTATCCGAGCACACAACTTGGCAGGCCACAGGAAAAGAGGGGGGACAAGAGAGCAGCCTTCTGAACCGTACCAGGCCCCATGCCCTCAACATGGGGAGGGTGCTTTGAGGTCCCCCCCAAAACACCTTGTCCCCATGTTGATGGGGATAAGGGCCTCATCCCCACAACCCTTGCCCAGTGGTTGTGGGGGTCTGCGGGCGGGGGGGCTTATTGGAATCTGAAAGCCCCCTTTAACGAGGGGACCCCCAGATCCCAGCCCCCCCTATGTGAATGGGTATTGAGTCAGTGACTGTTAAGTGTGTTTCTATAATCTTGCAGATAAAAATGTGATGTGTTGCCCGTTATACACTGAAAGTAAAGCATTGTCCACTCTAAGGTTTAGACAAATTTTAGATTGTAAGCCCTTATGAGCAGGGCCCTTCAAACCCAATTGCCAACTGTTTTGCTAAATGTAGCACCATATATCCTGCAAACATTTTTTTTGAAGCTAGTAAATTAATGTACATAGCTTTCTCTCCTGCCATCGCCTACTTCTCCCACTGCCGTGTTCTTCCTGTCCGCCGTGTTCTTCCCCCCCGCCATCTTCCTTCGTTGTGTTCTGCCCGCTGTCTGGCGCCTCTTACACGGCTATGGGGCGTGACTATCTGTTGATATCACACGGAGAGCCCGCTCCATTTTTTCCAGAAAATAAAGGGGCATGCTCTGTGTGTGACATCAACGGATGGTCACGCCCCATGGCTGTGTAAGAGGCGCCAGACAGCGGGGAGAACACAACGAAGGAAGACGGCAGGAGGGAAGAACACGGCAGACAGGAAGTACACGGCAGTGGGAGAAGTAGGCGATGGCAGGAGAGAAAGCTATGTACATTAATTTATTAGCTTCAAAATAAATTCTACAGGATATGTGGTGCTACATTTAGCAAAACAGTTGGCAATTGGGTTTGAAGGGCCCTGCTCATAAGAGCTTACAAATTAAAATTTGTCTAAACCTTAGAGTGGACACAACTTTACTTTCAGTGTATAACGGGCAACACATCACATTTTTATCTGCAAGATTATATAAACATACTTAACAGTCATTATTCTTACAAAGGATTCCAAAATAATACTAAAAAAGCTACATGTTCAAAATATAACACCCGCCACCCCCACACATATACATACATTGGTGACCATGTTCTGCTGGAAGCTGCATTTCTCTGTACATGTAGAAGGTCAACACATGCTCTCAAACCATGAATGTGTGGTCAGACAGGAATAATACACACACAACATTGACAACATGGCCACATAAACCCACTTTTGATTGAAAAAATGCACAAGAATTTAAGCAAACAAACAGCCCCTAGTTGGGCATTTGTCAATAGGTCCAATATCATTCCTTCGCCGTAGGTTATATTGTTAGCACACTGACACATGCCCACCAGTATCTTTCAATCTATCTGTTTGTGTATGGCTAAAGTGATTGCACCTGATGGGCAGGAACACCTAATACTATTAGCAACTGTGTTAGCCCTTGGCTATGTGCATCAAATCAATCCAACTACAAGCCAAATATCTAAGTCCATTTGCATGCACATAAACAAAGCAACAGTTTTCTAAGCATATGTACCTGTGCAGTATAAACCCTACCATTTTAAAGGTCCAAGTCCCTGGGCACAAACATTAACATTAGTCCCTGGCTGCAATGAGCTTCCAATATTAACTTTCTTACATTAGAGACTTTTTCGACAGGAGACAAATAAAACACCAGCATGTATTTGGATTGTATTGAGAAACCCACACAGGAGAGCATATAAACTTTGACACAAGCATTAGGATGTTGGGGAATTGAACCAGCAACCCCAGTGCTGCTTGACGGAATTGCTACCCACTTAGCCAGCCTCATGCATGTTCTCTGCATCTCTGTGGTGTGAACCAGCTCTAAGTCCATAGCCATGCTCAGTGCCACAAGCAATATACAATATATTGGCCTAAGTATTGGGACGCCTGCCTTTAAACGAACATGAACTGTAATGGTATCCCAGTCTTAGTACGTAGGGTTCAAAATTCATTTGGCCCACCCTTTACAGCTATAACAGCTTCAACTCTTTTAGGAAGGCTGCCCACAAGGTTTAGGAGTGTGTCTATGGGAATGTTTGACCATGATTTCAACTGCATTTGTGAGGTCAGGCACTGATGTTGGACAAGAAGGACTGGCTTTCAGTCTCCGCTCTAATTCATCCCCAAGGTGTTCTGTTGTGTTGAGGTCAGGACTCTGTCCAGGCCAGTCAAGTTCCATAAAGACATGGATGAGTGAGTTTGGGGTGGAGGAACTTGACTAGCTGCACAGAGTCCTGACCTCAACCCGATAGAACACCTTTTGGCTGAATTAGAGCAGACTATGAGCCAGGCCTTCTCATCCAACATCAGTGCCTGGCCTCACAAATGCACTTCTGGAACAATGGTCAAATATTCCCACAGACACACTAAACCTTATGGATAGCCTTCCTAGCCTTTCCAGAAGCTGTTATAGCTGTAATAGTGTGGGCCAAATCAAATTTTAACCTTACAGACTAAGACTGGGCTGCCATTAAAGTTCATGTGTGTGCAAGGGCAGGTGTCATTATACTTTTGACTAGATTGTGTATCTGGCAAGATTTTCAATGGTGGTGGAACCCTCTTACACATAAATACTACACTTAGATATAGTTTTAGGACCTGGGAGATGAGACAACTTCTCTACATGGAGCAGCATGTTTGGGAATCAAACCCAGATGCTCAGGGATGCTAAGCAGAAGTGCTAACCTCTAAGCCGCAGAGCTGCCACACGTGAGAACCTTCTACACATAAATACTCATAAATCCTGCATTTCTTTAGATATACAGGTGATGGAATCACATTACTCAAGAGTTATTCTTCTTGATTTATTCTGTGATATTTGTTGTTTCTTTGTGGGTTAGTGTAGAATAGTGATATTACCCTCAAATTTTTGGGAATTACATTTTGATTTCTGACGTTGGCACACATATCACATTTTTTGGGCTCAAATTATGATTATTTGGAAATAATAAAAAGCACAAAAAAATATGAATCATTTTAAATTTGTATCAGCAATGGTATTGTTTGTGCTTTGTAAAGACACATGTGTGTGTTTGGGTAAAGATTGTTATGAGATGGAGCGTAACAAGTGAAAGTGACAGAGAAAAATATATTTTACCAAAACATCAAAACATTTCACATTCTAGCATTCTTAAAAACAAAATATTTGAAGTAGACACAACAATGTTGCAAAGGAAACTTTATTTCAGAGAAAGATACATTTCATCTCAACATTAAAAGGTTTTATTTGTGAAAGTTATAATTGTTCCATTAGAATCAATGGCTAAAACTTGCATTGGACTATAATAACGCAGATTTTCACTTCCAAAAAATGCTCTTTAACTCAACGCTCATTTTCGTATTTACTATAGCGCCCTGTAAAAAAGACACTGGAGCTAAAATGAGAGCTGTTTGCAGGTCTGAGCATGCTCAGTTGTGTTGGCACCTAGTTGTACAAAAACAGGGAATTTATCTCTTCTCAGACTTTTAAAGATATTTCAGTGTAGAAATCACTTTTTCACACAGTTTTAAAGCAGATTATCTTTAAATAATATACAGCATATTTCAGTACTATTTAGGCAATTATATCATCCGCTAAAAATTATTTCCAGGTGAAATTCTCCAGGTTTTAGCAGAGTTATGCCCCGTACACACGGTCGGACATTGATCGGACATTCCGACAACAAACTCCTAGGATTTTTTCCGACGGATGTTGGCTCAAACTTGTCTTGCATACACACGGTCACACAAAGTTGTCGGAAAATCCGATCATTCTGAACGCGGTGACGTAAAACACGTACGTCGGGACTAAAAACGGGGCAGTAGCCAATAGCTTTTATCTCTTTATTTATTCTGAGCATGCGTGGCACTTTGTGCGTCGGATTTGTGTACACACGATCGGAAATTCCGACAACGGATTTTGTTGTCGGAAAATTTTATAGCCTGCTCTCAAACTTTGTGTTGGAAAATGTGTGATGGAGCCCCCACACGGTCGGAATTTCCAACAACAAGGTCCTATCACACATTTTCCGTCTGAAAATCTGACCGTGTGTACGGGGCATAAGGGTTTGGGCGCTATTTGGTTTTAGGGAACTATAGTAAATTTGAATTTTGGAGTATTTTCTCACCAGCGCTATAGTGAATACCGTTTCAGCGCTAATTAGCACTAATTACCGCGATTAGTGCTAATTTGCGGCAATTAATAATTTGCAAACATCGATAGCATAACATTAGGATAATAGCAAACTGTGTTTGTGCACAAAAATTAGCATGATGATGTAATTTCACAGGTTTGCAATCACAGAGATTCTAAATGACATTGCACTTGCTTAGGTAGTGAATACAGGTGATCCAGAGCAGGGACATGCAACAGCCACTAAGATCAAGTGTGTTTTGTAATCATGCTGGAGAAAATGTAATCTTATTATTGTTTTAAAATATCAATTAAAGTATTTAATTACAGTGGAACTTTACTTAAAATACAAGATTCTGCTCATTCTGCTACTCCCTCATCATCTGCCATCATTAGATTATTTTCTTTTTCTGGGAATGGGTACCTATTTCTGACAGGCACTCGCACCACTTCCATTTTTTCTCCTCCCCAATTGCCTCACCTCCCCATCCCCACTGCAATTTCCTGGGACACGTCACACATCCCAGGAGGATGCAGTACCAGTCTGCAAGTGCAGGGTGGAGCCAGATGTCAAACAGCAGGAAGTCACAGCCAGCTTCCCACAGCCAAGTTGGAAGCTCCGGGGACCCAAAGACCTGCAAAGAACTGGCCCAGGTAAAGACAGTGCTGGACTTTTGGACCCATTTATTAAAAGTCAGCAGCTACAGTATTTTTTATTTTTTTTATAAAACCTCCTCCTCTTTAAGGAGTGATCTGTTTGGTTATCTTCATTATAGTGTCACGGCAAGAATTACAGGTTTCACTGGAGTGAATTTAATGTGTATATAAAAACACAAAAGATGCAGCACGAGAAATAACATGTGAAAAAAACTTTACAATAAAAAAAAAACTTTGAAATGAAATTGTGTCTGGAGAAAACTAAGGCAGAGTCTTATACGCATACCAGCATATAGTCAATGGTGAAGATTCATATGAAACATAATCTGGTGAACAGTAATGCAAAAACATATAAACCTTTACAAGTGAGAAATGTAAAGAGGGAAAGTCCCATCAAGTATCAGTCCATAAGTAAACAAGAAAAAACACCCATCCGTAGGGATGCAAGAAAACCAGGAAAAGGAAAGGTAATCTTCCGTGTAGTTTCACACCCAAGGTGAGTATTATAATCCGCTTACCAGATGGTGATGATCGCTATTACGGCAGTCTTGCCCAGCCCAGGGAAATTGGTCTCCCCAAAACCCAAGGCACAATACCGGAACAGCAACTAGCGGTGGATAATTCTTGGGAGTATGAAACGAAAAAATAAAAAACTAGGGGCCCTTGCAAGGACAAGAAATTCCCGTCACAGATCTTTCATTATAGACATTGTCCTTGAATGCCAAGGGCAGCTGGCAACTATGTGATGATCTGCTTTATATACACTGGCTCTAAACAAACATGCCTCTTTGACCTCTTTCTGCCTGAACTGTGTCCTGTCTGTGTTGATCTTGTCCTAGAGTGCAGCCAATAATCAGGTCCCTCCTGGGGAGTGCAAGGGTCTTGTCAGCATAGGACAGGGGAGAGCACAGACCATCATCCCTGCATGATAGTCAGTGCAGGAAAGCATGTATGCCAGCAGCAGACCAGGACATGCTGACGTCCTTTTTTTTCCCACAAATAGAGCATTCTTTTGGTGGTATTTGATCACCTCTGCGTTTTTTTATTTTTTGCACTATAAACAAAAAAATTCAGCCAATTTTGAAAAAAAAAAAAATAATAATTTTTTACTTTTTGCTATAATAAATATCCCCAAAAAATATCAAAAAATAATTTATTCCTCAGTTTAGGTCGATATGTATTCTTCTACATATTTTTGGTAAAAAAAAATCACAATAAGAGTATATTGATTAGTTTGCGCAAAAGTTATAGCATCTACAAAATAGGGATTTATGGCATTTTTATTATTATTTTTTATTATTAGTAATAATGGCGATCTTTATCATGACTTTATCATGACTGAGACATTGCGGCAGACAGAGCGGACATTTTTGACACTATTTTGGGACCATTGACATTTATACAGCGATCAGAGCTAAAAATAGCCACTGATCACTGTATAAATGTCACTGGCAGGGAAGGGGGTAACACTAGGGGGCGATCAAGGGGTTAAGTGTGTTTCCTCAGTGTAATAGAACTACAAATCCCAGAACGAAAGATGGGACTGCTTGTGAGAAAGTGGAAGATCCAATCTGCTGGTAATTCTTGGTGACAAGGCCTCCACCACAAAACCAATGCTCTTACCAGAAAAGGTGGACCCCTGATAAAACAGAAGGTCAATCACGCTTGTATCCATAATAGGATGATGGTATTCTCTAGTACGGCAGTAGAACTGGAACATCCAGGGCAAGAGACAAGGGGACGTGATCTAAGTGCTCTCCCTTTATTTATTTTAAAAAGATTAATAGAATAGCATATGGTGATGGCACCAATATCGCACTACATGTAAGGCCAAAATGCTGGTGTACAACTGAAAACATAAGATCTGAAGATCCAGAGATGGCAATGGGTGATGTCCGCAAGATAGCTCCTCCCCCCATACGTGTTACGTCCTAAGGGACTTTGTCAGTGAGGGTGGGGCTATCACGTGAAGTTTAAATAGACAGCTGGTCTCCATGGAAAGCGCAGCGAGCCGGAAGTCAGAATTGCTTAAACGGTCACACATTCCCATGGGGACACAAACTATTACATAAAAACACATATCACTACTAAATGAGTACAATATTTAATATGGGCATAGTGATTACTAAATCTAAGCCTACACTTGTAATTAAAAGAAAAAGGGGATTATAAATAAATAAACAGACCTGTAAACCCACAGCCATCTCTTCACATGGAAAAAAAGACATTATAACAGAATACTTTTAAAAAGTGTTAAAAAAAATCTGAAAAATAATTATTTATCTGATATGAAACAGTTTAGATCAAATCAGACATTGGTGCCATCACCATATGCTATTTTATTAATATTTTTTAAAATAAATCAATGGAGAGCATTTAGAATGTGTCCCCTTGTCTCTTTACACTTGCCCTGGATGTTTCGGTTCTACTGCCGTGCTGGAGAATACCATCATGGGTTATGACTAAGGCCTTATAGGCTGAGACGCGTCAGCTGACTTAATCTGCGTTTGTTCACTGTGGCTATTCAATAAACTGAAGAAATTTTAAGAGCAACAACCGAAGTTAGGATCATTTTTTTTTTTTACAGAATACCATCATCCCATTGTGGATAAAAGCATTAATGACATTCTGTTTTATCAGGGTCCACCTTTTCTGGTAAGAGCATTGTTTTTGTGGTGGAGGGCTTGTCACCTAGAATCACCAGTGGATTGGATCAGTCACTCTATCACGAGGGGTCTCATCTTTCGTTCTGGGTCTTGTAGTTCTTTTACATTTTTGGATGGACATTCTTTTACTCATATTGTGCTGCACTAATTACTTTATTTTGTATACCCATTGAAGGCGATGTGATTAACCTATAGTGTTCAGCTTGCATTTTTCTGTTTAATTTAACTCATTGTTTGCGCTGATTGTTCTTTATATATTCATATTGTTTCATATCACATTCCTCTCAGCAGCATTCATGGATGTGTTTCAATTCTTAGAACACAGAGAGGTTAGGCTTAATGAAGTCTTCTCTGACACCCAGCCTTCAAGCAGCCTAGATGATTTGTCTATTTGCTTTAACAAGCTGGGTTATATTTTTGAAAAGAAAATTAAAGCTTGGTGGGACATTGTGTCATTTGAACAGTACACAAAATGCAAATTAGTACCCAGAAGACTAAGGTGGGATCTCCCACCCAATGATGGTCTAACTGATTATGAATCTGGAATGGCATGATTTTTTGATAAAAAGGCCCAGAAACTGATGGATTTTTTATTACTTAGGAAACAGAAAATGTTGGATAAACAAATTGTTGATCTCAAAAATAAGATAGAACCATTACATGATTCAATGGATTTCCCAAAACTTTCCAGTGAATTAAAAAATAAAATGGTCAAATGGGATAAGGAGGTTCAGGAAAGGAAAAAGAACAAATATATTAGAGACTCTGGTGACTACTCTCGAAGGGAAGTTTTCAAATGGTAATCTAAGGTTCAAATTTTAGAACCTGTGCCCATTAATGTACCAATGAATCAGACCTCCCATAAACCCCCTCCCTCTACCCCAGTTAATATTTCTAACATTACCCCACCTCTCAGGGTATCAATAATAGGGGTCGCACCCTTCCCAATAATAGAGGCCAAGGAAATTTTAATAGAGGGGGGGGAAATAGAGAAAACCATCATTATTATGCAACTCCCCAGAATCAAGGATATTGGGAAGATAATTGGGGTCCTCCATGTCCTCACAGAGGCAGGACCCAGTGGTATATTTAGGTTTTGTGCTGCCCTAGGCCTGACTAAACTCATGCACCCCTTAATTTAAATATGACCCACCCCTTCCTGCGAAGGCCACACCCCTTTCTGTTTAAGACCCGCCCTATCATCTGTAAACCACACCCCTTCCTCTTTAGGTTCAACCTTTTCCTCTCTGTACATTAAAAGTGAGTACCAAGTGCCTACTTGTAAGCTCCTTGAGGGAAGGGACTGATGTGAATATACAATCCATGCCTCAAAATTTTAAGTCCTGTACCACTAGCCAGGCCTTAAGAGTTACTCGCCACCACTTGCCCCACCCAACCCCTACCCTGCTCCGCCCCTAAGCCCGATCTTAAATTATGTCATGAAATTACACTGTTAAATGTTTTATACAGAATTAATATTCAAAAATAAATATTAACAACAACTTTAACAATATTCACATGAATCACAACAGTGCCCATCAGTATAGCCTTATCAGTGCCCATGAGTGCGGCCTCATCAGTCGCCACCAGTTTAGGCCTCATTAGTCACCACCAGTGCAGGCCTCATCAGTTGCCACCAGTGCAGGCCTCATCAGTTGCCACCAGTGCAGGCCTCATCAGTTTCCTCCAGTGCAGCCTCATCAGTTCCCATCAATTCGGCCTCATCAGTCGCCTCCAGTGCGGCCTCATCAGTCGCCTTTAGTGCGTCCTTATCAGTCGCCACCAGTGCATCCTCATCAGTGCAGCTTAAGAGTGCCTCATCAGTTGCCACCAGTGCAGCTCTATCAGTACCACCTTAAGTGTGCCGCCTCATCAACATCACAGCTTATGAGTTGTATATTCATTGTGTATGGATTATAGCACTGAGCACTTTGCAGTACATTAATTTTCACTGAATATGCACTGTTTAATGAGTTTGCATTGATTTTAGCATGCATGGAGCACTTTGCACATGCTGGAATCAATGCAAACTCATTAAACCGTGCATATTCAGTGAAAATTAATGTACTGCAAAGTTTGTTTAATACATTTGTGGCACGGAACACTTTATTCATACCTGTCCTCAGGCTTCTCCTCCAGGTCAGGGAAGCTCCTCTCCTTCATCTTCTCCAGCCAGTCCTCCTCGGAAGGAGGGGGTGCTCGGTGCTCTGCTCGTCCATAGATGATGCCGCTCTCTGTCACTGCACTGTCACCCCGGGCCACCCATCAGTCACCGCCGTTATCACCCCTGGCCACCATTCATTCATCACACGCTGACAGGACGAAGAGCCGAGCGGGACAGATGTACTTAGAGGAGCACGCAGGATGGTGGGCCAGTCACCGGCCACTCTATGGGGGGGCAGTCACAGGCCGCTCTATGGGGGTGGCAGTCCCTCCACCCTTCCCAGCCAAGTATGTTCTATATAGCCCATAAGTGCCGCGCTACAGCAAGCCGCTGGCAGCCGGGGATTGAATATGTGCGGGAGGTGGGAGTCAGGAGGGCTTTATTTCGTGCAGCCCTAGGCCTGGGCCTTGTTGGCCTAGGCCAAGATACAGCAATGACAGGACCCCCAATAATTTGTCTAACAGGGGTAATTACCATTATAACAATCAGAGTCTATATACAGGGGTAAATGAATACCATTATGATAGAGCACCAATTAGGGATGAGCCCGATGTTCGAGTCGAACGTAAGTTCAACTCGAACATCGGGTGTTCTCCTGTTCGCCGAACAGCGAACAATATGCGGTGTTCGCCGCAAATTCGAAAGCCGCCGGAACACCGTTAAAGTCTATGGGACACTAACATGAAAACTCAAAAGAAAAATCAAAAGTGCTAGTTTTAAAGGCTTATATGCAAGTTATTCTCATAAAAAGTGTTTGGGGACCTGGGTCCTGCCCCAGGAGAAAAGTATCAATGCAAAAAATTTTTTAAAAAACGAACGTTTTTTCTGGAGCAGTGATTTTTTTAATGATTAACGTGAAACAATAAAAATTTATTATTCCTTTAAATATCGTGCCTGAGGGGTGTCTATAGTATGCCTGTAAAGTGGCGCATTTTTCCCGTGTTTAGAAGAGTACCACAGGAAAAATGACATTTCTAAAGGAAAAATTGTCATTTAAAACTGATAGCGGCTGTAATGAATTGTCGAGTTTCAGCAATATAGATAGAACTAATTAAACAAAAGAGCATGGGTCCCCCCCCCAGTCCATTACCAGACCCTTTGGGTCTGGTGTGAATATTAAGGGGAACCCCGAACCAAAATGAAAAAAAAAAACGACTGACGCTTCTTCTCTGTGACAGTTCTTATATAGCTGAGGGCGTGGTCACCCATTGATGTAAACGGGTGACCCCACCCCCTCTGACACCACGGAGCTTCCCTGTGGCTTCCCCGTGGCATCAGAGGAGGCAGGGTCACCCATTTACATCACCGGGTGGCCCCCGCCCTCAGTTATATAAGAACTGTCACAGAGAAGATGCGTCAGTTGACGGGAGCCTCCTATGGAGGCGGAACGTTTGCGGGTTTTTTTTTCTTTTTCGGTCTGTCGGGCGGCGTGAATTTACATTGTGGGACATTTTTAATTTTTTATTTTTTAATAAAGGACTTTTACCAAGCTGTCTCTTGTCTTTTTTACCATTTTTGACACTTTTTTTGTGAAATGGTAGGGGTATGATGTATCCCATTGCCAATTCACATAGGGGGGAGGCTGGGATCTTGAGGTCCCCTTGTTAAAGGGGGCTTTCAGATTCCGATAAGCCCCCCGCCCGCATAACCCCACAACCACTGGGCAAGGGTTGTGGGGATGAGGCCCTTGTCCCCATCAACATGGGGACAAGGTGCTTTGGTGTTTGTGCTGCACTAATTACTTTATTTTGTATACCCATTGAAGGCTATGTGATTAACCTATAGCAGTTATGGCGAACTTGGCACCCCAGATGTTTTGGAACTACATTTCCCATGATGCTCTGGCACTCTGCAGTGTAGTGGAGCATTATGGGAAATGTAGTTCCAAAACATCTGGGGTGCCAAGGTTCGCCATCACTGACCTATAGTGTTCAGCTTGCATTTTTCTGTTTAATTTGTTTGTTTGTGCTGATTGCTCTTTATATGTTCCCTCTGTGTTCTAACTGTAGGGGGGATGGGCTCACTAGAACATGACAGAGATGACTGCTCTTGATCACTGGGAGCAGTAGATCCCTGTCATGTCACCAGGCAGAACAGGGAAATGCATTTTTACATAGGCATATCCCCGTTCTGCCTCTCCGATCGCAGGCCACCAGCGGACAATGAGTCCGTGGGATCCGCCGGCGATGTGCGCGCACCCGCTAGCCTGCGATGACGGAGGGATGTACGGGTATGTCCATTTGCGCAGCCGTGCCACACTGCCAATGTACATTGTCGTGCAGTGGTCAGCAAGTGGTTAAACTACATAACAGCTAGGAACAATCACAAACCTCTATAATTACAGCACAGGACATTTCACTATGAGGTAGGCCTTGATAGTCTGAAACACGTTAGTGTTGGCTCTGTTTAGAATATGTGTACTCCTTGGACAAAATAAAGAGACATTTTATTCATCCTCACTATGGATGAGCCGAACATCCTCCGGTTCGGTTCACAGCAGAATATGCGAGCAGGCAAAAATTTTGTTCGAACACCGGTAAAGTCTATGGGACACGAACATGAAAAATCAAAAGTGCTAGTTTTAAAGGCTTATATGCAAGTTATTGCCATAAAAAGTGTTTGGGGACCCGGGTCCTGCCCCAGGGGACATGTATCAATGCAAAAAAAAGTTTTGTTGTTTTTTTCAGTAGCAGTGATTTTATTATTGCTTAAAGTGAAACAATACACATTTAATTGTTCCTTTAAATATCATACCTGGGGTGTGTCCTTAGTATGCCTGTACAATAGCGCATGTTCCCATGTTTAGAAATGTAATTGTTTCTGTTATAAAGGAAAAAATGTCATTCAAAACTGCTCGCGGCTGTAATGTATTGTCGGATCCCGGTATACCAAAGATACCAAAATAAAACGACGTGGATGTCACCCCCAAAATCTATACCTATCCTATCTATAGGTCTGGAATGGATGTTAAGGGGAACCCCGAACCCAAATTGTTTTAAAAATGGAGTGGGTGTCCCCTAGGCCCCCAGGCACTATATGAACAGGAGTATATATACTATACGGCCTGCCCTATATACTATGCAGAAAATTGGGCCTTTGGTGTTGGTGGTACCAGAACACTGTAAGGCCTCAACATTACTCTTGGTGGTAGCAGTAATGGGCCCTGCTGTGAAATATTATATCAAGAATTGTTATTACATGCCCCCCGTTAAACAGGGGCAGAAAAATTGGGCTTTGGGCGGTGGTGGTGGATAGGGATGAGCCGAACACCCCCCTGTTCGGTTCGCACCAGAACATGCGAACAGAAAAAAAGTTTGTTCGAACACGCAAACACGATTAAAGTCTATGGGACACGAACATGAATAATCAAAAGTGCTAATTTTAAAGGCTTATATGCAAGTTATTGTCATAAAAAGTGTTTGGGGACCTGGGTCCTGCCCCAGGGAACATGGATCAATGCAAAAAAAGTTTTAAAAACGGCCCGCCAATACACATAGAAGTTCATTGATAAAAACGGCATGGGAATTCCCCACAGGGGAACCCAGAACCAAAATTTAAAAAAAAATGACATGGGGTCCCCCTAAATTCCATACCAGGCCCTTCAGGTCTGGTAAGGATATTAAGGGAAACCCCGGCCAAAATTTAAAAAAAAATGACGGGGGGGTCCCCCCAAAAATCCATACCAGACCCTTATCCGAGCACTCAACCTGGCAGGCCGCAGGAAAAGAGGGGGGGACGAGAGAGCACCCCCCTCCTGAACTGTACCATGCCACATGCCCTCAACATTGGGATGGTGCTTTGGGCTTTTGCTGTGTGAAATGGTAAGGGGGTACTTACCCCTACCATTTTACTAAAAAAATGGTCAAAAATGTTAAAAATGACAAGAGACAGTTTTTGACAATTCCTTTATTTAAATGCTTCTTCTTTCTTCTATCTTCCTTCATCTTCTTCTTCTTCTTCTGGTTCTTCTGGCTCTTCTGGTTCTTCCTCCGGCATTCTCGTCCAGCATCTCCTCCGTGGCATCTTCTTTCCTCTTCTCCTCGGGCCACTCCACACCCATGGCATGGGGGGAGGCTCCTGCTCTTCTCTTCATCTTCTTCTCTTCTTCATCTTCTTCTTCATCTTCTTCTCTGCTTCATCTTCTTCTCTTCTTCTCTTTTTTATTTTCTTCTCTGGGCCACTCCGCATCCATGCTGGCAGGGAGGGAGGCTCCCACTGTGTGACGGCGCCTCCTCATCTGACGGTTCTTAAATAATGGGGGGCGGGGCCACCCGGTGACCCCGCCCCCATCTGACGCACAGTGACTTGACGGGACTTCCCTGTGATGTCACGGGGAATTCCACAGGGAAGTCCCGTCAGGTCCCGTGCGTCAGAGGGGGGCGGGGTCACCGAGTGGCCCCACCCCCCGTTATTTAAGAACCGTCAGAAGAGGAGAAGCCGTCACACAGCGGGAGCCTCCCTCCATGCCAGCATGGATGTGGAGCAGCCCAGAGAAGAAGATGAAGAAAAGAAGAAGATGAAGAAGAAGATGAAGAAGAGAAGAAGATGAAGAGAAGAGCGGGAGCCTCCCCCCATGCCATGGGTGCAGAGCGGCCAGAGGAGAAGAAGATAGAAGACGCAGCGGAGGAGATGCTGGACGAGAACGCCGGAGGAAGAACCAGAAGAACCAGAAGAAGAAGAAGAAGATGAAGGAAGATAGAAGAAAGAAGAAAGAAGAAGCATTTAAAAAAAGGAATTGTCAAAAACTGTCTCTTGTCATTTTTAAAATTTTTGACAGTTTTTTAGTGCAACCATTTCACACAGGGGGGCCGGGATCTGGGGTACCCCTTGTTAAAGGGGGCTTCCAGATTCCGATAAGCCCCCCGCCCGCAGACCCCCACAATCACTGGCCAGGGTTGTGGGGATGAGGCCCTTGTCCTCATCAACATGGGGACAAGGTGTTTTGGGGGGCTACCCCAAAGCACCCTCCCAATGTTGAGGGCATGTGGCCTGGTACGGTTCAGGAGGGGGGGCGATCTCTCGTCCACCCCTCTTTTCCTGCGGCCTGTCAGGTTGCGTGCTCGGATAAGGGTCTGGTATGGATTTTTGGGGGGACCCCACGCCATTTTTTTTTTGGCGCGGGGTTCCCCTTAAAATCCATACCAGACCTGCAGGGTCTGGTATGGATTTTAGGGGGACCCCCACGTCATTTTTTAAAAAATTTTGGCTGGGGTTTCCCTTAATATCCATACCAGACCTGAAGGACCTTGTATGGAATTTAGGGGGACCCCCACGTCTTTTTTTTTTTTAATTTTGGTTCGGGGTTCCCCTGTGGGGAATTCCCATGCCGTTTTTATCAATGAACTTCTATGTGTATTGTCGGAGCGGTAATGCAATAGCCGCGAGTAGTTTTAAATGGCTTTTTTCCTTTGAAATGTCATTTTGCTGTCAGACTGTTCTAAAGATGGGAAACATGCACCCCTTTACAGGCATACTATAGACACCCCCCAGCTATGAAATTTAAAGGAATATTACACTTTTATTGTTTGACTTTAAGCATTATTAAAATCACTGCTCCTGAAAAAACGGCCGTTTTAAAACTTTTTTTGCATTGATCCAGGTCCCCAAACACTTTTTATGACAATAACTTGCATATAAGCCTTTAAAATTAGCACTTTTGATTTCTCCCATAGACTTTTAAAGGGTGTTCCGCGGCATTCAAATTTGCCGCGAACACCCCAAATTGTTCGCTGTTCGGGGAACTTGCGAACAGCCAATGTTCGAGTCGAACATGTGTTCGACTCAAACTCGAAGCTCATCCCTAGTGGTGAAGCCACAACACTGTGAGCCCTCACAGATACTCTTGTTGGGGGCAGGAACGGGCCCTACTGTGAAATATTATATCAAAAATTGTAATTACATCCCCCTGTTAAACAGGAGCAGAAAAATTGGGCCTTGGGCATTGGTGGTGGTGCCACAACACTGTAACCCCTCACAGGTACTCTTGTTGGGTGCAGGAACAGGCCCTGCTGTGAAATGTTGTATCAAAAATTGTAATTACATGCCTCTGTTAAACAGGGGCAGAAAAATTGGGCCTTTGGTGGTGGTGGTGGTGCCACAACACTGTAAGCCCTCACAGTTACTCTTGTTGGGCGCAGGAACGGGCCCTGCTGTGAAATATTAAATCAAAAATTGTAATTACATGCCCCTGTTGAACAGGGGCAGACAAATTGGGCCTTGGGTGGTAGTGGTGGTGCCACAACACTGTAAGCCCTCAAATTACTCTTGTTGGGCACAGGGACGGGCCCTGCGTTGAAATATTGTATCAAAAATTGTAATTACATGCAACTGTTAAACAGGGGCAGAAAAACTGGGCCTTGGATGGTGGTGGTGGTGCCCTAAACCAAAAATATTGTTGGAAAATAGCATTATCAAGATTGAGGAGGAATAGGATAGTCAGCATAGGCAGTCTTAAAGGGATCCCACATCCATAGCAAATTCAATCAGTTACATCAGCATTAGGTGCTTGATAGTTGCTGATTCAAGACTGATTCATTTTTATGAATGTGAGCCTATCAAAGGAGTCTGTGGACAGATGCACTCTTTAAACTGTTACAAACCCTCCAGCAGCACTGAATGTGCCTTCAGAAAACTCGCTGGATGCAGGACAGGCCAGTAACTCAATTGCATATTGAGCAAGTTCTGGCCAGTGGTCCATCCTTAAGACCCAGTAACCCAGTGGATGCTCTGTTGGAAAGGTCTCCATGTCTGTTCTTGCCCCTAGATATTCCTGTACCATGTAATGCAGACGCTGGCGATAGTTGCGTGAACCAATCAGACCTTGGTGCTGAGGACTGAAAAATTGTCTAAAGGCATTGGTCAGCCGGCCAACTTCTCCACCGCTCTTCCTCTGACTGAACAAAGCCTTAGCAACACGTTGTCCAGCAGCAGGAAAATGTAACCTCCCAGGGTCTAGAAATGCATTGCAGCATTGAGTTCTGCAACCTTACTCTTGTAATGTGGATCAAGAAGGGTTGACATCCAGTAATGATCCCTCTGTTTGATATCACAAATCCTAGGGTCCTTTTGCAGGCTTTGCAGAATTAGGGAGGCCATGCAGCTTAAGTTTGCAGAGACATTCAATTCTGAGTCCTCTGGGTCACTAAGGATCACATGATCCGTAACTATCTCCTCCCAGCCACATACTCCTTGGGTTTCCACTGAAAACCATCCCTTGAAGACTGGTGCTGAGTGTTATCCTCTACATCCATGCTGACACAATCCTCCTCCTCTTCTTCCTGTGTGTTTGGCGGGCCCACAGTAATGCTATCTGCATAAAGGGGGCCTTGAGAGGTAAGGAAGTCCTCCTCTTCTTCCCGCTGTTCTACCTTAAGTGCCCTGTCCATGATTCCATGAAGCGTGTGCTCCAACAGTAAGGCTAGAGGGACAGTGTCACTGATGCATGCATTGTCGCTGCTCACTGTCCTTGTGGCCTCCTAAAATGGTGACAGGATAGTGCATGCATCCTTGATCAGTAGCCACTGGTGACAGGGCCGATCCTAGAGTCACAGACGCCTGGGTGCAGAAATATTTCTGGCGCCTCACATGGGCGTGGTCATCTTACCAACTTCTCCCCTTTACAAATGTTTCTATGGCAATGACTCAAACACAGAGATGCTCCCCTAAGAAGTCCTCGTTACCTTGGGATCCTCCCATGATCTTTTAACAATAAAGAAAATACAGGAAGAGAGTACACTAATGAGACCTGGAGGGGAGTCTCTCTGATGCACACACAGAGGGCTGTCTGTTAGAAAGAGCCCCTAGACATAATACAGGATACGATCAAAGACTGCAGACATGATACAAGAGACGGTCAGAGACTGCAGACATAATACAGGAGATGGTCAGAGACTGCAGACATAATACAGGAGACGGTCAGAGACTGTAGACATGATACAAGAGACGGTCAGAGACTGTAGACAGGATACAAGAGATGGTCAGAGACTGCAATCGTAGTACAGGAGATGGTGAGAGACTGCAGACATGATACAAGAGAAGGTCAGAGACTGTAGACATGATACAAGAGATGGTTAGAGACTGCAATCATAGTACAGGAGATGGTCAGAGACTGCAGACATGATACAAGAGATGGTCAGAGACTATAGACATGATACAAGAGACAGTCAGAGACTGTAGACAAGATACAAGAGATGGTCAGAGACTGCAATCATGGTACAGGAGATGGTCAGAGACTGCAGACATTACACAAGAGAAGGGCAGAGACTGTAGACATGATACAAGAGACGGTCAGAGATTGCAATCATGGTACAGGAGAAGGTCAGAGACTGCAGACAAAATACAGGAGATGGTCAGAGACTGCAGACATGATACAAGAGATGGCCAGAGACTGCAGACAGGATACAAGAGATGGTCAGAGACTGCAGACATAGTACAGGAGATGGTCAGAGACTGCAGACATGATACAAGAGATGGTTAGAGACTGCAGATATAGTACAGGAGATGGTCAGACTGCAGACATGGTACAGGAGATGGTCAGAGACTGCAGACATAATACAAGAGATGGTCAGAGACTGCAGACATGATAGAATAGATGGTCAGAGACTGTAGACATGATACAAGAGACGGTCAGAGACTGCAGGCCTGATACAAGAGATGGTTAGAGACTGCAGACATGATACAAGAGATGGTCAGAGACTGCAGACATTATACAAGATATGCTCATAGACTGTAGACATTATACAAGAGATGGTAAGAGACTGCAGATATAATACAGAAGATGGTCAGAGACTGCAGATATAATACAGGAGATGGTCAGAGACTGCAGTTCCTATGGACGTTAGTAGATAATGGCCGATCGGCCCTGACCCAGCGATACAGCAACGGTTCCTCTGATCAGGAGTCAGCTCACTCTGAATTGCCTGTGGCGACTCTGCTGTATACCCCCCAGGACAAACCCCCCTCTATTAGTAGAGACCCCCCCAGGACAAACCACCCTCCATTAGTACAGACCCCCCAGGATAAACCCCCCTCCATAAGTACAAACCCCCCAGGACAAACCACCCCCCCTCCATTAGTACAGACCCCCCAGGACAAACCCCCCTCATTAGTACAGACTCCCCCAGGTCAAACCCCCCTCCATTAGTACAGACCCCCCGGGACAAACCCCCCTCCATTAGTACAGACCCCCAGGACAAACCCCCTCCATTAGTACAGACCCCCGACGACAAACCCCCCCTCTATTAGTAGAGACCCCACAGGACAAACCCCCCTCCATTAGTACAGACCCCCAGGACAAACCCCCCCTCCATTATTACAAACCCCCCTCCATTAGTACAGACCCCCCAGGACAAACCCCCCTCCATTAGTACAGACCCCCAGGACAAACCCCCCACATTAGTACAGACACCCCCAGGACAAACCCCCCTCTATTAGTAGAGACCCACCAGGACAAACCCCCCTCCATTAGTACAGACCCCCAGGACAAACGCCCCTCTATTAGTAGAGACACCCCCAGAAACCCCCCCCTCCCCTCCCCCTCTATTAGGGTACATAAAAACACCCAGGCGGCAGCTAGAGAGGAGAGGACAGTGTGCAGCTGTGCCGCCCGGGTTGAGAGCAGATCTAGACAGGCTTAGGCGGGAGTGAGAGACAGGGGAGGAGAATATGTGTCAGGCACAACCCCCCCCAGTGATTTCACTGCGTGGCTGATCTCTCTCCACACAGAGACCAGCCGCTCCAATCTCCAGCGGATGCTCTCCTTCTCTGACAGGAGGAGGGAGGGGGGACAGGCTTGAGCAGCAAAAAACACAGTGGCGGCGGTGACATGCGGAGAAAGCCGCCTCTGGACATGGAAAGGAGAAGGAGGGAGGGGAGCACTCTGGCGCTTCAGCGCCCCCATCTCTCTGGCGCCCGGGTGCACTGCACCCTGTGCACCCACCTAGGATTGACCCTGACTGGCGTGGTAAAAAGAATCCAAGCTCCCCTGACCCTGTCCTGGTACCATACTGGCCTGCCTCTGGAGATCCTGTAAGCCTGGGTACCTGCTCAAGAAACGCTGCACCACCAAAGTGCCAAACATGGGTCAAGTGTCCCTGTCGGAGGGCGGAGAGAAGGTTGGTGCCATTCCTGACTGAAGCTGGCATGGCGTCAACCACCTCTGAGTCTGCCCCTGCAGAGCTGACAGACTCTCTGCCCCAGTGTGGCTCCAGTCCCCTAGGACCAACTCAAGCACCACATGGCATCTTTTAGCCTGACTGCTTGTGTAGCCCCTTGAACGCTTATGGAGCACCGCTGGTTCAGAGGACAGATCTAGGATGACCACAACATACAGGGATATACAATGTAATACTGACATATAATCACACACATGGGTTGGACTTGAGGGACGTGTGTCTTTTTTCAACCTCACCTACTATGTAACTATGTAAGATCTGCAGAAGAGGCCATAGAGGAAGAAGAAGAGGGGGGGTGGAGGAGAGAGCTGTGGCAGAATCACCACTAGCATTTTGGAGGCGTGGTGGTGGAACAAGCTCCAACAACACTGAACCCTGTCCTGCATCCTTCCCAGCTGCCAGCAGAGTTACTCAGTGCACTGTGAAGAAAAGGTAACGTCCCTGCCCATGCCTGCTGGACCATGAGTCAGCCTTAATAGGAACCTTACTGCTGACCACCCTGTCCAACGAGGCCTAAACATTGCCTTACACGTGTTGGTAGAGAGCCAGAATGGCCTTCCATGTAAAGAAATGGTGTTTTGGAACCTGCCACTGAGGTACAGGACATTCCACAAATTCACAAAAGGGGGCCTAGTCTACCATCTGAAAAGGCAGCAGTTGCAGTGCTAGCAATTTGGCCAAGCTAGCATTTAGACGCTGAGCATGTGGATGGCTGGGACCAAATTTATTTTTACGGTTCAGCAACTGGGGTGGGGAAATTTGCCTGCTAAAATCAGATGGTGGTGTACTGCTAGCAGATTGGCTGCAAGTACTTGGGAAACCTATTGCTATACCTTAATTCTTCTCAATGCAGGTTTTTGAGAGGACTGGAGGTATAGTAGCGTTGGAGATCCCAGATGAGGTGCAAAGAGAAGTCCGCCATTTTCTTTGCTGTGGGTCTTTCAAGTGCTGTTGCCAACAAACTGCATGACAGGTCATCATGTGTCTGGTCAAGCTTGTGGTGCCCAAGCGGCTGCTGTTCTGGCCACGCTTGATCTGCTTCAGACATAGGTTGCAAACAGCAATGGTGCGATCTGCTGCACATGTGTCGAAAAAGGCCCACACCAAGGAAATTTTAAAAGTCAGCGGGAAGTCAGCAGTGCCCTGCACCTGCAGAGCTCTGTGGTGTGATGCAATAGAGTGGCTGTCCCCTAGAGGACATCCTGCCTCTTTGGAGTTGTGCTCCCTCCTCCTCCTTCTCCTCTCTTCTCTCAGGCACCCAAGTACAGTCAGTGACCTCATCATCCCCTCCCTCCTCATCACTGGAGCAAACATGGCAGTATGCTGCAGCTGGGGAACATGACTGGCAGTTTCTTGTCCTTCTTGGGTACCCCCTCCCTCTAGGCTCATGTTACTCCCTTCCTCAACCTGGGAACCAACATCAGAGCCTTCAAATCACTGCGCGTCCTCCAGCAGCATGTACCCGACACTGTGGTTGAATAATTCTGGGAACTCCTAAATTGTTGGTGGTGTTGATGGTGGGGCTACGGAAGGAGTGACTGTGGATAAGGAGCCAGTGCTTGGCAGCTGCTTTGGAAGGCAAACTACTCTGAGCCTGGGTGACAGAGGATGAGGAGGACGAAGACAGCTTTGCTATCCACTCCGCCAACTCTTCTGCATGTTCTGGCTGAATAACATGGCCAGCAGGAGAAAAAAGGACAAGCATGCCCCACGGCCACCTGCAGAGGATGCACCATGTCCACGACCACCACTGTTAACTGTAGACACAGAGGCTGCTTGCCCTCTTTTAGTGGCCCGTGAGCATCTACCTCTCCTTGGTGGCCTTCCGGACATGGTGTATTTTTTGTTTTGCAACACCTCACTACACTGTATTAGATACTGCAATGTATTAGCAACTGTACAACGGCTGCACTGTATTGTATACTGTGTACACCACCAGAAGTGTAGTAGAAACTGTACACACTGTATTAGATACTGTGTACACCGCCTGCACTGTATTAGAAACTGTACTACAGCTGCACTGTATTGTGTACTGTGTACACCACCATAAGTGTAGTAGAAACTGTAAACACTGTATTGTATACTGTGTACACCACCAGAAAAGTTGTAGAAACTGTACTACGGCTGAACTGTATTGTGTACTTTGTACACCACCAGAAGTGTAGTAGAAACTGTACACACTGTATTAGATACTGTGTACACCACCAGAAAAGTAGTAGAAACTGTATGACGGCTGCACTGTATTGTGTACTGTGTACATCACCAGAAGTGTAGTAGAAACGGTATACACTGTATTAGATACTATGTACACCACCAGAAAAGTAGTAGAAACCGTACACACTGTATTAGATACTGTGTACACCACCTGAACTGTTTTAGAAACTGTACAGATCCCCTTGTCCCCTTGTCCCCATCAATATGGGGACAAGGTGCTTTGGGGGGCTTTCCAAAGCACCCTCCCCATGTTGAGGGCATGTGGCCTGGTAATTTTCAGGAGGGGGGCGCTCTCTTGTCCCCCTATTTTCTAGCGGCCTGCCATGTTGCTTAATTTTTATTGTTTCACTTCAAGGATTAAAAAAATCACTGCTCCCGAAAAAATGTCAGTTTAAAAAAAATTTTTTTTGCATTGATACGCATCCCCTGGGACAGGACCCGGGTCCCCAAACACGTTTTATATATATATATATATATATATATATATATATATATATATACAGTCGGGACGGAAAGTATTCAGACCCCCTTAAATGTTTCACTCTTTGTTATATTGCAGCCATTTGCTAAAATCATTTAAGTTATTTTTTTTCCTCATTAATGTACACACAGCAACCCAAATTGACAGAAAAACACAGAATTGTTGCAGATTTATTTTAAAAAAAACCCCTGAAATATCACATGTCCTAAGTATTCAGACCCTTTGCTGTGACACTCATATATTTAAATCAGGTGCTGTCCATTTCTTTTGATCATCCTTGAGATGGTTCTACACCTTCATTTGAGTCCAGCTGTGTTTGATTATACTGATTGGACTTGATTAGGAAACCCACACACCTGTCTATATAACACCCTACAGTTCACAGTGCATGTCAGAGCAAATGAGAATCTTGAGATCAAAGGAACTGCCTGAAGAGCTCAGAGACAGAATTGTGGCAAGGCACAGATCTGGCCAAGGTTACAAAAAAATTTCTGTTGCACAGTGGCCTCTGAGCACAGTGGCCTCCATAATCCTTAAATGGAAGACATTTGGGACGACCAGAACCCTTCCTAGAGCTGTCCGTCCTCCAAACCGAGCTGAGGGAGAAGAGCCTTGGTGAGAGAGGTAAAGAAGAACCCAAAGATCACTGTGGCTGAGCTCCAGAGATGCAGTCGGGAGATGGGAGAAAGTTGTAGAAAGTCAACCATCACTGCAGCCCTCCACCAGTCGGGGCTTTATGGCAGAGTGGCCCGACGGAAGCCTCCCCTCAGTGCAAGACACATGAAAGCTCGCATGGAGTTTGCTAAAAAAACACCTGAAGGACTCCAAGATGGTGAGAAAATAGATTCTCTGGTCTGATGAGACCAAGATAGAACTTTTTGGCCTTAATTCTAAGCGGTATGTGTGAAGAAAACCAGGCACTGCTCATCACCTGTCCAATACAGTCCCAACAGTGAAGCATGGTGGTGGCAGCATCATGCTGTGGGGGTGTTTTTCAGCTGCAGGGGCAGGACGACTGGTTGTAATTGAGGGAAAGATGAATGATTTTAGCAAATGGCTGCAATATAACAAAGAGTGAAAAATTTATTTTAAATTTTATTATATACGAGAATGTATATATATATATATATATATATATATATATATATATATATATATATATATATATATTAATACACTGCCTGCACTGACTGAATAATATATATATATATATATTAGACTGACTGAAATATATATATATATATCAAATACACTGCCACTAACTCAATAACCTGCCTGCTTAATCTAAATCAAGCTATCTCTCTGTCCACACCAACAACACTTCACACGGCCGTCGTGTGAGCAGCCTTATATGGTGTGGGGTGTGGACCTAGTCCCCCTGAGCCATGATTTTGGCCAATTATGGCTCTCTTAGCAGAGCGCGCTGTGATTGGCCAAAGTATGCAGGTCAGGTGCATGCTTTGGCCAATCATCATACAGCAATGCACTGCGAACTTGCAGTGAATTATGGGGCATTCCATGGTGCTCAAATTTTCCGCGAATGACCCATAATGTTCGCTTTTCAGTGAACGGGCGAACATCTGATGTTTGAGTCGAACTAATGTTCGACCCGAACATCGAGCTCATCCCTAATCCTCACCTGGTTGCTGACTTTACTTACATGGATGAACTCCAAACACTTTATAGGGAATTACCGTTTTTTTTTCCCCTTTTGGGATAAAGGTTTTATATATCGTATTTATTGGTGTATAACACACGCCGGCGTATAACACGCACCCCAAGTTTAGGAGGGCATTTTAAGGAAAAAAACTTTTAGGAGGGAAGTTTAAGGAAAAAAAACTTACATTTAAATGCCCATCAATGCAGCCTCATCAGTGTTCATCTGTAGCCTTGTCCATCATTGCAGAATGATCAGCGTCCATTTGCAGCTTGCCCAGTGGCGTTTGAAGCCTTGCTAAGTGCCATTTTCAGCCTTGCCCATTGTCATAAGCAGCCTTGCCCTTAGTCATATGCAGCCTTGCCCAGTGCAGTCTTGCCCAGTGCAGTCTTGCCCAGTGCAGCCTTGCCTAATGCAGCCTTGCCCAGTGCAGCCTTGCCCAAAGCCGTGTGCCGTTTGCGCCATTTAAATCTGCCGCTCGTCACGCCGCCTCCCTGCTGAGGATGAGAAGCGAGCGCTTCCGAAAAAGACCGAGCCGAGTATACTGTGTACTCGGCTCCGCTCGCAGTCCCGCCCAGTCCTGCCATTGGACGGAGTGTTATATCCATCAAAGGAGCTGGGCGGGACTGCGAGCGGAGCAGAGCCGAGTACACAGTATACTTGGCTCGGTCTTTTTCGGAAGCGCTCGCTTCTCATCCTCAGCAGGGAGGCGGGGCGGCGTGACGGCGTGACTGCGAGTGGAGCCGAGCACTCGGCTCGGTCTTTTTCGGTGGCGCTCGTTTTTTTCCGTTGGCGCTCGTTTTTTTTTGCGGTGCTCGCTGTTTTTTTGGCACACAGAGAGTGGGGATCGGCGTATAACACGCACCCACGATTTTCCCTGATTTTAAGGGGAAAAAAGTGCATGTTATACGCCGATAAATACGAGAATCTTCTGCTGCTGAAGAAGTACTGTTTTAATCAAGCTAAATCATAAAAATTAAATATTTTGTTCTTCAGCTTAACTCATGGATGGCATTGTGTCTCAGGGCTCTTTTGATCAATGGAAACAATCTCAGACACCTGTGATAATTACCGTATTTATCGGCGTATAACACGCGCCGGCGTATAACCCAAGTTAAGGAGGGAATTTTAAGGAAAAAAACTTTTAGGAGTAAAGTTTAAGGAAGAAAAACTTACATTAAAATGCCCATCAATGCAGCGTTATCGGTGTCCATCTGCAGCCTTGTCAGTGTCAGTGCAGCCTTGCCCCAGTGTCCATTGCAGCCTTGTCAGTGCAGCTTTGCCCCAGTGCAGCCTTGTCAGTGCAGCAATGTCAGTGCAGCCTTGTCAGTGCAGCTTTTCTCCAGTGCAGCCTTGCCCCAGTGCAGCCTTGTCAGTGCAGCAATGTCAGTGCCGCCATGTCAGTGCAGCTTTTCTCCAGTGCAGCCTTGCCCCAGTGCAGCCTTGTCAGTGCAGCAATGTCAGTGCAGCCATGTCAGTGCAGCTTTTCTCCAGTGCAGCCTTGCCCCAGTGCAGCTTTGCCCCCATGCAGCCTTGCCCCAGTGCAGCCTTGTCCCCAGTGCAGCCTTGTCCCCAGTGCAGCCTTGCCCCCGTGCAGCCTTGCCCCCCCCCCCCGTGCAGCTTTGTGGGATCGCCGCGATCCCTGCCGTCATACACAGCCCTGTGTAAATTTAAATATGGCGCCGAGACTGCAGTGACTCGGCGGAGCGCTGATACACATAGCCGAGAGTCCTCGGGTTTCCTCGGCGCCTCTTACAGTCCCGCCCAGTTCCGCCCTATGTGCGGGACTGTAAGCGGCGCCGGGAAAACCCGAGGACTCTCGGCTATGTGTAGCTCCGCTCCGCCGAGACCCTGCAGTCTCGGCGCCGTATTTGAATTTCCACACGGCTGTGTATGTCGGCGGCGATCACGGCAATTGCCGCGATCGCTCCGATCACACACAATTGGGGGGGGGTCGGCCTATAACACGCACCCACGATTTTCCCCTGATTTTCAGGGGAAAAAAGTGCGTGTTATATGCCGATAAATACGGTAGATTGCAAGGTGAGCCCAAATAACGGAAAAACTACTAAAGGAGGGTGTTCCACATTATTAAGCAGAGCACCATTTTCAAGCAATATGGGGAAAGAAAAGGATCTCTATGCTGTCGAAAAGAGTGAAATAGTTCAATACCTTGGACGAGGTATGAAAACATTAGATATTTCACGAAAACTTAGGCGTGATCATCACACTATTAAGGGATTTGTGGCTGATTCAGAGCACAGACGTGTTTTGTGCAGATAAAGGCACATTGAGGAAGATTTTTGCCAGATCCATGCATCGGATAAAGAGAGCAGCTGCTAAAACACCATTACATAGCAGCAAACAGATATTTGAAGCTGTTGATGCCTCTGGAGTCCCACGGACATCAAGGTGTAGAGTCCTCCAGAGTCTTGCAACTGTGCATAAACCTTCCATTCGGCCACCACTAACCAATGCTCACAAGCAGAAATGGCTGCATTGGGCAGAAAAATACATGAAGACTAATTTTCAAACAGTCCTGTTCACTGATGAGTGCCATGAAACCCTGGATGGTCCAGATGGATGGAGTAGTGGATGGTTGGTGGACGGCTACCCTGTTCCAACAAGGCTGCCACATTAGCAAGACAGTGGTGGAGTCATGTTTTGGGCCGGAATGATGGAAAGAGAGCTGGTCGGCCCCTTTAGGTTCCCCAAATGTGTAAAGATGACCTCTGCAAAATATGTGGAGATCCTGACTGACCCCTTCCTTCCCTGGTACAGAAGGAAGAACTATGCTTTCCATAATAAAATCATCTTCGTGCATGACAATGCACCATCTCATGCTGCAAAGAATACCTCCGCATTAATGGCTGCTATGGGGATAAAAGGAGAGAAAGTCATGGTGTGGCCAACATCCTCCCCTGACCTCAATCCTATCGAGAATCTTTGGAGCATCCTCAAGCAAAAAATCTATAAGGGTGGGAGGCAGTTTACATCCAAACAGCAGCTCTGGGAGGCTATTCTGACATCTTGCAAACAAATTCAAGCAGAAACGGTCCAAAAACTCAAAACTCTAAAACTTCAATGGATGCAAGACTTGTGAAGCTGCTATCAAATAAGGGGTCCTATGTTAAAATGTAACGTGACTTGTTGAAATGTTTAAAAAGTTAAAATGTTGTTCACAGTTTGATTGAAATAGCTTTTGATTACAGTAAATATGCAGCAAACACAACAAATGACAATTTTAAGTTCTTTACAACCTATAAAGTGTTTTGAAAATTACTGTGCGTAATAATTTGGAACAGTTCATTGTAAGTTTTTTATTTTGAAAAAAAAAAAAAAAAACTGTTATCATTAGGAGGTTTGTTCAATAAAATTTGAATTGTACCCTTAATAGTTGATAACATGAGAATTATGCTGACTGTTGTTTACATCAATTATTTAGGTAAATGAGAAAAATATCATTGACATAATAATTTGGAACAGGGTGTATTATGCTATATGTTATAACATATTAATTTATTATTTATCTATTTACTGTGAAATTACTGGTTGGAAGTTATAACTTCAAACTTCAGTAATTTGTCCGTTAAAGTGGAGTTCCCATTTAAAAAAAAAAAAAAATAAAAGTCAGCAGCTACAAATACTGCAGCTGCTGACTTTTAATTGGACACTTACCTGTCCCAGGGTCCAGCGATGCGGTGGATCGAAGCCCCGCTTGTCTCCCCCTCCATTCGGGGGCGCCGGCATTGCAACTGTGGGCGCCGGGCTGTGGCTTCACAGCCGGGCACCCACTGTGCATGTGCAAGCGGCGCCGCGCACCATGATTGGCCGCTCAGTCATCTGGGACCTGTAATGGGTCCCAGATGATTGACAAGAGGGAGGGAGCAGAGCTGAGCCCTTCCTGTGCCGAGGGGAAGTGATGTCACCAGCCCAGGCACTGAAAGAGGGAAACTACGAGGGACCCCCCAGCAACAGGCATTTAGAGGTAAGTTAAAAAAAAAAAAATTCCAAATGTTTTTTAAATTTTTTTTAGGCCCATTCATGCATTTTTTTTAGGGTGGAACACCACTTTAAGCCACCTGCTTGAGTACAGTTTTGGATAATATAGTAAATTATCTTAAAAACAATATATGATATTTAATTGTTTATTACTTATTTATGGTAATTAACCCCTTGCCACCCAAGCCAAATCTGACACTTCTCTACTACATAAAACAATCATCATTTTTTTTACTAGAAAATTACTCAGAACCCCCAAACATGATATATAATGTTTTAGCAGACACCCTAGGGAATAAAATGGTGGTCATTGCAACTTTTTATGTTACAGGGTATTTGTGCAGCAATTTTTCATGGATAAAAAAAAAAAAACTAAAGCCAGCCTGATGATTTGTATACTATGAAGGAAGATGTTACGCCGAGTAAATAGATACCTAACATGGCACGCTTTACAATTGCGCACACTTTTGGAATGGCACCAAACTTCAGTACTTAAAAAATCTCCATAGGTGGCACTTTAAAACTTTTTACAAGTTACATATTTAGAGTTACAGAGGAGGTCTAGTGCTAGAATTATTGCTCTCACTCTAACGTTCGCAGCGTATGTAACCTGTGTTTCTGGCTCTGATACTAGCCAGTGCCTCACCAGCCACTGACCTCCCCGAATGTCCCTGACCCAAATCTTAAAAATACATTTTGACAGGGCTGTAGGAATGCTATAGCTGTGATGCTTTACTTCTTTAGCTGCAGCATGTTTAACTCAGCCTGCAGAGTTTGACAGGCAGCACCTCCTGTAAAACTCGCCTATTGATTTCAGGGGGGCCACTCTGCAACTGCAGGCTAAACTCGCTTGCGTAGCAGCATAGTCCAATAATGTAAAATTACCATTCAGCAATGTAAAAAAAAATGAGGAGGTGGCAGTAGCACCTCATGAACGTCTGTCAGCTGCTGCTATACCACTTGTTGAAAAGCAGTCCACCACAGATCACTTTTCAGAGGGCAGTAAGCATTACCACAAATGTGAAAAACTTGAAACACATCACTCACTCCCCACCAACCAGGTCACTCCCCAGCCCCTTCCCATGTTAGCCACCTCCCTTCAACTTATATCACAGGTGACCATTTCCCAACCTGCAGATGACAGACCCTACTCCAAAAGATATCACTCCCAGTTACTCTCCCCACCTGCTGATTGATATCCCTCCATGATCACCTCACATCCCCCCTGCTGACAGACATCTCTCCCCAGCCTGTCCCCACACACCCTCCCACCTGCTGACCTGTGGATGGGGGAATCACTCCCGCAGTGTTATTGTGTTCTGCCAGTGGGGAGCCTTCCCTACCCACAGAATACAACGATCAGTGTTGCTAACTGTAGCTGGCAGCACTGATTGCTTTTTGGAAAAACCTGACAGGCTGATTGTACTCAAGTGGATTAATAGATTGACTTGTGTACAACCAGCTAACCCATACATAGATCGGCTATGGCTGGTCTCTGCTTAATTGGCTTAACTTCAATCCATGTACGGCCCGCTTAACCACTAAGCAGTCCCTAAACATCCTTCTACAAACCTTTTTTCTTCTCAGATTCCTTCATCCTCCTCACCTGTACATAGTAACCGCTGTCATACCCTCCACACTCCACGTCTGTACATACTGCCAACTGTCTTTCTCTCCACACTCCTCTCTTGTACATACTGCCCCCATAATACATTCCACACTCCTCTCCTGTACATACTGCCCCATCATACCCTCCACACTCCTCTCCTGTGCATACTGCCCACTGTCATACCCTCCACACTCCTTTCCTGTACATACTGCCCATTGGCATACCCTCCACACTCCTCTCCTGTACATAGTGCCCACTGTCAACCCTCCACAGTCCTCTGCTGTGCATACTGCCCACTGTCATACCCTGCACACTCAACTCCTGTACATAGTGCCCACTGCCATACCCTCCACACTCCTCTCCTGTAGATAGTGCCCATTGTTATACCCCCAACATTCCTCTCCCTCACCTGCACATACTTCCCACTTTTATACCATCCATACTCTTCCCCTATGCCTCTTACCCACAAATTATATTGAATATCCTCAATGTTACCAGCTCTAGAATTGGCCGCACTTTTGTTAGTTCAACTAAAGAAAATCTTCTTAGTCCTCATATTTGTTCTGCCCATTATCAGTAATCATTTAATTTTGTGATTACTATTGTGAGGAACATAGGGGATGTCAGCTACTCTAAATATACAACTGGTGTCCCTGAAAACATTTTTGAAATTTTGGCAACTATGCACTTGGGCCCTGCCCAAGGGCTACCGGGTCAGTAGGGGGCCCCATGAGAGGCTCCTGGGATCCTGTGATATTAAAGCAGTAGTAAACTTTACTAACATTACTACTTTTTAGAGGCCCTGAGGTAGATTATGCCATAATGTACCAGTATAAACAGCATATTAGCACATTAGGGTATAGATACCTGTCAGACTGAGCCCTCCAGCGCTGTGCTGTGATCAATCTGGCAGGTCCCGGGCGCTTCCATCTTCACCTGGTCTTCCTTCTAGGTTCTGTGCCTTTGGTCACTTGCCTTGAAAGGGCAGCGTTGATGTCACTCCCACATATGCTCATGCGCATCCTCTCTCTCACCCCCCCCCACCCTTACCCCTCACCCCTCTCTCATACCCTTTCTCTCACTTGCATTCTCCCTCTCTCTCTATTTATTTAATTTAATTTGTTATAACAAAAAATTGTTTGCATTATTATTTATTATTATTTTTATTTTTTTAATAAAAAAAAACACACCAAAATCCTCAGCACCAGGCACATGATGTTCTTAATACGACCCTGTACCTATGTGTAAATTCATATGAAAAAAGTGTAGGGTCTAATTAGATGCATTGGCAATTTTTTTATTTATACAAGGACCTATAAAAAAAATAAGTGATGTGAATGCGGGCAATTCACATCACGTTGTACTCACATGCACTAGTTTGCAGTGGAAAAATGTAGAACAAGCCCTATTTTTTTTCAGCACAATGCATGGTAATGCATGTCAATGCAATGCACATAAACGGACAAGAAAAACAGCAGGCCAGCACAAGTTTGGCACCTCTACTATGCTGTAGACCCTTTATATGTCCCAGGAAGTGAGAAGAAAAGTGCATGTTAAAATGCAACACACAACAATGTAGCATGTCAATGCATAACAATGCATGTGTTTACCAACACTCAACACACAGATTGCATTGTGAATGGAACCCTACACCAAAGAAATATAATCAGCTTTTACTCCATACACCATACAGCGTCCAAAAGAAAAAACCCACAGGTGTAAAAATGTGAACAATTTTTGCTCCCATTGTAATAAAGGAGGAGTTATTGGTACATTTGTGGGGAGTAAGTGTTTCAAAAAAAGTGTTAATGCCCTGTACACACGGTCGGACTTTCCAACGGAAAATGTGTGATCGGAGCTCGTTGTTGGAAATTCTGACCGTGTGTGGGCTCCATCGGACTTTTTCCATCGGAATTTCCGACACACAAAGTTTGAGAGCTGGCTGTAAAATTTTTCCGATAACAAAATCCGTTTGCGTAAATTCTGACCGTGTGTAGACAATTTCGACGCACAAAGTGCCACACATGCTCAGAATAAATTCCGAGACGGAACTGCTCGGTCTGGTAAAATTAGCATTCGTAATGGATATAGCACTTTCGTCACGCTGCAATGTTTTAAATTATTTAATGCAGCGCACTCTTTTCTTCTTTATAATGTTAGAAGAATGAAGTTGTTTTGCTGCTTATATTCACACAGAGTTCTCACAAACTTCTTTCTTTATTATTTCTCGTGGTTTCATGAATATAATATTTTTATTTGACACATCTACCAAAAAAAAAAAATATTTTTTATATTTATTTTTTTGGTATTATTTGTTGTATTTTTTAAAATCCAGATCTCCTGTATTTTTTTGTTTTTTTTGTTTTTTGGTGATCTCCAGAATTGTTTTGGGTGTGTTTTGTGTGTCAAGTTACCACAACACCATTATTATCTTGTCTTTTTTAATCTCAAGGAGATTGTTTGGTGTTGGTGTCTCTTGTTAATTTCACATTGTATTTTTTAAATGCACCTGCCTACTCACAAACAAACTGTCCTTTTTGAAGGATAACACACACAGGCAAGTATTAGTTCCAAAAAATACCTTTATTAAGGGGTCCTAACCAAATAAAGAGGGAGGCAATGCTGGAGAAACAGCAGAAATTGGCGAAGCCTTTGGCCCCCAGGGCACATATCAACTATTTTCAGGCAAAATGGGTGGCCTGAGGAGTCCTTATATAAGGGAGTACAATCTGGTCCAGAAGTACAAGAGATCATGAACAGCAGCAGATGACATACATGTCCCCAGGCTGTGGTCATACAAGAGCCTGCATCTTTTTGTCAGACCAGACTGAACCCAGGTCATCACTTTCTTGTCTTCCTTTCACTCTTCCTTCCAGGCTGTGCTGTGGTGTTGGAGGTGTGGCAGGAGGAGGATGATGCAACTCACACAGGTGGGTATTGGGTGTGATTTGGGTCCTCAACCCCTTATTTAATGTTTTATAAATGATTTCCTCACACATGAGGTGTTGGCCCTCCTGCATGTCTTGCAGTTTTGTGACAGCCATGGAGGCAAAGGCCTCTTCACGAGTGGGGGTGGCTCTGAGGGATGCACAAGCCTCCTGAATCAGCCTGAGCGCTGACTCCTCCACGTTACTCCTCTTCCTGGGTCTTTTGTTTGGAAGGTGGAGGGGAGGGACCTGTGATTGTGCGAGGCTCCTACTGGGCCCGGCCACCTCCTGGCTGCCACTTACCCCCGCCTACTCCTGGCTGCCACATTCCACAGCCTCCTCCTGTGTGCCACATTCCACAGCCTCCTCCTGGCTGAGGTCTCACTGTGTATGAAAAAAGGACATAGTTTTAGTTTTTTCTTCATCAATCACACACAATTTTCATCTCATGACTGTTGCAAATTGAATGTTAATAAATAGAAAAGACATTCTGAGCCCAGCATTTTTCATTCTTGTCACAATTATTTATGCCCACTACTGTCTATTCATATGTAAACGCCTTTATTAAATCAGCATTTAGTGATTAATAATAACATCTAGTAAACATCATTTATGTTTTGCCAAGAAATATGTAGAACAATGCTATACCTGGCTCCAGCTGGGCTCCTCCACTTCTTCCTGGCTGGAAGTCCCAGATTGGAGATCAGGAGCCTCAGCTGGGGTGGAAGATAGGGTGGAAGGAAGAGTGAAAGGAAGAGTGGAAAGGGATTCCCTGACTTCAGTCTGGTCTGACAGAAAATGAAGTCTCTCATAGTACCACAGCCTGGGGACATAAATGTCATCTGCTGCAGCTCCTGATCTCAGGGAATCCTGGACCTTCTTGCGCTTCCTAAGATAAGTGCTCCTTAGGCCACCAATTTTGGCTTTTAAATAGGGGATGGTTGCCGTGGGGACCACCGGCTTCACCAACTCCAGCAGTTTCGCCAGCGCTGCCTGCCTCTTTTGTTTATGATTATAATGTGGGTGTTTGACCTGCCACGGACAGGGCAGCTCCCTGTATTTGTCTATGAACAGGGGGAGGAAGTTGTCATCATTGAAGCCATCCATTTTCTCTGCAAGACACAACACAAGACAAACCCTAATGTCAGGCTAAACTCTCCTAATCTTGTCCCAACATAGGCCTCAATCTATAAGCAGTATAGGCCCAAGTTAAACTTGTACTTTCGTTATCACGATCGGCGCTTTCGATACTCCTTCCTCCGCTCACAGATCGCACATACGACGCACGCTTTATATAGACTGCGCATGTGTGAAACTCCGCCCGCCCCTGATGTTCTTTCTAGTCTATTCCCCGGCCCTTCTCTTTCGGTGCAGTGGGGGAGAGCACATGGCGGAAAAAGAGCAGGTACGTGATAATTCCACTAACGAGGAGGACGACGAAATCCCAGAGCCAGAAACGTCACAATCCCGGAGAAGAAGATTTAAGGCCTCGAATATGGCCTTTGTTGAGATGGTGGACATGGTGGACATATTGAAGAGGGCCGACTATGACGGGAAGCATGGACCTTACCCAAACCCAAATGTCAGAAAGGCCAAGATCATGGCTAAAGTTGTGAAGAGTCTGCACAGGAATTTTGGGGTACGGCGATCCAAGGATTAACTGAGGAAACGGTGGTCGAACCTCAAATTAAGGGAGCACAATCAATGTAGAAGGATCAGGAGAGTGCTGCAAAAAGTAAGTAGTTGTCCTGTGTTCCTATTCTTTCTTTTTATTATGTTCCTGCTGCTCCATGTGCTTTTCTTTACTGTTGTACAGTTAAAAATGGGAACTTTCATGTTCATGGGCACATTAATCGTTCGTAGGAAATATTGTTTGTTTGGCCACTAAAATACGATGTTTTGGCTAGATGCTGTTCAATACTGTTTTTCTGGCCTACTTCTATTAAAAAAGTTTGTTGTCTAGATGGGTTTGTAACTAGAATGAAATGCAAACTAGATTCTGTGTAAGGAGAGGACACCCAGCAGCTGTTTACACATCTGGATGCTGGAGCACTAGTGTGGGACACCAGAACACAATTTTTATTAGGGGGCCCCACACAGGTGCTCCAATGGATACTAGGGATGTCTCCATCTGTGAAGCTTGCACAAAATAGGTAAATTATTCAAGCTTTACAAAGGACAAAAAAATTATTCAGCTTGGAACTCTGCCAAAACAGGCAATTGTACCCCACTTCCAAAAAATGTTTCATATTCCTATTTCTGCCATCAAATATCTGTGTGCTAAGTATACGTATTTTTGATCACATAGGGGACAAAAGACTCAAAGGAAACCACTCATCAGAGGACACCAGGGACCCCCCACCTCAGGAAGAAGGGGAAATCCCCCAAACTCAACCAGAGGAGGAGGAGGGAGACGTTGTAGAAATAGTCACCACAACAGGTGAGTGTCTGCGACCACAGCTTCAGGTAAGAGATGGATGCCTGCATATTTATAATACATGGTGTGCTTTTTTTGTTTTTTGTAGGTGATGGGGATATTGTGGAAGAGGAATGTCATTTCACCAGTTAAAGTGCCCAGATCCTCATTGGGGAGATAATGGGGTGTAATAGAGATTTAGAAAACATAAATCAAAACATCAATGATGTTCAAAACAAAATGAAGAACATCATTGATGTTTTAGGGAGAATCTAAAACACCCAGAAATCCTTAAATTTCTTCTGCTTTTTTTTTAAGACTAAACTTTTTTACGTATGTTAAAAGCCAAATTAAATTTGCACACAGTGTGTCAACATGTGCTATCTGCCATTACGGAAGATCAATGTACGCGTTTTGTGGATGCAACCCCTTCCTCGATAATAAAGTAGCTGAGAGGAAGGGGTTGCACCCACAAAACACGTCCATTAATCCCCCCATGATGGCAGCTAGCACATGTTGACATTAGGCAATTTGTGTGCATCTTCTAAATTTGGCTTTTACAGGGGTGACATCACCCCATCTGCTGAACGCAATATCAAACACAGTTTGTACATACTCATGTCTGATATTGCCTTCACTTTATAAAAGTTGAACTTTCTAAGTTCCAAAGTTGTATATTTTATGGTTTTAAACATGCCTGTTTTACCTTAAAAGGCAATGTCTACTTAATGTGACCTAAAAAAAGTTATACAACAGACATGTTGGTTTGTTCAAAAACCCTTTTATAAATGCAAGTGATTGTGCTTTGATTAATAAAAAGATTGATAATCAACGTCCCACACTCCGCTTGAGTGCTTCTGTCAGTATACCACTTCCTCCCAGTCTGGATACAGATATCAGAAATTCTAACCGCTCACAAAGCACAAAACAAGGCGAGACTTGTTTCACTGCTAACATGGACTGTTTTTATTAGAACCAAAATTACAAGTCTTTATATACCGTTAAAGAGAAGGTTCCCCCCTCCTGCTGATATTACTCTAATAGGGCGTACACACGGTCGGACTTTGTTCCGACATTCCGACAACAAAATCCTAGGATTTTTTCCGACGGATGTTGGCTCAAACTTGTCTTGCATACACACAGTCACACAAAGTTGTCAGAAAATCTGATCGTTCTGAACGCGGTGACGTAAAACACGTACGTCGGGACTATAAATGGGGCAGTGGCCAATAGCTTTCATCTCTTTATTTATTCTGAGCATGCGTGGCACTTTGTCCGTCGGATTTGTGTACACACGATCAGAATTTCCGACAACGGATTTTGTTGTCGGAAAATTTTATTTCCTGCTCTCCAACTTTGTTTGTCGGAAAATCCGATGGAAAATGTCTGATGGAGCCCACACACGGTCGGAATTTCCGACAACACGCTCCGATCGGACATTGTCCATTGGAAAATCTGACCGTGTGTATGGGGCATAACAATACAACTATAACCTAATTAACATGAGTTAGTTTACTAAAACATTTACCCAGACTAGATGACTCAGAGTCATGACCTGTAGGACACAGACATGTGGTCACCAACCTTCACACAGTAGTATAAACACAATAGCAAGAGCTAATTACAATTAACAATACAAACAACAATGAGTTGAATACACTTAGAAGCTGTGGTAAGCCAGACTAGACTTATTTACAATAAACACATTATAGCAGACAACAAGACAGGTAGTTGGAGTTGATATTAGCATCTCCTCACAGTATTGCCCTGTACACACTATATGATTTCCTGATGGAAAATGTGTGATAGGACCTTGTTGTCAGAAATTCCGACAGTGTGTAGGCTCCATCATACATTTTCCATAGGAATTTCCGACACACAAAGTTTGAGAGCTTGCTATAAAATTTTCCGACAACAAAATCCGTTGTTGGAAATTCCGATCGTGTGTACACAAATCCGACGCACAAAGTGCCACACATGCTCAGAATAAATTAGGAGACAAAAGCTATTGCCTACTGCCCCGTTTACAGTCCCGACGTACGTGTTTTACATCACCACGTTCAGAACGATCAGATTTTACAACAACTTTGTGTGACCGTGTGTATGCAAGACAAGTTTGAGCCAATATCCGTTGGAAAAAATCCATGGATTTTGTTGTCGGAATGTCCGATCAATGTCCGACCGCGTGTATAGGGCATAAGTGTCCCAACAGTATGAATCAGTCACTATTGCTAATATGGCAAATACAGGGTCTCCAGAGTCTGTGTGTCCTGGGGGACAAGGATCCGAATCCAAAGTAACAACACCTCAAGGGTACCCCAAATGCCAGGGCCCATAATCTGTAGGCAAGAGGCTGACATTCAGTCCCCTCTAAAAGCCTCTGTCCCGGGTGAGTCTGTCACATCAACAATGTGTGGCTTCTTCTTTCAATGCTCAAAAGCATTTTTTGGAGTAAAGTTGTTGTTTTCAGTGACAATGGGGGTTATTTACCAAAGGCAAATCCACTTGTTTCAGTGCAGTCTCAAGTGCACTTGTAGTGCAAAGTGTATTTTCCTTTAGTAAATAACACCCACAGTGCTTTCTCATTTTATACAATCTTCGCCATTTATATGACTCCCCAAATTTCGGTCATGGTGCTGAAAAATATTAATATTTTTGTCAGTAATGCATTACATACATTAACAACAAAAACAAGGTGTGTGTAGCAGACTCACAACATAATAATAATAGTTAGCCAAAGAAGAGATTGTCACCTCATGTGTCAATTAAAAATTTCGTTTGCACTGTTGAAGAAAAAGGCCAAAAAAAAATTACATTAAAAGATAACCGAGGAGACAACTAAAAGAAAGCCAAGCAGTAAATCCAAGCAAATATTTGTTCAGTTTAAAATATATTTTTATTTTAAAAATGTTTCAGACATTGTCTGGCATATCGATGGACCCCCTACCCGCAAAGTATTCCAGATATCTTATACAGACCTTGCGGGCACTCTGGGGGGGCAAGCCAGGACGGCCAGTTTCAAGCGCCGTCAGGGTTGGTTCATTCATTATTCCGGCCTCAGGCCCAACTGAGGCAGCATAGTTGAAAGAATTTCTCCTTAAAATTTGTGGAGAACACAGCAAGACAGGATGATGTGATTGAGTTTATATTCCGCCATGTGTATGGGTGTAAGAAATAGGCAGGAACCGGCTGGCCACTATTCCAAACATGTTCTCCACCACTCTTCTGGCTATGGCCAGCTGGTAATTAAAAACCCTCTGGTCCGTGGTGAGGGTCCTCATAGGGAATGGCCGCATAAGATGGTCCCCCAGAGCAAACGCTTCATCTGCAACAAAGACGAATGGGAGTCCTTCCGCATTGTCTTCTGGAGGTGGCAAGCCCAAGCTGCCATTCTGGAGACACCTGTAGAACTCGGTCTGGACAATGACTTCACCATCCGACATCCGGCCATTCTTCCCCACGTCCACATTCTCGTAAGTAGCCGACACCACCGCCAACATCACAATACTATTGAACCCCTTGTAGTTGTAATAGTATGACCCTGAGTTGGGGGGTGGGACTATGTGGATGTGTTTCCCATCAATTGCCCCTCCGCAGTTGGGAAAGTTCCATCCACCGCTGGGCAAAGTGGGATGCCACAGTCTGCCATTCCTGTGGCGTGGAAGAAAACTGTGGAGTCAAACCAGAAAAAAAAATTGTCATTTTGCACATAAACATTGAAAGCAGATTAGACACAAACATTCTTGGCCAACATCAGTATAACATTTATTTTAGGGAGTATTTAAAGACAAAAATATAAGGTCCACCTATTAGATTCCTCACCCCTTCTGATGGCCCATTGTAAAAATTTTAGGGGGGGAGATGTTTTGGACAGGTAACCCTCTCCACTTCATTGAGAGATGAATGCCTAAATAAAGTGTATTACTTTGGCCAGCCCCTCCTTACTTACATTATTGGCAGCCCACTGGACAGGTAAGAAGTGTCATAATACAAAAATATAAATACACACTGTCCAAATTGGAGCACAATTTTAACATTCTGCAATTACCTATCAAGATAATAATAGGATAGAAAAACTTTAAACAGTACCATTTGAAAGTATTCAGGCAGGCCCTTGCACTGCATGCTTTGGGGAATTCATACAGAAATCTGACCACAAAAGAGGTAGGTATAGTGTGTATGGGTTTAGCAAAGTCAGCAGATAGAGGATTGGTACGGGTTCCAAATGAGTTTGGGACCCAAAAAAAAGCCTCTGCCAGAATTTAAGGACACAAATAACATTTTTACACATTTTAGGGGGTGTTTAGGGTAAATCACTACAATGGAGCTGACAAAATGCATTGTTAAGTGACTAGGCGAGGTGGAGATAGGCCCAGGATAGCATGCTGGGTAGGTTAGTGAAGTCAAATATGCATAAAGGCCAAAAAAAAATGTTTAAAAATTCCAGCATGCATGAGGACAAAGGGGACATTCACAGCATATTGCAATCATGGTAATTAGGGAATGATGAAAGAAATACAATATATTATCAAACATTAAATTCAAAAAAATGTGATGTTAAAGGATACATCTTACCTTAATATAGTCCTTCTGCAGGACCTGTATGATGGCAGAACAGGTCTCTGGGATAATGATCCCCAGAGCCTGGGGGGAGATGCCTGTCGAGAACTTGAGGTCCTGAAGGCTTCTCCCTGTCGCCAAGTACCGCAACGTGGCGACTACCCTCTGCTCCGGAGTGATGGCTTGCCTCATGCAGGTATCCTGCCTGCTGATATAAGGGGTCAGCAAAGCCAACAAACGGTAAAATACGGGATCTGTCATCTGGAGAAAGTTCCTGAAATCGTCAGGATTATTCTCTCGCATCTCACGGAGCAAAGGCATGTGACAGAATTGGTCACGCTGGAGCAACCAATTCTTGGTCCATGAACTCCTCCCCACCCTGTTCATGGACTGGGCTTGTGTCAAAGTAAGAACCCCAACACCAAGCCCCCGCACAGCATGAACTCTACAATGAGTACATACACGCAACATGGCTTCAAAACGGTCGGCTGGTCAGAACGAAGTAACAGAACGCACTGAAGAACAGCAAGGCCTGTGAAGAGCGACCTGAAAATCAGTAACGAGCGGACAAGAACACACTGAATAAACCAATGGAAACTCACTGCACGCACTGAAGACCAGATACAAACCCACAAGCACAAACTGAACAGCAGAAATACGATCTGAAAACCACAAGTCTGAAAAAGCGCAAATCATCTCTCACCAAAATTTTACTAACACGAGATTAGCAAAGGGAGCCCAAAGGGTGGCGGGCTTGGTATTGAACTGCCTTTTATAGCCTCGTCGTACCTGGTGTACGTCACTGCATTCTTGACGTTCGGAAACTCCGACAACTTTGTGTGACCATGTGTATGCAAGACAAGTTTGAGCCAACATCCGTCGGAAAAAATCCGATGGATTTTGTTGTCGGAATGTCCAAGCAATGTCCGATCGTGCAGGGCATTACAGTGGAAACTTTTGTCAGGCTGTGGGATGTTAAGGGCCAGATTTACCAGTGGGCGCAGTGCGCACCAATAATAAAGGTAGCAGTGGTAAAGAGTCAGCTTCTCCAAATATATTCATTGGCCACACGCTTTTTTTTTCGTTTTACACGTACTTTATTATTCTTGTATTTATTATTATATCTGAAGCTTACTGATAGCTAGTATGTACCATAACCTGTTGATCAGACAAACATTTTATGCAGGGCTTCCCTGGCACCTAATAAAAAAAAAATTATATATTTATGTATTGATGTAGTCCTTGAGAGGAGAGTGTGCATGCAGGGGTAGCTCCACTAAGATAGCACAAGTAATGCCCTGTACACACGGTCGGACATTCTAAAAACAAAATCCATGGATTTCTTCCGACGGATGTTGGCTCAAACTTGTCTTGCACACACACGGTCACACAAAGTTGACGGAAAATCCAATCGTTCTGAACGTGGTGACGTCAGGACTATAAACGAAGCAGTAGCCAATATCTTTTGTCTCTTAATTTATTCTAAACATGCATGGCACTTTGTGCGTCGGATTTGTGTACACACGATCTGAATTTCCGACAACGGATTTTGTTGTCAGAAAATTTTATAGCCTGCTCTCAAACTTTGTGTGTCGGAAATTCCCATTGAAAATGTGTGACGGAGCCCACACACGGTCGGAATTTCCGACAACAAGGTCCTATCATACATTTTCCGTCTGAAAATCCGACCGTGTATACAGGGCATAATAGGAGCCACAACAAAAAACAGAAGTACTGGCTATCATAAAAAAAAAAAAAGATCATGTACTGAGTAGTGATGAACCTAACATACCTGGGTTGAGTTGGGGACAGATTTGGTAAATATTACTAAAGTTTTGCTGCTGAATCCGAACCCCACAGAAGTCACTGGGAGTGGAATGGTAAAAAATAGTAATAGCTATTGTCGAGACTAATAGGCAAAAGATTGTCAAACACATTACATGGGGGGGTTCACTGCCCCGGGGAACATGTATCAAAACAAAAATTTTTTTTTTAAATTTCCTTTAAGTTTAGTCATGTGTAAAGTGAAAAAGTGAAACATTCAAAATACTATTAAATAACATGCCAGGGGGGAAGACTCCCGACCTTGCATTTCAAGTGGTGCATCTGTGTCATGTATACAGACTAGTACAGCAAAACTGAAATTTACAATGAAAAAAGTATGTTTACATTTCCTGCAAATTGACAGCTTTGCTCTTTTTATAAACAAAGCAGCTGACGATTCAGTTAATCTATGCCAGACCCTTATTCTAGATGAGGATTTGGTACAGATGTTAATGGGGGCCCCCTCAAAAAATTTCACCACACACGCACACACACACACACTCTTTTCCCATTCCTGCCTCAGGGAACAATTTAAGCTGTGCAAATTCTACAGTCAGCGTTAGTACACATTAAGTAGGTTACAAAACTTTTCTCAGCTGCCCACCTAACCAATTGTCCCTTGGATCCTGTTCCCTCACAACTACTACGGTCACCCTCTTCTTCTATCCTATGCACCCTCACTCACATCTTCAAACTCTCCCTCTCTAGTGGCACCCTCCCCTTCCCTCTAAAACATGCGCAGATTACTCCCATACTTAAAAAGCCCTCACTGGACCCTACCAACCTGAATAACTTAAGACCCATCTCATTGCTCCCATACCTCTAAACTTCTAGAATGCTTCGTGTAAAACCATCTTAGCTCCTACCTCAGTGAAAATAACCTTCTTGACCCCTTACAGTCTGGCTTTCTCTCGCAGCACTCCATGAAAACTGCCTTACTAAAACTCACTAACGATTTACTAACTGCTAAAACCAAAGCCAGTACTCCATACTCCTACTACTTGACCTCTCTGTGGCCTTTGATACTGTTGACCACCCGCTCCTTCTCAATAAACTACATTCCCTTGGCCTCCGAGATTCTGCTCTATCCTAGTTCTCTGCCTATTTATCACAGCGCTCCTTCAGTGTCACCTACAACTCTGTCTCCTCCTCTCCATTGCCCCTTTCTGTGGCGGTCCCCCAAGGCTCTGTTCTTGGACCCCTTCTCATCTCTTTCTCCACCTCCTCCCTTGGTCACTTGATAACCGCCTACGGCTTCCAATACCACTTATACTCTGATGACACCCAAATCTATCTGTCTACTCCTCACCTCACTCCTTCAGTCTCCTCTCACATTACTGACTTACTAACTGACATATCAGCATGGATGTCGCACCACTTCCTTAACCACTCCCATCCTGGGTGGATGTCATATGACGTCCTGGGATTCCTGGCCGTCTAGGGGGCGCGCGCGCACGCCCGCCGTGTTGCTCGGGACCCGGTGCCTGTGCCCGGTGGCTGCGATGTCCGCCGGGCACACGCGATTGCCCGTTAACCGGATCAGATCCACAGCCTGTCAGGTGAGAGGAGACCGATCTGTGTTCCCAGAACGGAGGAACACTGATCGGTCTCCTCCATTGTACGTCCCCTCCCCCTACAGTTAGAAGCATTCCCTAGGAAACATATTAACCCCTCCCCGCCCCCTAGTGGTTAACCCCTTCACTGCCTGTCACATTTACACAGTAATCAATGCAATTTTATAGCATTGATCGCTGTATAAATGTGAATGGTCCCAAAAATGTGTCAAAAGTGTCCGATGTGTCCACTATAATGTCGCAGTCATGAAAAAAAATTGCGATCGCCGCTAAAAAAATAAATAAATATTTAAATTTAAATATATTTTTTTTAAAAATGCCATAAATCTATCCCGTATTTTGTAGACGCTATAACTTTTGCGCAAACCAATCAATATACGCTTATTGCGATTTTTTTTTACCAAAAATATGTAGAAGAATACGTATCGGCCGAAACTAAGGAAAAATTTTTTTTTTTTTTTAAATTGGGATATTTATTATAGCAAAAAGTAAAAAATATTGTGTTTTTTTCAAAATTGTCGCTCTTCTTTTGTTTATAGCGCAAAAAATAAAAACCGCAGAGGCAATCAAATACCACCAAAAGAAAGCTCTCTTTGTGGGAAAAAAAGGACGTCAATTTTTTTGGGGTATAACGTTGCACGACTGCGCAATTGTCGTTTAAAGTGCGACAGCGCTGAAAACTAAAAATTGGCCAGGGAAGGAAGGGGGTGAAAATGCCCTGTATTGAACCGGTTAAACTAAATCTCTCTAAAACTGAGCTATTAATATTCCCCCCAACCCATGCTCCCCTCCATGACTTTTCCATCAAAATCAACAATGCAACCATCAGTACCTCCCCTCACACCAGGGTACTAGGTGTAATCCTAGGCTCCAGACTTGTCATTTCAGCCTCAATTCCAATCGTTGTTAAAAGTTTGTAGAATTCACTTCTGTAACATCTCTAAAATTCGCCCCTTTTTAACAAATGAAACCACCAAGCTCCTCATTCACTCCCTTGTTATCTCTCGCCTTGACTATTGCAGCTCCCTTCTCATTGGCCTGCCTCTCCATAGGCTATCCCCTCTTCAGTCTATCATGAATGCTGCTGCCAGACTTTTACACCTTACCAACTGCTCAGTGTCTGCCAACCCTCTCCTCCAATCCCTACACTGGCTCCCAATCACCCAGCGAATTAAATAAAAAATACTAACCACAACATACAAAGCCATTAACAACTCTGCCCCGAGCTACATCACCAATCTTGTCTCCAAATATCACCCAAATCGTCCTTTCCGCTCTTCTCAAGACCTCCTGCTCTCAAGCTCTCTCATCTCCTCCTCCCATGCTCGTCTCCAGGATTTCTCCAGAGCCTCTCCCATCCTCTGGAACTCGCTACCTCAACCTGTCCCACTATCCCCTACCCTTGCTACCTTCAAGCGATCCCTGAAAACTCATCTCTTCAGGAAAGTCTATCACGTCTCCAACTAATCTCCTACCACTTCCAACAGCTCATTCCCCACAGTTACAACCTTTTGTACCACCTGCCCCACCCTATTATATTGTAAGCTCTTCTGAGCAGGGCCCTCTTAATCCTCTTGTATTTTATTGTATTATAACTGTATTATCTCCCTTTTATGTAAAGTGTTGCGTAAACTGTTGGCGCTATATAAATCCTGTATAATAATGATAATAATAAGTAGGAGAGACCAGCTGCCCTAGAGAATACACCAAAATAAGTAGTGAAGCGATATTAGATAGCCAACTGAGAAAAAAACACATCAATATCTTGCGACACTGAAGCATCTAACCATAATTGCCATATCAGAGTAAACTTTTTTGGGCATGGGGGGGTACCTTGCCAGGTGGAGGAACCTCCTGCCAAAGCCTCTTATCTCCATACTATTGAGAACAAGTGCCTCTTCCCAACAAACCTGTCTCATTCTGTGGGTGGGGGGCTTATATGAATCCTGTTCCCTTTAACAAATAGGGGGTACCCTGATACTGCCCCCATAAAACCCCAAAATGTCCCTCAATGTACATCCATCATCCCCCACAATGCAGATCCACATCAAGCACGATGCCCAATGACCAAAAAAAAAAGCCAAAAGAAAAAGAAATCTCATTGCTTAAGCCTTGAAGTGGGGTATCCCAGGAGACATCACTGATGTTCTGCTCTTACTGAATGGGTAAAGTTTCGGACACTTGTCCGAACGCACGTACAGCCAAGGTTCGGACCTAACCTTAAGCTCATCCCTAGTGCAAAGTAAAAGACAGTGAGGTAAACATGGGATATCAAAGAAGCTTAAATGTAATCATGGCTATGTGATGGCAGTTTTTAATATTTGGGCTTAATAACACTTTAATGCACAGTGGTATAGCATATGCTATTGGGTACTATTTTGCATGCTAAAATGAAAACCCTTTTATCAGTTTTACTATAGCACTACTTCTATTGCTTATTCTGCTTTTGCCTTTTTACAATGAACAGCCAGAAAGTATGATGCGGGGTCACCATATGAAGGATAAACCTCCCTTGATTAAATGCAATGTGTTTTCTGTTACTAGTGATTAGCAGGAGACACTCAGAGATAATTTATGACCACCCACATCATAATTTAAAATATTGCTTTTCTTAATTACTTCCTCTAATGTATGCCATAAAAAGGAGTTTGCTTGTTTAAAGTAATAACACCTACGTTTAAGTCTAAATTAGAATCACGCACCCTTTATTAAATTGTAAGTGAGCATAGTACTTTAGATTAATGTATATATTCATCATGATATCATCTAATTTGCATCAGTCATTGGTCTACGCTGTTGATGTCCCTACTGTATACATGAATATAATCTGCTGCTCAACTGCTACATATGATGGAGTTCAATAACAGTTTCTGATACATTCTAAAAGAGAAAAGGTAAGTTTAGACATTATTATTAAAAGTATATTATTAGATTTCTTTTAACAACCATACAGCATCTCTGATTGACCATTTTAGGCTAATAATCACTGATAAAGTAGTTAAGTAGCTGGATCTCCACATTATTACTTCCCACTCTCAGAAAACAATTACCAGGTAAAAGGGGTGCCACCCAGCTACCATGAGTAGGTGGATGGCTCTTACCATTTTTTCCTGTAGGGGAACCAATCCTGTTGCTCAGCATAGGGTACTGCAAAAAACTGTCCTGTCAGACATCATACTCTACAGAGAATGTTTTTGACACTCTTGGTTCAGAAGATATCAGCAGAACAGTTGGGTACTGAAACTATCTGCTGCCATTAACAAACATTGCTGATTTTGCTGCTAAGGAATCTAAAAGGGGGCAGAGAAGAGATCTGGGGTCTAATAGATTCCAGATCCCTCAGTTAAGCGTATATGTCAATGCCCAGTGCCAAACCATCTGTTTACTTTAAACTGGCAATGGCAACCTATAAAGGCTTATAAAGCATTGCTTATGTATAACTTAATTTTCTGTAATTTGTTGCTAGTCCATGAAAATTTGCAATTTTAAAAAGTGTGACACGTTTGATCTACTTACTTGGCAGATTATCATTTTTTATATGTCCCCCAAAACTGGGTATTCTATTGTGTTTGAGTGCGCTAAAAGTAATTATAGTGTATTTCTTTCCTTTTTTACATTTGAAAAATGACTGTCCAAATATCATGTGACATAAAAAATTACAACACCACCATTTTATTATAAAATAAATGTAAAAAACGCGCACTCTTACCACCAATAGCAGCAGCACTTTTTCAAGTCTGAACATCTGACTCAATATATAGTACACATAAAAATAAGGTGCGCTAACTCCTTAAAATAAATAAAACAAATCAATATGTGTAATTAAAGGGCACAATAAAAACACTATCACTAATTACAATAAAACCATAGGGCTTGTGCATAAATAATCTGTGCATAAATAATTTGATTTGATTATTCAGTTGCAAAAATTAAGTGATTAAGAACCAGTCCCAATATTAAGTCAAAAAATTGTGACAGCAATATTGAAATAGTCCAAAGAATCCCTCTGGCAATAAATAAAGTTAAAAATGTGTTGCTCAGTGCAGGTGCTAAGATAGGCCAACCATTCAAGGCAACTTGACTGCAAACTCATAGATCTCAGCACAGGAGCAGGGGCATATCTTCCACAAGGCAAACAAGGCATTTGCCTTGGTCAGAAGTTTTCAGGTTGAGGCACCACCCCCAGGCTCCCTCTTCCTGCCACTTCACCCCACTGCACTGACCCCCCCCCTGAAAACCCAATGCCCTGCTGCTGCTTCTCACCTCTGCCCTCCCACCGAGTTTGGGAGCTGCAGGGCATCCATAGAGAAATCAGTTGTTCCACATAGATCTCCCTCTGCTGCTCTGACCCTCCATTTAGCGCCCCCCACCTCCCTGATTGCCAGGCACCCCTACAATGCAGCTGCTGGCTGGCTCTCCCAGATCCCCCTCCCGCCAGATGCAGCAGCTGCTAATGCGGGAGATGTGGATGGATGGAGAGCGGGAAGGCTGCTCCGTGTAGCGGCTGGCCAGCTCTCCTGCCTCCCCCTCCTGCTGGCTGCAGTCACTGCTAGTGCGGGAAATGTGGTTGGATGGAGGGTGGGGGGGGGCTGCTTCATGCAACTGCTAGTCGGCTCTCTCACCTCCTCCCGCCAGCTGCAGTCACTGCTAGTGCGGAAGATCTGGATGGATGGAGGGCGGGGGGGCTGGTAAACATGTGTTTACCATCCTCTTTCCTTAAAGAATACAGACAGCAATCACAGTACTGATCGCTTCTGTATTCATTAATCGCTGACACATAGTGAACTTTGTCAGTTTGTGAATGAAATATAGTAATCACTGTTTACTATATTACATTTTATGAATGAATAGGAGTCTCTATACAGACTCCTATTCATTCATCCACAGTGCAGCTCAGGCTAAATAGAAAGGGACTGTCTTCATTCCCTTTCTCTGTCTCAAAGCAGAGACATTAGAGGTCTGTTTAGACCCCTGATGTCTCTCCAAACCCCCCCACCCAAAAAAATAAAAAAAAAATTATAAATAAAAAAAATTGTACCTGTACAAAAAAATAAACAAAGTTGAAAAAATGTTTTAAATAAAACCATAAACACAGGAAGAGCCCTTTCACATGGGTTCTGTAAAGCAGATCCACCTGCTCAGCAGGGGATCTGTCTGCTATACAGACACGGACACAGCTTGCTCTTCTCTATGGGGCGGTTGGATGGAAACGGACCACCATTCAATTTCAATCAGACTGCCATCCAATCCAATCTGCCAGACAGATGGTAAATAGATCTTCTGTCTGTCTGTTTTTGGCGGGATCGGATGGTGATGGGTGTCAATGGACAGGAAGGGGTGGGACAAATTTAAATGGGGAGGTGCCCGATTTTAGTCTTGCCTAGGGCAGCACAAAACCAAAATACACCACTGCACAGGAGATCTTAAAGCGCTTGAGAAAATGTGTCCTCCAGCCTGCTCAGACTACCATCCATCCACTATGGATCAAAGCCCCAGAGCTCCGTATCAAAAGCTGTTCACAGCCAAAGTTACCAATTCCTGGTACAGTAAACCTGTATAACATTTATTAGTAGGATAATTGCACTTGCCATTCAGCAGGAATGTAAAAGCGTATAAGGCTAGGTTCACACTAGTGGGATTAGATGCGGGTTTCCCTGAATCCAATTTGCATGAAAAGAGATTGTGGCCGGCTTCTTATGGAGCCAGCTCACACATCTCTGTAGTGGCTGTAGGTCTTTGACTCCGTTTCAGGGCCAAATTCAGGCAGAAATTTGGCCCTGATTCATCCCTGAAACAGAGAACAGGGAAGCACCAGACCCCTGCTGAGAGCCACATCCGGCATCAGTGTGAACCCAGCCTCAAACATAAAACAGGCTCTATGCATTTCTGCGGGTCCCAGCAGTGTGGGGAAACATGTCAGTCGGAGCTGATTAGGTGACGTTATCAGATATACACACTGTTTGATATTTTGTGTTTTTATTGTGCCATTTGATTACACTTTTTTTATGTTTTATTTATTTAAAGGGGCAAGCATACCTTATATTTATTAACACATTTTTTTCTTTAGAGCCTCTACTTTCAAAGAATATATGTGTAGGGAAGTGTTCTGTCTGGAGGTTGTTTACATTCATGCCTGGTACCTGTCATAAAGTTCTTATTACAAACGTATTCTTCCTGTTAAGAGGCTGTTTCCTGCCCCTGCTAAAAGGTCAGGAGAATATTCAAGGCTATATATATGGATGTCTTACAGGAATTGAAGAAGAGAGTGGCCAGACACATGCTTTGCAGGCCAGGGGGTGCTGCAGGCTGATTTTGTGCTATATCCATCCATTCATCCTTCCAGGCTGAAAATGGACAATACAATATAGGCAAGTGGTACTGCACTGTGTAGCTCACTGTTTGTTATATTACTGTCACTCCTGTGTAGAAATCAGCGATACTGTATCTGTTAGAGGCTTCTCTGATTCACTGAAACTTTCTATTTGCATACTGCAATATACTTTGGCTATTCTCAAGTGTATAAGAGCAAAGCTCATTGGATTATAACCTATCAAGTGACTGGTTTGTGTTGAAGTGTCTGCTACTTCATTATTTAAAGCAACAGTGTCCCTTTTTGGTCTGGAGGGTTCCTAGCTAGTATTAGCCTAGGGAATGGTAAACCGTTCTGAGTAGCGACAGGATAGGCTTCCAATGGCCACTTAGATAGGTAGCGGTCCGGTAGCATTGATAGCCTATAATCAGGTTAGGGACCAAGAGATAGGCTAGATAGGCCTAATTTGCCTCATAGGTGGTGTGTTCCAGACTTCATAAAGGGTATCACATGGGAAGTAGATAAACACATTGGGAGTATATGGATATAGACTTGCCCAAACCCCCCTACATTATATAATATGGTATAGGATATTATAAATTATTATTGTAGTTATTATTATTATTATTATTTATCTAGATTTTTATGTGAATAAACACACTTTAATGTTGATTGTTGGGCCTGCTGCAACTGCTCTACTACTGTAAATGTTAGGCATGAGTGAATCTACACAGGTTCAGTTAGTGGAATTCTGCTTGAAATCTACAAACTCCTAACTTAGCATTTTGATACTAAATTCTGTCAATTTTCAGAGCTAATAGGCAGTAAATTGTCAAAAAAGGCTATGGGGAGCTGGACACCTCCCCAAGGGCATTTAACAAAACAAAAACAATATAAAAAATACTGTCAAGGAGAGAGCTTTTTTAAAGCTACCTAGAGGGTGACATGGGAAAAACACCTTTTAATTGCATACTTGGCACAGTATTTGCAGTTATGGCATCATATATTTTGGATGTCTATTGAATTTTTAACTTTTACATTTAGCTTCACATAAATACAATAGCAGAATCCCAATTGGAATCAATCATTTCATCATAAAAAACGCTTTTTTAGGTAGCTTAGGGGCCTGAATTGACAGTGGAAGCAGCAGCCACGATAAATCTAAAAGCTAAAAAATGGCAAGGGGCAACTTCATACAAATTAGTAAAGAGCAAAAACAGATTCATAGTATAATTTATGAGTGTCTTCTTGCACAGTACCAACCTGCATTGTCTTAAAAGTAAAACAATGTCAAAACAGAGCACACAAAAGCGCTTCACAACCACAACCCTACAGTTCCCAGACCCCCCATCCCTGTTTCCCGCATTGTTATCAAAATATAAAAAATACAGACTTCTGGGTAGTGTTGGGCAAACAGTTCAAGCCGAGCAAACCTTCGGCCCGAACATCGCCTATTTGCCCATTTGGTGAACGTTCCGCTAAGCCCCCCACAAGAAAGCTTTTACAGTGTGTTGGAGTGGAGATAGATAGAGCAGGACTCATTTAGCTACACTAGTGAGCTAGTGTGTTCACTTATTGTGACTTTGAGTGTAGAGTGTTATGCCCCGTACACATGGTCGGATTTTCCGATGGAAAATGTCCGATCGGAGCGTGTTGTCGGAAATTCCGACCGTGTGTGGGCTCCATCGGACATTTTCCATCGGATTTTCCGACACACAAAGTTGGAGAGCAGGAGATAAAATTTTCCAACAACAAAATCCGATCGCGCCAATTCCGACCGTGTGTGGCCTGTTCCGACGCACAAAGTGCCACGCATGCTCAGAAGAAATTCCCACACGGAACAGCTCGGTCTGGTAAAATTAGCGTTCGCAATGGATACAGCACTTTCGTCAATCTGCAATGTTAAAAATGGTTTAATACAGCACACTCTCTTCTTCTTTATAATGTGACAAGAATTAAGTAGTTTTGCTGCTCATATTCACACACACTTCTCACAAACTTTTTTTTTTTTCTTGGGATTCCCTGAGTATATTGTTATTTGTCACATCTGACATAATTTTTTTTTTTTGATTTAAAGCCATTTTTCGTTTAGATTTTATGTTTGTATTTTTTCCAAGGCTGATCTTTGTTTAATGTTATTTTTAGTTTTAATCCAGACTATTTTTGTGTGTGTTTTGTGTGTCAATTTACCACAACACCATTGATATCTTTTATTATTTAATCTCAAGGAGATTGTTTGTTGTTGGTGTCCCTTGTTAATTTCACATTGTATTTTTGAAATGTACCTGAATCCTCACAAACCAACTGTCCTTTTTGAAGTAAAACACACATAAGCAAGTATAATATAAAACAAAATTCCTTTATTAAGGGCTCAGAACCAAAGAGGGAGGCAACGCTGGATCAACAGGAGAAATTAGGGAAGCCCGGGACCCCCAGGGCAGACATCAATTCTTGAACATCAAAATTGGTGGCCTGAGGAGTCCATATGTAAGGGAGGGCAGTCTGGTCCAGAAGTCGCAGAGATCCGGAAAGCAGCAGATGACATCTGTGTCCCCAGGCTGTGGTACCACAAGAGGCTGCATGTTTTGGCCAACCAGACTGGATCCACGGTACTCACTTTCTGGTCTTCCTTCCACATTTCCTGCCTGGCTGTGGCTATGCTGTTGGAGATGTGGCAGGAGAAGGAGTACGACCTGGAGGAGGAGGAGGACTGGGAGGACCTGGAGGAGAAGGAGGAGGAGGAGGAGGACCTGCAGGAGGAGGAGGAGGACCATGTGTGAGTTCACAAAGGTGTGTCTCAGATGTAATTTGGGCCCTCATACCTTTATTAAGAGCCTCCAATATTAGCGACTCACACATGAGTTGTTGTCCCTCCTCCATCCTCTGCATTTTTGAGGCAATGATGGCAGCGAAGTCATCCTCCACGGTGTGTGGTGCTCCCAGGGCCTCTGTAGCCCTCCAAAAGAGGCCTATGGCAGCCTCCTCTAGGGCACTCCTCCTCCTGCCACTTTCTCTTTCCAGGGGGAGGGGAGGGACCTGCAGATCAGGCAGCCAGCTCGGCCCGGCCACCTCCTGGCTGAGACTTCCCTGTGTATGAAAAAGAGACCTGGCTTTAGTTTTTGCATCATCAATCACAATCCTAAATTAGTACTCCAAACTAACATCTAGTTAACATCATTGATTGGACAAGCAGAAATATTTAGAGGAATGCTATACCTGGCTCAATCTGGGCTCCTCCACATGTTGTTGCCTGGAAGGCCCAGGTTGGGCGTCAGAAGCCTCAGCTGGAGGGGAAGGAAGCGTGGAAGGAAGACTGGAGAGGGATGACCTGGGTTCAGTCTGGCCTGCCAGAAAATGCAGCCTGTCATAGTACCACATCCTGGGTACATAGATGTCATCTGCTGCTCCGGATCTCTGCGAATCCTGGACTTTCTGGCGCTCCCTTACATATGTGCTCCTCAGGCCACTAATTAGGATCTTCAAATATGTAATGTCTGCTGTGGGGATCACCTGCTTCACAATTTCTAACAATTGATCCAGCGCTGCCTTCCTCTTTGTTTGGTTCCTGTAATGTGGGTGGTTGATCTCCCACAGACAGGGCAGCTCCCTGAACATGTCAATGAATATTGCCATGAAGTCATTATCTTGTAATAAGATATCCATGTTCACTGCAAGACACAACACAAGACAAAGCCTAATGTCAGACCAAACTCTCCTAATCTTGTTACAATATAGGCCTCAATCTAGAAGCAGTATAGGCACAAGTATGTCTCTTACCTTCGTTCTTACGATCGCCGCGTCCAATGCTCCTTCCTCCGCTCACAGATCGTACGTAATACGCACATGTGTTACGCTTTATACACACTGTGCATGCGTGTAACTCCGCCCGCCCCTGACGTTCTTTCTAGTCTATTCCCCGCCCCTTTCCGTTCTGCGCAGTGGGGAAGAGCACATGGCGGAGACACAGCAGGAGCAAGGAGGAGGAGGAGGAAAGCCCGGATACGGACACGTCCCGATACAGAAGGAGAAGATTTAAGGCCACAAATATGTCCTTTGGGGAGATGTTGGAGATGGTGGACATCCTGAAGAAGGCCGACTATGATGGAAAGTATGGGCCTTACCCCAACCCCAATATCAGAAAGGCCAAGATCATTGCGAAAGTGGTCAAAAGTCTGCACCGGAATTTCGGGGTACGACGATCGAAAGATCAGCTCAGGAAGCGGTTGTCGGACCTGAAATTAAGAGAGCCCGAGCAGTACAGAAAGATCCGGAGAGTGCTGCAAAAAAGTAAGAAGTTGTGGTGTGTTCCTATTCTTTTTGTCTTTATTACGTTCGTGCTGCTCCATATGGTTTTCTTAATTGTTGTACAGTTTAAAATGGAAATTTTAATGTTCATGGGACCATTAAACGTTGGTATCAAACAATTTTATTTCTGCCTCTAAAACACCATTGTTTAGGCCATATGCATTTTCCGACATTTTTTAGGGCCTACTTGTCTGAAAAATATTTGGTTGTTTAGATGGCTTTGTTACTAGAATGAAATGCAAACTAGATTCTGTGTAAGGAGAGGACACTGAGCAGCTGTTTTCACATCTGGACACTGGAGCACTAGTGTGGGACACAAGAACACAATTTTTATTAGGGTGGGCACACAGGTGCTCCAGTGTATACTATAGGGGGGTCTCCATCTGTGAAGCTTGTACAAAACAGGTAAAGGATTGCAGGTTGACAAAGGCCACTAAAAAAGCTACATCTTGGAACTCTGCTAAAATTGACAATTGTACCCCACATCCAAGCAATGTTTCCTATTTATAGCTCTGCCATCAAATATCTGTGTGCTAATTATACCATTTTTGTTTAACATAGGGGAGAAAAGACTTGGAGGACACCCCTCATCCGTGGAGACCAGAGACCCCCCACCTCTGGAAGAAGGGGAAATACCCCAAAAACAAGCTGAGCAGGAGGAGGAAGACGATGTGGTGGAAATTGGCACCACAACAGGTGAGTGTCTGTGACCACAGGCTCAGGTAAGAGATGGATGCTGGCAGATTTTTGATACCTGTTTTTGTTTGGTTACTCTCTTTTTAGGTGATCGTGATGTTATGGATCGAGATCCTTTCACATCAGAAAGTGCACAGATCCTAATCAGGGATATCATGGGGTGTAATTTTGAATTGGAAAACCTCAAGAAAAAAATCAATGATGTTATTCAAAAAAATAATAACATGATGTTTTGGGGCGAATTTAAAACCCCACAAAATCACTTTCTTTTTTTTGTGTACTACAATCGGAAAAAATTTTGAGCGATGTTTTGAAATTCCAAATTTGGAGGATGCACACAGTGTGCCAACATGTGCTATCTGCCATCACGGGAGATCAATGGGTTTTGGGGGTGCAACCCCTTTCTCAATAATAAAGTAGCAGTGAGGAAGGGCTTGCTCCCACAAAACACGTCCCTTGATCCCCCGTGATGGCAGCTAGCACATGTTGACATTCGTAAATTGATGTGCATCTTCCAAATTTGGCTTTTCAAGGGGTGACTTCACCCCATCTGAACGCAATATCAAACACAGTTCCTAAATACTCATGTCTGATATTGCCTTCAAATTTTACCATATGTGAACTTGGTAAGTTCAAGATTTTTGTCTTTCTTGTTGGTTTTACACAGGCCTGTTTTATCGTAAATGGACATTTCTATTTTAAAACAAACATGTTGGTTTGTTTTAAAAACCTTTGGTAAATGCACATGTGATTGTGCAGGTATTAAAAAGATTATTAATCAAGAATGTGTGGATTATTGTCTCAACGCTACAACACTTTTGTGGTGATGTAATTGCTGTTTTCTGAGAAAATGGAGGCTATTTCCTAAGAGCAAATCCTCTTTGCACTACAAGTGCAGTTTCAGTGCAGTTTCAAATGCACTTGTAGTATAAAAAGTGTCTTTACCTTTAGTAAATAACACCCAACAGTGCTTTGTATATGGTTACACAATCATGCCATTTTCAGGACCCCCCACATTGCTGTCATGGTCAGCTAAAACAAACACAAGCAGTAAATGTCACCAAAGATTAGCTTTTTCTTTTTTATTTGATAAATGCTTCACAAATTGTCTGGCATATTGATGGCCCCCCTACCCACAAAGAACTCAAGGTATCTTAACCGGACATCACGGCACTCAGTGAGGGCAAGCCCGAACGGCCACTTTCAAGTGCCGTCAGGGTTGGATCATGTAGAATTCCGGCCTCAGGCCCAACTTAGCCAGCATAGTTGGCAGAATGTTTGCGTAAAAAGTTATGGAGAACACAGCACGCCAGGATTAGATGATTACGTTTATACAGATGGGTGTCAGAAATAGGTGGAACCGGTTGGCCAGGACTCCAAATGTGTTCTCCACCACTCTTCTGGCTCTGGCCAGCTGGTAATTAAAAACCCTCTGTTCCGGGGTGAGGGTCCTCATCGGGAATGGCTGCATAAGATGGTCCCCCAGCACATCCGCAACAAAGACGAATGGGAGTCCTTCCACATTGTCCTGTGGAGGTGGCAAGTCCAAGCTGCCATTCTGGAGATGCCTGTAGAACTCTGTCTGGGCGATGACTCCACCATCGAACATCCGGCCATTCTTCCCCACATCCACATACAAGAAGTCGTAATTAGCCGACACCACCGCCAACATCACAATACTATTGAACCCCTTATAGTTGAAATAGTACGACCCCGAGTTGGGTGGTGGGACGATGTGGATGTGTTTCCCATCAATTGCCCCTCCGCAGTTAGGAAAGTCCCACCGCTGGGCAAAGTGTTAGGCCACAGTCTGCCATTCCTGTGGCGTGGAAGGAAACTGTTGAGGAAAACAAAAATAAATTACTATTTTTGCACATAAACATGGCAAGCACATTAGGCACAAACATTCTTGGCCAACCTCCAGATAGCATTTATTAAGGGGAAATTAACACCAAAGTGTAAGGTACACCTATCATATTCAACCTCCCCCCTCTCATGGGCCATTTCTAAAATTATGGGGGGTGGAATCTTGGGCAGGTAACCCTCTTCACTTCATTGAGAGATGAATGCCTAAATACAGGGTATTACTTGGAACAGCCCCTCCTTAGTTACACTGTTGGCAGCCCACTGGACAGGTAAGAAGTGTCATAAGATATAAATACACACTGTACACATTTGAGGACATTTGGACATTCTGATATTACCTATCAAGATAATAATAGAATCCAAAAACTTTAAACAGTACCATTGGAAAGTATACAGGCAGGCCCTTGCACTACATGCTTTGGGGAATTCATCCATAAATCTGACCAGTAAAGAGATGGGTATAGTGTGTATGGGTTTGGCAAAGTCAGCAGATAGATGATTGAGGATAGATAGAGAATTGTGATCAGCTGACTTAGCAGTTGGGGGGAGGGAGGGTTTAGAAAAATGATTTGGGGACACTACAAAAAAAGCCTCTGGAACTCTGCCTAAATTTAAAGCACAAATCAAATTTCTAAACATTTTAGGGGGTGTTTGGGGTAAAGCACTACTATGGAGCTGATAAAATACATTGTTAAGTGACTACATGAGGTGAATATAGGGGCAGGAGAGCATGTTGGGGAGGTAAGTGAAGGCAGATATGTATGAAGGACTTAAAAAATAATTACCTAAAAAAACAGCATGCATGAGAACAAAGGGGACATTCACAGCATATTACAATCATGGCAATTAGGGAATGAGGAAAGAAATACAAGATATTAACAAACATTAAATACAATAAAATGTGATATTAAAGGATAAAAATCTTACCTTCATATACTCCTTCTGCAGGACCTGGATGATGGCAGAACAAGTCTCTGGGATAATGATACCCAGAGCCTGGGGGGAGATGCCTGTCGAGAACTTTAGGTCCTGCAGGCTTCTCCCTGTCGCCAAGTACCGCAGGGTTGCGACGAGCCTCTGCTCCGGAGTGATGGCTTGCCTCATGCAGGTATCCTGTCTGCTGATATAGGGGGTTAGCGAAGCCAGCAGACGGTGAAATACGGGGTCCGTCATCCTGAGAAAGTTCCTGAAATCATCAGGATTATTCTCACGGATCTCACGGAGCAAAGGCATGTGACTGAACTGGTCACGCTGAAGCAACCAATTCTTGGTCCATGAACTCCTCCCCACCCTGTTCATGGACTGGACTTGTGTCAAGGTCAGGACCCCAACACCAAACCCCCGCACAGCACGAACTCTACGAGGAGTACGTATACGAAACATGGCTAGAAAACGGTCGGCTGCTCAGAACGAAGTAACAGAACGCACTGAAGAACAGCAAGGCCTGTGAAGAGCGACCTGAAAAACAGTAACGAATGAACAAGAACACAATGAATACTTAAAGTCACGCGGAACTTGCTTGCACGCACTGAAGAGCAGATACAAACCCACAAGCACAAACTGAACGGCAGAAAACGATCTGAAAGCCACGAGTCTGAAAAAGCGCGAATCGTCTCTCACCAAACTTTTACTAACACGAGATTAGCAAAAGGAGCCCAAAGGGTGCCGCGCTTGGTTCTGAACTGGCCTTTTCTAGTCTCGTCGTACGTGCTTGACGTCACTGCGTTGTTGGCGATCGGAAATTCCGACAACTTTGTGTGACCGTGTGTACGCAAAACAAGTTTGAGCCAACATCCGTCGGAAAAAATCCTAGCATTTTGTTGTCGGAATGTCCGAACAAAGTCCGACCGTGTGTACGGGGCATTAGTGTAGTGTTAGTACAGTGTGTGAGTATAGTTTGTCAGTATAGTGTAGTGTGTTAATGTAGTGCAGTCATAAACCACTTCAGCCCCTGAAAGTTTTACCCCCTTAATGACCAGACCATTTTTCGTGATAGGGCACTGCATTATTTTAACTGACAATTGCGCAGTTGTGCAATGCTGTACCCAAATAAAATTGATGCCCTTTTTTTCCCACAAATAGAGCTTACTTTTAGTGGTATTTGATCACCTCGGCGGTTTCAATTTTTTTTGCTATAGACAACAAAAGAGTGACAATTTTGAAAAAAACACAATATTTTTTACTTTCTGCTATAAAACATATCCAATAAAAAATTTTAAAAAATCTAAAGTGGTCTCTGTATTTCTTTATTAGTGTAGGCCAATATGTATTCTGCTACATGTTTTTGTTAAAAAACAAAAATCCCAAAAAGGGTCTACAAACTATGTCTACAAACTATGTGATATATTTATGGAATTTTATATATTTTTTTTACTAGTAATAGCTGCCATTTTTAGTGGGGCTGCGACATTGCAGCAGACAAATCTGACACTAAGTGGCACTTTTTGGGAACCAGTGACACTAATACAGTGATTAGTGATAAAAAAAAACTGTACTAATGACACTGGCAGGGAAGGGGTTAACAGGGGCGATCAAAGGGTTAAATGTGTTCCCTGGGAGTGCTTGTTAACTTCAGAAAGGCAGACCGCCATTCTGCCTCTCTCGGGAATGATCGCGGGTGGCCATCAGACCTGCTGATTGGCTCCCCCTCTGTCCAATCAGTGCGCAATCAGGTCTCCAGCAGCACAAGTGTGCCCCCCAGAGGCTATTGCATGAAATTACATACAGGTACATGAGTTTGCATAATAGAGCCACTTTGCCGCAGTAAATGTACATTACTCGGTCGGCAAGTGGTTAACACGGTATTACATAACATTAGTGCTGTATACAGTGCTGTATACTCTTTTTTTTGGTTGCTGCATGGGGGGGGAGGGTTTGTCCCCTGCCTGCCCCCTTTTTTTTAAAATTGTCAGCGCAGTTTTTCTTACTGTGACGCTGGTGTTCCCCCTCTTTTATTTATTTATTTATTTATTTTTTATATAATTTTTACATTACTGTCAACGTTAGTCCTCAATTTAATGTGCACCAAACACCACTTTTCATTAAAAAAAATGTGTCTGATCACACATTTCCCAGTTACTATAAAATTTGGGTAATAAGTCCTCCCCCCATCATGTCTGGGAAGCCAACAAGGAGAGGCAGACGTTCCTATGCCACTATGATGGAGCCAGCAGCATCTGTGTCCACAGGTAAAGGTGGATGTAGTCTGTCCTCAGGCATTTTAGTGATGTTACCTGTGCTATCCAGCCACAGCATATAGAGGAGGTGATGGACTCGTTTGCTAAACCATCCTTACCCTCTATGACCCAAGCTGACACTAGTGCGCAGTCCACCACAGCTGCCAGAATGGCTTATTCTTTCTCTTTGTCCATGGCTACTCCTGCCATAGCCCCAGCACCATGTATGGAGGATTCAGCTGAATTATTTGAACACAGAGTCAACCACTTGCTTCTTTAGGATGCACAGACATTACTTGATTCTGATGTTGGTTCTGAGGTAGAGGAAGGGAGTAAAATGAGCCTACAGAGAGGGGAGAACACAGATAAACAACAAATTGACACTCATATTCCCCCAGCCACAGCGTGTTGCCAAGTTGGTTCCAGTGATGATGAGGATGGAGGGGATGATGATAATGAGGTCACTAAAGTGACTTGAGTGCCGGATTGACCAGAAGAGGAAAATGAGGAGGAGGCACAACCCCGGCGAGGCATGATGTCCTCCAGAAGCAGAAATACTGGAAGAGGAGATAGCAGCCACCCTATTGCATCAGATTGTGGAGCTGTTCTCTCCCAGCCCATTTCCCACAGCTCAGCCATGTGGGTCTTTTTAGCACATATGCAGCTGATCGAATTGTTTCAATTTGCAATCTCTGCCACAAGCAAATCAAGCGCGGCAAATACACCAGTCATTTGGGTACCATATGTTTGACAAGGTATTTAAGCTCCCACCACTCAGCCCATTGGCAAGAGAACCTGAAAGCCACACACAAGGCACACAATTCTTCTCGTCCTCACACCTTACCTTTCAGGTCTACCCCAGCTATATCTCATGACCTCTCAGCAGCCTCCACTGACAAGGATGATGCTATAGCAAAGGGTGACACAGGTCTTTGTAACATGTCTGCCAGCAGCACACCACCAGCTGTAAAGTATTGCAGGCAAATTTCTCTGCCCCAGCTGCTGCAGCAAAAAAAAAAAAAATACACTCCCTGTCACCCACATGCTCAGTGTCTAATTTCCAGCTTGTCCAAATTGCTGGCTTTACAACTCCTGCCTTTCCGTCTGGTGGATTCTGCCCCCTCCATGAATTTGCAGAATGTGATGTACCACAATGGCAGGTTCACAGTTGCTATTTCTTTTCATGTAAGGCAATTCCAGCTCTGTACCATCAGGCAATGTTGTGGCATTATTGGGCAAGGCAGTCAGCTGCAAGGTCCACATTACTGATGACGTGGTCCAGCAAGCATGGTTGGGGATGATATATTTCATTCTCAGAACACTGGGTAACTCTGGTTAACTTTGCTTGAAACTTTGAATGATACAGGACAGAGCTCAGTGCTGGAACTTGTTTTGCCGCCACGTCTTCATACAGCTGGTGGTGATGCGAACTCTATCAGCTCCTCACCCTTCTCCTCCTCCGCCATGCAGTGCTTCAGCTGGTCTGTCTAGGGGACAGAAGCCACACCGGAGCAAAGATTATTTCTGCTCTGCAGGAGCAGACCCAGGGGTGGTTCATGCTATGGAAGCCTAAACCAGTAATTGTGGTGTGCAATAATGGCAGTCACCTTCTGTCCACCCTTTGACAGGGAAAGTTGACACTTGCCTGGCACATGTTCCGAATTTGGTGGTGCAGCATTTCTTAAACAGGTACCCAGGGTTGGAAGATCTGCTAAAGCAGTCCAGAAGAGTCTTTAAGGTTAAATTTTAGAGTTATTGCGCAGATAAACCATATTAAAAAGCCGTTGGCAAAAACAATACGGATAAGATTGTAAACAGCATAAACAAACAGAAAGTTGACACGCTAAAATGACAAAGAAATAAAGTCCCATAAATATTACCGTCCAATTAGAATTGATATAGTCCAATCATGAAACTAGTAGATCACTATAAGGAAAATGTGAGGGATTAAGTGTTCAACATATGTGAAAAAAACCTTGATAGTAAAAATCATAAAAAAAGGTGGAACACCCAGGTGCACCTCCACCATATAATATGAGATGGCCGCTTACCAGAGGAAATGGACTGCAGATTATAAGAGTCATGAGCGCAGTATGATGGAATATCCCTAGGACAGGAGCCCTTTTTCCTTTGCAGCAAAACAGGAGACCTCTTATGGATTTTCTTTGGTGTCCAATGGGAACACACACATAGGGAATAATCAATGTTTCACTGGCAAATAATACATGTCAAAATGAATCAAGGAGGGGGGTGTGGTCTGGCCGCTCAAGATAATGGCCACTTGATCCCAGAGCTCCGGCTGAGGTAAGCTCCATAAGCAGCTAATCAGCCGCCTAAGCCCGCAAGACCGAGCGCTGGATACAGCCTGACACAGCCCAGAGTCAGGATGATAAGAAGAGGTCACTCCAGCCGCTCCTTCAGTGCTCAGCAGCCTAAACAACTGACATACTTCTTTCCTGGGTCAGGTAGAGTGGACACACAAGGTGGCACTGGAAGCTGCAGGAATGCACCTCTCCCTCAACACAGACACAACATCGCTCTCCAGCACATCTAACACAGATCTCCAGGACATGGAACAGGGAGAAAAACAGTCACAGAAGAGACCTGCATCTTCTCAGTTTGCCTCACCACAACCTAAAGGGCAAGTGAGTAAAATATATAACTATTTTATTGAGAACTGTGACTTAGGACAGGAGCCTCAGGGCACTATCATCTTTCCCTGCCACTGACCAACCTGCATCAGAGAATACACTTAAAGAAATGCTCATGTCTCTAAAACAGGATTTGCAAGTAGATTTGTGTAAAAACATCACCAATCTACAAGTAGATAAGATTGAGGTTGATAAAGTGGAAACTAAGCTAAAAGACTCTGTATCGGCACAGAATGAGTTAGTGGACTGTTATCAGGAGCACAACGCTGACATCCAATGGATGAAAAATAAAATTGCAGATTTAGAGGATTGTTCCAGGATGAATAATCTCAAGTTTAGAGGTATCCCTGAAACAATTTCTCCTCCTGAGATTGTTCCATATCACCTACAACTGTTTAAAACCTTACTCCCACTGGAACATCCCCGAGACCTGGTCATAGACAGAGCCCACAGAATCGTCAAACCAAGCTTACTTCCAGATACAGTCCCACTGGATATTTTGGCAAGAATTAATTTATTCCACGTTAAAGACAGAGCTATGGCAGCATCCCACAAAGCAGGCAAACTTCCAGGAACCCTTCTCACATATCTCTATTTACGCTGACCTCTCAGTGGCAACTCTAGCAAGGCAATTTTCCCCCATCACGGAGGCTCTTAGACACAAGAAAATGGTCTATACATGGCTCTTCCCTGCCGCACTTCAAATCACTCTTTAGGAACATAAATATGTGCTCCAATCACCAGCAGAATATAAAAAGCTGCCACAATAGGGCATCCTACCACCCTTCACTCCAAATCCACACCATCATTCCAAATCTCCAAACTTACTCTCCCAAGCCAGGAAAGCGGGCCCTGGCCCAGGATAAGGAGCTAAGCATACAAGGGCTTTCAAAGCACATATAGGCAATTCCTAAGATGGTGCTTCCTCATGGCCGTCTTTCTGTTGTCCACGTACCCTCACACGTTAGTAGTCTATCCGAATATCTCAGTTTGACGCACTCTAAGTTTGAGGTATTTTTTTTAGTGCTCAATTTGATCTCTTCTACTATGTGTACCTACAATATTGTGTTTATAACCTTTACGTTTCATTTTCTGTTTTTACTAATTTTTATTGCAGCTGTTGTTACTCAGTGGTTCATAGCAGCTTTCATCGATAAGCTCAAATACAGATAGGCTGTGACATATTAAAGTAGCAGCATAACTGACCCTAGGCTATACCCCACTTGGCCACTCTTTGCCAACCAACACAATGCTTCCATTAGTAAATTTGGCATTAAAATGTGCCTCTTTAAATGTTAAGGGCTTAAACAGTCAATACAAAAGATCAATGTTATGGAGGAAAGCCCTCTCACAGAAATGTGATATATTCTGTGCTCAGGAAACTGATATATCTATGCTTAACACCCCTAGAATTACCCATCACAAATTTCCTTACTGCTTCTTTGCAAACTCAAACACAAAAATCAAAGGTGTGATAATCGCAATAAAAGACACCGTCACCTTCTCATAAGATTATTTATGTCGCATACACATGAGCGGACTTTTCGACCGGACTGGTCCGATGGTCTATCCGACGGACTTCCGACAGACTTTCCTAATGAACGGACTTGCCTACACACGATCACACCAAAGTCCGAAGGATTCGTACGTGATGACGTATGACCGGACTAAAATAAGGAAGTTGATAGCCAGCAGCCAATAGCTACCCTAGCGTCGGTTTTAGTCCATCAGACTAGCATACAGACGAGCGGATTTTTCGACCGGACTCAAGTCCGTCGGAAAGATTTGAAACATGTTTTATTTCTAGGTCCGTCTGACTTTTGGGGAAAAAAAAGTCAGCTGGAGCCCACACACGATCGAATTGTCCAACGGAGTCCGGTCCGCCGGACCAAGTCTGCCGGAAAGTCCGTTTGTGTGTACGCGGCATTAGAATGTGATCCCAATGGCAGATATATCATTCTGGGTGCCAAGATTAATAACCAACCCCTTACCTTGGTTTCAGTTTACTCTCTCAATACTAAGCAGAAAAAATGTCTTCACACTCTCTTTAAATGTATTCGCACAGTGCAATATGGTGGTCTCATAATGTGCGGAGACTTTAATGCAGTCCCTGACCCAGTCATAGATTCCACTAGCCTCAGTAGGCGATGCACCAAGGAGACCACCTGCATACACTGATTAAGAAGGAAGGTCTTTATGATGTCTGGAGAAATATGCATGGTTCAGAAAAATATTACACTTTTTACTCCAATGCGCTTCATGTGTATTCCAGAATTGACATGTTTCTCATGGAACAACCCATTCGCCTTTTAACATCTGAAGCTAAAATTGACATGATTCTTTGGTCTGATCATGCCCCAATCTCACTCACAATCCACCTAGACCAAAATAACTCCTCTGCAACTTCCGGTTCCGGCGCCATATGGAGTAGCTGCTTCCTCCACCAGCTCCCGCAGCTAGACTCTTAATTCAGCCTGTAAAACCGGCACAACCTGCTCCAAACTCCGGCAATCTCTTCCCCCACACCCGGTCATCACATGGACCGCTTTGTGGAGAAAACCGGCTCGCGATCGTATGCGGCCGCAACGGCACGGATGGCACAGCCGCAAATCGAGGCCCCGGCTTCGGCCTGCACGGATCTTCACACTGAATCGGTGCCTGACATGGAGGTAGGCGGCGGCCCGCCCCCCCCTCCTCACAGCATGACACTGCCCCACAGCAGAACACTGCCCCACAGCATAATGAAGATCGTCACACAGAGCTTATTGCCCAGGCTGTGGCAGCTCTCCTCTCCCCCATGATAGCAGCCTCTGTGGAAAAGGCAGTCAGCGCAGGCATGCAGAAGCTCCAGGCCCAATTAGGGGAACACGCTTCCAGATTGAATGAGGCCGAGCACCGCATATCCAACATTGAGGAAGAACTCTACCAGGCTCAATCCTCAGAACAGGCCCAAGATAAGACAAACAAATATATTTTAGAGAAATTAGATGATTTAGAAAATAGATCCAGAAGGAGTAACTTGCGATTCATGGGGGTCCCAGAATCGCTACAACCTTCAGCCCTCACGGACCTATGCGCGAGGCGCATACCGGAAGCACTAGGCCTCCCAGGCCCCTGCATTGTGGAACGTGCCCACCGCGTGGGAACCTTTAATTCGGATCGCAAATCGTCCCAACCAATTATTGCAAAATATCTGAACTATTCTGACAAAGCTTCCATCCTACAGCAATACAGGCAATCCAGATCTCTCCAGATCGATGGCATGAAGATCCTGATATTCGCAGATTACTCCATAGAAGTATCCAAGAAAAGAAAAGAATTTCAACATATATGCACGGAGTTACACCAGCAACAAATAAAATTTACCCTAGCCTTTCCAGCTATCCTCTGACTCAAAGCCCCTAATGGCGACCAACTCTCTTTCCATGACCCCTCAGAGGCGGAGGCCTTCCTAAGATCGCTACGCAAAGGACCGCACCTGAGCCCTACATCCAAAACAGCTCCCATCAGCCGTGCTCTGGACCAAAGGAGCCCACGCAAGGACTCCCCAAAACGATTCAGAGCCTCTGGACCTGATCAACGTCACTCCATGCCTCATTGCGTGATCTCTTCAAATGGCACGTCTGCCTCTGGTGCTTCTACTATTCAACCAGCCTTACGAACCAGTCCAGGCGAAGATGACTCTCTCTTTACCCCTCATCATACTCCCTACATACTGGTAGGCCGAACCTTTATTATGATGTGCACAATGTTAATATGTTACTACTAGTTCAATGCTTTTTTTATTTTTCTTAAAACGCAGTTCTCCTCCCTGGCTTCCCTGCGTAGACCAGACCACGCCTCCCGATCACAACCCAACCTGCCAGCATGATATACCTTCCAACAAGTAGGTTTAGAAGCTGCAGTCACAGGGTCTTGAAATGGGAGCTGGACTACACAGTGACCTCCATGCGGAAAAAAGCGAAGTTTCACAGTAATGTTGTATTGTTTCTACCTCTCACCCCCTTCCTCCTACATCCTTTCCGCCTCCTCCTACTCCCATCCCATGATTCATTAGCACCAACAGACCCTAACTCAGCACTCTCATATAACGTAGCCTCCTACATATCCCCGTGGGTACTCGCAGCGCTCCTACGTATGAACCATCACTCAATTCATACAACGTCGGCCCTCACCTCCATTATGGCCCTCCCAACATGAAAATAGTCTCCTGGAATGTGAAGGGACTTCGTTCCCCATCCAAGAGAATGAAAATTCTTCGCCACCTCAAAAGGCATAAGGCCGACATTGCCCTACTCCAGGAAACCCACCTCTCCACTCCTGACTTCCAACGTATGAAAAAACTCTGGGTGGGCACGGTTCTAGGCTCTGACTCAAATGGCCGCAAAGTAGGGGTTCTAATACTCATACATAAAAACCTCCCCTGCAAGGTCCTATCTGTTGACTCGGACTCTCAGGGACGCCTTTTATCTACACATGTTCAAATAGGGACCAGAGACCTAGTAATCTCAAACGTATACGCACCCAACAACCCCACAAAACAGTTTTTTAGTGAGCTAACAACCTGGCTCCTCCGCGACCCACACCTACCACACATAATTGGCGGGGACTTTAACACTACCCTCCACCCAATTGACGACAGATCCTCTCCCAAACGCTCAAGACACCTCCATGACCCCAGTGCTCTGTCACTTCTGGCTTCCACGATGGATTCCCTCCATCTTCATGACATTTGGCGCCTACATCACCCAACTGATAGAGAATTCACATTCTACTCTAACCCCCATAATGTCTTCACTAGAATTGACTACCTTTTCTGTTCAGACAACCTTGTCCCACTGATACCTGATGCTGACATACACGACATCGTTATATCCGACCACGCACCCATCTCAGTGACGCTAGACAACCCAGACCTACACCCAAGTCCCAAATTGTGGCGCTTCCCCTCTTACCTTCAAAATAATTCTGATTTCAGGATATACATGGAAAATGCATGGTCAGAATACACCTCGACCAACGCACCACATACAGACAACCCAAATCTGTTCTGGGAAGCTGGCAAGGCCTTCCTCAGGGGACACATTATCTCCTATGCGGCCTCTTTCAAAAAGACCACACTTAAAAATTACAAAACAGCCAGCTCCCGACTACACCAAGCTCAACGTTCCCTGTACACGGATGACACCCCTGACAACAGAAAGACTTGGCAGGTAGCTAAACAATCCTTTGACACATGGGCTGAAACCCTGGAATTAACTAAAAAAGCGCACTTGGATGCCACCCTCCACAAATTCGGCAACAAGGCAGGCAAACTACCTTCAAGGCTTTGTAAGGGACCCCACCGTCTGATGTATATTACCTCCCTACGGGACGCATCAGGCAATATCAAAACCTCAAAAAAAGGTATAAACGAAGCGATGTTACATTACTATTCCTCCTTATATGCGACTGACCCTATAGACAATTCAATAGCACTCTCCTTTCTTGAAAAAGTAACCCTCACACAAATCTCTCCCTCCCAATTGGATGCTCTCAATGCACCCATCTCCCTTCCTGAAATATCAACTGTCATCCGGAACCTAGCCCCTTCTAAAGCCCCAGGCCCAGACGGCTTCACGGACGAGTTCTACAAATCCCTTCAATCAATCCTAGAACCCACCCTCCGCGACGTATATCATCACATTTGGACAGGCGGCCCCTACCTACCTACGGGTAACCAAGCCATTATTAAATTATTAGAAAAAAAGGGTAAGGACCCACAAGACCCAGGTTCATATAGACCTATTTCACTTTTAAATCTTGACGTCAAGATTCTCTCCAAAATTATAGCCACTAGATTAGCCTCCATTATCCCCTATCTAATACACCCTGCCCAATCGGGGTTTGTGAAAGGCAGGACTGCCACCATGAACCTCAGAAAGGTAATGATGCCCTTGGAACACGCCAAATGCACTCCAGATGGTAATCATGCCATCATCACCCTCGATGCGGAGAAAGCCTTCGATAACGTAAGTTTCGAATGGCTCTCCATGGTTATGACTAAAATGGGCTTCTCCGGCTCCTTCACTCACCTTATTACCACCATGTATACTGCTCCAGCGGCTAGACTTGTAGCAGCAAGACTCCTTTTGGATGAATTCCGTCTCCACAAAGGCACGAGACAGGGATGTCCCTTATCCCCTCTCCTATTCAACATAGCCTTGGAACCTCTATCCAGGTACCTCTCCTACGTAGCCCCATTACATGGCATTAAAATCGGCAAACACGAACTACGAACTTCTCTCTTCGCTGATGATGTCCTTATTTTCACAGCGAATCCTGCATCCGACATGCTCACGATTAAATATACCTTTGACCAATTTAGATTATGCTCGGGCCTGCGCATAAATTACAACAAAAGCGAAATACTTCCCATAGGTACACAGTCCAGACCTCTCTGGGCCCAACAAGCCATCTTCACTGTCGCAAAATCCCACATCACTTATTTAGGAGTAAAAATAGGGAAGCTTCCCTCCTCTCTCTACCACCTTAACTATCCCCCCTTACTCACAAAAATCTCTCAGGAACTTGAAAACTGGATGGATCTCCCCCTCTCGCTCCTGGGAAGATGCCATCTGGTGAAAATGGTCAGTTTTGCCCGCCTACTCTACCCGCTCCAAACCCTCCCTTTGCTTCTACACCATAAGGATACAAAATTCCTCAACACTGCCATCTCAAAATTTCTTTGGCGAAACAAAAGACCACGCATAGCCTTCACAAAGTTATATCTTCCCAGACGCGAAGGGGGTATTAGCCTCCCAAACATCAGAACATACAACTTAGCCTGTCTATTGAGGATAGGTCTGGACTGGGTGGCCCAAAAGTCTCGCTTCTCCAATTATCATCTGGAAACCGCTTTGACACACCCTTACTCCTTGGCAGCCCTCCTTCACTGCAGGTGGAAATCCCTTCCACCATCACTTCAGCACAACCTCCTGCTACGGGACACTGCAATTGCCTGGAGAGAAGTGAGGAAAAGCCTCAAACTACCACCCTTCATCTCTTGCCATCTTCCGATACAAGGAAACCCATGCTTCCATCCAGGTCTGGAACATCAACCCTATGTCACATGGCAACAAAAAGGCCTCACCAAATTCTCTTTACTATGTGACAGAGAGACTGGTCGCCCTATCAATTTTCAAACTATAGCTGACAAATTCTCACTCCCACCGTCACATGCCTTCCAATATGGACAGTGCATCAGCTTTCTGAAAAATGCCTGCAGAGATGACCATAAAAGGTTCAAATCATCTTTCATGGATATCCTTCTATCTGAGGACTCATACAAAATCTCAGACATTTACCAACCTCTTCTTCTGAAAACCACTCCCCCTCTGACAGCCTCATCAGCGGCCAATTGGGCAAGAGACTTTCCGGATACTGAGCTGGTGGATAAAATTCTACAAGGCCTTAATACCATACACAAATTGATCCCCAACGAATCTTGGAGGGAAACCCAATTGAAAATCATGCATAGGGCTCATATACCCTTCCTCTCGACCAAACAAGGTCAAACCTCCTCTATTTGCCCTCTCTGTCAACACCCCAGGCCTTCCCTGACACATCGCTTCTGGTCATGCACATATATCTCCATCTTCTGGGATCAAGTCCTATCCTACATCTTTGAAATAACCCTGCTGAAACTGCCCAAAGATCCCCTGCTCCTTATATTTGGACACTGGGACCCCCAGTTGCTGCCCTGGTCAATCAATTCTATTCCTTCCGGCAAAGACTGGTCCCTGATATGCCTTCTACTAGCCAGAAGAGCCATCCTGAAAAACTGGATCTCCAGCTCTCCGCCAAACACCTCACAAGTCAAAAGAGACCTCTTACAACTACTATTCAAAGACAAACTCAACACAGACCTATCGCATGAAAAAACCAAATCACGTTTCTACCACATTTGGCAACCTTTTATGGTATCAACGCTCACTCCTATGGATCAAACGAAACTTGAGGAACTCTCTTTCTCATACCATGGGCCTCCCTAAACACCGTAAGTAAGGCTGATTTTTCCACTGAAAGACCCACTACAACTTAAAGTGCTCACCTTTAGCCACGAGAAAAACTCGCACCCACCAACTCCTTCACCTCTTTCAAGCGTCATAATGGAGAATGTTACCTTCGACTCCACAGTCACAACCTTGAAGCCTACCCCCAAGATATCTCTTTAACATGAACTTGGTGCTCATTCCCTTCCCTCCACCCCCCCCTTTTTTTCTCTCTCCCTCCCCCCCCCCATACCTCCTCCTAGATCATTCATTGGTACTCCTTTGGTTAATCTAGGAACCCTTCTCCTTAGATCCATCCAGTTATCCCCCTTCTTTTTAGTCTGAAGGCTACAACTTCTGATCCCCTATAAGCCATATTGGTACTGTTAGGTATCTTGAGTCTTCCATCACAACTGTTATTCTCTGTACAAAAAATACTGACACTGTTGACATTATACTCTGTATGTAGCATCTTTCAATAAAATCTAAGGAAAAAAAAAAAAATAACTCCTCTGCTAAAACGTGGAGAGTAAACTCACACCTTATTCACAACCCCATCCATGAGCAACATGTCAAAAAAGAACTTGAAACATTTTTTCTACAAAATGCTAATTCTGTGGACAAGGCTCATATCCTATGGGCAGCCCACAAGGACTTTATGAGAGGCATCTTTATAAAACTAGGATATAATGGTAAGTAACTCCTGCACTGTCAAGATGAAGGTGAAGATAGGGGGCTAAATACACTGCAGCAAGCACCTGATTAACTGATCCTGAGCAGAAAAAAATATAAATGTATAAGTGATGGCGTTGCGCTGTGTGTTGTATACATATGTGTATCAACTCTATGTACAAAATATATTAAATACCATGTGATGAAAAAAAGTCTAGAAGCAAATATATGAAATCTATATAACAAAATGTGACATTGAACGAATAAGTGAACAAGTGAATAAACAGTGTGATAAAGTCCAACATGCACCACTGAATGTGCAATAAAGCTGGACAAAACCAATATAGTGAGAGTGATAAAACAAAAAACGAATTCCACTGTAACAGTCTGAAATAATGTTCCACACAAATAGTGAATCCCTCCACCATGAGCAATCAATTGATCTGTGCCTAGCTAATCTTCTAATGGTGGCACCTCTGTGTGCACAAGCCTTTAATAAGGGGGCCCCCAGATTCCGGCCCCCCACCCTATGTAAATGAGTAGGGGTACATCGTACCCCTACCCATTCAGCTTGTATAACAGTGTAAATTTGCTGTCCCCTCAAAATAACTCAACACACAGCCATTAATGTCTAAACCGCTGGCAACAAAAGTGAGCACACCCCTTAGTGAAAATGACCAAATTGGGCCCTATTAGCCATTTTCCCTCTCCGGTTTCATGTCACTCATTACAAGGTCTCAGGTGTGAATGAGGAGCAGGTGTGTTAAATTTGGTGTTATCACTCTCACTCTCGCATACTGGTCACTGGAAGTTCAAGATGGCACCTCATGGCAAAGAACTCTCTGAGCATCTGAAAATAAAATGTTGCTCTACATAAAGATAGCCTAGGCTATAAGAAGATTACCAACACCCTGAAACTGAGATGCAGCACAGAGGCTAAGACCATAAAGTGATTTAACAGGACAGGTTCCACTCAGAGCAGGCCTTGCCATGGTCGACCAAAGAACCAAAGAAGTTGAGTGCACGTGCTCAGCTTCATATCCAGAGGTTGTCTTTGGGAAATAGACGTATGAGTGCTGCCAGCATTGCTGCAGAGGTTGGAGAGGTGGGGGGTCAGCCTGTCAGTGCTCAGACCATACACTGCACACTGCATCAAATTGGTCTGCATGGCTGTTGTCCCAGAAGGAAGCTTCTTCTAAAGCTGATGCACAAGAAAGCCTACAAACAGTTTGCTGAAGACAAGCAGACTAAGGACATGGATTACCGGAACCATGTCCTGTGGTCTGATGAGACCAAGATAAACTTATTTGGTTCAGATGGTGTCACGTGTGTGTGGTAAGGAGTACAAAGACAAGTGTGTCTTGCCTATAGTCAAGCATGGTTGTGGGAGTGTCATAGTCTGGGGCTGCATGAGTGGTGCCGGCCTTGGGGATCTACAGTTTATTGAGGGAACCATGAATGCCAGCATGTACTGTGACATACTGAAGCAGAGCATGATCCCCTCCCTTTGGAGACTGGCCCGCAGGGCAGTATTCCAACATGATAACGACCCCAAACGCACCTCCAAGATGACCACTGCCTTTCTAAAGAAGTTGAGGGTAAAAGTGATGCTGGCCAAGCTTGTTTCCAGACCTAAACCCTATTGAGCATCTGTGGGGTATCCTCAAATGGAAGGTGGAGGAGCGCAAGGTCTCTAACATCCACCAGCTCTGTGATGTCGTAATGGAGGAGTGGAAGAGGACTCCAGTGGCAACCTGTGAAGCTCTGGTGAACTTCATGCCCAAGAGGGTTAAGACAGTGCTGGAAAATAATGGTGGCCACACAAAATATTGACACTTTGGGCCCAATTTGGACATTTTTATTTAGGGGTGTACTCACTTTTGTTGCCAGTGGTTTTGACATTAATGGCTGTGTGTTGAGTTATTTTGAGGGGACAGCAAATTTACACTGTTATACAAGCTGTACACTAACTACTTTACATTGTAGTAAAGTGTCACTTCAGTGTTGTCACATGAAAAGCATTTTACATTTTACAACTCATCATACATCCCCCACACCCACATCACCCTCTCACTCCACCCATCTCTACTCTATGTAAAACAACCAAAAGAAAACATCACATTTCTATAAAATTAGTAGGCGTGGGCGGGAGACCCCCTTCGCTTAACCATCTTCCTACAAGTCCTGTAGAGCATATCCTTCCCAATGCACATTCACCACCCTACCCACTCAGACTTACTTCCACTCCATTCATAAGCCTTCCACCCAGCACCTGCCTAGCCTTGGGTCACCAATCATCTTATTGTCTATTTGTCTACACTTGCTTCCTTCCTATTTTGATATCTCTTTAACTAATTTAAGTTTATTCTTTTTTCTCCCCCCACAGTTTCCAAATCGAGTCAAATTTCCTGAGCGCTCCTTGTCTAATATATGATGATCTTTCCTTTAAGATCACCTTATTCATATCTTGTTCCCACTCTCTGCTTGATGGGGGTGTGGAAGATTGCCATCTTTGCGCAATAAGTCTCCTTGCCTGAAATAGACATTGTCATGAAGCTTGGAATACTGGATTGTCATGAAGCTTGGAATACTGAAGTATTTCTCCTTTGATTCTATTACACAGTGGGGGGTCGTCTGCCCTGTCTTAAGGCTAACCCCCTCCAGACGGCTCCATGGTCTGGAAGGAAGGCATTGTTCTGTGTTTGACCATTTGTTTATGTACTTTAAAGAGGATGGCCAGTCAAAAAAAAAAAATTGAAAGTCAGCAGCTACAAATACTGCAGTTGCTGACTTTTAATTGGACACTTACCTGTCCCAGGGTCCAGCGATGTGGGGGATCAAAGCCCCGCTTGTCTCCCCCTCCGTTCAGCGGTGCTGGCATTGCAACTGTGGGCGCCGGGCTGTGGCTTCACAGCCTGGCACCCACTGCGCATGCGCGAGCGGCGCCGAGCACCATCATTGGCCGCTCAGTCATCTGGGACATGTACTGGGTCCCAGATTATTGACAGGAGGGAGGGAGCAGAGCTGAGCCTTACCTGTGCCAAGACGGAAGTGATGTCACCAGCCCAGGCACTGAAAGAGGCAGACTACGAGGGACCCCCTAGCAACAGGCATTTAGAGGTGAGTAAAAAAAAAATATCCAAATGTTTTTTTGTATTTTTTTTTAGAATCTTTCATGTAGTTTTTTTTTTGGGTGGAACCCCACTTAAATTACCCCCTGGGGCTTCTCTGTGTCATTACACATATCAGTCCTCCTATTCAAGCTATTGGACCAATCTCTGCTGACCCTGTTTCAAGTCCTCATTTGCATGGACAAGAGGACCTGAGTGAAGACTAAAGTGTACTTTACAATTGACCAATAGGAAAGTGGTTGTTGGGGGCGGGGTGTTTAAACTGCTGTGTATAAAAGTGTGTTGTGTGCATCAATAAAAGTGAGATTCCTGTTTGAACTTAAATACAGTCTGCCTGGTGTTTGTTCTGAGCTATCACATATAACTGGATATGCGATATCAATCTGATTCAATAGCCACAGAGGAGTGTCGGGAGAGTGGAACCGAGCGAGCAGGGGCTTGTTATGTTGGTTGGCAGCGGTGGGATTTGCTCTCCAGTTACTGGGACACTCCAAACCACCACAGTGAATGGCCAGCTATGCAGCCTGCAGGAAAGCCACACTGAAAGACTTACTTGAGAGCCGTGGAGGGACCAGTGGGACAAAGAACAAGGCCACCCTGATCAGTGAGCTAGCCCAGATGGATCAGAGGGATGGTGATGCGGGACCCTGGTCAGTTGAAGACTTGTTTCAGCAATGAGTTTGAGAACGGTTGGCATTATATGGTGCTAACCCATCAGAAACAGCCATACAGAATGCCATTAGAGACATCCAGCTGCAGGATGAGCGACAAGAGAGAGAACTAGAGCGGCAACATGAGCGGAGAATGGCAGAAATACGGCAATCCGAGACAACACCTAAAGGTACAGTGCCTTTCCGTAAGTTGCCCTTTCGGGCGTTCAAACTATTTAAGGAAGTAGAGGAGGAAACTGAAGCGTTCCTGCAGGACTTTGAGTGACTATGCCAGATACATGATGTACTGTCCCAAGATTGGGTTGCCTTACTAGCGAGTAATTTGACTGGCAGAGTAGCCGATGCGTATCGGCCCTGGAGGACGAGGACGCTAAAGATTATGACCGGGTAAAAGAAGCTCTGCTAGCCCGATTTGCCATTACATCCAAAGCCAGCCGGATTAAGATTAGAGAATCCCGGAAGCCAACATAACATACGTGGAGTGGGCACATCGCCTGCAGCGGAGCCTTAAGGGCCGGTTCCAGGGAAGCCATGCTCATACCATAGAGGACATCACCCAGCTAGTACTCTTAGAACAGTTCTTTAATCACACCCCTCTGGTAGTACGGGAGTGGGTGCAAGATAAGCGACCACAGACTGTACAGCAAGCGGCTACTTTGGCCGATGAATATCTGGACTCTCGAAGGTCAGGCGAAAGCGGGCGCTATCAACTATCTCGGCCCAGTTTACCAGCCTCTAACCCAACTTCAGTACCTCAGTGGTCTGCCTCTAGACCCCCAGCCTGACCCAACCCTCCTAACAGACCCAAGTGCTATACCTGTAACCAAACCGGTCATCTGCAGCGATATTGTCCTACCCGATCTACAAGGTACTGAGAGACTGCTCATGCATCCAGACCAGTGGCTCATTGCTTCCAGAATAAGCCCAACCATTGAGATGTTCAGGAAGAGTGTGGCAAATATTTTGAGGCTGATCCCATCCAAGCTGCTGCCGGAGATAATCGGAAGCACCATTGTCAAGTAATATGGGTTAATGGGCAGCCGGCCTAGGGACTCCGCGATTCCGGGGCTACGATTACCCTCATCCAGCCTCACATGATTCCCCAGTGGGCCCAGACCGGCCAGACTGTTGCAGTCAGGGTAGCAGGGGGCAAGGTGCTACATTTATCCACCGCCCAAGTCCTCTTGGATTGGGGCTCAGGGGAGCGACAAGTGCGAGTGGGATTACTACTTGAGTTACCCGCGGAAGTACTTTTGGGGAACTATTTGGGGCATTTGACTTCCTCATATGCCCCAGAGGCCACCATGGCTGTGACCACCCGACATCAGAGCCAACTTCAAGGCAACTCCACTCATATTGGGACCCAGGTAAGACCAAATCCTCCTACATTACCCCAACTTGACAACCCTGTGTCCTGGGATTCTCCCTCCGACATTAGGCAAGAGACTAAGAATGACCCAACATTAGCTGGTTATCGGGACAGGGTGGGCAAGGATTCAGGGGGATTGGGGGAAGACAGAATAGAGTGGGAGGGGGGGTTTCTTTATCGTTACACTGAGGAAATGGGCACCGGGAAGCATCAGGGTCCCCCGAGTGGATGAATTGCTGGACAAAATAGCTCAGGGACATTATCTGACGACTATTGACTTATGTAAGGGCTACTGGCAGATTCCCTTGGAAGCGGAAGCAATTCCAGTCGGCCTTCATCACCCTGTTCGGCCTTTACCAGTTTCGGGTAATGCCATTCGGGATGAAGAATGCTCCGGCTACCTTCCAGCGGATGATAGATGAACTACTCGATGGTCTGCAAGATTTTGCATGTGCATATCTTGATGACATCGCAATCTATAGCCAGACATGGGAGGAACATCTTAGACACCTGGGAATAGTGCTAGATAGGATCCGAGCTGCTAACCTGACCCTGAAGCCAGACAAATGTAATATCGGGATGTCTGAGGTGCAATATCTGGGACATAGAGTGGGATGTGGGAAGCAGAGGCCAGAACCTGCAAAAATCCTAAACTGGCCAGTTCCCAGAACCAAGACCCAGGTGCTTGCATTTTTAGGGACAGCAGGGTACTACAGGAAGTTTGTACCCCACTATAGTGACATAGCCAAACCCCTGACGGACCTGACCAAAAAGACTCTCCCTAGACAGGTCCTGTGGTCCCCGGAGTGCAAGACAGTGTTTCATCAGTTAAAAACTGCCCTAACGCAAGCTCCCATACTGGCGGCACCCGATCCTAACAAACGCTTTGTCATTCATACAGATGCCTCCATGTTCGGACTGGGAGACGTACTAAGTCAAGCTGGTGATGATGGGAAAGAGCAGCCGCAAGTTGTTACCCCGTGAAGTTGGATATGCTGCCGTAGAAAAAGAGTGTTTGGCCTTAGTCTGGGCTTTAAAGAAATTTCAGCCCTACGTGTATAGACGCTCTTTTACCGTCATGACAGACCACAATCCCTTGATATGGCTTAACCAGGTGGCGGGGGAGAACGGCCGATTACTAAGGTGGAGCCTGGTTTTGCAACCGTACAATTTCACCATACAATATCGGCCAGGCCCTCAAAACGGGAATGTGGATGGGTTATCCCGGCAGACGAAACTGGAACCTTAAGACTACTTTTCCAACATCCTCGAGTTGACCCGTTCGGGGTCCCACTGTGGCTGTTGGACTGTTTCCTAGGGGGGAGTATTGTCATGAACCTTGGAATACTGGTTTGTCATGAAGCTTGGAATACTGAAGTATTTCTCCTTTGATTCTATTGCACAGTGGGGGGTCTTCTGCCCTGTCTTAAGGCTAACCCCCTCCAGATGGCTCCATGGTCTGGAAGCAAGGCATTGTTCTGTGTTTGACCATTTGTTTATGTACTTTAATTACCCCCTGGGGCTTCTCTGTGTCATTACACATATCAGTCCTCCTATTCAATCTCTGCTCACCCTGTTTCAAATCCTCATTTGCATGGACAAGAGGACCTGAGTCAAGACTAAAGTGTACTTTACAATTGACCAATAGGAAAGTGGTTGTTGGGGGCGAGGTGTTCAAACTGCTGTGTATAAAAATGTGTTGTGTGCATCAATAAAAGTGATATTCCTGTTTGAACTTACATACAGCCTACCTGGTGTTTGTTCTGAGCTATCACATATAACTGGATTAGAACGGCACATGGCTGTAGTTCGAATCCCAGAGCATTGGATGACCGAACCATCAGACGTTGCGATCTGCAATCTGATTCAATAGCCACAGAGGAGTGTCGGGAGAGTGGAACCGAGCGAGCAGGGGCTCGTTACAGACATCTCTTTTCAATATTTTTATTGAGAATTTTAAGAGCAAAGAACAAATAATCGATACACAATCGTTATCTTATGATCTGGGCCAACATGACCCTATCATGAAGGAGAAAGTCGTAGTTAGTACATCAGCAATAAACACAAAACAAGAAAAAAGAGAAAAAACAAACTGTATAAAACTGAATACAAGAGCACAGCTAGGGATCTTGAATACCTTTAAGTTAAACAGCTACTGAGGATGATTCAGAGATCCATAAGGAACGACCTCGTTAAACAATGTAACTAGGAAGTTTAGGTTGAGGGTGCAAGATAGGGACAATGGGATTCGTACCTGGAAAGATTGGGAGAGTCAGTCTTATAGAAAGTGGGCACCAGGGAGCCTCACGGGTCACCCCTTTGGGATCTCACTGCGACCCATTTAGCTCTTGCTGGGCCCTTTGAGCATCTCCCAACTTCTCTCCCTCATATATATGAAGGTGTACCCAGTACCTGTACAAAGGCTCCTCGAGAGGAATCCTTCTCGCTTGTCGAGGTTACCTCTATTCCTTGTGCTCAATAACAGGTGTCAGCCCCTGATGTCCCTTCGCATCATGGATCTACCTGGTAGGGGACAGACAGGAGAGAAAGGAAGAAGAGAAGAATAGAAAGAGTGGGGGGGGGGGGGACTTGGGAGATCATCTCTAGTGGACAGGCAGTTTAGGGTGAAATATGACCAGGATATAGTGAGACCCTGGTGTATACCGCCCAAGGTTCCCATATGGCTACAAACTTTTGGGTCCTGTCTAGGAGCGTTGCTGTCATCTGTTCCTGGGTCATTATCCAGGAGATCTTGGATTTTGTCGCTTGGATAGAGACCCTGGGCTTCTTCCAGGCCCTTGCTAGGGATATTTTGGCACCCAATAATATAAAGAAGATTAAAGCTTGCGTATGTTTGTGAATGTTGTTGATTCTATGGTTCAGCAGCGCTATTTTAGGGTCTTGGGGGATCGGTGTCTTAGTGACTTTTCAAACTAGAGCAAAGAAATGGTTCCAGAACCCGCGGATCCACGGACACGTCCACCAAATATAATGGATGGTACCCAAGTGACCACAACCCCTAAAGCATAGAGGGGAAGCGTCTGGATAAATCTTCGCTAGTCTTGTGGGGACATAATACCACCTGGTGAGTAACTTGATATTTGCTTCTACTAAGCCTGTGTTCAAAATACCTTTGTAGGAGCGTCTGAAGGAGTAGAACCAATCTTCCGAGTTCAGGTGGAGGTCCAGGTCAGACTCCCAGGCTTGGGCATAGGCAGGTGTTGTCTTGTTCAGTGCTAGTGAGGTGTAAATGGGTGAAATTCCACCCCTCTGATCCATGAGATTAGAGCACACTGTTCATAGATAGTGGGGTTGGGCGGGGGGGCGAATTATCCATCCAGAGGGAGTGGAGGAAATGCCTGATCTGGGAGAGACGAAACCGCTCCCCGTCAGGCATCTCAAGTTTGCTTAGGCAATCTCCTAGGGAGATAGGGCCCGATGAGGTAAAGAAGTGCCCTATTCGGAATAGGCCTTTATTCAACCACCATCTAAAGGCTTGAATATTCATCCCTGGTTGGAAGTTTGGGTTATGGAATAGGTGAGAAAGAGATTTTAAAGTTGAGATTAAGGAGGTTTGTTTGTGAAGGACGTCTGACAGGGACACTGAGTGGGAAAGGGTAGGGGCTAGTATTGGGGGTCTTAATTTTGGCGAGCACCACAGAAGGTAATCTATTGTGTGGTGGGGAACCACATGTCTCTCTAGTGCAAGCCAGTCAGGCTTTGGTCCCCTGGAGTATACTATAGATAGTTGGGCTAGTTGTGCCGCTTGATAATACCACCCTATATTTGGTAGGCCCAGCCCCCCCTGATTTTTATGTCTGAAAAGGATATCTCTAGACAGACTGTGACCTCTCTTACCCCAGACAAAGGCCACTATTTTAGATTGAAATTTGGCAATGTTCTTTTTGGGGATGGGAATTGGCAGGGATCGGAACAGGTATAGAATCCGTGGCATCCGGGTCATCTTTACCTCGTTTATCCTGCCTAGCCAAGATAAATTACATCTAGCCCAGGTTTTGAGGTCATCCTCCAATTTCCGAAACATTGGAGGGTAGTTAGCTTTGTAAAGTTTATTAATATTATCTGGGAGAGTAATCCCTAACTATGGTATCGAAGTGGAGGCCCAGGTGAAGGGTAGTTTGTGTTTTAGTTGATTTAGAAGAGGTGGAGGGATTGAAATGTCAAGCGCAAATTACTTTTTGGTATTAATGGAGAGGCCCGAGACTTTGCTGAATTGTTGGAACGTTTTGAGGAGGACAGGAATGGAGACCAGGGGAGATGTTATGAATAATAACATATCGTCCGCAAATAATGCGCATTTATGTTCTTGGGGACCACATGAGACCCCCTTGATGTCCGGATCTGATGGCTATGGCTAAGGATTTAATGGTAATTGCAAAGATCAGCTGTGAAAGGGGACAATCTTGTCTAGTGCCTTTTCTAATATTTATGCTTTCTGAGTAATAACCCTTAAGTCTGACTTGCGCATTGGGGGTAGAGTAGAGTGAGCGAATGGTCCCCATAAAATGGGGGCCAAATCCCCATCCCTCCAGAATTTCAAACAGGTAGGGCCAAGCTACAGAATCAAAGGCCTTCTCCAGGTCTATCGAGAGTAGCATCCCAGCTTGTGGAGGGCCTCCATCCCATTGGGATTTCAATAGGAAAATTATATCTATAGCTCTTCGCACCTGATCAGGGCCCTGCCTCCCCGAGATGAAGCTCACCTGGTCTTTGCTTATATACTGCGCTATGAGGCTAGACAATCTGGTAACCAAAATTTTTGTCATGATTTTGATATCATTGTTTATAAGCGAGATCGGGCGGTAGTTTCCAACCTCACTGGAGTCCTTCCCTGGTTTTGGGATAACTGAGATAAAGGCCGCGTTGAGATCTCTGTCCAGGGGGGCTCCATCCCGTAGTGAGTTAAAGAATCGTGTCAGGTAGGGGGCTAGCAGGGGGCCAAACTTTTTGTAATAACCGCTAGAGAAGCCATCAGGGCCCGGGGCTGAGCCTTGTTTAAGTGATTTGATAATGTCCATAACCTCTGCTTCAGAAAAGGTCTCGTCTAGGAGCTATGGTTTTCAATAAGTTTAGGTATGGGGAGGTCTTTCAGGAAGACCTCTATGTTGGTAGGCGAGGGAGGGAAGTTTGTATATAGATTTTGGTAAAAGGTTTGGAAGGTCTTCATGATGTGAATGGGGTTCTGGGTTAGATCCCCTGTCGCTGTTCGGATTTTTGGGGTAGAGATGGTCCGTGTCTTAGGACACAATCTAGTCGCTAGCTTGGCCCCTATTTTATTTGATTGATAGTAGAACCTGGCTCCTGTCCAACGTAGATGTTTTTCAGCATAAGTGGTTAGGGCTAGGTTCAGTTGGACGCGGCCGAATCTAGACTTGAGAGGGATTCCGACGTCGGGCTGTGTTTGTGTGCTTTACTAGTGGCCAGGAAGATGTCCATGAGTTTTTGGGTATCAACTAGCGATGAGCCGAACACCCCCCTGTTCGGTTCGCACCAGAACTTGCGAACAGCCAAAAAATTTGTTCGAACACGCGAACACCGTTAAAGTCTATGGGACATAAACATGAATAATCAAAAGTGCCCCAGGGGGGACATGGATCAATGCAAAAAATTTTTTTTAAAACTGGGTGTCTATAGTATGTCTGTAAAGGGGCGCATGTTTCCCATGTTTAGAACAGTCTCACAGCAAAATGACATTTCAAAGGAAAAAAAGTCATTTAAAACTACTCGCGGCTATTAATGAATTGCCGGTCCGACAATACACATAAAAGTTCATTGATAAAAACGGCATGGTAATTCCCCACAGGGGAATCCCAAACCAAAATTTTAAAAAAAAATGACGTGGGGATCCCTCTAAATTCCATACCAGGCCCTTCAAGTCTGGTATGGATATTAAGGGGAACCCCGGCCAAAATAAAAAAAAAATGGCGTGGGGTCCGCATAAAAATCCATACCAGACCCTTATCCGAGCACGCAACCTGGCAGGCCGCAGGAAAAGAGGGGGGGACGAGAGAGCGCCGCCCCCCTCCTGAACCGTACCAGGCCACATGCCCTCAACATTGGGAGGGTGCTTTGGGGTAGCCCCCCAAAACACCTTGTCCCCATGTTGATGAGGACAAGGGCCTCATCCCCACAACCCTTGGCCGGTGGTTGTGGGGGTCTGCGGGCGGGGGGCTTATCGGAATCTGGAAGCCCCCTTTAACAAGGGGACCCCCAGATCCCGGCCCTCCCCCCTGTGTGAAATGGTAAGGGGGTACAAAAGTACCCCTACCATTTCACAAAAAAACTGTCAAAAATGTTAAAAATGACAAGAGACAGTTTTTGACAATTCCTTTATTTACATGCTTCTTCTTTCTTCTATCTTCTTTCTTCTATCTTCCTTCGGTTTCTTCCTCCATCTTCTTCTTCTTCTGGTTCTTCCTCCGGTGTTCTCGTCTGGCATCTTCCTCCGTGGCATCTTCTTCTCTTCTTCTCCTCGGGCCGCTCCGCATCCATGATGGCATGGAGGGAGGCTCCCGCCGTGTGACGCTTCTCCTCTTCTGACGGTTCTAAAATAACGGGGGGGGCAGAGCCACCCGGTGACCCCGCCCCCTCTGACGCACGGGGACTTGATGGGGACTTCCCTGTGGCATTTCCCGTGACGTCAGAAGGGGTGGAGTTACGTAATGGGTGACCCCACCCCCCTTTTTTTTGCATTGATCCATGTCCCCTGGGGCAGGACCCAGGTCCCCAAACACTTTTTATGACAATACCATGAATATAAGCCTTTAAAATTAGCACTTTTGATTTCTCCCATAGACTTTTAAAGGGTGTTCAGCGGCATTCAAATTTGCCGCGAACATCCCAAATTGTTTGCTGTTCAGTGAACTGGCGAACAGCCGATGTTCGAGTCGAACATGAGTTCGACTCGAACTCGAAGCTCATCCCTAGTATCAACCTTTCTCTCCCATTTCAGTTTAGAGGCTAATTGGATCAGACTCCCCCTCACCACCGATTTATGCACAGCCCAAAGCGTCGAGGGTGAGACCGATCCCATGTCATTAATTTGGAAGTATTCCTTAATCAATGTCTCTAGCAGAGTGCAGTGTACTGGGTTGCTCAATAAAGATTAATTTAGTCTCCACTTGTAGGTCTGTTGTACTCCCTGTGTACACTCCATTGTCAAGGACATTATAGAGTGATCTGATAGTGAGGTGTCTTAAATTTGGGACTCTATTGCAAGGGGGATCGAGATAGCTGGTAAGAAGATGTGATCTATCCTGGCATAGGTCTGGTGTGGGGCCGAATAGTGGGTGTAATCTTTTGTTCGTGGATTGAGTTCTCTCCAGATTTCTACCAACCCCAGTGCGTTTAGTTGTTTAGCCATTTTGAGGCTCTGTCTAGGGGGGCGTCTGGTCACGGATCCTCATGCACAGGATTTATCAAGAACCCTCTCAAAAGGGATGTTCGAGTCCCCACCCTTAACCACTTTAAAGAGTGGGCTCAATTTAGAAAACATGTCCTCAAAGAATTTCCCTTGACCCTTGTTGGGGGCGTAATAAGAGAGGAAGGTGTATGCCTCTCCATCTATTGTGCCCGTGGTCATCAGATATCGGCAAGCTGGATCCCTGACAACCTCAGACACTGAGTATTTAACTCCCCTGGAGAAGCCTATCACCACCCCCCTAGTTTTGCTCTCAGCATTAGCCAGGTAGAAGTGTGGAAACTTTTGGTGGAGAAAGGTTGGATTATATGAGGAGGGGAAATGTGTATCCTGAATGAAGATAATATCCGCTTTCAGACTGTGGTATTGGTGGAATAGTTTGCGCCTTTTGATGGGGGAGTTTAGCCCCTGGGCATTGTGAGAGAGGATCAGAAGTTTACATGGTACCTTAGCGGGCTCTGTCATGGATCAGAGAGGTGGGGGCACTGTAAGGAAAATGGAAGCTTACCCCTGGTGGTCAGGTCATTCGAACGGATAGTGTGTTGGGAAGGTTGCTGCTGTCTCGAGCCTGAGAGTCAGTGCCGGGACCTCCCCCGGACGATCATGGATCTGAGGTGACCTGTTAAGTGGGAGAGAGAATGGGGGAGGAAGGGGAGGAATAGGACAGAGAAAGAAGAGCATGTTAAGTAAGTCCTGTACATATCGTTACATTGAATAATACTAGGGGAGAAGGTGTCGCCGCCCTCCTCCCCTGAGTCCAGGGGGGAGTGACTTTCCTCCTCCCTGGAAATTTCAGAACGTTTCCGAGAGGCTTGTAGCGTCCTCACGAAAACCGGTTGAAGCGTGTGGCAGCCATTCTGATCCGCCCGCCCTAAAAGCATATAATACTTCCTTATCTAGCCTCTAGCAGAGCACAGGCCTTCTAGAACATAAACAGTATAATCTGCGAAGTAAACCGTAAAAAAAAAAAAAAAAAATCAAAGAGGGGGGAAGAGGTGGGGAGAGTTGTTAGTTAGTTAGGTGTTAGTAACCTCAGGGTTACCTAGGAGCCATACCTCCCAGGGACCCCCAAAAACCACCCCAGGCCCCTCCCTCCACCCCCCGTCAAACCATAAAAGTGTCCCTGAAATTCGGTAAACAAATATATAAGTGTTGCATCGTATGCATAAATTGCTTACACCGTGGCAAGGCCTCGGGGAAACTTTACAAAGTGACAGTAAGTGCCAAAAAGGGTGGGGGAACCAAAATGAAAAAAACAAGGGGGGCAAACATTGCCAAAGGCTCAGGTGGGATCTCTGTGGATCCAACGGTTCAGTTCCTGTGGGAGCTGGTCAAAGTGGAATCACTGTTGTTTCTGCCAGATTGACGAAATTGGGCTAGGAGGAGAAGGTCGCTTGACTGATGAGGATCCTTGTCCTGTGGACTGGGGTGGCATCTCCTGGGAAATGAGGCCTAGTTGAATCAGAAGTCGCTCACCTTCAGCGAAGGAGGAAAAGCCATAAGGTTTATTCTGGAAGAAAAAGTTCAGGTGAAAGGGGAAGGCCCACCTGTATGTAATTTCTTTTTGTGATAGCATTAGTAGCAACGGTTTAAGGGACCATCGTTTTTGGACCATGAGGGGGGAAAGGTCCGCAGAAATCTGTATTTGTTGCTCCCTAATAGTGAGCTTGGTGTTCGCCTGTGCGGCTCTCATTACTTCTTCTTTGACCGAGTAATAGTGGGGAGCACAAAAATATCCCTGGGAAGCCCATCTTTCCTCAAAGGTTGGAGTGCTCTGTGTGCTCTGTCTAGCTCCAGTTTGTGATCAGGGATATCTGGGATAAGCTTCTTGAGGAGCATGTGAACCGCCGGCTGGATTTCCTTCATAGATTCAGGGAGGCCTCGGATCCTAAAATTGTATCGGCGAGACCTATTCTCGAGGTCATTGATTTAAAAAGGGCCACATCAAGTTGGTCTTGTATGTCCTGGATTCTGGCTGTATTCTGATTGATCCTGGCCGCTGACTGATCTGTTTTCTGCTCAATTTGTTCAATTCTCAGGCCCAGGTGTTGGAGGTCAGCCTGTATGGCAGTGGTGATTTGTGTAGCCGTCTGAGCAAGTCCCCTGGCTAGCATTGTAGAAAACGCCTCCATTAGTGCTGGGAGATCTGTGGGGGTGGATGAGGTGTATGTCGCTCCATCCCAGAATGATAAGGGGTGCACAGCATGTCGTTCAGGGAGGTGAGGTGGAAATTCCCCACGGTTCTCCCTATCAGGGATTCAGTGGAGGCCGGTGAGACCGGGGGCATGAAGGGTGAACTCACTGCTGCCATCTCTAGCCCAGAAATGGAGGCTGGCCCCTCGTCCTGGTCTGCGATGGAGTTCTCTGTCTCCTGATGCAGTCTCTCTGTGTGTGAGTTCCCGGCCGCCATCTTGGACTGGCCTGACAGGAGAGATGTCTCCTCCAGCTGCTTGGACAGGTCTCTCCTTGAGTGACACCCGCTCATCTGGATGTTCCCGGGAGTCTCCCTGAGCGATCCGCTGTGGAACCGGCCCGTTCCGGGGGCTCTGTCAGCTGTGGCGGGTCTCAGGGTATCGGGATGGTGCGGAGCTCCGTGGCTAAGCGGCCATCTCAGGAGACTCCCCGCATGCGCCTCAGGAGACATCTCAGGACTGCAAGCTGAGTGTTACCTGGTTTCCCCTCACCCTCCATCCAGCCCAGCACACATAACATGACTTCCATTTCTATGGAGACTTCGAAAACCTGTTCTATAATTCCCACTATCTCCCTCCAGTAACGGAATAGCTTCGGGAATCTCCAAAACATATGAATCAAGTCCCCCTCTGCCTTTCCACACTTGGGGCAAGTAGCGTCTAACCTTTGGCCAAACAAAAAAAGCTTATACGGGGTATAGTAGGCTCTGTATAATAGGAGTAGGTGTGACATCTTCTGGGATGGAGAAAGCAATACTAATGGGGCAAGTTCCAGAATTCTTGACCATTGCGTTTCGGATATACTCCCCACATCTTTTTCCCATTTTTTCCTATTTGACGAATCTCTTGTTGTTCCCAAACCCCCCTTATATATATGTGGATAGATTATTGATATTAGGCCTTTCAATGTTTTTGCGCTGATGACTTTCAGAAGTAGTGGTATTTTACTCCATACTATCGTCCTTCCTCTGAATTGTTCTCTCAGTGCATGTCTGACCTACAAATATCTAAAAAAGGATTTGGTCGGGATTACATACTGCTCTCTCAGTTCCTGGAAAGCTTTTAAGTTTCCGTCTTGGTAGTGCTGGGAAATGTACTTTATTCCTCATCTTTCCCATTACAAAATTGTCCCCAACTTCTGCACTTCTCCTAATTTACTGTTTTTCTATAGGGGGTATATTCTGTGAGTCCACTATACCCCAGTATTTTCTTTGCTGCCTCCCAAGTTCTCATCATCAAATCTAGGGTGGGAAACCCTCGCAGAAAAGATCCTGCCTCCAGTGTTTCCACCAACAACTTGTGTGGAGTGTTTTGCATTAGCATCCTCCTCTCTCCTTCCTCCTCCTCCGTATTGCATCCCCCCACATGCTGAAGCTGTGATGCCAGGAAGTAACTGAAGGGGTGTGAGAGTGCCACCCCCCCTTCCTGTTTTGGCAGTTGTAAGATGTTTAAGCGGATTCTTGCCGTACCCTCTTCCATATTAATTCTCTAAATAAGGTTTCTAATTTTTGGAACTATTTTTTGTACATCCACACTGGAGAGTTGTGGAGAACGTACAACAACTGCTGAATACAAATCATTTTGATTAAGTTGCAGCGACCTGCCACAGATAATGGAAGCTTTTTCCAAATTTTAATTTTCCATTTAAATTTAGTTAATAATGGGACAACATTATCTACGATATACTGTTTAGGATCTCTGGAAATATTTATACCTAGGTATTTTATTTGGTTCACTATCTGTATCTGTGTGGCTTCTTAGGATAGGGGGCTTTATATGGGGTCCACAGGCATAAGTGTGGATTTTTCCCAATTTAACGCAAGTCCAGAAAACTGACCAAAATCTTTGAGTTTTTCCATAGTTTCCTTTAGGGAGTTCTGCGTGTCCCCATGTAGTAAAAAAAGATCATCCGCATATAGTACTACTTTCTCTTCCAACCCCCCCCTCTTTATCCCAACTGAATACCTAAGGAAAATAGCCAAGGGTTCTATTGCGAGGGCGAAGAGAAGGGGAGACAGATTTTTAATTAAAATTATATTAAAAACAAAAGATTCCCATCAAGATGAGAAAAACTATGAAACAATACTACAATAATTAGTCAGTGTAATGTGAGGGAAAGCCGGTTTCTTATCTTGATGGGAAGCTTTTGTTTTTAATATAATTTTAATTAAAAATCTTTTAATACTACACTATGGGAGCCCCTTGTTTCCTTCCTATGAGGACCCAGTCCTAAGAAGCTGTGGAGTAATCTCTTGGTGAGGTGCTGACCGGTGTGGATGCCCTGATCTAGTGGAGTGAGCTGCAGAGGCCCGATAGACCACAGACGGGTCAGTGGGAGAGCCATCAAGGAGGACCACCTACGGTTACCCATACATGCCTATCACCCCTGCAGGGGTAATAGGAGCTGGTGAGTGGGGACCCATAAGGGGAAGCACACGAGTCACATGATTTGCTGAGCACAAGTGTCACCTGATCATTTTGAACATTTGGTCATTTTGGAGATTCACCAGTGTTACATTCATACTATTTTGGGGATTTTGTACCACTCTGACTGATTGTTTTTGATACACTTTTTTCTTGGGATTATTGGTTTGAATTTTTTGGGTATTTTAGAGCCTCACTAATGCAATATCCATAATATTTTTGGGATTTTTTTACCACTTTTGATTGATTTTCTGACACATATTTTTTGGAATAATTTTTTCAGATGAATTGTTGACAACTTTGGGATTTATTTATGATTATTGCACTAGATTATTTATGCTATGGTTTATCACACCAGTGTGTTTATTTTTACTTTTATGCATATGATTAGTCTTTTTTGATCACTCTACACCTATGTGTTTTTTTATTCAGCTTGGTATACAATTTATTTTATATGTGTTTATCTGGTTGGTACACACCTGCTACACTTAATTCAGTATTTGTATGTTTAATATTGGAGGACACATATATACATACTTAGCACAATTTGGGATAGGAAATTCCCCCATTATAGTTAGTGTCATCTACCCCATCACCCACCCAGTACTAATTAGGGTAGCGCCACTTACCCCATTTTTTTACTTTCATCTTTTCTAAGTTCTCTTGGGAACTGATTAGGGGAGGCTGCAACCCGTTAGTATCCTGAGCGCGGAGTATACCATAATAGTCTCCAAGCCTGTATACTATCTCTGGTGTATAAGTGGTCGGCCTGCCCTCCCTTGTATTAATCATTGGCACCATCATTGAGGGTGAGTTTGTTCTAAGTATGCCAGTATTCGCCCCATGCTTTCGCCCTGACCGAAGGCTACTTGCTTTTGTAAAATATGTTTATTTTCTGCCTTCCCAAGCATTATTAAACAGTATTTCCGTTGCGACTCATCCCATACCCTAAGCCTTTGAGGTGTTGGGTCATTAATGTATTGTTCTTCTGTTAATGTCACTCTTTCTCCAGCAAGTTTTTCCCATTCCTTGGATTGTTTTTTAATTTGAGATATTGGTTGTATCATAATACCTCGGAGAAGGACTTCAGTGTGTCCCAAACCATTCCTTCTGCTGAAGAGCCCATGTTCAATAGGACAAATTCCCTTAGGGCCATTACCACATCCTGTGAATCTCCCATGAGCTCCATCCAGAAGGGACTTATTCTCCATTCCCACAAGCGAGTACCCGCCCCCAATTCCAATGAAGCTGTCACCGGGGAGTTATCTGAAAGGCCTCTTGACTTATAACACAGACTTTTTACTGTGACATCGCCTCCTCATTACCCAAAATGAAGTCAATCCTTGATAATGTGGAGTGTGTCCTGGAGAAGCATGAGTAGCAGCGTGTCTTAGGATTCCGTCTTCTCCAGATGTCCTTCAGGCCCATCTCTCCCAAGAATTGGACAGTCGGACAAGCATTAAATATAATGCTTGTCATTAATTTTAAACTCATCTCATCCCCTTCCCTAACTCCCCTTCCTAAAAAAAACATGAAAAAAAAAAAAAAACACAAATACAACATGCAATACGAGGGAACAATGTGCTATATCCCCTAACAATTGGGAATAGCATACTCCTTGATCCCTTCAATACACCCACCACTCCCCCCACCCCCATCTCCTTGAGAAAAAAAAAAGGTAAGTGTTATATTAAAATGTCTTAGAGTCTCTTAGTGTTGTTTTGGTGTAGCAATATAGCTTAAGCTCGATCATGTTAACGCCGAGGTTACCAGGTAGATCCGGCCTGCTTCTAGAGTCTCTCCTTATGGGTTGCCAACCATTCTGCTACTCCATCAGGAGTGTCAAAAAATATAGTCTCCCAAGGCCAGTTACCTGTAGTCTTGCGAGATATAAAAGTGCGTATGTAACTTTCATTTGGTGTAATTTGCATTTTATCTCCCCAAACTTGGCTCTCCTCTTTTGAAGGTCTGGTGAGAAATCGGGGTAAATAGACACACTGGTGCCATTGTAGAGGATAGTATCCAGTTCTCTGGCTCTGCGCATTATAGTCACTTTGTCCTTGTAATAGAACATTTTTGCTAGCAAAGACCTCTAGTAGGGACCCTATGTGCTCTCTCTATCGCAAAAAATGGAGAGAAGGGTGCCCATCCCAGTGTGTCACTAAACCATTCCTCCAAGAAAGCAGCAGGATCTGTACCTTTACTGTGCTCAGGGAACCCCACAATCCTTACGTTCTTTCTTTTCATCCTGTTTTCCATTTCATCCATTTTTATCTCCTGGTTGTTCAATTGTTCTCTTATAGATCTCATCTCCCATTTGAGAGGAGTTCTATCATCCTCCACTAGGCCCACCCTCCCCTCCAGGGCAGTGGTCCTCTCACGAACATTTTGCAAAAAGAGAGCTCCTCCTGAATGGTTCTAAGTTGGTCAAAAGTCCTGCAAAAATTAACTGCCCGCAAGACTTCCTTCAATGGCAGCTCTGGTTCCCCCTGGTCTCTTACCCCAGTCGCTAATCCTAGGGTCTCCTGCCCCAGAAGGTCTCCCCCTGTGCCATTCACCTCCATTGGCATTGGTACTTGGCAATGTCCTTAGCTTTTTCTACCCCCAGAGACCCCAGCCTGCATTTTAGCTTGTGCCTGTTGGCCCTGTAAGGCATTTTTAGGAGGGGTCTGACCTGGGTTATGCACATTTTTTTCTAATTTGGCAGCTGCTTGGGATGCCTTTGAAGTAGGTTGTGAGGGCATGATACTATGAAACAGTGGTTAATTCCAAAAAATAAATTCAGTTCCGTGCCTCTGTTTATAGGTTCCACCTCCTGATTAGAACTATACAAAGTTGCTAGAGCTATTCTGGCTCACAAGGGGAAAGTAGTGGAGGGAGGGCAGAAAAAAAAGTTTTTTACTTTTACTTAGGGTACATTAGTTGTATCTCACCCAGCCATGACCCAGTCTTTTCAGCAGTCTTGGGATTAGAGATGTTAGGCTCCTGTGATCCAGCACTTAAATATATAGAGACGGGGGGAGGCTTCCAAGCAGAAATCCAGATGCTATCCCATCAAATGTTCCTCCTTCTCCCCCACCAATCCTGCTCCACCTCTTCTGAGTAGGAAGAAGTACGGCAAGGGCCTCTCACACCGCCGCCATTTTTTGGAGGGGGGTAGCCTCTCACTTCACCCCCTTCACCACCGCTCTGCTTTATTCCGGATCGGTGGCTGTGTATGACTCTGTCCAAGTGGGGGAGGTTGGCGGTAGTTTCCCACACCACCGTGACCCCACACTGCTCTGCCTACTTGCATCTGGCTGTTCCCGTCACTCTCACTGATGGCCGGCCACACAGCACGTCGCGCTCTCGGTCTCCTGTAGTCTCCTCAGCGAACAGGCAGCGATACACCTCACAGGATTGATAGGAGATAGGAGGTGAGAGGACGCTGCTCTCACAATCACATCCTCATCCGGTCACCGGAAACCTCTAATACACTTCAGGCAGTGTACACTGTATCTAATACAGTGTGTACAGTTTCTACTACACTTCTGGTGGTGTACACATTATACAATACAGTGCAGCCATTGTACAGTTGCTAATACAGTGCAGGCAGTGTACACAGTATCTAATACAGTGTGTACAGTTTCTAATAGATGTCAGGCAGTGTATTAATATATATATATATATATATATATATATATATATATATATATATATATATACATACACACACACAGTCTAGTATATCCATATGTACTCTGCATTCAGTGTAGCCTATATCTACAGTGCATTCCGTGGTGTACTGTTTCTAATACACTTCAAGCAGTGTACACAGTATCTAATACAGTGTGTACAGTTTCTACTACACTTCTGGTGGTGCACACAGTATACAATACAATGCAGCCATTGTACACTTTCTAATACACTTCAGGCAGTGTACACAGTATAAAATACAGTGTAGTTATCAGGAACCATGAATCAGACAGAGACAGAAGTAACGTTAAATCACACTTGTTTGATAATAATAACAACCCAAAAAAACGGCTGAGGGATATGTAAACACGGGGATTTATAATTTGAGTGGGGTAGAGTTAGATCACAAAGAAATGAATATCTTAAATTTGGGCCTTAAATGTGCACCAAAAAAAAAAGATGAAAAAATTTCAGGTGTACATTGACACACATTGTTCATTCGATCGATGAACATAAAAAAACATTTTTTAAGCCACCCGGTGGAAGCAGGAATAAGAGCTTCGTTTGTGCCGGATAGAATAGATAGTGGTCTTAAAAATAGATCGATTTTCAATCCCCAAATTCAAAGTAACCATTTCGTTGAGGTGTTTAAGAACTTGGTATTGAAAGATATCGAGGATCTACCAGTTAAGAAAGGGGTTAACCCTCATTACATCAAAGAAGGTATAGAATCCCTGGAAAACAGAAAAAACATTATTATTCGACCAGCTGACAAGGGAGGTGGGGTAGTAGTCATGGATAAGTCATTTTATTATGAACAATTAGTGGAACTATTGGGTGATCGGAATACATATAAAAAACTAAAGTCTGATCCCACCGAACCATATAGTATCCAACTGGCAGCATTGGTGGAGTGGGGGTTTGGGATAAAGGCCCTAAACCCTAAAGAAAAAAGATACCTCGTACCAAGTGCGAGTCGAATACCGATAATCTACACGCTGCCCAAGGTTCATAAAAATATCCAGAATCCACCTCCTCGCCCTATAGTAAATGGAATTGGGTCAGTGACTGCAAGGCTTGGCGAATATTTAGATACATTTCTCCAACCCAGTGAAAAGGTAACGAGAGCATACCTCAAGGATACTTCGGACCTGCTACGTTTATTGGAACAAGTGAAATTGGATCCATCAGCAATATTGTATTTGGTAACGACATAGCCTCTTTATATACAAACATACAACATGAGGATGCGTCCTTGGCCCTAAATTGGGCATTAAGTAAAAGGGACGATATCCCGTTTGTACAAAAGAGGTTTGTGGGACATGCATTAGAATTTTGCATGTCCCACAATTACTTGTTTGATGGGCAGTTCTTCTCCCAACAGGTTGGCGTGGCAATGGGGGCGAAGTATGCCCCCAGCCTCGCCAACCTGTTTATGTCTGAATGGGAGGACAGACAGGTGTTCAATATCAATAGACCCCAGCTTAAGTTTTACCGTAGGTTTATTGATGATATTTTGCTGATTTGGGAGGGAACGAAGGAGACTTTGGAAGAATTTTTGGAGCATTTGAATAGGAACACAAATAATATCAAATTTGAATATCATATTAGTGAAAATACAATTCATTTCTTGGATGTCACTATAGATAACATCTTGAACATATTAAACACCAAGGTGTACTTTAAACTGACGGACCGCAATAGTTATTTATCCGTGGCTTGTGGACATCATCCGTCTTGGATAAGAAATATTCCGAAAGGACAGATATTGCGGATCCGTCGGAACTGTACACAGATTGATGACTATATGGTCCAATCGAATGTTCTGAAGGAGAAATTTTTACAAAAGGGATACAACAATGAGGAATTGACTGAAATAATACGGGAAGTAGCCGAAATGCCCAGGGAACAATGCATGAAGAAGAAAGAACTACAAGTAGGGGATACCCAGCATCAATTAAGTTTTGTTTCAGGTTTTCACTGTCAGTACAGGGAAATAGAAAACATCTACAGGAAATACTGGTATATCCTTTGTAAAGACAGACACTTGGGAGGTATATTACCAGCACAACCGAAATTCATATACAGAAGAGCCCCAAGTATAGGAGATCAAATAGTTAAAAACATTTTGGACCCACCGAACCCAAGGGCTTTATCCTTTAATTTTAGAGGATTCTACTGTTGTAGAAAATGTGTCTGTTGCAAGACAGTGAGGGTCAGTAATAGGGGTATCACGAGTGTCACCAACAGAGAAGGAGAGAGGTTCGAAATTAAAGAGTTCAGCACATGCACTACTACGCATGTGGTTTATCTTATGTGGTGCCCCTGTGGCTTATACTATGTCGGGAGGACCAAAAGGCAACTGAAGGTCCGCATAAGTGAACACTTGACAAACATAAAAAATGGATATAAATACCACAGTGTGTCCATGCACTTTAAGGACAAGCACCAACAGGACCCATCATTGCTACAGTTTTGTGGCATTGATGTGGTATATCCTTCTTGGAGGGGTTCCAATAGGATAAGGGATTTATCAAGTAGAGAAACGGAATGGATATTTCTTTTTAAAAGTTTGACCCCGAGAAGTCTAAATATTGAACTGGACCTAAATTGTTTTATTAATGACTTTTAGATTGATTATTTTTTAGTTATAGAATGTAGTACCTACCACTGAAATAGTTTACTTTTAGGAATTCCTTTGTTTTTTGCACTGTCACTTTATATAGTGGGAGGGTAAAAATAACGGAAAATTGTATACTCACCTTTCCGTAATTTTCCTTTCCTGTCGTATCTTCATGGCAGCATACACTTTGGGTTGTGACTCCGCCCCCACAACCTGATAGGACTACATAGCTATAAGTTGTAGAGATGGCCCCTGCCCAGTATTCTCCGTATATATATCTCACCTTAGACGGGTGAGAGATTGTATGCTGCCATGAAGATATGACAGGAAAGGAAAATTACGGAAAGGTGAGTATGCAATTTTCCGTTTTCCTGTCGCATCATGGCAGCATACACTTTGGGGAGTAACTCGCAAAGACTGGGTGAGAATTCAAACTAAGTTTATTAATCAAATAATAGCGGAATTGGCCTGGATAACGGATCTTCCGAAATCCACCGTGGATAAGCAGGCGGAATCCACCTTGTAATGAGACATGAAGGTGTTCCTGGAGGACCAGGTAGCCGCTCTGCAAATCGTCTCCGCCGAGACTCTACAATATGCCGCCCAGGAGGTTGCCACTGCCCTGGTGAAGTGTGCCCTTAAGCCCTCAGGTACTTGATGGTTACCCAGTGAGTAAGATCTCTTGATGGTCTTTACTAGCCATGAAGCAATGGTGCGTGAGGATGCCGCTTGACCTCTCCTGAAACCATGTGGGATAATTAGGAGGTTCTCCGACTTCCTGATGGATTTTGTTGCTGAGAGATATTCCATAACGGTACCCTTAACATCTAGTGGATGAGGGTCTCCCTGATCCATGCTGAGTGCTGGAAGATTAATCTCCTGGTTAAAATGGAAAGATGAGGACACCTTGGGGATGAATCGATCCGAAGGCCTTAGGACTAGCCTGTCTGGAAGAACAACTAAATATGGTTCGCTAACCATTAGAGCTTGCATCTCTGACACTCGCTTCGCCGATGTTATGGCTATTAAAAATGAAACCTTCAGCGTTAGATCCCAGAGGGATATGCTCTGCGTTGGAAAAAAGGGTTCCTTGGATAATGCCTCTAGAACAATTGAGAGATCCCAGACCGGGAATGACGGTTTTCTGGGGGGCCTCAGCTTTAGACAGGCCCTCTGAAACTGAACCACCAGAGGCTCTTGCGCCCATTTAACTCCTGTCAAGGCAGACAGGGCCGATACCTGGACCTTCAGGGTGCTTGACCTAAGGCCTTTCTCTAGGCCTAATTGAAGGAATTCCAAGATCTGAGACACCGACGGGGAGGACGAGTCCCAACCTTGCTGTTGGGAGAAGGAGACAAATTTTTCCCAAACTCTTCTGTACGTGATGTTGGTAGTAGGCTTTCTGGCCTGGAGTAAGGTATCCACCACCTTCTGGGAACAGCCCTGCTCTAGGTACCTAGCCCTTTCAGTCTCCAGGCCATCAAGTGTAGCTTCCCCGGGTTCGGGTGAAGAAGATGTCCCTGGGAGAGTAGGTCTGTTGTCAATGGGAGAGGCAGAGGCTCTGCCGTGTTCAGCTTCATGAGGGTAGTAAACCATGGCCTCCTCGGCCAGAAAGGGATCACTGCTACCACCAATGCTGTTGACTTCTTGAGCCTCAGGAGGAATCTCGCTATGAGAGGCGTCGGGGGGAAAATGTACCCCAGGTGAAAGTTCCAGGGGTGTTGGAGGCAGTCCGTCCCCTCTGCCGAAGGAAACGGTATCCTTGATAGGAATCTCTGACACTTTGTGTTCTCCGGAGTTGCTGCTAGGTCTATCTCTGGAGGGCCCCAGGTTCGGGATATGAGAGCATAGGCTTGTGGACTCAGAGACCATTCGTTGTTGGAGTGGAAATTTCTGCTCAGCGAGTCGGCTAAGGTGTTCTGGACTCCCGGGACATAAACCGCCCTTAGATCCAGTAGATTCAGCTGCGCCCATTCCAGAACAGGACGGACCTCCTGCAACATGGACCTGCTTCTGGTGCCCCCCTGCCTGTTGATGTAGGCAACAGCCACCTTGTTGTCCATCCTCAGGAGGACGTGCTTCCCCCTCAAGTAAAAACTGAAGGCCAGGAGAGCCTGGAACGCTGCTCTCATCTCCAGAACGTTCGACACTGTATCCTGTGCCCTGAAAGGCCAACGACCCTGAGCCGCAAGGTCCTGATAGTGAGCTCCCCATCCCTGTAGACTGGCATCTGAGGTCACGGTTTCTTGATAGGGAGTGATTATATGCCTGCATCTTCTCAAGTTGTGAGGTCGCACCCACCACATCAACGATTGCTTTACCTCCTGGGAGATGAGGATTGGTTGGGACATTGATGTGCCCTTCCACTGACGTAGGAAGGAGATCTGGAGAGGCCTCGAATTCCATTGCGCCCATTGGACCATAGGAATGGTGGAAGCTAGGGAGCCCAGGATACTGAGACACGTCCTGGCCGGGAGCATTGTAGCGGAGATTGCCCTTTTCACCTTTTGAATTAGAGGAGGGATTTTTTCCCCCGGAAGTTCCACTGTATTCTCCCTTGTGTCCAATTCGGCCCCCAGAAAGACCATTCTCTGTGTGGGATGGATGTTGCTCTTCTTCCAATTTATCAGCCACCCTAGGGACTGTAACGTGGAGACCAGGATTTCCCTGTGAAGGACAAGAGAGTCCTGGCTGTCTGAGAGAAGTAGGATGTCATCCAGATAATGGTGGACCCTCAGCCCGTTTTCTCTCAGGTGGGCTATTACAGGTAATAGGACTTTTGTAAACGTCCTGGGTGCGGTAGAGATCCCGAACGGAAGGCTTCGGAATTGGAAGGGCCGATGATTTAGGGTAAACCGGAGGAATTTTTGGAACTCGGGATGGATAGGGATATGCAAATACGCGTCCTGGAGGTCGATTGACAGCATCCAATCTCCCAAGTTTATTGCTTGGAGGATTGATTGAAGGCTTTCCATCTTGAATGTTTCTAACCGTATCGACCGGTTGAGGTTTTTTAGGTCCAAGACTGGACGAAGGTCCCCTGATTTCTTTTTCACTAAAAAAAGTGGGGAGTAGAAACCTTTGCCTCTTTGGGATGGCGGTACCTCCACTATTGCTTGTTTCTGGAGCAACTCTTGGATATACTGGACTAGGGATAGTCTTTTCTCTTGAGAAGGAGGAAGTCTGGTTGAGCAGAATTGGTCTCTTGGAGGACGACCTCTGAATGCCCACCTGTGTCCGAAATGAATGGTGGACACCGTCCATGGGTCTTTTATCATTCCCGCCCAGACCAACTTGAACTTTGTGAGTCTGGCACCCACTACCGCTGGTTGGGCGGGCGAACCTTCAAAAGGTCTTCTGGTCATTGGAGGCAGGGGTCTTGGGTTTCTGGAACTTGAGGAAGGACGTCTGGGGGTTCTTCCAGCTCCTTCTGTATTCCTTCCCGGGTCTATAGGATTTCGCATCCCTATATCTTTCCGGAAGATTACGTTTAAAGGGAGGTGGCCTTTGTTGTTTCGGCCTTCTGTCCGATGGTATGAGACCCGACTTCCCGCCTGTTACTTTAGAGATTGCGATATCCAGCTTTGCTCCAAAGAGGTTCACCCCGTCATACGGAATCCTGCACCAGTTTGACTTCGAGGCGGGGTCAGCCGACCAAGGTTTAAGCCATAGCGCCCTTCTGGCCATTACAGAGGCTAACATGGACCTTGATGTGGATCTGATAGTATCTACGGAAGCCTCCGCCACGAAATCCCCCGCAAGGCTAAGTTCTTGTAAGGCCTTAGGGATCTGTTCTTGATCTGCGCCCTCAGTGACGAGCCTCGCTGTAGCTGAGGACCAGCTGGAGATAGCTTTCCCAACCGCCGCTAATGCCACCGCTGGTCTGCAGGCACCTCCTGCGAACAGGTAAGCTCTCTTAAGGTCTGTATCCACCTTCCTGTCAAGCACGTCTCTGAACGTTACTGCATCTTCAATGGGGAGCGTCACGTGCCTGGCTAGACGCATCAAAGATGCATCCACTACTGGAGGAGAAAGTAAAGGAGATACTTTGGGTTCCTTGAGTGGGTACAGTTTGGTAAGTCTGTTGGACAGACTGAACTTCTTTTCCGGATTCTGCCACTCCTCCTTAATGAGCTCATCTAATTCGTCGATGAATGGGAAAGCCTCCGGAACCTTCTTGAGGTTTGGGAAATACTTTCTCTGTTTAGGCTGTGTCTCCTCAAGCTCTTCCCAGTTAATCGCTTCCTTAACCGATCTGATGAACGGTTCTATGAGCGCAAAATCAAAGCCAGCTGATGCTTCCGGCTCTTCATCATCCGACGGGAGTTCTTGCTCTCTTGATGCACTGGGAATGGTGGGTGAGGTGCTATAGGCCGTAAACTCCACATCAGGAGTTGAGACCTGGGGAGTAGAGACTCCAGTGGGTTCTATGTGATCCGGCTCTTTCTCCCTGATGGCTTCATCTATGCACTTGCGGCAGGCTAGTTTGTCTGGGAGGGCCGAGGCCCCACATACCCAGCAGGCGTTCCCGGCTGGGCGGGAAGGGTGCGTAGAGGATTGGTGTCCTCGTGCAGGGGATCTTCTGCGGTAGGAACGGCTATGCCTTGAATGGGATCGACTCCGTCTACGACTCCCCTTGCGGCCTGAGCGACTTCTTCCGCGTGAGCGGCTGTGTCTATGGCCGGAGCGGCTTCTCCTGTGCGAAGATTCTCTTCGTCCTGATTTAGATGATCTTGCGGACCTGACAGGGCTGACCAATTAGGTAGCATTAGTACGGTCCTGCTCTCTTTTTCAATCTTCTCTACTTACCGCTGGAATCCCCCCCCTTACCTATTAGGCTGGTGGTGATCTACTGGGGCAGCGGCCTCCATAGGAGAGGAAGGTGAGTACCTGAGAAGGGTATAGGAAGGTAAGAACATGCAACCAGGCCCCAAAAAACAGTGCATAAGTATTAGACACTTACCCAGAGAGAGAGGGTAGCTTTAGGAATGCAGAAGGTCAAAACACAGCAGTCAGAAGTCTTCCAGGAAGCAAGGAGAGCTCAGAAATGACAAACAGGGCTTTTAAATTTGCCGCCATGGCCGCCGAGGTCACGACCCGCTCGCGCATGCGCAGTAGCGGCGCGAGGCGCCCGGCGCCATCTTGGAAACTGGCAAAATCGAAAGGACGCCCTGACGGCGCGCACCGCGCATGCGCGGAAGCGCCGAGATTCCCGGGAAGCCTGTAGGGAGGCACAGAGGGACCACAGAGCCCAGCAAAGAGGGAGAAAGGCAAAAAGTGAAAAAAGAGGCATGGCGACCGCTGCATAACAACTAAGCCTGTTTAAGGCTTATACTGGACCGCAACATACCCCCGAGATCACCAGAGCGGGGCTCCTTCCATCTAGCTCGTTTAGAGGCTGTACAGGTAAGGACTTCCACCCAGGAGAGGCTAGAACCTGGCTGGGGCGAATTCGGTAAGGGGGTGCTTCTGATATGTTCAGTCCTTCAGGTGAGGAAAAAAAAAGAGAATACTGGGCAGGGGCCATCTCTACAACTTATAGCTGTGTAGTCCTATCAGGTTGTGGGGGCGGAGTCACAACCCAAAGTGTATGCTGCCATGATGCGACAGGAAATAAATATATAAAAATATTTTTCTAGATTAGATATTTTTAGATTATGTGATAGGTATGGGAAAATGTCAGATGGTAATACAATAACTGATATGGATGGAGGATAACCACCTATTCACTATTTTACTAATGAGTATTTTTAATTTTTAATATTAGTGTTAAAAATATTTTAATATTACTAATATTTTCCTTATTAACAACCAGTAGATTATGAGTATTTAATTCCAGCCATTTTTAAGAAGTTTGCATTTAATATAATGCGGATGTTTATTTTAACACCTTTTACGGAATTAGTAATAATGACCGGTATTTTGAAAAGTTTTTATGAGATGTATGTATAAGATTAAAAGATTAACATTAGAATATTGGTAAAATGCACTGCTATACAACTTTGTGATGTACTGCAATAATATGCACAAAGCAACTAGCATTATTGGGTTAACAATTCAGGGTTCGATAGTTATATCTGAAAACCTCTCTCTATTGAACTATATGCCATGAAAAGGGAATCAACATTATAGATGTGACATGGTGTGGGAGGTAATCAGATATTATTATATGTTACACCAGGACCCGATGAGCAGCGGTCCCAAGTAGCGGGGGTTTGCGCTCACGGGGACACTTCTACAGCGCAGGCGCGGAACTTACGTGGGACGCGTGCGCACTCAGGCATCCTCTGTCAATCATGAATGGGAGGGGATATAAGAAGTGACTGGCATCTAGAGCGGTCTATCCCATGATTAAGTCACAGGTGTGACGAAACATGTCAGGGCGTGGCCAAGCTACGGTGAACATCACGTACGAGTGACGGATAGAAGCGAGCGTTGCGGGTTTACCCACCGGGGGAGTTAGCAGGTTCATCTGACAGGCAAGCAAGGAGAGGGTGAGAGATACATCACACACGCCTGCCGTGTTTGGGTCCGCCGTGACCGCATACCCCCTAGGAGGTTTATTCAAGTTGCTGAGTTGTATACTGCTGATACAGAGTGCTGTGGAGTTTGCTGTGCCGATTGTTATTTTCACACATGTGAGTGGAACCTTTGAAGTGTTATTTGAAGTGTGTGTAAATTAAAGTTACGTTATTACACTATTTGGAGTTTCTTTTCAATTCACATATGGAACGTATTTCCGGATGGAGAAGAGTTTAACCCATTCCAGTTGATTTGAGTCTCTATGCTTTAAAGCCTCATATGAAAGTGGAGGCATGGGGAGCTGGTGAGTGAATATTCACTGGGAGTGGGCTCACTGAATACACAGGTGTGGTGGAAGGAGGTCTTAGAAGAAATTCACATCCTTGGAATTGAAAGGACTTGTTTTGGCACGTTATTTTGTGTCATCGGATTACGTTCACAGACACTTATATTATTTATTCATTTATTTAATAATCTCACATTTTTTGTGTTGCCGCTACACAAGGATTTGTATATAGATGCTGTTTAAGCAGTATTGTCACTGAGTCACAATTTGTACATTTATTTGGTGTTCACCATTTTATATATATATGTTTATGTTTTTTGAGGATATACCTGTAAATAGGTGTTCACTAGGTAATTTATTTAATTCACTGTAAGAGGTGGGAACAGTTTTGTAGGAAGCGCCACAATTTATTTCTTCACGTGTGGTATATTTTACCACAGACACGTTATAGATTTAAATACATATGGTATAATAATAATAATAATAAGGTAAATAGAGTAAGCATAGTCAAAACAAGCCAGAGTTCAGTAACTGGATCGGGTAGTCAGCCAAGCAAATGTCAGAGAGTCAGAGTTAACGTAGTAGTACAGCAAGCAGGATCAGGAGCCAGAAGGAACATCAGCCGAGCAAGTCTTCAACAGGAACGCAGGAGAAAGTCTCTGTGATGCTGACAAAGGCGAAGGCAGAGATCAAGTGAGCTGGATGGCTTTAAGTAGGCAGGACTGACGAGCAGAATCAACAACAGCTGGGTAACTGTGGAGAGAGATGGGAGCTGGCAATTAGCTGACACCAGAGCGGCCAGCTCAGAGAAGGAAGGGATGTGCCCAACCCTGACAGTACCCCCTCCTCAACGACCCCTCCCCCTCGGAGGACCACCGGGCTTGAGGGGAAAATGTCTATGGAAATCACGGAGGAGGACAAGGGTATGTACATCCGAGGATGAGACCCAAGATGTCATGGTTATGCAGTAATCTCTCTCTGTCAGCTAACCTCTCTTCATATGTTCAGACTAAGAGGCCAGCCACTCTCACCTGGCTGTTTTTATAACCTCTCCTCTAAGCATGGCTTCACCCCAGGCCCTATCAGGGAACCCTATATTAACCTGTGCACTGCAAGCCAGCGGTGCTGATCAACCATTGTGTATTTATTATGTGTTTGGCTTCCTGTTTCCTGCTTGCCGTGTGCTCTTCATTTGCCTCTGTCACTGACCTTGGCGTGTTCTCGACTATTCCTGTCTGCTCGTGACCCTGACCTATTGGCATGTCCCCGACTATCCCTGCCTGTTTGCCTGTGACCCTGAACCTTTGGGTGGCCTCTGTTGTTCCTGTCTGCTAGTTGCCCTGACCTCTGCCTTATCCCTTACTATCCTTGTTGTTCCAGCCTGCTGCTTCCTTCTCCTGTAGACTACCATGAGTGAGCATGAGCTGTGAGACCCTGGGGGCCGCGATCTGGAGCCAGACTGCAGCACAGTCCATCCTCACCACTAGAGGCTCTGGTGAACACCTGCTGGCTCTTAGACTCCGTGCCCTGGGGAATCTATGCTCTAGCTCTCACTGGGATCTGTGTTAGTAATCCAGTAAACCTGCTTCCTGAACCTCCCAGGGTTCAGTCTGCAGCAGTCAGTCCTAGGGTCCACTATCTTAGCGGTGCACTCCTGACTCCTATGGAGTGCATCTGTCATCTGGTCCCAGGTGACCTGAAACAAGAGCGTTCCTCCGGGCTGTACCCCTTCCAATGCACCAGGTACTGTATGCGCCCACGGAACCTACGGGAGTCAACAATGAATTGTACTTCATACTCCTCATGGTTCTCAACCTGTATAGGGTGAGGACGTGGCACTGAGGTGGTAAAGCGATTGCAGACCAAAGGTTTCAATAAGGAGACATGAAACACATTTGAGATGAGCATACTAGGAGGAAGATCCAAGGCGTAACCCACTATGTTAATTCTGCAAAGGTTACGGTAAGGCCCAATAAACTGAGGTGCGAACTTCAAAGAAGGAACATGAAGTCGGAGGTTGCAAGACGACAGCCAGACTCTGTCCCCAACCAGGTAGGAAGGTGCAGGTAGGCGTCTGCGGTCAGCATGGAGTCTGTACCTACTGTTAGCATGTTGCAAAGCCTCCTGAACAGGTGCCCAAGTGGAACGAAGACCACGGAGATGCTCCTCTAATGCAGGAATACTCTGCGGAACAAACAAGTCAGGCAACATGGAAGGTTGGAAACCATAATTCGCCATAAACAGGGACAATCGGGAAGCAGAACTCAAGGCACTGTTGTGAGCAAACTCTGCCCACAGTAAAAAGACTGATTGGCTCGTTCTGCGGCCCCATTAGGCTGCGGGTGATACGCAGAGGAGAAAGCAAGCTGAATTCCCAACTGTGCATAAAAGGCTCACCAGAACCGAGAGACAAACTGACTACCCCTGTCCGAGACAATCACCTTGGGTAGCCCATGTAAGCGAAAGATCTCCAAAAATGGAAGCCAGTTCCTTAGAAGTGGGCAACTTCTTAAGTGGAATACAATAACACATATTTGAGAACTGGTCAACCACCATAAGGATAACAGTGTTGCCTTGGAAGTTGGGTAACTCTTCAATGAAATCCATAGACAGGTGGGTCCAGGGCCTCTCTCCATTGGGTATGGGTTGTAGGAGGCCCACTGGAAGGTGTCGTGGAGTCTTACTCTGAGCCCACACGGAACAGGCAGCTATGAAGGCAGTTACATCAGCCCATAGACTAGACCACCAGAATTGTTGGGAAATGGCCCAAACGAGTTGATTCTTAACAGGGTGGCCAGCTGCCTTGGGAGAAAGGTAAGTCTGGAGCACAGCATTACGGAGACTCTCTGGGACAAAGCAGCTGTCACAAGGTTTCTCAGGAGGAGTATGGACCTGAGCAGCAAGAATTTTGTCACCCAAAGGAGAAGTAAGACTGGTGCGAACCGTAGCCAGAATACGTTCAGGAGGAATCACAGAAACCGGAACCGACTCCAACTTGAATGTAGAGGAAAATTGTTGTGACAAGGCGTCAGCCCTTACATTCTTAGTACCGGGTAAGAATGAGACAATGTAATTAAAACTCGACAAGAAAAGCACCCATCGCACCCTTCTGGGAGAGAGGCGCTTAGCCTCAGACAAGAATGTGAGATTCTTATGGTCAGTAAGAATGAGAACCGGCACTGTGGTACCTTCAAGGAGATGTCTCCATTCTTTTAGGGCTAAAATGATTGCCAACAGCTCTCTGTCACCAATCTCGTTATTGCACTCTGCAGGTGACAATTTCTTGGAAAAGTAGCCACGCGGATGCATAGCGCTCTCAGAGTTAGGACGTTGAGACAGAAGGGCACCAACTCCAGTCTTGGAAGCATCAACTTCTAGGATAAAAGGCAATGTAGGATCAGGATGTGCCAACACAGGAGCAGAAACAAAGGCAGCCTTGGGACTCTCAAAAGCCTTAATGGACTCTGGAGACCAACTCTGTGGGTTACGGTCCTTTCTGGTCATATCAGTCAGGGGCTTGATGAGAAACGAGAAGTTACAAATAAACTTCTAATAGTTGGCAAAGCCCAGGAAATGCTGCAGAGGATGTAAACCCACTGGTCGGGGCCACTGTAGAACTGCTGAAAGTTTCTCTGGGTCAATCAAAAAAAGCAGCAGTGGAAATGACAGCCCAGGAATTTAACCTGTTCACTATGGAACTCGCACTTCTCCAGTTTACAATAGAGATTGTTTTCTCTTAGTTTCTGAAGCACACAACAGAAATCTGTGTGGTGGCTCTCCAGGGACTTGGCAAATATGAGGATATCATTGAGATAAACCACCACACATAACTGCAACAAATTTTGGACAACATCTTTAATAAATTCCTGGAAAACTGTCGGGGCGTTACAAACGCCAAAAGTACTCATAATGGCCTGTTCTGGTATTAAACGCAGTTTTCCACTTGTTGCCCTCCCTAATCCGCACGAGATTGTATACCCCTCTCAAATCAAGCTTTGTGAAAACCATTGCTCCCTTGAGGCGGTCAAATAACTCTGTAATCAACGGAATCAGGTAGGCATTTTTGATCGTGAAATGATTGAGACCCCTATAATCAATACAAGGTCTCAGTTCACCGCTCCTCTTCTTCACAAAGAAGAAACCAGCACCAGCAGGAGATGAGGATTTGCGAATGAAACCTCGAGAAAGTGTGACTGCAACATACTCCTCCATGGCCTTATCCTCCAAGACCGACAAAGGGAAAACCCGGCCACGAGGGGGTATGGCACCAGGTTGAAGGTCAATTGCGCAAACATAAGGCCGGTGTGGAGGCAAACTACTGGCTTGACCTTTGTCAAAGACATTGCTAAAATCTCGGTACTCATCCGGTAGGGAGGAGAGTGAAGAGGTGCACAGGACCTTGACTACCTTCTGGAAGCATGTCTCACTGCATTGTGGTGACCAGGAGTTAACCTCAGCATGGAGCCAATCAAAAGAGGGGTTGTGCCTCTGTAACCAAGGATAACCAATAACCAGTGGAAACCTAGGTGAGGAAATAACTTGGAATTGGATTATCTTATGGTGAAGAGCCATAGCAAACGGAACCGTCTCATGAGTCACATGGGCAGGCTGTAGAGGTCTCATGTCAAGAGCCTCAATGGCAAGTGGAGTGTCACGCAGGTGCAGCGGTATTGAGTGCTGCGATACAAAGGCAGCATCAATGTACAGGCCTGTAACCCCATTAGAGCCTCTATCTTGATGGATGACTCAGCCCAAGAAAGGGTGACCGAAACCAGGGACTTATCCTTCTGGATAACTGGGGACAAAACAACGCCACCTAAGGTTTGTCCATGACAGGACCTCAAAGTTCGGGCGTTCCCTAGACGGGTAGGACAGGACTTCAAAAAGTGACCTGCCTGGCCACAATAAAGGCACAATCTCTCCCTCCTCCTAAAGGCTTTCTCATACACAGAGAGACACGTGAAGCCCAAGTGCATGGGTTCATCTTCACTGACCAACTCGGTACCAGGAGGCATGGGAGGTGAGGGAGGCACGGGTGGGACTGCAAAGCTCGGAGGCAAACTTACAAGAGGCTTTCGCAAGCGTTCCTTAAAAGAAAGTCTTTCTCTGAGTCTGGAGTCAATGAGGATGGCAAACGTGATCAACCTCTCCAGCTCAGTGGTTATATCTCGGGCTGCTATCTCATCCTTGAAGTAATCCGAGAGACCATGAGAAAAAGCAGCCACGAGGGCCTCATTGTTCCAAGCAACCTCTGCTGCCAGAGTACGGAATTCAATGGCGTAGTCGGCAACAGTTCTCATACTCTGTTTGATGGACATGAGGCACTTGGCACCAGAAGCGGAGTGTGCAGGAACATCAAATACCCTTTTAAAGGAGGCCACAAAGTCACGGTAACTCAAGACAACAGGTTTTTGCATCTCCCATAGAGTGTTTGCCCAGGCCAAGGCTCTCGCAGAAATCAAAGATATCATGAATCCTACTTTGCTTCTGTCCATGGGAAACGCCTGGGGCAGCATCTCAAAGTAAATCTCAACCTGGTTGAGAGACCCTCTGCATTGAACTGGATCAAACCCAAATCACTGTGGAAGCAGAGCGGAACCATACATACCTCTTATAGAGGTAATACTCGAGGCAGGTGCCTGCTAGAGACTGGCGCAGCAGCAGGAACGACCTGCAACTCAGGTTGTACCGGAGCAACCACAGTGGGAGTTTCCAGGTGAGCCATGCGACTCAAGAGCATTTGTAACGCTATGGCAAACTGATCCATGCAGTGATCTTGCTCATCCAATCTGGAAAAAAATATTACCAACAAGTGGATTGACTGCATGTTCTGAATTCATGGCCTTCGCCTACTATCAGGAACCATGAATCAGACCGAGACAGAAGTAAAGTTAAACCACACTTGTTTAATAATAATAACAAGGTAAACAGAGTAAGCGTAGTCAAAACAAGCCAGAGTTCAGTAACCGGATCGGATAGTCAGCCAAGCAAATGTCAGAGAGCCAGAGATAAACGTAGTAGTACAGCAAGCAAGATCAAGAGCCAGAAGGAACGTCAGTTGAGCAAGTCTTCAACAGGAACGCAGGAGAAAGTCTCTGTGATGTTGACAAAAGCGAAGGCAGAGATCAAGAGAGCTGGACGGCTTTAAGTAGACAGGACGGACAAGCAGAATCAACAACAGCTGGGTAACTGTGGAGAGAGATGGGAGCTGGCAATTAGCTGACACCTGAGTGGCCAGCTCAGAGAAGGAAGGGCTGAGCCCAGCCCTGACAGTAGTGTGGTGTTGCAAAACAAAAAATACATCATGTCCGGAAGGCCACCAAGGAGAGGCATACGCTCACAGGCCACTAAAAGAGGGCAAACAGCCTCTGTGTCTACAGTCAACAGTGGTGGTCATGAACATGGTGCATCCTCTGCAGGTGTCAGAAACCATGAATCAGACAGAGACAGAAGTACAGTTAATCACACTTGTTTAATAATAATAAAAATGTAAACAGAGTAAGAGTAGTTGATACATAGCTAGAGTTCAGTAACCAGATCGGGTAGTCAGCCAATGCCAAAGTCAGAGAGCCAGAGATCAACGTAGTAGTAGTACAGCAAGCAGGATCAGTAGCCAGAAGGGATGTCAGCCGAGCAAGTCTTCAACAGGAATGCAGAAGAAAGTCTCTGAGATGTGACCAAAGGCGAAGGCAGAGATGAAGTGAGCTGGATGGCTTTAAGTAGCCAGGACTACTGGGAGCTGAGTCACTGTAGAGAGAAAGAAACTGGCAATTAGCTGACAGCTGAGTGGCCAGCTCAGAGAAGGAAGGGCTGAGCCCAGCCCTGACAGTACCCCCTCCTTGAGGGAAAAACGTCTATGGAAATCACGGAGGAGGACAGGGGACATGTACATTCGAGGGTGAGACCCAAGACCGTTCATCCGCACCATACCCCTTCCAATGCACCAGGTATTGTATGCGCTCACAGAACCTATGGGAGTCAAAAATGGATTGTACGTCATACTCCTCATGGTTCTCAACCTGTATAGGGTGAGGACGTGGCAACGAGGTGGTAAAGCGTAAACAGGAGGATAATTTTATGGGATTTTATGTGTGCCAGGCAAATTGTATTACTTATACACCAAAGTAAAAAAATATTATCACAATTTATTGAACATAAAACAAGTTTAAAAGTTGTAAAGGCTAAACATAGATAATGCAGACATCAGTACACATCAAATTAGATGTTAAAAAGGGTCACTCAGCACTAATATCTCGACATGTTTCACCCGCTAGGGCTTCCTCAGGGGATGTTTGTTGAGAGACAAGGGTAGATGTGTCACTGCATGAAACAAAGTACAGTTTAAGACCATAGAAAACAGAATACAACAAATGTATACTCAGAAAAAATACCATTGACCGTTTAAAACCACAAGTTCAACTGCCAACCCATTAGATAGTTACCTGCAATAAATGTTGAGCCAGACTAGGAAGATGGACACTGCGCTGCGCAAGGAGAAGTTGACCAAAAAGAGCCTAGGGAAAAGGCCATGGGACCAATCTCTGCCCAGTAGAGAGAAGGATATGAGTGTAATGACCGGAAAATAGAACACGGAAAGAAAGAAGTGGGGTTGTGGGGGAGGAAGAAGAGAGGAAAGAGAAGGGGGGAGAAAAGGGATGGGAAGGTGGGGATGGAGGGAAGGGGGAAGAAGGGGCAGGGAGAAGAGGGAGAGAGAAGAGGAAGAGGGGTGAGGTGCAGGGGGGGAGGAAGAAAAAAGGAGAAAAAGAGAAAAAAAAAAGGGAGAGAGAAAAAGACATGAAGGAAGGGGAGGGGGTGTGGATGTGAGGGAGGGGATGGTGTAATGATGCTTAGATGTGTAAATATCACCAGGGATTAGGGATGAGCCGAACACCCCCCTGTTCGGTTCGCACCAGAACATGCGAACAGGAAAAAAGTTTGTTTGAACACACGAACACCGTTAAAGTCTATGGGACACGAACATGAATAATCAAAAGTGCTAATTTTAAAGGCTTATATGCAAGTTATTGTCATAAAAAGTGTTTGGGGATATTGCGACTGAGCTGGGTTGTCGGCTCTTTCGGTGTCCGGGAGGCTGAGGCACTCCTATTAGGTTTTCCCATCGTGGAAAATTGCGTCAAACCCCAAAAAAAGGCTGATTTTAATCCTCGAGTGGCCGGAGCTCTGTATTCAAGCGGCCATTTCGGACTCCAGTCAAGCCACGCCCCCCTTAACTGATTTGTTATCCACTGTCATGATGATGCTGCTCTTCACTACTGTCATCTCAACTGATAGTCCCCATCCAGATGCTAAGTGTAAACAAACTGATCAGCAATGTTGCTGGCTCCCTGCTGGCTTGTTTGTGTTCAGCTGTCAGGCGGGGACTGTTGTTTGAGATTGGAGTAGTGGCAAGAGAATATTGTCATTGCTGTGGGTCATCATGTAGGTGGGTCACCAGAGCATTACTCAATCTAATTGACACAGGATTTGGAAGGAGTAGTTCTATGTTTCTGTGTCATTGTGAATGACTAGAAACAAGGGGTACTTATTAATTTATGTGGGGGCCATTTATCTGGGAACTCCCTAATTTTAAAAAGGGTTCTAGATTTTGATAAGTCCCTCTAAACAGACCCCCACATCCATGGGTTAGGGATGAGGCAGTTGTCCACATCAACATGGGGACAAGGTGTCTTGCTGAGGGGATGGCTTAGCTGGCCCCTGGCAAGTAGGAATGAGCCGAACAACTCCCCCCCAGTTCGGTTTGCAGCAGAACATGCGAACAGGCAAAAAATTTGTTTGAACACACAAACACCGTTAAATTCTATGGGACGCGAACGTGAAAAATCAAAAGTGCTCATTTTAAAGGCTTATATGCATGGTATTGCCATAAAAAGTGTTTGGGGACCTGGGTCCTGCCCCAGGGGACATGGATCAATGCAAAAAAAAGTTTTAAAAACGGCCGTTTTTTCAGGAGCAGTGATTTTAATAATGCTTAAAGTCAAACAATAAAAGTGTAATATCCCTTTTTGTATTTTGTATTTTGTAATTTTGTAGCCAGGGGGTGTCTATAGTATGCCTGTAAAGGGGCGCATGTTTCCTGTGTTTAGAACAATCTGACAGCAAAATGACATTTCGAATGAAAAAACCCATTTAAAACTACTCGCGGCTTTTGCATTGCAGGTCCGACAATACACATAGAAGTTCATTGATAAAAACGACATGGGAATTCCCCACAGGGGAACCCCGAACCAATTTTTTTTTTAAAAATGATGTGGGGGTCCCCCTAAATTCCATACCAGGCCCTTCAGGTCTGGTATGGATATTAAGGGGAACCCCAGCCAAAATTTAAAAAAAAATGATGTGGGGGTCCCCCTAAATTCCATACCAGACCCTTCAGGTCTGGTATGGATTTAAGGGGAACCCCGCGCCAAAAAAAAACAAAAAAAAAGGCGTGGGGTCCCCCCAAAAATCCATACCAGACCCTTATCCGAGTACGCAACCTAGCAGGCCGCAGGAAAAGAGGGGGGGGCGAGAGAGCGCCCCCCCTCCTGAACCATATGAGGCCACATGCCCTCAACATTGGGAGGGTGATTTGGGGTAGCCCCCCAAAACACCTTGTCCCCATGTTGATGAGGACAAGGCCTCATCCCCACAACCCTGGCCGGTGGTTGTGGGGGTCTGCGGGCGGGGGGCTTATCGGAATCTGGAAGCCCCCTTTAACAAGGGGACCCCCAGATCCCGGCCCTCCCCCCTGTGTGAAATGGTAAGGGGTGCTTACCGCTACCATTTCACTAAAAAACTGTCAAAAATGTTAAAAATTACAAGAGACAGTTTTTGACAATTCCTTTATTTAAATGCTTCTTCTTTCTTCTATCTTCCTTTATCTTCTTCTTCTGGTTCTTCTGGCTCTTCTGGTTCTTCCTCCGGCGTTCTCGTCCAGCATCTCCTCCGCAGCGTCTTCTATCTTCTTCTCCTCGGGCCGCTCCGCACCCATGGCATGGGGGGAGGCTCCCGCTCTTCTCTTCATCTTCTTCATCTTCTTCTTTTCTTCTCTTCTTCTCTTCTTCATTTTCTTCGCCAGGCTGCTCCGCATCCATGCTGGCATGGAGGGAGGCTCCCGCTGTGTGACGGCGTCTCCTCGTCTGACGGTTCTTAAATAACGGGGGGCGGGGCCACCCGGTGACCCCGCCCCCCTCTGACGCACGGTGACTTGACGGGACTTCCCTGTGACATCACGGGGAATGCTACAGGGAAGTCCCGTCATGTCCCGTGCGTCACAGGGGGGCGGGGTCACCGGGTGGCCCCGCCCCTGTTATTTAAGAACCGTCAGACGAGGCGACGCCGTCACACAGCGGGAGCCTCCCTCCATGCCAGCATGGATGCGGAGCGGCCCGGAGAAGAAAATGAAGAAGAGAAGAAGAGAAGAAGATAAAGAAGATGAAGAGAAGAGCGGGAACCTTCCTCCATGCCATGGGTGCGGAGCGGCCCGAGGAGAAGAAGATAGAAGACGCCGCAGAGGAGATGCTGGACGAGAACACCGGAGGAAGAACCAGAAGAACCAGACGAAGAAGAAGATGAAGGAAGATAGAAGAAAGAAGAAGCATTTAAATAAAGGAATTGTCAAAAACTGTCTCTTGTCATTTTTAACATTTTTGACAGTTTTTTAGTGAAATGGTAGGGGTAAGTACCCCCTTACCATTTCACACAGGGGGGGCGGGATCTGGGGGTCCCCTTGTTAAAGGGGGCTTCCAGATTCCGATAAGCCCCCCGCCCGCAGACCCCCACAACCACCGGCCAGGGTTGTGGGGATGAGGCCCTTGCCCTCATCAACATGGGGACAAGGTGTTTTGGGGGGCTACCCCAAAGCACCCTCCCAATGTTGAGGGCATGTGGCCTGGTACGGTTCAGAAGGGGGGGCGCACTCTCGCCCCCCCCCTCTTTTCCTGCGGCCTGCCAGGTTGCGTGCTCAGATAAGGGTCTGGTATGGATTTTTGGGGGGACCCCACGCCGTTTTTTGTTTTTTTTTGGTGCGGGGTTCCCCTTAAAATCCATACCAGACCTGAATGGTCTGGTATGGAATTTAGGGGGACCCCCACGTCATTTTTTTTTAAATTTTGGCTGGGGTTCCCATTAATATCCATACCAGACCTGAACGGCCTGGTATGGAATTTAGGGGGACCCCCACATCATTTTTTTTTTTAATTTTGGTTCGGGGTTCCCCTGTGGGAAATTCCCATGCCGTTTTTATCAATGAACTTCTGTGTGTATTGTCGGACCGGCAATGCAATAGCCGCGAGTAGTTTTAAATGGGTTTTTTCCTTCGAAATGTCATTTTGCTGTCAGACTGTTCTAAACACAGGAAACATGCGCCCCTTTACAGGCATACTATAGACACCCCCCAGCTATGAAATTTAAAGGGATATTACACTTTTATTGTTTGACTTTAAGCATTATTAAAATCACTGCTCCTGAAAAAACAGCCATTTTTAAAACTTTTTTTGCATTGATCCATGTCCCCTGGGGCAGGACCCAGGTCCCCAAACACTTTTTATGGCAATACCATGCATATAAGCCTTTAAAATGAGCACTTTTGATTTTTCACGTTCGCGTCCCATAGAATTTAACGGTGTTTGTGTGTTCAAACAAATTTTTTGCCTGTTCGCATGTTCTGCTGCAAACCGAACTGGGGGGGAGTTGTTCGGCTCATTCCTACTTGCCAGGGGCCAGCTAAGCCATCCCCTCAGCAAGACACCTTGTCCCCATGTTGATGTGGACAACTGCCTCATCCCTAACCCATGGATGTGGGGGTCTGTTTAGAGGGACTTATCAAAATCTAGAACCCTTTTTAAAATTAGGGAGTTCCCAGATAAATGGCCCCCACATAAATTAATAAGTACCCCTTGTTTCTAGTCATTCACAATGACACAGAAACATAGAACTACTCCTTCCAAATCCTGTGTCAATTAGATTGAGTAATGCTCTGGTGACCCACCTACATGATGACCCACAGCAATGACAATATTCTCTTGCCACTACTCCAATCTCAAACAACAGTCCCCGCCTGACAGCTGAACACAAACAAGCCAGCAGGGAGCCAGCAACATTGCTGATCAGTTTGTTTACACTTAGCATCTGGATGGGGACTATCAGTTGAGATGACAGTAGTGAAGAGCAGCATCATCATGACAGTGGATAACAAATCAGTTAAGGGGGGCGTGGCTTGACTGGAGTCCGAAATGGCCGCTTGAATACAGAGCTCCGGCCACTCGAGGATTAAAATCAGCCTTTTTTTGGGGTTTGACGCAATTTTCCACGATGGGAAAACCTAATAGGAGTGCCTCAGCCTCCCGGACACCGAAAGAGCCGACAACCCAGCTCAGTCGCAATATCCCGGAGATTTTCCGTATGCTCCGGTCCGGCGACCACGAGGCCTTGCAGATACCACAGGCCTCAGGCTCCATTTCACCAAGTCATGACTCGGACTCACAGCTAACGGACGGGGACACACGAACCCACCGACATAGCCAAGCTGTTAATCTCTCGGATCTACAACATGTCGCAGTGGATATTACTAACAACATCACAGGCACCCTGAAAGCAGCCATTTTAGACCTTAAGATGGACATTCAAGCAGTCGCGGCCCGAATCACAGAGGTGGAGCAAACCACACAGCTTCACACAGAAGCTATCAGGCAAGTGCAGCACACTTATGATGCCCAACTCTCATACCTTTATGACCTACACCGCCAAGTCGAGGACCTCGACAATCGAGGACGGAGACATAACATACGGGTCAGAGGGGTACCGGAGAGCTCAGAAGCAGGATCATTGCCTCAGATCGTTTGTGCCATCTTTAATGATCTATTGGACCATCCTCCGGACTCCCCTATCGAGATGGAAAGACTACATCGAGCCCTTAGAGCTCCCCCCCGAGACAATGAGCCCCCAAGGGATATCATATGTTGTGTGGTGAACTTTCCGTTAAAAGAGGAAATCTTGAGAAGAGCTAGAGAAAGAGGCCAAATACACCATAATGGCACTGAAATCAAGCTTTTCCAAGATCTTTCCTCAACCACCCTGCAGAATAGACGAGCATTGCGCCCCCTACTGGACCAACTCAGAACGCGGAACATACAATACCGTTGGAAATTTCCTTTCTGCTTGTCCGCTACCGCCAGAGGCCGCACTGCGCTCCTGAGATCCCCAGACGATCTAGCAGCGTTCTGTGATCAGCTTGATTTACCGCTGACGGAGCTTCCGGACTGGTGTACGTTCCACTTCCCGTCCGAGTCATGGAGACCAGTCTCACACAACCCTTCACCTAAGGCACAGAGGCATCGCTCCAGACGAAGAAGGTCGGGACCCCCATCTCCCGGTGCTCACGCCTCCCCTTGAGATTCGACATACCGTGACATGGGACAACCAGTAACCCCCCGAAGGAACAACCAGGAAGCCTGATATACACAGCTCCTGACTATATCCGAGTAACTCAGTTCTTTCTTTTTCTCCGAAGAGACTTGCACCACTATTATCTTTTGTTTTTTGTTTTCGGTTGATTTACCTGGATCGATCTCTGCTTCCCAACTCACTCCGCACTGTTCTCAACACTCACACAAGGAAGCGCTGCAGCATGCCCTGTGAGCAGCAGAAAGTGACTTGCCCATTGGCTACAAAGCGGACCCCGACGCACCCGGACAGGAACCAAGACGCCACCATGCTGAGAAGAACGGAGTGCACTCCACCTACACAGGACCGGTGAGGAGAAACACTATATGAGAAGACAGCAAAGACTAGGAACTGGTCAAGGCAGCCATAGGGCCCGGAGATGAGATCACTGTTCGAACAATGCAAGCTGTAAGACCTACCTGGCAAGACACAGAATCAACACTAAGTCACCAACGAAGCCACCCATACAGAAGACTCTTAGAACTATCCCATCCCACTAAAGCAAATGAAGATGACCCTGTCAGGTGATGAGCGGACATACTGCTCTTAGATTTAGGGGAATAACCATTGCAGTGTCATTGAAATACCTGGGCCACCGATCCCCCTCATTAGACCTTCCCCTTCCCCCCCCCTTTTCTTTTCTTTTGGCTCTCAGTCCCACCCACCCCTACACTTCCCCTTTCCCTCCCCTGTTCCCCATCTTCCTCTACTGACCCCCACCCATTGCCCTCTCCTTTCCCCCCTTACCATCCTTGTCTCTACCCCCGCCTTCTCTCTCCTTTTCCCTCCCCTTATCCCTGTGCCTTTTTTACCCCGTTAATCCTCAAATAGGGTCATATGTATCATATGTATTTAATGTTATTATGTTTTGATGATAAGAATACACATGGAGGACCAGAAGTCGCCGAGGCAGCCACAGGTAGATCCCATTCCTTTCTAAAATGACGCAGACGCTTCTCACAGTATGCATAGAAGAGGCCATTGCTACTTAAATGGCTTGGGGAATAGCACCCCTTTATATTCCCTATTAATATTGTCCATAACTTGCCCAACCATGCATAGCACACCATTTGAACTGCCTTGGTGACTCCTGGGACCACAGTCACTTCGATACTGGTGAAGTTTACAGATACAGAAGCTTGATCCCAGATCTCCCTGCAGATAAAAAACAAGGGCATAAGCTATAACCTATATTTTCCTGCACTCTCTTATAGAAAGCTTAGATTACGCTCGCCGGTGTCGAAGCAGATACCAGACACTCACAGATCGAAAAGTTTATCATAAAGAAGCATGAGTTTCGATACTTAGGTCCATGTTCACACCGATATTCGCTTTACTGTTTATCACACGGTTTGAAAGATTTTTAATTCTCTCTGGAAGTTTATGTTCTTGTTTGTATTGACTCACTATTGGCAGATACTCAGGATATATAACCCCAGGTGTCCGATAGCAAAAACCAAATGTGCTACTATTACTGCTGCCCTATTCCCCATTATACCGCTATTTAATCTAAATCCTCCCAGTGGCCATGGAGTAGGATTCCAGACACCCTCACCAACCCCCAGCAGCAGCACTAGGCTCTAGTCTGCTGACCATCCGGCCCTCTTCCTAATAGGTGAATTGGCATCTCCATTTTCACCTCTGGTACCTCCCTCTTCTTTACATCTCGCTTGCTCTCTCTGACTTTTTCTTTTCTGGTCTGTCGGGCTCGACGTGGGGCTCCCCCTCCTTATTGATTAGTACCTACCCCCTACACTCTATATAAGAACCACCCCCTCACCCCCCCTCTACAGCTACTGTCCGGGACACTCCGTTGTGAATTGGTCTTCATATTGGAAAATAAACACACACCCGGGCACTAAACCTTACACCAGAAACCAGCCACTTGATTACGTACCAAAATGCCACCTCCAGCTCCTCTATCACTAAAATGTGTCTCTTTAAACGCAAAAGGACTGAATGTACCTGAAAAGCGTTCACAGGTCCTATCCTCCCTCACTAAACAAAAAGCTCATTTCATCTTCCTCCAGGAGACCCACTTTAGATCTAACTACATACCAAAAAATGACTAACAACATATTCCAAACAGTTTTTCACGCTACGAACCCTATTGCAAAAACCAAGGGAGTATCTATACTCATTTCTAAACATGCCCCATTCAAACATACAGATTCCTTGCTAGACCCAGAGGGGAGATTTGCATTTATCAAGGGTACCTATGCCTCCAGACCGATCACACTTGCTAACATATATGCTCCCAACGAACACCAAGTGTCATTTTTTAGGAAAGTGAGCGATCTTCTACTCTCTTTCAAGGAAGGGATAGTTGTTGTGGGAGGCGATTTCAATGCCCCCCTCAACCCAGGCATAGACACTTCCTCAGGCACCTCATCATTACCCTTCCGGGCTCTAAAGCAAATTAAATTACAACTCCAAGCCCTGGCACTACATGACACTTGGCGCACACTGTACCCATCCGGTAAAGACTACACGTTCTATTCCACCCCCTTCCAAAAATACTCAAGACTAGACTATTTCTTCCTCTCCCAACCAGACCTGACCTACCTTACGCAAGTCACAATTGAACCCATGTTTCTATCCGACCACCACCCTATATCTGTCACACTGACTTTCCCAGACTTGTCCCCAAAAACAAAAACGTGGAGACTTAACTCCTCCCTATTAAAAGATGAAGTTTTCACTAAACACCTAGCAGCCACCATTAACTCCTACTTTAAGGAAAACTCTACCCCCGACATATCACCCACTATTCTATGGGAGGCCCACAAATGTGTGATCAGAGGGGAGCTGTTGACCCAAGCAGCGAAAGTAAAAAGAGCCCATCAGTCAATCCTAGACGACCTGATCACCAACATTAAACGGTTGGAAGCCACACACAAAAAATCTCAATCACAACAGACTTTACAGGAGCTGACACACCTGCGTACAACACTCCTGGAAGAACTGGGTAAACGCGTTAGACGCAGATATGTCCTGCACCAACAAATTTTTTACGAACAGGGCAACAAATGCGGTAAATTACTAGCCAGGGCAGTACGAACCTCTAAACCGGTTAATACGATCCACCACATTAGAACCCGCCAAGGTACTTTGTTGTCTAAAAATGAAGACATAGCTCGGGCCTTTGAACAATACTACAAGAAATTATATAACCTTGACCCTCTTAACACAAATCCTACCCAAACGTTGCGCAGAAAGGAGGAAATACAAAACTTTTTGTCCCAATACAGCCCACAACCACTCACGCAAACGCAAGCGGAAGACTTAGAAAAACCCCTCTCCACAGAGGAATTACAATTGGCTCTGAAACAGATGAAAACAGGCAAAAGCCCGGGCCCGGACGGGTTTACCTTACATAATTATAAGTGCTTTGTCCAGATTCTAGCCCCTAAAATGTTAACTGCCTTTAACGCACTAGCAGATCCTACAATGACTATGGGACGCATGCTAGAGGCACATGTTACAGTAATCCCTAAGGAGGGAAAAGACACCACCCAAATACAAAATTACAGGTCAATTTCATTATTAAATGTTGATATTAAGATTTACGCAAAAATTTTAGCCAATAGATTGTCTACCCTACTGCCGGGACTCATCTCACTAGATCAGGTGGGCTTTGTCCCCGGCCGAGAAGCTAGGGACAACACTATTAGAGCACTAAACCTACACCATGGGCTCACGTCCTCAAAAAAGCAGGGCTTCTTCCTGTCTTTAGACGCTGAGAAGGCGTTCGACAGAGTGGCCTGGGACTATATGCGTGAGGTCTTAAAGAAGATTGGCCTCCACCCGCGCATGCTGTCTCATATCTCGGCGCTGTACTCCAATCCGAGTGCAGCTGTGAGAGTAAACGGCCACCTGTCGAACGCCTTTCCCATAAGCAACGGCACGCGCCAGGGCTGCCCCCTTTCACCTTTAATTTTTGTTTTGTCCCTAGAACCCTTCCTGAACAGACTAAGGGCTAACTCCGACATTGCAGGCATCACAATCAAAGGAAGGGAATACAAGGTCTCAGCGTTTGCGGATGACATTTTGCTCTCCCTGTCCTCCCCAATCACATCGATACCCAACTTGCTCAAAGATATTGAACACTTTGGGACTTTATCACACTTTAAAATTAACTATGCAAAATCTCAAGCCCTAAATATCACGCTCCCGCCACAGGAACTTGAACGGTGTCAATCCTCCTTCCCCTTTCAATGGAGCCAACGTTCGATAACATATTTAGGTATTCAAATCCCCACCAAACTAGCAGATCTATATGATACCAATTTCCTCCTGGCCTTGAAAAAAGCTCAACACGACTTAACAGCATGGGGCCCCCTCAACATTTCCTGGTTCGGTCGTTCAGCCCTTCTAAAAATGATAATTCTACCACGATTCCTATACTTCATCCAATGCATACCTATCAATCTATCGGCTGCTTTTTTTGCTACATATAAAAAGATGTGCACGCTATTCCTGTGGAAAGGTTCCCCCCCACGCATAAAATTCACGCGACTTACGCGACCAAAACTCATGGGGGGCATAGGTCTTCCAGACCTTCATAAGTATTTCCTGGCTAGTCACTTGGCCCGGGTGGTGGACTGGAATGTCCACGAGTCGGGTAAAACCTGGGTCACGCTTGAGAAATCATTCTCTCACCTTCCCCTGGAATCTCTGCCCTGGATTCGACCCAGCCAAATCCCGCAGCAGACATCAGCACATCCACTTATATCAGCCTCACTCAATTCGGTCAGAAGAGCAGCCAAACTCTCTTACATATCTTCCCTGCCGGGCCCCTTAACTCCCTTGAGAGGGAACCCTGATTTCGAACCCGGGCTATCACAATCCTTCCTTAAACACACATGGCCCTATGACAAAATACTAGCGTATCAGTTTTTTGCGGACAAAACCCCTAGACCATACGAGAACCTAGTCGACCTCTCTCTGCTCAAATCCTTCCCCTTCTGGACGTACAGACAGATCCGACACTTCCTTTCGACTCAAGGGACCACCCGACCTGGACCAGACAACTAACCTTATTTGAAGAACTATGCACTCGCACCTCTCCACTAAGGCACCTTATTTCCCTCCTATACAATATACTCTCAGAAAGCGCCTCCTGCACTCTTGACTCAGCACATACAGCCTGGGAAACGGATCTCCAGATGACCTTCACGGAGGAAGACTGGACACGAATCAATGAATACATACACAAGGGTTCCCCTAACGTAGCCATTCAGGAAAATGGATATAAAATCCAAACACGCTGGTACAGGACTCCTTCACTTCTACACAAGTTTTGCCCTACTGTCCCAGACACTTGCTGGAGGTGTGGGAAAACTAAAGGGACCATGCTACATATATGGTGGGACTGTGACCTATTGCAACCCTTCTGGAAGGAAGTACACGACCTTATCTCACATATAACAACATACACCTTGACCTTCTCGCCTGCTCAGTATCTTCTCCACCACACTCACCTAACTAAAAGTGAGTACTTTAAATCTTTGGCTATGCATTTGGTGAATGCGGCTAGGCTCTGCATACCGACACACTGGCGATCCACGACCATCCCCACAATTGGAGAATGGTTCCGGAGGATCTCCAAGATAGAGGAGATGGAGGAGTTAGTACATATCTCTCAGGAGCGTATTCAAAAATACACGACCACTTGGGCCTGCTGGACTTACTTCAAATCAACCCAGCGATACAGTTCAATTTAACCTTGACAATTGGGTTGGCCTATTTAAGAGGTCAAATAGTTGGATATACAACTGTTTTCCCCAAAACCATTTCAATTTAAGAAACGTGGGGGGGGAGCCCCGTGTTGAGAAATTAGACGGACCAAACTTCTTCTTCTTACTCCTCTCTTTATTTCCTTTCTCCATTCTCTTTCTTTCCTAGTAAACACATTCCATATCCCCATAGGGGGGCTATTTATACCCCCCCTTTTTCCGAACAAACTATGAGAGGTTACGATCAATATCATACGACTGCAATAAACAAAGATTGTAAACTTGAATATGCATGTATCCATCTACATTAATGCAATACATATGTAACCTGAACCACTATGTACAAAAGGAATGTATAACAACTTTTTTTTTTTTTTTCTGGATTTAATGCAATTGTTGTAAAATTACATCTGCTAATAAACACTATTGTGGAACAAAAAAAAAAACAAATCAGTTAAATAAGCATATGGATTTTTACGTGCCAGAACAAGCTCACACAACTGTTAAAAAATGTTTACAGTGTTATTCACGAAATCATGATTATTTAACCACTTCGCGCCCGCGCTATAGCCAAAAGATGACTACAGCCCGTCGCTCAATTGCCGGGAGGGCGTCCCTGGATGCCCTCCTGTTTACTCCTTACCCGCACGCCCCCGAGGGCGCGCATCGGGGAAAATCTGTGTTGGCCATGTCCCTTGGGCACAGCCAATCACAGATCGTGCTAAATGGCCAATCACAGCGGCCATTTAGCACTCGATCTTTGTGTCCAATGAAAGATGATCTCAGATGTAAACATCTGAGATCATCTTTCATTGCCGGCTCTCCCTTCTCACACAGAGACCGCGTGTGAGGAGGGAGAGCTTCTGTGCTTCACATTGTGAGATTGTGAGTGTACAAAACACATATACATTGCCCACAGTACAAATCAGTGCCATCTACCAGTCCTATCTGCCAGTGCCATCTGCCAGTGCCATCTGGCAGTCCCATCTGCCAGTGCCATCTACAATCAGTGCCACCTGTCAGTGCCATCTGTCATCAGTGCCACCTGCCAGTGCAACCTGTCAGTACCATCTGTCATCAGTGCCACCTGTCAGTACCATCTGTCGTCAGTGCCACCTGTCAGTGCCATGTGCCATCTGTTATCAGTGTCACTAGTGCCAGATATCAGTGTCATCAGTGTCACGTGTCATCAGTGCCACATATTAGTGCCATCTACCATCAGTGTCACGTGTCATCAGTGCGACGTATTAGTGCCATCTATCATCAGTGTCATGTGTCATCAGTCCCACGTATAATTCGGTGCCATCTGTCATCAGTGTCATGTGTCATTAGTGCCTTCTGTCATCACCAACAATGGCTAGAAGATTATTTTCAGCTGAGGAGGAGTACAATATTCTTGCGGCCGACGGGAGCATTGGGGAGCTCTCCGCTTCGGATTCCTCCTCATATTCAGATTCTGAGTCTGATGTTGACTATGAGCCTGTCCTAACCAGTGGTACACTGACAGCCTCAGAGGAGGAGGATGAGAGTTCACCCACCAGACAAAGGTGTACTGGTGAGGAGGCAGTGCCATCCACCAGCACCGCAGTACCTCGGCAAGAAAGGCCACATACCAGTGGGGTGTCACCTCAGTCCCAAAGGGTTAGGTCCCATGCCAGCCTTCCCTATTCCCTTCAGAACCCCTTGTGGCTTCCTCCTATTTCAGGAGAAGCTAACGTTCCCCCTTTCACTGCCCAGCCAGGAGTCCAGGTGAACACAGAAAATGTTTCCCCGATAGACTTTTTCCATTTAATTTTTACTGAGGACATGCTTGCATTGATTGAGGCCAAGTGCAACCTGTATGCACAACAATTCATAGCAACTAACCCAACGTCCTCTTATGCCCATCCCTACGAGTGGAGAGCCCTAACAGTGGAGGAGTTTAACATTTTTTTGGGCCTCACATTCTGTATGGGACTAAACAGAAAAAATCAATTACGTTCATATTGGTCATCCCGCCCCATCTACCACATGCCCATCTTTTTCTCAGTAATGCCCAGAACCAGATATCTCACGATTATGAGATTCCTACACTATAACGACAATACCCAGTGCCCTCCCTGAAATGACCCAAGTTTTGATAAGCTTTATAAAATTCGGCTGCTAATAAATTATTTTTCTGAAATCTTCTCCCAGTTGTTTACCCCAGACCTACACATATGTGTGGATGAATCCCTTATCAAATTTTCTGGCTGGGCTTAAACAATTTATTCCCACCAAAAGGGCCCGCTATGGGGTGAAGATGTATAAATTGTGCGACCGAGCTACAGGGTATACTTATTCCTTCATGGTATATGAAGGGAAGGACGCCCAGCTACATCCCCCTAATTGCTCAGAATACATCGGATCAAGCGGGAAAGTCGTTTGGGAACTCATAAACCCACTCCTGGAGAAAGGCTACCATTTGGATATGGACAACTTTTATACAAGTTTGCCCCTGTTCCGCAACCTTCACAGAAAGAACACTCCAGCATGTGGCACCATAAGGATGAACCGGAAGGGCTTTCCTCAAAGCCTTATCAACAATAAGTTAAGAAGAAGGGAAGCGGCGAGTTTACGGAATGAGGAAATTCTGGCTGTGAAGTGGAGGGACAGACCACAACAATACATTCATTGAGATCACCAGGAGGAATGGCCCAATCCAAAAGCCAACATGTATCCACTAATACAATATGTTCATGGGGGGTGTCGACTTCAACGACCAGATGCTCGAACCCTACCTTTCCACAAGACGAACATACCAGTGGTATAAAAAAGTTTCAATTTATTTGTTTAATTTGGCCATATACAACACTTATGTAATCTATCGCAACTCCACTGAAAGACCCAAACCCTTCCTTGGCTACCAGGAGGAAATAACCACTGCCCTTATATACCCGAACGGTCCACCAGAAAACATTTGATCCAATGTGATTAGCAGACTCTCTGAATGCCACTTTCCCAATAAAATCCCTCCCAGTCCAACAGGCCAAAAACATCAGAAAAACTGCTGGGTGTGCACCAAACGAGGAGTGAGAAGAGACATCACTTATCATTGTGCTCAATGTCCTTCCCAACCAGGCCTCTGCATAGTTGACTGTTTCCGCCGTTACCATACATCATTAAATAATTATTGAAGTATGGTAAAAATAACCTTCACTTCCTGCCATTTACCTTCACACCCCTATGCCTCTGCTTGCTCTGTAACTGACCCTGGCTTGTTATTCGACCATGCTTCTGCCTACCGATTCTGTTTATACCTCTGCCTGATCTGGAACTGACCCTGGACTGTTATTCGACTACGCTTCTGCCTACCGATTCTGTACATACCTCTGCCTGATCTGGAACTGACCCTGGACTGTTTGAACATACCTCCTGCCTGCCTCTTGGACTGATCTTGTACCCTGCCAGTGGACTAGTGGGTTTCATAACACAGGGGTCTCACATATGTGAGGGGCTCCAGAATAGTTTTATTGGATGAAGAAAACAATTTCATTTGTTTTCTCATTCCTAAATTAGGGTCTGGAGACTCAGAGGCTTTGGGTGGGAGAAGCCTCTACCCCTGTCCCCATTCTGTCCTGAACAAGGCCCTACTTCTGCCTGCTGCCTGTAGGACCTATGCCATCATGCCTCTGCCTTTCGAATGAACTGACCACACCACATGGACCTGCCTACTATCAGGACCAATATTTATATTTATCTCTGCCTGCACTGACCCTGGACTGTATTTTGACAGTATCCCTGCCTGCTGCCTGTACTGACTATGGACAGTATTCCTGCCTGTTGCCTGGAAAATTGCGTTCGCTTTTGCTGACCAAGTCCCTGCTTGCTGCCTGGACCAGTGCTATCCTCCTGTGGACAACTGCGCTACTAAAACCACAGGTAATCTTTTGTTTACTCTTTGCTCAGCAGAATGTATTTTGGGGTGTAATTCTTGGTATGTGCATGCTATGTGTCCTTATAACACCTGATGGTGTTCCTTGCATGTTGGGCCTCTGTATGTGGCCAGGTTGTGTAAAAGTCTCACACATGTGGTATCCCCATACTCAGGAGGAGTCGCAGAATGTATTTTGGGGTGTAATTGTTGCTATTTACATGCTATATGTTGGAAATATCTTATAAATGGACAACTTTGTGTAAAAAAAAATTAGTTTTCATTTTTTTTCCACGTTTTCCAAAAACTTCTGGAAAAAAATGTACAATTCAAAAGACTCATTATGCCTCATAGATTATACGTTGGAGTGTTAGCTTTTCAAAATGGGGTCACTTTGTGGGTGTTTCCATTGTCCTGGTGCTCCAGGGCCTTCAAAAGTGTAATAGGTGGTTGAGAAATGAGATGTGTAATTTATGCTCCTAGAACGCCTGATGGTGCTCCCTGCATATTGGGTCTCTATGTGTGGCCAGGCTGTGAAAAAGTTCCACACATGTGGTATCGCCATACTCAGGAGGAGTAGCAGAATGTATTTTGGGGCCTCATTTGTGGTATACACATGCCATGTGAGAGAAATAACCTATTACATTGACAATTTTGTGGACAAAAAAAATCTTAATTTTGCAAAGAATTGTGGGAAAAAAATGACAATATCAAAAACCTCACCATGCATCTTACTAAATACCTTGGCATGTCTATTTTCAAAAAAGGGGTCATTTGGAGGGCATTTGTACTTTCCTGGCTTGTTCGGGTCACAAGAAATGAGATAGGCCATCAGTACATCAGGTGTGATCAATTTTTTATGATTTGCACCACAGCTTGTAGACTCTCTAACTTTCACACAGACCAAATAATATCCACTAATTTGGGTTATTTTTACCAAAGATATGCAGCAGTATAAATTGTGGCCAAAATTTATGAATAATTAATAATTTGCAAAATGTTATCACATAAACATCAAAATTTTCCATCTTTTTTCATTTATAGTGCAAAAAATAAAAAACCTAGAGGTGATCAAATACCACCAAAAGAAAGCTCTATTTGTATGAAAAAAAGGACAAAAAATTCATTTGGGTACAGTATTATATGACTGAGTAATTGTCATTCAAAGTGTGACAGCGCTGAAAGCTGAAAATTGGTCTGGGCAGGAGGGGGGTTTAGGTGCCCAGTAGGCAAGTGATTAAAAACATTAACAATCTAAAATGCTCATTTCAGAGCCAGGGCAATCCCTCCCTTTACATACATAACCTTTGAGGGCCAACACCCCGAAATAGATAACAAAAATCATGAAAAGAAAGTTAAAAACAGAATTCCATGTTTAACAGGAAAAACATCCAAACACAAGTGTTCTACGTGTTTCAGCGTATTTTGCTGGTGACCCCACTTCTTCAGGAGGAATAAAGGGTGTGCTATTAAAAGGGTGTGCTATTAAAAACTAAAACAAAGACATGCATCAATAACATAATACAAATAATATACATTCAATTAGTTATATGCAGCAGCACAAACTGTCATTCACCAAGCCATCCAAGGGTCCACATAATTCAAGGAGGGCGGATGCCAGGACCAGTATCAGTACCCCCTCTGGGCACCAGCATATACCTTTTTCTTGATGGTTGGGAGCAGGTCCTATTTTCTGACAAATCTATGTTGGAATTGGCAAGTCATGTGGCAAGTTGGCATCAATACATTGACAATGCGTTGATGATATGGACAGGTACCCCCATACAATTGGACCAATTCATGCAAAAATTATGTTTAAATTATTTTTTTAACTTGAAGTTTACTGCGCAATTTCAAGAGTAGAGAATATCATTCTTGGATGTGGAGGTCTTTATCCAACCCAATGGCACACTGACTACTATTCTATACAGGAAGCCTACTTCAGACAATTACATTTTGCACTCTATTAGTTCACACCATACTAGTCTAGATAAAAGCATTCTCTATGCCCAGTATAATAGACTTGGGCACAATTTCACACTTGATTCTGATTTTGTCCACCAAGCTAAAGCTTTGTCTACTCCAGAGAGGATATAGTAAAGCTTTATTTAACCACTTCTGGACTGCCTTCTGCACATTTACTGTGGCAAGGTGGCCCGGCTGTGCAAAACAACGTACCTGTATGTCGCTTTGTACAGTAGCCTCTGGGGGCGCACGTTGATTGGACGGAGGGGGAGCCAATCAACGGGTCCGGCAGACACAATGTCAGCTGGCCACCCCCAATAGTTCCCTAGAGATCACAGTTCTGACAGGGGAGAACATAGAGATCCATGTTCCTGATAATCAGGAACATGGATGTCGCAGTCCCACTAAAAATCGCTGATCACTGCCATTACTAGTAAAAAAATAAATAAATAAAAATTCCATAAAAATATCCCATCATTTGTAGACACTATAAATTTTGCGCAAACCAATCATTATACACTTATTGAGATTTTTTTTACCAAAAATATGTAGCAGAATAAATATTGGCCTAAATTAATGAAGAAATTAGATTTTTTTCTATGTTTATATTGGATATATATATTTTTTTTTTTTCAAAATTGTCACTTTTGTTTGTTTATAGCGCAAAAAATAAAAACCACAGAGGTGATCAAATAACACCAAAAGAAAGCCCTATTTGTGGGGAAAAAGGGACATCAGTTTTATTTGGGTACAGTGTTACACGCCCGCACAATTGTCAGTTAAAATAACACAGTGGCCTGGTCATGAAGGGGATAAAACAGGATATGATGAAATTGTTGTCTTATTCCTGTAAAAAGGATGGATCACAAATGGTAAGACTACTTACATATATTCTACCCAGCATGCTCACCTGAGACAGATTTTGGAAAAATATTAGTGTCTGTTGACAGGTGATGATACCTTGTCTAAATATGTTGGGGACACACCCTAAATTACTTTCAGATGAGTGCCTTCTTTATGTGAAAAACTTATTCATAGCTGTTATGCTCACTCTAGTCCATGCATGTCCCTGCTTGGAAGGGTACTTTTAGATGTCAGGGGTGTCCACAATGTTCCTGGAAATGTGAGGTTGGTGTAGTGATCCTTCCCAATGGTTAGGTTTTCTGGCCTAGGTCTTTTATTGACTGTGATAGCATGGGCATAGTGTGTGCTTGATGACTTGTGCCCATGGAGCAGACATTTACACCAAAGATTTAAAGAGGAAGTAGACTTCCATGGATTGTTTGTACCTATAATAAGGCTTACCTAAAGGTACTGTAAATATCTCCTAAACATCCACAGTTTAGGAGATATTTACTGTATTTGCCACCGATTACGTCATCAGTGCTTCGGCCAGTCACACAGCCATAAGGAAGACGGGCAAAGATAGATGCGGCTTCCAGTGGAGACAACAAGGGCTTTGTTTGCAGGTAAGTTTCACGTAATGTGCATAAAGCACATTATGCCTTTACTTTGCAGGTCAGGAAACAGAAAAAAAAAAAGAGGCAGCATTTACTTCTTCTTTAATGATCATATCTGTGATTACATTTATGCCACTGAAATGAATAATTGGGATGGGTATTGGGACAAATTTGTGCTACAGAGAGAGACTCATTGGATACAGCGCTTGAATGACATAGATATGGTAAGTTATTAGCCATTTTTGGGCTAATTTGGCTGACCTTATCATTTTGAAAAATACATTGTGAATTATTTTACTAAAGATAATTTTTATCATACCCCCATAATTATGTATGTAATGGGAAGGGTTGCTCTGATATGAGCATTTTAATTATACATTTTGTGAAGCTGTAAAGTTTTTATTTTTTTTATTTTTATTTTTTTTTAACAGTTGTATGAGCTTGTCCTGGCACCTAAAAAATCCATCTGCTTCTTTAATTAATTTGTTACATACCATTAAAGGATGTGGTGCCTTTAGCAATCCACCCTTTATTGTTAACACGGCAGTGCATAGTTATTTGTGCTGAATCCATTTCACTGAATGATGTTATTGATTAAGGATGAGCCGAACACCCCCCGGTTCGGTTCGCACCAGAACCTGCGAACGGACCGAAAATTCGCACGTACGTTAGAACCCCATTGACGTCTATGGGACTCGAATGTTTGAATTTAAAAGTGCTCATTTTAAAGGCTAATTTGCATTGTCCTAAAAAGGGTTTGGGGACCCGAGTCCTGCCCCAGGGGACATGTATCAATGCAAAAAAAACGTTTAAAAACTGACGTTTTTTCGGGAACAGTGATTTTAATGATGCTTAAAGTTAAAAAAAAAAGTGAAATATTCCTTTAAATATCGTACCTGGGGGGTGTCTATAGTATGCCTGTAAAGTGGCGTGTGTTTCCCGTGCTTAGAACAGTCCCTGCACAAAATGTCATTTTTAAAGGAAAAAAAGGCATTTAAAACTGCTTGCGGCTTTAATGTAATGTCGGGTCCTGGCAATATGGATGAAAATCAGTGAGACAAACAGCATGGGAAAGGCGTGGGGCCACCAGGCCCTATATACTCTGAACAGCAGTATACAGGCGGTGCAAAAAAGACAGGGACTGTAGGTTTGTTGTTAAGTAGAATCTGTTTGTAATTTTTAACTGGTACATTTTTAACGTGTTTAGCTCCAGTCAAAAAATCTATTTTATGCTTTTTGAAAAACATAAGGAAGGGTTATCACCCCTGTGACATTTGTTTTGCTGTCTGTGCTCCTCTTCAGAAGATTTCACCTCATTTTTTGTCCCAATGACAAATGTTTTCTGAAAATTTGTTTTTTTTTGTGAAACAAGGATTGGTGATAAAGCATCAGTGGAAAGGAGAAATGATTTTCCCATATTAACTCTTACAGGAGAGAATTTCCCTTCCTAGGGGTAGATTTCATCTCACTTCCTGTTGTCTCCTTCCGTTTGCAAGTAGGAGTCGTTTGTAAGTTGAATGTTTGAAAGTAGAGGCCTGCCCTATATACTCAGCAGAAATTTGGGCCTTAGGAGTTGTTGTGGCCACAACACTGTAAGCCCTCACAGGGCCCTGCTGTGAAATATTAGATCAAGAATTGTAATTACATGCCCCTGTTGAACAGGGGCAGAAAAATTGGGCCTTTGGTGGTGGTGGTGCTAATGCCACAACACTGCAAGTCCTCACACGCTCTTGGTGGGCACAGAAATGGGCCCTGCTGTGAAATATTAGATCAAGAATTGTAATTACATGCCCCTGTTGAACAGGGGCTGAAAAATTGGGCCTTAGGCTCTGGTGCTGATGCCACAACACTGCAACCCCTCACAGATACTCTAGTTGGAATGCAGAAATGAGCCCTGCTGCAAAGTATTGCATCAAAAATTGTAATTACACGCCCCTGTTAAACAGGGGCTGAAAAATTGGGCCTTAGGCATTGGTGCTGGAGCCCAGAACCAAAAATGTTCTTCAAGCTATCAGCGTGATCATTGAGGAGGAAGAGGATAATTACTCAGGATAGTCACTCAGCATCAGCATAGGCAGTCTTTGAAGGGATCTGAGATTTTTAAAAAAATTATTCGGTTACATCAGCATCAGGTGCTTGGTAGCTGGTGGTGATCCAAGACTGATTCATTTTTATGAAGGTCAGTTGATCGACCGAGTCGGTGGACAGACGCACTCTGGGATCGGTTACAAAGCCTCCAGCAGCACTGAATGTGCGTTCTGAAAGAACGCTGGATGCAGAACAGGCCAGTAGCTCAATTGCATCAGATCTTGGCCCTAGGTATTCCTGCACCATGTAAAACAGAAGCTGGCAATGGTTGCTGGAACCGATCATACGTTGGGGCTGTGGACCAAAAAATTGTCTGAACGCATCGGTCAGACGGCCACCTTCTCCACTGCTCCTTCTTTGACTGCCCGAAGCCTCAGCAACACGTTGTCCAGAAAAAGGAGTTTGTAACCTCCCAGTCTCTTGGAACGCGTTGCACAGACCTTTCTGCAAGGCCTCCCGAAGATGTTTCATCCTCTGCTACCTCTGCGATGGCAAGATAAGGTCCGCAACCTTACCCTTGTAACGTGGATCAAGGAGGGTTGCCAGCCAGTATTGGTCCTTCTCCTTGATACCACGAATACGAAGATCCTTATGCAGGCTTTGTAGGATCAGGAAGGCCATGCAGCGTCTGGGTCACTAAGGACGACATGGTCCGCAGCCACCTCCTCCCTGCCACATACAAGTCCATGTGTTTCTTGGGACTGATCCCTTAAAGACTGCTGCTGATGCTGAGTGCCAGGCTCCACCTTCATACTGACACAATCCTCCTCCTCCTCATCCTCGTCCTCTTCCTGTGTGATCGGTGGGCACGCAGGAACACTGTCTGGATAAAGGGGGCCTTGAGAGCTAAGGAAGTCCTCCTCTTCCTGCCTCTGTCCTGCCTCAAGTGCCCTGTCCATTATTCCACGCAGTGTGTGCTTCAACAGGTGGAGAAGGGGGACAGTGTCACTGATGCATGCACTGTCACTGCTTACCATTCTCGTGGCCTCCTCAAATGGTGACAGGACAGTGCATGCATCCCTGATCATGGCCCACTGACGTGGGGAAAAAAAACAAGCTCCACTGACCCTGTCCTGGTGCCATAGTCGCACAGGTACTCATTGATGGCCCTCTGCTGCGTGTGCAGCCGCTGCAGCATGGCCAACGTTGAGTTCCACCTGGTGGGCATGTCACATATTAGGCAGTTCTTGGGCAGGTTAAACTCCTTTTGGTGGTCTGCCAGCCGAGCACTGGCATTATATGACTGGTGGAAACGCACACAGACTTTCCTGGCCTGCCTCAGGACATCCTATAAGCCCAGGTACCTGCCCAAGAACCACTGCACCACCAAGTTAAGGACGTGAGCCAAACAGGGCACATGGGTCATTTGTCCCTGTCGGAGGGCAGAGAGGAGGTTGGTGCCATTGTCGCAAACCACCATTCCTGCCTTAAGTTGGCGTGGCGTCAACCACCTCTGAACCTGCCCCTGCAGAGCTGACAGAACCTCTGCCCCAGTGTGGCTCCTGTCCCCCAAGCACACCAGCTCAAGCACCGCATGGCATCTTTTGGCCTGCATACTTGCGTAGCCCCTTGAACGCCTATGGAGCACCGCTGGTTCCGAGGACAAAGCACAGGAAGAGGCCATGGAGGAAGAAGAAGAGGAGGGGGTGGAGGAGAGAGGTGTGTCACAATCATTAGTAGTGGCATTTTGGAGGTGTGGTGGCAGAACAACCTCCAACACTACTGCACCTTGTCCTGCATCCTTCCTAGCTGCCAGCAGAGTCACGCAATGCACGGTGAAACTTAGGTAACATCCCTGTCCATGCCTGCTGGACCATGAGTCAGCGGTAATATGCACCTTACCGCTGACCGCCCTGTCCAGCGAGGCCAAGACATTGCCTTCCACATGCCGGTAGAGAGCCGGAATCGCCTTCCGTGAGAAAAAGTGGCATTTGGGTACCTGCCACTGAGGAACCGCACATTCCACAAACTCACGGAAGGGGACAGAGTCTACCAACTGAAAAGGCAGCAGTTGAATTGCTAGCAATTTTGCCAAGCTAGTATTCAACTGCTGGGCATGTGGATGGCTGGGAGCGAACTTCTTTTGGCGATGCAGCAGCTGGGGCAGGAAAATTTGCCTGGTACAATCTGACGTCGATGTACCAAAAGCAGATTGCCCACAAGTACTTGGCTGTGACACACCTAATTCTACACCTTCATTCCTCTCAGTGCAGATCTCAGAGAGTACTGAAGGTATAGTGGGGTTGGAGATCTCAGCTGATGAGGAGCAAGGAGAGGTCCTCTTTGTTCTTTGGTGTGAGTCTTTTAAATACGCTTGCCAACGAACTGCATGGCAGGTCAACATGTGTCTGGTCAAGCAGGTGGTGCCCAAGCGGGAGATGTTTTGGCCACACGAGATACGCTTGAGACATATGTTGCAAATAGCAGTGGTGCGATCTGATGCACTCGTCTCAAAAAAGGCCCACACCAAAGAACTTTTTGAATAACGCGCAGAGACTGCAGCGCCCTGCACATGTGGAGCTTTGGGGTGTGATGCAGTCAGTGTGCTGCCCTTAGGCTGGCCCCTGGAGGGCATCCTGCCTCGTTGGTGATGTGCCACCTCCTCCTCCTCCTTCTCCTCTCTCCTATCAGGCACCCACGTTGAGTCAGTGACCTCATCATCCCCTCCCTCCTCATCACTGGAGCAAACCTGGCATTATGCTGCAGCAGGGGGAGCATGACTGCCAGTTTGCTGTCCTTCTTGGGCACCCCCTCTGTCCGTGCTCACGTTACTGCCTTCATCTAGCTCAGTATCATCATCAGAGCCTTCCAAACGCTGGGCATCCTCCTGGAGCATGTACCCAACACTGTGGTCAAACAGTTCGAGGGACTCCTCAGGAGGACATGGTGGGGCTAAGGAAGGAGTCACTGATGACATTAAGCCGAGGGAAGAGGCCGCTGCTTTGCCAGACAAAGTACCTTGAGCATGGGTGAGAGAGAATGAGGAGGATGAGGATGGCTTGGTCATCCACTCGACCAAGTCTTCTGCATGTTGCGGCTCAACACGGCCAGCTGCCGAAAAAAAGGCCAAGCGTGTCCCACGGCCACGTGCTGATAAGGATGCACCATCTCCACGACCAGCACTGTTGCCTCTAGACACAGAGCCTGCTTGCCTTCTTTTATTGGCTTGTGACTGTCTGTCTCTCCTTGTTGGCCTTCCAGACATACTAATGGCCTGTAGCAGCACTAAGCTGGTATATATATATATATATATATATATATATATATATATATATATATACTGATACTGCAGCTAGCAAAATCAACTGCCTGCCTGTAGTATGAGAACACTACCAACCTTCTACAGATAGCTTTAGGTGAACACTGTGCAGAGGTCGCACTACACTAACTTGTAGTTTTAGCTGAACATTGTGAGCAGGACGAACTACACTAAACTTGTAGCTTTAGCTGAACACTGTGAGCAGGATGCACTACACTAACTTGTAGCTTTAGCTGAACACTGTGAGCAGGACGCACTACACTAACTTGTAGCTTTAGCTGAACACTGTGAGCAGGACCCACTACACTAACTTGTAGTTTTAGCTGAACACTGTGAGCAGGATGCACTACACTAACTTGTAGCTTTAGCTGAACACTGTGCAGAGGTCTCACTACACTAACTTTTAGTTTTATCTGAACACTGTTAACAGGACGCACTACACTAACTTGTAGCTTTAGCTGAACACTGTGCAGAGGTCTCACTACACTAACTTGTAGTTTTAGCTGAACACTGTGAGCAAGATGCACTACACTAACTTGTAGCTTTAGCTGAACACTGTGAGCAGGACGCACTACATTAACTTGTAGCTTTAGCTGAACACTGTGCAGAGGTCTCACTACACTAACTTGTAGTTTTAGCTAAACACTGTTAACAGGACTCACTACACTAACTTGTAGCTTTAGCTGAACACTGTGCAGAGGTCTCACTACACTAACTTGTAGTTTTAGCTGAACACTGTGAGCAAGATGCACTACACTAACTTGTAGCTTTAGCTGAACACTGTGCAGAGGTCTCACTACATTAACTTGTAGTTTTAACTGAACAGTGTGAGCAGGACACACAACACTAACTTGTAGCTTTAGCTGAACACTGTGAGCAGGACGCACTACACTAACTTGTAGCTTAAGCTGAACACTGTGCAGAGGTCTCACTACACTAACTTGTAGTTTTAGCTGAACACTGCGAGGAGGACGCACTACACTAACTTGTAGTTTTAGCTGAACACTGTGAGCAGGACCCACTACACTAACTTGTAGTTTTAGCTGAACACTGTGAGCAGGACGCACTACACTAACTTGTAGCTTTAGCTGAACACTGTGCAGAGGTCTCACTACACTAACTTGTAGTTTTAGCTGAACACTGTGAGCAGGACACACTACACTAACTTGTAGTTTTAGCTGAACACTGTGAGCAGGACGCACTACACTAACTTGTAGCTTTAGCTGAACACTGTGCAGAGATCTCACTACACTAACTTGTAGTTTTAGCTGAACACTGTGAGCAGGACACATTACACTAACTTGTAGCTTTAGCTGAACACTGTGAGCAGGACCCACTACACTAACTTGTAATTTTAGCTGAACACTGTGAGCAGGACACACTACACTAACTTGTAGCTTTAGCTGAACACTGTGCAGAGGTCTCACTACGCTAACTTTTAGTTTTATCTGAACACTGTTAACAGGACGCACTACACTAACTTGTAGCTTTAGCTGAACACTGTGCAGAGGTCTCACTACACTAACTTGTAGTTTTAGCTGAACACTGTGAGCAAGATGCACTACACTAACTTGTAGCTTTAGCTGAACACTGTGCAGAGGTCTCACTACACTAACTTGTAGTTTTAGCTGAACACTGTGAGCAAGATGCACTACACTAACTTGTAGCTTTAGCTGAACACTGTGCAGAGGTCTCACTACACTAACTTTTAGTTTTATCTGAACACTGTTAACAGGACGCACTACATTAACTTGTAGCTTTAGCTGAACACTGTGCAGAGGTCTCACTACACTAACTTGTAGTTTTAGCTAAACACTGTTAACAGGACTCACTACACTAACTTGTAGCTTTAGCTGAACACTGTGCAGAGGTCTCACTACACTAACTTGTAGTTTTAGCTGAACACTGTGAGCAAGATGCACTACACTAACTTGTAGCTTTAGCTGAACACTGTGCAGAGGTCTCACTACATTAACTTGTAGTTTTAACTGAACAGTGTGAACAGGACACACAACACTAACTTGTAGCTTTAGCTGAACACTGTGAGCAGGACGCACTACACTAACTTGTAGCTTAAGCTGAACACTGTGCAGAGGTCTCACTACACTAACTTGTAGTTTTAGCTGAACACTGCGAGGAGGACGCACTACACTAACTTGTAGTTTTAGCTGAACACTGTGAGCAGGATGCGCTGCACTAACTTGTAGCCAGGGCCGGACTGGCCTACCGGGATACCGGGAGATTTCCCGGTAGGCCGCCTGCAGTGAGGCCGCTTTGAGTTGCGGCTGCAGTGCTCCCCTCTCTCCTGCTCCTGTGTGTCACGGAGCTGGCTGGGTCTGTGTTTGGCGGCGGCACTGTAACACGGTCCCGCCCCCCTAGACCGGCTTGTGTGACAGTAGATAGAATCAGTGTTCCGCCGGTCTAGGGGGGCGGGACCATGTTACAGCGCCACTGCCGAACACAGACCCAGCCAGCTCCGTGATCCACATGAGTAGATGCCCGCCCGTACAGTCCTGGATAGGAGGATCGGCGGGGGGCCGCATATAGAGGATATTAGCTTTCTATATTCCTCTATGCAGCCGCTGAATACTTGCAGGAGGGAGAGGAGGAGAATCAAGCATTCAGCGCCTGCATAGAGGAATATAGAAAGCTAATTTCCTCTATATGCGGCCCCCCGCCGATCCTCCTATCCAATTTCTTTTACTGGCCCCCCCAGTTCTCCTTGTGCTCCCTGGCTCCCCCCCATGCTCTCCTCCCCTCACCACACTCTCCAGCCCCCCCCTCACAGTTCTCTCCACCCCTGTTTTTTCTGCCCCCCTGCTCTCCAGCTCTCCCCATCCTACGCTAGCCACCATCCCAGTGCTCTTCACTCCCCCACTGCTCTCCACCCATGTTCTTTCTCCCCCCAGTGCTCTCCAGCTCTCCCCATTACTCTCCAGCCCCCACCCCAGTGCTCTCCACCCCCCACAGTGCTCTCCAGCCCCCCTTTCTCCGCACCCCTGTTCTTTCGGTCCCCCCCCGGTGCTCTCAAGCTCCACCCATCACTCTCCAGCCCCCCTGTGCTCTTTGCCCCCCATGCTCTCCACCCCTGTTTTTTTGGCTCCCCCTCCAGTGCTCTCAAGCTTCCCCCCCAGCACTCTCCGCTCCCCACCCCTGTACTCTCCACTCCCCCCTGCACTTTGCCCCCAGCCATGTGCTCTCCAACCCCCACCAGTGCTCTCCAGTCCCCCGTGCTTTCCACCCCTGTTCTTTCTGGCCCTTCACTGGTGCTTTCAAGCTCCCCCATTGCTCTCCACCCCCCCCGCTCTTTGTACCCCCCAGTGCTCTCCACCTCTGTTTTTCTGGCCCTCCCCCAGTGCTCTTCGCCACCCCACACTCTTAGCCCCCACAGTGCTCTCCACCTCTGTTCTTTTTGGACCCCCAGTGCTCTCAAGTCCCCCCCTCCCAGCGCTCTCCGCTCCCCATCCATGTGATCTCCACTCCCCCCTGCTCTTTGCCCCCGCCCATGTGCTCTCCAACCCCGCCAGTACTCTCTGCTCCCCCTTCTTTCCAGCTCCCACCCAGTGCTCTCCACTTCCCCAGGACCAGAGGACAGGCTGATTGGGGGCGGAAAATTAGGATGGCTGAAGGTGCAGGTGGCCAGGGACCACTCCATCTCACAGCAAACAGATCCTCTGGAAGGAGCACTGTCCACATCCAAAACGAGAACAGACCCTGCCTGCTGCTGGCCATCATGGATATCCTGCTGGTATGCAAGGTACCGTACCGAGCATCAACAACACACCTTCCCACAGACAGGGACTGTTGACTGGGCCATGGGGCACAGGAGGGGCTGCAATGATGGGCACAGTGAAGCTGCATTCCTGGGCACAGTGAGACTGCATTCACGGGCACAGTGAGACTGCATTCACGGCAAAGTAAAGCTGCATTTGATGGGCACAGTGAGGCTGCATTGATGGGCACAGTGAGGCTGCATTGATGGGCACAGTGAGACTGCAATGATGGGCACAGTGAGACTGCAATGATGGGCACAGTGAGACTGCAATGATGGGCACAGTGAGGCTGCAATGATGGGCACAGTGAGGCTGCAATGGTGGGCACAGTAAGGCCGCATTCATGGGCACAGTGAGACTGCATTCACGGGCAGAGTAAAGCTGCATTTGATGAGCACAGTGAGGCTGCATTGATGGGCACAGTGAGGCTGCATTGATGGGCACAGTGAGACTGCATTCACGGGCAGAGTAAAGCTGCATTTGATGAGCAGTGAGGCTGCATTTGATGAGCACAGTGAGGCTGCATTGATGGGCACAGTGAGGCTGCATTGATGGGCACAGTGAGGCTGAATTGATGGGCACAGTGAGGCTGCATTGATGGGCACAGTGAGGCTGCATTTGATTGGTACTGATGAGGCTGCATTTGATGGGCACTGGTGAGGCTGCATTTGATGGCCACTGGTGAGGCTGCATTTGATGGGCACTGGTGAGGCTGCATTGAGCTCCTGTATTATGTCTGCAGTCTCTGATCATCTCCTGTATCATGTCTGCAGTCTCTGAGGGAGTCTTCAGAGGAGTCAAGAGTGGGAGCACCGCCGGGATGGGGGTCATGGGAGAAGTCAGACGTGTGTAGACTGTGGAGAGGAGACTATAGGATAAAACCCGAGCCACCGAGCTGGACCCGACTGACTGAGCCCTACACGGTACACCTGAGAGGAGGTCAGTGACAGCACCCCTAGGCCAGTCTGAAGGGGGGGTCACTGATGTAAGGGGGAGTGAATACGATAATGTAAGGGGGCACCGATATAAAGCACAGCCTTATATCAGTAACCCACTGCCCCCTTACCTTAGTGTATTCTTTCTGCGGAAGGTGATTCCCCCCCTCCCACGTTCTGAGTTCCTGAGGTCAGCCTTGATGATTGATCACTTACCACTTTTAACTGGAATTTGCTTTTATATATATATATATATATACCGGTATATATATATATATATATGTATATATATATATATATATATATATATATGTATATATATATATATATATATATATATATATATATATATATATATATATATATGTATATATATATATATGTATATATATATATATGTATATATATATATATGTATATATATATATATATATATATATATATATATATATATATATATATATATATAAAGCCCTATGTGATTTTATATCTGTCCTATCTATATATAATACACTCTTCAAATGTGCATTTTATGGTTTTCCCTTTCATGAACAAGAAATCAATGACGTTATGCTGTTGCGCTTGTTTATTAAAGCGGAGCGCCACCGAAAATTTTTTTTTTAAAAGTCAGCAGCTACAAATACTGCAGCTGCTGACTTTTAAAACATGGACACTTACCTGTCCAGGGCGCCCGCGATGTCGGCACCCGAGGCCGAAGCGTCTCTCCGTCCTAGGGTGCTGCCGCCTCCATCTTCGGTAAGGGAATCAGGAAGTGAAGCCGTGCGGCTTCACTTCCCGGTTCCCTACTGCGCATGTGCGAGTCGCGCAGCGCAATCCGGATGGTCCCTGCTGCCTCTGGGACCTGTGTGTTTCCCAGCAGGCAGCGGGGAGGGAGCAGGAAGTGGCGTAAATACCCGCAGATTCTGCGGGTATCTATGCCGGAAGTGGGTACAGATACCTGTAATATACAGGTATCTGTACCCCCCTCCCCCCTGAAAGGTGCCAACTGTGTCACCGGAGGGGGGGAGGAATCTGATGAGTGGAAGTTCCACTTTTGGGTGGAACTCCACTTTAATGCTGTTGCGGTGGTATAATAATGCTGTGGGGCTGGTATAAATTTTTTTCCAGGGCTGGATGTTATTCCCAGTCCGGCCCTGCTTGTAGCTTTAGCTGAACACTATGAGGAGGACGCACTACACTAACTGTAAATAGTCTGCCTGACTGTGGCACTAATAGGATCAAAAGAACACCAGCAATTTTCTTCAGGTAGCTGTAAATACTGTAACAAGACAAGCCTGCCTGTCAGTATTAGGATAACAGGAACGGATCTAGCTAAACTGAATACAGTGTATATATATATATATATATATATATATATATATATATATATATATGCAATACCTGGGATGCATATATATACACAATACACTATAAGTGCAGCTAACTCACTGACTGTCCTACCTAATCTAGCTAACTCAAATTAAATGACACTGTCTCTCACTCTATCTCTCAGCACGCCGGAACACACTACACAGGGCCGCTGTGCAGGCGGCCTTATATAGTGTGGGGCGTGTTCTAAACCCCCTGAGCCATAATTGGCCAAAGCCACCCTGGCTTTGGCCAATTACAGCTCTCTCTACTGACGGCGCTGTGATTGGCCAAGCATGCGGGTTATAGTGCATGCTTGGCCAATCATCAGCCAGCAATGCACTGTGATGCCGCATCGAATTATGGGCCTTGACGCGCCACACGAATTTGGTGCGAACGGCCCATATCGTTCGCAATTCGGTGAACGATCGAACAGCCGATGTTCGAGTCGAACATGGGTTCGACTCGAACACCAAGCTCATCCCTATTATTGATGTTGAATTTCATTGGGGGACAATGTTATTTTTTTTTATATAAAGAACTTTTCTATAGTGCCTGTATTTATATTTACAATTGACAATTTGTTTTGTGAATTGTGAACCATAACTCGTGAATTATTTCACTCGGTATCCCCAACAAATTGTTTACAACTTTAAACAAACCAATACAAGTTTGTCACTTAGTGGCGATAATAACATTGCTGCTAAATGATTGACTTCTGGCAGCTTCAGCCAGAAAGTGGGCTCACTTATACAGTATGACTAATTTGTTTGCCTGATTGTAAGACTGTGAAAAGGTTGAGTTCATTTTGAACATAAACTAAACCACAGGATCATCCCTATCTGGACCCAGCCATTTTCCCACCTTCCATTACAAATTTTTATTGAACATTATTTACATTTTACTTTTTTTATCATTTTTTTTTATCCAACAAAATTTTATCAATTTCGCAGAAGTGTAGTACGTACATTGTCTTTGATGCAATATGGGTTAGTTCCATGCATCTTAACCACAATGATAAGCAACAACAAGCCATCTCAGCAGTTTCACGTTGTCTACGGTATTGTTTCTCTTTGCCCATCGTTCACCCAACATTTATTCCCAGTAGTCTGTCAGCCACTAGTTCCACCGGGGCTAGTCCCAGCACATCCATCCACGGTGCCCACAATTTCTCAAACTTACCGTATTTATCGGCGTATAACACGCGCCGGCGTATAACACGCACCCCAAGTTTAGGAGGGAATTTTAAGGAAAAAAACTTTTAGGAGGAAAGTTTAAGGAAAAAAACTTACATTTAAATGCCCATCAATGCAGCCTCATCAGTGTCCATCTGCAGCCTTGTCAGTGTCCATCTGTAGTGTTGTCCCTGGTTGCAGCATTGTCCCCCATTGTAGCATTGTCCCCCGCTGCAGCCTTGTCCCCCATTGCAGCCTTGTCCCCATTGCAGCCTTGTCCCCCATTGCAGCCTTGTCCCCCATTGCAGCCTTGTCCCCCATTGCAGCCTTGTCCCCCATTGCAGCCTTGCCCCCCATTGTAGCCTTGTTAGTGTCCATCTGTAGTCTGTGCATCTTTGAAAATGGCGCCGCCGTTCTCGGCCGCTTTCGGCCATTCTCGGCGGCTCTCGGCCACTTTTGGCCATTCTCGGACGCTCTCGGATGCTCTTGGACGCACTCAGCTTTCGGCGGCTCCCGCGGGACTGTGAGAGGGGCAGAGAATGGCCGAAAGCGGCCGAGAATTGCCGAAAGTGGCCGAGAGCTGCCGAGAATGGCCGAAGGTGGGCGAGAGCCGCCGAGAATGGCCGAAAGTGGCCGAGAACGGCTGCGCCATTTTCAAAGCCGCCGAGAAAAGCTAAAAGCCACTGAGAGCGGCCGAAAAGCTTGCAATCGGCGAGGGATTGGCGTATAACACGCACCCACAATTTTTCCCTGATTTTCAGGGGAAAAAAGTGCGTGTTATACGCCGATAAATACGGTATGTGCACTTCCTCTGTGCTGGTATACCAGCTTTTCTTTTATTACTGTACCAATGTTGTCAATCCATTCTTTTATGGTTGGGGGAGCCTCAGACTTCCAGTGTATCTGCGGCTGCGGAAAATGGTGTTTACTATTCGGAATATCTTCAAGGGGATAACCATGGGGGTGTTATGGAGAAAATACAGTAGCTGTGGCATGAGTATCATCTTTATTAGATTCACTCTGCCCACAACAGACAGGATGAGGAAGTTCCAAGTTTTAACCCTTTCCCTAAACCACTGGAGAAGGGGGAGATATTTAGGTGAATATAGTCCCTCGGCCTAGATGTGATCTGAATACTGATGAATATTATTAATATCTAAATATTCTTGTATCTCAGAGGCGCTTCTGAATGAATAGCATTGATAGCCAAACTGACTTAAAACAAAGTGTGAGTTTATTGTCACACAATTGGCATCATAAATACAATGTAAAAATATAATAGTTCAGTTCAATGTAGGTAAAAATATATGAAATAGAATAAAAAGTTATAAAGCTATAATAAGCTTATGAAAGCATGTGTGCTTCATGGCTGCTGTGCTGTCTTTGTGTCGTCCAAGAAGAAACAGGAAATGACGTTCTTAGACTTCTGGCAGAATTCAGCTGTGCCCACTTGTCAAAGTGTCTAGTGAACATGTCAGTTTCATCCTAGTAGCTGTGTGTGTGTGTCTGTGTGTGTGTGTCTGTCTGTGTCTCTGTGTCCTTCAATATGGAAGCATTGGCTTTATATGTTACATGTGAACGTGTGAACGTCATAACCTCACACCAACTTAGAACCTTGTATGGCACATATTCATTTCTGCTAGCTTCAGTATGCACTCATAGTCATATATGGCATACGATTGACAAGCCCACATGCAACACTCCATACTTGAAGTAATATGCTGATCATGTAATGTCATATAACCAAACATCTATATAATATGAACACATATTATCAACTTTACATTAAGTAACTATATACTAGTACTTATTAATATGACTGGAACTACAAACTAACTTAACTTAACAGGATATAATCCACAATGTATATTCCTTTAGCTACGTGGACACGTGTCTATTTTCGTCTTCTCATGACATTCTACACCAAGATACCTTAAATGTCATACTCAAATTGGCTACACCAGAAAAATCCAGCAATGCTCAGCTTTAGGAGAAGAATCATGTCAAATCTATTGATCAAGGTCATTCACACATACTCTATTTATCATGATTAATCATAAAACCAAATATGTTTTGCAAGCTTGCCATGAATATAATATAACACCTATAAGTGCCGAATTATGAATTTGGAATAATATTCTAACAATCCCCCCTGAATTATGATTAATCATATCAAAATATTCTAATACATTCAAAACATCATTCATGTCACATTTACACATCCTTGTATCAAATGATTGACACAATATTCCTCAGAACTGAAACAGCTAGAAATAACTCTCCTTTCTAATCACTTTTTTCTTTACTTTAACTCCTCTTAGATCTATCTATTCAAAATCTTAAAAAAATGATATAGAATTTAAAAATGTATAACATAATGATGACTCATATCTATAATTACTAATATTAATAATAATAACAATAGTTATTATTATGTAAAAGATCTAACATTTCTATGGTCGGTATTTGCTCACCGGTCATACATAGCAATAATTGTCGCAGTCTATCTGTCGCATCATTTTGTTTTTCCTGACCTTCGTCATCAATAACAGGTGTGTTAGTTCGTTTAGCGAAATTAACAGGAACCCACAACTGAAATATGTAATTGCGTTGATCATTTGACAGATTAAAACGATCCGCAAACATTTCAAATAAATCCCAATTGGAAAATACAGTTGCCTCAGTGTCATAAATAGGAAAATCTTTTAAAACTTTCATAAGTTGGTCATGTATTTGCAACTTTAGTTTTGCAGTTCTACATAATAAGTTTTTATGTTTCATTTCTTTTTCATCAGTAGCATCAACATTCTCCATATCCGAACTTTCCGGAATATAAGAGGATTGTTGCTTACATTTGGATTCAGTCTTTTTGTCATCTGTAGTTATTACAGCAATCTGTGTCAATCTACTGTCATTCTGAAGTTTTTTCAAAAGGTTTGTTTTGGAGTCAATTTGTTCCTCAAGATTCTCTATATAATTACAAAAAATCTCACAGTTTGGACAATTAAGAGAATCTTGGGACACATTTTCATGTATTCCTGTGTTCTGTACATTGTTAGTTTCTGTCTGCTTTAGTGTACACACATTTTTAGCAGGTAAATCAACATTAATAATCATTTTGTTAAATATTCTCACTAAGCTTAAAACATTATTTATTTTCTTACGTAATTTATGTACAGTGAACCTGGATTTATCAATCTGTGTATTGGCATTTAAGCATTCATTGTACATATATCTCCACAAGTGACTGTCATTTGGATATAAAGACACATCTTTAAACTCTAGCTTGCTTTCTCTCGCTATTTCATCAATAAATTCCATAACTTTTACTCACCGTATTTAGAAGAATTTCTCATCTTCAACCGTCTGTTGCTGGACTGTTGTCCACATCTGATGCAACACAAACGCCTCTTGGTTGATAGGTTCTGAACCGTCTTTTTTTCTCGAGACTTGAATATTCGCAAAACTGCGCTAATCTCTCCCCCCTCAGCAAGGATCGAGATTTCCGTAAAAATTGAGAAATGACGGCAGTTGCTGGCTCGCCAAAATGATGAATATTATTAATATCTAAATATTCTTGTATCTCAGAGGCACTTCTGGATGAATAGCATTGATAGCCAAACTGACTTAAAACAAAGTGTGAGTTTATTGTCACACAATTGGCATCATAAATACAATGTAAAAATATAATAGTTCAGTTCAATGTAGGTAAAAATATATGAAATAGAATAAAAAGTTATAAAGCTATAATAAGCTTATGAAAGCATGTGTGCTTCATGGCTGCTGTGCTGTCTTTGTGTCGTCCAAGAAGAAACAGGAAATGACGTTCTTAGACTTCTGGCAGAATTCAGCTGTGCCCACTTGTCAAAGTGTCTAGTGAACATGTCAGTTTCATCCTAGTAGCTGTGTGTGTGTGTCTGTGTGTGTGTGTCTGTCTGTGTCTCTGTGTCCTTCAATATGGAAGCATTGGCTTTATATACTACATGTGAACGTGTGAACGTCATAACCTCACACCAACTTAGAACCTTGTATGGCACATATACATTTCTGCTAGCTTCAGTATGCACTCATAGTCATATATGGCATACTATATACTAGTAACTATAAGTAACTATATACTAGTACTTATTAATATGACTGGAACTACAAACTAACCTAACTTAGCAGGATATAATCCACAATGTATATTCCTTTAGCTACGTGGACACGTGTCTATTTTCGTCTTCTCATGACATTCTACACCAAGATACCTTAAATGTCATACTCAAATTGGCTACACCAGAAAAATCCACCAATGCTCAGCTTTAGGAGAAGAATCATGTCAAATCTATTGATCAAGGTCATTCACACATACTCTATTTATCATGATTAATCATAAAACCAAATATGTTTTGCAAGCTTGCCATGAATATAATATAACACCTATAAGTGCCGAATTATGAATTTGGAATAATATTCAAACAAATACTCAAGTATTTAAAGAAGGTGGTAATAGATATAGGACATGAGGTATTCACTGTCTGTGTGTCATCCCCGTCCAGTAGGAGTAGAGCGAATTTTGACCAGTCTACAGTACACCGCAAAATCCACTGAATCTGGATATGGTCGAAATTACCTCCCGAAGGGAAAGGTCCGTGTTTCCTAGCAGAAACAAGGTGTCATCAGCATATAACATGACTTTTTCCTACATGTTGCCATAGCAGAAACCTGTGATGTGCTGATTGGCCCTAATCTTAATTGCCAGTGGTTCAATAGCTAGCGCAAAGAGAAGGGGGGAAAAAAAGGCATCCCTGCCTAGTTCCCCTCCTCAATGCGAACCCCCGACACAAGGAGCCGAAGGCCCTGATAGTGGCCTGTGGTTGACTGTAGAGAAGTTTTACCCATGAGATATAATATGGGCCAAACCCAAATTTCTGTAGTATCGACCATAGATAGTTCCAGTCTATACTGTCAAGCACCTTCGCGGTGTCCAACGATAGTAGCGCCCTACTGCCCATGTTATCCACCTGTGGCTGAATATTTAGGAACCGCCTTCTCAAGTTAATGGTCGTGGATTTATTGGGCATTAAACCGGGTCATCATGCACAATCGATTTTATCACACCATTCACCTGGATCGCCAACATCTTAGCTAATATCTTGACGTCACTCTGTAGCAATGAAATCGGGCAATATGCCCCTCGATCTACTGGGTCCTTACCAGGTTTGAGCAATAAAATGATGTTCGCTTTGGACATTGAGGGGGGAAGAAACCCTCCCTCTCATGATTCATTAAAGCCTTTTAGCACATGCAGCAATAGCTCATCAGAGTAATGTTTATACACCTCCATGGGGATCCCATCTTCCCCTGGAGCTTTGCAATTGGGGAAGGTGCTAACTGCAACTTGTAGCTCTTCTACAGTGAGTGGGGCCTCTATATCTGCTCGCTGACCCTCGGTCAATTCAGGGAAATCAACATGACTCAGGTACAGATCTAAGTCTTCTTGGGTGTATGCTGTGCCAGGGCTGTATAGAGTCTCATAAAAACTAGTGAGTTCCTGCATGATCATCTCAGGCTGGCGTACTAAGCTGCCCGCCCTGGGCTGGATAGCTTTTATGGCAGGCGACCTTTGGTGAGAGCTCACAATCTGTGCCAAAGTCTGGGCGGACTTTTTTCTCCCCCTCCTCAAAGAACGCCCACTTTGCAAAGAACCTCTTCTTTTTGGCCAAGGAGGAGCGCAAATGCTGATAGGCAGATAGGGCCGCCTGCCAGGCCTCCCTGGCCAAGTCAGAGGGGCTTGTAATGTACAGTTGCTCCATTGCCTGAACCCGGGATTCCATCTTCACGTTAAGAGCAGAGGAGGCATGTTTAACTTTGTTCATTTCAGCTACCAGTAATCCCCTCAAGAATGCCTTGAAGGCATCCCATTGCAGTACAATTGAGTCATTATGATCCTGGGTGTCGAAGAACTCATGCATGCTCCCCACTATCCCCTCATGTGAGTGGAACAGCTTCAGCCAGAAGGTATTAAACTTCCAGGGGGCTCTAGGTAACATAGCCAGTGGAGCTCCTAGGATCTGTATCACTAGTGGAGAGTGATCCGATACACTATGGGGTCTATGCATCATATCAGCCACAAACGGGAGCATGCTCAAGTTACCCACCCCCAGGTCAATTCTAGATAAACAGCTGTGTGATTTGGAGAAACAGGTAAACTGTCTGACCCCCGGATTGTGGTGCCGGCAGATATCCACCCAATCCACCTCTTGCAACAACCGCACCAGGGGAGTTTCCCTGGAGAGGGCAGGGGGCCTAGGGCTCGGGTGTCTATCCTAGACTGGGTTCAAACAGCAATTGAAATCTCAGATCACGAGCAATGGTACATCAGACCTGCCATCCAGGAATGCGAGCAGGAGTCTAAGCATCGTTGCCGTGAATGACGGAGGGATGTAAATACATGCTAACACACATGACAATGTATTAAGTCTACAGTGAATAAAGACATAGCGTCCTTCTGTGTCTATGACACTGTCCAATTTCTGGTAGTCAGGGCTACATGGATCAACACACTCACCTCCCTGGAGTAAGAGGTATGTGTGGAATGGTAGACCTTCCCCACCCACGAGTACCGTAAAAAGCTCACTGTCTCTGCTGTCAAGTGGATTTCCTGGAAGCAAAGTATCCCGGGAACAAATTTCTTCAGGCACATAAGGATCATAGATAGTGTGTTTTAAAGGATAGTGCAGTCCTCTTATGTTCCAAGAAACTATGGGAACCTTTGCCATGTATACAGGTAAATAAAGTCAAAAGGCAGGATGAGTATGGATTCAAGTGTGCAAGGGTTCCCCTCTGCAAGGGCAGTGTTACCCCCTGCCTGGTTGGGCTCATTATGGGTGACTGGGCATGCATAGACTTAAAGCATGTTTTTTCTGCTGTGTTCCGCTTTTGGTAAACTGCTACTGATGAAAAAAAGATGTTCCATAATTGTAAACCAACCTGGTCTGTGAACTTCGCACACTGCCAACAGGGCAACTTTAACACTCTCAGCGACATTCCGTCACACGATTTTGTCCAAGTTCAACTTTCGTAAAAATTCAACATTCCATCCAATTCGCTCTCCTTATATTCTGTAGCGATATTTTGTCCCCTAGCCAGAGAAAAGCTTTCTAACATATTGAAGGGGATCCCTCCTAATCAAGGGTCACAAACATTACTGCTGACTTTGCATGGTGCGTGCCCCCAGGCATACTCACAGTTCAGGTATCAGTCCTCTTCCTCATGTACTTGTCATTTTAAGGTCTGCTCGTTGCATTCCAGCCACAAAGAAGCCTCCTTGGCAGATTCAAAAAACTGCATTTGGTCTCTCACAGCTATCCGTAGCTTTGCAGGGTACAGCATGGCATAGGGCAGTGGCAGGAGCCGCAGCCGGCGTTTGACATCGGTAAATTTGGCCCTGCATCTCTGGACTTCCGCCAAAAAATCCGGGTAGAAAGACACCCTGGCTCCATTGTGTTGAATATTTCCCGCTCCCGTGCTTGACGCCGCACTGCTTCTCTGTCGTGGTAATGGAGTATTCTCGCTAAGATGGATCTGGGAGGTCCCCCTGGCCGGAGTGGGCGTGACGGCACTCTTTGAGCATGCTCCACCGCAAAGAAGGTTGAAAAGAAAATTTGACCAGCCAGTTCTCCACATATGTAGTGGGGTCTCTGCCTTCCACCCGCTCTGGGAGACCCACTATGTGCACATTGTTTCATCTTAGATGATTCTCCATACCTTCTGCTCGATTGTTTGCTTCTCAGGCAAGCTGTAGCTGTCCTAGGCCATGGGCGGTATCTGGTCCTCCACCTCACTAACCCTGCTCTCCACAGACGTGGTGCGTTCACAGATCGTTTGCACGTCTTGCCTCAGTAGTGACATATCTTCTCTTAAACCCCCAGACTGCTCCTTTAAGGTATTAACAGATGCTGTACAGTTGTTTACAACCCTGAGGATGCCTGCCAGGGTGGGTTGCACTGTGTCCTGTACTTCTGGGCCATGTAGTTCCCCTGTCATGGGATCTGCCTGTTCCCTCTCATCTTCCCCCCAGTGATCAGGGATAATGGCTGCCTGCATGTCTGACTGCTTTTGCTGTGTCTCCTCAGAGCGGGATGGCTGCTCCATCCCCAGGGCCCCAGACATCTATTGGGCGTAATAAACCATGTCCTTAGGGGCCTCTTTACTCAGTGGTTGTTCAGCTTACTTGTTTTGGGTCCCTGGTCCTTCATCTTATCCTGGCCATGAGGTGTGCCCTTCACTGAGAGCGCAGTGGCACCATCTTGGAGCTCCAGACCCGCAATCTCTGCCTGTCCTTTTTGGGTCATTCCTCTTGTGCAGAGGGCTGGCGGAGGTTCCACAGGGGTCTCTGGGGTACAGTCCTGCTGCATAGGTTGTTGTGGAGTCAGTTGGACGGCTGGGGGAGGATTGGTTACTGGATTAATGCCGGGAGCTGTGGGAGATGCTTCCTTTCACATGCCTGTCTTGGCCACGCCCCCCAACTTTTTAATCATTTAAATCTCTTAATTTTTTTAAATTATCCTTTATTTCAATTTCATAAGGCCATCCCCACTCTTATCAAGCAAATATGTGTAGAGATGGCAAGGCTGTAACTAATATGCTTACACGCCATCCCTATGGACTATTGGGTGCAAAGGTTGTTGTAACACTGACTGGAGGTGACCCAATATGTGCTCAAGGTACTATCCTGCCCAGTTACATGTTTATGTTAGAGAAAGTCTTCAGCAAAGCAGGGAGATTTGTGACTGAGAAGCTGAGTTAATAACACACGTCAGATTAATAAGACAAATAGGACAAATCTTAGGACTACCAAACACACAATAAAATCAGTATATTTATTTTATATACTGTATGTGAAACTATGTAATCACCAAACTTTTAATGGGTATATAGGGATACAGTAGTGGGTTGGAGTGCACCTAGGGTAAGGGCGTGTAAACTAAGTCATATTGCATGCAATATTTTGGTCACATTATCCATTGCAACCAAATAGCGCATGCGATAAAAAAAATTATTTAATTTTAAAATTTTAAAAAATAAGTGTGCGGTAAAAGCAAAATCCTTAAAGCATGCTATAAATTTGCATAGGAATTGGGATATGAAGCTAAAGTCAATTCACAAAAAAAACAAAAATCTTAATTATCTCATGACCTAAGCACTCAGTGATTAAAAAATGTACAAAATAAGCAACATTTAGGTTGTTAATAATGTGACAGCTCCCATTGAGGGCTATCAATTGTTTTTCTTATTTTATGGACATATAAGAAACTGTGTATTTGTATTTTTTTTATTGGTTTAGGTTTATGATACTCATTCAGTGCTTCACGAGTCTCCTGAGGAAACCATTGAATGGTAAAACATGTTGAGTGGAAACTACTGTACACACATTATGAGCACTTGAATTTTTTGATAATGGTTTTATAAAAAATGGGTTTTAAAAAAACTTTTTGTACTCACAATAAAAATGTTGTATTTTATTTAATTTCTCTGTTTTCCTATTGTTCTGTCTGGCACCTTAAAAATCCAATTTATATATCTCCAAAATATTCTGTGCATCTTTGGGATGTGGTGCCTCATCCACAGATCCTAGACTGATATAAAATATTCCTCCAAAAATACCAATATATAGTTGGCATCCTTGAAGACAATTAAACTTATATTCTGCTAAAACCAATGTGGATCCATATAGATGAAAATGTTATTTTTCTAGTACAGATTATAAAATGGTAGAGCTAACAAACATTTGACAAATGTCAGAATATCATTGAGTTTTGTCAGATGTATTCATATCTGAAAGCCTGTCGGGGAACATTAAATTAGGCTAGTTAATAAATATACATTTTTTCTTTTTATTTCAATTAACTTTGTATTTAGAAATAGTATGCCTCTATAATGTAAAACATAAATTACTTTAGAGATCACCTCAGAGTTTCATCATTGTTGGGCTGATGTAAGCATTTATAGCTCAGAACGCCACAGAATGGTAGAACTATCTCCATGCTGGAGGTTATAAAAAGTAATTCATAGGCACCGAACCAAAGTGATAAGATGAATGAAAATGATTGGACGTATCACAATTGGCACGGTTTGCCTTGATTCACACAGAATAATAAAAGTTAGCTCACTTATATATTATATTATATTATATTATATTATATTATATTATACTATCAATAGATGATTGACCAGATCAATATAGTATGTCATCAGTTAGGACTGCCAGTTTTCTGCTTATAAATTAAATAAGGACTGTATTTTTCAGATCATTTGTGTCTAACATTGACCACAGGCTGCTGCCCTACAGACACCAACAAGGGCTCATATAGCGGGGAATTGCTTCTTGATTTAATGTAATTGCAGAATCTCACCTTTGGAGCCCACTAGAGTGATTTTGTGTTTGGATTACTTTCTGTTACCTTGGTGATGCCTTATCAAATGGGTGAGCATGCACTGGCATGAATGGTTGTGTGCCTGTTGCCAACCAGCTCTGTGTTTTTCTGCAACACTGACAACATGGTGATGTAATTGAAATACAGTACATGGCTTTTTTGCCATCTAGGCAACAAACAGATAGAAGCCCATGTTAAAGCTCCAATTTGGGTGGCTGAACTAGACTTTGTATAGGAGGTTGTGTATCTCAACAAGCACCAGTCATTGCTTTTGTTACTTAAGCCTCATACACACTACTAGTTTTTGTTTGTCTTAAATCCAGCGGGTTGAACAAAAAAAACTGACAACTCAGCTGCTAAACTAAAAAAGGAATGTTAGTAAGGCGATCTCCCCTGCTGTGTTATTGTGTTCTGACAGGGGGTCACCCCCCGCCAGAACACTCCGGTCACTCCTGGCAGATCTTTTTTGGTCATGACCCTTTGACAGACATACCCTTCTGTTGGACCGGCTGCTGTACACATGGGTCGAATTTTGGCTGGTTTCTATACTGGCTGATGCCGCCTGACATTCAGTCAGTGTGTACTAGGCTTTAGCTACTAATTTGTGGTGGAACTAGTTTGTCTTCTTCGACTCGAACATTGGGCTCACCCGTAGTCAAATTAAGTTCGACTTGAACATCGGGTGTTCACCCGTTCGCCGAATGTAGAACATTATGGGGCGTTCACAGGAAATTTGAGCACCCGCAGGGTGCCTTTGGCCAATCATGGTTTAGGGGTCAGAGTCCACGCCCCACACTATGTTAGGCTGCATAGTGGCTGTACATAGTTGTATAAATGAGAGCAGCACAATTACATTTGTAAAGGAAAAAATGTCATTTAAAACTGCTTGCGGCTGTAATGGATCCTGGAAATATAGATAAAAATAATTCAAATAAACATCATTGGTTTCCCCCCCCCCAGTCAATTACCAGGCCCTTTGGGTCTGGTATGAATATTAAGGGAAATCCTGCACCAAAAAAAAAAAAATGGCGTTGGGTCCCCCCTAAAATCCATACAAGGCCCTTCAGGTCTGACATGGCTATTAAGGGGAACTTTGCACTATTTTTTTTTTAAATGGCGTGGGGGTCCCCCCCTTAAATCCATACCAGGCCCCTTAGGTCTGGATATTAAGAGGAACCCCACACCAAGATTTTAAAAAAATGGCGTGGGGGTCCCCCCAAGATCCATACCAGACCCTTATCCGAGCACACAATCTGGAAGGCCACAGGAAAAGGGGGGATGAGAGAGTGCCCCCTCCTGAACCATACCAGGCCACATGCCCTCATCATGGGGAGGGTGTATTGGGGTCCCCCCAAAACACCTTGTCCCCATGTTGATAGGGACAAGGGCCTCTTCCCCACAACCCTTGCCCGGTGGTTGTGGGGTCTGTGGGCAAGGGGCTTATCGGAAACTTGAAGCCCCCTTTAACAAGGGGACCCCCAGATCCCACCACCCCAGGTGAATGGGTATCAGGTACATTGTACCCCTACACATTCACCAAAAAAAGTGTCAAAAAAATAAAAAAGGCCAGCAGACTGTATGGGACAAGTCCTTTATTTAAAAAAAATGTAAAAAGTCCCACGATGTCCATTCATCTTCGATCACAGCACAGATGGACCGAGAAAAAAAAATGGAAAAACTCTGCCTCGATGGGAGGCGTCCTGCCGACTGCAGGTTTTTTGCGATGACAGCTGTTATATAGCTGACGGCGAGGCCACCCGGTGACGTAAACGGGTGACCCCACCCCCCTCTGATGTTATGTGATGTCACATGATGTCAGAAGGGGGCGTGGTCACCCGCTTACATCACTAGATGGCCCCGCCCTCAGCTATTTAATAGTTGTCAGCGCAAAAAGGCTGCAGTCGCGGGACATCTCCCATCGAGGCAGAGTTTTTCAGTTTTTTTTTTTCTCGGGTCGTCAGCGTTGTGATCAAAGACAGATTTACATTGCAGGACATTTTTTTTTAAATAAAGGACTTGTCTCAAACTGTCTCCTGTCATTTTTACTTTTTTGACACTTTTTTAATGAATGTGTAGGGGTATAATGTACCCCATACCCATTCACATGGGGGGCGGGATCTGGGGGTCCCCTTGTTAAAGCGGGCTTCCAGATTCCGATAAGCCCCTGTCCCTCAGACCCCACAACCACCGGGCAAGGGATGTGGGGAAGACGCCCTTGTCCCCATCAACATGGGGACAAGGTGTTTTGGGGTGACCCATTGATGAGGGCATGTGGCCTGGTACAGTTCAGGAGTGGACCCTCTCTTGTCCCTCCCCTTTTCCTGTGGCCTGCCAGGTTGTGTGCTTGGATAAGGGTCTGGTATGGATTTTGGGGGGACCCCAAGCCATTTTTTTCAATTTTGCCATGGGGTTTACCTTAAAATCCATACCAGACCTGAAGGGCCTGGTATGGATTTTGGTGGGGACCCATTTTTTTTTAAACTTTGGTGAAGGGTTTCCCATAATATCCATACCAGACCTGAAGGGCCTGGTATGGATTTTGGGTGAACTCCCCACGCATTTTTTTTAAATTTTGGTACAGGGTTCCCCTTAATATTCATACCAGACCCAAAGGGCCTGGTAATGGATGGGGGGGTCCCATGCCGTATTTTTCAATGATTTTTATCTATATTGCCAGTACCAGACAATACATTACAGCCATGAGCAGTTTTGTGTGAAATTCTTTTCCTTTAGAAATGTCATTTTGCCGTGGTACTGTTTGAAACATGGGAAAAATGTGTTACTTTACAGGCAGACTAAGGACACCCGCAGTCACGATATTTAAAGGACTATTTCATTTTTCACTTAGACTGCTTCCCGACCGCCTCACGCAGATATACTGCGGCACTGCGGCAGAAGGGCACGTACAGGCAGATTAACGTACCTGTACATTGCCCTTTAAGAGGCAGCTTGCACGCGCACCCGCCAGGAGCTCCGTGACCATGATTGTGGGTCCCGCTGACCTGATGTCCACAAGAATACCCGCGATCATCTCACTGTGAGGAAGCATGGGGAGATGCTAATGTAAACAAGCATCTCCCCGTTCTGCCTAATGACACTGTCACTGATCACAGCTCCCTGTGATCGGAAGCGGTGATCAGTGATGTGTCACACACAGCACCCCCCACAGTTAGAATCACTCCCTAGGACACACTTAACCCCTAAAGTGCCACCTAGTGGTTAACCCCTTCACTGTCAGTCACATTTACACAGTAATCAATGCATTTTTAATTGCACCGATCGCTGTATAAATGTGAACGGTCCCAAAATCGAGCCAAAAGTGCCCGATGTGTCCGTCATAATGTCGCAGTCATGGTAAAAATCGCTGATCGCCGCCATTACTAGTAAAAAAACATGATCAATAAAAATGCCATAAAACTATCCCCTTTTGTAGACACTATAACTTTTGCGAAAAAACAATCAATAAACGCTTATTGCGATTTTTTTTACTAAAAATATGTAGAAAAATACGTATCAGCCTAAACTGAGGAAAAAAATGTTTTTTTATATATTTTTTGGGGATATTTATTAAAGCAAAAAGTTAAAAATAATGCATTTTTTTTTTCAAAATTGACACTTTTTTGTTTATAGTGCAAAAAATAAAAACCGTAGAGGTGATCACATACCACCAAAAGAAAGCTCTATTTGTGGGGAAAAAAGGACGTCAATTTTGATTGGGTGCAACGTCGCACGACTGCGCAATTGTCGGTTAAACCGACGCAGTGCCGAATCGCAAAAAGTGCTCTGGTCAGAAAAGGGGTAAATCCTTCCGGGGCTGAAGTGGTTAAGCAATATTAAAATCACTGTTCCTGAAAAAAATGGTCATTTAAACATTTTTTTTTTGCATTAATACATGTCCCCTGGGGCAGGACCCAGGTCTCCAAACACTTGCATATAAGCCTTTAAAATGAGCACTTTTGATTTTTCATGTTTGTGTCCCATAGACTTTAATGGTGTTCGCATGTTCGCACAAATTTTTTGTCTGTTCGCAAGTTCTGGTGCGAACCGAATGGGGGGGGGGGGTGTTCAGCTTATCCTTATCTTTGACAACCACTGTCTAATAAAGCAGCAAGAGTGTTCCGGGGGGAGGTCTGTGCAGGGTTGCACAAAGGGAAGTGAGACAAAGTTCTAGGTTCTACCCTCAGTCCCTGCAACCAGTTATATAGAAATATATATTTATATTGCTATTAAGTGACAAATTGTTATAGCTTAGGGTATACAGTGCATCTGGACTATTCACAGTGCTTTTCTTTTTCCATATTTTATTATGTTATAGTCTTATTCCAAAATGGATTAAATTCATTATTTTCCTCAAAATTCTACAAACAATACCTCCTAATGACAACGTGAAAGAAGTTTGTTTGAAATCTTTGCAAATTTATTAAAAATAAAAAAAATCACATGTACATAAGTATTCACAGCCTTTGCCATGACACTCAAAATTGAGCTCAGGTGCACCCTGTTTCCACTGATCATCCTTGAGCTGTTTCTACAACTTGATTGGAATCCACCTGTGGTAAATTCAGTTGATTGGACATGATTACAGATACACACCTGTCTATATAAGGTCCCACAGTTAACAGTGCATGTCAGAGCACAAACCAAGCCATGAAGTCCAAGGAATTGTCTGTAGACCTCAGAGACAGGATCGCATAGAGGCACAGATCTGGCTACGGGTACAGAAAGATTTCTGCAGCATTAAAGGTCCCAGTGAGCACCATCATCATGGAAGAAGTTTGGAACCACCAGGACAAACTAAGTAATTATCGGAGAAGGGCCTTAGTCAGGGAGGTGAGTGACCAAGAACCCAATGGTCACTCTGACAGAGCTCCAGCATTTCTTTGTGGAGAGAGGAGAACCTTCCAGAAGAATGACCATCTCTGTGGCACTCAACCAATCAGGTCTGTATGGTAGAGTGGACACTTCTCAGTAAAAGGCACACGACAGCCCGCCTGAAGTTTGCCAAAAGGCACTTGAAGGACTCCCAGACAATGAGAAACAAAATTCTCTGGTCTGATGAAACAAAGACTGAACTCTTTGGCCTGAATGGCAAGTGTCATGTCTGGAGGAAACCAGGCACTGCTCATCTCCTGGCCAATTCCATCCCTACATTGAAGCATGGTGGTGCCAGCATCATGCTGTGGGGATGTTTTTTAGTGGCAGGAACTGGGAGGATTGAGGGAAAGCTGAATGCAGCAATGTACAGAGACATCCTTGATGAAAACCTGCTCCAGAGCACTCTGGACCTCAGAATGGGGCAAAGGTTCATCTTCCAACAGGACAACGACCATAAGCACACAGCCAAGATAACAAAGGAGTGGCTATGGGACAACTCTGTGAATGTACTTGAGTGGTCCAGTCAGAGCCCCGATTTGAACCCAATTGAACATCTCTAGAGAGATCTGAAAATGGCTGTGCACTGACGCACCCCATCCAACCTGATGGAGCTTGAGAGGTCCTGCAAAAAAGAATGGGAGAAACTGCCCCAAAAATAGGTGTAACAAGCTTGTAGCATCATTCTCAAAAACAAAACACTTGAGGCTGTAATTGATGCCAAAGGTGCTTCAACAAAGTATTGAGAAAAAGCTGTGAATATTTATGTAAATGGGATTTTTTTTGTTTTTTATTTTTAATAAATTTGCAAAGATTTCAAACAAACTTCTTTCACGTTGTCATTATGGGGTATTGTTTGTATAATTTTGAGGAAGATAATGCATTTTCATCCATTTTGGAATAAGGCTGTAACATAAAATTTGAAAAAAGCGCTGTGAATACTTTCCGGATGCTCTGTATAAACTCAAGGATTACAATTCCAAATAAGCTTTATATGTTAACCACTTGCCGACCGCCTCACACAGATATAGTGAGGCAGAATGGCATGGGCAGGGAGAGTAACGTATGGTTACGTTACCCCCCTCGCGGTGCCCAAGGTGGTGGTCATCGTTCCAGGAGCGATCTGTGCTGAGGGGGAGGCCACTGATTCATGACCACCCCTCGCGATCTCTCCTGGCAAATGAGAAGCTTCCTCTGCTTCTGTAATGTAAAAAGGAAGTGATGTCATCTCGCCTCGTGCAGCCTTTTCGTTCTGGCGCTGAGGAGAGAAGACATCCAAGTAAGTCTGCACCAACACTACACTAACAGTAGAACACATACAGTAGGTGACTGCGATATTGTGTTATCGGCGAGATTTGACACCTGTGAGCTCCGTTGTGGGAGCCAGCGCCAAGCTGGCTCGCTCATCGGGAAAGGAAAACAGTTTTTTTACTTTCACGAAGAGCGGCAAGCATTGCTAACAGGTGTCTGGTATGAATCATGAGGGGGAACGCTGCGCCAAATTTTAAATAAAAAACTGGCATGGGTTCCCCTTCAGGGGCATACCAGAAGGGTCTGGTATGGATTTTAAGGGGAACCCCCTACACCAAAAAAATGGCCTGGGGGTCCCCCCAAAATCCATACCAGACCCTTATCCAAGCACACAGCCTGGCCGGTCAGGAAAGGGGGTGGGGACGAGCAAGCGCCCCCCTCCTGAACTATACCAGGCCGCATGCCCTCAACATGTAAGGTGGGAGCTTTGGGGCAGGGGGGCACCCTGCGGCCCCCCCACCCCAAAGCACCTTGTCCCCATGTTGATGAGGACAAGGGCCTCCTCCCGACAACCCTGGCCATTGGTTGTCGGGGTCTGCGGGCGGAGGGCTTATCGGAATCCAGGAGCCCCCTTTAATAAGGGGGCCCCCAGATTCTGACCCACCCTATGTGAATGAGTATGGGGTACATTGTACCCCTACCCATTCACCTGGGGAACAAAAGCGTCAATAAAAAAGCACACTAAACAGGTTTTTAAAGTAATTTATTAGTCAGCTCGGGGGGTCTTCTTCCAACTTCAGGGTTCTTCTTCCAACTTCTCTGCTCTCTCCGGCCTCTTCTCCCGGTGTCCAGAACTTCCCCCACTCTCCAGCCTCTTCTCCCGGTGTCTGGTACTTCTCCCGCTCTCCGGTCTCTTCTCCCGGAGTCCGGTTCTTCTCCGGCTCTCTGGTTCTTCTGCCGGGCTCCTCCGCTATCTTCTGCTCTTTTGCTAGCGGTAGCCCGGTCTTCTCCATTGTCTTGTTCCCTCTTCTCTTCTTGCGATGTTGACACGACGCTCTCTCCCGCTGTAATGCTGTGTGCGAGGTGCGCGACCACTTATATAGGCATGGGGCATGGTCACCGGGTGATGTCACCAGGTGACCCCGCCTCTTATGATGTCACAGTCCCATCATGGCCCGGATCATGGATCTAAACGAATTGATATCTGATCAGATCTATACTAGCGTCCTCAGCAGTTTAGGGTTCCCAAAAACGCAGTGTTAGCGGGATCAGCCCAGATACCTGCTAGCATCTGTGTTTTGCCCCAGCTCAGCCCACCCAAGTGCAGTATCGATCGATCACTGTCACTACAAAACACTAAAAACACATAACTGCAGCATTCGCAGAGTCAGGCCTGATCCCTGCAATCGCTAACAGTTTTTTTGGTAGCGTTTGATACAAGCCTAGGAGCTTTTTTACTTGTGAGTCTCACTACTGTACCAGTAAATTTAGAGCCCAAAATGGGAAATCAAAGGTACAGTAATGAAGAGGCCTACACGTTTCTGAGCATGACAGATAGTGAAGAGGAAGTCACTCATCTGTCAGATTCAGGCTCAGAATACGATCCTGTAGACGACAGCGGCTCCATGGCAGATAGCTCTGATGACGGAGTTGTGGTTCCTGCCAAAGTCAGGCATACCAGACCCCGATCTTCTTCTGCTGTTGAGGTGCAAGCACCACAGGGCACTCGTATGGAGCAGAGAAGTACTAGTGCCGCTCATCCTTCTGGTGAACTGGCAAGCACCAACGGCCTAGTACATCCTGATCGTACATCCAGCACTGCAGTAACACTTGGTGACGTGGTGAGTCTCATAAGTGCAGGTCAAGCTGGCGAGGTGGCAAGCACAAGTAGTGTGCCACCAAGAAGACAAAGACAGGCCCTTTGTGCCCATAGTGCCCTTCCTGCTGCATTCGCCAATCCTAATTTGGAACCCACTACTTCTGAAGCACCCGTACTTCCCCCATTCACTGGCCAACCCGGCATTCAGGTGGAAACAGTTGATTTTACGTCACTTGATTTTTATTCACTGTTTTTCACGGAAGATCTCTATAGATCTATTGTGGACCAAAAGCAATTTGTATGCTGGTCAATACATTGCTGCTAATCCCCAGTCCTCCCTTTCCAGAGATTGGAAACCAATTACGGTTTCCGAATTAAAGATCTTTCTGTGCCTATCCTTCGACATAGGCATAATTAAAATTAGTATGTTGCGGTCATATTGGTCCACTGACCCATTTTACCATATGCCTGTGTTCTCTGCCTCCATGGCCAGGGCACAATACGAGCAGATTTTGCGGTTCATGCATTTCAACAACAATGAACTCTGTCGTCCTCGTGGAGACCCTGGATACGATCGGCTCTACAAAATTCGGCCCCTCGTAAACCACTTCAGCCAATGTTTTGCAGACTTGTTTACTCCACATCAAGTTTTCTTCATTGATGAGTCCCTGATTAAGTTTTCTGGCGGCTTGTCTTTCAAACAGTATCTTCCCAGCAAGCGTTCAAGATGCATAAGCTCTGTGACAGGGCCACAGGCTATACATGTAGTTTTATGGTTTACGAGGGAAGAGCCGCCAAACTGCCCAGATTACATAGGGAGCGCTGGCAAGATTGTGTGGGACTTGGTGTCACCCTTATTCGGAAAGGGGTACCATTTGTATGTGGACAATTATTAAATGAGCGTGCCACTTTTTAGTCACTTGTTTGATCTTCAGATTGGCGCATGTGGTACCATGCGATCTAATTGCCAGGGCTTACCCCAGAGGCTTGTAGATTCCCATCTTAGGCTGGGGGAGAGAGCTTGCTTGAAGTGTAATAACTTGCTCGCTGTGAAGTGGAGGGATAATAAGAATGTTTTCGTTCTTTCCTCAATTCATGCAGACACGATGGTCCAAATTCCTACGGCGACTGGTGTTGTGGAGAACCCCCTCTGTGTCCATGAATATAACCAAAATATGGGAGGGGTGGACCTCAACGACCAGTTGCTGGCGTTGTACCTAGTTGCCCGTAAGGCCAGACGCTGGTATAAAAAAGTGTCTGCATACTTATTTAAATTGGCTTTGCTGAACGCTCATGTGCTATACAGAGCTTCAGGATGGACTGGATCCTTCCTTAAATTCCAGGAAGAGATCGTCATAGCCCTTCTGTTTCCCGACGGTGCTCCACTCCACCTTCCCAATCCAAATGCAGTAAGCCGGCTGCATGAGAGGAGTTTTCCTTATGTCCTCCTGAGTACCCCTACTCAACGAGCCCCCCAAAGAAATTGTCGTGTCTGCAGCAAGCACAGATATAGGCATGACACACGCTATTTTGTCCCTCCTGTCCTGACAATCCTGGTCTTTGCATTGGTGAATGTTTTAAATGCTACCATACAGTAGTTAAGTATTAGCATAGGGTACAGCACTACACAGACTAGGACACACTTTCACAGGGTCTCTCAAGATGCCATCGCATTTTGAGAGACCCGAACCTGGAACCGTTTCAGTTACAACCATTACAGTTACTAAAAAAAAGTGTAAAAAAAAAAAAAAAAAGCACAAAAAAATATATAAAATAAAAAAAACAAAAATAGTTGTAGTTTTTTTGTTCTCTCTCTCTCTCTATTCTCTCTCTATTGTTCTGCTCTTTTTTACTGTATTCTATTCTGCAATGTTTTATTGTTATTATGTTTTATCATATTTGCTTTTCAGGTATGTAATTTTTTTATACTTTACTGTTTACTGTGTTTTATTGTTAACCATTTTTTTGTTTTCAGGTACGCCATTCAGTTGCAGCGCGGATTTATTTATCTTGACAGCAACAGCGTTTGCTCCTACGATACATAAAGCCGTGACTCCAGTGCTGTATGAGGTGATTTCACCACCACAGTTAAAAAAAAGAACATATATGCCGAAGCATGGGGGCAGCAGGGGTGGAGGAGCGATTTGCTCCTAACTTTTGGGGCGGATGCCCCCATGCTTCGACATATATATGTTTTAGGCACAGATTGCGTTAAAAAATGTTTTATTTTATACCATGTTTTTTTTTAAATTTGCTTTATGGTATGGTATGGTATGTCTTACTGTTATACTGTAATGTTACCTTGTTTTATTGTTTTTTTTTTTTATCTCAATCATTTTTTTTATTGCACACATGCCAATAAAATTATAACAATACAAGGCAAAAGCCAGGTCAACCCATACAGGGGCTATGTCTGGCAAGAAAGGAGGAGCATAGTTTCAATCATTCACATTATATTGTACAGCAAAACATGGTATAAAGTGTGTGGTTTATGTAGTCCTATTCTCGTGTTCCCGCCCTTCCTCCATACAAAATCATATCTCTATTGCTAGTTCATTCCTCCCTTTCCCTTCATTTTGTTCCAACCCTCCCCTCCACCCCTCCCCACCCCACCTCCCCTCCGTCACAGCAGATCTTTCATATTGCCTTTGATGGTTCTTGCACCACCTGTACAACTACCGCAGGTTTCCCTCCTATCCAATGTTCTTATTTATCTGATTTTGTTGTCATTAATTTTACAAGCCAACTTCCTATTCCTCCTTCTTCTCCCCCCCCTGTGTACTTACTCTCGCTTTCCTTCCCCTCGGGTATCTCAGTCTCGTTCTTCCTCTCTACGTCACCCACCCCTGATCACTACATCTGAAGCCTTTCTATTATCAATTGATGTGGGGCCAGGTCCGCATCCCCCAGCCATGGGTGCCATATCTTGTTAAATTTACTCCGATCGCTTCTACGGGCGTACGCCAGTCGTTCTCTAGGGAGAAACGAGTTAACGTAGGCAATCCATTGCTTAACTGTAGGGACAGTTGGAGCCATCCAGTACTTTGCAATAAGTTTCCTGGCGAGATACATCAGTCTAGATAACATGAAGTACTTTCCTCCCGGGTACATCTTTCCACTTATAGCTCCGAGCAGGTATACGGTCGGATTAAGGGGGATGTGAACCCGCGCCACCCTGGAAATATGTTGGGAAACCTCATCCCAGTACCTATGCAGCTTTGGGCACCTCCAAATTAAATGAATAAAGTCCCCTCTGTGTACCTTACACTTGGGGCACAGTGGGGAGTCTCCTCGACCCCATTTATAAAGCTGTACTGATGTCCTATAGGCCCTATGAAGAATGAATAATTGTGACAGTCTTTGGGTTGCGGAGAGTGACACCACTGGAATAGCCTCGAGCGCCATTTCCCATTGTTTTTCATCTATTTCTCCTATGTCCTCTACCCATTTATTTCGGCACTTTAACAGTGTATGAACCTGGGTTGACTTCAGCAACTCCTTATATATTTTGGATATTAACCCTTTCCTTGTATCTGCCAAAAAGATCTCATTCAAAAGTGAAGCTGCCGGTGTTGTCTGGGAGTGCGTTATTTGTTGTGCCTGTATCGCATGGCGCAATTGGAGGTACTGGAAAAAGCCCCTCGGGTTCAAATGGAATTCCCTACATAATTGTTCGTATGTCTTCAACACCTCTCCCTCATATAGTTGTGGGAAGAACTGAATCCCCTTTTCTTGCCATTGTGTGAACCCCTGTAGTCCCTGGATCTCAGAGTATCTACTATTGTGCCAGATCGGCGTAAATGAAAGCACGCCTGTTATCTTTAAGATTTTCCGAACCTCACCCCATACTTTTTTAAAAAGCGTACTTATTGGCAAGTCCATTTCCAGGTGAGAGGCCGCTTCTAGTGTGGGTTCCATCATGGTCACCAATTGGTATGTAGGGTCCTCATTTCCCTTTCGACCCCATCCTGCCATTTGTTGAAATTGTGATGCCAAGAAATATAGCCTAGAATTGGGTATTGCAAGCCCTCCTCTATCCTTTTCGTATTGCAATGTTTCTAGGCTAATTCTAGGTGTCTTTTTTTTCCATATCAATTCCCTCATTAGTGTGTCAATTTGCTTAAACCATTTTTTTGGTATCCATGTCGGAGAGTTGTGGAAAACGTATAATTGTTGGGGTGCCCATACCATTTTTATTAGGTTTGCTCGTCCTATAACTGATAGGGGGAGCCTACACCAGCTGTTGCTTTTTTGTTTCTGCCTAGAGAGCAGTGGTTCCAGGTTCAGCCGGAGGTACTCAGCCGGGTTTGGGGACACCATCACTCCCAGGTACTTAAAACTGTCAACTATTGTTATTTGTTCCGTTCCCACTGGTAGTCGGTCCCTCTGCTGGTCTATGGGCATTAGCGTTGATTTTGACCAGTTAATGACAAAGCCTGAGAAGGTGCCATATTCTCTCACTATCTCCATTACTGCCCGCAAGGATGAGGTCATGTCGCCCAGAGATATAAGTGCATCGTCTGCATATAAAGATATTTTTTCTTCTCTCTGATGTCTACGGAACCCCACCACCTCCATTGAATTCCGGATCTTTATAGCTAGAGGCTCTATTGCCAGGGCAAACAGTAATGGAGACAATGGGCAACCCTGTCTCGTCCCCCTATGCAATTCAAATGGAGGCGAAAGGTCACCATTAATACGTATTCTGGCTCTAGGTTTAAAATAGAGTATCTCTACCCAAGCTACAAACCTGCTTCCCAACCCGAATCTTTTCAGTGTTTCCATGAGGTAGGGCCATTCCACACTGTCGAACGCTTTTGAGGCGTCGAGAGATAGAATGGCCCTACTCCCCGGATTGTCCACTGGCATCTGAAGGTTCATGTAGAGCCTCCTTATATTATCTGATGTAGATCGGGTAGGTATAAAGCCAGACTGATCACGATGGACCAACCTGCTAATCACTCGAGATAGCCTATTGGCCAGGACACTTGCGAACAATTTAACATCCGCGTTTAATAGCGAGATTGGACGATATGAGTCTAATAGAAGATTATCTTTCCCAGGCTTTAAAATTACTGTTATTATTGCCTCACGCATACTATCCGGTAGATAACCCAGTTCCTCAGCCTCCCTTATAGCCTGCAGTAGTGATGGTAAGAGGTCCTCTCTATAGTGGGAGTATACCTCTGCCGGAATCCCGTCTGGGCCTGGTGATTTATGGCGACCTGTCCCCTCCAGTGCTTCTCTTAATTCCACTAATGTGATTGGGCAGTTCAACAGTTCCCTGTCCGCCTCCGACAATTGCGGGAGCGGACAGGACTGCAAAAACTGCAACAGCTCAAGCGGGTTGTATCTAGTTTTGCTAGAATACAAGTCCCCGTAGAACTGCTGGAAGCTGCTCAAGATGTCTGAACTACGGGTCTGCCTCTCCCCGGATTTAGCCCTCACAGCCAGGATAGTAGTGGGATCTCTTTGCTCTCTGGCTATAAGGGCTAGAAGGCGGCCAGTATTTTCCCCCTCTTCAAAATAACTCTGTTGTTGAAAGTATCTTCTCTTCTCTGCTGCTGATAACCAAACCGAGCTATATATCGCTTGTACCTCTCTCCAGGATTCTTGATTAGATTTTGATGGGTCTCTTATCAAAACCTGTTCCCTTTCTATCAGTTCTTCCCGTACCTTGTTTTCCCATTCCCTGGAGCGTGTTTTAATTCCCGCAATTTCTTTAATAAGACATCCCCTCAAGAATGCCTTAAGTGTATCCCATATTACCATGGCGCTAGCAGACCCCCTATTAAATTGCAGGAACTCCCGTAGCGCCTCTCTTATATTATCTATTTGGGGAAACAGAGACAACCAGTAGGGGTTCACCTTCCATAATTGTCGCCCCAGCTTTCCAGTGGTGCCTAACCGCACCCAGAATGGGGAGTGGTCAGATAATAGGCGTGGCTCATACGCTGAGTCCTCCACTAACTGCAGGAGTGCCTCATTTCCTAAACCCAGGTCGATACGGGAGAGGACCTCATGTGTTGCAGAATAACATGAATAACATCTGTCCTCTTTGTGTCTCTCTCTCCATACATCCCGGAGTCCTATTTCCATAAGCAGGGCTGCAAAGGCAGTCTTGCCAGTTGTCTGTTTCATAGTTCTAGATGTCAGAGACATTCTATCCTGGCAGTTGTCTAAGATATTATTGTAGTCACCCAATGCTAGTACCGGGACATCCGGGTATGAGGCTATGAATTGTGATAGACACCCGAGTGAAGCTGGTGAGAATGGTGGTGGAATGTATATTGATGCAATTATGCACGTTAAACCGGTAATTTTACATAGCAAGAAGACAAATCTTCCCTCCCTGTCCACCCTCTGTTCCATGCACTCAAAGGAGACACCCGAGGAGATCACTATACTGACTCCTCTTGAATGTGAAGTGTGCATGGAGTGAAACTGAGTCGGGTATCTCCTTGAGCGCAGCAGGTGGACAGAGTTGGAACACAAGTGTGTTTCCTGTAAACAGATTATCTGAGGTTTCATTATATCAAAATATCTAAACATTGCCCTTCTCTTGTCGCTATCCCCCAGCCCTCTCACATTCCATGTCATCAAGAGTAGGTCTTTCCTTTTCCCAATTTCTTTACTCATATAGGGGATCATACCAATTCAAATAACTATATAGCAAGAGACAACAACGTGAGCAGGGAATAAGAATACAATTGTCCCTCAGAATTTTACCTGCCCCTTGGGTCCCCTCAGTGAGTAATACATAACAGTCAGCATTCCTCCTAATCCCCTTACCATCCTTGGTGGAGCGTAGGAGGGATTTGTATATGGTTTTATGTTTGTGGTGTTTTTCATTAATTATTTGGGTTGTGACTTTTCCACCCACCCCTCCCCATCCTCCCCCGCCCCCCACCCCGCTCCACCCCCCCTCCCAGCTCTTTCCCTCCTGTCTCCCCCACCCCCTCTCCCACCCACCTCCTTCCTTCCCTCCCCGCCCAGCTGGGCCTACCCTAGGGGCTGTGTTCCGAGCCTCCCACTTACTCTCATTCCCCATACTACACTGGCATACCTTGCCAGTGCCACACATTTACGATACCCCTTTAACCCAGGGGTCCCTATCCCACCCCCTCCCCCCCTCCCTGACCATATTAGTGTTATTCAAGTGTTCTAAATAATTATACTTGTAGAAAAAATCGTTTATCGTGGCAGCTCAAAGTATTCTAAAAAGTGAATATCCAACTAGTGCTAAATTATAATCCTATTCCTTCAACCTTATTAGTGCTATTCATGTGTTTTTAATTTTTTATGTTCGGATAAAAGATAATCTGTCATGTCAATCCAGTGAATTAAGTAAGTGTATATTAACCTTTACTACTTTATGGTCTATCCCTATACTTCTTTCTCAACTTCTACCTGCAACACATCGCCTACTTAATTCTTTAGTGTATTACTCATTGTATCACCCTACCCTCTTCTCTCCCCCCTCCCTAATACCACATAAGGACGGAAAAAAAAAAAAAAAAAGAAAAAAAAAAGGTCCGTAATCTAATCAGTCTCTAATCTCTCCTCTCCTTCATTCCGTGTTGTTCTCTCTGCATTCTCCAGCCAGTCTTCCACTTTGCGGGGAGAATCAAAGAAGAATGTCCCATTCCTGGTGGTTATTCTCATGCGGGCGGGGTACAGTAGTGCATAATCCATCTTTTTTTGCTGAAGCACACGTTTAATTGGCATGTATGCCGCCCTGAGCTTTTGCAGGTCTGGGGAGAAGTCTTGATATAGTGAAATTCGCGCTCCCCTATACAAGATTTCTCTCATTTCTCTCGCTTTCCGAAGCAAAGACACCTTATCTCTAAAGTTGAACATTTTCATAATTATAGGTCTTGGGTACTCCTTGCCCTGCCGAGATTTGGAGGGGATTCGATGGGCGCGTTCGATGCCAAAAAAGGAGAAAAGGATGCAGCCCCAAATGTCTCCTTGATCCATCCCTCCAAAAATTCAATAGGGTCAGGTCCCTCGCTCCGTTCCGGCATGCCTATTACTCTTATGTTGTTTCTTCGATTTCTATTTTCTAGTTCATCTATTTTGGCGGATTGATTTTCTATGCGTTTTTTCATGTCAGTCATATCTTGTCTGAGCGGAGATAGTATATCTTCCACCAAGCTTAATCTGTCCTCTAGGGCTGTTGTTCTTCCCTCCGTTTCTTTCAATCTACTACCCAGCGCTATCAGTTCTTCTCTTATGCTTTTTAGCTGAGCACCCAAACCAAAAATTGATTCCTTACATGCAGTAATCGCATACATGAGGTCCCTCATTGTTGGCTCTTCCGCTCCTCCACTTTGGCCACTCTCCATCCCGGGCTCAGTTGTATTGGGTAGCCTTTTAGGATCTGTGTCACCGCTTATAGGGGGAAGTTTTCCTATTCCGTGACTTATTGAGGGCACTGCAAGTGGGCTTGTTGCGGCCAATATTGGCCCGCTGCTTTGGCTGTGACTTTTCCTACTCGCCTGGGTACTCGCTTGGGTTAGCTGTTGGGATTTTACTGGTGATAGGGATGTCCTGGAAAAACGCTCTAATTTTGTTGCTGCCGCTACTGCAGCTGCTGCTGCGACTTTCGCTTGGTTTGTCTGGTTTCTAGCCGAGCGTGTAACCTGACCTCCTGCTTGATGCGGCTGATTTTGTAACTGGTGCTGGTTTAATTTTTCCTCTGCTGCCCGCTTCCCAGCCATGCTATTATGCCATGAGGGGGGAGGAGAAAAAAAAAAAAGGGGAGGAGGGGGGGGGGTAGGAAAGGAGAAAAAAAAGAAAAAAAAGGAAAAAAAAAAAAATTATTTTCCTTTTAGCAAATTGAGATATAAAATTGTTACAGTCCCGGACTACTAGTTTTGCATAGAAAAAAAGAAAAAAGAGGTATCACAAAGATAGTCCTCCATATAACTCTGCCAGCGTCAGATCAGTGACTCTTGGGACAATGAACAAGTACTTGTGCAACGCCGTTTCACTTGCAGCTGATGTTTATGATAAGCAGCTTACATCACACAGTTCCACTGGTTCTTTTATTGTTTTGAGAAACAAAAAGGTGAAACCTCATACGCCAGTACCCCCGTCCGTCTCCCACTTCGGACTGGGGTTGCTAATTTCCTCTATGTAAGATATTACTTCAATAGGGTAAATAGGCTCAAAAAGTAATAAGGCAGCATGTTTCTAGTTAACCCAGGTTTCACATTACAGACTCAGTTAGGTTTCTTCAGGAACCAATCAATCAAAGGCCAACTCACAGGCCAGCTCTTTAACCAGGAACCAGGAAAAAAAAGTCATCCGCCACAAACATATTATATAAAAAGAAAAGTAGGAAAGTTTTCACCTATGTCTGGGGTCTTCTTAGCAGCTCTCCAGATTCCCAGCGTTGCGATGTTAATTCTGATAGCTTACTTTGTTCATTGCCCCGCTGCTGCTACTGTGTTCGACCAGATTTGGTTGCTGCTGATAACCCAGGGGGGGGGCCTCTCACGCCACCCCTATAGCTCCATCTTCCTGGCTCTCCACCGCCACACTCACTGACGCCGCCACTGCTGGTGCTGCTATAGCCGCCACCGGAGCATCCCTTTACCCGGCCGCCGGCACGCCACAGGGGTCTCTCACACCTCACCTCAGCTCCGTCCACCGCGTCTGCGCCAGGGAGCGATCTGCTCAGTAGTGCTGTAGTGCTGTAGTTGGCCGGACACCGCTGCTTACACTGCCGCTTGTACTGCTGCACACACCGGTAGTCTCCTCAGCCCTTGGCTTAGCTGGTCAGAGCGGAGGGAGAGGAGATCTCGCACACCCTCTCACTCCCACATCCGGTCACGCCCCCGACATGTGTCCACCTTGTTTTGCTCCCACGATACATAAAGCCGTGACTCCAGCGCTGTAGGAGGTGATTTCACCACCACAGTTTAAAACAAAATGGTGCATGTATGCCCATCATTAGAAGTGGATGGATGAAGGGAGGTATTCTAATGGTGGGCATACCCACCGATCAATCTCTTTTTTTCGTTCAGCTCACAGGCTGCTTGAAAAAAATATTACAATATATGCCCAACAAGGACCAGCAATGTACTGGTATGTTTCTGGGCTGTGAATGGTTATACCAAAATGATGCCTGCAGGTTTAGGTATCATCTTGGTATCATTCTTTTCAGCCAGCGGTCGGCTTTTATGTAAAAGCAATCCTAGCAGCTAATTAGCCTCTAGACTGCTTTTACAAGCAGAGGAAGGGAATGCCCCCCTCCCACTATCTTCCATGGTTTTCTCTGGCTCTCCTGTCCCAACAGGGAACCTGAGAATACAGACGGTGGTTCCACCAGCTGACCATAGAGCCGATCAGAGACCATAACAGCTCCAATCATCTCTATGGCCTAAGAAACCTGGAAGCTATGAGCATTTCATGACTTAGATTTTGCCAGATGTAAACAGCGCCATTGGGAAATTCGCAAAGTATTTTATCACACCAATCTTGGTGTGGTTAGATGCTTTGAGAGCAGGGGAGAGATCTAGAGTCTAATAGACCCCAATTTTTTTAAAAAAGAGTACCTGTCACTACCTATTGCTATCATAGGGGATATTTATATTCCTGAGATAACAATAAAAATGATAACAAAAAAATGAAAGGAACAGTTTAAAATAAGAAGATAAATAATTAAAAAAAAAGTACCCCTATTCCCCCCTGCTCTTGCGCAAAGGCGAACGCAAGCGTCGGTCTGATGTTATATGTAAACAGCAATTGCACCATGCATGTGAGGTATCACCGCGAAGGTCAGATCGAGGGCAGTAATTTTAGCAGTAGACCTCTTCTGTAAATCTAAAGTGGTAACCTGTAAATGCATGTCGGGTTTGGTATCCATGTGCTCAGCCTGAGATCATCTTTTTTATTTCATCAAACATTTGGGCAATATAGTGTGTTTTATTGCATTAAAATTAAAAAAGTGTGTTTTTTCCAAAAAAATGCGTTTGAAAAATCACTGCGCAAATACTGTGTGAAAAAAAAAAAAGAAACACCCACCATTTTAATCTGTAGGAGTGAAATCAAAAATTTACGCCCTTAGAAATCCTAAAGACGTTTCTTGGATTTCGGGGTCCTGTACGCGGCTAGGCTCCCAAAAAGTCCCACGCATGTGGTATCCCTGTACTCAGGAGAAACAGCAGAATGTATTTTGGGTTGTAATTTCACATATGCCCATGGCATGTGTGAGCAATATATCATTTAGTGACAACTTTGTGCAAAAAAAAAAAAGTTTGTAATTTTCCCACAACTTGTGGCAAAATATAAAGTATTCCATGGACTCAACATGCCTCTCAGCAAATATCTTGGGGTGTCTACATTCCAAAATGGGGTCATTTGGGGGGGTTTGTGCCATCTTGGCATTTTATGGCCTTCAAAACTGTGATAGGTAGTGAGGAGTAAAATCAAAAATTTAGGCCCTTAGAAATCCTGAAGGCGGTGCCTGGTTTTTGGGGCCCTGTATGGGGCTAGGCTCCCAAAAAGTCCCACACATGTGGTACCCCCATACTCAGGAGAAGTAGAAAAATGTATTTTGGGGTGCAATCCCACATATAACCATGGCATATGTGAGCAATATATCATTTAGTGACAACTTTTTGTAATTTTTTTTTTGTCATTATTCAGTCACTTGAGGCAAAAAAATTAAATATTCAATGGGCTCAACATGCCTCTCAGCAATTTCCTTGGGGTGTCTACTTTCCAGAATGGGGTCATTTGGGGGGGGGGGTGTACTGCCCTGCCATTTTAGCACCTCAAGAAATGAGATAGGCAGTCATAAACTAAAAGCTGTGTAAATTTCAGAAAATGTACCCTAGTTTGTAGACGCTATAACTTTTGCGCAAAACCAATAGATATATGCTTATTGACATTTTTTACCAAAGACATGTGGCTGAATACATTTTGGCCTAAATGTATGACTAAAATTGAGTTTATTGTATTTTTCTTATAACAAAAAGTAGAAAATGTCATCTTTTTTCAAAATTTTCGGTCTTTTTCCGTTTATATTGCAAAAAATAAAAATCGCAGAGGCAATCAAATACCATAAAAAGAAAGCTCTATTTGTGGGAAAAAAGGACAAAAATTTTGTTTGGGTACAACATTGCATGACCGCACAATTACCAGTTAAAGCTGCGCAGTGCCAAATTGTAAAAAGTCCTCTGGTCTTTAGGCAGCCAAAAGGTCCGGGGCTTAAGTGGTTAATGTTATCTTAAAAGTCATTATTTTTAAATCTCCAGCTTTCATTAAAAAAAAAAACCTACTCATTCTGCTATGAAGATCCTTGTTCAAGTGCTTCCTTTTATAAGGAACAACAAAACATGCTACTGCATCTGCCACACTACCCTCAGATGGAAACTACAAGTAGATTTGTCAACACACATTACTCAGGCATGATCCACTGTTGTCATAATCTGGAAGCTTGCTCTTAGAAATTCCTTTGCAGCCAGGAATACATGCATGCAGGCAGAAAATTGCTGAAAAAAGGTTGCAGGTTAACAGCAATCTAAAGGACAACAAAGGATGGAAAACAGATGAAAACAAGTATTGTATTAAAAAAAAGCAGTGGTTTAGTATACACAGTGCTTTAGCAAACTAAAGGTCTTTGAGTTAAGGGTTACATCTGAAGATTTACAGCAAAATGCAATAACACTGTTGACTTGCTAGAAGCCAGTGACTCTGGAGTCAAGTAATAACAGCAGTGGGTTAAAACCAGGTGAGGGGTTTGGGCTTCTAATTCTTTTAGTGCCAGATTTCATTTGTAAAAGCAAGCAGGGACCGTCACAGCTGTTTCCACTATCATTGCCTTTACAAAAACAATTCTAAAGGATATAAATGGCCATAGTAAAAGTGGAGCTAGCCCCATGTAATCCATTCTGCAGCCGCATACATGGAAGAAAGTGAAAACATAGCTTTAACGTGGTTGCAAAATGCAGTACTGCAATTTGAAGGGTGCTGTATTGAGGAGTTTCAGAACCTAAAGTAATGGGATTAAGAAGAATATTATTATTTCAAGACCACAACTGAACATACAGGAAGCCAAGACGCAGATGGCAGGGGGCTGTCATGAGCTTATTACTCTTAATTGGAAAAACAGATTTACTTACATTATGAATGATCAGAATTTAAGAACAGAACATAATCAAGTATAAAAAATGCTTATAAATACTTATCACTGGAAACTTGTACCTAATCCTTATTAATCCAAGCTTCTTGGGAAAATTCAGCTAATTCATAGTCTTGTAACATCCTCTCTTTCACTAACACCTTGGGGCATGTGCATTGAAATCTTGTCAGTAGTTTCTTTCTTCACATTGTCCATACTAAACTAGAGCATGCTTTTCCTCTAGGGTTTATGCTGCTATTCTCTTTGCAATCTAATAGTAAAACCATTTTAATGTGGGGAACATGCAGCACTTACAGAATAGACCCGGGGAAATGTTCCCTTTGGAGAACTAAATATAAATCGCCAAAATATAGAAAGTCATTTCAATTTCACCTGTAAATGCTCATAGCAGTGCATAGTGTCTGGAGTTTGGCGAGTTGGATAAGAGAGAGGGAGCTGTTGGCTTTTTGTAAAGAAGTATTTTAAGATAAGTTAAGTTACTTGGTGGGACACATTACTGATCTTATGCTTGACTGCTGCCCATCTCTAAAATAAGCTAATGGGATGTCAGCAGTGGAGATGAGCAAGTCGACTTGTCTGATTGATTTTAAATGGAATTGGATTATTCATTCATATAAAAAATATGGCTTGCATATACTCTTTGTACCAAATTTACCTGTCAAATAGCCGGTAAGGAAGGGTTATATGATTAAGCATAAAGCACATCTAAAGCAATGCAGGAACATGTCTCCGGATGCAAACTGAGCTTGGTGCTGTTTTTTCTTTCACTAACCTTGTTGTTTTTCATCACTCATCACCATCCTCTGCACATAAACTGATAACTGCAATGTTTTAAGCCTCGTACATACAGTACGTAAATCAGAAGGGGATTGTCGTTTGACAGGCTGTTGTTTGAAGTTTAGTACGCTCCTTTCAACAATTGTTTTTGAATTTTCGGCCAACAAATGTTGGATGACAGGCTAATAATTTTTTGTCAAACGACAGCTCCACGTCAGATTTTTCATATAGTCAGTACACAAATCTGTCATACAAATGTCGAAAGTACAAACACGCATGCTCGGAATCAATGCTCACCAAACACGAAATTAGCAGAAGAGGCCCAAAGGGTGGTGCTCAAGAGCTGAAATTCCTCATAGTACTTCACTAAATTTGTGTTTGTGGCGCAACAATTTGTGTAACGTTAGTATGCAAGACAAGATCTTGGCAAATAACTTAAGGCACAGTTGTAATAATTCCATTATATGTGAATAGCCTTAGCTGCAAAAAGTTTTGTAGTTCTATTTTTGTGTCTTATCACTCAGACACCTTTGCCAGACAGCGAGGGAGATTTACCAAAATTGGTGCACACAGAATATGGTGCAGCTATGCATGTTAACCAATCAGATTATAACATCAGCTCGTGCAATTGACAATAAAACCTAGAAGCCGATTGGTTACTATGCACAGCTGCACCAGATTCTGTGTGCACCAGTTTTAGTAAATCTCTTCCCCAGTGTAACCAGGTCTTTGACCTCCCTAAGTACAACACTGCAGTAAACAATACAGCCGGGTCTAGAACTGACCTCTTTCTCTGGTTGTACTGTGATGGTGCACTAAAAACACATTGAAGAGGTTATTTATTTAGATGCTCAGAAACTAAAAAAAAACGTAGCCTCACTTTACATGCTTACATGAACTATTCCTGCTGATTGTGCTACTCAATGAGACTTTTTATGTTTTTGTTGCTCCCAAACCCAATGTTCCCAGTAAAACACCTCAAAAAAGGATACATTAGTAATATCTATCATATTAATTTACCCCAGTGCATGGAATTAGCATCAGAATATGATTTTTAAGGAATATAGGTCTTTATTTCACCTGGAACTAAAAAGGTAGTTTAAACATTGAAGTTAGGGTAGCACAGCCTAGTACAGTACAGTTATATGAAAAAGTAAGTTCACCCAGCTGAAATTGTTGATTTTCCATATTTAAACAGGTAAACTTTTGATATTCAATCAAACACAGCCTACAGATGATGATATATTTGAATAAAAACACAAGGAAAATGTGCCCCTTCAGTTATTGACAAAATATATAAACAAAAGGACTGGCGCAATTGAGAGATGCAATAATTCAATGCAATATACAAATGTCTATATACGGTAAATAATACTAATAATATAAATAGCTTAGTTTTTTGGAGGTTTGCTCTGCTAAACTTGGTAAGTAAGATGATATTGTGTTCACCTTAAAATGTAATGACCCTCAAGATAATACCCTAAAGAGTATTACAAAATTTCACTTTGAGGAGAAAATACCTCAAAGAATAGTGTGAAATGAGATGGGAGCTATCGGTGCCTTAACACACAATAAACACTGATACTGTTAAAAAGCCAATGTCCACCTCATGAGCATGTCTATGACCCCAAGATATCTGTAAGGTTATTATGACCTGACCCCCTGGCTAGTACTGCCAGTGGATGGGGCTATACAGTATACAGGGTCTAGTAATACTGGATATATGGTCCTGCAAAGGAATAATCCGATGTAGTCCTTTAACTGGATAAGACACACAGAGCAGAGCTCGGCTCTGACCCCACTCCCTCATCACTGGCTGTGATTGCCAACAGTGGGAGCCATGGAAGGGAGAGAACTGAGAGAGCCTCAGGTTTTGTGCCCAATGCTGGATCGAGATAGGGCTTGGGTATGTATTTAGGGAGGCTGTGGTGGGAGCTGCACACATAAGGTTTTTTTACCTTACTGCAAGCAGTGCAGTAAGGTAAAATGCTTTCAGCATTTAGAACCACTTTTAGAATGAAGGTAAGGTTGGAGTTCAGGTCTGATGACTAGACTTGACATGTAATTCTCCTCCAACTGTTTCAAGTTCAACACTTCAACCGCTTACCTTACAATCCTTAACTAAGTGGCGAAAAACCCTAGTAGTATAGCAAAGGATATACAGTCATCTGTCATACTTTTACTTGTGGTTAAAAGCCATGAAATGTTTGAGTTTTTCAACAAAACATTTTTTTCTGCATGTAGACACATTTTTGGTATTAGGCTACTGTATCTTCCCCCACATAACACACACATGACACACAAACACTATGGGGTTTATTTACTAAAGGCAACTCCACTTTGCACTACAAGTGCACTTGAAAGTGTAGTTGCTGTAAATCTGATGGAAAGATCTGAAATTAAGGGAATCTCTGCTGATTTTATCATCCAATCATGTGCAAGCAAAAATGCTGTTTTTTATTTTCCTTGCATGTCCCCCTCGGTTTACACTGACTGCACTTTCAAGTGCACTTGCAGTGCAAAGTGGATTTGCCATTAGTAAATAAACCCCTATATATCCTAATACTGGCTTCACTACCTAGCGTAGTGGTTCTTAACACTCCTAATTTAGGGAACCTCAAGTGTGGTTCATGGCATCACCAAAGGGCTGCATATAATACTCCATTAATACAACTAATTAAATGAATACAAATACTCACAGAGACTGGAGACATACTACAGCAAGTGGCCAAAGACTACTGACATGTTGTAGGTGACTAGGCAATGCAAGCAAATAAAGGAGCGGGTACCTGCCAAAATTAGGTACCCCCACCCATAAAAAAATGACATGCCAAATATGGTGGGGGGGTCTTAAAGCGGAACTTCCCCTTTGGGTGAAGTTCCACTTTAATTGCCTTACAGACCAGGTTTGAAGCCAATTTACTATGAGAGATACAGTATGAGCTACCCTGTACGGTATGCACAGTATGAGCTTCCCCCTCCTCAAAAAAAAACATTAGTGAAGAAAATAAAAAAACAGGAACCCAACATAATTCACTCTCAAAGATGGAAAGCTTTGTCAGGGTTGCAAAAAGTGAAAAACAATATGTGTAGCAGTCACTACATGGCAGCAAAATGGCCAATAAATCAGAACATAGGCATGGATTGAAAGATAAAGAAGCAGTGTATACTCAGTAAATATTTTTTTTTCTTTTTTGAAAGTGCTCATAAAATATAATTTTAAGTTCCATTTTAACATTTAACTGGTTGTCGACCAGGTCATGCAGATATACTGCGGCAGAATGGCTTCCCTGGGCGACACCCCGTACGAGTACGTCATTCCGCTTTTCGGCCATCATAGGGCATGCGCGCGCCCGCTGCATGGCTGGGGACCCAACGATGCGCATGGCTGGCGGGAACGATCGCCGCCGGCCACGCACGATCGAGTGCATGAGCGCCAGCATGGGGATTTGTGTGTGTAAACACACAAACCCCTGTGCTGTCAGAGAGTAGGAAACATATAGTTTGTCCCTACTAAGTAGGAAAAACAATATGTCTCCTCTCCTAGTCACGCCCATCCCCGCACAGTTAGAACACACTAGGGGAACACACAGTTAATCCCTTGATCGCCCCCTAGTGTTAATCCCTTCCCTACTAGTGACATTTACACAGTAATCAGTGCATATTTATAGCACTGATCTCCGTATAATTGTCAATGGTCCCAAAAAAATGTCAAAAGTGTCCGATCTGTCCGTCGCCCGTCTCAATATCGCTAAAAATCGCAGATCACCGCCATTACAAGTAAAAAAATAAATAAATAATAAAAATGCCATAAAAATACCAGAAATCTTTCTGATAGTTTGTAGATGCTATAACTTTTGTGCAAACCAATCAATATACGCTTATTGCAATTTTTTTACCAAAAATATGTAGAAGAATATATATTGGCCTAAACTGATGAAGAATTTTTTTTTTAAATTGGAGGATATTTATTATAGCAAAAATTAAAAAATATTGAAGCTCATCTGCCAATGCAAATGTAACTTCAAACCTTCCTGCCAGATTCCGTCTCAATCCTAGATAGGCTTCAGCTTCAGATACGTCACTCTTGGTTTCTATGTCATGGGAAGCAGTAACATGGTATCTGTTAAGCCCTGTTCTTTCAGTAACCTTACATAAATACTGCACTCTGTACTCCAGCTGTGGAATCTGTGCCCCAGCCCCTACCATCCTCTCATATGGTTTGCTTTTGGCTATTGGCCTAGAATTTAACATGACTGCCTGTGTGAGGACCCAATCCCACCCCCTCAGTGTATGTGTGGGTGTACGTTTCCGTATCTGGTCCTTCAATAGCCCATTTTAACCTTCAATCAAACCAGCTGCCTGTGGATGGTATGGGATGTGGCACAACCAGTACACTCCAGAATTTTTGGCCCACTGCTGTACTGTTGATCCGGTGAAGTGTGAGCCGTTATCACTTTGGACTTTTTTGGGACAAACATAAGCAGCTACAGGTTTCTAGAGCAGTTGAAGCGTTACGGCTTGATCTGCACGTTTGCAAGGATTAACAAGCATACGTTCTGAATAGGTGTCCACTGCAGTGCAACAATATCTCAGTCCATTGTTTCCCCGGGGTAAGGGACTGATGAAGTCAATCTGCCAGATCTCTGCGGGCCTCTCGCCCCTCTTAATCGACCTGGTGGAGTACTTTTGCAATGGCCATTGTCGCACTTCTGCACACATTGTACAGTTCCCAAATACAGTCTTTATCATGTCCATGGATATAGGCAATCCTCTCTGCTGTGCCCATTCATATGTTGCTTTCTGCCCCAAATGCCCAGATTGCTTGTGGGCCCATTTGGCCAAGTTCATCAAGACAGGATCAATTGACACAACTTCCATCACTTTGGCAATTTCATCTGCAACTCTGTTATAGTTCTGAAAGTCTGGGACATATGCATCAACATGCCCCACTTTTATGGTGCGGGAGTGAGATTCCTTCCAGATGTAGTCCCAGACTTCCTTGCTTCCCCACACCACCTTTACATGAATCATCCATTCATTGGACTTCCACGTGGGCATCCAATTTGTCAGTCCTTTACAAACCGCCCAGCTGTCAGTGTGGATAGTGACAATTGGAAGAAAGATCCTCCTGAAGAGTCATCACTACAGCTTTCAACTCTGCATACTGACTGGAATCTGCAATTCCGGTCTCCTGCATGACTGTGTCTGTACTTGGGTTGTAGGCTGCTGCTGTCCATTTATGCCCAGACAAGGTGACTATGGCTGAACCATCAGTGAACCACGCTGGCTCCTTCATGTCTTCTGACAAAGACTCAAAGGGTGGAGCTTCTTGAACGGGGATGACTGCAGCACAGGAATTTCTTCTTCCGGCTGGGTGCTGGTAAAAATAACAACCCCTGCCAACTGTTTTGAAATGTCTCTAACATCCCCAACTGCAATACCCCCTCTTTCTTGAAGGTACCACTTCCATTTCATCAGTGTGTGGTTCTGAGCTACAACTGCTCTAGTGGTCAGTCCATTATCTCTCACCCATACTGCTATTGGCAATTCAGTATGGATGGTGACTGTGTCTTTTCCTGTAATGGTCTCTACATGTTGAAGCGCTGTGCAGGCCCCAAACAGGTACTTCTCCAGGGGCGTATATCTCTTCTGTGCCCCTGTCAGTTGTTTGGACCAAAATCCAATGGGTATTTCTCTAAGTCCTTTCTTTTCATATGGCTGCCACAGACTCCAAGATATGGTACCATCCTGCTCCACTACATCCAGCTGAAATGGCACTCCTTAGAATGAACATAACCTTCAGGAAGCACAGTGAAAGTGGACTGGCTGCTGTCCCACATCAAGGCAAACTGGTCTTGACACTCTGGGTCTATCAAAATTGAAAAGAAAGCATTAGCCAGGTCTATCACAGCATGATATTCTCCTGCCTCTTTAGCAATTTTCTCAACAATTGAGATCATATCAGGTACAGCTAACTTCCCTGGAGGAGCCACTTTGTTTAGACCTCTGTAATCCACAGTCATTCTATATGTCCCATCAGGTTTCTTTACTGGGAACACCGAAGATGAGAAAGGACTTATAGCAGGTCTAAGGATACCTACTCTCAATAGTTCTTGAATAGTCTCCCCAATTTCTTTGTGGCCTCCAGGAAGTCTGTACTGCTTGAGACAGACTGGCTTCTCTGGTAGAGGAATGTAGACGGGGTCCATTTCGCATGACCTCTGACAACAGCCTTCACTTCCCTAACCAGATACGCTTTATTAGGATACCCAAGTGTGAATGCACCCCTTTCAGTCTGAATTGACTGACGAAGTTGAAGTACATCCATCACAAGAATATTTTTAGGTAACTTTTGATACCAAAACATTTGTCATAAATCCTGATCCCTTGCCAATAGCTAATTTCACCCATATCCTAACTGCTGTTGTGGTTTGCCCACCCAAACCTTCTACATAAATCAATTCTCCTTTGTGATGGGAAAGATTTCCTTGCAAAAGTGTAACTTCAGCTCCAGTATCAATTAAAGCCATCACATGTATAAGAGATGACTTCCCCCACCATACAGTGACAAGTACATATGGGCGTCGGTCTCCGGCTGTCACTGTCCTTACTGCTATTACAGCAGACCCTCCTTCCCTTCATAAAGGACAAGGAACCTCCCAATCCCTTTTTCTGAGTCTCTCTAACTCCTCCCCAGGATAAGGGGACTTGGGTTTGGGTTCATGTGCAGTGTTGGGAATTGGTTAGAGGCTAACAGGAGGGGTCTGTTCTGTTTTCTATAAATCTAGGCTGTTGTTCTCTGCACTAGGAGTAGTGTTTCTAACCCTGACAGTTTTCCCCACTAAATGTTTCCACCTATTCAACATTTCTGTAATAGAAATCCCATCTATCTCATCTTTAGGTACTCCTGCCTTTAGTAGGCCCACCCACCTTTCTTTCCTAGAAATAACAAGCCTGGTTTTCTCTTCACTTCCTATATTATCTCCCTCATTTCCTTTCATTTCTGTAAAAGTTATTTTCTGTTAGTATTCTGTCTGGCCTTGACCTTATCTACTGCCCTGATAGGTTTTGATTTAGTCTCCTCTAGCTTCCCCAAGTGGTTTAAAGGGTAGTGGCTTCATGAATTTAATCCCAGGCCTCCCAGCAAGGACAATAAAGGAGCCCGGAGATTAAATGGTGCAGACTTCATCAGCTTAGAGCACAGAGCAGATGTAAAGGGTTCAATATCTGGACCCATCCATTCTGGAAATGTATTTAATCCGGTTGTACAACTCATCTCACGTAACCTGGAAATACCCTCTCCTATTGATCTCCAGGAGTAGGTATTTTCCAGGTCAGTAGGACTAGCGTATACTAGGATTATTCTATCTAACAGTGAAGAATTCACACTAAACTCTCTGGCTTTTCGCATTGCCTGACGCAATTGTGGATCATGGGTTAACACTCCCATAAATTGTGGATCATGGGTTAACACTCCCATAGCCACTGCTTCCTTACCTGACAAAACAACACTGTCCGTCCCTTCATCCCATAAGCATAGGAGCCAACTCAATAGATGCTCTCCAGACCTTTGTTTGTACTGTTTTGCCAGCTCATGGAGTTCAGTTTGTGTAAACTGCCATACTTCTTCAAATTCAAGATCTCTGGGGTTGTGATAATGCCATATCCTCTCTATCATGTTGCCTTTTCCTATGCTTAGTAATGAGAGGTCTGGCATACTTTTTTCTTTCCCACAAGCAAATCATCATCAGAAATATCAAACTCTATCTCCTCATCCTCACTATCGTTTGAGGAGAGCACATCCTCACAATCCCAGTTTTGGGGTGTGACAATGGCACGTACCCTGGCTTTACAAACAGGTTTATGGCCCTTCTTTTCCTTAAGGCATTAATTGATTTGGTCATGAGTGCTGCTCTCCGCTCTTGCAAATCATCAGCCCGACTAGTGGTTGAGCGTACACACTTTGAAGCAACTGCTAGCTGGTCTTTTAATACCTTAACTTCTGCCTTTACCTTCTCCCTACTATGTGATTCGGTATAAATAGCAATAAGGAAGTACCAACTCACTGTGGACACGGTCCTCTTCTCTTTTTTACTTAAATCCAACCCCTTAAAGCTAAAATCTACAAAATGATTTGAGATTTTATCACCCCAAGCCATATTCAAGGGAGGAGCATTCTTTACAAATTCTTTAGAAAGAGGCTCCCACTCATTGTCGATAGCCCAGATAGGCAAGCTGCACACTTCCTTCTGGACACCAGAACCCTCTGCAGCCTTGCTTTTCCTAAAAAGCTTACACAGCATTTTTACCTAGCACCAGCTACACAACACACCACAGAAAAAAACAGGTCTCCTTCAGTTAAACTTTAGTACAATCCTGGCATGAGCCCCCAAATTGTTTTGCTTGAGTTTATCTAGCAAGGTTACTTTGTGGTATAAGCAAGGAAAGTGAGACCTGTACAGTGTGTAAATGTGCTTTTACTATACATAAATGCTGTACATAAAAACTATTACAATATTAGGAATACAAATCAAGACTGACCGATATCTATAACAAGCAAAATACCTAGCAAATAAACATCCTATGGTCTGTAACAGTAGAAATACACTTAAAAGTTACTTAACTCTGGTTACTATGTAATCATGATCTCCATTGCTCCTGGAGACCAGGCACCTTCTTCTTTGCTTTTTACAGATTCTTCCTCCTGTTCTGGTGCCAATCCAAGATGAGTGGGCTCCTATCAGTCTTTACTGCTCCTTTTATTTGGGCTTTTGTTTACCAATTTGTTGACAATGATTACAAACTCATTTACCTTAACAACCAAACTGCCAACTGTCAACAGTTCCCATTGTTAACAAGGCATTCATTGAGAAACATCCTCAGACAAACCTGATCTCTGCAATCAAACTAGTCTAATTGCTATTCTATCACAGTCTTATAGAAAAATTGTATATTTTATATCAAACGCAACACAGTAACCTCCACCAACCACATCCTGTATTTCCTGGTAATCAGACTTACACAATGGTTAGGGGAATGCCTTATAAACCTGTTTCAATTTGTTGGTAGGGACTGTGATTCCTTGTGTGACCACCACACTCTTCAGGTCATATAACAGAATCACAACTCTGTTGAGGCCTGATCTCTTAACTGTCTATGCAATTTGGTTGTTAAAATAATTTTTTGCCATGTGTAATGCTTGCTACAGTGCACACTGTCACATATAGTATATTGCAGACATCCAAGGATACAGCATGAAATTGCCTCCTAGGTAATTATAAGAACACATTTTTTTTGCAATAGAGAACCACAACAGTTATTGCAATAGCCAAGAAAAACCTATGACATGCCCAGGAAACCCCTTAGTGACCAGCTTTATTTAAGTTTATATTTATAGAAATGCCAGGATTACCTATGTAAACAAATATACCATTATTGTTAAGCCTTTAACTATCTACCGTTAGACCTATTGGATCCCAGGAGCTCAAAGACTGGATGTTTCTATGAAGGTTAGGAGAATGTCAGATCACAGAGCAATTGAAGAATCCAAAAATAAACATGTGTTCTATAGTGCTAGGTTCAAAGCCAACTGGCTCATTATGATTCTGAAAAGACTTCTGAAAACTTAATGAGGTGTCAAAATTGGACATGTATCCAACACCAAGGTTTGATCGATTGATTAAGAGACTGAGCTGTATATGATATGTATGTATCATTAACCTGACCAAGTGATAGTGACAGGTGCCTTTGACAGATCTCACCAAAACAAATCCTTTCTCCACACCTGAAAGTTACAGTAATTAAAGAAGCAATTTGGGTTAAAAGAGGCTACGGCCACTTTTCAGAGAATGATGAAAGATATTACACATTGCAATCCTCATGGTAGTTCTATGAAAAGTGGTTAATAGATAGCATCAACCATTAAAAAATGACTAGAACATGGACAGTCATTATTTTCTCTTTTCTTTTCCTATAATGCTGACACAAGGCTATATTTAGACATGATGCACCTTAAGCACACTTTGATGACAAGTTATTAGAAAAAATACTGCTGGAATACACTCTAGGAGTCAGTGTGGAACTTAAAGAGGTTGTAAACCCTTGTGTTTTTTCACCTTAATGCATCCTATGTAGTAAGGTGAAAAAACTTCTGGCAGTGACTGGCCCCCTCAGCCCCCCGTTTTACTTACCTGAGACCCTTCATTCACTCGGTGGATATGCGCTCTCCCTCTCTGCACGGGCTCCTGGCTCTTGATTGGATAGATTGATAGCAGTGCAGCCATTGGCTCCCACTGCTGTCAATCAAATCCAATGACGCGGGCGCCAGGGGGCGGGGCCGAGTCCGGCATTCGTGTCTATGGACACAAATGCTGGACTCGGAAGCATGCCTGCAAGGTAACCCCCCCCCCAGAGAGCACTTCTCCTAGGGGGTTATCTGATAAGAGGAGGGGTCACGAGAGCCGCCGAGAGACCCCAGAATTTGAGGATCGGGGCCGCTCTGTGCAAAATGAGCTACACAGTGGAGATAAGTGTGACATGTTTGTTATTTTTAAATAAAAAGATGAAGCTTTACAATCACTTTAAGTTATGTGCTTTTCAACTCTATAGACCAGAAACCTAAAATAAAAGAAAGGTTGTTTCATATTTTCTAAGATATAAAGAGTGTTCTGACTCCTTGACATTCTCACAACATTAAATTACCTTGAATCTCCTCTTAAATTTAGATGAGTTTAGCCAAAAATGTCCAGGGGTAATAGGGGGTTTCAAAGATTTTTTTTTTTGTTACTCTTTTTTAGGCCAAGTAACATAACATTGAAAAAGAAAACAAATGAATGCCTTTTTTATTTAAATTTTTTCTGAGCTGTTGTTTCTGCTGTTGTGCCTTTTCTTTAAGATCATGCTTTATTGGTGTTTTCCTTTTGGATGCATTTACATTTGCAAGGTCGAGAATTTTCTTTAGGCCCTTTGCTGTTAGGGATTGTTTTCACCTTCAATGTTGCACACTGTGTTCTACACATGCTCTTTTTGGACATCTACTCCTAGTAAAGTATAATCCACAAATAGTGAATATGCACATCAGGTCATCAGTCCACTGGCGGAACTGTCCTTTTCTGTGAACTTGTAACTGGGTCCAAAGGTCTCCTTAACAGATAACGTATGCATATCAGAGCATGCAGTGGGCCTCCTCCTGTGAAAAGGTGCCAGATAGGGTCCTAATTTGCCGAGGGCCTGTACTACAATCACCCCCACAATGCTTATTACTTCTGTTTAGTAGTTCATTTTGTCATCTGGGCATTACAGTAAACCAATCCACCCTGTTTGCATTTGCCAGTAATCTGGAGATCTTGGACTGCACTTGTTTTTTGATGCTAGAATCAGTTTCAAACTTGCTTTGGAAATGTGAAAGTGGTTGGTGATTTATGGAGCCAAAAAAATGGATTTATTACAAAGCAAAGGCTTTTTTGCTACTGCCTTCCCACTGATTCTGTTAGTTGCTCTGTAAAATATATTTGCAGTAGACTTTACAGCATTCATTTAACACAGTTGAAGTGTTTACTTGAAAGTATTAGTAGCTTACTGATTGTTCGTGCTTATGTACTCATAGGGCTACCATTATAAAGCATTGAATGACACTAATAATCATAGGGGAATAACCAAGGAGAAAACCTCAAAAACAATAATAAAAAAAAGGGTTCTGATGACATCCTCATTTAATTATGTATGACTGAAGAAAGCTGTTCATGGATGACATCCAAAAATATACTACAAAGACGTAAACAGTTTGTAGTCATGTCTGTTCAGAAGTTACTGGGAAAATCTGGTGAGACTATACCAGTAAAGGAAGCTATAGCTGGCATAGGTGTTCAGGATAGACAGGTTCCTGACAAAGCAACAGTGGCACACTGCATAACGCAGAGACAGTTTAATTCTTAGCCACAAACTCCACTCCAATTTGGATAGAAATATCTGATTTCCTTTCAGAATTTTATGGCTTTTGTAGAATTTTCAGCAACTATTAGGTAATAATCATTGCTTGATGAATATGACCCTCTGTTTATGTGAATGTTTTTTTCCTAGATACTAACAGCTCCTATGCTTCTGTAAACAGTTGTAAAAAATTAAATAGGCCATTTCTAATATTGTTTAACATAGCATCAAACCCATTTTCAAACAAAAGTATTATCTTCATTTGTAAATGCTGCTCTTGGCAGGCAATCTGTTCATAGGTCTTGCAGGATGTAGTGTCTTGCCCAGTCTTTACCATTCTCACAGATCACTTCAGCAAGCCCTGCCTCATCTAATCTAACATCCCAATTATAGCATTAAGATCTTCCAGTGATCATAGCTATGCTGTTATCAGCCTTAAGCCCTTGGCTAGTTCAGTGGAATGAATTTTAAATTGCATTGAACTTGAGCACTGTTTTAATCAGAGCTCATGCCTTAGTTAAGTACAGCTGGCATTTTATGTGCGTCAAATGGTGACACAGGAGTATACAGTACACTTAAAAGTCTCTCCATCAAGAACTTTATTTCATTTCTTTCAAATTTTGACTTTGAATGAATGAACTATCTTTATATTTTCCATGTCAGATTGCAAAACAATAATATATACTCTCTCTCTCGATATATATATACAGTATTTCACAAAAGTGAGTACACCCCTCACATATTTATAAATATTTTATTATGTATTTTCATGTGACAACACTGGAGAAATTACACTTTCCTACAATGTAAAGTAGTGAGTGTACAACTTGTATAACAGTGTAAGTTTTTTGTCCCCTTGAAAAAACTCGACATACAGCCATTAATATCTAAACCACTGGCAACAAATGTGAGTACACCCCTAAGTGAAAATGTCCTAATTGGGCCCAAAGTGTTAATATATTGTGTGGCCACTATTATTTTCCAGCAATGCCTTAACCCTCTTGGGTATGGAGTTCACCAGAGCTTCACAGGTTGCCACCGGAGTCCTCTTCCACTCCTCAATGATGACATCACAGAGCTGGTGGATGTTAGAGACCTTGCGCTCCTCCACCTTCCGTTTGAGGATGTCCCACAGATGCTCAAAAGGGTTTAGGTTTGGAGACATGATTGGCTAGTCCATCACATTTACCCTCAGCTTCTTTAGCAAGGCAGTGGTCATCTTGCAGGTGTGTTTGGGGTCATGATCATGTAGAAATACTGAAGGGAGGGGATCATGCTTTGCTTCAGTATGTCACAGTACATGTTGACATTCCTGGTTCCCTCAATGAACTGTAGCTCCCGAGTGCCGGCAGCACTCATGCAGACAGGTGAATAAAAATAGTTTGACATGCAAGCTTGCTGGCTCTACAACTTCTGCCTTTCTGCCTGGTGGATTCTGCCCCCTTCTGTGAATTTGCAGAATGTGCTGTACCACAATGGCAGGTTCCCAGTCTCTATTTCTTTTCATGTAAGGCCATTTCAGCTCTCTACCATCATGTAGAAGGCAATGTTGTGCCATCATTAGGAATGGCAGTCAGCTGCAAAGTCCACTTTACTGCTGACATGTGGTCCAGCAAGCATGGGCAGGGACAATATATTTTGTTCACAGTACACTGGGTAACCTTTGCTTGCAACTCGGAAGGATGCAGGACAGGGCTCAGTGCTGCAGCTTGTTGTGCCCCCATGTGTCCATACAGCTGGTGATGATGTGAGATTTGGCAGCTCTTCCCCTTTCACCTGCTCCATGCTCTCCTCTGCTAAATTGTCCTATGAACCTCAAGTACCCCCTAAGCGTTCAAAGGGCTATTCAATGAGTCAGGCTAAAAGGTGGCATGCAGTGATTCAGCTGGTGTGTCTAGGGGACAGGAACCACACTGGAGCAGAGATTCTTGCAGCTTTGCAGAGACAGGCCCATAGGTGGTTCATGCCATGCCAGCTGGAACCAGGAATGGTGGTGTATGATAATGCCACAAACCTCCTATCCGCCCTTAGACAGGGAAAGTTGACACATGTGCCATGCCTGGCACATGTCCTCAATTTGGTGGTGCAGCATTTCCTAAATAGGTACCCAGGGTTGGAAGATCTACTAAACAAGCCAGAAGAGTCTGTAGCCATTTCAGGCGATCATACACAGCCAGTGCTCGGTTGGCTGAAATTCAGCGGGAATTCCACCTGCCTGTAAACCGCCTGATTTGTGACATGCCACCAGGTGGAACCTGACTTTGGAAATTCTGCAGTGGCTACACCTGCAGCAGAGGGTCATCAACAAGTACCTGTGTGAGTATGGCACAATGACAGGCTCAGGCTGGATCAGCTTTTTTCCCCATGCCAATGGCTGATCATAAAGGATGCATGCACTGTACTGTCACCATTTGAAGAGGCCACAAGGTTGGTGAGCCGTGTCAATGCATGCATCAATGACACAATGCCTGTTGTGTTCCTGCTGGAGCTGACTCTGCGTGGCATTATGGACAGAGCACTCAAGGCAGAGCAGCGGGATGAAGAGGAGGACTTCCTTTCATCTCAAGGTCCACCTTATGCAGACACCATTGTTCCTATGCCACAGAATACACAAGAGGAGAGAGAGGAGGAGGAGGATTCTGGCAGTTCCTGAGGCATTGAAACAGAGGAAGACATACGTCAAACAGTAAGAGATGGTTGTCCATCCCCAATACCCTTGGGAGTAGTACGTGGCTAGTAGGAGGCAGTCCCAGATACTATAATCCTAAGTAGGGATGAGCTTCGAGTCGCCAGTTCTCTGAACAGCGAACAATTTGGGGTGTTCGCGGCAAATTCGAAAGCCGCGGAACACCCTTTAAAAGTCTATGGGAGAAATCAAAAGTGTTAATTTTAAAGGCTTATATGCATGGTAATAAAAAGTGTTTGGGGACCTGGGTCCTGCCCCAGGAGACATATATCAATGCAAAAAAAAGTTTTAGAAATGGCTGTTTTTTCGGGAGCAGTGATTTTAATAATGCTTAAAGTGAAACAATAAAAGTGTATTATTCCTTTAAATTTCATACCTGGGGGATGTCTATAATATGCCTGTAAAGGGGCACATGTTTCCCATGTTTAGAACAGTCTGACAGCAAAATGACATTTCTAAAGGAAATGAATTGTCGGTCCGGCAATACACATAAAAGTTCATTGATAAAAATGGCATGGAATTTTCCCATATGGGAACCCCGAGCCAAAATTTAAAAAAAAAATGCGTCAGAGTTTCCATACCAGGCTCTTCAGGTCTGGTATGGATATTAAGGGGAACCCCGTGCCAAAATTTAAAAAAAAATGGCGTGGGGGTTCCCCTCAAAATTCATACCAGACCCTTCAGGTTGGGTATAGATTTTAAGGGAAACCCCATGCCAAATTTTTTTTTAAATGGCGTAGGGTCCCCCCAAAAATCCATACCAGACCCTTATCCAAGCAAGCAATCTGGCAGGCCGCAGGGGATGAGAGAGCGCCCCTCCTCCTGAACCGTACCAGGCCACATGCCCTCAAAATTGGGATGGTGCTTTGGGGTAGCCCCCAAAGCACCTTGTCCCCATGTTGATGGGGAGAAGAGCCTCATCCCCACAACCCTTGCCCGGTGGTTGTGGGGGTCTGCGGGCGGGGGGCTTATCAGAATCTGGAAGCCCCCTTTACAATGGGACCCCCAGATCCTGCCCCCTGTGTGAATTGGTAATGGGGTACCCCTACCATTTCACAAAAAAGTGTCAAAAAGGTTAAAAAACACAAGAGACGGTTTTTGACAATTACTTCTTCTTCCATCTTCTTTCTTCTGGCCTTTTTTCTGTGTTCTTCTTCTTCCTCCATCTTCTTCTTCTCCACCGTCTTCTTCCTCTGCTCTTCTCGTCTCCCATCTTCCTCTGGCTTCTTCTCCACTCTGTCCGCACGATCCACCTCAGTGGGAGTCTTTCACTGTGTGACACTTCGGTTCTTCTGACACTCCTTATATAGCGGAGGGCGGGGCCACCCAGTGACCCCGCCCTCCTCTGACGCATGGGGACTTCACAGGGACTTCCCTCTGGCTTTCCCTGTGTTGTCAGAGGGGGCGGGGTCACTGGGTGGCCCCACCCTCTGTTATATAAGAAGTGTCTGAAGAACCGAAGCGTCACATGGCGGAAGTCTCCCACTGAGGCAGATCATGCGGACGGAGCGGAGAAGAAGCCGAAGGAAGATGCGGCACGAGAAGAGCGGAGGAAGAAGAAGGTGGAGAAGAAGAAGATGGAGGAAGAAGAACACCGAAGAAAGACCAGAAGAAAGAAGATGGAAGATGCAAGAAGAAGCGGAAAGAAGAAGAAATTAATAAAGGACTTGTCAAAAACCATCTCTTCTCTTTTTTAACCTTTTTGACACTTTCTTTGTGAAATGGTAGGGGTACCAATTCACACGGAGGGCGGGATCTGGGGGTCCCTTGTTAAAGGGGGCTTCCAGATTCCGATAAGCCCCCCGCCCGCAGACCCCCACAACCATCGGGCAAGGGTTGTGGGGATGAGGCCCTTCTCCCCATCAACATGGGGACAAGGTGCTTTGGGGGGTTACCCTAAAGCACCCTCCCAATGTTGAGGGCATGTGGCCTGGTACGGTTCATGAGGGGGGGCTCTCTTGTCCCCCCCTCTTTTCCTGTGGCCTGCCAGGTTGCGTGCTCGGATAAGGGTCTGGTATAGATTTTTGGGAGGACCCCACGCCATTTTTTTTATTTTGGCACGGGGTTCCCCTTAAAATGGTCTGGTCTAGATTTTGAGGGGGGCCATGCCATTTTTTTTGGGGGGACGGGGTTCCCCTTAATATCCATACCAGACCTGAAGGGCCTGGTATGGAATTTAGGGGGACCCCCACACATTTTTTTTTAAATTTTGGTTCGGGGTTCCCCTGTGGGGAAATTCCATGCCATTTTTATCAATGAACTTTTATGTGTATTTCCGGACTGACAATTCATTATAGCCGGCGCTAGCAATAGTAGTTTTACATGACTTTTTTCCTTTAGAAATGTAATTTTGCTGTCAGACTGTTCTAAACACGGGAAACATGCGCCCCTTTACATTCATACTATAGAATCTATGCATCTTCCTCCGGCTTCTTCTCCGCTCCATCCGCACGATCTGCCTCAGTGGGACCCCGCCCTCCTCTGACGCACGGGGACTTTACGGGGACTTCCCTGTGGCTTTCCCCGTGTTGTCAGATTGGGGCGGGGTCATCCGGTTAAGTAAACGGGTGACCCCGCCCCCCTCTGACAACACGTGAAAAGCCATAGGAAAGTCCCCATGAAGTCCCAGTGCGTCAGTGGGTGGCCCCGTCCTCCGTTATGTAAGAAGTGTCCGAAGAACTGAAGCGTCACACGGCGGACGACTCCCACTGAGGCGGATCGTGCGGACGGAGCGGAGAAAAAGCCAGAAGAAGATGCGGGTCGAGAAGAACGGAGGAAGATGGAGAAGAAGAAGATGGAGAAGAAGATGGAGAAAGAAAAAGAAGAACACCGAAGGAAGACCAGAAGAAAGAAGATGGAAGAAGCGGAAAGAAGAAGAAATTAATAAAGGACTTGTCAAAAACCGTCTTTTTAACCTTTTTGACACTTTTTTTTTAAATGGTAGGCCATTACCAATTCACACAGGGGGGGCAGGATCTGGGGGTCCCCTTATTAAAGGGGGATTCCAGATTCTCCCACCCGCAGACCCCCACAACCACCGGGCAAGGGTTGTGGGGATGAGGCCCTTATCCCCATCAACATGGGAACAAGGTGCCTTGGGGGGCTACCCCAAAGCACCCTCCCAATGTTGAGGGCATGTGGCCTGGTATGGTTCAGGAGGGGGGGCGCTCTCTCATCCCCCCTTTTTTCCTGCGGCCTGCCAGGTTTCGTGCTCGGATAAGGGTCTGGTATGGATTTTTGAGGGGTCCCCACGCCATTTTTTTTATTTTGACGCGGGGTTCCCCTTACAATCCACACCAGACCTGAAGGGTCTGATTTTGAGGGAGTGTCAGAAAAGAATATCACTGCCTTCCTTCGCACATGCGCGGTAGAGCGGCACTCCGGCGCATGGGCACAACACAGCAAAACGTCTAATGTGCATGCGCAATTCGGCTAAACAGCTAGTTTGTGTGCAATTCAGCGAAACGGCTAGTGCACGTGCGCAATTTAGCGGAATGGCGAACGCGCGTACGCAATAGCGCGCGCACAACATGAGCCTCCCACTGGCCTATAAAAGCCAGTGGGAGGCTCATGACCAGATTGCTGGTTTGTCTTTCAGCTCCCCGTGTGTTTCCTGCTTGTATCCTGATTCTTGATTACCTGTTGTGACCTGGATTGACCTTGACCTGCTCTGATCTCTTCCTACATCTGACCCTCAGCTTGCCTCTCGGACTTCTCCACTTGCTTCCTGTGTTTGACCCCCGGCCTGTCTACGGATATTGCTTCCTGTCTCCAGTGATTGACCCTCAGCCTGCTCCCAGACTTTGCTATTGTCTTCAGTGCTCGACCCCTGGCTTGCTCACAGACTTTGCTTCCAGTTACCTGTGTTTGACCCTCGGCCTGTTTACGGACTTTGTTATCCATCTTCAGTACTAAGTCATCAGCCTGCTGACAGACCTGCTAACAGTCCTTGCACCAAACTGTTTTTGCCTATCTAGAGACTCTTACTAGTCAATGGTGTTTGACCCCCAGCCTGTTGTTGGATCAGCTGTTCATCTTCCTTCTTGAGCTTCAGCATCTTCCAGTCCTGCACAGCTGTCTCTCTGCTGGTGACCTTCACGCAAGACCTGCCCAGCCTGCTGGTGACTTGTGCCTCTTTGTGCCCTTCACCCCCTGTACCATCTCCAGGAGTGGAGTGCGCTTAGTCGCAAGAGGTTACCGCTCTCAGCATCTCGACCTCGGTGAGTACCCTTATCTGACAGGGGGACCCCCACGCCAATTTTTAAAATTTTGGCGTGGGGTTCCCCTTAATATCATACCTAGGTCTGGTATGGAATTTAGGGGGACCCCCACACATTTTTTTATAAATTTTGGTTCGGTTGCCGTTTTTATCAATGAACTTTTATGTGTATTGCCGGACCGACAATTCATTATAGCCGGCACTAGTGATAGTAGTATTACATCACTTTTTTTCCTTTAGAAACGTCATTTTGCTGTCAGACTGTTCTAAACACAGGAAACATGCGCCCCTCTAGAGGCATACTATAGACACCCCCAAGGTACGAAATTTAAAGGAATATTACACTTTCATTGTTTCACTTTAAGCATCCTGAAAAAACGTCCGTTTTTAAAACTTCTTTTTGCATTGATACATGTCCCCTGGGGCAGGACCCGGGTCCCCAAACACTTTTTATGACAATAACTTGCATATACTGTAAGCCTTTAAAATGAGCACTTTTGATTATTCATGTTCGTGCCCCATAGACTTTTATGGTGTTCACATGTTCAAACAAATTTTTTTGTCTGTTCGCATGTTCTGGATGCGAACCGAACTAGGGGGTGTATGGCTCATCCCTAGACAGGACCACTATGTGTGAAAAAAGGTGCCTATATGACCACAGCCTCGAAAAAAGAGAGGGGAAGAGTCAGAATACATTAGCTAGGCCTCAAACAAGGAGACATTGATAAGAGTGCTGGAAGCACTGGTGCCAAGTGCCTAGATCCCATTCATCCTCCAGGTCCTGTTCCCAGCTCCAAGCATATGCAGGCTTATCCATGGCTTCGACCAGCGAAGAATATCTTTGGGGATTGGGTTTACTAACCCATAAGGAACATAAAAAGCATGATATTTGGGAAAGCCTGACTCTCTCTGATTGGGGCATTTCCAGTTTACTGACACAGTAGCTCACTGATAAAGGCCCCATAGTATTGAAGAAAGTTTGCCTGTTCTGCCGTTCACTGAACATCCGAATTTGCAGGGTGTTTGCCCTGACGAACACCCTGCAATGCACTGTGCTGAACAGTGCATTCTGCGCCCTGATTGGGCAAAGCTTTGCCCAATCAGGGAGCAGTGTAAGCTGGTTGTTTGGAAACAGGGTCGGGAAGCCAGCCACAATGTCCTTAACAACCAATGAGTCATCAGCTGTAAATAGGATTCCCAGCAGACAGCTGAACAAAAAAAGGTGCTGTTTAAAAAATAAAGGAATAAATAGTGTGGGGTCCCCCCAGTCCATACCAGGCCCTTCGGGTCTGGAATGGATTTGGAGGGGAACCCCACACCAAAATAAAAAATAAAAATGGCGTAGGGTCCCCTTAAAATCCATACCAGGCCCTTATCCGAGCATGCAGTCCAGCAGCTCAGGAATGGAGGGGGGGAAGTGAGCGCTCCCCCACCTCCTGAACCATACCAGGCCATATTGCCTCAATATGGGGGGTGCGTGCTTTCGGGCAGGGGGGCTCTGCAAAATTGAAAAATTGGTATTTTCATTTGGCAAAAATGAAAATAAAGATTTTATAAAAGGAAAAAACTTTGGTGTGTGTTTATTATATTTAACTTTTCTTGGCAAATTAGTAGGAGTATTATGTACCCCATACTCATTTACATGGGATCTGGGAACCCCCCTTTTTAAAGAGGACTTTCAGATTCTGATAAGACACCTCCACAACCATGGACCAAAGTTGTGTGGAATGGCCCTTGTTCTCATCAACATGGACACAAGGTGCTATGCCAGGGAAGACAACCCTCCGTGTTGAGAGCAGGTGGCCTGGTATGGCTCAGGAATTAGGGGGCCTTTTCTGTCCTGACAGACTGCATGATCAGGTAAGAGTCTGGTATTTATTTTGGTGGTCTTATGCCATTTTTTCCTTAGTTTTTTTGGCATGAGGTTTCCCCCTCAATCCATACCAGAACTGAAGGGAATGGTATGGATTGGGGGGAACCTCACACCATATTTTTAAAACTTTTTCACCTTTTTTGTTTACATTCCTGACAGAAGGGATGAGCCATGGTTGTTAGAATATAGGCAGGTGCTAGAGCCTTAACAACCAATGGAAAAACAGATGCAAAAATGGACCATTGTCTATTTACATAATTATTATTATTATACAGGATTTATATAGCGCCAACAATTTGGGCAGCACTTACAAAATGAAGGCAGACATTACAGTTACAATACAATTTGGTACAAGAGGAATCAGAGGGCTTACAATCTAAGAGGCAGGGTCGATTGTTACAAAATGTAATCGCTGTGGGGGATGAGCTGATGGAGAAAATACAACAGTGTATTAGTTAGAAGCAGGGTAGGCTTCTTTAAAAAGAAGGGTTTTCAGGGATCGTCTAAAGATAGATAGATTAGGAGACAGTCAGACAGATTGGGGTAGGGAGTCCCAAAGGATGGGAGGGGCTCTGGGAGAAATCCTGGAGGCGAGCTTGGGAGGAGGTGACAAGGCAGCAAGAGAGAAGGAGATCTTGGGAGGACCAAAGAGTGGCTACGGTGATATTTTGAGATCAGGCTAGTGATGTAGCTGGGGGCAGAGTTGTGGATGGCTTTCGTCAGTTATTGTTAGTACTTTGAATTTTAATAGTTTTGTGAGTGGAAGCCAGAGGAGGGATTGGCAGAGAGGGGCGGAGGACGCTGAATGGTTGGTAAGGTGGATGAGCCTTGCATCAGCATTTATGATGGACTGAAGGGGGATAGCCTATGTAAAGGTAATCGAATGAGGAGGGAGTTGCAGTAGTCGAGGTGAGAGATAACCAGGGAGTGAATTAGAAACTTGGTGGTGTCATTGGTTAAAAAGGGGCATATTCTTGAGATGTTGCGGAGGTTAAGGTGACATGATTTGGACAGGGATTGGATGTGGTTGCCTCTAGCACCCTGGCATGTGGGGACAGACTCATAGTTGGGCCATTGATCTTGTCCCATTGATCTTGACAGAGAAGTCAGGGGAAGGGGCACTTGAGGGAGGAAATATTATGAGCTCAGTTTTAGATTGCGTTTGAGGAAGTGGTGTGACATCCAGGCTGATATGTCTGTTAGTAAATCAGTGATTTACATCCTCTATTTCAACAGACCTGAATGGAGCTTTGTTCGGTTTAAAGAAGTGGATGCGGATGTAAACAAATGTAAATAGTTTATCATCAGTTTACATCTGTTTGTCCATAGAACTGAAATGCTGTTTGTTATTCATCCATCAAGGGATGGATGAAAAATAGACATATGGAACCGTCTTAAATCAATAAGGTAAAGATTGTGTAAGTTACATATTTACCAATTTGCCAAGCTACTGTATTTACAGATTTGTATACCTTAAATTTTTACTGTTTTACAAAAATGCATAATTTTAAATTCATACAATATCTAAAATTTATTTATGTGATATTGTATTATCTTATGATGCTTATACTTTAGTGTATTATTAAAATATTGCTTTGATAAACTCTGGAGCATTATTATCATATAAATAAATTCCAGCAAAAAAAAAAAACATTTTTAATTGTATAGGTCTTTTAGAAAATATATGGTTTTGGTCAAAAAGAAAGGATCTTTTGCAAATCTTTGAGGATGTAACATGCATGCAAAACATGGAAAATTGGTTCCATCATCTCAGGCGCCCATTGATTTTTTTTTCTCTTCTGGGATTTCAGAGCCAAATCCCTGGCTTTCCCTGAATTGCAGCATGGGGCCCCTCATCTTTTAATGCAGGAGAGACCAACTCCTGGGCTACATACTTTACATTAAAAAATAAGTGTAGGATTTGACAGGTAGAGGCCACAAATAGCAACTGCAATAAACAAGGGAAGAAATCTAATTTCTATAGTTCCCGAGAGATATCCAAAAATAGTTTGTAATTCAAATCGCTGGCTACTATTTGAGAAGCTGGCCTGCAATACTAAAAATAGAAGCCAGTTGATAAAATAGCTATTTATAATTTCATTGGTCAGTAGAAGGCAGATTTCTGTGTTACTTCAGCGAATATTTTATTAATCTATCAGTCAATAGATTATGACAAATGCTTTCAAATTAGCATTTGAAAGGATAGTATAGGTCTTATGACTGTAATTAACATCTAGCTGCCAATGAGTTTCTGACAGGTCCTGTATGCTTGTAGCTGTAGATAAGGGATATCAAATTTTCACCTCACAAGAACTCAAAAAAATCCTTAAGACTAGGTGACTTCAAAAGAATCAGGGAGTGAGATCTGTGCTCCACACTGTCTGTTCTAAGTGCAGATATAAAATGGAACGTCCTGATAGAATACAACCCAATAGCATACCTCCACTTTTTGAGATGGGAATGAGGGACACCTATTAATAAAAGTATGTAGGCATAGGACACACAACCATGCCATGCCCCTTTAAAGGAGAATCATACAAAATAATGATTCATTAAACCAGGTCTGGGGCACCCACATGCACTGCTGGTGACCAGCTCCCAGTGTGATTCTACACAGTGGGACCTGCTGTGATTCTACACAGTGGGTACCATGGACTCCATTTCCGCCAGCACCCACCGATTACACAGGGCACAGGCAGAACTACAATCTGCCTATGTAAACAAAACAGATTGTTGTTCTGTTCTGTTGATCCTTTGTTTCTGCTAAGCAGGAATACAGATATTTGCCTTCCCCTAGTCAAAGCACCTCCCCTACAGTGAGTAAGCACAACCTAGGCCAGGGGTAGGCAACCTCGGCCCTCCAGCTGTGATGAAACTACAAGTCCCATGAGACATTGCAAGACCCTGACAATCACAGGTATGACTCCTGGAGGCAGAGACATGATGGGATTTGTAGTTTCAAAACAGCTGGAATGCCGAGGTTACCTACCCCTGACCTAACAGTTGAACCTTTGATCACCCCTAATATTAACCCCTTTCCTGTCAGTGTCATTAGAAAAGTGACAATGCATAATGCAATGCAAAATAAAAAAAATCCCAAAGTTTGTAGACGCTATAATTTTTGTGAAAACCAATCAATATACGCTTATTGGGATTTTTTTACCAAAAATATGTAGCAGAATACATATTGGCCTAAATTGATGAAGAAATTTGATTTTTTAAATTTTTTTTATTGGGTGTATTTTATAAAAGAAAAAAAAAATATATAGTTTTTTTTTTTTCAAAATTGTGGGTCTTTTTTTTATTATAAATAAAAGGAAAAAACGCGCTGCAGAGCCAAATATAAAACACATCAATAGCTGCACCTAAGACACACCAATATCTGTGTATAAATAAATCAAAAATGGAAAAAAGTGCGCTTATAATCTGTGATGACATATAATAGTGCAAATAATTAAATGTGCAAACCAAAAAATGTTAGGAAGAAAATGGCAGCAAAGTATATTACATCAATGCACACATATGTAAGGTGAATAAGGTATAATGAAGTGAACTGCGACAAGTGGGATATGAACAAATCTGAAAATAATAAATGTAAAAAATATCAAAACAATTATAGAAGAACTAAACAATCTCAGTCCATAAGGTGAATCAAATAAAGTTCATCAGTAAACCAAACATCCATCCACTTAATGAAAACCCATTATCCTTATGGATGGATCGGAGGGGGAGAGGGATGTGCAGAATGATGTGACTCGACTTGTAGTGACTCCAAGAAGTGAAAACAAGGTAAAAGGTGTACCCTTACCCTCCGTGTTGGACCTCCTCACTGGCGAGGTCTATCGAGCATGCAGACTTTGCCCTCTGCAGGGACCTTATCACGATGGTATCTGAAACAGCTGACAGGAACGGTGTCTCCAGTCCGGACTGGTCCAAGTCATGAGCATGGAGGGGGGGAGAGGGCTCTCTTTTCTTTTTCCTTCTTCTGTAAACCATTAAACAACAATCTTAGGCTAGTTTAACCCGTGCAAAGAGTGTTGGTTCTGCTTTGCACGGGTTAAACTAGCCTAAGATTGTTGTTTAATGGTTTACAGAAGAAGGAAAAAGAAAACTGGTAGCTTTTCACTGTGCACTTGACAGTGTGCTCGGCAAACACCCGAACGAGCACTGTTCAGAGCCAAACCAATGCTCGTCCTGAACAGTTCACCCATCTCCAGTCATCTCTACGCAAAACAGTAACGTTTACTACTGTTTTTTCTTCCTTTTATTTCATAGCAAATAACCACATTTCTGTATGATATTTTCTTCAGAACAAATTATTTTTGTGTAATTAGTATAATATTTGTACTAAAAAAATGACGTGACCAAGACCATGCATGATCGGAAATTAAAAAATACATTACAATATAATACAATACATTACATCAATTCCAAAGTTGTATTCTGTCTCAATTTTTGTAACTTCAGTAACCTATTGGTTTTCGATATGCAATAAAAAAAAAAACAGATAACCATTCATCTGATAGTTTTATCGTGTGTACTAGGCTTAAGCCTGGTACCCACTAACAGTTTTTTTAATTCAGCCTAGGTTCACACCTAATACCGATGCGACTCCCAGGGGGGGTCCTGTGCGTCCCCGTTCACTGCTTTAGGTCCGATTTCAGCTGAAATTTTTGGCTGAATTTAGACCTGAAATGGACCAAAAGATGCACAGGGCTCCTGTGCGAATTCGTACCGGAGCAGCAGCAGGGATATGTGAACCGGCTCCATAGTGAACCCGCATTCAATTCGCAATGGTGTGAACCCAGACTTAACCTGGAACAAAAAAAAAAAAAAAACTGACAGCACCCATCTGAGCCTCTGAGATAACGATCCAACATTAGTACGCCGATCTCCCCAGCTGAGCCTGCCAGAACACTTCAATCAGTGCTCTCAGCCAGTCTTCTGTTGTACCGACTGACATACACACAGCCCGAATGTTGGCTGGTTTTTATTGAACTGGCCAATGTCTCTCGACATTCAGGCTGTGTGTACTAGGCATTAAGATAAGAATTCATACACCTAGAGAGATTATGTCATTGTATTAGCAGTGTCTGTGTGCTCTCTATAAGTTAATTAACTGTATGAAATTACTTCATGGGGCTGTTGACAATATGCAGATTAGTGTCAGTGTGTGACACTGACACTAATCTGTGTGGCAAATCTGCCACACAGGGTTCTTTGTGTGCATGGTTGTCTAACAGACCAGTCAGCTGACAAACTGCAGGTGGTGGCAATCTGACAACTGCTTGTGGAGTCATGGGTCTGGTGTGTGTGTGTGTGGGCATTTGCGATCAATGAAAAAAATGATAATGCCAGGATTCTAGCTTCAGGATAGCTGGGGGAAATTTCAGAGTAGAGTGCACCATATTATACCATATAAGCTCTTGCCCCATTCCTCCTTGACCAAATAAGTTTCTTGAATGGTTAGTAAGTCCCTGTCATTGTGATTTCCTGTCATCTGGTGGCAGCGGTGAGATATTAGTGTGCTGTTTATAGTTGTCACTTGTCTCCAGATTAAGGAACTCAGGGGTCCTGCTGTAGTTTGCCAGTTTGCTGATTGATTTAGATGAACGAGTGACAGACTGTATTACCTCATATATCGGCCTCACTCACTCGGTATCCTCTGTACTTGGTAAATTACACTTTCATCCTCATCAGTAATGTATACTGATATACCTGGGATGTAGATTTGATCCTTTGTTTACTGCCTGACCTGCCCATGGATGTATAAGTGCAGCTACTGCCACAATATCTTCTAAAATGTTACTCATTTAATGCATCTAAGCATAGAGAAGAATGGCTGTGCATGTCTTTTACTCAGTGCTTGGACCTGGGACAGCACATTAGTCCTTCCACTAGCCAATACATCACCATAGGTCACTTATGTTTTGGGTAGCAGATTGAACCACTGAGTACAGCAGGGAACCAGGCATTGGACATACCTCCATATGCTGAATATTCTGCATACAAATTTATCTCTACAATACAGCACAGACTGGTAGCACTAACAGAGGGATAAGAAAGTATGAACTCTCTTCTTTAATTTTTTATTCTAACAATTCCTTTAATCTTATTTTTAGGGAGTACAAACCTGGATTGCATAGGGATCTTCTATCATGGCTTAGAGCTCTGATATACAATGTAAATGTTTTTACAAGTCATTCCATTAAATTCTATTATGAGGTGATTCAACCAGATTTATGTAGGATCATTTTGTTTTATGTTCCAGTTTTACTCTTTTACAAGAGCGTATAAAAAAGCAGATGTAAAAAACACATACATACACTTAAAATCTGGAAAGTAAGCTTAAGGTGTGTTTGGAGGCTTCCAAGCAAGGTCTGTAATCGATTACTGAATCAATATCAATCAGGTTTTGTGGTTTATAGTTTACTCTTGAGCTTATTTCAACTCATTCAGCAGAAGGCTGGTTTACAGCACTCCTGGTGCTCCAATAATTAAATGGCCTACTACACAGACCTGAATAATATTCTGACCTTTTTTTTGTAATTACTTTGCTATACGTGCCAGCATTTATTATGACCAGAGAAGGGCACTTAAGAATAAAACACAAGGTCTACTAATCTATTTTCTGCTATACTACTCTATGTGTTAATAAAATTTTACTGGCGAACAATCTTACAAAGGCCACAGACGATTGTACTGAAATAGGCATGAAGGTGAAGATGATAATTTATTTTAGGAATTAACTTACTTTATCCAATACTCTGAGAGATTTAAGATGGCAGCAAAGAAATCTGTGATGTCTAGATAGTCAACCGCAGCGCACCTATACATTCTGAATGGGCTGGATGGGCAGGGGCCCTGATGTATCTCACAGATTTTACAATGATTTATTTATTTAAAGTGACATTGGTTAATACTTCACTGGTTGAAAATAAATTGTAACTTTAGAATTTGTACCTAGATTGTTGAGAAAAAAAATGATTTGTATAAGAATATCTAAATACGTGCACCTGCTCAGAGCCAGGTCTTTGCAATGGGACTTCATTTGCTATCACTTTATCGTCTTTTTTGGATGCTATAAACCTCTTGTAATTTTATTATTAAAACATTACTAAGGATCATAAACAAACTCCAGCCCTTTTAACAAATACATTGCAATGGGACGCCAAAGTCAACCATCTGTTTATAAAAAAAAACCAAAAAAAAACAATTTTAAGCTGAACCCCAGCCTTACCATGTTTTTCTTCATCTGTAGAAAGTAATCTTTGTTGTTGATAGTGAGTACTCTTATTTGCCTGTCCTTTGTCATATCTCAATACATGTCTAAGAGGCTGCCTTCGGACTGCATAATTTCCATCTTCAACAACTTCATACATAATCAAGCCCTAACATCCATCCTGTCCTTGAACCACCCCTTACAGCCATTTTATTTTTTTCTCTATCAATCTTCTTCACTCTGTTAACAGTGGGTGCATGGTTTTCAGGGCTCTGCATTATATGTGGGCATGTTTTGTTTTTTTCTGGTGGTTGACTTTGATGGACTAAATGAAAATATAGTCTTCCAGAAATGCCCACTTTTCGTAACTGTAAACTTTATCCTAGCAACCCACAGACACTACTATACTTGCACTGTAATTGCTGCTAGAATAGATACTAGTATATTCCACACTGACGACAACTTATTTTTTGCTACTGCATTAATGTCATTAATATTGGGGTACATTTTAAATAATTTAAAGACTATTGTTTGTATGTTTTGTTTACGAGCAGCACTGAGAAGAAAATAGTTTATCTTGTTTTGTGAAATAACTTTGATTTTTTTTTTTTTAATTGTTTATTTATTGAAAGTTTACAATGTCAAGGATATAGCAGTATATATGCAAGTCAAATGAAATAACATGAAAAGAGAGTCCATCTCATGGAATCCACATCATCCCATGCTATGAACAACATGGATAGAAATAAAATATCAAGTGATTGACAGATAATATATACACATTTTGGTGAAGGGGGGAAAATTTGGTACGAAAAGAGGTCAGCAATAGTTTGTTTAAAGTATTGATTAACTGTGTGAACTGTGTGAACATCATGTCTGTTTGGGTTTCTCCAAATTGTATTCAGAAGCATCCCAAGGTTCCCAAGTTTTATCAAAACTGGGAAGAGTTTCCTAAATAATAGCTATAAGATGCTCCATCCTACGAATATCTGCTATGATATTTAGAAATTGCGCAAAAGTAGGAGGAGCATTGGTCAACCAGCATTGAGGAATGGCCCGTTTAGCTGCTAGTAAGATGAAGGCCATCAATTTCCTAGCCTAGGAGGCCTAGCAGAAGATGTATTGGTTGGAAGGGAATGGGAAGGTTCAGGATCTTCTCTAGTAGTGTGTGAATCTGTGTGTAAAAGGGCAACAATACGGGGCAATCCCAAAATATATGATAATGAGTGCCGATGGACTCACAACATCGCCAACATAGACCCGAAGTTGTCAATTTATGTTTCACCAGGAAATCTGGAGTCCTATACCAAAACATACAGATTTTATGGGCAGTTTCTTTTTGGGTCACACATCTGGATACTTTGGAAGTAGCGTCCCAGATCTCTCCCCATTCTTGTAGTGTAATAGGCCTATTTAAGATGTGGGACCATTTACGCATGTATAGATGGATGTGTTCCGTAATAGTAGGGGTTTCTTGCAATATTTTATATATAGTGGAAATTAGACAGGGTTCATGAGGGTCTCTGGAACACGTCAGTTCAAATTGTGTGGGTGTGGATAGTGTCAGTTGTGGTAATTTTTTGGAGAAAAATGTTTAATTTGAAGAAATGAGTAAAAAAGATTCTTTGGGATTTCATGTTTAGATTGTAGTTCTGAGAAGGTATATAGTCTGTGTGTCACCGGATGAACTATATGGCGTAGCTGGAATATACCTGCTTTTGTCCAAGGCAACATGCTTCAAAGGATAGACTATCAGGGATTTCTGGGTTAAAAGTAATATTTATTAAAGGAGAACATGGGGATGTGAGTGAGAATTTACCCGAACATTTTTTCCAAATTGAAAGTGTAAAGAGCATTGGATTTAGGCATATCTTACGCAGTTGGGCAAAAGATTTATCAGTAGATGGCCATAACAAGCTACATGGATGAGCTGGGGTTGTGATGCTCATCTCAATTTTGGACCAACGATTAGGGGCAAATCTAGATGTCCATGAGGCTATAGCCCTCAAGTGTGTAGCATAGTAGTATTTGATTATGTCCGGTGCTCCTAGGCCGCCTCTAGCTGGGGTCGTAAGGAGAATTGAGCTGGCTATTCTATGAGATTTATTATCCCATATAAAATTCAGAAAACTTCTCTGGAGGGTTTTGAGCTGAGACATCGGGACCATCACTGGCAAGGTTTCAAAGAGATATAAAAGTTTTGGAAGAATCGATATTTTTAGGACATTTACCCTACCTAAAAGGGAGAGAGGGAATTTCATCCAGGTTCTCAATAGATTGTTGATTTCAGTGAACATAGGAGGGAAGTTTGCCTGGAAAAGAGCAGAATACGAAGAAGTCAGATAGACTCCGAGGTATTTTAGTGACTGAGGACAATTTGCCTTGTAGGGTCGAAATTGCATCTGCCGAAATATTAATAGGGAGTGCTTCTGTTTTGGATGAATTGATTTTATAACCGGATATATATCCAAATAGGGCTAAGGTTGTGTGTAGTGAGTAGTGTGTAGTGAGGGAAGTGATATGTGAGGGTGAGTTAAAGTTAATATGATGTCGTCCGCAAAAAGTGACAATTTGTATTCCCGTTGTCTCAACTGAACTCCACTTATGTCTGGGTGGGATCTAATAGCCTCTGCCAGGGGTTCTAAGCTAAGGATAAAAAGTAGGGGAGAGAGGGGACAACCTGGCGAGTACCATTAGTTAGAGTAAATGATGGGGACATATGGGAAGCCATCTGCACTTGGGACGTGGGTGAGGAATAAAGTGCTTTCAACGCTTGTATGCTTTCAACGCTTGTACAAAGGGGCCAGAGAAGCCATATTTACGTAAAATAGCAAACATGAATAGCAAAAATTCAAGTGGTCAAACGCCTTCTGGGCATCTAGGCTAAGAATCAAGGCAGGCTTCTTAGTTTTCGTCAGGAGGTCAATAAGATTAACTGTTGTCCTAGTGTTGTCCCCTGCCTGTCTAGTGGGGACAAACCCGACCTGATCCCTAAGCTCAAGCGACGGGAGGAGTGAAGAAAGTCTATTGGCCAAAATTTTACTGAAAATTTTATAGTCAGAATTTAGAAGGGCAATGGGACGATAATTGTCTGGTAAAGAAGGGTCCTTCCTGGGCTTCGGAATGACTGTAATGAAGGCGTGTAGAAATTGGGAATGGGGTATTGTACCTGACATTAGCGAGGAGAACAGATTAGCCATATGGGGTAACAGAACTGGAAGGAAACCTTTAAAGTAGGGGTAAGAAAGTCCATCAGGGCCAGGAGCCTTATGATTAGGGAGCTGATTCACTACCTTAGTAATTTCTTCAACAAAAATGGGGGCATTTAGTCCTATGCGGTCCTCAGTGGATATTGTGGGGAGTCTCAAATATTCCACAAAGGAGTCAAAATTTTCCCTGGGTAAATTGAAAATTTGGGTCCGTTGATAAACAGTTGTACAATCCTTGGTAAAAGTCATCAAAGACCTTGGACATATTACGAGGACAATATGTGGGTTCACCATTAGGCTGTATTAAATGGTCAGGAGCAGAAGTAAATGCTCTAGGTCTCAGTTTGTTAACCAACATTTTATGAGGTTTGTTGACAAACTCATAAAATTTTTGCTTGGACCATAGATTGGATTTGGTAAATTTAGTCAGATCCAAGGACTTGATGCGATTACGCAATGAGACCACAGCTCTGAGGCAGGACACCATAGGGAGACTGAGTAGGCGTTCCTCTGCTTTAGATAGATCGTCTAAAAGGGATGATCTCTGAAGTTCACAATCCCCTTTGTAACGAGAACCTGCAGAGATGCACTCTCCTCTAAAAAAAGCCTTATGGGCCTCCCACAGAGTGGACGCCCCAGAGACTGAACCCTCATTAAGTTCAAAAAATTCCTTCAACTTTTCCTGCAAATGGAGATGAATCTCATGCACCTTGAGAAGAGACTTATTGAGGCGCCAATGGCATGTTCTAGGTGTGGGCTTTGACAGAAGAAGATCCAGTCCAATGGGTGCATGATCTGACCATGTTATAGGATACATTTTGGAATTTACCACATAGGGCAGAAGGGGTGTGGAGACAAAGAAAAGATCTAATCTGGTATATAATGTATGAGGTGGAGAGTAAAATGTTAATTATTTGGCCAATGGATGTTTTACCCTCCATGTGTCAAACAGATTATGAGATCTTATCAATTTCCGGAATGCAGAGGAAAGCTTCTGAATCTGAGGGGGTGGGGAATGCGAAAAAAGGGCAAGCCTATCCCTAGTTGGTAACATACAAACATTAAAGTCTCCTCCAATGACTAAATAGGGTTGACAGTAAGGCTGGAGATGTTCAAAAAGAGTTTCCATGAACCCAAACTGTCCTGTATTGGGCGCATAGACATTGGCCAGGGTGAAAGAGACGTTGTTGTGATCACAATTCAGGAGTATAAATCTACCCTGGGGGTCTGCATAAGAGGATTCTACCTGAATGGAAGAGGAGCGTTTTAACAAAATAGCTACACCAGCCTTCCCGGTTGGGTCAGAAGCTATGAAGGCGGTATGAAATTGATTAGAAGCAAATTGAAATGTACCATTTGCTTTAAATTGATCCTCCTGAATCATGATCACGTCAGCCTTTGAAGATATGAACTCCTTCAACGCCAGCCAACGCTTGCGTATGGAGCCCAAACCCTTAACGTTGCAGGAAAAAATACTTACAGCCATATTTCAAATATGTGTACAAAGTGTTTGATGCAATCACAAAATAGCGAGGATGTGTATACCATGATGTGTGGAACATTGAAACATAAACATTATATGCAGTCAGATGGAGATGAAGAGAAATGGCATAAAAACCTTTGTTTACCAATTTTGGATCAAAAAGAGATCCCATCTAAAAATTTTTGGTATAAGAAAAACAAAAAAGAAAAAGAAAAAAATAAACTGAAATAAAATTAAAAAGAAAAAGTAAAAAAAAAACCCTGAATAGGATCAAAAAGTATCCATATTAAAATGAAAAACAAAAAAAAAGAAACTTAAGAAGGAAAAGTTTCTCAGGGGGTCACATTCCTGGTTCGTGACCATAATGGAAAAAAGAGGGGGCATGACAACCCACGAGACTGGTCACATAGGTCTTGGTCCCATCCGAACATCGATTAACAGAACAATCCACCTATAACATATAAATAGTTATAGAGACAGGGATTATATGTAATTTAAGGCAACCAAAATAAAACTGTGGACTTTGAACAGAAAGTCCGAGGTCGTGTAAGCCAAGAGAAAAAAAAACGCGACTTATTATGACAAAGGGAGATCCAAATTTGGGCCGTATGGGAGTTTTAGGTGAGGCTCTTCGATGGTGCTGCTCTTTGAGGGGTTACAGGTGCTTTCTGCGACCTTTGACGAACTGGGGTCCAGATCTTCGCAGGTGTAGATAAGGGTCGAGAAGATGGAATCTGGGACTGTACATCTTCATCTGGGATCGGGGGTAGTCCCAGGCCCCCGACAAAGGACTCACATTCCTGTAAGTCTCTCATGGAATGTTGTGTTCCATCCTCGGTGACTGACAGACGAAAGGGGAAACCCCATCGATAAGGGATTTGATGTTGTTGTAGATGGGAAGTAACTGGTCTTAGAGCTCGGCGTTTTCCCAGGGTAATAGGCGACAAGTCGTTGAAAATTTGAATCTTCGCGCCTTTAAATTCCACCCGGGACCTATTGCGGGTGGGAATGGTCAGGGCCTCCTTACTCTCATAGAAATGAAAGCGCGCAATGATGTCCCTTGGATTAGCACTGGGATTCCCCTGGGGGAGGTTTAGGAGCCAATGATCTGTGTGCCCTGTCGAGACGCCAATCTATGTCAGGAATGTGGGGAGCTAGCGTAACAAAGAGGGCCAAAAGGCAGGGGCAGGGACATTTTCAGGGACCCCCGGATCCGTAGATTCTGATGTCTCTCCCTGTTCTCGATGTCCTCTTGCTGCATCTGTAGTTGTGTAACTGCATTTTTTAAAGTGATGTTTTCTTCCTGTAGTGCATGTACAAAGTGGACCATGTCATCAAACTTGGACTCCAGTGTGTCTGTGCATTCCCCCAATTGGTCTATCTCACCTCTAAGTTCATGGGCAAGCTTGCTTACCTCTTTGGTGATGGTCTGGGTGATGCTGTGAAGCAAAGCCTGCAGCTTAGTGTCCAACACATCCACTGTCACAGGTTGGGACATGGTGGGAGAGGCAGACAGATATGAAGATCCTGGATGGTGGGGATGGTCTGTGGTGAGAAGAGAGGAGCTAGCTAGCATGTCATATCAGTTGCGATCGTGTCAGTTAGGATCGCGGGGGACGGAGGAGTACTCGAGACCGGGGATTGTGGCCTACGGAGGGATCGATCCATAGACTGGGCGGGCCTGGATGCAGCCTGTGAAGTGTGACCTCGGTATACGTGCCTCTGATCACTGATCTTCCCCATAAACCGATCCGGATGTAGCTAGATTCCCCGAGCGGTGGATGCAACTCCCGGGTCTGTGGCAGCTATAGTAGCGTAGCGGGAGGTTTCAATGCACGGACGGAGGCTGGAGCTCAGATCCTAAGCGTCCGCCATCTTAGCAAGCCGAAAATAACTTTGATTTTGTCTATCTACTAAATCCTGTATCTTGGCTGAAGCTTAGAGAGAAAAAAAGAGAAAGCTTGGCTACTGCTTTTATAATACACAAGACTCCACTCATTTTCAAACTATGTCAACACCTCCTACTCTGGCATAGGCATGCACAGGGGGTGTGCCAGGTGTGCTTTGGCACACACTAATCACTATGTGAGTTGCTGATTCCCCCTACTTCTCGGGCTCCACCCCCCCTTGTTGGCCCCCCCTACCTGCAGTGCTGCTGGCTTCCCTCTGTTCACCACCCCCCAGCTGCTGCAGGGGATGTTTTAGGATGGAGAGCAGGAGAAGGGGCTAGTAAAATAGTTCCTTTTCTAAATGAATACACTCACTCACTGTGTCCATTCATAACTGAAGCATGGTAAACTGTGTTTATTATGCTTCTGTTTGTGAATGAACAGGAAGCCGCTCAGCACTTCCCATTCATTCACTGCCCCCTGCTGAGGCTGCAGAGAAAGTTATGTGTGTTTGAGATTTGGGGTGCACACCATAATGCAATAGGCTGTGCACACTTATGTACTCTTATGTCCTTTGTCCAATCTGCATTTTTTATAATATTCTACCACGCTCATTGACATTCTCCAGCAGATGGCACCAACTTACTGTGGGAATTCTTTGACCCAGGTCAGCATTAGATTTCAGTCTGCCTTTTGATCCCTTGGTAATGAATAGCAAGCAGAAAATATTGTTACAGGGTGCTTTTGATGCAAATTGCTTTAGCAGGAATGCAACATAAAATCACTCTGGGACTAATAGAACCATAGTTGTGAACATTTAAAAAAATTCCAAGGACATCTATTCTTTGCTGTGTGTCCAGCAAGTTATCATCGGGGGGGCAGGGGGGAGGTAATATATTTTAATTAGCAGCAGGAAATTCGTGTAAAACAAGTGTGGTTCTACCAGAGGCGTATTAACATATTGTACAATAAGATCTTAAGATACTGTATATACCGGAACATTTATCAAAACAGGGAATGAAACACAAGCAAGGTGTTTTGTTAAATCAGTTATATATTTATTTAAAAGGAAAAGGAGAACATTGGGACTTTAAATGAGGCGGTGACCTGGTAAGGTCAATTGCCTCCATCCCTATCCAAATGAGAAAAAGGGGACAAAGAATTGGGACATTAGCACGCAGGATTAGAAATCCAAATTTATTGGAAATCAATTTATAATACATAATGGTAATCATGAGTAAGCATAAAATATCCAATATAATTCGTAAAATAGATGTACATACAATAAAGGCAGTTTGCCACATAATTGCAGACAATAGATATCACATAATACATATAGTAAAAATTGTCTGATAAAACGTATAATGAGCAAAAACACAGCATATAGTATCATATATACTCGAGTATAAGTCGAGTTTTTCAACACATTTTTTTGTGCTGAAAGTGCCCCCCTCGACTTATACTCGAGTCAAGCACTTTTCTGCAGCAAAAAAAATTAATTTTCTGAACTGAATTTGGGGCTCCGTATCTCATGACCACTTGGTGCTAGGAACCCCAAATTTGGTGTGCAAACCCAGTGGACCTGATACCACAACATAGCCAAAGCTGAAGTTCCTAGCACTAAGTGGCCCCGAGATACGGGGCCCCAAAATCAGTTCAGAAAATTTCATTCTCTGCTGCAGAAAAGTGCTTGACATTTTCTGAACCGACTTTGGGGCCCCATATCTCAGGGCCACTTGGTGCTAGGAACCTCAAATTTGGTGTGCAACCCCAGTGGAACTGGTACCATAACATATCCAAATGTCATTCTCTGCTGCAGAAAAGTGCTTGACATTTTCTGAACTGATTTTTGGGGCCCTGTATCTCGGGGCCACTTGGTGCTAGAAACCTCAGCTTTTGAAATTTTATGGTGCTGGTTTCACTGGGTTTGCACACCAAATTTGGGGTTCTTAGCACTAAGTGGCCCCGAGATACGGCGTCCCAAATTCGGTCAACTGTGTCCATCTGCAGCAATGTCATTTCGGGACCCTTTGGGTTCAGAGACCCCAAATTTTGGCTGCAGCTAGGGGGCATCTAGGAACCCTTAACTACCGAGTTTGAAGTTCAGGGGACCTATGGCTGCAAATGGGCACAGTGAGGCATGGAAATGGGCACAGTGATGCTGCAAATGGGCATTGTTGACCCCCTTTTCCACTTACAGTAGCTGTGCATTTCTCACCCTCATCTTATACTCGGGTCAATACGTTTTTCCCATTTTTTTGTGGTAAATTAGGGCCTCGACTTATACTCGGAACGACTTATACTCGAGTATATACGGTAGCTCTGTGCATTCTGTGGATTTATCCCCTTATCAGGAGCATGCATGTGGATTAACTGAATATTGTAGTATGATGGGAAAAATATCTATATGATCTGACCCTGTCAAGAAAGAGAAGCTTAAAGTTTAATAAATAGGATGTAGAATCTACTGGGAACCCCCCCGATATACTTACATGATGTACAACTTAATGATGGGAGTGTGGCACTGTGGATCAGAGGCCCCTTAGGTGCATCACTATCAGGAGTAGGGATGAGCCGAACACCCCCCCAGTTCGGTTCGCACCAGAAGATTCGCATGAATGCTAGAACCCCATTGACGTCTATGGGACTCGAACGTTCGAAATCAAAAGTGCTCATTTTAAAGGCTAATTTGCATGGTATTGTCCTAAAAAGGGTTTGGGGACCCGGGTCCAGGAGACATGTATCAATGCAAAAAAAAACTTTTAAAAACGGCCGTTCTTTCGGGAGCAGTGATTTTAATGATGCTCAAAGTAAAAAAAAAAGAAAAGTGAAATATTCCTTTAAATATCGTACCTGGGGGGTGTCTATAGTATGCCTGTAAAGTGGCAGGCGTTTCCCGTGCTTAGAACAGTCCCTGCACAAAATGTCATTTTTAAAGGAAAAAAAGTCATTAAAAACTGCTTGTGGCTTTAATGTAATATCGGGTCCTGGCAATATGGATGAGAATCAGTGAGACAAACAGCATGGGTGCCCCCCAGTCCATTACCATGCCCTTTGGGTCTTGTATGGATATTAAGGGGAACCCCGCACCCAAATTAAAAAAAAGGAAACAGCAGTATACAGGCTCTGTACTCTGAACAGAAGTATACAGGCGGTGCAAACAAGACAGGGACTGTAGGTTTGTTGTTAAGTAGAACCTGTTTGTAATTTTGAACGGGTACATTTTTAAGGTGTTTAGCTCCAGCAAAAAAATCTATTTTAAGCTTTTTGGAAAACATAGGGAAGGGTTATCACCCCTGTGACATTTGTTTTGCTGTCTGTGCTCCTCTTCAGAAGATTGAACCTCACTTTTTGTCCCAATGACAAATGTTTTTTGAAAATTTGGTTTTTTTTGTGAAACATAGATTGGTGATAAAGCATCAGTGGAAAGGAGAAATGTTTTTCCCATATTAACTCTTACAGGAGAGAATTTCCCTTCCTAGCGGTAGATTTCATCTCACTTCCTGTTGTCTCCTTCCGTTTGCAAGTAGGAGTCGTTTGTAAGTTGGATGTTTGAAAGTAGGGGCCTGCCCTATATACTCAGCAGAAATTTGGGTCTTAGATGTTGTTGTGGCCACAACACTGTAAGCCCTCACAGGGCCCTGCTGTGAAATATTAGATCAAGAATTGTAATTACATGCCCCTGTTTAACAGGGGCTGAAAAATTGGGCCTTTTGTGGTGGTGGTGGTGCTGGTGCCACAACACTGTAAGTCCTCACTCGCTCTTGGTGGGCGCAGAATTGGGCCCTGCTGTGAAATATTAGATCAAGAATTGTAGTTACATGCCCCTGTTGAACAGGGGCTGAAAAATTAGGCCTTAGGCACTGGTGCTGGTGCCACAACACTGCAACCCCTCACATATACTCTAGTTGGAATGCAGGAACGAGCCCTGCTGCAAAGTATTGCATCAAAAATTGTAATTACATGCCCCTGTTAAACAGGGGCTGAAAAATTAGGCCTTAGGCACTGGTGCTGGTGCCACAACTCTGCAACCCCTCATAGATACTCTATTTGGAACGCAGGAACGAGCCCTGCTGCAAAGTATTTCATCAAAAATTGTAATTACACGCCCCTGTTAAACAGGGGCTGAAAAATTGGGCCTTAGGCACTGGTGGCGGTGCCCAGAACCAAAAATGTTCTTACAAGCTATCAGTGTGATCATTGAGGAGGAAGAGGATAATTACTCAGAATAGTCATTCAGCATCAGCATAGGCAGTCTTTGAAGGGATCTCAGATTTCCAAAAAAATTATTTGGTTACATCAGCATCAGGTGCTTGGTGATTGGTGGTGATCCAAAACTGATTCATCTTTATGAAGGTCAGTCGATCGCCCGAGTCGGTGGACAGATGCACCCTGTGAACGGTTACAAAGCCTCCAGCAGCACTGAATGTGCGTTCCGAAAGAACACTGGATGCAGGACAGGCCAGTAGCTCAATTGCATACTGTGCAAGCTCTGGCCAGTGATCCATCCTCAAGACCCAGTAACCCAGAGCATTTTCGGTGGGAAAGGTGTCCAAGTCAGATCTTGCCCCTAGGTATTCCTGCACCATGTAAAACAGACGCTGGCGATGGTTGCAGGATCAGGGAGGCCATGCAGCGTAGGTTTGCTGAGGCATTCAGTCCGGAGTGCTCTGTGTCACTAAGGACGACATGGTCCGCAGCCACCTCCTCCCAGCCACGTACAAGTCCATGTGTTTCTTGGGACTGATCCCTTAAAGACTGCTGCTGATGCTGAGTGCCAGGCTCCACCTCCATACTGACACAATCCTCCTCCTCGTCCTCTTCCTGTGTGATCGGCGGGCACGCAGGAACACTGTCTGGATAAAGGGGGCCTTGACAGCTAAGGAAGTCCTCCTCTTCCTGCCTCTGTTCTGCCTCAAGTGCCCTGTCCATTATTCCACGCAGCGTGTGCTCCAACAGGTGGACAAGGGGGACAGTGGCACTGATGCATGCACTGTCACTGCTCACCATCCTCGTGGCCTCCTCAAATGGTCACAGGACAGTGCATGCATCCCTAATCATGGCCCACTAGCGTGGGGAAAAAAAACAAGCTCCCCTGACCCTGTCCTGGTGCCATAGTCGCACAGGTACTCATTGATGGCCCTCTGCTGCGTGTGCAGCCGCTGCAGCATGGCCAACGTTGAGCTCCACCTGGTGGGCATGTCACAGATTAGGCGGTTCTTGGGCAGGTTAAACTCCTTTTAGAGGTCCACCAGCCGAGCACTGGCATTATATGACCGGCGGAAATGCACACAGACTTTCTTGGCCTGCCTCAGGACATCCTGTAAGCCCAGGTACCTGCCCAAGAACCGCTGCACCACCAAGTTAAGGACGTGAGCCAAACAGGGCACATGGGTCATTTGTCCCTGTCGGAGGGCAGAGAGGAGGTTGGTGCCATTGTCGCAAACCACCATTCCTGCCTCAGAGCACTGCTGGTTCCGAGGACAAATCACAAGAAGAGGCCATGGAGGAAGAAGAAGAGGAGGGGGTGGAGGAGAGAGGTGTGTCACAATCATTAGTAGTGGCATTTTGGAGGTGTGGTGGCAGAACAACCTCCAACACTACTGCACCTTGTCCTGCATCCTTCCCAGCTGCCAGCAGAGTCACCCAATGCGCGTTGAAACTTAGGTAACGTCCCTGTCCATGCCTGCTGGACCATGAGTCAGCGGTAATATGCACCTTACTGCTGACCACCCTGTCCAGCGAGGCATGGACATTGCCTTCCACATGCCGGTAAAGAGCCGGAATCACCTTCCATGAGAAAAAGTGGCATTTGGGTACCTGCCACTGAGGAACCGCACATTCCATAAACTCACGGAAGGGAGCAGAGTCTACAAACTGAAAAGGCAGCAGTTGAAGTGCTATCAATTTTGCCAAGCTAGCATTCAACCGCTGGGCATGTGGATGGCTGGGAGCGAACTTCTTTCGGTGGTGCAGCAGCTGGAGCAGGGAAATTTGCCTGGTACAATCTGACATCGGTGTACCGAAAGCAGATTGCCCACAAGTACTTGGCTGTGACACACCTAATTCTACACCTTCATTCCTCTCAGTGCAGGTCTCAGAGAGGACTGAGGGTATAGTGGGGTTGGAGATCTCAGCTAATGAGGAGCAAGGAGAGGTCCTCTTTGTTCTTTAGTGTGGGTCTTTTAGATACGCTTGCCAACAAACTGCATGGCAGGTCAACATATGTCTGGTCAAGCATGTGGTGCCCAAGCGGGAGATGTTTTGGCCATGCGAGATACGCTTGAGACATATGTTGCAAATCGCAGCAGTGCGATTTGATGAACTCGTTTCAAAAAAGGGCCACACGAAAGAATATTTGGAATAATGCACAGAGACAGCAGTGCCCTGCACATGCGGAGCTTTGTGGTGTGATGCAATCAGTGTGCTGCCCTTAGGCTGGCCCATAGAGGGCATCCTGCCTCATTGGTGATGTGCCTCCTCCTCCTCTCTCCTATCAGGCACCCACGTTGAGTCAGTGACCTCATCATCCCCTCCCTCCTCATCACTGGAGCAAACCTGGCAATATGCTGCAGCAGGGGGAGCATGACTGCCAGATTGCTGTCCTTATTGTGCACCCCCTCTGACCGTGCTCACGTTACTGCCTTCATCTAGCTCAGTATCATCATCAGAGCCTTCTAAACGCTGGGCATCCTCCTCGAGCATGTACCCAACACTGTGGTCAAACAATTCGAGGGACTCCTCAGGAGGACATGGTGGGGCTAGGGAAGGAGTCACTGATGACATTGAGTCAAGGGAAGAGGCCGCTGCTTTGCCAGACAAAGTACCCTGAGCATGGGTGAGAGAGGATGAGGAGGATGAGGACGGCTTGGTCATCCACTCGACCAAGTCTTCTGCATGTTGCGGCTCAACACGGCCAGCTGCCGAAAAATAGGCCAAGCGTGTCCCACGGCCACGTGCTGATGAGGATGCACCGTCCCAATGACCAGCACTGTTTCCTCTAGACACAGAGCCTGCTTGCCCTCTTTTATTGGCTTGTGACTGTCTGCCTCTCCTTGTTGGCCTTCTAGACATACTAATGGCCTGTAGCTGCACTAAGCTGGTATATATATATAAATATGTACTGATACTGCAGCTAGCAAAATCAACTGCCTGCCTGTAGTATGAGAACACCACCAACCTTCTACAGGTAGCTTTAGCTGAACACTGTGCAGAGCTCGCAAAAAACTAACTTGTAGCTTATTTAGCTGCCTGCGGTAGTGATAGGATCAGGAAAACACCACCAACCTTCTACAGGTAGCTTTAGGTGAACACTGTGCAGAGCTCGCCAAAAAATTACTTGTAGCTTATTTAGCTGCCTGCGGTAGTGATAGGATCAGGAAAACACCACCAACCTTCTACAGGTAGCTTTAGGTGAAAACTGTGCAGAGCTCGCCAAAAAATAACTTGTAGCTTATTTAGCTGCCTGCGGTAGTGATAGGATCAGGAAAAAACCACCAACCTTCTACAGGTAGCTTTAGCTGAACACTGTGCAGAGCTTGCAAAAAAATAACTTGCAGGTTTAGCTGAACACTGTGAGGAGGACGCACTACACTAACTTGTAGCTTTAGCTGAACACTGTGCAGACGTCTCACTACACTAACTTGTAGCTTTAGCTGAACACTGTGCAGAGGTCTCACTACACTAACTTGTAGTTTTAGCTGAACACTGTGAGGAGGACGCACTACGCTAACTTGTAGCTATAGCTGAACACTGTGCAGAGGTCTCACTACACTAACTTGTAATTTTAGCTGAACACTGTGAGGAGGACGCACTACACTAATTTGTAGCTTTAGCTGATCACTGTGCAGAGGTCGCACTACACTAACTTGTAGTTTATCTGAACACTGTGAGGAGGACGTACTACACTAACTTGTAGCTTTAGCTGAACACCGTGCAGAGGTCTCACTACACTAACTTGTAGTTTTAGCTGAACACTGTGAGGAGGATGCACTACACTAACTTGTAGCTTTAGCTGAACACTGAGCAGAGGTCGCACTACACTAACTTGTAGTATTAGCTGAACACTGTGAGGAGGACGCACTACCCTAACTTGTAGCTTTAGCTGAACACTGTGCAGAGGTCACACTAAACTAACTTGTAGTTTTAGCTGAACACTGTGAGGAGGACGCACTACACTAACTTGTAGCTTTAGCTGAACACTGTGCAGAGGTCTCACTACACTAACTTGTAGTTTTAGCTGAACACTGTGAGGAGGATGCACTACACTAACTTGTAGCATTAGCTGAACACTGAACAGAGGTCACACTAAACTAACTTGTAGCTTTAACTGAACACTGTGAGGAGGACGCACTACACTAACTGTAAATAGTCTAGCTGCCTGACTGTGGTACTAATAGGATTAAAAGAACACCAGCAATTTTCTTCAGATAGCTGTAAATACTGTAACAAGACAAGCCTGCCTGTCAGTAGGAAGATAACAGGAACGGATCTAGCCAAACTGAATACAGTGTATATATATGTATATATATATATATATATATATATATATATATATATATATATATATATATATATATATATATATGCAACACCTGGGATGCATATATATACACAATACACTGTAAGTGCAGCTAACTCACTGACTGTCCTGCCTAATCTAGCTAACTCAAATGAAATGACACTGTCTCTCTCTCTCTCTAAGCACGCCGGAACACACTACACAGGGCTGCCGTGCAGGCGGCCTTATATAGTGTGGGGCGTGTTCTAAACCCCCTGAGCCATAATTGGCCAAAGCCACCCTGACACATGATCTGGTAGATGCATTTAAAGAACAGAGATGACACACTGTGTATTTAAAGGGAAACTAGCGGATCTCGAAGATTGTTCGAGATGCAATAACATCAAAATGCTCGGGGTCCCTGAATCCGTCCCACTTGCAGAGCTCCAAGCTTAGGCCACCAGTCTATTCTCTGCTCTAATACCTGAATTGACACTGATAGAGCTTACTATAGATCACATATATAGGATCCCTAAACCACGGCACCTGGAGGACTCTATCCCCAGAGATGTCCTTATGAGAATCTACTTTTACCAAGCCAAAGAGCTAATTCTCTCCAAAGCAAAAGCAATCACCACTCTGCCTGCGCCATACACTGATATCCAAATCTATGCGGATCTCTCACAGTATACCCTCCAAATGAAAAGACAGCTAAAAACAGTGACCAAAGCCCTCAACAACCACAAGTTGACCTATAAATGGCGACATCCAGCCAATCTGCGAATTACCCGAAATGGTGCATCCCACACCATCTCCACCATCGCAAGCGGCATGAAACTCCTCCACTCATGGGGAATCATACCGGAGCTCTCAAAAGGAGACCCAGGCACCTCTGCCTCCACCAAACCACCTCACTACAGGCAATACCGTCAAGGATATTTCAAAACCAAGTACAAATGACTGTTCCTGTCTACAATACTAGCAGTTTACCTAATCTCTGGTCTGGCCAACTGCTTGACTATACATATTTTCTGAACTTTTGACCCAGTTTAGTCAGCCACTCTCATAGTTCTACACTGCTGACAATTTTATTTTGAGTTTGTTCCTTTTTATTTCTCCTCTTTCCTTTCAGGACATCAAGTTCATCAGGATACAGCCTGCAGCACCTATCTGCACTACCCGCTACAACTTTCATTAGTGCTAAGTGAATAACATCTTTCCTCTCCATACCACAGTTTGTCACCTGGACACTTTTAATATGTCTCTTCTGGACCTTCTCCAACAAGGACTGTCCTGTGACCCCCTCTCAGGCACCCAGGAACCTGTCCCCTGCAAGTCCTCAAAACGTAAGTTCTTCTTCTACTGTGCACAGCCCTCTAACTTCGGAATGTGACTTTTATTCCAAAATCATTTTTATTAAATTTTTTCATATAAAAGGAAGGAAACATATTGTTGTAGAACACATAACATGTGTACATGTATACATCTAGAAGTAAACAGTGGGGTGCAGTCTGTTAATCCAAGCAAGGTAGAACTTAGAGGAGAAACCAAGGAAGGAAGTATATTACTTACTCCCACTTAGGATTTCAACCAAAACTTCCAGGCGTTGGTAAATTTAGCAAGAGTGTTGTGTTTTAAGGCAGAAGTGTATTCCTAATTTTTGATCAAGTTTATTTGGTGTTTAACATCAGAAACATTTGGAATTAAAGAGCTTCTCCATTTGCGCATTATGAGTAACCTAGCAGCAAATAGAATATGCATCGTTATGGTTCTGAATTTGTACGGGAAGGATTCTAGTCCTATACTGAGAATAGCTAGGGATGGAGAAGGTTTAGTGATAATCCTAGTGATATCTGAGATTAAAGAGAATACTTTTCTCCAAAATGTGTGAATGTGTAGACATTCCCAGAGAATGTGTATTAGCGAACCCTTGGAGGAGCATCCTCTCCAACAACTGTCGTCATCATTTGTGAATTTATACATTTGTACAGGAGTAAGATACCATCTTTGGTGGATTTTTTGCGATAGTTCCCAATAATTAACACAGGTGGATGCTTTGTGGTTGTAATGTATGGCTGAGCGCCATTGGGAATCCGAGAAAGTGGCCTGTAGATCCCTTTCCCATCTTTTGTAAGTTGATGTCTTAATGAACTTGTCTTTGCTTTGTAAGAGATTGTACATTAGGGTTATTCCTTTTGCTTTGGGTGAGTTTGAAGTCCAGAAGGATCATGCCTTGGTAGGAAATATGACTGATGGGGCAGGATTTTTTTTAAGGTAGGAAGCTATACGTTTATATGTGTATGTACCTTGCGATGATATTAGGTATCTAGTTTTAAGGGTTTGGAATGGAAGGAGTTGGTCATTATGTATTAGTTCTTTCAGTGGGAGGCTTTTTATGTTTGACCAGTGTTTGAGAGACTGTCGGGTCCCTCACTTACCAGACAGGTGAGTCCGCTTGGGCAGAGGGTAGGCTCCCTTACGTATCCAACTCGGGGCCCCTGATAGAGCAGACAGGAAGCCCGCGAGTATGGAGTGGTATGAGGGCCTGGTGTATGGATCCTGGAGAAAGGTGATCTTTCAAGCAGCAGGTAGAACTCAGGAACACTGGAACTGATGCTGAGCAGGAGCTTATCAGGCTGGTCACACACAGGCAGAGGTTGGCTACGGGCTGGCAGCAAAGGTACAAAGGGAGCAGGCAGAAGCAGGGTCAAACAAGCTTGGGTCGGGTTCAGGCAGCAGTCAAGGAAGTCCAAAAGGCAAGCCGGGTCACAACGGGTCAAAACTTCAGAGATACGGAACATAGAGAGGATCACGGAACTTAGGCACAGAGCTGTTGATCAGGCAACACCAAACAGGAATGGAGGCAGACCTAAATAGGCCGATTGGCGCCAAACGCCGCGCTCGTGCACGTGCCGATTCGCCAAAGCGCCTGCGCACCCGCACGCGCCCAAGCGCACCCCCGAACACCGGCATGCATGCCAGCACTACCAGGCACGCCCGCAGTAACGCCCATAGGCGAATGCGCGTAAGCGCACGCACGGACGCCACCCTGCACGCCATGGCCGGCCAGACCAGACACGCCGGTGCCCCCAGGTACACGAGCCCCAGCACGCACAGGAACGCGCGCCAATGTGCCCCGGCGCCCAACCAGGTAACCTCTCTGACAGTGCCCCCTCCTCAAAGGCAGACTCCGGATGCCCAGCTGGGCCATCTTTGAGGCATGAGAAGCTTTATATGACTGTAGGAGTTCCCTGGCGTGCAAGTTACTCTCTGGCTCCCAAGAATTGTCTTCGGGCCCATAGCCCTTCCATTTTACAAGGTATTGAACTTGGTTGTGTCTTCTTCTGCAATCTAAAATTACCTCCACCTCAAACTCCTCTTCGCCATTAACTAGGATAGGCTTGGGTGGGCCGATACTACGGCCAACAAAGGAATTGGGGGTAACCGGCTTCAAAAGGGACACATGGAAGACTGGATGTATCCTCAGGGCGTTAGGTAGAGTAGCCGAGTGCAGTGAGTTATTTTAGGAGAACTCCGCGATGGGAAGCAGGGAAGCCCAGTCGTCCTGGGGGAATGCAGAAAAGCAGCGGAGGTATTGCTCCAAGGTCTGATTCGTCCTTTCGGTTTGTCCATTTGATTGGGGGTGATAGGCCGAAGAAAATGACAATTCAATCTCTAAGGAGCCACAGAGGGCTTTCCAAAATCTGGAGGTAAATTGGATGTCTCTGTCAGAAACTATGTTGGTTGGTACTCCATGCAATCTGATAATTTCTTTGATAAAGATGGTAGCGGTTTCCATAGCCGAAGGGGTGCCCTTCATGGGGAGAAAGTGGGCCATTTTAGACAGCCTGTCTACCACAACGAAGATGAAAGAGAAACCTTCTGATGGGGGGAGTTCAACAATAAAGTCCATTGAAATTATGGCCCACGGCCTCTCTGGGACTGGTAATGGTCTCAACAGACCCCATGCCCTTGCCCGTCTATTCTTGCTTCTGGCACAAGTATTACAGGACTCAACATATTCCTTGCAATCCTTAACAAGGTGAGGCCACCAGAAGGTGCGTTGGACTAGATCAATTGTCTTCCGTGTGCCGAAGTGACCGGCCAATTTGTGATCATGGCACAAGTTTAACACCCGTATGTCAGGAAAGGGTCCATCCGCTGGTAAGATATATCTTTTGGCATGCAGTACTGGGGTCCACCAGCAGGTGTCTCCTGGCAGTGTTGAACTGTCAGGAGAATATTTCCCTGCTGGTGTCATTTCATCTTTTGGCCGCAGTACTGATGTCCACCAGCGGATGGATCCTGGCAGTATGGAGCAGACAACACACACTGTGCTCAGCTGTGACATGAGGTCAATTACCAGCCTTATAAATACCCGGCAAGCCCTCATAGGCTTGCCTTGGTATCTCTATCCCTGCACTCTAACCTTGCTGCCCGTTACTTTGACCTTGAGCCTGCATCTGCCTTGTCCTGACCTGACCTGATCTGATCCCATCCCTATCCTGAGCCTATCCCCTCTGTTCCTGGTTACCTTGGATCCCTGCCCTGTATCCCATCCATCCACCCTCTTCCTGTCCTGCTGGTTTGATCTCCCTGTGTATGACCTTGGCCTGGCTTTGTTTACGATTAAGGTATCTCCATTTCCTTGTATATATTGTTGTTTGTAGTGGGTTTGTTGTGTTGGTTTTGCGCTGTTTATATTTCTTTATTTGTCACTTATTTATTAAACACCATTATTTCACTTATATGTGTTTTGGGTTTCCTCTGAGCAGTCCACACAGTCTGGTCAATTAGATTCTCTGACAGTATACCAAGGCCATCCCTGACCAGACGTGGCTGCATTGAGGAAACCATCCTGGTTTTTCGGGTCTGCTAATATGGATTTCAATGAAATTCTTTATTATTCTCTGCTAGCAGAAGAGGATGGTGAATATTGTCGCCAGATTTTAAAAGGGTGGACTAGTGACAGGCTGATGGAAACTATCCAATCAGCTCATTCCCTAGTGGATCAGGGGTATATGTCTTTTGAAGATGTTCAGCCTCTGATCCAGTTATGTGCAAAACCAGCCCTGTCATACATTCCCGAGGGAAGTGATGATTTTTCGCCCCCCTTCAATTATGGCCAAGTTGAATCCCTGGTTTGGTTGTTAGAGGATGATCCAGCCTATTTTATGGAACATTATTCCTCCTGTTCACAGCAAGTGTTGTCTAATTGCATCCAGTCGGTGCAATCCTTGATTAGTCAGGCTGTGTGTGAATCAGCGTTTGTTCAACCTGTGCTGCAGGTATGGTCAGATCTCCTGTCTTTTGCTAAGCCACAATACTCCAGCCCTGCCATTAATCCTCTGTCTCCCCAAAAATGTATCTCCCCGTCGCCTATGGCAACCTCAGCTACAGCCCAGTTTATCAAACCCCCTACCAAATACTACTATCCAGTCTCCAAGTGTAGCACCTATCCCGCCTTCAATCCACCTGTCTCTTCTCCTCCACCTGTAACAGTCCCACAAAACCCCTCTCTAGCTACAGTTCCTTGGTCTTCCTTCGATCCAGCTACTTTCTTTTCTTTCAGCCCTGCACCTACATACAAGACTGCACGGGCTAAACCAAAAAAGAAACAAAAATTCTTTCCTACCCACACGATCCTGCCAGTAACCCAACTTGCTTCCACACCAACTAACCCACCTGATTCTGTCAAACCAGTGCCTGCTACCGAGCCTGATGCGCCAGTGTCTTCTACGCAACCTGTTGTGCCAATGCCTGTGCCCGCTGTCCAGTTTGATGTCCCTGCCTTCCAGTCTGGTGTGCCCACCTTCCAGTCTGATGCACCCGCTCTCCAGTCTAATGCACCTGCAATCCAGTCCGATATGCCTGCCTTCCAGCCGGATGTCTTGAAGCTTGCCTTCCAGTCTGAAGTCCCGGTGCCCGCTTTTCAGTCTGTGCCCGCTCCCCAGTCTGATGTCTTCATGCCTGCCTCCCAGCCTGATGTCCCGAAGCTTGCTTTTCAGCCTGATGTCTTGGTTTCTGCCTTCCAGCTTGATGTCCCTGCCTTCCAACTTGATGTCCCTGCCTTCCAACTTGATATCCCTGCCTTCCAGTCTGGTGTGCCCACCTTCCAGTCTGGTGTGCCCACCTTCCAGTCTGGTGTGCCCACCTTCCAGTTTGGTGTGCCCACCTTCCAGTCTGGTGCGCCCACCTTCCAGTCTGGTGCGCCCACCTTCCAGTCTGATGTGCCCACCTTCCAGTCTGATGCACCCGCTCTCCAGTCTAATGCACCTGCTATCCAGTCTGATATGCCTGCCTTCCAGCCGGATGTCTTGAAGCTTGCCTTCCAGCCCGAAATCCCAGTGTCCATGTTCCAGTCTGACGCCCCAGCGACTATTGACCAGTCCGATGTACCTGCTGTTCTGCCCGATGTGCCAGCGCCTGTGTCTGCTGCCCAGTCTAAAGTTCCAGCACCCGCTGCCTGGTCTGATGTCTCGGTGCCGGCTTTCCAGTCCGCTTTCCAGCCTGATGTGCCAGTGTCTACTACTCAGCCAGTTGTGCCAATGCCTGTGTCCGCTGCCCAGTTTGAGGTCCCAGTGCCTGCTGCTCAGCCTGAAATTCCAGTGTCCATGTTCCAGTCTGACGCTTCAGCGACTACTGACCAGTCCGATGTACCTGTTCAGCCTGTTGTGCCAGTACCTGCTGTTCTGCCTGATGTGCCCACTGTTCAGCCTGATGAGCCTGCTTTCCGGTTTGATGTGACCATCGTCCAGCCTGATATCCTGGTACCTGTCTTCCAGCCTGATGTCGTGATGTTGGTATCCCAGCCTGAGGTTTCGGTGCCCGTGTCTCCGCCTGAAGTTTCGGTGCCCGTGTTTCAGCCTGGAGTTTCGGTGCCCGTGTCTCAGCTTGCTGAATCGGTGCCCGTTACCCAGTCTGTTGAATCGGTGCCCGTTACCCGGTCCGCTGAACTGGTGCCCGTTACCCAGTCTGCTAAACCGAAGTCCGTCACTTGGCCTGTCAAGCCAGTATCCGTTATCCGGCTTGCCGAACCAGTGCCCGGTGTCCAGCTCGCTGGGTCGGGGCCTGTTACCCAGCCCACTGGGCCGGGGTCCATTACCCAGCTTGCTGAGCCAGTGCCTGTAATCCGGCCTGCCCTTACGGTGCTCGCTGTTCGGCCCAATGTTCCGGAGCCTGCTGCCCAGCTCGATGACCCGGAGCCTGCTGCCCAGCTCGATGACCCGGAGCCTGCTGCCCAGCTCGGTTTGTTCCTGTGTGCTGCCCAGCTCAAGTTGTTCCTGTGTGCTGCCCAGCTCAAGTTGTTCCTGTGTGCTGCCCAGCTCAAGTTGTTCCTGTGTGCTGCCCAGCTCAACCTGTTCCTGTGTGCTGCCCAGCTCAAGTTGTTCTTGTGTGCTGTCCAGCTCAAGTTGTTCCTGTCCGCTGCCCAGCTCAAAGACTCTGACATGCCAGCCGTCTGCCCGGATGTGCCTGATGACCAGCCTGAAATGCCTTCTTCCACCATTCTGCCTGATGTCATAGACCATGGACAATTAAGACCAGTTGGAGCGTCTGGAGGCCGCTCCTTTAGGGAGGGGTACTGTCAGGAAAGGGTCCATCCGCTGGTAAGATATATCTTTTGGCATGCAGTACTGGGGTCCACCAGCAGGTGTCTCCTGGCAGTGTTGAACTGTCAGGAGAATATTTCCCTGCTGGTGTCATTTCATCTTTTGGCCGCAGTACTGATGTCCACCAGCGGATGGATCCTGGCAGTATGGAGCAGACAACACACACTGCGCTCAGCTGTGACATGAGGTCAATTACCAGCCTTATAAATACCCGGCAAGCCCTCATAGGCTTGCCTTGGTATCTCTCTCCCTGCACTCTAACCTTGCTGCCCGTTACTTTGACCTTGAGCCTGCATCTGCCTTGTCCTGACCTGACTTGATCTGATCCCATCCCTATCCTGAGCCTATCCCCTCTGTTCCTGGTTACCTTGGATCCCTGCCCTGTATCCCATCCATCCACCCTCTTCCTGTCCTGCTGGTTTGATCTCCCTGTGTATGACCTTGGCCTGGCTTTGTTTACGATTACGGTATCTCCATTTCCTTGTATATATTGTTGTTTGTAGTGGGTTTGTTGTGTTGGTTTTGCGCTGTTTATATTTCTTTAATTTGTCACTTATTTATTAAACACCATTATTTCATTTATATGTGTTTTGGGTTTCCTCTGTGCAGTCCACACAGTCTGGTCAATTAGATTCTCTGACACCGTACTTTTAGCTCCTCAGGGACCACAATTTTGTTTTTGTACCAGAACAGCCTTTGGTACAAGCTTCAGCAGGTGATGGCATTCCCATAGAGGACCGTCTGATCTGAGAGATTATATCCTCCTGTAAGACCAGGAAATTCCCAGAAGGGAGGATGGTGTCTGGAGGCAGGGACTTCTCTGAATCAAGGAACATGCGGGAGAGAGCATTGGATTTGACATTCTTGGATCCGGGTCTGTAGGTGATATGGAATATAAATCGGGAAAAAAAAAGTGCCCATCTGGCTTGCCGGGGTTTTAGTCTCTTAGCCGTCCTTAGATATTCCAAATTTTTATGGTCAGTGTAGACCAAAATGGGGTGAGCTGCACCCTCCAGGAAATAACGCCATTCTTCCAGAGCTGCCTTAATGGCTAGAAGTTCCCGATCTCCCACGTCGTAGTTCCTCTCGGAAGAGGAGAGCTTGCGTGAAAAGAATCCCACAGGGTACAGGAGCGCTTTAGCACCTTGTCTTTGTGAGAGCACGGCTCCTACCGCAACTTCGGAAACATCCACTTCTAACACGAAACGTAAGGCAGGATTGGGGTGTTTGAGGATAGTGGCTGAAGTAAACAGAGCCTTGAGTTTTTCAAAGGCCACTTGCGCCTCAGGGGTCCAGCAGAACCGGGTTCCCTGTTTGATGATTTCCGTAATCGGAGTTATTATCAAAGAGAATCCTTTAATGAATTTTCTATAAAAATTGGCGAAGCCAATAAAGCGTTGTACTCCTTTTTTGTCTACAGGTGCAGGCCAATCCAAGATAGCAGATACTTTTTGCGGGTCCATTTTGATACCGTCAGGAGAGATGACCAGGCCTAGGAACTGAATGGATTGGAGCTCGAACTCACATTTTTCGAGTTTGGCATAAAGCCCATGTTGTCTGAGTCGGGTAAGTACGTTTTGCACGTGTTTGCGATGGTCAGTCAGGGAAGCAGAGAAAACCAGGATATCGTCCAGATAAACGATGACGTATAGGTCCAGGAAGTCACGAAAGACATCGTTGACGAAGTGCTGGAATGTGGCTGGCGCGTTGCACAGGCCAAAGGGCATGACTAGGTACTCGTAATGCCCGAATTGAGTATGAAAGGCCGTCTTCCATTCATCCCCCTCTCTTATGCGGATCAAATTGTAGGCTCCGCGGAAATCCAGCTTGGTGAAGACGGTAGCGGATCCTAATCTCTGAAATAGTTTGGGCACTAGAGGTAGCGGATATCTGTTCTTTATAGTAATTTTATTTAGTTCCCGGTAATCGATGCAGGGACGTAAGGAGTGATCTTTCTTCTAAACGAAAAAGATACTTGCACCTGCTGGAGATGTGGAGGGAAGAATGAATCCTTTCTTTAGGTTTTCGTCAATATAGGCTTTCAAGGTGCCCAGCTCCTGCTCAGTTAGGGGGAAAATCCTCCCGAAGGGAACTTCAGTTCCAGGTAAAAGCTCTATCGGGCAATCGTAGGGTCTATGTACCGGAAGAGTTTCTGCCCCCTTCTTGCTGAACACATCCAGGAAATCCCAGTACCGGTCATTATTGATTCGGGAGCATGTAGCGGTTTCATTGATCGGACCTTTATTGAAAACCATAACATTCCTATCCAACCCAAGGCCCAGGGACTTGGCTTCCGAACCTAAGCAAAGGCACTGAGATGATGTCATGGGGGTCCCCCGCAAGCAGTGTTGTTTGCAATAATCGGACAAAAACTGGATCTTGCCTGTGGACCAGTCGATACCGGGATTGTGAGCCTGTAGCCAAGGCATTCCTAAGATAATTGGAAAGAGAGGAGAAGAGATGACATCTAGGCGTAAAAGTTCCTGATGTTCCGGGCCAATGGTGGCCAGTAGAGGAACAGTCTCCTGGGTAACTGGTCCGGAGCTGAGGGTGGAGCCGTCCGCTAAGAATACTGCCAGTCCCTGGGCCTTGGGTTGGATAGGAATGTTATGGTTTTCAATAAAGGTCCGATCAATGAAACCGCTACATGCTCCCGAATCAATAATGACCGGTACTGGGATGTTCCTTCCAGGTAGCTGTAATATAACAGAAAGTGTTAGATGGTTACCGGATCTGGGTGAGACAGGTGCACACAAAGAAGAGGACGGCAGGCACTTATGTCTCTTGTTGGGGCATGCCCTTACAAAGTGTCCAGATTCTCCACAATACAGGCACAGATTGAGTGCGCGTCTGCGCGTTTTCTCCTCTGGAGTCAAAGAGGGACGGAGCAGTCCTAGCTGCATGGGTTCTGGAGCTTCCTGGGTTGGAATAGACGAAATAGGAGAAGCTTGGTTCGGGGCACTAGGAGCCCTGGGCAACATCCAAGTGAGTCGTGGGTGGCCAACGGACCTCTCAGAACGTCTCTCTCTAAGGCGGCGGTCAATCTGGATTGACAGGTTTATGAGCTCATCCAGCGTCTGAGGTATCCCTACACGTGCCAATTCATCTTTGAGAGGGTCAGACAACCCCAGCCGGTATTGGTGATAAAAGGCCACGTCGTTCCACTCTGTATCAGAGCTCCAACGTCTAAACTCCACAGCGTAATCTTCGGCCGCTCTGCGGCCTTGTTGTAGGGAGTGCAAGGCGGCTTCTGCCGTGGCTGTTTGTTGGGGGTCCTCGTATATCTGAGACATTACTAAGAAGAGGTCGTCTAAGGAATCCAGAGATCTGGATTTTTGCTCCAGCAGGCGATGAGCCCAGGTCTGGGGCTCGCCGGTGAGAAGTGATATGACGAACCCCACCTTGGTGGCCTCCAAGGAAAACGTACGGGGTTGCAAGGCAAAATAAAGTTCACATGCGTTGCGGAATGCCCGGAACTTGCATCGTTCTCCAGAGAACTTTTCAGGTGTAGGCACCCTGGGCTCTGGTGGGAGCATTACGACAGAGGGTGTTGTGGCGGGGTTAGCAGGTGCTGCTCCCTGAGGAGATGCTGAGGGGGCCTGGACCTGTCCTTCCAGTCTTGTATAGCCCTCCTGTAGGCTTTTAACCGCTTGGGTGAGGCCCGCTAGGTGCCTGCAGAGTTCATCCATGGGGGAGGCCCCCTGCCCGGACTCAGTCATGGCTGCCTGATACTGTCGGCTCCCTCACTTACCAGACAGGTGAGTCCGCTTGGGCAGAGGGTAGGCTCCCTTACGTATCCGACTCGGGGCCCCTGATAGAGCAGACAGGAAGCCCGCGAGTATGGAGTGGTATGAGGGCCTGGTGTATGGATCCTGGAGAAAGGTGATCTTTCAAGCAGCAGGTAGAACTCAGGAACACTGGAACTGATGCTGAGCAGGAGCTTATCAGGATGGTCACACACAGGCAGAGGTTGGCTACGGGCTGGCAGCAAAGGTACAAAGGGAGCAGGCAGAAGCAGGGTCAAACAAGCTGGGGTCAGGTTCAGGCAGCAGTCAAGGAAGTCCAAAAGGCAAGCCGGGTCACAACGGGTCAAAACTTCAGAGATACGGAACATAGAGAGGATCACGGAACTTAGGCACAGAGCTGTTGATCAGGCAGCACCGAACAGGAATGGAGGTAGACCTAAATAGGCTGATTGGCGCCAAATGCCGCGCTCGTGCACGCGCCGATTCGCCAAAGCGCCCGCGCACCCACACACACTCGAGCGCTGCCCCGAACACCGGCGTGCACGCCAGCACTACCAGGCACGCCCGCAGTAACGCCCATAGGTGGACGTGCACTAGCGCGAACGCGCGCCAGCGCGAATGCGCGCGCTCGGACACCACCCTGCACGCCATGGCCGGCCAGACCAGACGCGCCGGTGCCCCCAGGAACACGCGCCCCAGCATGCACAGGAACACACGTGCCAACGCGCCCCGGCGCGCACCGGCGCCCAACCAGGTAACCTCTCTGACAGAGACAGATTAGGGAGTAAGAAGTTGAATACCTCCACAGGGGGATATGCTGATTGGGTGTGTTCTGTTAGGGATGTGTTTTGGAATAGGAAGTGCCATGCCTCAACTGCGGCCGCTATCATGGGGTGATCTGTTTTTTTGGGTTTTATGTGAGTTTTCTAAGCTAGCAGAAGAGAGCTTAAATTGCCGCTTGATAAATTGCCATTGTTTGTGAAACAGAGGCGTAAACCAATGTCTGATTTGATCCAGTATTACAGCCATGTAGTAATCTTTTGTGTCTAGGAGGCTCATACCTCCTGCAATTTTGTGTTTTACAATAGTGGCATAAGAACAACGAGGTTTCTTACCTTGCCATATAGGCGCGCTCAGTAATCTTTTAATAGCTTGGAAAAAAGATTTGGGGACCTGTATTGGTAGTGTTCTATATAGGTACAAGAGTTTTGGAAGGGTTATCATTTTAAAAGCTGCTGCTCTACCAGCCCAGGGGAGATAATGTTTGCTTAGTTCTTGAAGATCTTTCCTGCTAGTGTGGAGAAATGGCAGGTAGTTGCAGCTACATAAGTTTGAGGATGGAGATGTCAAGGATATGCCTAAAAAAGGCATTGAGGAGGATACCCATTGAAAAGGAACTGTAGATTGTAGACGTAATTTGGTAGATTTAGCAATATGAACGCCAAGGACATTGGATTTGGAATCATTTACCTTGTAACAAGAACATGCATTGAAGGTATTTAAGATTTCCCATACCTTTACCAGGGAAGAGGCCCGATCAGTCAAAGTGAGAATTATGTCATCCGCAAATAGTGTGGTTTTAAATTCTTGACCTTTAAATTTGATTCCTGAAATGCAGTTTGAGGATCGGATTTTTTGAGCCAAGGGTTCCATCAGTAGTGTGAAAATCAACGGAGACAGGGGGCATCCCTGTCTTGTTCCATTGTTTATGATAAAAGGGTCTGAAAAGACCCCATCTGAGAGAACTCGAGTGTTGGGGTTAGAATACAAGGCTAGAATGGCCGATAATATGTTGCCTTGAAATCCAAATTTGGCGAGAGTGTGTTTCAAATAACCCCAGTGAATCCTATCTAATGCCTTTTCGGCATCTAAGGTAATGAATAGAGATGGTATATTATGTTTTTCAGTAAAATGTAGGAGATTTAGTATTTTTCGTGTGGCATCTGGGGCTTGTCAGCCTAGTGTGAACCCTACTTGGTCGGGGTGTATGATGTGGGGCATAATGGGAGTTAATCTCTGAGCTATTAATCTGGCATACAATTTGAGGTCAGTGTTTAATAGAAAGATAGGGTGGAAATTTGGTGGGGTATCCGGCTCCTTCCCTGGTTTGGGCAAGGTTACAATATTGGCAGAGAGCATTTCGTTTGGAAATTGACCAGAGGACGCAGCGGCGCTGAACATATCACAGATATGGGGGGTTAAGGTTTTGTTGAATAATTTGTAATATTCAGCAGAGAAGCTGTCCGGGCCCGGGGCTTTACCATTGGGAAGTGTGGAAATAGCTTGGGAGATTTCTTGTATAGAGAATGGAGCGTTGAGGGATATCAGTTGTTCAGAGGAAAGTTTGGGAAGATTCATTGATTCTAGAAAGTCTGATATGTCAAAACCCATGTATTGTATTATGTTGGGGTCATCTTTTAAGCTATATAGTGTGCGATAATACGCACCAAATGCATTAGCTTTATCTTTGGGGTGATACACTTTGTCTCCGATAGAGAGATGTAGGATATGCAGAATTTTATTTTTGTTATGCCTTTGTTTTATTTGGTTCGCTAACAGTTTACCAGCTTTATTACTGGCTGTGTAGAAAGAAGATCGTATTTAATAGTGACTTGGCGTGTTTGGCATTTAAGAAGGTTTTAAGATTATTTCTGGCCATAAAAATGTTATCGCTATTGAAGTGCATGGGGGATACTTTATTTACCTTTTCTTAGTGTACAATTTAATTGAGTAATTCTGTCAGCTGCTATGTCCTTTGGCACCTCGTTTGTGCATTCAGTTGAATTATAACACTGCAAATAAACGCTTTGTGGGCTGTCCATAATGTAGCAGGATTGCTAGCTGCAGGCATATTAATGCCAAAGTATTCTGTCAGACGTTTTTGTATGAATGTCGTATTAGTAGGTATAGACATGAAGTATGGATCATTTCTCCAGTTGGTGGCAAATGAGTGAGATGACTTGTCTTATATACATATGGAGATGGGTGCATGATCTGACCATGTTATGGTGTGAATTTTTGTCTCAATGGCGTCTTGTAGGAGTTGTTTGTCTCTGACAAACAGGTCGATTCTTGAATAAGTGCAATGTGGTTTTGAAAAGAAGGTAAAGTTCTTTTCCATGGAGTGTTGGCATCTCCATATGACACATAAGCCGTTGGCTTGGAGTAGCGGAGTCAGACTAGATTTCCGGCCTTGTATAGGAGAGGGTCCTTTAACATCAATGGAAGGGTCAGGGACTAAATTGAAGTCTCCATAAAAGAGCGTATGGCCTTGCTGGTTTTTATGTACTTTTTTCAGTAGTTTCTGCAGGAAGTGTATTTGGCCTGTATTTGGAGCGTATAAATTTACGATAGTGAAAGTGGCATTATTCATTTTGCATATTAGGATAAGGTATCTCCCCTGGGGATCCACAATTATAGATATCAAATTAAACGCTACCCTGTCTCTGATTGCTATCAATACTCCTTTTGTTTTGTTCTGAGAATTAGCACAGAAGATATGTGGGAAGTTTTTGTAAAAAATTTTTGGCGCCTTATCATGACAAAAATGAGTCTCTTGGAGGCATAGTATGTCACTATGAAGTTTGTGGGCTTCGGACCAGAGGGAATATCTTTTTCCCAGGTGGTTAGCCCCTACATTAAGTGACATTATTTTGATCAGCATATTGAATGGTAGAGTTACCAATGAATTAGTTGGAGGTATATGTGTGGGTTCAGCTATATGGTTTAGAATGAAAGTAAGTTAGGGGTGATATCTTGTGTATTAAAAAGGGTATGCAGGTGCTGGTAGATGGTTGACTCACTGTTTGTGGAGAAGTTCTTATAGGAACCTTGTAGATCCGGAAGTCATCAGACGCTGTAGGAAGAAGCTTGGCTGGTGGAGAAAGGGTGTTGGACTAAAGACTATAAAAAAAAGAACAAGTCAGAATTTAAACAGTTAACTTTCGTATAATGTTTCCAGGGGGTGTGTGAAATCTAAAAAGAGAAAAAGCAGAACTCTGCTTGAGCAGTCTGTGCCGCGACTAAAACTGGGGGTTTAGGCTGATGATCTGGGCAATCTAGGGCTTACACATAAGCTAGAAATACCTTTAGAGACTCAGGTGGTCGTATCATCCGATGGATCAAAATCATCCCAGTCACCGGTGGTGCGGGAGCCTTGGCTGCGATTATGCTGCCTCTGTTCCAGTGGTTCCAGGATGTGCCATTGTCGCAGCAGAGAAAGACCTTCGTCCAGGGTATGGACATAGTGGGTTTTGTTGTCCTTAGTGATGATCAGCTTAACTGGATGACCCCACTTGTATGATATCTGATGGTTTCGCAGGGGTTTCATAATAGTGGCTAAGTTTTTGCATTGCAGCATGGTATATTTAGATAGATCAGAGTAGAAAGCCAGATTGGCATATTGCTGGGGGTATTCAGCATGGTTGCGTGCAGCATGCATCAGATTTTCCTTGACGTGGAAAAAATGAATTCTAACAACAGTGTCTCTTTGGACATTTTCTGGCAGATAGGACAGTTTTGGCAACCGGTGTATGCGATCAATTATTAATTCACCCGGGGATGCATCAGGGAGAAAAGCAGACATCAACTGTGTGAAATAATCTTTTAGTGCTGAGGGTTGGACTGTCTCTTTAGGTTGGCATGCCTCTTATTTTTAAGTTGTTCCTTCTGGAACGGTCTTCTAAGTCAGAGATCTTAATCCTTCATCCACTCTATATCTTCAGCCCCTTCACTCTGAGCATCCACTAAGGTATTGAAGGAGGACTTCACTTCCCCCATTTTGTTTTCAATGACAGTGACATGTAATTTCTAAAGTAAAATGATGCATCATTTTGGAGATATCAGAGTGGATGGAGGTTTGCAGTTTGAGAAGCATGTCTCTCAATGTAGTGTCCAGCACAGGCTGATTAGTAGTGGGATATGCAGCAACGGAGTTATCTATAACTGGGCACATAGGGGGAGCTAGTGAACTATGGCTCACCTCAGTTTCTTGTGCTGTGTGCTGTGAGAGCTTCAATTTAGATTTAGCTGGGCTCGTGGACAGTGTAGAGGTGAGGGAACCGTTCCCATGCAGGTGAGGAGAGGATGTGTGTGCAGCATTCTGTTGTGCCTGTGAGAAGTTCGGGCCACCGTGGGATGCAGTCACAGGTCCGCCGGCGCCATTTTGGAATCTGTTTTTCCCTGGGTAGAATTCTGTGAGTTTCCATGGAGCAGATCACTCATTCCTTCATTTCGACATGGTCCTGGTGTTCTGGTGAATCAATTGATCCAGGTGTTGCATATTTTTGAGGTGATCACCTGTAGCTTAGAGCCCCAGAAAGCCTCAGAGCTGTTTCAGCAAGCAGCCATCTCGGTTGTCTTACGGTTACGCCACCAGAACATGACTTTTAATATACTTTCACTCAATGCAAAAGGCCTCAACCACCCAGCCAAGCGAGCCTCAATGTGGAAAACAGCCTTATCGCTTAAATGCGATGTTCTTTGCATACAAGGGACTCACTTTGACCAAGCGGCATCACTTCCTGCAACTACAAAAACTCTCCCCACATATTCAAATCCTCCTATACAAAGAAACAAAAAGAGGTACTTATAGCTATATGAGACACTGTCACGTTTCAATTGCATAAATGCACTGCAGATCAAGAAGGTCGATTAATTATATTACTGTTCTCTATTGACAATACTAAATACACGCTAGCATCCCTCTATGATCCTAACCTTCGCCAAATGTCATTCCTTAGAGAGGTCGTTAAAAAGGCGAAAGACCTCCAACAGGGCCATCTCCTACTATGTGGAGACTTCAATCTGGTACCTGATAACAAAATGGACACAACTTTGGGTCCTGAGAGACACGAATCACCTTTGAGAAAATATATGGCTTCCAATGATTTGTATGACGTGTGGAGATGTTGTCATGCTGAAGAACAGGATTGCACATATCTCTCCCCGCGTCACACACCTACTCATGGATAGATCTCTTTGTCACAGATAAATGGCTATTACAGAAAATATCAGCCTCCACCATCCACACTGTTACTTGGTCAGACCATGCCCCCATTAGCATCACTTTATCGAGCAAACCTTCCCATCAAAACACATATCTGTGGTGAGCCAATAACTTCCTCTTACAGGATCCCACATACGCTCCTAAACTCTTAAAACATCTAGAAGATTATTTCTCCCTTAAAACTAAAGCCTCATACACACGATCGGACTTTCCGACGGGAATTGTTCGATGACAGACTGTTGGCTGAAAATCCGACCGTGTGTATGCTCCATCGGACAATTGTTGTCGGATTTTCAGCGGACAAATGTTGGATAGCAGGTTTTCAAATTTTCAAACAAATGTGTGTTGTTAGATTTTCCAAGCGTGTGTACCGTCGGACAAAAGTCCAAAGTACAAACACGCATGCTCAGAAGCAAGGACGAGCCAGAAGCGGTCAGTCTTGTAAACTAGCGTTCGTAATGGATAATTAACATTCGTGATGTGGCAAATTATAAAGTCTCCAAATGCAGCTCACAATTCTCTTCTTCTTTAATTGGATAATAATGAAGTTGCTTTGCTGGTGATACTTATGGAATTATTGCAAACAAATTTTTAAAGGCTTTTTTTTCTAGTGATATCAAGAATAATATTATGCTTTTTTTATTTTTTTTATTTGGGCAAGTAACCACAACACCATTATCCCCTAGTTTTTAGGATCAAAGATACAACTATGTTGGTGTCCCTTGTCAATTTTACATTTTTTTAAATGTAACTGTCTACTCCCAAACTGTAACTTAAAACACATAGCCAAGTATTATTCTCCACAATTTTTTTTATTGTGCATTAAAAGAAGAAAACAAATAAAATTAGACATGCTATCTGCCAATAGAACTTAACCAAAAAGTGCATTCTATGCATCCAAAAATATAGAAAATATACCAAATCAAATCATTATTCAACTAAAAAAATAATTTCAAAGCAATAAATCCAAGGCCAATAATAAATAACATGTTATCTCCTCTGATTCCGCAACAAGACTGGTTGACGAACGGCCGTTCAGAAACAAACTGAAAAGAGCAAAATGAAAAGTGCAAAATCAAATGTGCGAAATGAAAAGCGCGAGTCAACACTCACCAAACTTCTACTAACATGAAATTAGCAGAAGGAGCCCAAAGGGTGGCGCTAAAGAGCTGAAAAACAATGTAGTACATCACTACGTTCGTAGTTGTTGGCCAACAATTGTGTGGCCATGTGTATGCAAGACAAGTTTGGGCCAATGCCCTTTGGACAAACTTCCATGGTTTTGTTGGCGAACAATCCGATCGTGTGTACGAGGCTTAACTCGGTGGAAGATCCATCAACAGTGTGGAATGCTCACAAGGCTGTAATTATGGGGATTTTAATGCAATTGGGTTCTCGAGCAAAGAAAAAGAGGATGCAGCACTTAGATGAACTTACTGCTGATATATCAATCTCAGAATCCCTTAACAAGACAAACAAGACAAACTCACGTTTAGCCTATACTACAGTAGTCTCTATAATATCCGAGATGAACAAGGTACCCATCAACCCTGTCTAGTTCCAATAACAAATTAAACTAGACAAGGCTGCCCCCTATCACCCTTGATCTTTAACCTACTAATGGAACCCCCTAGCAGAACATATTAGAACAAACGCACAAATATCCGGTATGCCCATCAACACATAAGACCACAAGATCAGCCTATTCGATGACAATGTCATTTTAATGATCACCAATCCCACAACTTCACTACCTGCAGTGCAAAAGACACTTTCCTGGTTCAGCGAAGTCTCCTATTATAACGTAAATGACACAAAATTCTCTGTCCTTAACTTAGGGATAGATGCAACATCTAGCAACCTTCTTCAAACCCTTTACCCCTATTTGTGGGCAGACAATAATATATCCTATCTAGGAATGCAACTGACCAAATCCACTAAAACTCTATTGCAAACGAATTATATACCATACCGCACCAAACTACAACAAGATCTCAACAACTTAGCAAGATTCAAATTTTCATGGATAGGAAGGCTGGCGGCATTCAAAATGCTACACCTACCCCAACTTCTCTACCTTTTCAGAACACTATCAATTCCAATTCCACTTACCTACTTTAAATCACTACAATCTATTCTCTCCAGATTCATATGGCAGGAAAAATTTTTTTTGCTGAGCTCACGCAAAGCTCATTAAACATTGTTCAGTAGGGGGAGCAGGATGTATCGACTTTGCTGATTACTACCTAGATTCTATACTCAAACAACTTAAAGAATAGCTCCCACCTTCTCCTACCACAATTTGGGGAACCATAGACGCCTCCCACATACCAGGTCACTCCCTATATCCCTGGCTCATTAGCATACCACTGGGAGATAGAATTCCTGCATATATACCTCCCACCATGACAGCTTCGATTAAAGCTTGGAAAATATTGATTCAATCAACCCACTCCCACCCTCACTCCACTACCCTGAAAATCCACATTCAAACTCATATCCGAAGTCGTTCAAGCTTCTATCATACCCTCTCCCAGCCTCGCACTCAGATCTTATGAAATGGAAACACTCCCACACCCATCACAACACATAACTACACATGTTCTACTACCTGTTAAACTTAACATCACTAAAAGATGGAAAGACCCTTACCCTCCCACCATACGGGATGTGATAGATTTAACCTAACTGCGCTATTCACATGAACAAATTACAGCGACCATTTGGACAAATTAGAACACTTCACTCGAAAGTGGCAACCATGGAGTAAATGGAAACCGTCAAATCTATGAAAAATTAACCCTTCCACCTTTCTCCTTATTTTCTGAAGAAATCAAACGCATAACTGAACTATGTATAACACTTGTGATGTTTTATACTGTATACCTGAAATTCATTTACAATTGTTAATAATGTCCTGTTTTCTTTCTCTTGTCAACTGAAAATTCAATAAATATCTATTGATAAAAAAAAAGTGTCAAAGCATCTGGTGTTGCTTGCTTTAGCCACTTTAGCTCCGGAAGGTTTACCTCCCTTCATGGCCAGGCCATTTTTTGGAATGTTACTTTAACTGACAATTGCTCGGTCATGCAACGCTGTACCCAAATAAAATTGATGTCCTTTTTTCCCACAAATAGAGCTTTCTTTTGCCGTTTTATTTTTTGGGCTATAAACAAAAAAATTATGACAATTTTTTTCTTTTAAAATATCTATATTTTTTCACTTTCTATTATAAAAAACACCCAATAAAAAAATGTAAAAAAATCTAATTTCTTCATCGCTTTAGGCCAATATTTATTCTGCTACATGTTTTTGGTAAAAAAAATCTCAATAAGTGTATATTGGTTGATTTGCACAAAAGTTATAGCGTCTACAAACTGTGGGATATTTTAATGGTATTTTTATTTATTTTTTTACTAGTAATGGCGGCGACCAGACAAATCAGACACTAAGTGACACTTTTAGGGGACCAGTGACACTAATACTGTGATCAGTAGAGATGAGCCGAACACCCCCCTGTTTGGTTCGCACCAGAACATGTGAACAGGAAAAAAGTTCGCTCGAACATGCGAACACCGTTAAAGTCTATGGGACACGAACATGAATAATCAAAAGTGCTAATTTTAAAGGCTTATATGCAAGTTATTGTCATAAAAAGTGTTTGGGGACCTGGGTCCTGCCCCAGGGGACATGGATCAATGCAAAAAAAAGTTTTAAAAACGGCCGTTTTTTCAGGAGCAGTGATTTTAATAATGCTTAAAGTCAAACAATAAAAGTGTAATATCCCTTTAAATTTCGTACCTGGGGGGTGTCTATAGTATGCCTGTAAAGGGGCGCATGTTTCCCGTGTTTAGAACAGTCTGACAGCAACATGACATTTCGAAGGAAAAAACTCATTTAAAACTACCCGCGGCTATTAATGAATTGCCGGTCCGACAATACACATAAAAGTTCATTGATAAAAACGGCATGGGAATTCCCCACAGGGAAACCCCGAACCAAAATTAAAAAAAAAAAAAAATGACGTGGGGGGGTCCCCCTAAATTCCATACCAGGCCCTTCAGGTCTGGTATGGATATTAAGGGGAACCCCGGCCAAAATTTAAAAAAAAAAATGACGTGGGGTTCCCCCTAAATTCCATACCAGACCCTTCAGGTCTTTTATGGATTTTAAGGGGAACCCCGCGCCAGAAAAAAAAAAAAAAACGGCGTGGGGTTCCCCCAAAAATCCATACCAGACCCTTATCCGAGCACGCAACCTGGCAGGCCGCAGGAAAAGAGGGGGGGACTAGAGTGCGGCCCCCCCCTCCTGAACCATACCAGGCCACATGCCCTCAACATTAGGAGGGTCTTTGGGGTAGCCCCCCAAAACACCTTGTCCCCATGTTGATGAGGACAAGGGCCTCATCCCCACAACCGTGGCCGGTGGTTGTGGGGGTCTGCGGGCGGGGGGCTTATCGGAATCTGGAAGCCCCCTTTAACAAGGGGACCCCCAGATCCCGCCCCCCCCTGTGTGAAATGGTAAGGGGGTACTTACCCCTACCATTTCACTAAAAAAGTGTCAAAATAGTTAAAAATGACAAGAGACAGTTTTTGACAATTCCTTTATTTAAATGCTTCTTCTATCTTCCTTCATCTTCTTCTTCTTCTGGTTCTTCTGGCTCTTCTGGTTCTTCCTCCGGCGTTCTCGTCCAGCATCTCCTCCGCGGCGTCTTCTATCTTCTTCTCCTCGGGCCGCTCCGCACCCATGGCATGGGGGGAGGCTCCCGCTCTTCTCTTCATCTTCATCCTCTTCTCTTCTTCATCTTCTTCTCTTCTTCTCTTCTTAATTTTCTTCTCCGGGCCGCTCCGCATCCATGCATGGAGGGAGGCTTTTTTTTGGCGCGGGGTTCCCCTTAAAATCCATAAGAGACCTGAAGGGTCTGGTATGGAATTTAGGGGGAACCCCACGTCATTTTTTTTTTTTAATTTTGGCCGGGGTTCCCCTTAATATCTATACCAGACCTGAAGGGCCTGGTATGGAATTTAGGGGGACCCCCCCACGTCATTTTTTTTTTTTTAAATTTTGGTTCGGGGTTTCCCTGTGGGGAATTCCCATGCCGTTTTTATCAATGAACTTTTATGTGTATTGTCGGACCGGCAATTCATTAATAGCCGCGGGTAGTTTTAAATGAGTTTTTTCCTTCGAAATGTCATTTTGCTGTCAGACTGTTCTAAACACGGGAAACATGCGCCCCTTTACAGGCATACTATAGACACCCCCAGGTACGAAATTTAAAGGGATATTACACTTTTATTGTTTGACTTTAAGCATTATTAAAATCACTGCTCCTGAAAAAACATCCGTTTTTAAAACTTTTTTTTGCATTGATACATGTCCCCTGGGGCAGGACCCGGGTCCCCAAACACTTTTTATGACAATAACTTGCATATAAGCCTTTAAAATTAGCACTTTTGATTTCTCCCATAGACTTTTAAAGGGTGTTCCGCGGCATTCGAATTTGCCGCGAACACCCCAGCCAATGTTCGACTCGAACATGAGTTCGACTCGAACTCGAAGCTCATCCCTAGTGATCAGTGCTAAAAAATATGCACTGTCACTGTACTAATGACATTGGCAGGGAAGGGGTTAACATCAGGGGCTATCAAAGGGATAAATGTGTCCCTGGGAGTGCTTGCTAACTGTGTGGGGGTGTTTCTTCTGTGACAAGACAGAGATTTGTGTTCCTGTTTAGCAGAAACACAGGAGCTCTGTCTTCCCTTGTCACAGAATGGCAATCTGCCTTGTTTACATAGGCAGAGAGCCGTTCTGCCTCTGTTGGGAATGATCAGCGGGTCCTGATGATTGGCTTCTGCTGTGTCCAATCACAGTGGCAACTGGTCGACAGTGGCGCTGCAAACCCAGTAGTGAAAAACAGGTACGCACTTCTGCCCGTAGGAGCTGCTGTCCTGCAGTACATGTACGTGGGTGGTTGGCAAGTGGTTAATGTGAAAGCAATAAGTATGAAACAATGCCGCGCTACTAGTGATAAAACTTAAAAGTAGGTAAAAAATAGTAAAGCAGCTAGCATAAACAGTATAGTAAACTGCACAAACAAGTGAAAAGATAAAAAATGCAGCGTTATGCCCCGTACACACGGTCGGATTTTCCGATGGAAAATGTCAGATCGGAGTGTGTTGTCGGAAATTCCGACCGTGTGTGGGCTCCATCGGACATTTTCCATCGGATTTTCTGACACACAAAGTTGGACAGCAGGAGATAAAATTTTCCGACAACAAAATCCGTTGTCGGAAATTCCGATCGTGTGTACACAAATCCGACGGACAAAGTACCACGCATGCTCAGAATAAATAAAGAGATGAAAGCTATTGGCCACTGCCCCGTTTATAGTCCCGACGTACGTGTTTTATGTCACCGCGTTTAGAACGATCGGATTTTCCGACAACTTTGTGTGACCGTGTGTATGCAAGACAAGTTTGAGCCAACATCCGATGGAAAAAATCCTGGGATTTTGTTGTCGGAATGTCCGAACAAAGTCCGACCGTGTGTACGGGGCATTAGTGTGTAAGAAAGTGCAAAAGTGAAGTATCACCTCACGTGCAAATATAAAGCTGATAGTAACTTGTAGGTCAGATATCAAGGTGAACAATATACAACAACAAAAGGACAAACAAATCACAAAAGTTTGCCACAGGTAGGTGGAAATGTCCATGTAAGATAGCAAAAAAAAAAAAAAACTGCAACTAAAGCTGTCTGTGATAAACCAGAAAAAATACCATGAGAAGTGGACACACTCACCATACGGCGGTGGGTCAATCAGGTGTTTGGATTCAACAATCCGGCAGATATTTGATGGAAGGAGCTGGTGTGGAGATACGCCTCAAATGGTGTAGCTAGGACAGCCCGGCTAACGAACTTGGACTCCCATCCGATGATCACACTTGATAGGATGTACGAACTCCAAATGGTATCACATCAAACCATAAAAAAGGAAAAAAGAGAAGGGCCTCCACATAGTGCGTAAATCCAAAAATAAAAATTTATTAAAACAGCAAAAGCTTAACAGTACAATCCACCTAGTCGGGTGGGTACAGGGAGTGATCACATAAAAGTAAAGGATAAAAAACAGTATCGCGTGGTGTCAGTAAGCACAAAAGCTCAGCAACCCGACATGTTTCGGACAGAAGTCCTTTAACTGGGGCAGTTGAAGGACTTTTGTCCGAAACATGTCGGGTTCCTTTTTTATGGTTTGATGTGACACCATTTGGAGTTCGTACATCCTATCAAGTGTGACCATCGGATGGGAGTCCAAGTTCATTAGCCGGGCTGTCCTAGCTACACCATTTGCTTACCACGGATTTTGACAAAAGTGTTGAGGCGTATCTCCACACCAGCTCCTTCCATCAAATATCTGCCCAGATTGTTGGATCCAAACACCTGATTGACCCACCGCCGTATGGTGAGTGTGTCCACTTCTCATGGTAAGCGTACCCATTCCTTCAATATTTCCATCTTGATGCGGCAAATATCTTATGAAGAGGTTATTCCTGTCACATATAGTGGTTGATTTACGATCATCTACAGGCATCATCTACACATGGGACTTTTTTTCATTTTACTGAAGAATCTCCTATCTTTTTAGTTTATCACAGACAGTTTTAGTTGCAGTTTTTTTTTTTTGCTGTCTTACATGGACATTTACACCTACCTGTGACAAAATTTCCTGATTTGTTTGTCCTTTTGTTGTTGTATATTGTTCACGTTGATATCTGACCTACAAGTTACTATCAGCTTTATATTTGCACATGAGGTGATACTTCACCTTTGCACTTTGTTACACACTAGCGCTGCATTTTTTATCTTTTCAAGCGGTTAACGTGGCCACACAGGTTAAGCTGATAGTTTAGTCTTAATGTTGAATGGCTTGATCAATAACCCATTTGGCCTCACACAATGGGAAAGCCAAAGATTGGGTTCCACAGAGCTATGTTCGAGTTGACTGCTTTTTATTTGGAAGTCACTGAATTGTATGTGCTGTCAGCTCATCTTGGTTGCCAATGGAACAAAATGGATGTAGACTCTAATTCCATCCCAGGAAATTAAGGAGAAAACGTTATACTCTAATTATTTACAATAAATAATAAAAATAAACAAAACATAAGCAGTTTCCTGCAGATGAAATTGGCAATTGCCAAATTCTCATACAGGCTTTATTAAAAGCTTGAGAGTAGTTTTCACTCATTTTATATACAGGTAATGCATTCATTAAAAATACATGGTGAATCTATCTGTTATGTGGTGCCCTAGTTGTGCCCCCATGTGTCACCCTTTCACACATGATGAAGACTATAAGTGGCCATACCAACACATATAGCGCAAGTAGGGACTGAGCGTGCAAGAAGGAACGCATCAAAAGTAAAACATATAAAGTCCAGATTTAATTGTATTCAAATTCTCATATCATAAAAAGCCAATGCCTTTTGGGAGTACAATGTTAGATTATTATTCCAAATTAATAATTCGGCACTTATAGGAGTTTAATTATATTCATGGCAAGCTTGCAAAATATACTTGGTTTTATGATTAATCAATTAATATTAATATATTTTATATATAATATATTAATATGTGTGAATGACCTTAATCAGGTGATTAGTAACAAAGTTCTTCAACTGAGACTTAGCTATGAAAAAGTCAGATATTTCTGGTGTAGTTAGTTGGATGACATATAAGATATCTGGTATCTTGGTATATAGAATGTCATTGAGACAAGAATAGACAGGATACATGTAATTAGAGGAATAATACATATATTTGTTTAACCACTTCCTGCCCGCCCTATAGCGGATTGACATCCGGGAAGTGGTTCCGTTATCCTGACTGGGCGTCATATGACGTCCAGCAGGATAACATGATGCTGCGCTCCCCCGGGGGCGCGCATTGCGGCGATCGGTGGAGCGGTGTGTCAGCCTGACACACCGCTCCACCGATCTTGGTAAAGAGCCTCCGGCGGAGGCTCTTTACCACGTGATCAGCCGTGTCCAATCACGGCTGATCACGCTGTTAATGGGAAGAGCCATTGATCGGCTTTTCCTCACTCACGTCTGACAGACGCGAGTAGAAGAGAGCCGATCGGCGGTTCTCCTGACAGGGGGGGTCTGCGCTGATTGTTTATCAGCGCAGCCCCCCTCAGATCACCACACTGGACCACCAGGGATCGCCACTAGGACCACCAGGGAAGGGGCAAAATGTGGATGGCCAGGTATGTACCCCATGTCCATCCACATGTGCCCAATGTGCCCAATCTGTGCCAATCAGTGCCCACAAATGGGCACTGATTGGCACCATTATGTTCCAGATCTGCCCAGCAATGCCCCCAATATGTTTTATCAGTGCCACCTGTCATTGCCCATCGGTGCCACCTGTCAGTGCCCATCTGTGCCCATCAGTGCCCACCTATCAGTGCGCATCAGTGCCACACATCAGTGCCACCCATATGTAACAATCAATGCCGCCTACGAGTGCCCATCAGTGCCACCTATTAGTGCCCATCGGTGCCACCTATGAGTGCCCATCAGTGCCGCATACCAGTGCCACCTATCAGTGCCCATCAGTGCCACCTATCAGTGCCCATCAGTGGTGCCTATCAGTGCCCATCATCAGTGCCCGTCAGTGCCACCTCATCAGTGCCACCTCATTGGTGCCACCTCATCGGTGCCCATCAGTGCCACTGCATCAGTGCCCGTCAGTGCAGCCATATCAAGGCCCATCATTGAAGGAGAAAACGTACTTATTTACAAAAAAATTTAACCGAAACAAAGAAAAACTTGTTTTTTTTAGAAATTTTCAGTCTTTTTTAATTTGTTGCGCAAAAAATAAAAACCACAGAGGTGATCAAGTACCACCAAAAGAAAGCTCTATTTGTGGGAACAAAATGATAAAAAATTTGTTTGGGTACAGTGTAGCATGACCACGCAATTGTCATTCAAATTGCGACAGCGCTGAAAGTTGAAAATTGGCCTGGGCGGGAAGGTGTCTAAGTGTCTGGTATTGAAGTGGTTAAATACTGTTAGCATTAGTGTAATCTCAATCGTAATTAATAGTATCTGTGTGTTCTTATTTAACCACATCCTGCCCTGCCTATAGCAGAATGACGGCCGGGCATGGATCAGTTATCCTCACTGGGCGTTATATGATCAGCTGAGACCAATCACAGTTGATCACAGCGGTAACCAGGAAGTGACGATAATTGGCTTTCCTCAGTTTGCGCTGACAAGGTGCGAGTAGAGGAGAGCCAATCAGCGTTGTGAGTAGAGGAGAGCCGATCAGTGGCTCTCCTGACAGAGGGGGTCTGCGCTGATAATCAGTGCATTGATTATCATCACAGCCCCATCAGAGGTGCCCACCCCAGATGCCAATCAGTGCCCATAAGATGCCAATCAGTGCCCATCAGTAATGCCTGTCAGTGCCCATCACAGATGCTAATCAGTGTCCATCAGTAATGCATGTCAGTGCCACCTCAGTGCCCATCAGCACCACCTGTCAGTTCCCATCAGTGCTGCATATCAGTGCCGCCTATCAGTGCTGCACATTAGTGCCTCCTCATCAGTGCCCATCAGTGCTGCCTCATCAGTGCCCATCAGTGCAGCCTCATCAGTGCAGCCTCATCAGTGCCCATCAGTGAATGAGAAAACATACCTAGTTACAAAATTTTATAACAGAAACAAGGAAAAATGTAGTCTTTTTTAAATTTGTTTAGCAAAAAATAAAAAACCCAGTGGTGATTAAATACCACCAAAAGAAAGCTCTATTTGTGGGAAAAAATTATAAAAATGTAATTTGGGCATGACCACGCAATTGTCATTCAAAGTGTAACAGCGCTGAAAGCTAAAGATTGGCCTGGCCAGGAAGGGGGTAGCCAGGAAGCCTGGCCAGGAAGGGGGTAAAAGTGCCCCCTTCCTGGCCAGGTCAATCTTTAGCTTTCAAACTTTCTGTTATATGGCATAAAAAAATATATAATTGTGCCTGCGCTGAGAAATATACTAAAAAACGTGCATAAATAGTAAATTAATCCACTCTAAATGAGCTGTGAAACCATATATGTATACTATAAAAGTGCAAAATTTAGCCTCAAAGTGCATATGACATTGTGCAAAAAGCAATATAACCCATTGAAAGTGCACCATGCAAAAATAAAAACAGCAACAAGTACACAGGTAACCTGTGTATTGCAAGTGTCCAGCTCAATCCACGGGTTAAAACCCAAAAAAATGTGTACAAACAGTGTCCATAAGATAAAAGTTCCTCCGAGATGCTCAAATCACAGCAAACAATACGTGCTCTCCCGTGACACCCCACATGTGCTTGCGCTCACCTCTACTCGTGTGACCCAGTATTTAAACTGTGTCAAACACGCAGTGGGGCCAATCCTGGGCTCCCTCAGGATGAAATGATAAGAATACAATCCTCACAGGTGCAGTCAGTATTCACATGTATAGGAGAGAAGTAAAAACTCCATAGTGTAATAAAGCAGGGATATTTTATTAAATTAAAAGAAATTCTCCAGGAGGGTACTCACATTGAGTGGGTGCTTCAGTGCACCAACCTTAACAAGCGTATAAACAAGCTGCAATTCAGATGAGGTGCGGTGTGGTGTGTAATGTCTCCTCCACTGCTGACAGCTCCGTCCTACCCCTCCCCGACGCGTATTCGGCACAGGGATCACGTGCCTTCCTCTGGGGGATCCCCCAGAGGAAGGCACGTGATCCCTGTGCCGAATACGCGTCGGGGAGGGGTAGGACGGAGCTGTCAGCAGTGGAGGAGACATTACACACCACACCGCACCTCATCTGAATTGCAGCTTGTTTATACGCTTGTTAAGGTTGGTGCACTGAAGCACCCACTCAATGTGAGTACACTTTTTTAAGTCGGTCTTACTATCAATGATAATCATCCGGAAACGTCTAAAGATACTAAAATATTAGATAGCTTCAATATTTTTCATTTTGGCGTGCCATTTACTGCCATCATTTCTCTTTTTTATGGAAATCTCGATCCCTGATGAGAGGGGTGAGACTAGCGCAATTTTGTGTATATTCAAGTCTCGAGAAAAATACGGTCTGGTACCTATCAAACAACAGGCGTTTGTGTTTTGTCAGACGTGGACAAGAGGTTCAGTGACTAAGCCAGCTGAACATCTGATCACGTTGAGTAAAAAATATGCAATTTATTGATGAAGTAGCTATAGAAAGCAAGCTAAAGTTTAAAAATGTGTCTTTTTATTAAACAACAGTCAATTATGGGAATATATGTATAATGAATGTTTACAGGGCAATACACAGATTGACAAATCCAGGTTTACTGTGCACAAATTATGGAAAAAGATCAATAATGTGTTAGTAAGAATATTTAATAAGATGATTATTAACCACTTGCCAACCAGCCACAGTACATATACTGTGGCAGGTCAACTCTATTGAACAAAACAACATACCTGTATGTCGCTTCATGCAATAGATACTGTGGTTAAGCACACACGCCCGATGCATGCTGTGGGAGCATGCGCATAGGTCCGGTGGACTTGATGTCCGCTGGCCACACGCGATCGCTCCACAGAGAGGCAGAACAGGGATCTGCCTATGTAAACAAGGCAGATTCCCATTCTGACAAGGGACAACTTGGAGATCTGCTGTTCCTAGTGATCAGTGTATTATAGCAGAAAGTAAAAAAACATTGTTTTTTTTTTCAAAATTGCTGGTCTTTTTTTGTTTATAGCACAAAAAATAAAAACCACAGAGTTGATCAATCACCACCAAAAGAAAGCTCTATTTGTGGAAAAAAAAGAACATCAATTTTGTTTGAGATTAATGTCGTCATGACTGCACAATTGTCAGTTAAAATGACGCAGTGCTGCATCGCAAAAAATGGCCTGGTCATCAAGGGGGTAAATCCTTCCGGGGCTGAAGTGGTTAATGTTGGCATACCTGCCAAAAATGTTTGTACACTTAATCAAGCAGAGACTAATGCAGCATACACATGGGATGACTTTTTGACCGGACTGGTCCGACGGACTTTCCAACGGACATTCAACGGACTTTTGATGGACTTCCGATGGACTTTAAACTAACGGGCTTGCCTACACACGATCACACCAAAGTCCGACAGATTCGTATGTGATGACATACGACTGGACTAAAATAAGGAAGTTGATAGCCAGTAGCCAATAGCTGCCCCAGCGTGGGTTTTCGTCCATCGGACTAGCATACAGACGAGCGGATTTTTCGAACGGACTTGAGTCTGTCGGAAAGATTTGAAGCATGTTTCAAATCTAAAGTCCATCAGATTTTTGACTGTAAAAGTCCATTGAAGGTCCGATGAAGCCCACACACGATCGGATTGTCTGCCGAACTCGGTCCGTCGGACCAGTCCAGTCAAAAAGTCAGGTCGTGTTTACGCGGCATAACAATGTACAGAACACAGGGATACATAAAAATGTGTCCCAAAATTCTCTTAGTTGTTCAAACTGTGAGATTTTTTGTAATTACATAGAGGATCTGAAAAAACAAGTAGAGTCTCAAACAAATCTTTTGTTAAAGTTACAGAATGAAAGTACACAGATTGCTGTAATAGTAATAAAAGATGACAAAAAGACTGAATCCAAGTCTAAGCCAGAACCTTCTTATATTCCTTAAAGTTCGGAAATGGAGGATGTTGATGATGATGACAAAACAGAGATTAAACATAAAGACTAATTATGTAGAACTGCAAAACTAAAGTTGCAAATACATGACAAATGAATGAAAGTTTCCTTCTTATAACTTAATGGCAGATGCATTTTCTAATGGAGATTTATTTGAGTCATATGCAGACCTTTTTTGTTTGTCAAATGATAAACTAAATTACATATTTCAGCTGTGGGTTCCTGTTAATTTTGCTAAATGAATTAAGTGCCCTGGTATTGATGATGAAGGTCAGAAAAGACATAGTGATGTGACAGGCAGAATTGCTGCTATGTACGACCAGCGAAGAAGTACCTTTCATAGAAATGTTAAAGGGCATAAATTTTATTCAATTAGGATAATACAATTATTAAAAACAAAGTGGATATCAACAGTAACAAAGTAGTACTAATAGGTAAATACATGGAACAATCAAGCGATAAGCAATAGTGAAGGTAAACCTCTTTTCAAGGGCTTGAAAAGAGGTTTACCTTCACTATTGCTTATCGCTTGATTGTTCCATGTATTTACCTATTAGTACTACTTTGTTACTGTTGATATCCACTTTGTTTTTAATAATTGTATTATCCTAATTGAATAAAATTTATGCCCTTTTATGATGTATTATAGCTTCTACTTCTAATTTTTCTCTATTATGCAAGTGCCGGAAAAGTCCACCTAGGGGAACCTTTTTCTTGTGTTTATGTACTATTGGACGTGGCACGGCTTCTCTCCTAAATAAGTTGGTCTCCCTCTTTGTTTCATAGAAATGTTAGAATTTTTACAGACTACTGCATAAGAAGACCCTTTTGAGTTTAAAATTTAATTATGCAAAGCATATAAATTTATATTTGGAGTAGACTATGAGGGAGACTCAGGTTTGATAAATTCTTTTGTAAAGAAACTTAAGTACCTTGATCCAACTTCATTAGCTATAGCACAGGAACAACAAAATTTGAACGCTATAGTAAACTTCATCGAAAAAATGAGGAGACCGCTGAAACAGAGCAATCAGACATATGAGGTAGCTATGATTTAATGTGATGAAAGTTTAACAGACATGTTAAGAACTACAGGTTTCAGTAAGAATGACAATGAAAGGTGCAGACAAGTGTGACAAGGAAAGTCCATGTCACTGATAGTACTCACCGAGGCCGAGATGCCGAGAGCGGTTTCGCCTTTGGGACAGGGAGAGAATGGCACAAAGAGGCACAGGCTCCCCAATGGACCGTAGGTGACTTGCTTGTGGGGTCTTGACAGAGAAGAGCCACTGTGCAGGTACTGGTAGGCAGGTGCAGCCAGAGACAACAGGCAGAAAGTCCAGAGCTAGGCAGAGGATCAAACACCGGGATGGTGCTATGGCACTGCAGGATCTGCAAGGTAGGATGACAAGATAAGGAGAGTCCAGGTACAAGCAGGAAGTCAGTCTAGGAGACAGGAGACAGTCCAGGTAACAGGCCAAGGGTCAAACACAGGGGATTGGTGGGAATCCGATAAACAGGCCGAGGTCAGGTCCAGGAGAGAGGCAAGAGAAGTCCAAAGGCAAATCCGGGTCACAACGGGTAGTCAGGCAGAGATACAGGATACAGGTTCAGATAATACAGGAAGCTGAGACAAACCAGCAACTTGTTTGATTCTCTGAGCGCCTTTTATAGGCTGCCCAGGGAATCACGTTGAGTGTGCACCAGTGCGCGTGTGTGAGCGCCGTAGCGCCGAGCCGAGAACGCGCATGCGCCGGAACGCCGTTCCGCCGGGAATGCGTGAAAAATGACTGGACCGGAACGAAGGCTTCTTCTGGCAGTCCATCACATGTTTTACTGTCATACATTTGGCCATATGAGAAGCATTTCTGTGAATTTAAAAGAGACTCACAAATAAAAACTATAGATAAGAAGAATGAAAAAGCAGCTTTTGTACAACCTGCTTTATTATGTCAAGATAAAATTTTGACTGAAATTCCTTATGCCACCGCAGTCAAATAGATCAGTAATTAAACTGTTAACAGCAGTTCAGACAACATGGCGAAAGGAGCTATTACTGCAAGAGACGGTTTATTGCCATTGCCAAAATTAGAATCACATTGAAATTCATCCCCTATACCAATAAAATATATTGCTCCAATTATATTGGATGAGAGTGGTAGACCATATATACAAAGTTTGCTGAATGGTAAAAAAATGAATCTTCGCATTGATAGCAGAGCTGAGATTAGCCTTACCAGAGAAGACATACCTGTAAAACCTAATTCTCCAATGTGTAATATAGTTAGTTTTAATAATGCAGATAATTATAGGCAGTTGTCTAATGTAACATTTAAAGTACCTGGACTAGTAAAAACTAACACTGACATTTGGTTTTGTCACGGTGCAGAGAATAAACTTGGCATTGATGTAATGAATAAACAAAGGTGGGTGAATGATTTGGCTAATAAAAGTATTTGTAAAGATCCATCTAAGCCAAAATCAATGTTAATTGATCCCACTGTATATATTAATGTTGGTTCCATTACTAATTTGTCTGCAGAAAAAATATACTGATGATAACCGTGCTTTAAATAAAGGGGTACAAAGTTTTCCCAGTTTGTGGTCAAAGTTCAAGAATGACATAGGAACTCTGAAAAATACCAAACTGAATATTGAAGGAAAAGATCCAGAACCCCTTAATCAGTATGAGTTACCACTAGAATCAATTGGTCCACTTTCTGCCATTATTCAAGAGTTTGTACAACATGGAATGTTAAAGAATGCACAATCAGTGGTAAATAACTGTATTTGGCCTATCAAGAAAGCTGATAAAGAATATGAATTATCAGTTGACTTAAGGATACTGAATAAACATATCACAAATAACACAGTTCTTCCTGATGAATCTGACATAAAGTTAAATTTAGATACCGAGGCCAAAGTGTTCTCTGTACTAGACATCTCTAATGCCGCGTACACACGGTCGGACTTTTCGTCTACAAAAGTCCGACAGCCTGTCCGACAGACTTTCGATGGACTTTTGGCAGACTTTTGGCAGACTTGCGGCAGACTTTCTTACGAACGGACTTGCCTACATACGATCACACAAAAGTCCGACGGATTCGTACGTGATGACGTACACCGGACTAAAATAAGGAAGTTGATAGCCAGTAGCCAATAGCTGCCCTAGCGTGGGTTTTTGTCCGTCGTTTCAAATCTAAAGTCCGTCAGATTTGAGGCTGGAAAAGTCTGCTGAAAGTCCGCTGAAAGTCCGGGGAAGCCCACACACGATCGGCTTGTCAGCCAGCTTTAGTCCATCGGCGTCCGTCGGACTTTTGTAGACGAAAAGTCCGACCGTGTGTACGCGGCATAATAGTCATTTTTCCATCCCTTTAGCTAAAATTTGTCAATACAAACCCGTGTATACATTTCAGAAAGAGACTTATGCGTTCACTTGGGTAATACCTAGCCTAGTTATTGGTGATGTTGTAGTTCATGAATCTTTAGCACAAATATTGTCAAAATTTTCAAGGACAGAATGGACGCAGAATATTGATGAACATATTGCTCTTTTGTCTGAGTTGTTTATGGTGTTACAAGTTGCAAGCCTAAAATTAAATACGACAAAAGTTCAGCTGATGAGAAGTCAGGTGAAATACCTTCACATGCAAATTAGTCAAGGAAAAAGACAATTGTTGCAAGAAACAGTTGGAGTTGGAATTGAAGTAATATCTCTAAAAACTCATAAGGCATTGCATCAATTTCTGAATAAAATAAATCATTGCAGAGAGTTTGTACACCATTTTGCTAAAAAAGTTAATACACTATACAATCTTTTGAGGAATAAAGGTAATATAGTTGACCAATGAGGTCCAACTGAATAAAATGTAAATGTAAATGTAAAATGATATAGAACACCTGAACTGTTACACCGATAAGATCCTTCACTGTCCCCTTTTTGTTGGAGGTGCAACAAATCAATGGGCACTCATTACCACATTTTTTGGTCCTGTGAGCTTATATCCCCTGTCGGGGAATTAGTAATGTCTTTTCTCCAGCGGTTGCTAGATGTAACACTTCCGCTAGACCCTATACATTGTCTTTTGGGTCTTCCCTTCCCTGACATAGGGAAATGTCCAAATATATATTTTACTAGAAGCTAAGAGAACTATCCTGGTACATTGGTTATCCTCTACACCCCCTACACAACATTTCAGCGATTTGGAGAATGGAATATATGACTGCCCTGGTGGGCAATACCGTGGACCGGTTAAACAAGATATGGGTTCCTTGGGACCTATTTGAGTATGGATGCCTCCCTCTGTCTTAATTGCAATTGGTCTCTGTCGGCATTGCCGGATAACAAATCTTAACCTTTCCATGTCTCCTTCTCACTGACCTAAAACCCCTGGTGTATACTTCCCTTTTTTTTAGTTTTCTAATTTCTAGTTTTAAGTTTTGATATGTAAATGTGCCATATGTGTGATTGTTCTATTCAGTGTTCATATATATGCTATTCCATTTATTTAATGTTCTGCTTTATGCACTACTGTTTCTTTTGCAATGTCCTTTTTTTTTATTTGAAAACTTTGTCATTTCTTTTTGGAGAACATTTAATAAACATACAATTAAAAAAAAAAAAGAAGAGATTCTCTCAGGAAGAAGATTGGACAAAAGATTTATAATTCATATTTATGACTATTTTATCTCATTCAACAAGGTTTTTCTAACCTAACAGCACTTATAGTAGTTGTAAACCCTCATGGATTTTCACCTTAATGCATTCTATACATTATGGTGAAAAAGTTTCTGCACTGCAGCAGTCCCCCAGAGCCTCAATTTTTTCTTACCTGAGCCTGATCATTCCAGCAACAAGCACAGCAGATCCAACCGCTGTCTCTGGTCTTCATTGGATAGATTAATAGTCATTGGCTCCTGCTGCTGTCAATCAAATTCAGTGACACGGGAATCGGGGGCGGGGCTGAGTCATGCTGTCTGTGTCAATGGATGCAGTAGCGGTGCTCAGGAGCACACCCGTACGAGTGTCCCCATGGAAAGCGGCTTTCCATGGGGCCACTTGATGAAGAGAGTCAATATATGACTTTATGAAATTAGTACCTCCTCTGGTGAAGAAATCACTGAAGCTAACAGCATTTCTTGTTTGCCATACAAGGTTCTGAGCTTTGTGGAGTTATGACATCTGTAGCATAAAAAAACAAGAGATCTATACTCAGGAGGATACACAGACATACAGGACAGGCACATTGAACAGACTCACACAGACACAACGAAGACACTTGGAAGGCTATTCATATACTCTCTGACAAGTATAAACAGATGCTTTCTCTTGAAGCCTAAGAGAACGTCACTTTCTTCAGTCTCTTTGGGGAGTCATGCTGCTTAGAGCAGAAGCACAAGTATTGCTTTTATTTCTTATATTTTTACCTACACTGAACAAAACTGTTATACTTTTTACATTGTATTTATGATGCCAATTGTGTGACAATAAAATCACAGCTACTCCACTTCCAAATGCACTTTCAGTGCAATTTTAAGTGCACTTTGCACTTGTAGTTTGCACTTGTAGTGAAAAGTGGATTTGCCTTTCATAAATAACCCCATTTGTTTTTAAGTCAGTCTGGCTTTCAATGTTAATAAACTGGAAATGCCTAGAGATACAAAAATATTAGATATCTTCAATATTTTTCAGTCCCCCATCCTAAAGGTTGGTACTGTTAAGCAAAGTGTGTACTTAACTAATAGAATTGAAGGAACCCTGAGGGGTAGCTAGTCTAACGATCTCTTCAGATGCCAGTTAGGCCTAAATACTTTGGCTTCTTAGAATATAAAAATCTGGGTAACACAGTGGTGTAGTGGTTAAAACTCTCGCCTTGCAGCAATAGGGTCGCTGGTTCATATCCCAACCATGACACTACCTGCCTGGAGTTTGCATGTTCTCCCTGTGCCTGCGTGGGTTTACTCCGGTTTCCTCCCACACTCCAAAGACATGCTGGCAGGTTTATTGGCTTCTGTCCAAAAATTGGCCCTGGTGTATGGGTGTGAGTTGGGGACCTTGGATTGCAGACTTCTTGGGGGTGGGGAGCGGTGTGTGTGTGTGGAGTGCTGCATAGATTGATGGCGCTACCTGGATACCTTAAAATATATATAAAAAATATTAATATAGTGGATGGGCATCTTGATGGGACGCAATGTGCAGAGATGGGGACAATTGTGGGTGCTCACTCTGGTTGGTCTGGTGTCTTTATTCAACCTTAGCAACTATGTAGCTATGTAAAAATCAATAAAATGTAATCTAAACTTTATATGTTCTGCTTTTGGTGCTTTCACCTTTACATTCTCAGCCATTAGTCAAGCAAAGAGCTGACCTTCAGCCAGCACTTCTGGAAGATTTGCCTAAGAAGAAGCATTCAATCTATACTGCTTAAGATGTGACTGAGATTACCAGTTTCACCATCAGGAAGCCAGAGCAATACTGTGAAATTGATGCTAAAGCATGTAGACAAGTAGGAGCTAGATGAGGCTGGGGGGATCAACAGTGCTGAGATGCAACAATGCAACAGAAACTGAATACAACAAAAACAATATTTTATTTAAAAGCATGGCAATTGTTTATGATATATGGTCCTTGGAAAACTGAAGGGCATATTTATAATGCAAAGGATGTGACATTCATCAAACATTTGCTGCAGGTGAATCCTTCTGGGCAATGTGTTTTAATATACAGTGAATTATTTACTGTATGTCCCTAAATGTGGTGTCCAGATAGCATTAGATCAATTTTAATATTAAGTTCAGTAATTCTCAAATTTCTTCTGTTTGTATTTGAAAAAACAAACAAACTAAATGTTCTGATTTTTGTTACTCATAGTGGATAGTGATTAGGGAACCATTTAAAAAGTGATATTCTCCTGATGTCCCCCTTAGATCCATTTTGCAGCAGAAAAATTATACCTAGATTCACAAATGTTCCCTTATTAAAGTGATGATTTTTGTAGAAAATGTGAAAAAAAAATCACCCATATAGGTAAATATTGGGTTTGAGGATTAGAAAAACAACTGTCTCCTATAGGGATGGGTTTCCTTATCTGACCAGATAGGCTGCTGCTGTATGGACTTTTAGGTTGACCCCGTGCATTTTTTTTTTACATGTGGTTTACTTGCATGTCGTGTAGATTTAAAGCATCCACCAAGCATGGCATTTTTATAGGAATTTTGTAGTTTTGCTGTTTCCCTTTATGTGGCATTAAAAGACTTACTTCCTTCTTTTTTTATATTTTTACATTGGTACATGTCCCCCATTAAAGGATGTTAGCAGAAAGAGCACCAGAGCTTGTCATTGCACACAAAATGCGGAATGGATGATTCTTTCTGCAGCCACAGTCCATCCTGTGTCTTTATCAGAACTGTCAACTGGAGACTGCAGAGAGAATGCATCATCAGGAAAGCTTTAATGATGGCCCATTGATTGGCTGAATCACGTTGAGGCTTGATCGCATCACTGTGACATACGTCCGCCTATGCAAATCTTCGGAAATTGTGCCGAACAACGGCCAGCGGTAATAGCACATTTTGGGATGATTTCCCCAAACAAATCACCTGCTATACATGCTGGGTGCCAGGACGATAGGCACTATTGCATGTGAGTGTAACTTTATGTTTTATACCTAATACATTTTTAAACAGCATTTCACAATGAGGTTTTTTCTCTGTCATCCATATCCACTTCTATGAGGCATGTCCAGTGCATGAGTTGCCAGCAATGGATCTTTCCAGGTGTTTCATCCATGTAGGACACCTAGTCTGAGCACAAGTCTATGGAGCATGGATGTATTATTATTGCGCACGAGCACTTATGAACACTTATATTGGGACTGTAGAGGACTTGTATACTTATATTATGATTTGCACCACCTAGCGCGGTGCATTGTTTTTCTTTTCATTTGTATTTGCTATTTAGCAAGTTTTACTGCAGATGGTGTTAACTTATTTTGCAACTTATTTTGCTATCTATACATTTATGCAATTATCATTTATTCACTACATGGCGCTAAGTATTATTTATTATTGTTCATTCCTTTCATGCCTTTGCCTGGTCAACATATCTGGAGTTTCTCTGCTGTGTTCTTCTGAAAGGCTTTGCCTGGCTCATGTCCCTTCTGGTTCCTGATCCTGTTCTTCTGCTTCCGACTTCGCTGATTTCTGGTTTCCTGATTACTGACCTGTCTGACTACCCGTTTTTTTTTCCGATCCCTGACTTATGTTTTGACTACGTTTACTGATCTGTACCATTTTTACCATTACATGAAATGTGTAATTTTTACTGCATTTCCTGTCTCAGTCTGATTCCTGGTTTCTGAAATTAAGCGAAGGCCATGAATTCAGAAGATGCAGGCAATCCACCTAGTGGTAATATTTTTTCCAGATTGAATGAGCAGGAGTACCGCATGGATCAGTTTACCATAGCGTTACAGATGCTCCTGATTCACACTTCTTACCTGGATCCTCCCACTGTGGCTGTTCCAGTACAACCAGAGTTGCAGACCATCCCTGTTTCTGCTACAGTCTCTGTGCAGGCTCCCGCCTCGAATACTGGAAGTGATCCAGTTCAATGCAGAAGGTTTCTTAACCAGATTGCGATATATTTTGAGATGCTGCCCCAGGCGTTCCCCTCGGACAGAAGCAAAGTAGGCTTCATTATTTCTTTGCTGTCTGATAGAGCCTTGGCCTGGGCAAACCCTATATGTGAGATGCAAAAACACATTGTCCTGAATTACCCTGAGTTTGTGGCTTCCTACCCTGAGTTTGTGCCTCAACTTCTGCTGCCAAGAGCCTCATGTTCATCAAACAGAGTATGAGAACTGTTGCTGATCACGCCATTGAATTCTGTATTCTGGCAGCAGAGGTTGCTTGGAACAAGGAGGCCCTCGTGGCTGCTTTTTCTTGGTCTCTCGGATAACATCAAAGATGAGATAGCAGCCTGAGACGTGCCTTCGTATCTGGAGAAGTTAATCACGTTTGCCATTCTTATTGAAAGACCTTCCTTTAATGATTGCTTGCAGAGACCTCCTGCATGTTTGGCTCCGAGCTTTGCATTTACACCCTTGTGTCCCGATACAGAGTCTGCCAGTGAAGTAGAACCCATGCAGTTGGGTTTCACACGTCTCCCTGCAGAGGAGAGGGCCTTTAGGAGGAGGGAGAGATTTTCCCTTTACTGTGGCCAGGCAGGTCATTCATTGAGGAAAAGATTACAGCGCACACATACTAAAATGACATTTAAATCCTGCAAGGATATTTAAAACAACTGAACATATTCAGCGAATAAGCAAAAAATATGGGGATTTAGTCACACTATATGGCCACGTAGTGCTTAAGCCCACTACTGCGTCAAAGTACCCCATTATCAGTGGGGCCTACACTATTCATAGAATAAAAGATCCTGCTTTGCATCCATGGGATAAATACACTCCTCAATGTGGGCGAACTAAAATACTCCTCCTATAACACAGGTGAACACTAATAAAAGGTAATGGCGGGGGGATGGGGTGCTCCAGCCCAAGGGATCTGGTAGTAGTGGGCTTAAGCACCATGTGGCCATATAGTGTGATCAAATCCCCATATTTTTTGTTTATTTGCTGAATATGTTCAGGTGTTTTAAATAGCCTTGCAGGATTTAAATGTAATTTTAGTATGTGTGTGCTATAATCTTTTCCTCTGTTTGTCGATCTTATAGCTGCACCATCTAATGTTATGCATTCATTTTATTCCAGTTTTCTCTTCCATTATTCCTACACAACATGTCCTCTTAGAAAAGCTGTTTAAGACGTGTTGGAATGTATTCTAATGCCCTGTACACACGGTCGGACATTGATCGGACATTCCGACAACAAAATCCATGGATTTTTTCTGACGGATGTTGGCTCAAACTTGTCTTGCATACACACAGTTACACAAAGTTGTCAGAAAATCTGATCGTTCTGAACACAATGACGTAAAACACGTACATCGGGACTATAAACAGGGCAGTAGCCAATAGCTTTCATCTCTTAATTTATTTTGAGCATGCGTGGCACTTTGTGCATCGGATTTGTGTACACACGATCGGAATTTCCGACAATGGATTTTGTTGTCGGAAAATTTTACAGCAAGCTCTCAAACATTGTGAGTCAGAAATTCCAATGGAAAATGTGTGATGGAGCCCACACACGGTCGGAATTTCCGACAAGGTCCTATCACAATCGGAAAATCCGACCGTGTGTACAGGGCATTAGGGTGTGCCCCCCAGGTCTATCTTTGTTTGTCTATTGTAAGGGTCCTGAACCAGATCCCTTGGGCTGGAGCACCCCACCCCCCCGCCATTACCTCTTATTAGTGTCCACCTGTGTTATAGGAGGAGTCCTTTAGTTCTCCCACATAGTGTAGGACCAAGTGATATTGGGGTACTATGTTCGGGTGTTTTAAATAGCCTTGCAGGATTTAAATGTCATTTTAATATGTGTGCACTGTAATCCTTTTCTCTGTTTGTCGGTCTTAGAATGCATACCATTAGACGGTGCAGCTATTAGGGTGTGCCTCCCAAGTCTATCTTTGTAGGTCACTCATTGAAGTCTTGTCCTACCCATCCGGGAAACACCCGCACCTGAAGTACTGTAGGGGACAGACCTAAGGTGGCATTTTTTCATCCCCGGCAATCCTGAAGGCGAAGCCTCTAGTTCCGGTTGCCCGCCCTTTCTTGTTCTGAGTCGTCCATCAATACACAGGTTCTAATCGATTCTGGGTCTGCAGGCTTGTTCAACGATAGTGCTTTTGTGTCTAAGCACTCAATTCCACCTCATAATGCCATTTGGTCTCTACAACGCTCCTGCAGTTTTTCAGGATATCATTAACGATGTCCTCCAAGATATGTTGCAGCAATGTGTGGTGGTTTATCTCAATGATATTATAATATATTCAAAATTCCTAGAGAACAAGGGGCGTGGCGACCGAGCTCCAACATAGACACTTAATGTAAGAGCTCCGCTCGGCCACCAGAGAGAATCCGAACACATCCGCGAACACCGGCAACATCCCTGCCTCACAATCCATCCACGGAATCCCTGGAGCCCGCTGTGCCCGCCGATATGCCTAGGCACAGAAAAAATCCTCAAAATCCACAGAAACTGCAGGATTTCTTCCGAGCGCGCAATCATCACCAAAATGGCGCCAGCGCGAGGATGAGCCAGTAAGAACAGCGGGCTGCATCCTCACAAAACGGCCGCTCCAGTCCTCAGAACGAGCCACTAAACACCCGACCGGATAGCGGGTCTTCCTCTGGGACATCTAGTCCATCCACCAGGAGCCCAGTAAAGCAGAAACAAAGGACTGTTTCCCCTGAGAGACCACAGATGGACCCTGACATGGAGGTAAGCAGGCCTCACACCACTGAAGTGCCAGCTACAACTCATGCACCAGACCCTATAGCAGCTTTCCCCACTTCTGACAGACTGGTGTCAGATACAGTCCTAAAGGACATGCTATTGTCACTAAAAGCCTCATTACATGCTGATATGACAGCAGAAATCAACCACCGTCAGAGAGAAGTGCAGGCTTTGGGAAGTAGAGTAGGCCATATTGAACAAAGTATGAGTGACTTTACCTCATCCTTCAATACAATGGTGGATGCACAGAGCAACCACACAGAAGAAATCGCATGGCTGAAAACAAAAGTAGCAGATTTGGAAGACCGTTCCAGGAGGAACAATCTCAAGATTAGGGGGATACCTGAATCTGTTCCTGCTACACAACTACTGTCGTATACCCAAGCGCTCTTCTCCACCCTAATCCCATCCCTGTCTCCACAGGACCTCATTGTGGATCGCATCCACCGTATCCCCAAACCTTCCTTCCTTCCAGAAAATACTCCCAGGGATGTGCTACTCAGGGTACACTACTATCATGTCAAGGAACAACTCCTGATAGTATCACTTAGACCAGACAGCAGACACCCGCAATACGCTGAGCTGCAGCTATTACCAGACCTGTCTAGACATACTCTCCAACAACATCGCAACCTTGCAACAATAACCAAGGCTTTAAGAAACCACAACATTATCCACAAGTGGAAATACCCCGCCAAGCTGTGCGTTACCCATAATGGTACGTCAGTCCTGATCTCCACATTGGATGAAGGCATTGCAGCATTGCGACAATGGGGCATACTACCAGCACATACTCCGCCACTTGCCCAAGCTCCTACACCTACTCCAATACAAGAAGACTGGCAAGTGGTTTCACGCAAACGTTCCTCTAAGAAAACTGCCGGTGGAAATGCATAAACGTAACACGACTTATGACATTCCTTCTCTCTGGATACAGGGTATCCAAGTTCAATCCCTGTTTTCTCCCCACCAACACCTAAGCAGCAGTTACGTCTGCATATGGATCTGTTTATGGATCCCTTTCTTAATAAGTTCGTTAACTTTGCAACATTAACTTTGTTTCTTCTCCATTGTTTTTTTCTTTTACCTTTTTTATGATGGAAGCACGCCGACCAGTAGTAGACGCCATTTACGATCCGGAATTAAATAGAATCAACTCTGCCGTGCCAGACGATACAATTGGCCACAGTGAGTATATATCTTGCACAATGATGCCGCACAATTCCCTGAAATTATCTCCATGCCATTTAACTGCCTATCTATAAACACCAGGGGCTTAAACCACCCTGCTAAAAGGTGCTCCATGTGGGCCGAGGCCCTAAAACAGAAGGCAGACATACTATGTGTCCAGGAGACTCATTTCCAGGAATCCAAAGCCCCGACATGCACCAACAAAGAGTACCCCCATGTGTTTTTGGCATGCATGCCGGGACATAAAAAAAGAGGAGTTCTAATTGCACTGAGAAACACGCTATCCTTTCAACACAAGGAAACCATTCTGGATGCTAACGGCAGATATAGCATCCTCAAAGGTGATATTAATTCAACTCCATATACGGTGGTGTCTCTATATGCACCAAATTCACATCAAACCCGTTTTCTCAACAGGCTTCTTAAGGAGACGAAGTCCCACCTATATGGCAACCTCATACTATGGGGTGACTTTAATCACATTGTGGACCCAAAACTACATACGACAAATACCAAAATGAATAGTAACACATTCCTGAACAAAACTATTCACAGTGCAGAACTCTTTGATACTTGGCGTTGCCTAAATGCGAATGCTAGAGATTACACCTTTTTCTCCCACAGGCATTGTTCTTATTCACGAATTGACATATTCCTCACTGATAAATGGTTATTACAGAAAGTTTCCTCTGCACAGATCTACGATATCACGTGGTCTGACCATGCAGCTGTTACTATTACTATCAATGACCAGGTTGTCTCCTCTTCTCCACCCATCTGGCGCAATAACATCAGATTATTACAAGAACCCCGCACATCCACAATCATATCTCAACACCTTTGGCAATTTTTTTCATGATAATGCAAAATCGGTAGAAAACCCTTTCACACTATGGAACACTCATAAGGCATATATGAGGGGAATACTAATTCAGCTGAGTGCTAGAGAAAAGAAGCGACGCACAGCCCATATCAACTCCATTCTGACGGATATACATTCCTTAGTATCACAAAATAAACAAACACCTGACCTTAATCTCACACAACAACTCTCCACACTGAGAAACAAATTAAGAGATATATTGACCCAACAATATGACTACCACCTACGCCGACTGAAATTGAACTTATACGCCAATGCTAATAGAGCAGGCAAATACTTGGCTAATAGAATAAAAGCGGTACAATCCAAATCGAGAATCACTCATCTGATTCACCCCACCCTCAAACATAAAATCACTAATCCACAGGACATAGCCAACCAATTCGCTAATTACTACAGTAGTTTGTACAATATTAACGATGACTCTACCACACACCAACCAACTCAACCAAACATACAAAACTTCCTTCACAACCTGAAGTTGCCTTCCTTATCGGAATCCCAAATTAGCTTACTGAATTCTCCATTCACTATACACGAAATAGAAAATGCATTACCCTCACTACCCAATGGCAAATTGCCAGGACCTGACAGGTTCTCCAATGAATACTTTAAAATATACAAAGCACACCTTACACCATATCTTCAACAGGTCTTTACAAAAGCAGCAGACACATCATCCTTCCCCCCAGAAATGCTAAAAGCATACATAGTTACTCTGCCCAAACCAGGCAAAGAACCTAATACACCACCTAATTTCCGTCCAATCTCCCTACTAAACACAGACATAAAGATATACGCAAAACTCTTATCACAAAGACTAGCGGAATGTGTTCCATCCCTTATACAACGCGACCAGATGGGCTTCATGAAGGGGAGACAAACCTCAATTGCTACAAGGAGAATGGTTAATATAATCCACTATGCTGTTAAAAATCAAACGCCTTCTCTGCTGCTCTCAATTGACGCAGAGAAGGCATTTGACAGGGTACACTGGAAGTACATGTCAATGACTCTGTCCAAATTTGTTTTTTTTGGTCATATACTGAACGCACTGCTGGCCCTGTACTCCTGCCCTTCTGCGCAGGTGTACACATCCAGTATGCTTTCCATACCGTTTCAGATAACCAATGGTACTCACCAGGGCTGCCCTTTATCCCCAATGATCTTTAACCTCATGATTGAACCCCTGGCGGAGGCCATTAGAACTCATACTGATATACATGGATTCCATTTAGCCTCCCTCACCATGTCATCAATTTATTCGCAGATGATGTGATCCTGATGCTATCAAACCTACTAAAATCCCTCACTGCAGCACACGAAATACTGAAATACTGAAATCTTTTGGTGATATCTCATATTACAAGGTGAATTTCTCAAAATCCCTCATACTTAACTTGGGTGTACCGAATGCAGATTGTCTTGAACTACAACAATCCCTCCCATACGCCTGGAGCACTAATGGTATAACATACCTGGGCATTACCCTAACTAATGATATTACTTCACTAATGGACACTAACATGAAGTCACTCATATACAAAATAGAAACTCAAACTTTTAATATAGCAAATCGAGAATTATCTTGGTTGGGTAGGCTAGCAGCATTTAAAATGCTGATTCTCCCTCAAATTTTGTACATGTTCAGAGTGCTTCCACTAGCTATTCCGGCACACTATATTAAATCCCTCTCTAACCTTCAATGGAAACTCTTATGGGGACCCAAAAAAGCAAGATGCTCTCAACCCAATCTAATACCCCATAAATCTGTAGGGGGAGCAGGCCTAATAGACATACACGACTACATGTGGGCAACTAGACTTGACCAACTCAAATATTGGTTCTCGACCACAGATAGTCCGCTATTGGTAGACATAGAAAAATATCTACCTCCATTACCAGACCTGCAGACGGTCCTTTTAGGAGACGCCTGGATACCTTGGAACCTCAGAAATTTACCCCCAACTATCATCATATCACTACAAGCCTGGAGATACCTCCTAACAAGCACACTTAGTAACAGCGAGACCATAGATTTCACTCTTCCTCTAAGCATGATTGAAGCTAATATTCCAATGATATCCTTGAAAGCGCTCCCCGCCCCTGGGATAACAAAAGTACATGACCTTCTCACAAACAATACCCCACAATCGGCAGAACACTTTATGAAAAAACATAATATGCCTCATCATGCTTTTCACATGCTTACGAGTATCTCACATTCTTAAAAGAAAGGCAATAAGCACCTTCAAAAAATCTGCAGTACATATAAGGTGGGACATGGAAAAACGCTTACTGAAGACCAATGGAAATTCATGTTTCAAACTATACAACGTACCTCACACTGTATCAGCCACTGGGAATCCTCAATAAGGGTGATGAACCGATGGCGATACACCCCATGCAGAATTGCAAAAATGTTTCCCAACACGTCACCCCAATGCTGGAGAGAATGTGGACACAAAGGCCACCTTCTCCACATGTTCTGGGAGTGCCCCAGTGTCGTTAGTTTCTGGAATCAAACGTTTAAACTCATCTCGTCCATTACAGGAATACTCAAATCCCCAAATCCGGCATTGGCTATCCTACTAATAGGACTAAAAAAATTCCCACACAACATGAGACACATAGTCACCCATATACTACTAGTAGCTAGGTCCCTGGTACTCCAAAACTGGAAAAGCACCCTAACACTCAATTTAAATGATGTGAGCAGAAAAGTGCAACAAAACTATACATTTGAACGTCTCTTAGCAATTAACTCACTTAACTGTAATAAATTCCACAAATGTTGGGTGTTATGGACTAGCAAATACAAGTATACATAAGTATCTGTAAGTATATATTACTGTAATTCTAAATATTTTTCTTTTTTTTTTTGTTCTAACCCTGTCTCTGTATGATATTGAAAAACTCAATAAAAAACCTTTTAAAGTGAAAAAAAAATCCTAGACAACCACCATACAGACATCTCCCATGTGCTACAGGGGTTGAGAGATAATAACCTGTGTTGTAAGCTGGAAAGGTGCGAGTTCCATCATGAACAGATTCAATTTCTAGGTTATGTCATTTCTACTGCTGGTTTTTCAATGGACCCAGAGAAACTATCTGCATTTTTACAGTGGCCTAGACTGGAAGATCTACGTCCGCTACAATGTTTTCTTGACTTAGTCATTTATTATCGGAAATTTATTTGGAACTTCTCTTCTCTGATTAAACCCCTGACTGATATGACCAGGAAGGATGGCAACCCACAAAATTGGTCTACGAATTCCGTTAAAGCCTTTGAGTCTCTCAAGGCTGCCTTTGTTTCACCTCTTGTGCTGGCACATCCTGATCCTATGTTACCCTTCATTTTTGAGGTTGATGCATCTGAGACTGGAGTAGGCACCCTCCTGTCTCAATGTTCTACCTCTGAGTGCACTATGAATCCTTGTGGCTACTTTTCTAAGGAATTGTCTCCTACAGAATGCTAGACATGTGCACACTGAAATATTAGGTTTCGGAATTTCAGTTTCGTCTAAAAATCTAATTTATTTAGTTACTCCCGAAATTAGTTTTTTATTTATTTTGTTTAGTTAAAAAATGCATTTGTATGAAAATCTGAATTGAGGTCGAATCTGTCAATTGAAGGCTTATGGTGTCTCTTGGATGTTCTAAGAAAATTCGACGAAGCAGCTAAACTGTACAACGCGGCAATCGTACATTTGCGTACGAATGCTCTGCCCACAAGCTATAGTAGAATTCTAATGTTGTTTGACTAGTAATAATTATAATTATGAATTATTATTACTAGTCAAACAACATTATAATTCTTCTATAGCCAACGGGTGGAGCATTTGACTGTAAATGTCCGCTCGCAATGATCGTATGTTTTTAGCTGCTTTGTCGAATCTTCATGTCTCTATAATGTTAAATCTTTTCTCTCTATGTCGAATAATCTTGGACTAAAAGAGTTAGGTTAGGCACATTTAACCGCAGGTTCGATAGACACCGATTGCTATTGTCACCGTCATGTCAAATCTTCTATCTATCTATATCGAACTGCTGTCACAACGATACGACAATATAATGGATACAAAAATAAAGCATTTTTTTATTTTGGATCTTTTTCGGATTTTGGATTCTGCTTGTTTGTTATTGTTTGTAAAAATGAACATGAAAATCCCAGAAATTCGGACCAAAATGCATTCAGACGAAAACAAATGCACATGTCTACAGAATGCAATTCCGAGATTGGGAACAGAGAATTGTTAGCTATAATTTAGCTCTTAAGGAATGGAGGCATCTCTTCGAGGGTACCACTGTACCGGTACTTATTTTGACTGACCATAAGAATCTCACATTGTTGTCTGAGGCAAAACGCTTATCTCCCAGAAGGGCACAATGGGCCCTTTTTCTGTCAAACTTCAATTACATAGTCTCCTTCTTACCCAGTACTAAGAATGTAAGGTCTGATGCATTGTCTCAACAATTTTCCTCCTCTTCAAAGATGGAGTCAGTTCCTACTCCTGTGATACCTCTGGATTGCATTCTAGCCACTGTTTGCACTAGTCTCACTTCACCTTTGGGTGACAGAATTATTGCTGCTCAGATCCATTCTCCTCCTGAAAAACCTTGCGACCGTTGCTTTGTCCCCAAGAATCTCCGCACTGCTTTGCTCCAGACCTACCATTCTCCCAAGGCAGCTGGTCACCCAGGGATGAATCAACTCATTTGATCTACTTCTCAACAATTCTGGTGGCCTAGTCTCTTCGATGATGTAACCGCCTTCGTAGCCACTTGTTCCATGTGTGCCCAGAGTAAAACACTACGACACATTCCAGTGGGCCTCCTACAACCCATACCCAATGGAAAGAGGCCTTGGACCCACTTGTCTTTTATTTTTTTGTGGAGTTACCCAACTCCCAGGGCAACACAGTTATTCTAATAGTGGTTGACCAGTTCTCGAAGATGTCTTATTGTTTTCCACTTAAATAAATTGCCTACATCCAAAGAACTGCCATTCATTTTCATTTGGGAGATCTTTTGGATACAAGGGCTTCCTAAAGTTATCATCTTGGACAGGGTAGCAAGTTTATGTCTGGGTTTTGGCGAGCCATTGTGCACAGTTGGGAATTTAGCTTTATTTCTCCTCAACATATTACCCGCAGTCCAATGGGGCCACAGGACGAGCCAATCAAGCCTTGGAGCATTTTCTACATTGCTTAATTTATGACCACCATAACAACTGGTCAGACTTCTTAACTTGGGCGTAGTTTGCTAACAATAGTGCCATCAATGCTGCCTTCCGATTGTCATCCATGTTGCCTGACACATTTGTTCCTCAAAGAATTCCTGCATTAGAAGACCATCTCTGTGATCTCCATTGCACTTGGGTGCAGATCCAAGAGTTCTTGCAACGTGCCAGTGATCGGTACAGACTCCATGCTGACCGCCGATGTCTACCTGCGCCTTCCTACCAATCTAGCTGTCATCCCGTAACCTCTGACTCAGTGATTCCTCACTGAAACTGGCACCGCGGTATATTGGGCCTTCTGTATTCTCCGTAGGACCAACCCAGTGGCCTACACATAGACCTTACTTCCAACATGCATATTTCTAATGTATTCCATGTTTCCTTATTGAAACCTTTGGTGTGCAACCGCTTTGTATCTCATACCAGGTGAGGACGAGGTACCGAGGTGGTAATCCATCATTGACTCCCATAGGTTTCGTGGGCACATTCAGTACCTTATTCATGGGAGAGGTTACGGTCCGGAGGAACGCTCTTGGGTCTCATCCTCGGACGCACATGCTCCTGTCCTCTGTGCTTTCCATAGGCATTTTACCATCAAACATGGTGTGCCTCAGAGGGGGTACTGTCAGGTCTGGGCTTTTAGCTTCTCTCTTCTCAGTGCTCAGGCTGCTCAGCTGTCAGATAATTGTCAGCACTCATTGTTTCCACAGTGGCTCACGTGGTTATCATTACCTAATCATCAGTCTCGCTTACAACCACCCCCTTCTGGCTATTTAAACTGCCTTGTTCATTTCTTCCGTGCCTTCGCCTGGTCAACATATCTGGAGTTTCTCTGCTGTGTTCCTGTGAAAGACTTTGCCCAGCTGATGTCCTTTCTGGTTCCTGATCCTGTTCTTCTGCCTCCGACTATGCTGATTTCTGGTTTCCTGATTACTGGCTCGTCTGACTACGCGTTTTGGCATCCGATCCCTGGCTCATGTTTTGACTATGTTTACTAATCTGTACAATTTTTACTATTACATTAAAGGTGTGATTTTTACTGCATTTTCTGTCTCAGTCTGATTCATGGTTCCTGACACTGCAAAGAGAACTTCATATGGCTTTCTGTCAACAATGGCTTTCTTCTTGTCACTCTTCCATAAAGACCAGATTTGTGAAGGGCATGACTAATAGTTTGTCATTTTATAAACTCCGCCTCCTGTGACATAACCAAGTGACCCCGCCCCTTCTGACACCGCCCCTTCTGAAACCAGGGGGGTGGAGTCACCTGGAAATGTCACCAGGTGGCCCCACCCTTAGCTATATAAGAGCTGACACAGCGAAAAGGCTGCAGTCAGCAGGATGCCTCCCATGGATTTTTTTGTTTTTTGTCTTTTTTTCTGGGGACCGTTAGCGCCATGATTGAAGATGGATGGACATTGCGGGCACTTTTTTTTTTAACATAAAGGAATTGTCAAAAACTGTCATTTTTACTTTTTTGACACTTTTTTGGTGAATGGGTAGAGGTACCCATTCACATTGGGGGGCAGTATCTGGGGGCCCCCTTGCTTCCAGGTTCTGATAAGCCACTCACCTGCAGGCTCCCACAACCACCGGGCAAGCGTTGTGGGGATGAGGCTCTTGTCCTCATCAACATGGGTACAAGGTGCTTTGGGGGCAACCCCAAAGCACCCTCCCCATGTTAAGGGCATGTGGCCTGGTACGGCTCAGGAGGGGGGAGAGCCCTCTCATCCCCCCCTTTTCCTGCAGCCTGCCAGGTTGAATGCTAAGGGTCTGGTATAGATTTTTGGGGCGACCCCATGCCATTTTTAAATTTGGCACGGAGTTCCCCATTAGATCCATATCAGACTTGAAGGGCCTGGTATGGATTTTGGGGGCCCCCACACCTTTTTCTTTTATTTGGTGTGGGGTTCCCCTTAAAATCTATTCCAGACCTGAAGGGCCTGGAATGAATTTTGGGGGGGACCCCCACACAATTTTTCTTCATTTTGCCATGGAGTTCCCCTTAATATCCATAAACTCAAAAGGCCTGATAATGGACTCGAAAGGCCTGATAATGGACTGGGGGGAACCCAACACCGTTTTTTTCAATGATATTTGTATGTATATTGTGGGGATCCGACTATACATTACAGCCGCAAGCAATTTTAAATGACATTTTTTCTTTAGAAATCTCATTTTGTTGCTTTGTTGCGGTACTGTTATAAACATGGGAAAGAGGCGCTACTTTACAGGCAGACCAAGGGGGACCCCCAGGTACGATATTTAAAGGAATATTTTATTTTTAGTGTTTCACTTTAAGCATTATTAAAATTACTACTCCTGAAAAAACAGTCATTTTAAAAGCTTTTTTTTTGCATTGATACATGTCCCCTAGTTCAGTACCTGGGTCCCCAAACACTTTTTATGGCAATAACTTGCATATAAGCCTTTAGAATTAACACTTGTTTTTTCACGTTTGTGTCCAATAGACTTTAACGGTGTTTGCATGTTCGCGCAATGTTTTGACTGTTTGCATGTTCTTCCATATGTTTGCTGTGTCCCCCAAATGGCTTCTCGCAATGGACAGCTTCCAATCATGCCATTCATTGCGTACTAATGTGATTGGTTTGTTCTCTCAGAATCCCCATCGGTAATCTCCAACTTCCATTTTAATTTAAAGTTCAGCTACTATTACGGGAAACAGTGGAGATCATTTACTAATGGCAACTACGCTGTTCACTAGCTTGCAAGGAATTTTGGTCCTGGGTTTATTGAATGTGGAGAAGTTTCCTATCACATAAAATCCCAATAAAATACATTTACATTTTTGGTTGTAACATGACAAAATGTGGAATATTTCAAGGGGTATAAATACTTTTCCAAGGCACTATATATGTATATTAGGTATAAAAATTTGTTACAGAATTACCTTACACATGCTGGCTAAATTTAGCTTGGGAATCTAGGTATCATTGATTGGGATGGTTAAAATCTACAAATATGATATGAAGTTTAACATTGGATTTGTAAACTTTTTCCAATATTTGGTGTGTTGTTAAAATGTAGTCAGCTTTCCCTCTGGAAGTTGGCGATTACCAATGGGGATTCTGAGAAAACATTTTCATTCAAGGTTCAGCTACTATTACTGGAAACAGTGGAGATCATTTTCTAATGGCAACTATGCTGTTCATTAGCTTGCAAGAGAATTTGGTCCTGGGCTTATTGAATGTAGTGAAGTTTCCCTTTGTAAAGAACACCCACTTACATGCAAGGAAAATTACCCTCTTCCCGTCCGGCCTATAGTAAAATGAAGGGTGGAAGCTCTTCTGTTCTTGGTGTCATATGACGTCCTCCCAGGATCATAAAAAAGAAAAGATATATAAAAAAAATTAATAAAAATTATTATTATTATTTCTTTTTTACATACTGTCACCAGTCAGTGTCCCTGATCACTGCAAACCAGTTATACAATGATGCTGTACTGCACTGGTGACAGTATGTAAAAAAAATTGTAAAAGAAAACAACAATTTTTTTAACTTTTTTTCATTTTCCAAAAAATTTTGACAAAACATTACAACTTCATCAAAATTTCCATGCCTCTTACTAAAATATGTTAGACTGTCTACTTTCCAAAAAGGGGTCATTTGGGGAATATTTGTACTGTCCTGGCTCTTCCTGGCCTCAAGAAATTAGGTCTGCAGTCAGTTCATCAGGACTAATCGATTTTTCAGATATACTGTACAGTATATATCATAGTTTGTAGACTCTAGAACTTGTGGCAGTATACATTGTTGCCTAAATTTATGAAGAAAGATTATTTATTTGCAAAATGTTATAACAGAAACAAAGAAAAACACTTTTTTTTGTTTTTTCAGCAAAAAAAATAGGAAAAAAAAACAGTAGTGATTAAATACCACCAATAAAAAAGCTCTATCTGTGTGATATTTTATTTGGGTACAGTGTTGCATGAAAGCGCAATTGTTATACAAAGTGAGACAGCGCTGAAAGCTAAAAACTAGCCTGGGCAGAAAGTGGTTAAAAAAACTGCATTTTTGCTTGCACATATTGGATGATGGAAGTCAGTAGAGCTTCACCTTATTCATTAAGATCTGGGGTAAATCCATTTGTAAAGGGCAACTTCCTTTGCATTGTAAACAGCCTATTTTCCTTCCGTTACTCAATCCCCTTATGTATATTAATCCTGAACAAGGTTATACCATAGCCTTCTCCATTTACCACATTTACCACTTCCTCACAAAGAACTTTCTTTTTCTTTAAATGTCAATATTATCTTTAATGTTCTCCACATTGGTTTCTCCACCACTTTTGTGACATATATTCTTACTTTCTTCTTTCTACTTTGTTACCTTTTTCATCACCTCTCATTTTTATGGAGCTTGAATCTTGTATTCAGCAGTTCCTCAATTTAGCATGAAGATAATCATTTGTCCTAATAAAGAAAAGCAAAAGTAGCTGCTGGTTATTATTCACTTAGCTTCTAAGATCAAGAATTTTGCCAGTGAAATCTAAAATGAAGGTTTCTAGAAATAATGAAAAACCTGTTGTTGCATAAGCAGAGATAACTTATGTAAAAACAAAAGTAGATAAGGACTGTTTTTAAAGGTTTATAAACAGAGAAAGGGAAATGAAAATAGAATTATATGACAGATAGGGCATCTTATTGTAGCAGGTTTGATAAGAAGTAGTCCAGATAGAAGAAGATAGGTGAAAAATATAGAAAAGATGGACTAGGATCATACCAGAAGATCTAAGAATGCTGGGGAAACAGGATAACCCAAAGCAGGATTTTTGGCAGGGCACAACAACACCACAGGAGTGCATCATGTTATTCCAGCTTTAACATGCTAAAATTCTTAAACCAGAGAGAATGGTACACAAAGTCTTAAAGGAAAAATCTCTTTACAGGATGTGGTTACAAAGCAGTATATATTTCTTGTTAAATATATTTATTGAGTTTTCACAGAAGAAGAAATAAAATGATACAATACATGGATACATATCAGTCGTCAGAAGATCTTTGCAGTATGATAAAAAAGATAAATAAATAAGTTAATAAAATAAAGTAATTTTAGAGATATCTTACAACCATATTTACTATACACTAGTTGGGATTCTAGATGTAAGATTAGAGAAATAAATAAAGTTATTAGACTAAGTATCCACAGGAATATTTTAGGAAATAATAAAAGAAAAGTAGAGGGAGGAGAGATAAAGATGGAAAGAAGGAAAGAAGAGAGAAAAAAAAAAGAGAGTTTCCCGGGATGATGATCCAGCTCTCATTAGGTATACAAATATAATATATATTTCAGTAATAATATGATATATATCTTAGTGTGGTAACAACAGAGATTGGTCAAAATCTGTAGGGAGGTAGTTTTTAACCCATGGTTGCCAAATTTAGCGAAATTTATTTATTTTATTTTCTTCAATAGCTGTCATCTTGGCGTATAAAAGTGCTCTGTTCATTCTGTGTTTAGCTTCAGCAAGAATTAGATTTTGGGACTTCCACGCCTTGGCAATAGTTTGTTTAGCTGCAGTGCTAAGTTGGATAAACAATTGGAATTGAGTATGGGTGAGTATTGTGGGTTTAAAGTTTAGGAGTGCCGCAGCAGGATCTGGAGGAATCGTGATTTCCAGGGCTTTAGAAGCCATAAGAAATATATTCTTCCAGAATTCTTCAACTACGGGGCATTGCCACCATATGTGAAAATGTGTTCCTGCTGTGTCACATCCTCTAAAGCAATTAGGTGAATATGTGGGGACAAATTTAGCTATTCTAGCTGGTACAAGGTACCAGCGTGCTAGAACCTTGTAATTAGTTTCTGCAGCAAAACAATTTGGAGAGGAAGTTTTGGTGGCTGACCATATATTCGACCAATCTTGTTTATTAAACACTCGATTCATATCTTGTGCCCATTTAGTTGTGTATGAGGGTAGAAACTCACTAGATATCATATTAAGTTGGAAATATAATATTGAGATAAGTCCTCTAATGTGTGGATCACTTATACAAATCCGCTCAAATTGAGTCATTTGATTAAGAGTTAAGCCTGTACTAAGAAGTGGTTCATAAAAATTTTTAATTTGTAAATATCGAAATATTTCAGTTTTAGGTAACCCAAAGGTTTCACATAGTACAGGAAATGTATAAATAGCTTTAGTCGAGGAAAGATTGTATAAATGAGTCAGGTTCGTAGAGGTCCATGCATAGAATGATTTTGGGAAATTCCAGGCAGGATAAAAGGCTGGATTATTAAGAAATGAAAGCAAGGGATTATGTGTTGATTGAAGATTATGTGCAAATTTACATTTATCCCATACTGCTAGGGTCTGTTTCGTGATAGGATTAGAAAGATGTATTCTATCAGCAGGACAGAGCCAAAACATATTTGCCACTGAGATAGGGTCACTTTCCACTGATTCAATAGCTACCCATAGTGGAGCTTCTACAGAAGTATGATACTTGGGTATAAGTGCTAGCTGTGCAGCGTAGAAATAGGAGGAAAAGTTGGGCAATCCCAAACCACCACTCAATTTATTAAGGTAAAGCATAGATTTAGGTATACAAGGTTTGGTGGTACCCCAAATGAAGGACATAACTCTACGTTGAGTAAGTCTAAGAAAGTAAGATGGTAAAGAAATAGGGAGTACCCTAAATAAATATAAGAATTTTGGCAGGATTGACATCTTTACCACATTAATCCTTCCCAACCATGACAATGATAGAAGAGCCCATTGTTTCAGGTAGCCGGAAGTTTGTTTAAGGAGGGGTAAGTAATTTGCCGCAAAAAGGTCTTTAACCACTTCCTGCCCGGTCAATAGCATATTGACGTCCGGGAAGTGGTTGCGTTATCCTGACTGGGCGTCATATGACGTCCAGCAGGATAACATGCCGGCGCGTGTCCGCAGGAGCGCGCAGCGCGGCGATCGGCGGTGGCGCGTGTCCCTCGGACACAGCGCTTCCCCAATCTAGGTAAACAGCCAATTCTATTGGCTGTTTACCCCGTGATCGGCTGTGTCAAAGTCACAGCCGATCACCTGTCACAATAAACTCGGCGGCGCGCTCCCTGCGCGCCGCCGAAAGCATCCAGTGTAGTGATCGAGGAAGGCGAGTGTCCCTTGGACACAGCGCTTCCCCGATCGGTAAACAGCCAATGAAATTGGCTGTTTACCAGGTGACCGGCTGTGTCTAATCACAGCCTGTCACAAATGTAAACAAAAAGTAGCTGTTACTATCTGATCCCTGCTCTCTCCTCACACACCGATCGTGAGAGGAGAGAGCAGGGATCAGTGAGTTATTCAGTGTCTGTCTGACAATACTGTTTGTACTGTACTGTGCACAACACAGCCCCCCCCAATAAAGAGGACCTGTCACACAGCCCAGCCAATCAGCCCATCTGTCAATCAGCCCATCTGTCAATCAGCCCATCTGTCAATCAGCCCATCTGTCAGTCAGCCCATCTGTCAGTCAGCCCATCTGTCAGTCAGCCCATCTGTCAATCAGCCCATCTGTCAATCAGCCCATCTGTCAACCAGCCCATCTGTCAACCAGCCCATCTGTCACAGGCCCACCGCCATCGGTACCGCCACACAGGCTACCAGTACCGCCATCGGTACCGCCACACAGGCTACCAGTACCGCCATCGGTACCACCACCAGTAACGCCACTAGTACCTCCATCAGCCCCACCATCTATACTGCCACACAGGCCGCTACCAGTATCGCCACTAGTGCTGCCATCGGTACCACCACCACCCGTACCACCGTCAGTACCGCCATCGGTGCCACCACCACCCATACCGCCGTCAGTACCGCCATCACCACCTGTACCGCTAATACCACCTGTACCGCCACCACCACCTGTACCGCCATCGGTACCACCACCACCCGTACCGCCACCGGTACTGCCACCACCACCTGTACAGGTACCACAATCACCACCTGTACCGCCACCACCACCTGTACCGCCATCGATACCACCACCACCCGTACCGCCGCCACCACCACCACCACCCGTACCTCCATCGGTACCACCACCCATACCACCATCTGTACCACCACACAGGCCTGCCAATAAGAATTGCCATAATGTCACAAAGGGTTTACACACCTGAGGAGGCATATGAGATTCTTGCCATGTCGGATGATGGGAGCAGCGGGGAGCTCACATCATCTGGTTCGGAATACGAGCCAGTGGAGGATAGTGGATCAGAGTCCGAGTCCGCGGAGGAAACCGTCCCTCCCAAAAGATTGAGATCAGGACCAAGATCAGGAGATCTGCCCACCACCAGCAGCACCAGACCCCAGGAAGAGGAAGAGGAGCCCAATACAAGCACTGGAATTACCACCAGCAGCGCCAGACCCCAGAAAGAGGAAGAGGAGCCCAGTACAAGCACTGGAATTACCCGCCCAACCCGAAGAACCCCGCCCCAGTCCTACCTTCCCGATGCCCTGGCAAACCCCTTATGGTTGCCTGCCAACTCAAGACCTGCTATCATCCCCCCTTTCACCGCACAGCCAGGTGTGCAGCCCGACACTACGAATTTTTCTGAATTCGATTATTTTTCTTTATTTTTCCCCCAAGATTTTCTACAGGATATGGTGGATCAAACTAATTTATATGCATCCCAATTTATTGCTGCCAACCCCAATTCTTCCTACGCCCGCATGTTCCAGTGGCGATGTGTCACACTGGATGAATTTAAAAAGTTTTTGGGCCTAACATTCAATATGGGGCTTACAAAAAAGAATGAAGCCCATGCATATTGGTCCACCCACCCCATCCAACACATGCCCATATATTCCGCTGTCATGTCCAGGACAAGATACGACATGATTATGCGTTTTCTCCACTTCGGTGACAATTCCCAGTGCCCTCCCCGAGATCATCCCAACCATGACAAATTGTTCAAGATACGCCCCCTAATCAATTCCTTTTCCCAGCGATTCAGAGAAGTTTTCATCCCAGACCAAAAAATTTGTGTGGACGAGTCCCTCATACATTTCACTGGCCGACTGCACTTCAAGCAGTATATACCAAGCAAGAGATCCAGGTATGGGGTGAAGTTAAATAAATTATGCGATCGAGCCACTGGATATGTCTTCACATTCCGGATCTACGAAGGCAAAGATTCCCAGCTCCAGCCCCATGATTGCCCCACATATATTGGAACCAGTGGAAAAATTGTCTGGGAGCTGGCATACCCCCTATTTGACAAAGTATACCATTTATATGTCGACAACTACTATACCAGCCTGCCCCTTTTTCGTCACCTTTACAATAAAAAAACCCCGGCCTGTGGTACCTTCAAAAAAAACCGTAAGGGATTCCCAAAAAATCTGCTAGCAAAAAAATTAAGAAAGGAAGAATCGGCATTCATGAGGAACGAGGAGGTGTTGGCCATGAAGTGGAGGGACAAGAAAGATGTCCACATGCTCTCTACCATCCACGATGACACCGTGGTGGAGATCCAAAGAAGACGCGGCCCCATTGTAAAGCCCGAATGTGTCCACGACTACAATATGTATATGGGGGGGTGGATTTAAACGATCAGATGCTACAGCCCTACTTATCAAACAGAAAGTCCCGTTACTGGTACAAGAAAGTTGCCTTTCACCTTTTTCACATGGCCCTTTATAATTCGTTTGTCTGCTACCAAAAAGCAACTCAAAACCAAGTCACCTACCTCAAGTATTTTGAATCGATCGTCACTGCCCTCATTTACCCACAAGGTCCCGCCCCAGGAAGCATTCGCTCGGATGCTGTGAGTAGACTTCACGAGCAACACCTTCCCTATAGCATTCCCCCCACAGAATCTGGAAGAAGACGCCAAAAAAAATGCCGTGTATGCAGCAGAGGAGGAGTAAGAAGAGATTCCAGCTATTATTGTCCCGATTGTCCCTCCCAACCTGGCCTGTGCATCGGAGATTGTTTCAGAAATTATCATGCATTCATCCAATATTAGTTCCCTGTATTATTACCAGACTGCCATTTCCCCATTTGCCTGCTACCATGTTAATTACCTGACCCTGGCCTGTTTACCGACGATGTCTTTGCTTGCCGTTTCTGCACGTTTCTGACTTGCATGTGTACCAACCTCAGCCTGTTTACCGACGATGCCTCTGCCTGCCGATTTAAACCACGTTTCTGACTTGCACGTGTACCAACCTTAGCCTGTTTACCGACGATGCCTCTGCCTGCCGATTTAAACCACGTTTCTGACTTCCACGTGTACCGACCTTGGCCTGTTAAATCGACCATGTTTTTGCCTGCCACTTGGACTGATCTTTAGTACACAGGGGTCTCACATATGTGAGGGGCTTCAGAATAGCGTTCTGAGTAGAGAAAACCAGTTTTTCGTTTTCTGTGCTCCCAGAACAGGGTCTGGTTGCCCGGAGGCTTCAAAGCGATTTGGGTGGGAGAAGCCTCTACCCCTGTCCCCCTGGCCCTAAGCTTGATGGTCCTTTCTGCTGCCCGGACCAATACTTTGGCTGTGCTGACCATATTGCTGCCTGTAAAGACCCATGACATTATGGACCATGTTTCTTCCTGCTGTTTGGACCAATACTTTGGCTGTGTTGACCATATATCTGCCTGCTGCCTCTACTGACTTTGGACAGTATTTCTGCTGGGACACCTCTGCCTGCTACCTGGACCTGTGCTCTGGCTGTGCTCTGGCTGTGCTTTGGCTGTGCTCTGGCTGTGCTTTGGCTGTGCTCTGGCTGTGCTCTGGCTGTGCTCTGGCTGTGTTGACAGTATCTCTGCCTGTATGAACTATGGACAGTATTCCTGCCTGCTGCCTGGATGATTGCTTTTGCTGTCGCTGACCTCATTCCTGCCTGCTGCCTGGACCGATGCTCTCCTCTGTGGACCACTGCACTTCTAAAACCACAGGTAATCTTTTGTTATTTGGTATGTACCTGCTATGTGTTAGAAATATGAAGGGCCTGCAAAAATGTGATCGGTAGTCAGAAAATGATATGTGTAATTAATGCTGCTAGAATGCCTGGAGGTGCTACTTGGATTTTGGGCCTCTGTATGTGGCCAGGCTGTGTAAAAGTCTCAAACATGTGGTATCGCCATACTCAGGAGGAGTAGCAGAATGTATTTTGGGGTGTCATTTTTGCTATGTACATGCTATGCGTTATAAATATCTTATAAATGGACAACTTTGTGTAAAAAAAATGCATTTTCATTTTTTTCCACATTTTCCAAAAACTTCTGGAAAAAAATGAACCCTTCAAAAGACTCATTATGCCTCATAGATTATACGTTGGGGTGTGTGCTTTCCAAAATGGGGTCATTTTGTGGATAATTCCATTGTTCTGGTGCTCCAGGGCCTTCAAAACTGTAATAGGTGGTTGAGAAAGGATATGTGCAATTTATGCTTGTAAAACGCATGAAAGTGCTACTTCAATGTTGGGCCTTTGTATGTGGCCAGGCTGTGTAAAAGCCTCACACATGTGGTATCGCCATACTCAGGAGGAGTAGAGGAATGCATTTTGGGGTGTCATTTTTGCTATATACATGCTATGTGTTAGAAATATCTTATAAATGGACAACTTTGTGTAAAAAAAATGCATTTTCATTTTTTTTTCACTTTTTTCAAAACCTTCTGGAAAAAAATGAACCCTTCAAAAGACTCATTATGCCTCACAGATTATACGTTGGGGTGTGTGCTTTCCAAAATGGGGTCATTTTGTGGATAATTCCATTGTTCTGGTGCTCCAGGGCCTTCAAAACTGTAATAGGTGGTTGAGAAAGGATATGTGCAATTTATGCTTGTAAAATGCATGAAAGTGCTACTTCAATGTTGGGCCTTTGTATGTGGCCAGGCTGTGTAAAAGCCTCACACATGTGGTATCGCCATACTCAGGAGGAGTAGAGGAATGCATTTTGGGGTGTCATTTTTGCTATGTACATGCTATGTGTTAGAAATATCTTATAAATGGACAACTTTGTGTAAAAAAAATGCATTTTCATTTTTTTTCCACATTTTCCAAAAACTTCTGGAAAAAAATGAACCGTTCAAAAGACTCATTATGCCTCATAGATTATACGTTGGGGTGTGTGCTTTCCAAAATGGGGTCATTATGTGGACAATTCAATTGTCCTGGCGCTCCAGCGCCTTCAAAACTGTAATAGGTGGTTGAGAAAGGATATGTGCAATTTATGCTTGTAGAACGCCTGAAAGTCCTACTTCAGTGTTGGCCCTTTGTATGTGGCCAGGCTGTGTAAAAGTCTCACACATGTGGTATCGCTATACTCAGGAGGAGTAGAGGAATGCATTTTGGGGTGTCATTTTTGCTATGTACATGCTATGTGTTAGAAATATCTTATAAATGGACAACTTTGTGTAAAAAAAATGCATTTTCATTTTTTTTTCACTTTTTTCAAAACCTTCTGGAAAAAAATGAACCGTTCAAAAGACTCATTATGCCTCATAGATTATACGTTGGGGTGTGTGCTTTCCAAAATGGGGTCATTTTGTGGACAATTCAATTGTCCTGGTGCTCCAGGACCTTCAAAAGTGTAATAGGTGGTTGAGAAAGGATATGTGCAATTTATGCTTGTAAAACGCATGAAAGTGCTACTTCAGTGTTGGTCCTTTGTATGTGGCCAGGCTGTGTAAAAGTCTCACACATGTGGTATCGCTATACTCAGGAGGAGTAGCAGAATGTATTTTGGGGTGTAGTTGCAATTATGCATATGCTGTGTGAGAGAAATAACCTGTTAATATGACCAGTTTGTGTAAAAAAAAAATGACAAGATATTTATAGGAGCCATAAAACAATGAATGCGAATATTTTAGCATAACAAGCAGAGTACTCACCGAGAGCCATGAATGTGGCCAATTAATTAACTCTGTCAGCATACTGTGCTGGAAAAAAGTAGCAAGGACAAATAACTAGTCTGGCTTAGATTGTCAGTCCATTGAATCCTCATTGTTTGGTTGTGAATGTTCATATCGACCTTGCTTGTTAAGATTTTGATGGGAAGATGTGGAATAGCTGGGTTTTGGGTCTTTGTTTTGCTGTGTAGAACGAAAAGCTGAGCGCCTATGAGACTGGTCATTTGGTAAGATTGCTTCGGCTAGGCCCATATCAAATAGGGCTACTTCAAGTCCTCTGAAGAGCGACAAACATATTTTGTTTCCAAATGAGTAAATCCCCAAAAAGGAAATCCCCATTGATAGGAAATTTGATTTCTCTGGAGTACCTGGAGTTGAGGTTTAAGTGCACGTCTTTTTGCAACCGTTAGTGGGGACAAATCCGTGAAGAGTTGATAGGTATTGCCCTGGAAGCTAAGAGATTCTCTCCCTCTGGCAGCTGTTAGTATCTGTTCTTTGGTTCTGTAAAAGTGCAATTTAGATATAATATCCCTCGGGGGACCATTTATTTTGCGTGGGGCTAACGCTCTATGCACTCTATCCATTTCGAACCTGTCAATAGGTGTTCCAGGTAATAATTCTTGAAATAGCGCCGTGATATTAGCCTGCAGGTCTAGAACAGATTCAGGGATTCCCCTGATTGGCAGATTCGATCGACGATCTCTGTTCTCTTGGTCCTCTAAACGATTTTGTAATGTAAGGTTTTCCTCTTTTAGTACCTTCATCTCAGACATGTAGTTCTGTGTAAAATTATCAATTTCATCAACCCTCAGTTCTAAGTCAGCTGTTCTCTGACCTAGTTCTCTAATTTCTTTAGTCAGTTTGTCAGTTATATGATCAGAAGTCTGTTTGAGGGCTTTCTGAAGCATACATTCAAATTTTTTGAAGATGTCAGACTGTGTAGCAGCTTGTAATTCACAGTATTCATATTCAGACTCAGACTCACCGTTAGCAGCCTGTGTCTTCTGACTGTGAGGTAAAGATTTTTCAGTGTATTCACCGCTGTGCTGACTGTGAGGTAAAGATTTTCCAGTGTATTCACCACTGTGCTGACTGTGAGGTAAAGATTTTTCAGTGTATTCACCGTTGTGCTGACTGTGAGGTAAAGATTTTCCAGTGTATTCACCGCTGTGCTGACTATGAGGTAAAGATTTTTTAGTGTATTCACCGCTGTGCTGTGGGGGAGAGGATGCTGCCACCATTCCAGCCGCCAGCCTGTGTGCCGTTTCCTTTGTTTTTCCTGCTTTAATTTTGGTTTTAGGAGCTCTCAAGACCATTGTCAGTGAAGCTGACAGTATTAGGTAGGATTTTCTGCAGTTTTGGCATACTTGTTAGTTCACTGGGACCTGTAGTCCTCCGATGAAAACTCCAGAGGAGCGGAGCTCTAAGGTAACATTACCTTCACCTCAGGCTGCCGCACATGTGCCCCCAGCAGTATATATTTCAATTTTTGGCTTCCGCTCACCCAACAAATACAATTCAAAATTAGGGATGGGCCGAAGGGATTCGGACCTGAATAACAAACCCCATTAGAGTCAATGGGACCCAATCATCAAAAATCAAAAGTGACCATTTTGAAGGCTTATATGCAAGTAATTAGGCATATAATGGTAAAGGGGTCCGAGTTCTGCCCTGGGGGACATGTATCAATAAAAAAAAAAGTTTGTAAAAAACAATTTTTAAAGAACAGTGATTGTTTGATTTTTGTATTTCAAATGTTTTTATTTGTTTTCAAAGAATAAACATGGCATACCAAAGCATGAATAAAAAAATACAGCAGTACAATGTCATATGAAGTCGATCTATAGGTTTATCATGTGATCTGGGGCTAGCATTTCTAAGACCTGGGATACGTTTAGAGTGACAACTCATAGACCGGATACCTGAAAATCCTTGAGATGTAAATCCGTCTCCTCCACTCCTTGCACCCCGAAAGGGATCTAACTGTGCAGGGAAGGAGTTGACAGGTTCCCATCCTCCAGCCTGCGCTCTTATAAATTCCAAATAAACATGGGGGGACATGGAAGCTCCTTATACAACCAAAATTGACCTAATGGTATTATACATGCCATGTTATATAACGGTATGAAGAGGGTAATGCCCCTTGGTAAACGAGATCATGGTGTGTGTCCACTTGCAGGACACCAATAAGTGGGGACAAAACCTAAACAGAATAAGTGGGGGAGGGGAAGGTAAAAGGGGTAGGATAGAAAGAAGACAGACAGAATCAAAGAGAAGGGGGGTGCGCCGCCAGCTAATCAGACCTTAAAAACATTCTTTACGGTTGAAATGTGCTTGGGGCGATGCCCACTCCCATATAGTTGGCCCATGGTTCCCAAGTCTCCCTGAACTGAGTTGAGGTGTCCAAAATGGAGCTCACCATCTTCTCTTGGGACATAATCCAAGACATTTTGTGTTTGGCCGCTATGATTGAGACCTTGGGATGCTTTCATGCTTTAGCTATGGTTAGTTTGGAACCCAGGAAGATAAAGAATAATAGTTTTTGAGAGAATTTCGGAATCTTGAAACAATAGAAAAAATGGGGATTTGGGACTTTGAATGAGGTTCAAGACATGGTGGAGAAGTGTTTGAAAGAATCACATGTTTATTAACATAGAAAGTGTATGAATATATGGGTCATAGGATTGCGCATAAGTACAAATATAGCATGAACATAAGAGACATATAATCATATCAACTTGGAAACTCATGACAATATGGCAGTGCATATATCTAACATGGTACATCAAGGATGTGAAATGATGTCAACTTACAAATACATGACAATAATGAAGATCAATGAGCAATTCCTATTAATCCCTATATATAAACACATTTCTAGAAGCAGCACAATGCATTGAAGTGGCATGGTATCAATAGGTAAAAACACAATTGCTTTTGGAATGCTGGACTTGGTTGGTTGCTGGTGGTGATGTGTGTCGGCATCCTAGATTGCCCGACGCGTTTTGTGTTAACACACTCATTAGGGGAGGATGCTCCCAAATATCTAAAGAAATGAGAATATTCAATCTAGTAAAGCACTGGAGGTAGCAGGAAAAGGCAATTAAGTCCGTCCTAAGTACTTACATATAGAGAATAATGGACGATGGGGGTTTTTCGAATATGGGACCAGGGCCAACAGAAAGGTGTCAATCCCGGGAGCTGGGGTATTGTGGGGCTGCGTGTAGCTGAGGCGTATTGCACAGAGCTTCCCAGAGAGAGGTTAACCACTCTACATCATGTGCCATGGTGAAGAGAAGGTGATAGAAACTACCATTGGATCTAAATTGAATGGATAAGAATCTATATTAGGTATTGTAATACTGCTAAAGAAATTCAATGGCATGGTGGCTGCCACTGGAATTACCTTGATGGCATAAATGGAGAGGTTAAGGATCCCTGTGCAGTGTGGCGTGTTTCACACTGTGAGAATCGTGGCTGTGTGCGAGCGGCATGTAATACACACACTGCACGGCCACACGCTGGCTCCTACCGATGTCACGCAGCTCGGCATGTGCAGGGAGGGGCTCCAGCCTGGGTGGTGAGCGCCGCCCCCGGCAGGGACTGAACCTCCCAACTGTGGCGGCTAGAGTGGTGGTGACTGTGCCCCACGTGGTGACGCACATGATGACGTCACACGTGAGGCACGTAGCGTGGCGTCGATACGCTGTGGATCCTGCCCAAGTCCCCCAAACCAACCGCCTCAATAGGCTGAAGAAAGGGGGAAAGGGAGGACATACAGAGCGCATCGCAGATTCCGGGATGGGACAACAAAAGAAGGTCTGTGGTTCCAAAAAATAATAATAAACTGCCCAACCAAGTTTGAGAAAAACAATCAAGTGCCGCATAACTCATGGACATGAAAAACATGTCCCGAGTGCAACAGGGCCCCAAAGTATGGTACACAACCAAATAGAGCCTAACAACCTCCACCTAAGTGGCAGGGGAGCACTGCCAGCTCAGTCAAGACACCTCCATTCCTATTTAGCAGCAAAAAGAGGGGGGGCTGTGTAGCAACACAGGTGAGACTTTTTCTCAAACTTGGTTGGGCAATTTGTTATTTTTTGGAACCACAGACCTTCTTTTAAATTAAGTGGTATGCTCCGTGCTCAGGATCCTAACGGGTTGCAGCCCCCCTATTGGGTTCCCAAGGGAACTTATGGTAAGTAGAGGTAAGAAAGTGGGGTGGTTGGCGCTACCTTATATCACAAGGTAAGTGTACAGGAAGGTATTAAATAAGTGCTCTGTTACCAAAGAAAAAATAAGTTAATAATAAAGGGATACCTGTCCTGTGTAAACTAAATTATATACATGTGCTTGTCCACTGGTGATTAAGTGTATATAAGTGTACCCTGCAGTAATGGATATAAACGTATCCTCGCACAAATGTAATTAAACAAGTGTCAGTACATGTGAAACAAATATGAACAGGTAATGTAAGTGATCAACCAAGATATAACTTTCACATAAAAAATATATATATATATATATATATATATATATATATACTGTATCTGTATATATGTGCCCATCAGGTCAAAAATAAACGACCTAAAACATACAAGTGTTACGCAAAGGTACTATCTTGCTGCCCGACGGAAGCCTCTCCTCAGTGCAAGACTCATGAAAGCCCCCATGGAGTTTGCTAACAAACACCTGAAGGACTCCAAGATGGTGAGAAATAAGATTCTTTGGTCTGATGAGACCAAGATAGAACATTTTGGCCTTAATTCCAAGCGGTATGTGTGAAGAAAACCAGGCACTGCTCCTCACCTGTTCAATACAGTTCCAACAGTGAAGCATGGTGGTGACAGCATCATGCTGTGGGGGTGTTTTTCAGCTGCAGGGACAGGACAACTGGTTGCAATCGAGGGAAAGATGAATGCGGCCAAGTACAGGGATATCCTGGATGAAAACCTTCTCCAGTGAGTGCTCAGGACCTCAGACTGGGCCGAAGATTTACCTTCCAACAAGACAATGACCCTAAGCACAGCTAAAATAACGAAGGAGTGGCTTCACAACAACTCCGTGACTGTTCTTGAATGGCCCAGCCAGAGCCCTGACTTAAACCCAATTGAGCATCTCTGGAGAGACCTAAAAATGGCTGTCCACCAACATTTACCATCCAACCTGACAGATCTGGAGAGGATCTGCAAGGAGGAATGGCAGAGGATCCCCAAATCCAGGTGTGAAAAACTTGTTGCATCTTTCCCAAAAAGACTCATGGCTGTATTAGATCAAAAGGATGCTTCTACTAAATACTGAGCAAAGAGTCTGAATACTTAGGACCATGTGATATTTCAATTTTTTTTCAATAAATCTGCAAAAATGTCAACAATTCTGTGTTTTTCTGTCAATATTGGGTGCTGTGTAATGAGGAAAAAATGAAATTAAATGATTTTAGCAATGGCTGCAAGAAAACAAAGAGTGAAAAATTTAAGGGGGTCTGAATACTTTCCGTCCCCACTGTATGTGTATTACAGTATTAACAAGAAAAAAGGATGTGATCTATAATAAGAGAATTGTTTATCTACATTGTGGTATGTGGTAGAGGATTCAGGTGTATGTAAAAGGTATAGTAATTAGGCTTTATTTTTAGTATACCAGTCCAACCAGGGTTTCCAGTCTTGAAGTTTTGCTTGGTAATTACCCTGGGAGGAAGCAAACATTACTTCATATGAGATTTGTAAATGAGTGGTTCTTAGTACTTCTGTAATGGTTGGAGCTTCCTTTTTTTTTCCAGCATTTAGCTATTTCTAGTCTAGCACTTAAAAGTATGTGGTAAACGATTTTCCTTAATCAAGGTGGGATTTCTTCTATTCCCAAGTATAGAATGGCCAAGCCCGGGTTTTGAGGCGGTTGGGTATTCATGATATTTGCTATTGTAATGTAGATGGTGGACCAGAAGGTTCGCAGTGAGGGATATTTCCAAAATATATGGATTAGTGAACCTCTGTTGCCACAATGTCTCCAGCACAATGGAGAGGTATGTGGTAATAAACCTGCTAGTCCTGTAGGTGTTATGTACCACCGTAATAATAATTTCTGGTAGAGTACCCATAAATTGACACTTTTGGTGGCATTATAGGTAGATGAAATTGCTTTCATCCATCGTTTATTGGAGTAGGAAGTCGACAAGTCTATTTCCCACGTTCTCATAGAAGGGGTTTTGGTAAAGAATGATTGTTGGTTCAAAATGTTATACATTAGAGAAATGCCTTTGATTGAGGAAGTGGGGTTTGTGAAATACAGCAACACTTTCCAAGGCAATTTAGTGGATGTGTCAGGGATAGTTGATAAGAGATGTGAAATTTGGATATAGGTATACATATCATCTGGAACTAGTCCAAACTCTAATTGGGACTAGGGATGAGCTGAACACCCCCCTGTTCGGGTCGCCCCAGAACTTGCGAACAGGCAAAAAATTTGTTTGAACACGCGAACACCATTAAAGTCTATGGGACATGAACATGAATAATCAAAAGTGCTAATTTTAAAGGTTTATATGCAAGTTATTGTCATAAAAAGTGTTTGGGGACCTGGGTCCTGCCCCAGGGGACATGGATCAATGCAAAAAAAAGTTTTAAAAACGGCTGTTTTTTCCGGAGCAGTGATTTTAATAATGCTTAAAGTGAAACAATAAATGTGTAATATTCCTTTAAATTTCGTACCTGGGGGGTGTCTATAGTATGCCTGTAAAGGGGCGCATGTTTCCTGTGTTTAGAACAGTCTGACAGCAAAATGACATTTCAAAGGAAAAAAAGTCATTTAAAACTACTCGCGGCTATAAATGAATTGCCGGTCCGACAATACACATAAAAGTTCATTGATAAAAATGGCATGGGAATTCCCCACAGGGGAACTCCGAACCAGAATTTAAAAAAAAAAATGACGTGGGGGGGTAATTTCCTATCCTCCGCAGCTCCGTTAAACACCTCCAAAAGTTTAGGAACCCGATGCCCTCTGATTTGCCATGTCTGCTACTACCCTTTGCAACTATTCCAATGTCAATGGGGCATTCAACACTTCCCTATCCTCTTTTGATAAGGGGGTTAGTTTTAGTTTCCCCAAAAAAATCCCACATTTCCTCTTCTACATTTGTTTGTACCGTACTATATAAGTTTTCAAAATAATTTTTAAATTCATCTAGAATTTCCGGGGTTGCTTTTTTAATTATTCCTTCCTTACCCTCAATTGCTGGTATTATGGCTGAAGGGCCATTTGCCTTAACAATCAGACAAAGTTTTCCCGACTTGCTCACCTTCTCCAAAAAAACTCTGTCTCTGAAATAATTTTTTTCTTTCCATTTTCTCTGAGACCACTCTCCTATAGTCATCCTGCCTCTCTACCCACGTTTCATAACTAGCTATGTTGGCGCCTCCACATATTGCACTTTAGCACTTCTCACCCTTTCTTTTGCTTTTATCTCTTTGACCTGTGATTGCTTCTTGGCATGGGAAATTTTTTGTATTAGAACCCCCCGAAGAAACACCTTTAGGGAATCCCATATAATCCCTAATGGGGCTGTTCCTAGATTTAAATGTATAAATTCCACCAGATTATCCATAATGGCCCCAGTATCCTCGATAATCTCGAGCCAAAAGGGATTTACTTTCCAGTCACCTCTACTATAACACCTCCCCGCCTTTATTAAAAAAAAAACACTGGTGAGTGGTCCGAAATCCCTCTCGGCTCATAAACTATCTCCTTCACTATGTTCAGTGCTTCCCCATTTCCCAGCACAAGGTCAATTCTAGACAAAGTGGCCTATGTCCTGGAGTGACACAAATACTGTCTCACTCCAGGATGCCTCCTCCTCCACATATCCACCAACCCTATCTCCTCACAATATTGTAGGAGTGGACCATTAGGTGCCCTACCACTAATAGTTTGGTGGAAACCTATCTATACAGTTGTTCATAGTCATATTAAAATCTCCAGCCACTATAACTGGCACCCCTGGGAAATCTACCATAAATCTAGTTAAATCATCCAAGATTTCCATACCAAATGGAGGAAGGATATAAACGTTGGCCAATACACATACTCTGCTTTCAATTGTACACAAGAGAAAAATATACCGTCCATTCTCGTCTACCTTACTCTGGCTATAGGAGAAAATTAACCCGAGTTTATCAGTATGCTCACACCTCTTGAATAGGAAGAATAGGTGGAGTGGTACTGCACCTGATAATTCCTATGTTCCAGGGCCATTGTATCCTGCACCAGGTTTGTCTCCTGCAGACAGAGTATTTTAACTCTCCCTACATCAGCCATAGAAAAAATTGCCTGTTTTTTGGACCTTTTACCCCCGCACATTTCATGAGCATATTTTAACTTGTTTTATTAAATCTGGGAATTTACTTCTACCACCTTTAGTACCCATCATTCTTCAGTTCCTGTTCCCTTTCTCCTCTCAGGATATCCTCTAACCTATCCCACATTCTCTTGTGCCTAAAATATAATGACCTTTCCCCTTTAAATCTAAATATTACTTCTGTCTGAACAAACACAAAAACTCCCATATCAAACCATACCACTTCTCTTCCCCCTTGTGCTCCCACACAACCATACATTCACTCCAACCCCCTCCCCACACCCACCCCAACTCCCCAACACTCCCTCCCCCCCATTCAATTACTCATTACCCCTTTGCCCAATTTTGGGCCCAACCTAAGGGCTTTTATTGTGACCGTCATAACCCCCTAAAGTGAAGTTTCAGTGCTACCCGAACCTAATAAGAGGGGAACTATCCCCAGCAAAATCAATGTGAATATAAATATACAGTACCTGACCGCGAGATTGTGTTTCCAGCGCGATACCATCGCGCTGGTTCTCGGCGACAGGGTACTGTGAATGAAACTTTGTTTTCCTTCCGCGATGAGTGACAGGCAGCGCTGACAGCTGTCTAGTATCAATCCTGAGGCGGGAACACCACGCCAAATTTTAACTGAAAAAACCGGCTTGGGTTCCCCCCTCGGAGGCATACCAGGCCCTTAGGTCTGGCATGGATTGTAAGGGAAACCCCCTATGCCGAAAAATCAGCGTGGGGGTCCCCCCCAAATCCAAACCAGACCCTTATCCGAGCACGCAGCCCAGCCGGCCAGGAAAGGGGGTGGGGACGAGCGAGCGCCCCCCCCCTCCTGAGCCGTACCAGGCCGCATGCCCTCAACATGGGGGGGTGGGTGCCTTGGGGGAGGGGGGCGCCCTGCGGCCCCCCCACCCCAAAGCACCTTGTCCCCATGTTGATGAGGACAAGGGCCTCTTCCCGACAACCCTGGCCGTTGGTTGTCGGGGTCTGCGGGCGGGGGGCTTATCGGAATCCGGGAGCCCCCCTACACAGGTTTTAAGAGTAATTTATTAGTCAGATCCAGGGTCTTCTTCCGACTTCGGGGGGTCTCCTTCCGACTTCTCCCGGTGTTCGGCCTCTTCTCCCGGGCCCCGCCGCTATCTTCTTCCAGCTCTATTGCCAGCGAGGGGCCCGGTCTGCTGCCGCTGTCTCGCCGCCGCTGTCTCGTCGCCGCTGTCTCGTCCCAGCTGTCTCGTCGCCGCTGTCTCGTCGCCGCTGTCTTGTCGCCGCTGTCTCGCCGCTTCTTCTCTTCTTTTCTTCTTCCCCGATGTTGACACGACGCTCTCTCCGGCTCGAATGCGGTGTGCGAGCTGCGGAGCCATTTATATAGGCGGTAACCCCGCCCCCTTTTGACATCATGGTCCCAGCATGCGCAGGGACTCTGGGGCCACGCCCCCTTATGACGCCAGAGTCCCTGCGCATGCTGGGACCATGACGTCATAAGGGGGCGGGGTTACCGCCTATATAAATGGCTCCGCAGCTCGCACACAGCATTCGAGCCGGAGAGAGCGTCGTGTCAACATCGGGGAAGAAGAAAGGAAGAGAAGAAGCGGCGAGACAGCGGCGACGAGACAGCGGCGACGAGACAGCGGCGGTGAGACAGCGGCGGCGAGACAGCGGCAGGAGACTGGGCCCCTCACTGGCAATAGAGCTGGAAGAAGATAGCGGCGGGGCCCGGGAGAAGAGGCCGAACACCGGGAGAAGTCGGAAGGAGACCCCCCGAAGTCGGAAGAAGACCCCGGAGCTGACTAATAAATTACTCTTAAAACCTGTGTAGTGTGTTTTTTTTATATTGACACTTTTCCCTAGGTGAATGGGTAGGGGTACCATGTACCCCAAACTCATTCACACAGGGTGAGGGGGCCGGGATCTGGGGGCCCCCTTATTAAGGGGGGCTCCCGGATTCCGATAAGCCCCCCGCCCGCAGACCCCGACAACCAACGGCCAGGGTTGTCGGGAAGAGGCCCTTGTCCTCATCAACATGGGGACAAGGTGCTTTGGGGTGGGGGAGCCGCAGGGTGCCCCCCTCCCCCAAGGCACCCACCCCCCCATGTTGAGGGCATGTGGCCTGGTACGGCTCAGGAGGGGGGGGGGGGGCGCTCGCTCGTCCCCACCCCCTTTCCTGGCCGGCCGGGCTGCGTGCTCGGATAAGGGTCTGGTTTGGATTTGGGGGAGACACCCACGCCGATTTTTCGGCATAGGGGGTTTCCCTTACAATCCATGCCAGACCTAAGGGCCTGGTATGCCTCCGAGGGGGGAACCCACGCCGGTTTTTTCAGTTAAAATTTGGCGCGGTGTTCCCGTCTCAGGATTCATACTAGACAGCTGTCAGCGCTGCCTGTCACTCATCGCGGAAGGAAAACAAAGTTTTCCTTTCCCGATGAGTGAGCCATCTCGGCGCTGGCTCCTGCGACGGGGCTCGTAGGTGTCAAATATCGCCGAGAAGTGCGGCGAGATTGACACAATATCGCGGTCACCTACTGTATACTCCCCACCCCCCTATTTGCATATATATATATAACCCATCATAAGTCCTGGAGAGGAATAGAGACAAAAAAAAAAAGTCCCGGACTTTAGATTGAAAAAGTCACTGTAAACTACTGGTCTCCTCAGATTCTTTCCCCCTGTAATCTTCCTTCATTCTTCTCTAGCCATGCTGTTACTTCTGTGGGGGCATTAAAAAAACTGACTTCCCCCAGGGCTGATATTTGTAGGCATGCGGGATAAAGTAACGCATAATTGATTCTAAACTGTTGTAGCCTCCGTTTACACTCTTCAAACTTAGCTCTTTGTCTCTGTAGCTCAGGGGAAAAGTCTGGATATATTGATATCCTTGCGCTATTATGCTGTATATTCTTTGTCTCTCTTGCTTTCTGGAGGATAGTAACCTTATCTCTGAAATGCAGAAGTTTAAAAATAAGGGGCCTTGGATGTCCTCCTGAAGACGGGGTCCTGGAGGCAACTCTATGCGCGTGCTCAATCGCAAAAAAGCCTGAAAACGAATCTTTACCAAATTTCTCCTTTAGCCAGCCTTCCATAAATGCTATAGGATTATTTCCTTCACATCCCTCGGGGAGACCCAGGACCCTTAAATTCTCTCTACATAACCTATTTTCCATACTGTCCATTTTCTGCATACGTGAATTTAGTTGGTCCCTCATAAATGTCACTTCTTGTCTCAATGGATTCACATCATCTTCCAGCTGACTGATTCTTCCCTCAAGGACAGTTGTCCGGGTACAAACCACTTGTACTTCATGTTTTAAAGCAAGTAATTAATCTCTAATGCCTTTAAGCTGGTCAGATAAATCAGATATTGATGAATTACAGTTGTTGACTGCCAGGAGGATCTCTTTCAAAGATGGCTCCTTCTCTGCTGCTGGTACTGGCACACAACTTTCTTCCACTGACTATTTATTTGAGCCATGTTCCCCCTCCAGGGCCCCACTTGCTACTATGTCTGACGGTGTGGCTATCACGTCCCCATGCTGCTGAGGCTTGACTTCTCCTCCCAGGGTGGCCGACCTGGTGCTGCGCTTCCCCTGCTTGACCACCCTTCTTAGGTGTCTGATTTGGTATGTGTGCAAAGCGCTCCAGTTTAGCAGCCACTTGGTTTAACTTCTACCTTAGGGCCACGCTGTGTGGGAGCACCTGCTCCATCCTGCACTGCCACCTCCTCTGTCCCCCTCTTCCTAGCCATGCTGGCACTGTCACCTCCACCCTAACGGGTCACACACATGCCGCTAGCGGCCGCTCTATCCCGGGTATGTGCGCCTCGCTCTCTCACTGGCATAGACGCTGCTGGTGCTTTACCCGGGAGAGCTTCAGGTGGATGTGCAGGTTGCTCACTGCTCACCACTCAGACACTGGGACCAACACTGTGTTCCAGGCGTTCCGGGTGTCTCAACATCTCCCTCTCCACACTACACAGCCGCGTCAGGCATAGGAGCAGGAGCTAGGTCCGACCGTGCCGCGACATCTCACCTCAGCATCCGGTCATGCCCCCCCTGAGTCCCATAGACTTTAATGGGGTTCTAAAGTTCGCGCAAACTTTCGGTCCGTTCGCAGGTTCTGGTGCGAACCGAACCGGGGGGGTGTGCAGCTCATCCCTAGTAGTAACGCACAAAATGATATGCTGTTAAACTGGCAGTAATGCACACAGAACTATATGGCGTTAAACTGTCAGTAACGCACGCAAAACTATATGCTGTTAAACTGGCAGTAACACACACAGAACTATATGGCATTAAACTGGCAGTAACGCACACAGAAGTAAATGGCGTTAAACTGACAGTAACACACACAGAAGTAAATGGTGTTAAACTGGCAGTAACGCACAAAATGATATGCTGTTAAACTGGCAGTAATGCACACAGAACTATATGGCGTTAAACTGTCAGTAACGCACGCAAAACTATGTGGTGTTAAACTGTCAGTAACGCACACAGAACTATATGGCATTGAACTGGTAGTAATGCACACAGAAGTAAATGGCATTAAACTGACAGTAACACACACAGAAGTAAATGGCGTTAAACTGTCAGTAACGCAATCAAATAGACGTGTTCAACTACACTGACCCTATCTGAACTGTCCATACTCTAGCTATACACTAATGTCAAGATTACTCACACGGTCTCACTACACTACACTGAAACTATATGAGCTGTCCGTACTCCACACCAATGTATGTATGAATGAAAATACAATTTTGCCCCTGTACAAATCATTTGTATGACCTCTTCTGGAATATGCAGTTCAGTTTTGGGCACCAATTCACAAAATTAATATTGGGGAATGTCAGGGCTGGGCTCAGCCCTTCCTTCTCAAAGCTGGCCGCTCAGCTGTCGGCTAATTGCCAGCTCCTATCTCGCCACAGTTACTCAGCTGTTGATTATATCCTGCTTGTCAGTCCTGCTTACTTAAGCCGTCCAGGTAAGAGGATCTCTGCCTTCGTCTCAGTCAACATCACAGAGACTGAGACAGAGAGATCTCCTGCATTCCTGTTTAAAGACTTGCTTGGCTGACATCCCTTCTGGCTCCAGATCCTGCTTGACGTTCCACTACACTGATCCCTGACTTTCTGGCTTGGCTGACTATCCGTTCCGGTTTCCGAACTTTGGCTACGTTTTGATTACATATGTTCTATTTACTTTTATTATTAAACAAGTGTGATTTAACTGTACTTCTGTCTCGGTCTGATTTCATGGTTTCTGACAGTAGGCGAAGGCCATGAATTCAGCAGATACAGTCAATACACTTGTTGGCAATATTTTTTACAGATTGGATGAACTGGATCACTGCATGGATCAGTTTGCCATGGCGTTACAAATGCTCCTGAGTCGTACGGCTCACCTTGAATCTCCCACTGTGGCCGCCCTGGTACAACCTATGTTGCAGGCTGTCCCTGCTGCTGCTCCAGTCTCTTTGCAGGCACCCACCTGGAGTATTACTTCTATAAGAGGTATGTTTGGTTCCACTCCACTTCCCCATCGATTTGGGGGCAATACAGTCCAATGCAGAGGGTTTCTCAACCAGGTTGAGATATACTTTGAGATGCTGCCCCAGGCATTTCCAACGGACAGAAGCAAAGTAGGTTTTGTGATGTCTTTGCTTTCTGAGAGAGAGCCTTGGCCTGGGAAAACCCTCTATGGGAGACGCAAAAACCTATTGTCTTGAGTTACCCTGAGATTGTGGCTTTGTTTAAAAGGGTATTTGATGTTCCTGCATGCTCCACTTCTGCTGCGAACTGCCCCATGTCCATCGAACAGAGTACGAGAAATGTTGCCAACTACACCATTGAATTCTGTACTCTGGGTGCAGAGGTTGCGTGGAACAATGAGGCCCTCATAGCTGCTTTTTCTCATGGTCTCTCGGATGCGCTAGGAGCATGTATGTTTTGATGTCCTGATACATTTTGTTGTATGTATGCAATGACGATGAAGTATATTATCTTATCTTATAGGGTAATAATGTATGAGGAAGAGAACACTAAAACCAGGTACACACCAACAGCATTGACAGCTCTGGTCTGAGCCACTGTACTAACTATGCGAGGTTAGTTTAGCGATCACCTCTGCTGAGCTTTTGTATGCTGACTGGGGGACAGCCCCCCCGCCAGAACACTCTGATCAGCACTCTCTGCCACTGGCTGAGCCGATCAGGAGTCGGACGACTACTGGTTTTTCAGGATGCACGTCCATCAGAAGCCGGTCGATTTGCACATGGGTTGATTGCCGGACATTTTTTCTTTTTTAACTGGCCGTTGTAGTAATCTGTCCCTAGCAGAGACCAATTGAAAAAAAGGATATTCTCCCAATCCCCTCCATCCAGCTCTGGAACATCTGCCATTTAGAATGCAGGGCAACAGGTCCACCCTGAACATAAGGTAGCCTTATTGATATCAAATAAAGGTTTTCTCTTAGTAGAGATTCTAGCAGTGTAGAAGCAAGAACAAACTCTAAACCAAGTATATAAAGCATGATGGAATTGCAGGAACCAGAGCAGTGGCAAAGGCCACATCATGGCACCCCAGTGTACTGCAGTCCTAAATCTATAAATTTTGAGAGTGTCCAAAGTTGGAGCATCTATATAATAATGGATAGATTAAGGGCAGTTATGCAATACACTTGGGTGCTGTGACGTAGGTCCTGCAGCTTATGCATATATTTGCAAATGTGTGCAAGCTAAACCCCTTGTTTTAATGTGAACTGAACTGTTAGACAGGGTTAATTCAGTTTATGCAGGCTGGCTGGTAAGTGAGCTAGGACTTTTGTTTGTTGTATTTTGCCCTTACATGTGCCCCTTGTTGCAAAGGCCAGTTATAGGTTGGGGTGGTTGCCATTTGTTTGTTAGATAAAGTGATGCACTCGTAATATCTTGTAGGATATCTTACTCATTCAATGTGCTGACAGGTCACATTCAAAATGTGGATACATTTTTGCAAACTTATACAAAAATATAAACAGTGAATTGCATATATAAATAAATAAATACAATGTGTTAAAAAGTCTAATGTGATAGTCTAATTATAGACCTCCCGGGATACAAATCCAAAAGTTGGTTTACCATAGTTCTTGTGAAAATTAAAACAAACAAAATTTGTGGAAAAATAGTGAAGAAATATATAATAAAAAATAAATAAATAAATGTGTAGTTTGTAACAGTTATAAAAGGATTATAATTGTGTGAATTCCATTACATCTTACTTAAGGAGGTGATTACTATGCAGGTTAGAATAAAAAATTGATGATACCTCCTAATGTGTTAGACAAGGCTTAGTGGGTCTGGGTGAATCAGCAGAGGATAGGCTTACATCCGCCGGCTTAGATCTTTTAATCTCCGCTTCTCCGCTTCTAATGCTTTCCCCCATATGAAATGCAAAATTGGGACAAGACCATTGCGCACATAACTTCTACTATATAGAATTAGCAAAGACCCCAATAGGTCCACTCACGTGATGTTAGAAATATAGATCGCATTTCTCAAATGTATGGTCAGTAAAAATCAGTCGCCTCCGTGTTCCTCCGTGCTGCTGCTATTTGGGATCACTGCAGGCTGCACACTGACAAGAGCTGACAGGCTCCTTCTCCCCCACGCGTATCGTCACTGGTCACGTGACTTTTTCAAGGGTGTCAGTGAAGCCGCTCTGATCGTTATTTATGGGTTGTGTACTGGTTGCTATAGCAACCACTCGGAGTGTTTTTTTATCATACCATAATGTGATCTTAGGAAAACCATGTTACTTTATTTCATTACATATTAATTCATACTTTTTATTGATTATAACAATACTTTAGATAAAAAAACTTGATTTCTATTTTTACTCTATACAATAAACCTATTTTAAAATGATCCTCTCACATACATTATTAAATACACTTAAGTGGTTATTCTTCAGTTACTCCACCTATGTGATCTTTAACCCATTCTTCTCCATACTAATGATTATATGTATAAACTCTTTTCTAGGATTTTTTATATATAAAATGGCCAATACATATTAAATACACATGCTCACATAAATAAATGCATATTATCACCAAATCATTATGAAGCTTTAAAAACAATAAAATCAATATAATATATGAGTAATAATTTTGTATAATTAAAAGATTAAGAAAAAAGAGATTATTAATTTTAAAACTTTTTAAAACCAATCCCAAGAAAAACCGAAATTATTATACTAATATTCAAGAGTCAGCAATAAAACAATTAAGATCAAATTCGATGTTTAACCCTTTGTGGGCAAGTACCCCCATATTATATATCCATTTAGATTCTTGTCGGCTCAATTGCCTAATTTTATTGCTATCTCTCCAATGGGGTTTGAATTTTCCTATTGCCCAGAACTTAAGTAATGCTGGATTTTTATCATGGTGTGTTAAAAAATGTCGTGACACACTATGCTTCGGGTAGCCTTTGATAATGTTTTGTATGTGTTCCCTGAAGCATTTCCACATCGGTCTTTTGGTTCTACACACATATTGAAGAACACGGACATTGTAAAACATAAACAATTTTGTCTCTTAATGTACAGTACCTGACCGCGAGGTTGTGTTTCCAGCGCAATACCATTGCGCTGGTTCTCGGCGACAGGGTACTGTGCACGTCGCACTGGCTCACTCATCAGGAAAGGAAAACTTTGTTTTCCTTCCGCGATGAGTGACAGGCAGTGCAGACAGCTGTCTGGTATGAATCCTGAGGGGGAACGCTGCGCCGAATTTTAAATGAAAAAAACGGCGTGGGTTCCCCCCCCAGGAGCATACCAGGCCCTTAGGTCTGGTATGGATTGTAAGGAGAACCCCCTACGCTGAAAAATCGGCATGGGGGTCCCCCCAAAATCCATACCAGACCCTGCCAGCCAGGAATGGGGGTTGGGAATGAGCGAGCGCCCCCTCCTGAGCCGTACCAGGCCGCATGCCCTCAACATGGGGGGGTAGGTGCCTTGGGGGAGAGGGGCGCCCTGCGGGGCCCCCCCACCCCAAAGCACCTTGTCCCCATGTTGATGAGGACAAGGTCCTCTTCCCGACAACCCTGCCCGTTGGTTGTCGGGGTCTGCGGGCGGGGGGCTTATCGGAATCTGGGAGCCCCCTTTAATAAGGGGGCCCCCAGATCCCGGCCCCCCACCCTGTGTGAATGAGTATGGGGTACATTGTACCCCTACCCATTCACCTAGGGAAAAGTGTCAATAAAAAAAAAACACAGTACACAGGTTTTAAGAGTAATTGATTAGGCAGCTGCGGGGTCTTCTTCCGACTTCGGGGGGTCTCCTTCCGACTTCTCCTGGTGTTCCACCTCTTCTGCCGGTTTTCCGCCTCTTCTCCCGGGCCCCGCCGCTATCTTCTTCCAGCTCTATTGCCAGCGAGGGGCCCGGTCTGCTGCCGCTGTCTTGTTGCCGCTGTCTTGTCGTCGCTGTCTCGCCGCCACCGCTGTCTCGCCTCTTCTTCTCTTCTTTCGATGTTGACACAACGCTCTCTCCAGCTGGAATGCTTTGTGTGAGCTGCGGAGCCATTTATATAGGCGGTGACCCCGCCCCCTTATGACGTCATGTTCCCAGCATGCGCAGGGACTCTGGTATCATAAGGGGGCGTAAAGCCAGAGTCCCTGCGCATGCTGGGAACATGACGTCACAAGGGGGCGCGGTCACCGCCTATATAAATGGCTCCGCAGCTCGCACAAAGCATTCCAGCCGGAGAGAGCATTGTGTCAACATCGGAAGAAGAGGCGAGACAGCGGCGGCGGTGAGACAGCGGCGACAAGACAGCGGCAGCAGATCGGGCCCCTCGCTGGCAATAGAGCTGGAAGAAGATGGAGGCAGGGCCCGGGAGAAGAGGCGGAACACCAGCAGAAGAGGCGGAAGACTGGGAGAAGTCGGAAGGAGACCCCCCTAAGTCGGAAGAAGACCCCGGAGCTGCCTAATAAATTACTCTTAATACCTGTGTACTGTGTTTTTTTTTATTGACACTTTTCCCTAGGTGAATGGGTAGGGGTACAATGTACCCCATACTCATTCACACAGGGTGAGGGGCTGGGATCTGGGGGCCCCCTTATTAAAGGGGGCTCCCGGATTCCGATAAGCCCCCCGCCCGCAGACCCCGACAACCAACGGCCAGGGTTGTCGGAAAGAGGCCCTTGTCCTCATCAACATGGGGACAAGGTGCTTTGGGGTGGGGGGCCCCGCAGGGCGCCCCCCTCCCCCAAGGCACCCACCCCCCATGTTGAGGGCATGCGGCCTGGTACGGCTCAGGAGGGGGGGGGGCGCTCGCTCGTCCCCATCCCCTTTCCTGGCCGGCTGGGCTGCGTGCTCGGATAAGGGTCTGGTATGGATTTTGGGGGGACCCCCATGCCAATTTTTCAGCATAGGGGGTTCCCCTTACAATCCATACCAGATCTAAGGGCCTGGTATGTTCCTGGGGGGGGGACCCACGCCGTTTTTTTCATTTAAAATTTGGCACGGCGTTCCCCCTCAGGATTCATACCAGACAGCTGTCTGCACTACCTGTCACTCATCGCAGAAGGAAAACAAAGTTTTCCTTTCCCGATGAGTGAGCCAGCGCGACGTGCACAGTACCCTGTCGCCGAGAACCAGCGCTATGGTATCGCGCTGGAAACACAATCTCGCGGTCAGGTACTGTACATTAAGAGACAAAATTGCCAAAAATGTTATAGATCCACCGAAACCACATGAATTAACCTTTTTTCAAAGGAAAAGCTTCTATCCGTGTAAACGATGTTACGCGTGCGTAAATACAAAAATGAATGGGCACAAATGCACCAATTTCATATCAACTAGCAATAATACAGAATACCAGATTGAAGATTTTATGACATGTAGGAAAGAGGGGGTAGTTTATGTTTTACAATGTCCGTGTTCACTTCAATAAGTGGGTAGAACCAAAAGACCGATGTGGAAACGCATCAGGGAACACATACAAAACATTATCAAGGCTACCCGAAGCATAGTGTGTCACGACATTTTTTAACACACCATGATAAAAATCCAGCATTACTTAAGTTCTGGGCAATAGAAAAATTTAAACCCCATTGGAGAGGTAGCAATAAAATTAGGCTATGAGCCGACAAGGATCTAAATGGATATATAATATGGGGGTACTTGCCCCCAAAGGGTTAAACATCGAATTTGATCTTAATTGTTTTATTGCTGACTCTTGAATATTAGTATAATAATTTCGGTTTTTCTTGGGATTGGTTTTAAAAAGTTTTCAAATAAATAATCTCTTTTTTCTTAATCTTTTAATTATACAAAATTATTACTCATATATTTTATTGATTTTATTGTTATTAAAGCTTCATAATGATTTGGTGATAATATGCATTTATTTATGTGAGCATGTGTATTTAATATGCATTTTATATATAAAAAATCCTAGAAAAGAGTTTATAAATATAATAATTAGTATGGAGAAGAATGGGTTAAAGATCACATAGGTGGAGTAACTGAAGAATAACCACTTAAGTGTATTTAATAATGTATGTGAGAGGAACATTTTAAAATAGGTTTTATTGTATAGAGTAAAAATAGAAATCAAGTTTTTTATCTAAAGTATTGTTATAATCAATAAAAAGTATGAACTAATATGTAATGAAATAAAGTAACATGGCTTTCCTAAGATCGCATTATGGTATGATGAAAAAACACTCCGAGGGGTTGCTATAGCAACCAGTACACAACCCATAAATAACGATCAGAGCGGCTTCACTGACACCCTTGAAAAAGTCACGTGTCCAGTGATGATATGCGTGGGGGAGAAGGAGCCTGTCAGCTCTTGTCAGTGTGCAGCCTGCAGTGATCCCAAATAGCAGCAGCACGGAGGAGCACGGAGGAACACGGAGGCGAGTGATTTTTAATGACCATACATTTGAGAAATGCGATCTATATTTTTAACATCACGTGAGTGGATCTATTGGGGTCTTTGCTAATTCTATATAGTAGAAGTTATGTGCGCAATGGTCTTGTCCCAATTTTGTATTTCATATGGGGGAAAGCATTAGAAGCAGAGAAGCGGAGATTAAATGATCCAAGCCGGCGGATGTAGGCCTATCATATCCTCTGCTGATTCACCCAGACCCACTGAGCCTTGTCTAACACATTAGGAGGTATCATCATTTTTTCTTCTAACCTGCATAGTAATCACCTCCTTAAGTAAGGTGTAATGGAATTCACACAATTATAATCCTTTTATAATTGTTACAAACTACACATTTATTTATTTATTTTTTCATTATATATTTCTTCACTATTTTTCCACAAATTTTGTTTGTTTTAATTTTCACAAGAACTATGGTAAACCAACTTTTGGATTTGTATCCCGGGAGGTCTATAATTAGACTATCACATTAGACTTTTCAATACATTGTATTTATTTATTTATATATGCAATTCACTGTTTATATTTTTGTATAAGTTTGCAACAATGTATCCACATTTTGAATGTGACCTGTCAGCACATTGAATGAGTAAGATATCCTACAAGATATTACGAGCGCATCACTTTATCTATTTAATTATTTACAAGTGGGGTGTCACTGAATGATTGCAGCTGCAGTATCTGGATATTTGAAGTCTTTTTTATGTATCAGTTTATCTATATTATTTTTTTACACAATTTCTTACACAATTTTATAGTTTTATATATTCACTTCAGCGCTTGAGTATCTTATCACTTATATTGCCATTTGTTTGTACTGTTGGTGAATTGGTGAGGGGATGCACTGATGCACTGGATATCTTTGTTTTCATTGTGCTGTTGCTGGGCGTCCAGTAAGTCCCTATACCTGGTCCTGCTCCCTCCAGGCATACCTGCCCTTTTATCCATCCATTATTATACATGTGCTCCAACTTTGGAGACTCGCAAAATTTATAGATTTAGGACTGCAGTACACTGGGGTGCCTTAATGTGGCCTCTGCAGAATAGGCATATATTTGCAAATGTGTGCAAACTAAACCCCTTCTTTAAACGTGAACTGTTAATTTGTTTTGTTGCAGGCTGGCTGGTAAGTGAGCTGGGAATTTCTGTTTGTTGTTCTTTTACTTTAAAATGCCACTCTTACAGATGGGACCATGCCTGCTTAATGTGTGCTGAAATTGCCACTTTAAGCCTTTATCAGAAGATTGTGTGCCAGGTCAATGATGGACGTGGTCAAAACGACCCTTGCATGGGTGCTTTCCCTACACTGCAAGGGTTAAATGCTCTTTTGTAGGGTTCAATTAAAGCATTGTATTTACCTTATCTGTTGTTTCTGCGGGTTTTCTCCTCTCCATGCAACCAGTCTCCTGAAGCCTCTTCTCTTATGTACTCTATCCATTAGTCACACACTTTTTTTTTTTTAATTACATTTTATTTACATTTTTCTTATTTTTTTTCAAATATAAATTTTTATTCAAGCTCAAGAAAGGGCAAGGCCCCAACGAAATATCATAAACATGCAAACATTTCAGGTCGCAGCCTCTAACAACTCATTAACTGAGAACAAGACAATATCATCTTCAATTCTTGAGTTATGTGTATTCTACAAAAGAGAACAGAGAAAACTTACATTGCAGTGCTACATAATCAGATAGGGCCAACCCTTCCTTTTTTCTATTTTCCTTTTGAAATAACAGGAGTAGATAGCTAGAGATGAAAAGAAAGGAGAAGGGATGGAGAAGGATAGGGGGGAGAGCTAGAGGAGGAGACTGGAGAGAGAGAAAGGAAGGGAGGAAGAGGAAGGAGCATATTGAGGAAAAAGGGGGGGGAAGGGTGTAGGGAGAAAAGGGAAGAAAGGAAGGGGGGGATGAGCGGCTCAGGGAGGCAGTGCACGTGCATGACTCGGGCCACGGGCATTAGTAAATACGGCCAGTTGACTTCAACGGACCTCTCCAACCATTAGTCCTTCTATGAAGCAGCTTCCCTAATCTAGAGCATCACCCCCCAGAATGGCTCAACCGCTATCCGAGAATATAAACGTATTCCACATGGACCATGTCTTGGTATACTGCTCATTTTGATGGCGGGCCGTGAGGACTAGATCTTCCATTTTTCTGATGTCCTCCACCTTTTTAAGCCACATGTCCACAGTCGGAGATTTTGTGGACTTCCACAATAGGGGAATGCATGCCTTGGCCTCATCTAATAGGTGGCAGATCAAAGATTTTTGTAGACCTTGCATGACATATTAGATGCATGGAGCAGGAAGAAGGCAGGATCAGCTAGGATAGGGCGCTCAGTGAACTTCTGTACCGTATGTTGAATTGTCTTCTAGAACTGCTCCAAAATGGGGCAGGTCCACAAAATGTGAAGAATCGTTCCCCGATCTCCCTGACATCTCCAACAGCGATCTGAGGAAGATGGAAAGATCTTTTGTAATTTCACAGGGGTATTGTACCATCTGGTGATTATTTTATAATTGGTTTCCTGCATCTTTGTGCATATCGAGGATCTATATGTAAAATGAAAGATATTTTGTTTTTGCCGTAACGTAAAGGTACACTGCATATCCCTTTCCCACGCATCAAGGCCGTGCATTTGATGGCTATGTGGTGGAGTAATCAACAGTTGGTAGGTGGCAGAGCTCCCTCCTCTGAACAATAAGTTTCGTAAGTGGTCAAGGTCTGGCCGAAATTTCTGGGTGGAGGTATTGATTTAAGAAAGTGGCTGAGTTGGAAAGCCCTCCAAAAATCCAGGTCCTGCAGAAGGAATATATGAAGGTAAGATTTTTATCCTTTAACATCACATTTTATTGTATTTAATGTTTGATAATATATTGTATTTCTTTTCTTATTCCATAATTATCATGATTGTAATATGCTGTGAATGTCCCCTTTGTCCTCATGCATGCTGGATTTTTATGTAATTTTTTTTTTGGTCCTTCATACATATTTGCCATCACTTACCTCCCCAGCATGCTCTCCTGGCCCTATATTCACCTCGTGTAGTCACTTAACAGTGTCAGCTCCATAGTAGTGCTTTGCCCTTAAAACCCCCTAAAATGTTAAAAATTGTGATGTGTGCTTTAAATTCTGGCAGAGTGCCAGAGGTTTTTTTGGGGGGTTCACAAAATCATTTGGAACCCTCCCTTCCCCAAACTGCTAACTCAGCTGATACCAATCCTCTATCTGCTGACTTTGCCAAACCCATACACACTATACCCACCTCTTTTGTGGTCAGATTTATGGATGAATTCCCCAAAGCATGTAGTGCAAGGGCCTGCCTGAATACTTTTAAATGGTACTGTTTGAAGTTTTTGTATCCTATTATTATCTTGATAGGTAATAGCAGACTGTAAAAATGTGCTAAAATGTGTACAGTGTGTATTTATCTCTTTGTATTATGACACTTCTTACCTGTCCAGTGGGCTGACAATAGTGTAAGTAAGGAGGGGCTGGCCAAAGTAATACACATTTTTTAGGCATTCATCTCTCAATGAAGTGGAGAGGGTTACCTGTCCAAAACATCTCCCCCCATTAAATTTTACAAATGGCCCATGAGGGGGGGGGAGGAATCTGATAGGTGGACCTTATACCTTTGTCTTTAAATACTCCCTAAAATAAATATTATACTGATGTTGGCCAAAAATGTTTGTGTCTAATCTGCTTTCCATGTTTATGTGCAAAATTATTAATTTATTTTTCTTGTTTGACTCCACAGTTTCCTTCCAACCCACAGGAATAGCAGACTGTGGCCTCCCACTTTGCGTAGTGGTGGGAATTTCCTAATTGCGAAGGGGCAATTGATGGGAAACACGTCCACATCCTCCCACCACTCAACTCGGGGTCATACTATTGCAACTACAAGGGTTTCAATAGTATTGTTATGTTGGCGGTGGTGTTGGCTACTTACGAGTTCCTGTATGTGGACGTGGGGAAAAATGGTCGGATGTCAGATGGTGGAGTCATCACCCAGACTGAGTTCTACAGGCGTCTCCAGAATGGCAGCTTGGACTTGCCACCTCCAGAAGACAATGTGGAAGGACTCCCACTCGTCTTTGTTGCGGATGCAGCGTTTGCACTGGGGGACCATCTTATGCGGCCATACCCTATGAGGACCCTCACCCCGGACCAGAGGGTTTTTAATTACCGGCTGGTGGTGGAGAACACGTTTGGAATAATGGCCAGCGGGTTCCGCCTATTTCTTACACCCATACACATGGCGGAGTATAAACTCAATCATATCATCTTGGCTTGCTGTGTTTTCCACAATTTTTAAGGAGAAATTCGGTGAACTATGATGGCTCAGTTGGGCCTGAATCCGGAATTCATGTAAATGAACCAACCCTGACGGCGCTTGAAGCTGGCCGTCCTGGCTTGCCCCCCCTGAGTGCCCGCGAGGTCCGTCTAAGACAGTGGTTCTCAACTCCAGGCCTCGGGACCCACCAACAGGCCAGATTTTAAGTATTACCTTGGGGAGTTGCAGACTAGAATACTGCAATCACTGAGCAGCAAGTGATATCTCCTGTGATGTATTTCAGCTATCTTGCAAACCTGGTCTGTTGGTGGGTCCTGAGGATGGGAGTTGAGAACCACTGGTCTAAGATACATGGAATACTTTGCAGGTAGGGGGGCTATCAATATGCCAGACGATGTTTAAGACATTTTTTAAATAAAAAAAAAATTTAACTACTAAAATATTTGCTGACATTTACTGCTTGTGTCTATTTTACCTGACCCTGACATAAATTTGGGGAGTCCTGAAAATGGCGTGATTGTGTAACATTATAAAGCACTGTTGGGTGTTATTTACTAAAGGCAAAGACACTTTGCACTACAAGTGCACTTGAGGCTGCACTGAAACTGCACTTGTAGTGCAAAGTGAATTTGCCCTTAGGAAATAACCCCCATTGACACAGAAAACACCAATTTTACAACAACAAAAGTTTCGGAGCATTGAAAGAAGAAGCCACACATTCTTGATTATCAATCTTTTTAATACCAGCACAATCACATGTGCATTTATAAAATGTTTTTAAACAAAACCAACATGTTTGTTGTATAACAATTTTTGGGGTCACATTCCTAAAAGTAAAAATGTCCATTTAAGGTAAAACAGTCATGTTTAAAACCAACAAGAAATACACAACTCTGGAACTTACAAAGTTCAACTTTGTTATAAATTGAAGGCAATATCAGACATGAGTATTTAGAAACTGTGTTTGATATTGCGTTTACCCCAGGAAAAACCAAATTTTGAAGATGCACACAAATTGCCGAATGTCAACATGTGCTAGCTGCCATCATGGGGGGATCAAGGGATGTGTTTTGTGGGTGCAACTCCTTCCTCTCAGCTACTTTATTATTGAGGAAGGGGTTGCACCCCCAAAATGCATACATTGATCTCCCGTGATGGCAGATAGCACATGACACACTGTGTGCATCTTCAAAATTTGGCTTTTCAAGTATTTGTCAAAAAATTGGAAAAATTGTTTCAGTAAAAAATGCACAACAAAGTAATGGATTTTGAGGTGTTTTAAACTCTCCCTAAAACATCAATGATGTTCTTCATTTTGTTTTGAACATTATTGATGTTTTCCTTTATGTTTTCCAAGTCCCTATTACACCCCATGATCTCCCCGATCAGAATCTGGGCACTTTCACTGGTGAAATGACCTCCATCCACAACATCACGATCACCTAAAAATATAGAAAAAAAAACACCATGTATTATAAATATGCCAGCATCCATCTCTTACCTGAGGCTGTGGTCGCAGACACTCACCTGTTGTGGTGACAATTTCCACCACGTCTCCATCCTCCTCCTCCTACTGTTGGCTTTGGGGGATTTCCCCTTCTTCATGAGTTGGGGGGCCTGTTGTCTCCTCGGATGAGTGGTGTCCTCCAAGTCTTTTCTCCCCTATGTAAAAAAAATAGGTATACTTAGCACACAGATATTTTATGACAGAAATAGGAATATGAAACATTGCTTGGAAATGGGGTACAATTGTCTAAGGCAGAGTTCCAAGATGAAGAAATATTTTTGTCTTTTGTCAAGTTTAAATACTTACCTGTTTTGTACACGCTTCACAGATGGAGACACCCCTATAGTATACACGAGTCACACACTAGTGCTCCAGTGTCCAGATGTGTAAACAGCTGCTGAGTGTCCTCTCCTTACACAGAATCTAGTTAGCATTTCAATCTAGTTAAAAACCCATCTAGACACCAAAATTATTTTAAGAGAAGTAGGCTAGCAAAAATGTATTCAAATGCATATGGCCAAAACATGGTGTTTTCAATGCCGAAAGAACAATGTTTCATACGAATGAACAATGTGCCCATGAACATGAAAGTTGCCATTTTAAACTGTACAGTTAAGAAAAGAACATGGAGCAGCACGAACATTAGAAAAATAAAGAATAGGAACACAGAACAACTACTTACTTTTTTGCAGCACTCTCCTGATCCTTCTGTACTGTTCGTGCTCCCTTAATTTGAGGTCCGACCACTGCTTCCTGAGTTGATCCTTGGATCGCCGTACCCCAAAATGCCGGTGCAGACTCTTCACAACTTTCGACATGATCTTGGCCTTTCTGACATTGGGGTTGGAGTAATGTCCATACATCCCATCATAGTCGGCCCTCTTCAGGATGTCCACCATCTCAAACATCTCCCCAAAGGACATATTTAAGGCCTTAAATCGTCTCCTTCGGGATCGGGACGTTTCTTTCCTCCTCCTCCTCCTCATTGCTGTAATTAGCACGCACCTGCTGTTTCTCTGCCATGTGCTCTTCCCCACTGCGCCAAACGAGAAGGGACGGGGAATATACTAGAAAGGACCTCAGGGGCGGGCGGAGTTTCACGCATGCATGGTGTATATAAAGCGTAACATGCGTGCGTCATACGTACCATCTCTGAGCTGAGGAAGGAGTATCGGAGGCGCAGATCGTGATATCGAAGGTAAGATTTAAAATTGGGCCTATACTGCTTCTAGATTGAGGCCTGCTGTATTGTGACAAGAGTAGGAGACTTTAGCCTGACATTAGGGTTTGTCTTGCAGAGAAAATGGATATCTAGAAGAAGAATCAGGACTTTATCCCTATATTCATAGATATGTTCAGGGAGCTGCCCTGTCTGTAGCAGGTAAACCACCCCAATTATAAGAACCAAACAAAGAGGAGGGCAGCGCTGGATAATTTGCTGCAATTTGTGAAGCCGTTGATCCCTGATCCCCACGGCAGACATCACCTATTTGAAGGCCCCAATTGGTGGCATAAGGAGCACTTATCTAAGGGAGCACAGGAAGGTCCAGGATTCCCAGAGATCAGGAGCAGCAGAAGACATTTATGTCCCCAGGCTGTGGTATTATGACAGACTGCATTTTCTGTCAGGTCAGACTGAACCCAGGGCGGCACTCTCCACTCTTCCTTCCACGCTTCCTTCCCTCCCAGCTGAGTCTTCTGACACCCAACCTGGGCCTTCCAGGCAGCAACATGTGGAGGAGCCCAGCTTGAGCCAGGTATAGCATTCTTGTAAATATTTCTGGTTGTCCATTTAATGATGTTAAATCTATGTTAGTTTGGAGTACTAATTTCTGATTTTGATTGATGAACCAAAAACTAAAACCATGTCCCTTTTTCATACACAGGGAAGTCTCAGCCAGGAGGTGGCCGGGCCAAGCAGGCTGTCCAATACCCAGGTACCTCCCCTCCGCCTTCAAAGAAAAAGTGGCAGGATGAGGAGTAACCTGGAGGAGGCTGCAATTGGCCTATTTTGGAAGGCTACTGAGGCCCTCAGAACACCCCACAGTGTGGAAGAGGCTTTTGCTGCCATAACAGGATGCAAAATGCTGCAAATGGAGGAGGGCCAACGACTCTTATGTGAGTTTGTCATTTTCGAAGCTCTACAGAAGGGATTGAGGAGCCAACTCACATGCGAAAGCCACATTTGTCAGCTCACCCATGGTCCTCCTCCTCCTCCTCCAGGTCCTCCTTCTCCCCTCCTCCTCCAGGTCCTACTCCTCCTCCTGCCACACCTCCAACACCAGAGCCACAGCCAGGAAGGAAGCCTGTAAGGAAGACCAGAGAGTATTGGCCTGGGTTCAGTCTGGTCTGGAAAAAGATGCAGGCTCTTGTATGACAACAGCCTGGGAACATACATGTCATCTGCTGCTTTCATAATTCTCTTGGACTTCTGGACCAGACTGTACTTCCTTATATATGAACATAACCAAAATAGCAGCGCTGTGAATAAAAATAAGTAATAATGCCAGTGTTGAATGGGGTAAATTAATAGAACCCAATCTCAATGACTAACACAGTTCTTAAAATCAAAAACAATAAGTGTTGGTGAACCGTCCTAACACAGTGGATAAAGTCCAAATAGATAATGTGGAAAGACATAGGCTCAGACCCCAGTTTTTGAAGCAGGAAATGTAGATAAAAAAGATTCCTTCACCGCACCACTGTGGTATCTAGAAATAAAATGCGCGCTTACCAAATGGCAAGCACAAGGGGGCTTGCGACCTTAACCCGGTCAGGGCCCTTCATTAGATGAGCTTGTAGAAAACGACATACCACTTCATCTATCAAAGAGTCATGATACCGCTAATCCACCAAGTCACGGGCAATCCCTCTTATCATAGAGATTAATAGAGACTCCTAGCTGGGGGTTTGTTCTCGTTTAGGGGTACCCCGGGAAAAGAGAGGAGAACAACATAGCGTAATCCTGGTTTTACGATTTATTAAAAGAATTAAAATAGCACTTACAGTGTAGCAGATACAAATAGGCATGGGAAGCCGGCCGGCTAAAAAACGAACACCCGTCTTGCAGACGGTAGATGCAGCACGTCAGCACGTCAGCTCGGCGGACGCACGTTTTCGTCACACTCTGACGTCGTCTGGGGCACTCCCTTATATATGGACTCCTCAGGCCACCAATTTTTCTGACGTAAAAAAAAAAAAAAATGATAATTTTTTATTCAGATATGACAAATCAAAATATATTGATGAAATCACGATAAATAATAAAGAAAGAAGTTTGTGAGAAGTCTGTGTGAATATGAGCAGCAAAACAACTTAATTTTTCTCGCATTATAAAGAAGAATAGAGTGTGCTGCATTAAACAATTTCAAACATTGCACCATGACGAAAGTGCTATATCCATTCCGAACGCTAATTTTACCAGACCGAGCAGTTCCGTCTCGGAATTTATTCTGAGCATGCATGGCAATTTGTGCATCGGAATTGGCCACACATGGTCGGAATTGACGAGATCGGATTTTGTTGTCGGAAAATTTTATAGCCTGCTCTCAAACTTTGTGCGTTGGAAAATCCGATGGAAAAAGTCAGATGGAGCCCACACACAATTGGAATTTCTGACAACAAGCTCCGATCACACATTTTCCATCGGAAAATCCGACCGTGTGTACAGGGCAATAGAGTTGGATCCTAGTGGATAATAATTTCGTAAAAATTTTTAGGTCTACATTGAGTAGTGAAATTGGCCTATAATTCCCACAAGCGGTAGAGTTCTTCCCTTCTTTGGGGATTTCCGCAATATGTGCTGTAAGAGTGTCTTGTGGGATGTTCGCGTCGGAACCTAGTGAGTTGAAGAATTTATGCACAAATTCCCCTAGGGACAGTAGTAAGATTTTATAATATTGGGCCGTAAAACCATCCGGTTCCGGTGCTTTCCCTATCTTAGTGGCCCCCACCGCCAACTGTATCTCCTCTATGGTTATGGGATCATCTAGCAACTCACTAATTCACTGGGCAGTTTGGGCATGCCAGATTTAATCAGATAGTCCTCAATTTGAGGTTGCGGGGAGGGGGGCTTCTGTAGGTTGTAAAGGGACGCATAGAATTCTTTGAATTCTCTTGCTATCTTTTGTGGGAGTGTGATCTTCTGATCGGAAGGTGTCGTGATGTGTGGAGTATAATTTGCGTGTACCTGTTCTCTCAGTGATTTGGCCAGCAATTTACTACATTTGTTTCCTGATTCGTACGATACTCGTCGACAGACTTGTATCACAACTTTAGCACGAAACTGCATTAGATAAGTAATTTTGTTACGTAATAGCAGAATATCCACCTAACCGGATGTAGTTTGGGCATGTCTGTGTCTAGCTTCAGCTAGGTGTAAGTCATTAAAGTGCGATGTCATCTGTGCCGAACGCAGCCTCTTAAAGCCTCTTAAGACTCCGCGGATCACCACCTTATTGGCTTCCCATACAATGCCGGGGTTACTGTCAGGAGTGTTATTGGTCTTAAAGTAGCAGTCCAGTTCCCTAATTACGTCTTTAAGTACCTCTTCGTCCTGTAGGAGACTTTCATTTAATCTCCAGGTCTTTGTTCTGGAGGTGAGGTTGTCAGTCAGGGGTATGGTCAGACCACGTAATGGACCCAATCGAGGAGTCACGGAGGGTGTGCAGTTGGGCATGAGGGAGTAGGAAGTAGTCAATCCTTCAGTACTGTTTTTGTGGAGTGGAATAAAAGGTGTAATCCCTTTCAGTCGGGTGAAGAAGTCTCCAAGCATCAATCAATTGTGCCTTGTGTAAAGCGCAAGCAATTCGTTTCCTAGTTCCAGGTGTGACTGAGGAGTGTCCCGAGGAAGTATCCTCTGTAGGGATTAGCGGGACATTAAAGTCGCCCCCTAATATCAGTTGACCTCTAGTGAACTCCAGTAGAGCATCTATGGTCTTGGTGGCTGTTAGGGGCATAGATATTTGCTAGAGTCACCTCAACCCCGCCAATCTCACCCTTGAGGAACGAGTATCGTCCCTCCAGGTCAGATTTCACATCTACACATTTCCAAGGGACGGTGAGGGAAATGAGTATAGACACACCACAGGTCTTAGCAAACCCATTGGTGGAGTGCTACACCATCGGAAAGAATTTGTTTTTCAATATGGGGAGATTACCTTCCTTGAAATGTGTCTTCTGGATTAATGCTAGGTCCGTCTTGTAATGGTGTAGGTCATGTAGCAACATTCAACTTTTTTTAGGCACATTTAGGCCCTTCGTGTTTAGTGAGAGCACATTCACTGCCTCCATGGCCCCTGATTATAGAGAGGGGACTGGGATCAAAGGGTAAAGGTGGGGGGGCAGAAGAACTAGAGGTAGGGGGGATGAAGAAGGTGAGAGTAAGTTAGCGTAAGATAATAGAGTAAGAAAGAAGTAGTAGTATTTAGGTCGCACTTAGAGGGTGCAAGAAATATCATCTAAAGGAGTAGCACAGTGGTGCTAAGACGCTCACCAGTACAGAACTGGTAATCGAGCGCAGGCCTAATTGGGGTTGTGGAGAAAAACAGCCAGCGAGGAACCCGCTGACTACCCCTCCCCATCCCATAATATAGTGGTGTATGATATAGTATAGATGATGACGGCTGTAAGTCAAAAAATGTGGAGGTTAGGTTTTAAAGAGGAAAAGTACCTGTTCCCGGATATGCTTTATTTATAATCATATTGCTTACATACACTACACTACTCAGTCCCTGAGCCTGATCATGTTAATAACTGTAATCACAACAACCCCGTATAACTACTAAACAGTGAATATAACCTTGTGACCACATTCCCATCATCTATCTATAGATTCTCACCCAACAGGAAGAGGGAAGATAGCTGGCGGCATAAAATCAATGGTCTCCGTTCAGCCACTGGTCCATCTATTCCCCAAGGTACAATCCTCTATTCCAATCAGGTATAGGGCAGGTAAGCTTCTCAGTCCTAAATCAACATATCCCCTCGTGGGGCACCAAGATCATAGCACAAGGGCAATCCCGGTTCTCCCATCGGGTATATATCGCCCCCCCCCCCCCCAGACCCGCTAAGCAAGGCCCTCCACCTAAGGCCCATAGATCGGGGAGGGACAATCCAAGGATGTGTTTCCTCAATATCACCTCCGCTGACGTTTTCTTACAGGCCCATCCGGACCACAGCCGGGTAGTACGCCCAGAGTGACCCCGGACGAGAGGAGGGAGGACCCACCACACCCACTGAGGTATGCGCAGCATTAGTAAGGGAGATATCATAAAGTTATTCAACCTATTGGCTGGTATGTCTTAGTACTGAACAGGCAATAGGTTCATATTGCATCATCCCAGTTAGCTCATTTATGTTAGGGAACAATATTGCTTATATGTACTGGCACAATGAACTATTCCTGATAGTGGGGAGTTTGCTAAAACATAGTAATATACACCACATTCTGCCTGTGGACGGGTGTGTCATATGAATCACTTAATCTGGGGGTGATTTCTGAGGATCCCCCAATAGTCACAGTGCAGCGTGGCAGGAGCTCTCCCCGCGGAGCCCTCAGGGCAGAAGTCTGGCAACATAACATGTTCCGACCACCTCTCTGGGGTACTCACAGTGGCCAATGTTTGGCAGAGGAGACGGGAGACCTGTACCCCAGTGCAATACAGCTCTGGTGTCTGGTAAGAAAAGAGTAGTGTGGATACCGCCAGCCATCCGACACAAAGGAGTGGTCCATAATCAACAATTTAGGGCTAAAATGAACTAAATGTGTGTAGGCTTATACTTGGACTGGTAGCAAGCATTACAGTCATGACTCACATGTCCCCTCGATGGACACGTGTCCTTCTGGACCGCTGTTGGTGGGGAGGTTGATAGTTCCGCTGAGTGGGGGGTCCCGGGTGGCCTAAGGGACAAGGGACAAGGGCGAGCCAATTTGGGACCAAAACCGACTCCACTCACAAGAAAGCAAAAAAAGCTGGTAATACCGCCAGAGTGCGCAGGGTGAAAGAGGCAGCGCCATTACGGAATGTCACCGACATGGGATACCCCCAGTGGTATGTGCATCCCTGTCGTCTGGCCAACTCCAGGATTGGTCTTAGTAGAACTCTTCTCTGTAGCGTGGCTCTAGAAAGATCTGGAAGGATCTTGATTGTAGCACCATCAAATTCTACCTCTCCATGATCCCAGGCCTTACGGAGAATGAGCTCCTTTTGAGTATATCGGTGGAGCCTACAGAGTACGTCCCAGGGTCTGTCTGGATCCGGTGACTTAGGCCCAAGGGTTCTATGAACCCAGTCCAGCTCTAGGGACGGCGGGGAGGTTCCTAGGACCATTTGAAAAATGGCTACTACTGTCGCCGCCAAATCCTCGGCCCCGGTAGCCTCAGGGAGGCCCCGCAGTCGCAAATTGTTGCGGCGACTGAGGACTTCCAAATCCTCCAAATGGAGCTGCAGGTCCACAGCCGTGGCTGCCTGGGATTCCTGTGAGCGCTCCAATGCAGAGACCCGTTGTGTGAGGGACAAGATCAAAGCATCACCTGATTCCACATGGTCCGTGAGTGCATGTATCTCCGCCCTGACCTCCTGGATGTTGCAGCTGTGTGCTTCTTCAACACGAAGTATGAGGGTCTCAATGTCTGACCTGGAAGGGAGGGCCTCGATGTCCGCCTTAGTGGGGAGGGCTTGTGCTGCTCAGCCACTGGGACGAACTGGCCCTGTCAGCTTGGAAGGCAGCGGGAGTCTCCAGAAAGAAATCTGAGGCAGTGGACGATGCAGGGGAGGCAGGTAAGTCCAGCGTGTCTGTCTCTGCCTTATACTGTACACGTGGCGCTGTCACGATGGCGCCCGGTGATACCTTCTGCGAATCTCGGAAATATCTTTGGATACCGCTCCGTGGGGTTAATGACTGGTTGCCTCTGGTCGATGATCGTGTCCTGTACCTTTTGGTAGTTATCATGCCTTGCTTTCACTTGGATAAGCCGTCAGTTTTGCGGGATGGAAAGGGGGATGCCAGGAGCTCTCAGAAAACACTTCTTTACTTGACCATCGCTAAGCCACGCCCCCCCTACATTTTTCTTATTATAAACACATACACATATACAAAAAAGGTCAAAGCAGCACAAGGCCAAAGAAGCACAACAAACCCAAAACAACCACACAATACAAAAAAAAAGAGAGAAAAAAATAAAACAAAAAAAACACAAAGCCTAACATAGAGCATGGCTAAATCTAATCAAACCAATAAATGTGTACACAGAGAAAAAAAAAACCTCATAGCGTTCAACAGACATCAAACAATTCAAATGGAACCTACTTTTTAATAACCTAAGCCATGCAGTTATGACTAGAGAGGCGTGTGATCCAATTCGATGCCGTACTCATATGGGATAACCATGGTGACCAAATTGAATCAAACCTCTTAGATGAATTTCTAAGAAAGAAAATATGTCTGTCATAGGAGATCTACTCCTTGAGATCAAATATCCAGTCAGATATGGTCGGAGAAGTGGGGAAGTCCACTTAAGGGCGATTTGTCTTCCAGCCACAAACAGCGCATGTATAATAGTAATCTGCTTTGGTGGCTTAAGGAATTAAAATGTAGAAGGATCCACTAAAAGATTCACATCTAAAATCCCATTAAGTGTGCCCACAATCTCCGCCCAGTATCTCTGCAGTTTTGGGCAACATCATAATAGGTGGATCAGGGACCCTGAATTGCTGCATGTGGGACAAAACGAATCATCTCTTAAGCTAATAGCACACAGAAATTACAGGGTCCTATACACCCTATGCAAAATGAAAAACTGGGTTATTCTGTGTGAAGAGGAAAGAGACACAGAGAGGAGAAACCCAAGGAATCTCTTCCCAAGCATTGTTAGAAATAGGCCCAATATTCTGCTCCTACTTCGCTCTAGAGGGCAGATGGAATTTATGGAAAGTGCTCTCCGATAGGGCTAAGTAGGTAACGAAAATAAGGCCTTTGGTAGAGGTGGTTTGGACCCCTCTATTCAACACTGGCACCCAGGGAAACCAGGCAGGTGAGGAAGAAAATTGAGCATGTAAAGCAAGGAACAATTGCAAAAATTGGTAGAACCATCTAGGGTTCAAAGAAAATTCTCTTATCAGATGCTCAAAGAATTTTAGTGCACCCCTCTAATATAGCTGTGAAAGAGTAAGAAATCCTACCTGTTCTCACCTCTCAAAGCCCTGCAGGGTCGATAAGCCTGTCATTGCCCCAAATCGAGTTAGCATCCTAGATAGAGCAGAACACTCTGCCAACCCCTCCAGGGCAAGCAGTGGTGGGCATCCCTGAAACACAAAGAAAATTAAATGGTAGGAAACAGTAGCTAAAGCCTCAGAGTCCCACCGTACAATATGCTGCAATTGAGCTGCAAGAAAATAGATTCTCTGAAGTGGTGACGATAAACCCCCAATCTCCTCTGGATATTGTAGAAGTTCCAGTTTGATACGAGGGACTTTGTTCCTCCAAATCAAATTTCTAAATGTGCCATTGACATTAATAAAGTTCTTCAGAGGGATCCAGATTGGGGAATTGCGTAGGAGATATAAAAGCTGCGGCATCCAGATAATTTTAGTTAAATCTATATGGCCTATTACTGAAAGGGAAGTTTGCACCAGACCTTACTTTGAATTTAGCATAAAGCCAGCTTGATCAGAATCAACAATGTGTATTATCACCTTTTTTAGTCTGTTCTTAACATTGGTTGACAGTAAAGAAATAGAGCAATATGGCTCTGGGTATGGAGAATCCTTATCTTTTTTGAGGACAACTATAATCGCGGCTTCACACATTGAGTCTGAAAGACCCCCCTCCAATAATGCTACATTAAACGTATTAAGTAGGGCTGGCAACAGCGCTTCACCATATTTTAAAAAAATTCCAATGGGGATATCGTCCACCTCTGGCACTTTGCCAATTGGGAAGCCAGCCAACTTCTAATTCTAATTGAGTAAAATGGGCACGAAGAAATTTTTGATCTGTCTGCGATAGAACTGAAAGAATAATATTTTTAAGATAGGTAGACAGCTTGGCTGACCCAAGAGGCATATAGATCCTGATAAAAAAAAAAAAAAATAGAGAGAATAGAATCTGTGCTTGTATGCACCTGCCCCTTTCACAGCCGCTACAGATGTGGGATTAGATTGCGCACAAGCTACTTGAGTCAATCATCTGCCAGCAGCTGCCCCTTCTGCCCAAGTTAGTTGTTTCTGAAAATTTATATCGGGCCCTATCTGCCAGCAGTGAACTTAATCTAATCTATGAGGCCTCCCAGGCTGCTTTATTGGTTGAACTAGTGTCTGGCTTTGGCTGCCGAAGCACCCACTTTGGCCTGTTCCAGCCCTGTACTTGACAATGTTTTGCTGATACTTGTTTGATTAAAAGGCCAAGAAGATAAACCTTAAGGGCATCCCATACTATGTTATGTGGAGCTGATTCTATATTCTGGGTGATAAAAGTCTCAAATACCATATGATGTTAACCCCTGGATGACCAGAAGCAATAGTAAATATTAAAAGTGAATGATCAGAGAGGACCATTGGCTCTATTACTACATCTTTGAAAACCAAAACCAGATCTGCAGAGCACAAAGTCAAATTGATTCTGGACAATAAAAGTTTTAGAATACCAAGTATATGAATTTTTAGTAGGGTGAAACCTCCACCACATATCCTGCAGCCCTAATTCCCTACAGAGCCTCCCTAAGGAGGAGGGGACAACTGAAAGTAAAGAGCGAGGTAATGGGAATCTATCATGTTCTAGATTAACCACATTATTAAAATACCCAGTCACAAAAATAGGTCTTTGCAAACGACATACAGTAAGTTGAAGAAGGACATTAGGATTATAGGGAGGAGGAATATAAATGGTAGCAAAAATCTATTCTAATGCCGCATACACACGAGCGGACTTTTCAATGGACTGAACTCTGAAGGACTTTTCGGCGGAGTTCCGATGGAGTTGCAATGAAACGGACTTGTCTACACACCATCACACCAAACTCCGACTGATTCGAACATAATGATGTACGACCGGACTAGAATAAAGAAGTTCATAGCCAGTAGCCAATAGCTGCCCTTGCGTAGTTTTTGGTCCGTCGAACTAGCATACAGACGAACTGATTTTTCAATAGGACTCGAGTCTGTCGGAAAGATTTGAAACATGTTCTATTTCTAAAGTCCGTCAGATTTTTTGACAGAAAAGGTCTGATGAAGCCCACACACGATCAATTGTCTGACGGATTTGTTCCGTCGGAACTTTGCTGTCAAAAAGTCCGGTTGTGTGTACACGGCAGAACTCATAAATCTGACATTGTAGAAAAATAAATTTGACTTTCACGTCCACCAAAGTCCTAGTCCTATTCCTAGTCCTAGTCCTAGTGCAGGAGAATAGCACCTCATTCTACGTTAAAATAGAAACCCCCCAGGAATAGGATGAATAAATAGAATGATAAGCATCTCTTACAAAATGTTGCAGAAGCCATCTAGTGGTGTCATGACAATGACACCACTAGATGGACAATAAATAGACGGAATGAAGCTATATAGAGAATAAAACAGCATTCCTCTTCAAAGAGGTGTTCATACCTTGTACATTCCAAGGTAAGACACAAATATTCTGTCTAGCCATAATCAATAACAGAAACAAATTATATTGAGCAGTCCGGGCATTTCGCCCACAGGGCCATAGACACAACTGTAAAATATTGATGCATTGAACCCATAGGCACTCCAGGCAATAAGGAATAGGCATAAGTGGAAAAAAAAACACAAAAAACAAAACACATAGTTTCTCCCAGGAAGACATCATGGGGGTTCCTAAACTAGCAGTGAGCAAGATAAGAGTAATGCCGCGTACACACGATCAGACTTTCTGATGGGAAATGTTCAATGTGAGCTTGTTGTCGCAAAGTCCGACTGTGTGTATGCTCCATCGAACATTTGCTGTCGGAATTTCCGCAAACAAATGTTTGAGAGCGGGTTTTCAAATTTTCTGACAACAAGACTTTGTTGTTGGAAAGTCAGATCGCGTGTGCACAAGTTTGCACACAAAAGTCCACGCATGCTCAGAATCAAGTACGAGACAGAACTGCTCGGTCTTGTAAAACTAGCAATCGTAATGGAGATAGCACATTCGTCACACTGCAAATTTGGAAATCTTTCAATGCAGCGCATTCTCTTCTTCTTTATAATGCTAGAATAATGAAGTTGCTTTGCTGCTGATATTCACACAGAGTTCTGACAAACAGATTTTTTATTATTTCTTGTGATCTCATGAATAATCTTTGTTTTTGTTTTGTTTTTATCAAGATCTCCAGAAAAATCTTTTTTTTAATTTTTTATAGTGATCTCCTTTTTTTAATTTTTATTTCTCCAGATCTCCAGAATAAGTGATCTCCATAATATTTTTTTTGGTTTGTGTGTCAAGTTAGCACAACACCATTATTATCTTGTATTTTTTCACCTCAATTAGTTGGTGCTGGTGTCCCTTGTTAATTCGACATTGTATTTTTGAAATGTGCCTGCCTCCTCACAAACAAACTGTCCTTTTTGAAGTAAAACACGTAGCCAAGTATTTGTCAAAACAAAAATTTATAATTTATTAGAGGTCCTAAAAAAATAAAGAGGAAGGCAACACTGAAGAAACAGTTGGAATTGGTGAAGCCTTTGTACCCCAAGGAAGACATCAGTTATTTAACAGGCCAAATTGGTAACCTGAGGAGTCCATTTAATAGGGAGCACAATATGGTCCAGGGCTCCGAGAGATCAGGAGCAGCAGCAGATGACATATATGTCTCAAGGCTGTGGTCTTACAACAGCCTGCGTCTTTTGTCAGACCACACCAAACCCAGGCCATCACTCTTAACACTTCCTTCCACGCTTCCTTCCAGGCTGCTGTGGTGGGTTAGGTGGCTGTGGTGGTGTTGGTGTTGCTGGAGATGGTGGTGGTGTTGCTGGAGGTGGTGGAGGAGTATGGTCCAACTCACACATGTGGCTTTTAGTTGTGAGTTGGCCTCTCATCCCCTTGTTTAGGGCCTGAAGTATTATCTCCTCACAGATGAGGCGTTGGCCCACCTCCATTTGTTCCAGTTTTCTGGCGGTCAGATAGCCATACGACTCTCGGCCACCAGGGGTTGTTGTGAGGACCGCAGTAGCCTGGCAAATTAAAGTTGTCGCTGACTCCTCCAGGATAAAAAGATGGGAAAGCCCGAAGGATTTCTTCTAAGAGGACAGACCAGTGAAATACCAAGTATCATATAATGATTATCCAAGTGAACTTTATTAAACACATAATTATTAAGAAAATGACATGAACACCAACCTTCAACACATAATCTAAAATTAGACTAAATGTCTAGATGAAAGACAGGTGGCCACCATATCTAAATCACACACTCCGTTGCACTCTCACACACACATGCAGACACACACCGATCCTAAAATCGGATCTGGGGATGCAGTCCTGAAAACCAAAAAATGAGAAGGGGGTATGCAATGGAAAAATGACTTCCTTATAGGAGATGTATATAGTATCAGTGATGCTATTTCCCAAAGGTAACAACAGGATACTGCTTAAGTTCAATAGAAAGTTCCCATAAAGATGTGGACAGAATGTTTGTCATGTGTGGAGATCTTCCCGTATATAGGCAGGTTGTGGATGCTGTACATAGAGGTCCGTGAATTGGCAATAGAGAGGGCACTTTGAAGGAAAGTTTGAGACAGTCAGACAGGTACTATAGGAGATAACTTAATACAAATGGAAAAACGGGGAACACTGATAGTGGATCCTTAGTAGGTAATCTGAATGAGATGCAGCTCACCGTTTAGCCTCCTCTGTATGGATAGTCATAACCTCCGTGGTCTTGTCTCCGTTTCAATCACCTCTCATCATGCCGGCTGCATAAGGAGCCAAACGGAGGATATCCAGTGGAGATGGTTCCACCCTTGGGTGGTTGTGAGGGTTAGTAGACCTGGATCCTATGGCTTCAGCGCTTGCAGATATTTAACCAACATCACGGACCAAAGTAGCACCATATATACAGTCCAAGTCAACAATTGATGGCATATAGCGGCTCGGGATAAGCTGAGGGGGGATCACAGTAACTGGTGGGATTCACCATGTCTTCACCACGGATACCGTGATGGTATAATGCTTACATGTTTCGCTTGACATCAAGCTTCTTCAGAGCATGCTCAGTGGATCAAAGTCCTTGTTTAAATAATTAGGTAAATTAGAACTAATTAGTTCCCATTGAGGACATTCTCAACTGACTGCAATCCAATCAAGGCATCGTTCACCCACAGTGAAAACACACAGTAACATACAGGGGCGATCAACGATTAGTATGCATACATATACATATATATACACCCGCATAGACATGTACATGCTCACATATATATATCTATGAAAGTCCCGATGTGAACATTAATTCCTAAATACATAAGTAAAAGAACCACACATAGAAGACCAAAAACCTGAACAACTAAACAACTAAATATAACATCCATTTAAGGGGAGATGGCTAGATGTAAAGAGATTATTTTGACAGTAGACCTTCAATTGCCGCGATCCTGTGGGGACATGGATCCTGAAGTAATAATAGCCATCTCTTACAGTATATATATAGTCCTCCCTATATTAAAGGACATGATCCTCATGTCCATTAGGGGATCTAAGGGATGGAGCAAAGAATGAAAGGAAGGGAGGGGAGGTTATAAAGGACATATGCGGAACATTGTAACCTGTTTATTGCTCTAGAAAAATGGACAAATTACACTTGTTATTCAAGCCATGAGGTTGCATGCTGTTCAAAGTAAAGATCGACATTTTTTCCTTTTGAAGTAATATTTTGTCAAAATCTCCTCTTCGAGGTGGAAAGTTGAGTCTATATATGCCTTCGCATTTTAGACCCCTGGGGTTGCCCCCATCCATTTTCAGGAAGTCTAGGGATAGGGGACGGTCATCATCTTTATTAATGATGCTCTGTACATGTTCGCCAATCCTGATTTTTAACTGCCTTTTTGTTTTTCCCACGTAAATCAATTCACATGGACATGTGAGCATGTAAATGACACGTATCGTTAGGCAGTTTAACTGGAGTCTGGACTCCTCCAGGTTCCTCGCCTTCCTGGTCCTTTTTGTTGAAAGGCGGAGGGGAGGAACCTGGGATTCCATTAGGCTGCTTTCCATGGCCACCTCCTGGCTGAGAATTTCCACGGCCTCCTCCTGGCTGAGACTTTCCTGTGTATGAAAATGGTGCATAGTTTTAGTTTTTTTGTCATCAATCACACACAATTTAGAGCTCATAACTGTTGCAAATTGAATGTTACCAAATACAAAAGACTATCATTCTGACCCGAGCATTTTTCATTCTGGTCCCAATCATTTTTGGCTACTATTGTCTATTAAAATGTTAAATCAGAAATTAGTGTTCAATAATAGCATCAAGTTAACATCATTCAATTTTTGACAAGAAATATGTTGAACAATGTTATACCTGGCTCAAGCTGGGCTCCTCCACATCTTCTTCCTGGGTGGAAGGCCCAGGTTGGACTTCAGGAGCCTCATCTGATGTGGAAGGAAGTGTGGAAGGAATTGTGGCAGGGAGTGTAGATAGCGATGGCCTGGGTTCACTCTGGTCTGACAAAAAACGCAGTCTGTCATCAGTGGCGTCACTAGGGGGGGGCAGAGGGGGCCATGGCCCCCCCAACATTATACTGTGCCCCCCTATGTGCCCCCCCAACTAAAAAAATGGACACTGGGAATGCAGGGGACTGGTATGGACTGAGCCACTGTGTTGCTGGCTCCGGCTCCGCCTCCACCTCCTGAATCTACTCCCGGCCCTGGAGCACACACAGGAGAGGGGAGGGGGAGAAGGAGCGGATCGGCTGTGTATCATTCAGTGCGTAAGAGGAAGAAGAGGAGAGAGAGACATCAATGTCGGCTCTCAGGCTCTGAGCTGCTCCATGCAGGGACAACCCCCCCCAGAGCATCAGTCAGTTTCACAGCAGCCAGGCTAGTGTAGCCTATCAGCTGCAGGAGCCGAACTGCAGACGCTGATTACCGGCTCAAAATACATTTGTCCCTGATCTGCCTGCATTGTAAAGCAGGTCGGTTCTTGAGAGGTCCCGTATGATGTCGGGAGGGAGGAAGGCACTTATGTGAGCTTAAGCTACCTATTGGCTGGGAAGGCAGCAGGGGGCAGTGCTTCTGCCTCCTCAGCCAATGGGTGCACACACTGCATTGTCCTTCCCTGAAAATTCATCCCGCGGGCTTCTAGAAGCTGCAGAAGTTCCTGCAATGATCGAGGTGAGGGAGGAGAAAAGTTACTTTCACTTTCACCTCATGCATCAGCATCTTTCACCCCAGGGGCGTAACTACCACCATAGCGACCCATGCGGGCACTATGGGGCCTGCAGCTGAGTGGGGCCCAGTGAGGATAAGAGCACCGCTGGCACAGTCTCTTAGCCAGGGGAAGAGAGAGGAAAGGAAGAGGTGAGCTGTCCGTATCAGCAGAGAGCTGAATTGCCCGATGTAAGAGCTTTCATTAGAACTTCCAGTGTTCCCGGGGCTCACATCACATAGCTCCACCTTTTGGCCCGGTGCCTTTGATAGACAGAACGCCGATCCAATGCGGGACATGTGACGTCATCAAAGGCGTCGTGCCAAGAGGTGGGGCTATGTGACGATGAGCCCCGGAAAGACAGGAAATTCAAATGAAAGCTATTACAGCGGGCAATCCAGCTCTCTGCTGATCCGGGTGGCTTGTCTCTTCCTCTGCATAAGTGGGGCTGTATGGGGCACAGGCAGACCAGGCTGTATTGGGCACATGTCAAGCTGTATGGGGCACAGGTCACGCTGTATTGGGCACAGGTCACGCTGTATTGGGCACAGGTCACGCTGCATTGGGCACAGGTCACGCTGTATGTGGCACAGGTCACGCTGCATTGACACTAGGGCAGCTGTGGGGGGGGTGTTTGCAGGGGGGCCCCATACAACATTTTGCTATGGGGCCCTGCTATTTCTAGTTACGCCCCTGTTTCACCCCCAGCTTTACTTTCCTTCCCTCTGTGCTACATGGCTCCACATTCTCCTGATAAGACTATGCAGTATGCAGTGATCAGACACACCGATCCTCACCCCCTCCCCTTTCCACCTCACTATCTGCTGTTACTTTCTGCTCTCCGCTCCCATAATTCTGCACTGAACACATCCTGCAGCCTCCAGTCTCAGATTTGGGCATTCCAAACTAGGAGTCCACACACTGGCTGTGTGCCTGACATCCTTTCATTCCCAGCTTACGTCCAACTGTTTTGCAGCCTCATACATTCTTTACAATCCTTAAATATATTTTTTTCTTTCAGCCAGCAGGCTAGTATAGTACTAGAGTAAGACTCAGACTGCAAATGTTGCTACAATATACTGCTGTTACTACTTTTGACAAGAATAGTAAAAGTATACAGTGCAAACACTGTCTGCAGTCATGAAAGATACAGCCACGGCACCTGTGATTATCATTATGATGCTGATGATCACACTGTACAGCCTATATACAGTACAGTCACATGAAGTACAGTGTAATCATCAGCATGATAATGATGATCAAAGGTGCTGTGGCTGTATCTTTCATGGCTGCAGACAGTGTTTGCACTGTATACTTTTACTCCAGGTTTTTTTTCATGTGAAATGTGGCACTCCTGAAATCTGGACTCTGTACGTAGCACACCCAGGACTCTGTATGTAGCACACCCTGTACTCTGCACGTAGCACACCATGGACCCTGTACTCTGCACGTAGCACACCATGGACCCTGCACTCTGCACGTAGCACACCATGGACCCTGTACTCAGCACGTAGCACACCATGGACCCTGTACTCTGCACGTAGCACACCATGGACCCTGTACTCTGCAGGTAGCACACCATGGACCCTGTATTCTGCACGTAGCACACCATGGACCCTGTACTCTGCACGTAGCACACCATGGACCCTGTACTCTGCACTTAGCACACCATGGACCCTGTATTCTGCATGTAGCACACCCTGGACCCTGTACTCTGCACGTAGCACACCATGGACCCTGTACTCTGCACATAGCACACCCTGAACTCAGTACTCTGCACGTAGCACAGCCTGGACCCTGTACTCTGCACCTAGCACACCCTAAACTCAGTACTCTGCACGTAGCACACCCTGGACCCTGTACTCTGCACCTAGCACACCCTGAACTCAGTAGTGTGCACGTAGCACACCCTGGGTATGGGTATGGATATAGAATTGCATTTTATAGTTGGCCCCCCTACTTTTGTCCCTGTCCCCCCATGTGCCCCCCCTAAATATGAAAGCTGGAGACGCCACTGTCTGTCGTAGTACCACAGCCTGGGGACATATATGTCATCTGCTGATGCTCCGGATCTCATGAAATCCTGGACCTTTTTGCGCTCCCTATTATATGTGCTCCTCAAACAACCAATTTTGGCCTTCAGATAGTTGATGTCTGCCGTGGGATACACCGGCTTCACCAATTCCAACAGTTTCTCCAGCTCTGCCTTCCTCTTTAGCTTGTTGGAGTAGTCACTGTTTTTGACTTGCCAGAGACATGGCAGCTCCCTGTATCTGTCTATGAATTTTGCAGAAAGTCTGGGTCTGTAAATGTATCCATTTTCTTTGCAAGACACAACACAAGACAAACCCTAATGTCAGGCTCAACTCTCCTAATCTTGTCCCAATATAGGCCAATATAGGCCTCAATCTCTAAGCAGTATAGGCCACTAACCACTGATGCTCCAAGATTAAAATTGTACCTTCGTTTGCACTATCGGCGCTTACGATACTCTTTCCTCCGCTCACAGATCGTACGTATGATGCACGTGTGTTATGCTTTATATACATTGCGCATGCCTGAAACTCCACCCCTGACCTTCTTTCTAGTGTATTCCCGCCCCTTCTTTTGGAGCAGTGGGAGAGCACATGGCGGAGAGACAGCAGGTGCATGCAGAGAGCAGCAATGAGGAGGATGAGGAGAGCCCAGAGCAAGGCATTTCCACATCCAGGATGAGATATAAGGCCTCAAATATGTCCTTTGTAAAGATGGTGGAGGTGGTGGACATCTTGAAGAGGGCCGACTATAATGGGAAGTAGGGATGAGCTTCGAGTTTGAGTCAAACTCATGTTCGACTTGAACATCGGCTGTTCGCCAGTTCGCCGAACAACAAACAATTTGGGGTGTTCGCGGCAAATTTGAAAGCCACGGAACACCCTTTAAAAGTATATGGGAGAAATCAAAAGTACTTATTTTAAAGGCTTATATGCATAGTATTGTCATAAAAAGTGTTTGGGGACCTGGGTCCTGCCCCAGGGGACATGGATCAATGCAAAAAAAAGTTTTAAAAACGGACGTTTTTTCGGGAGCAGTGATTTTAATAATGCTTAAAGTGAAACAATAAAAGTGTAATATTCCTTTAAATTTCATACCTGGGGGGTGTCTATAGTATGCCTGGAAAGGGGCGCATGTTTCCCTCGTTTAGAACAGTCCGATAGCAAAATGACATTTCAAAGGAAAAAAGTCATTTAAAACTACTTGTGGCTATTAATAAATTGCCGGCCCGACAATACACATAAAAGTTCATTGATAAAAACGGCATGGGAATTCCCCACAGGGGAACCCCGGACCAAAATTTAAAAAAAAAAGACGTGGGGGGTCCCTCTAAATTCCATACCAGGCCCTTCAGGTCTGGTATGGATATTAAGGGGAACCCCAGACAAAAAATTTTTTTTAAATGGCGTGGGGTCCCCCTGGGGTCCCCCTATGGATTTTAAGGGGAACCCCGTGCCAAAATTTTTTTAAAAAATGGCGTGGGGTCCCCCCAAAAATCCATACCAGACCCTTATCCAAGCACGCAACCTGGAAGGCCACAGGAAAAGAGGGGGGATGAGAGAGCGCCCCCCCAAACCGTACCAAGCCACATGCCCTCAACATTGGGAGGGTGCTTTGGGGTAGCCCCCCAAAACACCTTGTCCCCATGTTGATGGGGACAAGGGCCTCATCCCCACAACCCTTGCCCGGTGGTTGTGGGGGTCTGCGGGTGGGGGGCTTATCGGAATCTGGAAGCCCCCTTTAACAAGGGGACCCCCAGATCCTGGCCCTCCCCCCTGTGTGAAATGGTAAGGGGGTACAAAAGTACCCCTACCATTTCACAAAAAAAGTGTCAAAAATGTTAAAAATGACAAGAGACAGTTTTTGACAATTCCTTTATTTAAATGCTTCTTCTTTCTTCTATCTTCTTTCTGCTATCTTCTATCTTCCTTCGGTTTTTTCTTCCATCTTCTTCTTCTTCTAGTTCTTCTGGTTCTTCCTCCGGTGTTCTCGTCGGCATCTTCCTCCGCGGCGTCTTCTTCCCTTCTTCTTCTCGGCCGCTCCGCATCAACCATGATGGGAGGCTCCCACTGTGTGATGCTTCTCATCTTCTGACGGTTCTTAAATAACAGAGGGCGGGGCCACCCGGTGACCCCACCCCCTCTGACATCACGGGGAATGCCACAGGGAAGTCCCCGTCAAGTTCCCATACGTCAGAGAGGGTGGGGTCACCGGGTGGCCCCGCCCTCCGTTATTTAAAAACCATCAGAAGACGAGAAGCGTCACACAGCGGGAGCCTCCCATCATGGTGGATGTGGAGCGGCCCGAGAAGAAGAAGGGAAGAAGACGCCGCGGAGGAAGATGCCGGACGAGAACACCGGAGAAAGAATCAGAAGAACCAGAAGAAGAAGAAGATGGAGGAAGAAACCGAAGGAAGATAGAAGATAGAAGGTAGAAGAAAGAAGATAGAAGAAAGAAGAAGCATTTAAATAAAGGAATTGTCAAAAACTGTCTCTTGTCATTTTTAACATTTTTGACACTTTTTTTGACAGGGGGGAGGGCCGGGATCTGGGGTTCCCCTTGTTAAAGAGGGCTTCCAGATTCCAATAATCCCCCCGCCCACAGACCCCCACAACCACCGGGCAAGGGTTGTGGGGATGAGGCCCTTGTCCCCATCAACATGGGGACAAGGTGTTTTGGGGGCTACTCCAAAGCACTCTCCCAGTGTTGAGGGCATGTGGCCTGGTACAGTTCAGGAGGGGGGGCGCTCTCTCGTCCTCACCGCTTGCTATATGAGACATGCTCAACCTGTTGTTCAGGTGGATGTAACACGAGCATCTCCGATCCCCACTCTGATCCCATCTCCGATCCCGTGGTTCAGCTTGAAAGGGGCATAGCGTAAACTGGTGTCATGTTAATGCGTTTTGCTAGATTGATTAGCGTAGCTTCATCTGGACTTAATGGGGCTGGGGGCTGACGGTTTCTTTTATTGGGGAAGCCTCCCGACAGTGCCACCCTGTGTTTTCAACAAAAATATGTGCAACTCAAAATTCAACTTTCTGTGTGAAATAATCCACATTGAGACTGAGCAAATATCCCAATTGCTGCTAATGTTAGCCACTGTCACTCACTTTCCATCTCTTGATCATCCATGTCATAGAGATCATAAAGTCTCTACCACAATATCCCTCCTGATATAGAGTAAATAATATCAAAAGTTGAAGGCTTCTCAGTCAAAACGCATAGGGCGTTCCAGCTTTCCTTTTTGGTCCCGGAATTGGAGAGTGTGCGAGTGAGCGGTTAACTTCCACCTATGACAACCCTTCCTTATCGGTGATCGTGACCCAAGGGACAACACACGGGCGGATTCCACGGGAGGTCACCTCCACAAGCTCTAACAGACGTACTGCTATATGGCAGATATGTCCTACAAGATCCGGTAAGAGTACCTAACCCTAGATGTCTATGACGTGTTCCCTGTGGTTGCCTTACATCTAAGTCTCCAGTCAACGTCCTTTGTTCGAGCACCTCCTCTGTTTGAGAAGACTCCTTTTATTTTTATTTTATACTTATGGACTCTGGTTCCAGAGCATATCACACTGCATTATAGACATTTTTGTATATTTCACATGTTTTTGTATTGTGTTGATTCACAATTACTTATAGGTTCTTTTATGTGACAGTATCTATGCCTGTACTAACTATGGATAGTATTCCTGCCTGCTGCCTGGACGATTGCTTTTGCTGTCGCTGACCACATCCCTGCCTGCTGCCTGGACCGATGCTCTCCTCTGTGGACCACTGCACTACTAAAACCACAGGTAATCTTTTGTTATTTGGTATGTACATGTTATGTGTTAGAAATATGAAGGGCCTTCAAAACTGTGATCGGTAGTCAAATCGGTAGGAAATTATATGTGTAATTTATGCTCCTAGAACAACTGGAGGTGCTATTTGGATGTTGGGCCTCTGTATGTGGTCAGACTGTGTAAAAGTGTCACACATGTGGTATCGTTAAACTCAGGAGGAGCAGCAGAATGTATTTTGGGGTGTCATTTTTGCTATGTACATGCTATGTGTTGAAAATATCTTATAAATGGACAACTTTGTGTAAAAAAAATGCATTTTCATTTTTTTCCCACGTATTCCGAAAACTTCTGGAAAAAAATGAACCGTTCAAAAGACTCATTATGCCTCATAGATTATACGTTGGGGTGTTTTCTTTCCAAAATGGGGTAATTTTGTGGGCGTTTCCATTGTCCTGGTGCTCCAGGGCCTTCAAAAATTAGATAGGTCGTCATGAAATTATATGTGTAATTTTGCTCCTAGAATGCCTGAAAGTGCTCCTTGGATGTTGGGCCTCTGTATGTGGCCAGGCTGTGTAAAAGTCTCACACATGTGGTATCACCATACTCAAGAGGAGTAGCAGAATGTATTTTTGGGTGTAGTTGCAGGTATGTGCATGCTGTGTTCAAGAAATAACCTGTCAATACGATAAGTTTGTGTACAAAAAAAAAAACATCTTCATTTTCCCAAGAATTGTGGGAAAAAATGACAGCTTCAAAAAACTCACCATGCCTATTAATAAATACCTTGGACTGTCTACTTTCCAAAAAGGGGTCATTTGGGGGGGTAATTGCACTTTCCTTGATTGTTAGTTTCTCAAGAAATGAGATAGGCCTTTAGTACATCAGGCGTGATCAGATGTGATCAATTTTCAGTGATTTGCACCCTAACTTGTAGACTCTAAAACTTTCACACAGACTAAATAATATGCACTAATTTGAGTTATTTTCATCAAAGATATGTAGCAGTATAAAATCTGGCCCAAATTTATGAAGCAAAATTACTTATTTTCAAAATGTTACAATAGAAACTAAAAAAAAGTGTTTTTTTATTCAAAATGTTTGATCTTTTTTCGCTTATATCGCAAAAAATAAAAAAACCCAGTGGTGATTAAATACCACCAAAATAAAGCTCTAATTGTGAGAAAAAAATGATAAAAATTTTGTTTGGATACAGTGTAGCATGACAGAGTAATTGTCATTCAAAGTGTGAGAGCACTGAAAGCTGAAAATTGGTCTGGGCGGGAAGGTGTTTAAGTGCCCTGTATTGAAGTGGTTAAAGTCAAAAGTATAAGGTCCACTTATCAGATTCCTCACCCCCTCTGATGGCCCATTGTAAAAATTTTAGGGGGGGAATGTTTTGGACAGGTAACCCTCTCCACTTCATTAAGAGCTGAATGCATAAATAATGTTTGTTACTTTGGCCAGCCCTTTCTTACTTACATTATTGGCAGCCCACTGGACAGGTAAGAAGTTTCATAATCCAAAAATATGAATACACACTGTACAAATTGAAGCACATTTTTACATTCTGCAATTACCTATCAAGATAATAGGAGAATAAAAGTTTAAACAGTACCATTTGAAAGTATTCAGGCAGGCCCTTGCACTACATGCTTTGGTGAATTCATCCATAGATATGAACACAAAAGAGGTAGGTATAGTGTGTATGGGTTTTGCAAAGTCAGCAGATAGAGTATTGGTAACGGTTGACTTAGCGGTTGGGGGGAGGGCGGGTTCCAAATGAGTTTTGGCCCCCCAAAAAAAGCCTCTTGCACTCTGCATGAATTTAAGGACAACAATAAAATTTTTACACATTTTAGGGGGTGTTTAGGGTAAGCACTACAATGGAGCTGACAAAATACTTTGTTAAGTGACTAGGCTAGGTGTGTATGGGCCCAAGATAGCATGCTGGGGAGGTTAGTGAAGGCAAATGTTGCATGAAGGACAAAAAAGGAGCACTAAAAGCTTACAGCATGCATGAAGACAGAGAGGACATTCACAGCATATTACAATCATGGTAATTATGGAATGATGAAATGAATACAATACATTAGCAAACATTAAATATATAGAATGTGATGTTGAAGGAGAAAACTTACCTTAATATAGTCCTTCTGCAGGACCTGTATGATGGCAGAACAGGTCTCTGGAATAATGATTCCCAAAGCCTGGGGGGAGATCCCAGTCGTAAAGTTGATATCCTGGAGACTTCTCCCCATCGCCAAGTACCGCAAGGTGGTGACGAGCCTCTGCTCGGGAGTGATGGCTTGCCACATGCAGGTGTCCTGCTTCATAATATAAGGGGACAGCAAAGCCAATAGACAGTGAAAAATGGGGTTCATCATCCGGAGATAATTCCTGAAATCCTCAGGATTATTCTCCTGGATCTCCCACAGCAAAGGCATGTGACAGAATTGGTAACGCTGGAGCAACCAATTCTTCATCCATGAACTCCTCCTCACCCTCTTCATGGACAGGACTTGGGTCAAAGCAAGAACTCCAACACCAAGCCCAACAATGGCACAAGCTCTCCGATGAGAATGTAACTGCAACATGGCTAGAAAACGGTCGGCTGGTCAGAACGAACTAACAGAGTGCACTAAAAATCAGAAAAGACCTGAGAAGAACGATCTGAAAATCAGAAACAAGCGGACAAGAACGCACTGAAAAACAGAAGCGAACTATAAATAGAACGCACTGAAAGACAGGAACGAACTGACAACATGCACTGAAGAACAGATACAAACCCACAAGCACAAACTGAAAAGCAGAAACAAACTGAAAAGCACGAGACTGAAGAGCGCAAATTGTCTCTCACCGAACTTCTACTAACACAAGATAAACACGAGATTAGCAGAAGGAGCCCAAAGGGTGGCGCACTGGCTATTGAACTTCCTTTTTATAGTCCCGTTGTATGTATTGTACGTCACCGCCTTCTCACATTTGGAATTTTGGGCCAACATTTTTGTGACCGTGTGTATGCAAGACACTCCGAACCATACCCCTTCCAATGCACCAGGTACTGTATGCGCCCACGGAACTTATGGGAGTCAACAATGGATTGTACCTCATACTCCTCATGGTTCTCAACCTGTATAGAGTGAGGACATGGCACCGAAGTGCTAAAGTGGTTGTAGACCAACGGTTTCAACAAGGAGACATGAAACACATTTGAGATGCGCAAACTAGGAGGAAGGTCCAACGTGTAAGCCACTGGGTTAATCCTGCGAAGGATACGGAAAGGCCCAATAAACTGAGGTGCGAACTTTAGTGAGGGAACACAAAGTCGGAGGTTACAAGATGACAGCCAGACCCTGTCCCCAACCTGGTAGGAAGGTGCAGGCAGGCGTACGCGGTCAGCATGGAGTCTGTACCTATCATTAGCATGACGCAAAGCCTCCTGGACTTGTGCCCAAGTGGAACGAGGACCACGGAGATGCTCCTCTAGCGCTGTTAATAATCTGCAGAACAAACTAGTCAGGCAACATGGAAGGTTGTAAACCATAATTCACCAAAAATGGAGACAATCAGGAAGCAGAATTCAAGGCACTGTTGTGAGCAAACTCTGCCCATGGTAATAGTTGTTGTGATGGTCAGAAATATAGCAACCTAGGAATTGCTCCAAGGACTGATTGGCTCGTTCTGAGGCCCCATTAGACTGCGGGTGATACGCAGAGGAGAAAGCAAGTTGATTTCCCAGCTGTGCACAAAAGGCTCGCCAGAACTGGAACACAAACTGACTACCCCTGTCCAAGACAATCACCATGGGTAGCCCATGTAAGCGAAAGATCTCCCGAGCAAAAATGGAAGCCAGTTTCTTAGAAGTGGGCAACTTCCTAAGTGGAATACAATGACACATCTTTGAGAACCGGTCAACCACCATAACAGTGTTGCCTTGGCAGTTGGGCAACTCCACAATGAAATCCATAGACAGGTGGGTCCAGGGCCTCTCTCCATTGGGTATGGGTTGTAGGAGGCCCACTGGAAGGTGTCGTGGAGTCTTACTCTGAGCACACACGGAACAGGCAGCTATGAAGGCAGTTACATCAGCACATAGACTAGGCCACCAGAATTGTTGGGAAATGACCCAAACGAGCTGATTCTTAACAGGGTGGCCAGCTGCCTTGGGAGAATGGTAAGTCTGGAGCACGGCAGTATGGAGACACCCTGGGCATTGACCTGAGCAGCAAGAATTTTGTCACCCAAAGGAGAAGTAAGACTGGTGTGAACCGTAGCCAGAATATGATTAGGAGGAATCACAGGAACCGGAACCGACTTCAACTTGGAAGTGGAGGAAAATTGTTGTGACAAGGCGTCAGCCCTTACATTCCTAGTACCTGGTAAGAATGAGACAATGTAATTGAAACTTGACAAGAAAAGAGCCCATCATGCCCTTCTGGGAGAGAGGCATTTAGCCTCAGACAAGAATGTGAGATTCTTATGGCCAGTAAGAATGAGAACCAGCACAGTGGTACCTTTGAGGAGATGTCTCCCTTCTTTCAGGGCTAAAATGATTACCAACAGCTCTCTGTCACCAATCTCATAATTGCACTCGGCAGGCGACAATTTCTTGGAAAAATAGCCACAAGGATGCAAAGCACTCTCAGACGTAGGACGTTGAGACAGAAGGGCACCAACACCAGTCTCAGAAGCATCAACCTCAAGGATAAAAGGTAACGTAGGATCTGCCAACACAGGAGCAGAAACAAAGGCAGCCTTGAGACTTTCAAAGGCCTTAATGGACTCCGGAGACCAACTCTGTGGGTTACCATTCTTTCTGGTCATAAAGGTCAGGGGCTTGACCAGAGACGAGAAGTTACGAATAAACTTCAGATAATAGTTGGCAAAACCCAGGAAATGCTGCAGAGGACGTAACCCCACGGGTCGAGGCCTCTGTAGGACTGCCGAAAGTTTATCTGGGTCCATCAAAAAACCAGCAGTGGAAATGACATAGCCCAGGAATTTAACCTGCTCCCGATGGAACTCACACTTCTCCAATATACAATACACATTGTTCTCTCTTAATTTCTGAAGCACACGACAGACATCTGTGTGGTGGCTCTCCAGGGACTTGGAAAATATGAGGATATCATCAAGATAAACCACCACACATAACTGCAACAAATCTCAGAGGACATCGTTAATAAATTCCTGGAAAACTGCTGGGGAATTACAAAGGCCAAAAGGCATTACGAGATATTCATAATGGCCTGTTCTGGTATTAAACACAGTTTTCCACTCGTCCCCCTCCTTAATTCTCATGAGATTGTAAGCCCCTCTCAGATCAAGCTTAGTGAAAACCGTTGCTACCTTGAGGCGGTCAAATAACTCTGTAATCAATGGGATCGGGTAGGCATTCTTAATCGTGAAAAGATTGAGACCCCTATAATCAATACAAGGTCTCAGTTCACTGTTCCTCTTCTTCACAAAGAAGAAACCAGCACTAGCAGGAGACAAGGATTTTCAGATGAAACCCTGAGAAAGTGCGTCTGCAACATACTCCTCCATGGCTTTATCCTCCAAGACTGACAAAGGGTAAACCCGGCCATGACAGGGAGTGGCACCAGATTGAAGGTCAATTACACAATCTAATGGCCGGTGTGGAGGCAAACTACTGACCTGACCTTTGTCAAAGACATCGCTAAAATCACGGTACTCCTCTGGCAGGGAGGAGAGTGAAGAGGTACACAGGACCTTGGCTACCTTCCGGAAGCATGTTTCACTGCATTGTGGTGACCAGGAGAGAACCTCCAGCCAATCAAAAGAGGGTTTGTGCCTCTGTAACCAAGAATAAACAATAACCAGCGGAAACTTAGGAGAGGAAATTACTTGGAATTGGATTATCTCATGGTGAAGAGCCCCTATGGCCATGGACAACGGAACTGTCTCATGAGTCACATGGGCAGGCTGTAGAGGTCTCCTGTCAAGAGCCTCAATGGCGAGTGGAGTGTCACGCAGCTGCAGTGGAATCAAGTGCTTTGATACAAAGGCAGCATCAATGAACAGGCCTGCAGCCCCAGAGTCGATTAGAGCCTGTATCTCGATAGACGACTTAGCCCAAGAAAGGGTGACTGAAACCAGAGGCTTATACTTCTGGATAACTGGGGTTGACACAACACCACCTAAGGTCTGTCCATGACATGACCTCAAGGTTAGGGTGTTCCCAGGATGGGTAGAACAAGACTTCAAAAAGTGACCTGCCTGGCCACAATAAAGGCACAATCTCTCCCTCCTCCTAAAGGCTCTCTCATCCGCAGAGAGACGCGTGAAGCCCAAGTGCATGGGTTCATCTTCACTGACCGACTCGGTGCCAGGAGGCATGGGAGGTGAGGGAGGCATGGGTGGGACTGCAAAGCTCGGAGGCAAACGTACAGAAGGCTTCCGCAAATGCTCCTTAAAAGAAAGTCTTTCTCTGAGTCTGGAGTCAATGAGGATGGCAAAGGAGATCAAGCTCTCCAGCTCAGTGGGTATATCTCGGGCTGCTATCTCATCCTTGATGGAATCTGAGAGACCATGAGAAAAAGAAGCTACGACGGCCTTATTGTTCCAAGCAACCTCTGCTGCCAGAGTACGGAACTCAATGGCGTAGTCGGCAACAGTTCTCATACTCTGTTTGATGGACATGAAGCACTTGGCAGCAGAAGCGGAGCATGCAGGAACGTCAAATACCCTTTTAAAGGAGGCCACAAACTCTAGGTAACTCAAGACAACAATTTTGCGTCTCCCATAGAGGGTTAGCCCAGACCAAGGCTCTCTTAAAAAGCAAAGATATCACGAACCCTACTTTGCTTCTGTCCGTGGGAAACACCTGGGGCAGCATCTCAAAGTATATCTCAGCTTGGTTGAGAAACCCTCTGCATTGAACTGGATCACCCCCAAATCATTGGGGAAGCGGAGCGGAACCAGACATACCTCTTATAGAGGTAATACTCAAGGCAGGTGCCTTTACAGAGACTGTAAGACTGCAGGGACGGCCTGCAACAGCTGTACCAGAGCAGCCACAGTGGGGGATTCCAGGTGAGCCGTGTGACTCAGGAGCGTTTGTAACGCCATTGCAAACTGATCCATGCAGTGATCTTGCTCATCCAATCTGGAAAAAATATTACCAACAAGTGGATTGACTGCATCTTCAGAATTCATGGTCTTCGCCTACTGTCAGAAACCAGGAACCAGACCGAGACAGAAGTTCAGTAAAATCATACTTGTTTATAAATAAAAATAAAAAGGTAAATAGAGTAAGCGTAGTCAAAGCATAACCAGATTCCAGTAACCGGATTGGGTAGTCAGCCAAGCCAGAGTTCAGTAACCAGATCGGGTAATCAGCCAAGCCAGAGTTCAGTAACCAGATTGGGTAATCAGCTAGGCCAGAAGTCAGGGATCCAAGTAGAGGAACAGCAAGCAGGATAAGGAGCCATAAGGGATGTCAGCAAAGCCAGTCTTTAAACAGGAATGCAGGGGATGGATTCTTGTGATGTGACCAAGGCGAAGGCAGGAATTAACTGAGCTGGAGATCTTTAAGTAAGCAGGACTGACGAGCAGATCCACAACAGATGGTTAACTGTGGAGAGAGATGAGAGCTGGCAATTAGCCGACAGCTGAGCAGGTGCAAGTAAAGTGTAGCGCTACTTCTAATAAATGTATGTACAGTTGTAATATCGCATACAGCATAAACATTGAAAACAAATGAATGCATATGTCACACACTTCGTACAGCACCAAGTGTGAAATACTTTAGCAGATATCTGTTAGATTTAAAACAAGTTGTAAAGAAAAAGATTGTAAAGTCCCATGCTGTGGATACAATAATTCCGTTCACCGTGTGAGTAGCTTGTAAGACCACGAACAAATATGGTGAATCCCCCACATGGAAGCAGTGCAGGGTTACCAGATAAGTTGGACTCATACAAACATATGTTTAATGAGTCGATAAGGCTTGTATTACCAGCCGGCAATAGAGTAGAGTAGTTCAGCCAACCAGTGATGTGGTCCGGATTGCATCAAAGACTTTACTAGGGACTCCCCAACTTATAACTTGGTCTCGGTGAAGATAGCTTTGGAAGTTGCAGTCAGGCTGCCCAAGCTGAGGTGTCCTCCCATACACCAATAGACAATGTAGTCATCAGGAAAAAGAAGCAGTTACTGAGAGTACCAGTCCCAGCACCATGACTTTTCGGGGATAAGCCTTGTTCACAGCACACCCGCAGCTTATCGCCGAAAAGTGTCTGCGGCTGACTGTACTCACTGTGAAGGCTTTACAATAAATAGGCTTGATGTTATGGATCTGCTGGCTGCTTCTTTTTCCTGATGACTACATTGTCAAGAACAGTTGTACATTTGTGCAAATCGTGGCAGATAAGCATGATATTCTCCTGCACAGCATGCATTTGGCCAGTGAGCAATGGTATAGACATGGAGCAGTGCTGCATAAGTCAGTAAAGATCCTGCAGAGTGGGCTTGGGGTTCCCTCCAGCTAGATCACTCCCACTTCTAAAGTCAAAAGCCACGGTGCTGTGACTGGTACTCTCAGTAACTGGGAGTACTGAAGAAGATACATCAAACTATACAGGCCTTTAAAGTGTTTGAAGCCAGAGGCTCTAAATTAGAAGCTGAATTAGGCAGTTGTAATGTAATGTGTCAGTATGATGTTTTCCTGCTGTGTGTGCCTCAACCAATTCTGGCAGACACAGAGAAAAGAAAACTAATAACAGTGTAGTGGTGACAGATAGGTGGTGCTGTGGTGTTTTTACATGTTTGGCGCTAATCCACAGAGCAGCGTGGTGTCTGGAAGGAGTGTTTGTGTATGTGAGGGAGTGAGAGAGCTGCAGACTGGATCAACCCCCCCCCCACTAAGACCGGGAGAAGTGAGGAGGGTGACCTGGGGGACTGAGAGCGGCCATCAGGGTGAAGGTGGACAGCGCCAGCACCACCCCCCATTGACGGGACCATGAGAGAGACCGAGGGGACAGTGAGGGACAGATCTGACCAGGAGGAGTGACAGGTAAGTGAGCCGCAAACCGGAGGGGGTAATTGACAGGCAGTCAGGGGAGTGGTGGGAGCAGTAACAGGCTGACTGATCAGGGGAGGCCATAGACACTGACTAGCCCTGCCAGTGTCAGACTGCAAGGGCATTTGAGCAGGAGCTGAATGGTCATAAACAATACAAAAAAAAATAACTGACTGACTGTATCTAGTGGTGACGTGTGTATTGTGCGGTACCTGAGTATTGTGGAGTACTTGAGTATTGTGGAGTACCTGAGTATTAGGCGTACCCAAGTACTGGGATTAGCTGAGTATTGGAAGTACCTGAGTATTGTGGAATAACTGAGTATTGTGAGTACTAGTGTATTGTGAAGTAACTGAGTACCTGTGCGTTGTAAGTACCTGGGTATTGTGAGTGGCCTGAGTATAGTGAATGACCTGAGTATTGTGAGTACCTGAGTATGGTGTGTATTGTGAATACATGAGTATTATGTGTGTATTCTGAGTGCCTGAGTATTGTGTGTGTATAGTGAGTACATGAGTATTGTGAGTACCTGAGTATTGTGAATACCTGAGTGTTTGGAGTACCTGAGTATTGTGAGTGTTGAGAGTACCTGTGTATTGTAAGTACCCGAGTGTGTGTAGCTGTGTATTGTGAGTACCTGTGTATTGTGAGCGCACGTGGACTGTGAGTACTCATGAGGTGCGAGTGCATTTGAACTGCGAGTACATGTAGGCTGCCAGTGCACATGGGCTGCGAGTGCAGGTGGATTGCGAGTGCACGTGGACTGTGAGTACATGTGGGCTGCGAGTGCAGGTGGGCTGTGAGTGCACATGGGCTACGAGTGCACGTGAAATGTGAGTGCACATGGGCTGTGTGTGCACGTGGACTGTGAGTACCTGTGTATTGTATTGTTGAGTACCTGTGTATTGTTGAGCATTAGTGTCAGGAAGCTAGTGGTTAGTTCATTTGGACAGGGTATAATCCTCAATCCTCATTAAATTAGTAGGTATGATGCCAGGCTGGTGTGGAGATGTGACTCTGTGTACATCTTGCGGCATGTAAGCGTTCCTTGATCATACGATCAAGGGCGAATACTGCTGTGCAACATGTAACCACATTGTTTTCATGGAAGCCAAGGTTCTGAACCTAGGGAAGCAACTGTCAACACTGAGAAGACCCTCAATACTAAAGGAGAGCTGGGAATGTACAGGTGTACGTGTAGGCCCCTGCAGGTGTCGGCAGGGGCCAGCACAGAGGTGGGTGGAGGCAAAGAGGTGCAGGCACTAGAAAAGCGTTGATGGGTGACAGCCAGGAAGGGTAGAGGGGAAAGTGCCAGGGAGCCGATCCTGGGCTGGAACATCCCAATAAGTATGTCCCATTGAGTGACATTGGTGAAACCAGTCAGGGACCAGCACTGCTGGAGCTGAGGCACTCCCCTAGCTGCCAGGAGAAGAACTCCTCCAGTGAGAGTGGGGGGGAGTGAAGGGAAAGGAAAGACAGATTCTGGTGGTAGGGGATTCAATCTTTAGAAGGACAGCGAGGCCAATCTGTGACAAAGATCTGAAGCCCGAACTGTATGCTGTCTACCGGGCGCTCAGGTTCGGCACATCATGGATCTAGTGGACAGATCACTGGGAGGGGCTGGGGAAGATCCGGCTGTCATGGTGCACGTTGGCACCATTGACAAAGTCAAAGGAAGAAGGAGTGTCATAAAGAACAATTTTATTGACTTAGGAGCTAAATTGAGGAAAAAGACCTCCAAGGTAGTATTCTCAGAAATACTACTGGTACCTCGAGCCACACCAGAAAGGCAGAGGGAGATTAGGGAAGTAAACAAGTGGCTGAGGAGCTGGTGTAGAAAGGAGGGGTTTGGGTTCCTGGAGAATTGGGCCGACTTCTCAGTAGGTCACCAGTCCTATAGAAGGGACAGGTGCAGATATGCTGGGAGTGAAGATGGTAAAAAAGTTAGAGGGGCTTTTAAACTAGGCGGTGGGGGGAGGGTTCAGAGGTAAAGATAGTAGGCGTGGAACATATTCCAGAGGAGGGTATTGGGGGCATTAGTGGTAGGTTGACTAAAGCACATAAACCCGAGGTAAGTATAATAACAAGTCCTATTTGCAACCTCAGAACACCCTATAAGAAGACAGTATGTGACCGGTCTAAACTACGTGGCATTTCACCAATGCCAGGAGCCTGGCAGGCAAGATGGGAGAACTAGAGATTCTGTTGTATGAGGAGGATTTAGATTTTGTGGGAATTTCAGAGACTTGGTTCAACAGCTCTCATGATTGGCTGGCAACCATTCAAGGGTTTATCGCAGGGATAGAGAGGGTAAAAGGGGGAGGGGTATGCCTGTATATCAAGAATAATGTACAAGTGAATGTGGAAGATGACATCACTAAGGTAGCAAGGGAGGAGGTGGAATCCTTATGGGTAGAGCTCCAAAGGGAGGAAACTAAGGAGAAAGTAATACTGGGAGTGTGCTATAGGCCCTCTAACCTGGGGGAGGAGGGGGAAACGGACCTCCTATCACAATTTGGATTAGCGGCAAGGATGGGAAGTGTCATCATAAAGTGATATTTTAATTATCCAGACATAGACTGGGCGGAAGGAATCGTGCATTCGTCTAAGGCTCCCCAGTTCCTAAATGTCTTGCAGGATGATTTCATGGGTCAGATGGTAGACACGCCAACTAGAAACAAAGTGTTACTAGACCTACTGATTACCAACAATACAGACCTGATCACGGATGTGGAAATATGGGGCAATTTAGGAAACAGCGATCACAGGTCAATTAGCTTCAGTATAAATCACACAAATAGGAAACATAAGGGGAATACAAAGACACTGAATTTCAAAAGAGCCAACTTCCCTAATCTACAAACCTTGCTAGAAGATATTAATTGGGATAAAATCTTAGGAACAAAGAACACAGAGGAGAGATGGGTTTGCTTTAAGAGCATATTAAATAAGGGCATTAGCCAGTGCATCCCATTGGGAAATACATTTAAAAGAGCGAACAAAAGTCCTGGGTGATTTAACTCCAATGTAAAAATGCATATAAAAGCAAAGGAGAAGGCCTTCAAAAAATACAAGGCTGAGGGATCATCATCAGCATTCAAACATTACAAATAATGCAACAAGAAATGTAAGGGTGCAATTAGGGTGGCTAAGATAGAACACAAAAGACTCATAGCGGAGGAGAACAAAAAAAAATCCCAAGAAACTATTTAAGTATTGTGGCAGAGCGTTGCCCTGCCATGGTCTAGAAGGGGGTTGTGACCCAGAATTCTCAACCGGACTGGTTGAGGGGCTCCAGGGAGCTTGTAACATGAAGAGGAAACTGGCCTTTCAGTTTCCTCAGTGTTTTGAAAAGTCCAATTTGGGACCTGGAGCCCGGGGATTTCTGAGAGATCCGGGTGGGATGAAATCCCTAGTCCTGGGTCCTGATTTTGAGAACAGCCAGCATACTAATTGGTCATGTGTGTGCTGGGCTTTTAGTAACAACCTGACCATGGTTCTGGGTTCCACCCCGGAAGATAGGAAGTCTAAATACCAGGAGTCAGGAGGGCTCCACGTGGGAGCCAGTGCAGCAAGAGGCTGCTAGCTGTGTGCACCAAGTTGGTCGGTAAAACAGTCTGTAGGAGACAGACAAGGGCCTAAAGTGTAAGGCCAAAGCAGCAGTGCTGCAAGTAACAGCCATCTAGGCTGAATGTTATTTTGTTGATGAGAAAAGGAATGCTGAAACCCCTGTGAGGGAAACCTATGTTTGTTTGCTGAACTTGCTTTTAATACAAATGGGCAAACAAAGCTCTTAAAAAGAAGAACCAGTGAGTGGCGGTGTCCTTAAAGCTCTACATTTGACGCTAGTCCTTTATGCGTGGTAGAGAATGCAGGCACAATCTGAGATCTCTATAATCAATTAAGTTAATCTGTTATATGAACTGTGTTTTGAATCATGATACTGCACAATCTGTGTATGCAGGTGAGGAGAACCTGCAAGAGAAAGGTAACTAGCTTTAAAGAGACAGTGCTCCAATTTATTGCTGAACTGTGCAAAGTTTTTCTGGGGTGACTATGAGTATGGGGCGGTCAAAGCTCCTAAAAAAAAGCAAGGATGGCTGAGATGATAGATAGAGCTCTGTGGCTGGAGGGGTTGTTATCGCCTGAACAAACCCCATACATGCCTGATCACAGTTTGCAAGGAGAAAGAGGGCTGGGGTTGTCCCTAGCAACACTGGTCAAATGAGTGCACAGGTGACTATGAGTATGGAGAGTCTACCAAAGTCTGCATCTGTGTCTGGGAAACCATCACTCAGTGCAAGGAATGAGCAGATGGGTGTGGTTGCCCATGGCAACAAAAGAGAAATCTGTGCTGCTGACTTCATGCAGCCTATGTTGCCTTTTGAACATACTGAAGACTTTTTGGGTAAGTTTGCGATAACTGCTTCCTACAGAGGACAGCCCAAAGGTCGCTGGGTTAAATTGGTGCAACCGTTTCTGACGGAGGAGTACCAAGAGGTGTACCGCTGGATGGGTCATAAGCGAGGTGATTACGACAATTTCCTAGGAGTGATTGAAGAGAGAGCACTGGAAAAAGTCAGTGGGGAGAACGTGGTCTCCCATAGCAACCAGAGAAAGTGTGTTTGCAGTAAGGAGGAGCCACAGCGGAGATGTGGCTCAAATTTTGAGTGAAGATATTGGTGCAAAAGTGTCTGTTGTTTCCCCTGGCAACGCTGGTGCAAGAAGGCCAGCTATCAATGTGCAAAGTCCCAAGCTTACTAGAGAATGCAATTGGGGAGGACCTGTTAAGAACCAAGTGCTCTGTTTGCGGTGCAGTGAGTGGGGGCATCCAGTCTCCAAGTGCCCTTTGTCCCAGGCTCCAGTGCAAAGTTACCTTGGAAAGCAAAGGTCTGCATCTGTGTTTGAGAAGCCTGCTTGGAGTGCCAGTAGTGAGCAACAGGCTTACCAGAAGATTGAAAGGAGTGCAGTTGCCCATAGCAAGGCCTATGATGTCAGGTAGGAGAACTGCAAGACAAAGATATAGCCTATAGAGGATTGTGGCAAGTTTAAAGTGACACCGCTTCATAGAAAGCGAAGTCTACATGTTTGGGAGAGCCAGCAAAGTGCAGCTGGGAAAGCACCGTTTTCCAACTAGAAAAATGTGCCAATGGAAATGAGGAGCTACAGGGAAGAGGTGGTTCACCATCCTCATAGAGATGCCAGTGAGATTCTGCATGTTGAGAGAGTGCCATCTCCCTTAGCAACAGGAGAAAGTCGCCAAGTACCATGCCAGGAATGTAGTCAACTGGGGCATGGGATCTTTTCTTGTCCCAGCTTGTGGAATATGGCTGCTGATATTGTTGCTGGGCTTAACTCTTCACCTGCAAGCCTGGATTCCTGTGGTAAAATGTTTGCAGTCACCCCTTGCAATAGAGAGGAAATTCCTGTTGTGCCTGCTGTAGTTTCATCCCCTGACTACCAGAGGGAGACAGCCAATAGAAGTGCAGTACAAGAAAGTCGACATACTCAAATGAACATGGCAAGACCTGTTACTCGGATGTGTAAGACTGTTGCTGTTGAAGTCATGGGAAAGACTGACTGTGGGATTGCTCACATTGAAGTGGAAGTGATCCCAGAGGGGAGATCCACTGTTGATGCATAAAAGGACTTGCCTCAATGCAGTGCCCTGTCCAGTGGGGAGACAAGTGTTAACATTGAATATGATGATGTGAAACTTACTGAGGAGTATGATCATACTGGTATTGAGTTGACTAATGCTAATAATGTAATGCTTAATGAGGTAGCGGTGATCGCTAAGCAGGATGGGCTATTCCCCTTAGCAACAGTATATAAGGCTGCAGAGGTGTCCCTAGAAACCTCAAGAGAGCTCTGTGTGTTGGAGCCAGAGGTTGCCCGGGACAACTGTGGTGCCACTCTGATGGATAAGAGAGTACTTGACCTTGGTGATAATGTGTCAAATGGTAAAACTAAAATGTCTGAAATTACCTGTGGTGATAATGGGTTACTGCAGTCTGTCACTGCTGACAGCAAAAGTCTTCATGAGTTTAATGAAGCGCCACCAGAGCAAGGTGATAAAGTTATGGTATTGCAGGCTGTTGTGTTTAAAAATGTTTTGTCACAGGATAATTTAAACAAAAGTGATATGTGCAATGTGCCTGCTGTGGAGCCACTCTGTCCTGTGTCTCCTTTGGCAGTTGGAGCGGTACTGCGTAGTACCTCTGATGGGAGCCCAGAGAAAATAGACTGGAACAGATGGGCAACAAGTCTGTTGACTTTATTGAAAGTAGTCTCAGTGTGTAAAAATGGAGCGGACACCATTTCTGCTGTGCTAAATAGAGGGACCTCAGAGCAGCTTCTGGACCAGGGCTAACTTGCTGCTGTTACAGAGGATATCCCCCCCCCTCCTGAACTGTACCAGGCCACATGCCCTCAATATTGGGAGGGTGCTTTGGGGTAGCCCAGCCAAAACACCTTGTCCCCATGTTGATGGGGACAAGGGCCTCATCCCCACAACCCTTGACCAGTGGTTGTGGGGGTCTGCGGGTGGGGGGCTTATCGGAATCTGGAATCTCCCTTTAACAAGGGGACCCCCAGAACCCAGCACTCCCCCCTGTGTGAAATGGTAAGGGGGTACAAAAGTACTCCTACCATTTCACAAAAAAAGTGTCAAAAATGACAAGAGACAGTTTTTGACAATTCCTTTATTTAAACGCTTTTACTTTCTTCTATCTTCTATCGTCTAACTTCTATCTTCCTTTGATTTCTTCCTCTATCTTCTTCTTCTTCTTCTTCTGGTTCTTCCTCTGGTGTTCTCGTCCGGCATCTTCCTCCACGGCGTCTTCTTCCCTTCGTCTTCTCGGGCCGCTCCGCATCCACCATGATGGGAGGCTCCCGCTGTGTGACGCTTCTCCTCTTCTGATGGTTCTTAAATAATGGCAAATTTTTTTTAGGTCACATTAAGTAGAAATGGCCTTTAAAGGTAAAACAGGCATGTTTAAAACCATAAATCAATACACAACTGTGGAACTTAAAAAGTTCAACTTTTATAAAGTGAAGGCAATATCAGACATGAGTATGTACAAACTGTGTTTGATATTGCGTTCAGCAGATGGGGTGATGTCCCCCCTGTAAAAGCCAAATTCAGAAGATGCACACAAATTGCCTAATGTCAACATGTGCTAGCTGCCATCATGGGGGATCAATGGCCGTGTTTTGTGGGTGCAACCCCTTCCTCTCAGCTACTTTATTATTGAGGAAGGGGTTGCACACGTACATTGATCTCCTGTGATGGCAGATAGCACATGTTGACACACTGTGTGCATCTTCTAAATTTGGCTTTTAACATACGTAAAAAAAAAATTGTCACAAGAGAAGAAATTTAGAGATTTCTGGGTGTTTTAGATTCTCTCTAAAACATTAATGATGTTCTTCATTTTGTTTTGAACATCATTGATGTTTTGCTTTAGGTTTTCTAAATCTCTATTACACCCCATTATCTCCCCGATGAGGATCTGGGCACTTTGGCTGGTGAAATGACATTCCTCTTCCACAACATCCCGAGCACCTACAAAAAAAACACACCATGTATTATAAATATGCAGGCATCCATCTCTTACCTGAGGCTGTGGTCGCAGACACTCACCTGTCGTGGTGACAATTTCTACAACGTCTCCCTCCTCCTCCTCTGGTTGGGTTTGGGGGATTTCCCCTTCTTCCTGAGGTGGGGGATCCCTGGTCTCCTCTGATTAGTGGTGTCCTCCGAGTCTTTTCTCCCCTATGTGAACAAAAATAGGTATACTTAGCACACAGATATTGGATGGCAGAAATAGGAATATAAAACATTGTTGGGAAGTGTTGTACAATTGTCTGTTTTGTCAGAGTTCCACGCTGAAGTAGTTTTTTTGTCCTTTGTAAAGCTTGAATACTTACCTGTTTTGTGCAAGCTTCACAGATGGAGACACCCCTATAGTATTCACTGGAGCACCTGTGTGGGCCCCCTAATAGAAAAAGAGTTCTTTTGTCCCACACTAGTGCTCCAGTGTCCAGATGTGTAAACAGCTGCTGAGTGTCCTCTCCTTACACAGAATCTAGTTAGCATTTCATTCTTGTTACAAACCCATCTAGACAACAAACTTATATTAATAGAAGTAGGCCAGAAAAACGGTATTGAACTGCATCTGGCCAAAACATCGTATATTAGTGGCCGAACGAACAATGTTTCCTACGAACGATTAATGTGCCCATGAACATGAAAGCTGCCATTTTAAAATGTACAAAAGTAAAGAAAAGCACATGGAGCAGCACGAACATCATAAAAAGAAAGAATAGGAACACAGGACAACTACTTACTTTTTTGCAGCACTCTCCTGATCCTTCTATACTGATCTTGCTCCCTTAAATTGAGGTCCGACCACCGTTTCCTCAGTTGATCCTTGGATCGCCGTACCCCAAAATTCCTGTGCAGACTCTTCACAACTTTAGCCATGATCTTAGCCTTTCTCACATTTGGGTTGGGGTAAGGTCCATACTTCCCATCATAGTCGGTCCTTTTCAATATGTCCACCATCTCCACCCTCTCTACAAAGGCCATCTTTGAAGCCTTAAATCTTCTTCTTTGGGATCCAGACATTTCTGGCTCCGGGCTTTCCTCCTCCTCCTCGTTGCTGCTATTATCATGCACCTGTCTCTCCACCATGTGCTCTCCCACTCTGCGCTGAAAGAGAAGGGGCGGGGAATAGACTAGAAAGAATGTCAGGGGCTGGCAGAGTTTCACGCATGTGCAGTGTATATAAAGCGTAACACGCGTGCGTCGTACGTACGATCTGTGAGCAGAGGAAGGAGTATCGGAAGCACCGATCGTGATAACAAAGGTACCATTTGAACTTGGGCCTATACTGCTTAAAGATTAAGGCTTATATTTGGACAAGATTAGGAGAGTTTAGCCTGACATTAGGGTTTGTCTTGTGTTGTGTCTTGCAGAGAAAATGGATCTAGTCAATGATCATGACTTTATGCTAATATTCAGTGATATTATCAGGGAGCAGCCCTGTCTGTGGCAGGTAAACCACCCCTATTATAACAATAAAACAAAGAGGAAGGCAGCGTTGGATCAATTGGTGCAATTTGTGAAGCCGGTGATCCCTACGGCAGACATCCCCTATTTGAAGGCCCTAATTGGTGGCCTGAGGAGCACTTATCTAAGGGAGCACAAGAAGGTCCAGGATTCCCAGAGATTAGCAGCTGCAGCAGATGACATTTATGTCCCCAGGCTGTGGTACTATGACAGACTGCATTTTCTGGCAGACCAGAGAGAACCCGGGCCAGCACTCTCCAGTCTTCCTTCCTCGCTTCCTTCCACTTCAGCTGAGGCTTCAGACGCCCAACCTTGGCCTTCTAGGCAGCAACATGTGGAGGAGCCCAACTTGAGCCAGGTATAGCATTCTTCTAAATATTTATGGTTGTCAAATTAATGATGTTAAATATATGTTACTTTTGATAACTAATTTCTGATTTCACAAAGTGTTTTACATATCAATAGACAGTAGTGGCCACAAATGATTGTGACAAGAATGAAAAATGCTGGGCTCAGAATGATAGTCATTTCTATTTATTAACATTCAATTTGCAACAGTCATGAGCTGAAAATTTTGTGTGATTGATGAACCAAAAACTAAAACGATATCCTTTTTCATACACAGGAAAGTCTCAGCCAGGAGGTGGTGGGGATAAGTGGCAACCAGGAGGTGGTGGGGGTAAGTGGCAGCCAGGAGGTGGCCAGGCCCAATAGCCTGCCCAATACCTAGGTCTCTCCCCTCCGCCTTCCACAAAAAAGTGACAGGAAGAGGAGTAACGTGAAGGAGGCAGCAATTGGCCTATTTATGAAGGCTACTGCAGCCCTCAGAACCCCCCACAGTGTTCAAGAGGACTTTACCTACATTACAGCATGCAAAATGCTGGAAATGGAGGAGGGCCAACACCTAATATGTGAGTATCTCATCTTCCAAGCCCTAAATAAGGGGTTGAGGGGTGCACTCACAAGCCAAAGCCACGTTTGTGAGTTCAACCATGGTCCTCCTCCTCCAGGTCCTCCTCCTCCTTCTCCTCCTCCACCTCCTGCCACACATCCAACACCAGAGCCACAGCCTGGAAGGAAGCATCTTACGAAGACCAGAGAGTGATGGTCCTGGGTTCAGTCTGGTCTGGCAAAAGACACAGGCTCTTGTATGACCACAGCCTGGGGACAGATATGTCACCTGCTGCTGTTCCTTATCTCTTGTAGTCCTGGACCGGATTGTGCTTACTATTATAAGGACTCCTCAGGCCACCAATTTTGAATGTAAAATTATTGATGTGTGCCCTGGGGTACAAAGGCTTCACAAATTTCACCTGTTTATCCAGCGTTGTCTTCCTCCTTTTTTTGTTATGACCCAGAATAAATGGCTATTTATTTTTCACAAATACTTGCCTGTGTGTTTTCCTTAAAAAAGGACAGTTTATTTGTGAGGAGGCAGGTACATTTCCAAAATACAATGTGAAATTAACAAAGGACACCAACACCAACCAATCTCCTTGAGATTCTAAAATACAATATAATAATGGTGTTGTGGTAACTTGACACACAAAACCCACAAAAAAAATGGTGGAGATCACCAAAAAAAAAAATAAATCTGACAAAAACAGGAGATCTTGATTAAAAAAACAAACACCAAATTATGAAAAATATAAAAACATAAAACCCAACAAAAATTTTGTTAGATCTCACGAATACAAATATTATATTCATGAAATCACGACAAATAATAAAGAAAGAAGTTTGTGAGAAGTCTGTGTGAATATAAGCAGCAAAACAACTTCATTCTTCTAGCATTATAAAGAAGAACAGAGTGCGCTGCATTAAACAATTTAAAACATTGCAGTGTGACGAAAGTGCTCTATACATTATGAACGCTAATTTTACCAGACCGAGCAGTTCCATATCGGAATTTATTCTGAGCATGCGTGGCACTTTGTGCGTCGGAATTGTCCACACACGGTCGGAATTTACACGAGCGGATTTTGTTGTCGGAAAATTTTATAACCTGCTCTCAAACTTTGTGTGTCGGAAATTCTGATGGAAAAAGTCTGATGGAGCCAACACACAGTCAGAATTTCCCACAACAAGTTACGATCGCACATATTCTGTCGGAAAGTCCGACCGTGTGTACAGGGCATAAGGCATCAATAAATGAGTCTTTCCACATCCCTAGGGACAAGAAGGACCCCAGGAAGGTCTTAGGTGTGGAATCATACTGCCTTTGTATGACAGATATGCTGAGAGAAATATTAGAATGTTGGAGTGTACAGCCGATGTATATCCTGCCATCCTCTCCTGCATTTGGAGAACTTGTACCATAGGGTATGCATAAATGGGGCTGGATGTTACAGGCTGTACGATGCAGAGATTGCCAAAGTTGGAAGCGTTTAATGTAATTATTGCTAATGTGGAAAGTTGTCTCACAGTGTGATGGATTGTTTCATACAGAGGTTGTGTATGCAGGTACTCTGGGGTACTGTTGGACAGGACAGAAGTCTGGGCGGAAGTGCCAGAGGGCACAAGTATATGTGATGTGGTTAGGGTCATCAACCCAAAGCTGAAAATGGATGATGATGATAATCAGGTATCAGGACAATTGCTGGAAGAGGATCATGTGGCAGTGGAGTTGAGGGTTAGTGACGTTGCCATGGTAGACAACAACTCCACTTTGTGCGATTCTCCTCCAGACACTACCTTGCAGAAAACTGGTGAGATGAGTTCGGAGAAATGTGGTGATATTTCGGACAATGAGGAAAAGTGCTACGTACTGGTAAATGTTTCTGTTACCATGGGTAACGACAAAAATAAGTGTAGACCTGATGGTCAAGGTGACATGGTTGCTGTTATTCTTAAAAAATACAGGAAGATGAGTAATGGTATGACAGACACAGAAAAGGGAATAGGTGCAGTAAAAATAGGCTCCATACAGGTTCAGGAGTGTAATTCTGGGAAAGTTGTTTGTGTAAATATTTTCCTTCGCGCTAGTGGATGTGACACAATAAAAGGTGATCAAATAAAATAAAAAGTGCTGTATTAAATAAACTGCTGTGCACAAATACTAATATTGCCGCAAAATGAGGGTGTTCACACAAAACACTATTGGAATAAATATTAAATGAAATTTCGCGCAATATTTGTGAAATAAAAATCAAACTCTAATGACTGCTGAATAGTGAATTCCTTTTCCAGGCATATGGTGGTTACTGCGATTTATTGGAAGGTGTGGAAAAAACAGCATAAACTATAATAATTATACCACCCTGTAACTAGCATGTACATAAGCCTGTAACATAATCTGGTGATAATATAACCATACAATCTTCTATAACTGACAAATGGTGATCCACATTTAAATAAAATTCATATGTCAATTGTAATCTTCTAAAGTTCCACTAACAATAAACCGTGCAGATAAAACAAACGTGGAATCTAAAATTGCATAGTATAAATGTGCAGTCTTAAAATAAATAATTAGTTCATGAAAATTTTTTTAAAAAAGTCCATTTTGTTAGTGTGATTCCGTGCAGATTTTATGGTGTCAAAGTGAATCAAGTATAAGTGAGTGAATTTTTAAAGAATATCTGTGAATAGTTCTTTTAAAGCAGTGGTTCTCAACTCCAGGCCTCAGGACCCACCAACAGGCCAGGTTTGCAAGATAACTGAAATACATCACAGGTGATATCACTTGCTGCTCAGTGATTGCAGTATTCTAGTCTGCATCTCCCCAAGGCAATACTTAAAATCTGGCCTGTTGGTGGGTCCCGAGGACTGGAGTTGAGAACCACTGTTTTAAAGGGTTCTTTTGTGATAGAAAATCTTTCTGCTGTGGGTGTCTCCCAGTGTGGTCTCACAGAACTCTCACCTTACATAGGTGATAATCAGGCATTCAGTAGTATGTCTTTGTGTAGAAGTGGTGTTCTGGCAGCTTCTTCTTTTCTGTGCTATATCTCCTCCAGCGTTCCTTTCCCTGCAACTCCGCTCTAGTAAACTCAGTGTTGGGGAGATAAAATAGGTGGGGGGGAGGAGAAAGGAGGCTCCACTAGTGTATTAACTTTTTAAAATCAAAGGGGTAGCATTTATTTAGTATTACTCTTACATTTAGTATGATTAAAACAGGCAAAGTAAACGAAAAAACGATCTGGCGTTCTCAGCGCCCTCTCACTTGTGCTTCAGATACTGTGTGTCGCTCCAGCCAATCCCTACGCGTTACGACACGGTCACGTGTCTTCATCTGGGGATGTGATTGGCTGTTCTGTGTATGCTTATATGTGCTGATACCGGAAATTGCGAAGCCGCCATTTTACTTGTGGTCAATGTAATTTAAGTTCGGCGGCCATTTTTCATTGGTTTTTAGGCAGGATCTTCCTCTAGGGTTTAAAGCCTTCATGTGCGCGGCCATATTTTTGGTGGTATTCCTTCATAATAGAGATTATTACTGCTGTTTGGTATTGCAAACGTGCTGGATTATGTAATTTATTAGGAGGAATCACCATTATTTTATTACCAAAGTGTTAACTACTGATATTTACTATAACAGGAAGGAGGAGCCATGCATATTAGTAAGATTACGTTCTCTAATCAATCCCTATAGCTACATTTAGAATGGTTTTCTTAGATAAATGAAGCAGGTGTGGGAGTGCCCTGGTTACTATACCAGTTTGTATTGATATATTAAAAAGAATAAAATCCAAAGAGATACATATTAATTAAACATTCATACGACCATTAGGCAATTATTATACATTTACAATTACATCTCCACTGTGCTTTATTTTGATCTATTTTTTAATTATCCTACGGTGGAAGCTGCTTTCGTGATGATGGACTACATTTGTATTAAAATTGTGGTTATAACGGTTATTTTAAAATTGTTTATATATTCCCACATAAAAAGTTGAGCTGTTAAACCATCAATGTTAAAAAATATTTTAAAATATATGTTGATCCTAAAAATTGAATCTAATGTTGGTTTAATAATTGTTTAAAAAGCAATTTAAATCGAACTCTACATTGAGTCCCCCTGGCACCAAGGTACGTAAGGAATGTATCCATTTGGATTCTTTGCGACTGATATCCCGGACCAGATGACTCCCTCTCCAAGACGGTTTATATTTTTCTATGCCCCAAAATTGGAGGTGTGATGGGTCTTTGTTATGTACTAATGTGAAATGTTTGGATACATTATGTTTCGGAAAACCTGATTTTATGTTTTGTACGTGCTCCTTAATGCGTGTTTTCAATGCTCTTTTTGTTCGGCCCACATACTGTAGATTACAGCTGCATTGTAACACATAGACAACTCCTTCTGTATGGCATCCTATAAAGTCTTTAATATTATACCTTTGTCCCGTACTGGTGGCTGTAAATTCTTGACGCTTCCCCTGGAATTTCTTTGCATGACGACACGCATAGCAATTGCGACAGGGGTAAAAACCTTTTCCAGAGAAGAATGGGTATTCTGGTTTTAAGGGAGGGTCAATTACTGATTTGACTATTAAATCTCTTATAGTAGGAGCTCTTTTATATATTATGTTAGGTTTCTCTGGTAATATTTCTTTGAGGTCCTTATCATTCTTCAAAATGTGCCAATGCTTTTGGATCACTTTTGCCACATCTTTATGCTGTGTATTAAAATCCAGTATTATGCTAGGTACTTCTTGTTGGAATCTTTTTTTAGGGCAGTCTTCAAGCATTTTCTTTCTTTCAATGAGATTCACGTGTTCTATTTGGTTTTGTATCCAGTGGCCATTATATCCTTTTACTTTGAACCTCTCTCCCATCATTTGTGCTTGGTTTCGATAGTCTTCTTCTTTGGTACAGTTTCTTCTAAGCCTTGTAAACTGACCTTTGGGAATATTATAGAGCCATGGTTTGTAGTGGCAGCTGTCTATTGAGAGATAGCTGTTGGCATCTACATTTTTAAAGTGTGTCTTAGTTATTATTTTCTGCCCCTCCAAGCTTATGTCTAGATCTAGGAAGTTTATTTCTTTATCATCAATTTTCCATACCAGATTTATATTTCTATCATTGTCGTTTAGTTTGTTTAAAAACATTTCCAAATTTTGCTTATCTCCATTCCACACAATCACGACATCATCAATAAATCTTTTATAAAGTGTCAGCTCTGGAGGAGTGTCTGTGTATACTGCCGTTTCCTCCCATTGTGCCATGAATGCGTTTGCGACCCCTGGTGCAAATTTTGCACCCATGGCTATTCCTACTTTTTGTTTGAAGTAGGATTGATCATGCCAAAAATAGTTACATTTAAGGCAAAAGTCTAAACATTTCATTATATACTTTCTTTGTTTGCAAACTAAAGTGCTGTATTTTCTCAATAGCCATTTGGTTGCAGAAATCGCATCGTGGTGTTGCACTATAGTATATAGTGATGTGACATCAGCGGTGGCCAGTAGGGTCCTCCCTTCTAATACTGGTACTGTATCTAAAAGCTGCAGTATATGCTTTGTATCTTTAAGATACGCTTGAGTTTGCTGGACCGCTGGTTGTATAAAATAGTCAATGTATTGTCCCATTCTTGCTGTTAGGGAATCAATACTGTTGACTATAGGTCTCCCTGGTGGATTTTCTTTGTTCTTGTGGATTTTGGGGACTGTGTAGATTATGGGTATTCTACATGCTTCTGGTACTAGATATTTCATTTCTTTCGCATTTAGTATGTTTTTCCTCATTCCTAGATCCACTATAGCTTCTAGTTGTTTTTTATATTTTTGAGTTGGATTCCCAAGTAGTTTAGTATACGTTGTTTCATCTTGCAACTGTCTATTCAATTCTGTGAGATATTGCTCCTTGGATTGTAGGACTATTGCACCTCCCTTATCTGCCGGCCTGATTATAATGTCTTTCCTCTCTGTGAGACGTTTTATGCCCTTTTTCATATGTATAGGGTCTGTTGTTTCTTTAACTTTTAGAGAGTCTATGTCTTGTAGGACTAGATTTTTAAAGACTTCTATATTCTGGTTGTTTGTCATTTGGGGGTTGAACGTTGAGGCATTACGTAGTGTGCTGTGTATTTCTGATTTTGTGGTTATGGTACTTGGGGTGTTTGGTCTCCATAAATTGTTCATCATGTATTTCTTGATATTGATTTTTCTAATGTATTTCTGTATCCCAATATACGCGTTGAACTTATTAAGATTATTTGTTGGTGCATGTTTGAGTCCCTTGTCAAGTACTGCCAATTCTTCCGTTGTTATTTCTTTTCCACTTATATTCACTACGTTCTCTCCTACTGGTCTCTTTTTCTTTTGGAGTCTCTTACCTGATCTTCGTCCTCTCCTCGTTCTGGTGTGTTTCTTCTTTGTTCTTCTTGGGGTCTTCTCCTGGGTGAGTGGTGAGTTTCTTGTGGTTGTCTCCGAGGGGTGTAATCTCTTCTGTCCCTCTCTAAAAAAGGCCTCTGTGTGTGGTAATTTTGTTGGTTTCCATAGTGATATGGATTTTCGTAATATTGTTCTTGATAATCTCTGATGGGGTCAAATCTGTTATACGTGGGAATTGGGGTCCGTCCATATCCGTCTCTATAATCATGGTATGGTGGTGTTCTATTTTCTCTTGGATTTCTTTCATTCTGTTGCCAATTTCTATTTCTAAACGGTTTCTTGAATGGTTTCTTCCCTCCTCTTTTGGGAGTATATTGTCCATATCCATAATTGTTTCTCTGATTATAGTTATTTCTTGGTGTACCTCCATATGTATCTCTTTCATCCTTTCTTCTAGGATTCGAGCCACTAGGGTTGGGTCCATCTCGATGTGGTCGTGGCGTTTCAATGCGTCTTTCCCTTTCTTCCCATCTTGGTGGGTTAAGTGCATGTGTTGCTGTTGGATCCTGTATCCTAATTTCTCTTTCCGGTGTGGAATAAGTAGATGTCGGAGGGGCCAGTTCTACTTTACTTTGCCATTTAAAAACTTGATCTGTTTTGTAATCTGTTGTGTCCCTTTGATATTTCTTCTTTTTCCGATTTTGCACTTCTAAATCTTCTACACAAAGACATACTACTGAATGCCTGATTATCACCTATGTAAGGTGAGAGTTCTGTGAGACCACACTGGGAGACACCCACAGCAGAAAGATTTTCTATCACAAAAGAACCCTTTAAAAGAACTATTCACAGATATTTTTTAAAAATTCACTCACTTATACTTGATTCACTTTGACACCATAAAATCTGCACGGAATCACACTAACAAAATGGACTTTTTAAAAAAAATTTTCATGAACTAATTATTTATTTTAAGACTGCACATTTATACTATGCAATTTTAGATTCCACATTTGTTTTATCTGCACGGTTTATTGTTAGTGGAACTTTAGAAGATTACAATTGACATATGAATTTTATTTAAATGTGGATCACCATTTGTCAGTTATAGAAGATTGTATGGTTATATTATCACCAGATTATGTTACAGGCTTATGTACATGCTAGTTACAGGGTGGTATAATTATTATAGTTTATGCTGTTTTTTCCACACCTTCCAATAAATCGCAGTAACCACCATATGCCTGGAAAAGGAATTCACTATTCAGCAGTCATTAGAGTTTGATTTTTATTTCACAAATATTGCGCGAAATTTCATTTAATATTTATTCCAATAGTGTTTTGTGTGAATACCCTCATTTTGCGGCAATATTAGTATTTGTGCACAGCAGTTTATTTAATACAGCACTTTTTATTTTATTTGATCACCTTTTATTGTGTCACATCCACTAGCGCGAAGGAAAATATTTACACAAACAATTTTTTGAGAGTGCACGCACAACACCTTTGCTGCTAAAATGGATGTCTTTACATACATAGAAACCAGAAAGGTCAATTTAGATGAAGTATTCAATCCACAAAGTAAAACATGGAACACAGATTTAGAAAGCATGACCAGGAAATTAGGCCACTACATGGAGAAAAAAATTAACCTGTGGTGGGACACTAATACATTTGAAAGGTACATTAGAGAAAATATAGTCCCCAGAAGATTAAGGTGGGAAGTACCACCAAATGATGGACTGACCGATAAAGAATCGATGGCAGAATGGTTTGCGTTCTTTAATAATAAAAGTATAGAGGGTCTAAAATTCCTACTAGAATGCAAACTCAAAAAAACAACACTAATAGAACAACAAATAGAAGAAATTAAGCAGAAAATGGAACCATTTAAAGAAACCACAGAATTCAAAAGATTGGCAACTCAGTTGAATAAAGATCTAATCACCAAAGATTTAGAAGTGCAAAATCGGAAAAAGAAGAAATATCAAAGGGACACAACAGATTACAAAACAGATCAAGTTTTTAAATGGCAAAGTAAAGTAGAACCGGCCCCTCCGACATCTACTTATTCCACACCGGAAAGAGAAATTAGGATACAGGATCCAACAGCAACACATGCACTTAACCCACCAAGATGGGAAGAAAGGGAAAGACGCATTGAAACGCCACGACCACATCGAGATGGACCCAACCCTAGTGGCTCGAATCCTAGAAGAAAGGATGAAAGAGATACATATGGAGGTACACCAAGAAATAACTATAATCAGAGAAACAATTATGGATATGGACAATATACTCCCAAAAGAGGAGGGAAGAAACCATTCAAGAAACCGTTTAGAAATAGAAATTGGCAACAGAATGAAAGAAATCCAAGAGAAAATAGAACACCACCATACCATGATTATAGAGACGGATATGGACGGACCCCAATTCCCACGTATAACAGATTTGACCCCATCAGAGATTATCAAGAACAATATTACGAAAATCCATATCACTATGGAAACCAACAAAATTACCACACACAGAGGCCTTTTTTAGAGAGGGACAGAAGAGATTACACCCCTCGGAGACAACCACAAGAAACTCACCACTCACCCAGGAGAAGACCCCAAGAAGAACAAAGAAGAAACACACCAGAACGAGGAGAGGACGAAGATCAGGGAAGAGACTCCAAAAGAAAAAGAGACCAGTAGGAGAGAACGTAGTGAATATAAGTGGAAAAGAAATAACAACGGAAGAATTGGCAGTACTTGACAAGGGACTCAAACATGCACCAACAAATAATCTTAATAAGTTCAACGCGTATATTGGGATACAGAAATACATTAGAAAAATCAATATCAAGAAATACATGATGAACAATTTATGGAGACCAAACACCCCAAGTACCATAACCACAAAATCAGAAATACACAGCACACTACGTAATGCCTCAACGTTCAACCCCCAAATGACAAACAACCAGAATATAGAAGTCTTTAAAAATCTAGTCCTACAAGACATAGACTCTCTAAAAGTTAAAAAAACAACAGACCCTATACATATGAAAAAGGGCATAAAACGTCTCACAGAGAGGAAAGACATTATAATCAGGCCGGCAGATAAGGGAGGTGCAATAGTCCTACAATCCAAGGAGCAATATCTCACAGAATTGAATAGACAGTTGCAAGATGAAACAACGTATACTAAACTACTTGGGAATCCAACTCAAAAATATAAAAAACAACTAGAAGCTATAGTGGATCTAGGAATGAGGAAAAACATACTAAATGCGAAAGAAATGAAATATCTAGTACCAGAAGCATGTAGAATACCCATAATCTACACAGTCCCCAAAATCCACAAGAACAAAGAAAATCCACCAGGGAGACCTATAGTCAACAGTATTGATTCCCTAACAGCAAGAATGGGACAATACATTGACTATTTTATACAACCAGCGGTCCAGCAAACTCAAGCGTATCTTAAAGATACAAAGCATATACTGCAGCTTTTAGATACAGTACCAGTATTAGAAGGGAGGACCCTACTGGCCACCGCTGATGTCACATCACTATATACTATAGTGCAACACCACGATGCGATTTCTGCAACCAAATGGCTATTGAGAAAATACAGCACTTTAGTTTGCAAACAAAGAAAGTATATAATGAAATGTTTAGACTTTTGCCTTAAATGTAACTATTTTTGGCATGATCAATCCTACTTCAAACAAAAAGTAGGAATAGCCATGGGTGCAAAATTTGCACCAGGGGTCGCAAACGCATTCATGGCACAATGGGAGGAAACGGCAGTATACACAGACACTCCTCCAGAGCTGACACTTTATAAAAGATTTATTGATGATGTCGTGATTGTGTGGAATGGAGATAAGCAAAATTTGGAAATGTTTTTAAACAAACTAAACGACAATGATAGAAATATAAATCTGGTATGGAAAATTGATGATAAAGAAATAAACTTCCTAGATCTAGACATAAGCTTGGAGGGGCAGAAAATAATAACTAAGACACACTTTAAAAATGTAGATGCCAACAGCTATCTCTCAATAGACAGCTGCCACTACAAACCATGGCTCTATAATATTCCCAAAGGTCAGTTTACAAGGCTTAGAAGAAACTGTACCAAAGAAGAAGACTATCGAAACCAAGCACAAATGATGGGAGAGAGGTTCAAAGTAAAAGGATATAATGGCCACTGGATACAAAACCAAATAGAACACGTGAATCTCATTGAAAGAAAGAAAATGCTTGAAGACTGCCCTAAAAAAAGATTCCAACAAGAAGTACCTAGCATAATACTGGATTTTAATACACAGCATAAAGATGTGGCAAAAGTGATCCAAAAGCATTGGCACATTTTGAAGAATGATAAGGACCTCAAAGAAATATTACCAGAGAAACCTAACATAATATATAAAAGAGCTCCTACTATAAGAGATTTAATAGTCAAATCAGTAATTGACCCTCCCTTAAAACCAGAATACACATTCTTCTCTGGAAAAGGTTTTTACCCCTGTCGCAATTGCTATGCGTGTCGTCATGCAAAGAAATTCCAGGGGAAGCGTCAAGAATTTACAGCCACCAGTACGGGACAAAGGTATAATATTAAAGACTTTATAGGATGCCATACAGAAGGAGTTGTCTATGTGTTACAATGCAGCTGTAATCTACAGTATGTGGGCCGAACAAAAAGAGCATTGAAAACACGCATTAAGGAGCACGTACAAAACATAAAATCAGGTTTTCCGAAACATAATGTATCCAAACTTTTCACATTAGTACATAACAAAGACCCATCACACCTCCAATTTTGGGGCATAGAAAAATATAAACCGTCTTGGAGAGGGAGTCATCTGGTCCGGGATATTAGTCGCAAAGAATCCAAATGGATACATTCCTTACGTACCTTGGTGCCAGGGGGACTCAATGTAGAGTTCGATTTAAATTGCTTTTTAAACAATTATTAAACCAACATTAGATTCAATTTTTAGGATCAACATATATTTTAAAATATTTTTTAACATTGATGGTTTAACAGCTCAACTTTTTATGTGGGAATATATAAACAATTTTAAAATAACCGTTATAACCACAATTTTAATACAAATGTAGTCCATCATCACGAAAGCAGCTTCCACCGTAGGATAATTAAAAAATAGATCAAAATAAAGCACAGTGGAGATGTAATTGTAAATGTATAATAATTGCCTAATGGTCGTATGAATGTTTAATTAATATGTATCTCTTTGGATTTTATTCTTTTTAATATATCAATACAAACTGGTATAGTAACCAGGGCACTCCCACACCTGCTTCATTTATCTAAGAAAACCATTCTAAATGTAGCTATAGGGATTGATTAGAGAACGTAATCTTACTAATATGCATGGCTCCTCCTTCCTGTTATAGTAAATATCAGTAGTTAACACTTTGGTAATAAAATAATGGTGATTCCTCCTAATAAATTACATAATCCAGCACGTTTGCAATACCAAACAGCAGTAATAATCTCTATTATGAAGGAATACCACCAAAAATATGGCCGCGCACATGAAGGCTTTAAACCCTAGAGGAAGATCCTGCCTAAAAACCAACGAAAAATGGCCGCCGAACTTAAATTACATTGACCACAAGTAAAATGGCGGCTTCGCAATTTCCGGTATCAGCACATATAAGCATACACAGAACAGCCAATCACATCCCCAGATGAAGACACGTGACCGTGTCGTAACGCGTAGGGATTGGCTGGAGCGACACACAGTATCTGAAGCACAAGTGAGAGGGCGCTGAGAATGCCAGATCGTTTTTTCGTTTACTTTGCCTGTTTTAATCATACTAAATGTAAGAGTAATACTAAATAAATGCTACCCCTTTGATTTTAAAAAGTTAATACACTAGTGGAGCCTCCTTTCTCCTCCCCCCCACCTATTTTATCTCCCCAACACTGAGTTTACTAGAGCGGAGTTGCAGGGAAAGGAACGCTGGAGGAGATATAGCACAGAAAATAAGAAGCTGCCAGAACACCACTTCTACACAAAGACATACTACTGAATGCCTGATTATCACCTATGTAAGGTGAGAGTTCTGTGAGACCACACTGGGAGACACCCACAGCAGAAAGATTTTCTATCACAAAAGAACCCTTTAAAAGAACTATTCACAGATATTCTTTAAAAATTCACTCACTTATACTTGATTCACTTTGACACCATAAAATCTGCACGGAATCACACTAACAAAATGGACTTTTTTAAAAAAATTTTCATGAACTAATTATTTATTTTAAGACTGCACATTTATACTATGCAATTTTAGATTCCACGTTTGTTTTATCTGCACGGTTTATTGTTAGTGGAACTTTAGAAGATTACAATTGACATATGAATTTTATTTAAATGTGGATCACCATTTGTCAGTTATAGAAGATTGTATGGTTATATTATCACCAGATTATGTTACAGGCTTATGTACATGCTAGTTACAGGGTGGTATAATTATTATAGTTTATGCTGTTTTTTCCACACCTTCCAATAAATCGCAGTAACCACCATATGCCTGGAAAAGGAATTCACTATTCAGCAGTCATTAGAGTTTGATTTTTATTTCACAAATATTGCGCGAAATTTCATTTAATATTAATTCTGGGAAAGATTTCCAGAGGTCCAGGAACCTCCCAAGTTGCAAGAGTAAAAGTTCTGAGGACACTGGCCCAAAGCTTAACAAGACGTCATTAAAAGAGTTTAATTCCCAAATAAAAGTGCCCACACTTATGGCTAAAAAGGTGTTTAAAAATGTGACCATTTTAGAAGTAAAGAGAAAAACGTTGGGAAAAATGTCAAAGACCTTAGTGAGTCCCCTAGTGTTAAAATGTTTGAAGGCGTGGCCCCAAAGAAAATGAGCAGATGGCGTTTTTGGAAGTGCACCCGTAAAAAAACAGGGGTATCTTTTTAGTACCCAAGTCAGTGCAGCTGGGGAACATGGTGAAAGTCACCTGATAAGACTGGGTGTTGTCCTTGTGGGTGATAGCTGGCACAGATGTGCCAATTTGAAGAGGCTTGGCTGGTGTGTTATGCCCACTTCGGGGTCGAAACAGGGGGGAGGATATGTGGCAGAGCGTTGCCCAGTTATGGTCTAGAAAGAGGTTGTGACCCAGAATTCTCAATCGGATGGGTTGAGGGGCTCCAGGGAGCTGGTAACATGAAGAGGGAACTGGCCTTTCAGTTTTCTCAGTGTTTTGAAAAGTCCACTTTGGGACCTGTAGCCCGAAAATTTCTGAGAGATCCGGGTGGGATGAAATCCCTAGTCCTAGGTCCTGATTTTGAGAACAGCCAGCATACTAATTAGTCAGGTGTGTGCTGGGCTTTTAGTAACAACCTGACCATGGTTCTGGGCTCCACCCTGGCAGATAGGAAGTCTGAGTACCAGGAGTCAGGAGGGCTCCACGTGGGAGCCAGTGCAGCAAGAGGCTGCTAGCTGTGTGCACCAAGTTGGTCGGTGAAACAGTCTGTAGGAGAAAGACAAGGGCCTGGAGTGTAAGGCCAAAGCAGCAGTGCTACAAGTGAGAGCCATCTAGGCTGAATGTGTTTTGTTGATGGGAAAAGGGATGCTAAAACCCCTGCGAGGGAAACCTATGTTTGTTTGCTGAACTTGCTTTTAATAAAAATGGGCAAACAAAGCCCTTAAAAATAAGAACCAGCGAGTGGCGATGTCCTTAAAGCTCTACATTTGACACTAGTCCTTTACAGTATATAAACAGTAAAAGAGGGAGGACAGACCATATTGGCCCCAAAAAGAATGAGGAAGGGAATCTGGTTACACAGGGTAGTGAGATGGCAAAGGTATTGAATGTATTCTTCTCCTCAGTCTTCACAAGTGAATTAGGGGGCTTCAGTGACCAAAACTGCAGTGTTTTTCCTCAAGAAAAAAAACAGGAAGCACCCTCATGGCTAACAGAGGACAGAATTTGGAGTAGACTTGAAAAAACTTAACATTATTAAGTCACCGGGACCAGATTACTTGCACCCGAGGGTCCTTAGGGAACTCAGTCAAGTAATTGCCAGACCATTGTTCCTAATTTTTACTGATAGTCTAATGACTGGAATGGTACCAGCTGATTGGAGAAAAGCCAATGTAGCACCAATATTTAAAAAAGGGCCAAAATACATCCCTGGGAATAACAGACCAGTTAGCCTAACATCAATAGTATGAAAGCTCTTGGAGGGGATGATAAGGGACTATATACAAGATTTTAGTAATGAAAATAATATCATTAGCAGTAATCAGCATGGATTCATGAAGAATCATTCTTGTCAAACCAATCTATTAACCTTCTATGAGGAGGTGAGCTGCTATCTAGATAAAGGAAGGCTCATAGACGTAGTGGATCTGGATTTTGCAAAAGCATTTGACACAGTTCCCCATAAACATTTACTGTACAAAGTAAGGTCCATTGGCAATACATGGATTGAAAAATGGCTACAAGGGTGAGTTCAGAGGGTGGTGATAAATGGGGAGTACTCGGAATGGTTAGGGGTGAAAAGTGGGGTCCCCCAGGGTTCTGTCCAGGAATCAATCCTATTTAATTTGTTCATAAACGACCTGGAGGATGGGATAAGCAGTTCAATAACTTATCTGCAGGATGTGGAAACCTTGCAAGTAGATCTGAACAATTTAATGGGGTGGACAACTACATGACAAATGATGTTTAATGTGGAAAAATTTAAAATATTGCATTTGGGTGGCAAAAATATGAATGCAATCTACTCACTGGGGGGGACCTCTGGGGGAATCAAGGATGGAAAAGGACCTGGGGGTCCTAGTAGATGACAAATCAAACAGAATATTGGCATGCATTAAAAAGGGGATTAACTCAAGAAATAAAGTGATAATTCTCCCACTCTACAAGACTCTGGTCCGGCCTCACCTGGAGTATGCTGTCCAGTTCTGGGAACCAGTCCTCAGGAAGGATGTGCTGGAAATGGAGTGAGTACAGAGAAGGGCAACAAAACTAATAAAGGGACTAATAAATAGTTAGAAAACAGGAGACCCGAGACACAGAAGGGACCGAGCAAAGCCAGATGCCAAAGCCGGCCACCAAAATGAGATGTCAAGGACAGGTGGGGAGTGCAGCCCAGAGAAAGCAGGGGCAAGCAGAAGGCAGCACAACCAGAAAGAGGATAAGTGACTGAACTCCGGTAAGTGGATCCAACCACCACCACTTCTGACAACCGGATGCCAAGACTGAAAGCCTGGGAAGGAGGATGAGGGTAGGATAAGCCGGCTGGAGCTCCACAATTACATGTTCACACCCTCACATGCATCACTGCTCCACCCACATGTGTCACACCCTGACGTCATCATGTACAATGCAGGGCCAGAGAGTGCTGAGGGCTCTCCTCAATGTTGAGGAAAGCTCCTCCTGCCAGGGCTGTAAGGGATAAGGTAAGTAAAAAATACTTTTTAATATTGCCATAGAACAGGTATGTGCAATTAGCGGACCTCCAGCTGTTGCAACACTACAAGTCCCATCATGCTCTGCCTCTGGGTGTCATGCTTGTGGCTGTCAGAGTCTTGCTATGCATCATGGGACTTGTAGTTCTGCACTAGCTGGAGGTCCGCTAATTGCATATTCCTGCCGTAGACAATAAGAATTTAATCCTTGCAGCACAAAGGGAGCCCCACTGCAGATTATTTTTTAAATTTTCTTTGGAATTAGACCTTACAAGCCTAAAACGACTGTTATGGCAGGTTAACCAGGCAATATTTTAATAAAAAATGCAGATTTAAAAAAGATATATGTTTTTTAACCCTTTCATGACTAAGCCTATTTTTGAAATTTGGTGTTTACAAGTTAAAATCCGTATTTTTTGCTAGAAAATTACTTAGAACCCCCAAACATTATATATATCTAGAGAATAAAATTTAGATTGTTGCAATATTTTATATCACACAAAAAAAGGAAGATTAAGGTCTGGTGTGACCTCTCTGACACCTCCATCCCTAATAGTGCACAAAAAAACAACAAGAAAAATAGCCCTGGGACTTTAGATGAGGTGAGAGAGGTTTAGCCAATGTCCACAGCGAACACTGAGACAAAATCAATTTATTCATTTCAAAATGTTATGTAACGGAGCGGTAACAACAATGATTGTGAGTTACCAGGCATAATAGCCAATGTACACAACACAGATGAACATAAATATACAAAGATTTATTACAAATGTTATACATCAATGAGCAACAATAAAACTTGAAAGTTGCTGGGTCAGTAAATGCACATACAAAATAAGATGATAAAATGTACATACATGTGGACAGGGAAGTATGAACATAATGTAGACATCAATAATACCCAGCATGTACCGGCATAAAACAAGCATCAATAAAGCCCTATGCATTTCGCGAGACCCTGCTCGCTTCTTCAGGGGCGGATGCATGAATGTTGTATCTGTAATGTAAGTAATAAGATCAATAAATGTATGTGGTTGGTAAATGGGGGCAGATGGAATGATTGGCAAGAGAGGCCTGATGCAGAGACCTCATACTTACCGAAGTCTGAGATAAATCGCCAAATGCTGATATCCACCGTCACCGCCCGCACATGACGCTGGGGGCGTAGCCTTCGGGGTCTTGTGGGTATATCTGGACGTTCAGCACGGCTGGGATTCTGATTCACTACTTGCCAATTGGATAGAGCGGTCACATCTCTAAGAACAAACTGACAACCATTGGATGTTTTTCACTCCATTGAGATACAACCTTTTTACTTTCCTGACATCTATTGGGTCTGTTACATTGTCTTTATACACATGTAATACTATATTATTCTACATTGCCCCGTAGTCTCTCTGTCCATACCAGTTTTATAACCATGCATTCATGCATTTACTATATTCCATATCTCAGTTAGTTTGTTCATACCAAGATACTCTTATAAGCTTAATTCACTTACTCACATCTCTATGTATATATAGATTAAAGCTTAGAACCCTATACAATAAGCTCATTTTGTATTTATGATGCCCTCTGATATATGTGCATCCTTGCAGACATTTTCCAGACACAATTTTAAGGGGCTAAGTGGAGACCGCAGTGAGAAATACCCCTATCCAGACCGTGCTGATCCTCCGGATGTTCCCCTATTGTGGCCTTTGTTTTGTTCCGCCTCCTCAGCTCCCGAGCTGGATGCATCACACTGCTGCCATCTTGATATCCAGCGTTTGGCGATTTATCTCAGACTTCGGTAAGTATGAGGTCTCTGCATCAGGCCTCTCTTGCTAATCATTCCATCTGCCCCCATTTACCAACCACATACATTTATTGATCTTATTACTTACATTGCAGATACAACATTCATGCATCCGCCCCTGAAGAAGCGAGCAGGGTCTCGCGAAATGCATAGGGCTTTATTGATGCTTGTTTTATGCCGGTACATGCCGGGTATTATTGATGTCTGCATTATGTTCACACTTCCCTGTCCACATGTATGTACATTTTATCATCCTATTTTGTATGTGTATTTACTGACCCAGCAACTTTCAAGCTTTATTGTTGCTCATTGATGTAAAACATTTGTAATAAATCTTTGTATATTTATGTTCATCTGTGTTGTGTACATTGGCTATTATGCCTGGTAACTCACAATCATTGTTGTTACCGCTCCGTTACATAACATTTTGAAAGGAATACATTGATTTTGTCTCAGTGTTCGCTGTGGACATTGGCTAAACCTCTCTCACCTCATCTAAAGTCCCAGGGATATTTTTCTTGTTTTTTTATTTTATATCACACGGTATTTGTGCAGTGTTTTAAATGCAAATTTTTGGGAAAAGGGACACTTTCATGAATTAAAAAAAAAAAACAAACAGTAAAGTTACCCCAATTTTTTTGTACAATGTGAAAGATGATGTTACGCCGAGTAAACAGATACCAAACATGTCATGCTTTATAATTGCACGCACTCGTGGAATAGCGACAAACTACGGTACCTAAGAATTTCCATAGGCGACGCTTTAAATTTTTTTTACGGTTATCAGGTTAGAGTTACAGAGGAAGTCTAGTGCTAGAATTATTGCTCTCGCTCTGACGATCGCGGCGATACCTCACATGTGTGATTTGAACACCGTTTACATATGCGGGAGGGACTTCCGTATGCGTTTTCTTTGCTGCGCGAGCTCGCAGGGATGGGGGCGCTTTAAAACATTTTTTTTCTTATTTTATTTATTTATTAAATTATCCTTTGTGACAGTAATAGGTGGTGACAGGTACTGACAGGTGGTGACAGGTACTGACAGGTATTATTTATTTTTATTTATTAAATTATCCTTTGTGACAGTAATAGGTGGTGACAGCTACTCTTTATGGAGGGATCGGGGGTCTTTTAGACCCCTGATCCCTCCTTTGCACTTCAAAGTATTCAGATTGCTGAAAATGGCGATTCTGAATACTGTGTATTTTTTTAAAACTGGCCCTATTGGCAGCCGAGTAAACGGGAAGTTACGTCATGACGTCGCTTCCGTGTTTATGATTAGGAGGCTGGAATGAAGCCCCTCATGGCTTCGTTCCAGCCAGCCCCCCGCCCCTGGAGGCAGCCGATTGGTCACCGGGCCTCCCGATAAGAGCTGCGGGAGACGGCGGAAGGGGGGACATCCCCTCCTGCTCCTTCGGTATAACAGCCGAGTGACTTTTAGCCGCATCGGTTGTTATACCAGGAAAGCCGATCGCTGGCTCTAAAAAACAGTACCGGGATGATGCCTGCAGCTGCGGGCATCATCCCGGTATAACCCCGGAAAGCCGAGTACGCACATCTGCGTACGCTCGGCGGGAAGGGGTTAAAATTACATTACCTTATTAAAACCTAGGTGAGATTTAGATGCTGAATAATATTGTTAAAAGAGAGATAAAGGGATCAATAGCAGCTCCCGCAAATCACGGGTCAAAAACCATCTCACCATCTCACCAAATGGGTGGGATACCTTTATTTAGCAATTCTGTTAAATGTTTTTTTTGTTTCTTGTTCCATTAGTTCTTTTAATTCTTCTCTTATAATTATTACTTTTTTATATGTTGCTGTATTTAGACCTTGTTCTTTTTTATGTTCTTGTTCAGCTTTATGAAGTTCATCAATTTTTATTTCTGAGACCCAGTCTAGGGCTCTGTGGTCTATCAAAATGTAATCTAACCTTGAGTGTGTCCCATGCAAAGGGGAGCAGAACGTATAATCTCGCACTTTGGGATGAAAAATCCTCCAAGTTTCCATCAATTGGTGCCTATACAGTTTGTGTTTAATCCTTTTAAGTTGTACGTTATTCGTACCCTGCGCACGGGACGTACTGTCTCTCCCATTAAGATTACATGTCCCTTCTTAAAATCCATCAATTTCTCCAGTGTGTTGTTAAGGAATTTTATCGGGTTCTTATTAGGAGCATAGATATTTACCAAAGTGCATTCCAGATCACTTATTCTACCTCTTAGAAAGAGAAATCTCCCTTCTAGGTCAGTCATCCTTTCTTCCACTTTAAACTGGATCCCTTTTGCAAACCCTAGAGCCACTCCCCTTGCTCTCTTTGTACATGTATCCCCATAGTACCAGGTCGGATAATTTCTGGAGAATAATTTCACATTTGATTTGTGCGATAAGTGAGTCTCTTGGAGAAATACTACCTCTGCCCCGTACCTCTTTAATTCTTGTAATATTTTATGTCTCTTAGTGGGTGTGTTAAGTCCCTTGACGTTATACGTCATAAAATTTACTGTTGTCATCTTTTTTTTTTGGTCTCCTATGCCATACTGCCTTCTTCCTGTTATGGGGTTTTTCCGTTCTTTTTTGTATCTTACATGAGGTGATCCCCCTCCCCCCAACCTCCACCTCTCCCACCCCCCCTTCCTCCACCTACTCCCTTCCCCCACCCCCCTCCCTCCTTGGCCCCAAATAGGCCCTTAGACCATCGAAAGCCATGAATACCGTGATCTTCTCAGATCTTAATCTTCGGAGCAGAGCCCCGAATGTGCCGACCCCATTCCCCCCACACCCCACACCCCCCACCACCACTCATATTATAGGCTGTAGAATAGGACCATGCCCCATTCCTATTACACATCCTACTCCTCCTCAATCCAACCCGGCAGGTCTGGCGCTGGTAAATCTAACTTTTTGCAAAACTCTGCCAGCTCTTCAGGGAATCTTAATCTGGCGGTTATTCCCTCTTTAAACCCCAATAAACAAGCAGGAAACCCCCAGTTATACCTAATGTTCTGTGCTTGCATCGTCTCTAACATGGGATTTCAAGAGGCGCCTTCTGGCCAATGTTTCTGGGGCCAGATCCACAAAAATTTGGATCTCTGAACCCCTATATTGCAACGGTGCTTTCCCTCTCAACTTCGTCTATATTGTGGCTTTATCTTCATAAAACCGGAATCTTACAATTATGTCCCGTGGTCTACCTGCCTCAGGAGTCACTGATTTTCTTTCTATCCTAGGGAACTCTGCTGCTCCACTGTCCAACAAAGGACCGAATAGTTCTTGCATAATTTTCCTCAAGTCTTCGCCCCTTTCTTCCTGAACCCTGCGAGTCCTCAAGTTTTGCCTCCTATTTCTATTTTCTTGATCTTCTAATCTGTAGAGGATTTTCCTTTGATTTTGTTGGGCAATTTTGACTTGTCCTTTTAGGTCAGAGACTTCCTGGACTTGTTTTTCTGTTCTCTTTTCCGTCTTCTCTACTCTTGCAAGTAAATTTCCCAGATCTGTCCTAAGTGAGTTTATGTCCGTTCTTATTGCGTTTTCTAGTCTGAGAAACATCTCCGTCATCTCATCTTTTGTGGGAATGTGTGCTTCTGACCTTGGCTCTTCAGCCCTACTTGTTTCTGATTCGCTCTCTGCTGTTAGGTCATCTCTGGATTGGTCCACTATGTCCCCTATTTTTTTTTTCTGTTCCCTTTTTCTTTTCCACATTACTTGGTCCTTGTGTCCCTGGGTCTTGCTCCTTGGGCCATATATTGTTTGATCGTACTAACCGATTCTTTCTCTTTTGGGGTTTTAGGGCCACCTCCCCTAGAAGATTTGGTTGCAGCCTTGCTCATATTGCCTCCCTTATCTCCCCTTCCTGTCCTTTTTCCCAGCTTTAAGAAAAAAAATTATATTAGTTGAAACGGGGTGGGGGGGGTTATGCTCAGGTCACTCATACAGAATAGGTTGAGTTGTATTTTTAGAAACAGCTCCGGCAGACCTCTGTCAATGCTGCCCGTGTGTTCAATTTAGCTTCAGCAAGTGGATATGTGTCGGCAGATAGAGTCCCAACTATAACGTATGTCCTGTCCTTACAGGCTCCAGAAGGGGTCCTTATTGATAGTATCACTGTATACCACTATATAATTGTCCTCAAGTAAATCTGAATCCGTGTCCCACTATTTATTCTATTTGCCTGTCGACTTAGATCTTCTTTGAGCAGCCCATTACTTTTACTCCGAACCAGCCTCTAGACCTGCTTTTGCAGGGCAGATTTACCTCTGAATCCCCCATTAAGGGTCCAAATGCCCCCTGGCCTTCCACGCCACCTCTGTATACCTCAGCAGGCTGGTTATTCAGTCCGTGGAGTTTACAACCGTTAGTGGCTAGTCCATACATTCACTGGTTCATTCTCATACAGGATACCTCCGTATTCTGCCCTTCAATGTTGTTTACAACTGTTGGTCCGTGCCTCCTTGTTTGCAGCCTTATGTTTCCTTGCTTACCGTAGTGATCCTGTGCTTCGATACCAGCCTTTCCTGCCGGTCCTTTCACGTCCAAGCCTGGAGGATCTGATGAGTCATGACTGGTGCCTTTGGTATCCAAACCCAGGTGACGGGAGGTAGGGGGGCGGAGGGAGGACCCAAACTCAGTCCCCACGCTCCGTGCAACCCGAAAACTTTTTGAGGTCTCCCACGATCTTGCAGACCTGCAGCTTCCCAGCGTGCGGGAACTAGAGCGCCCGATGGTAGGTCATCCACAGCCACCCTCCCCACTACATCCGCCGCGGCACCCTGGAAGGCTCCTGTTCTTGAGCCCGCCGACACATGCAAGCCCCTCCCCCTGACCAGCATCGCGCCCTCACATCCTCACGCCCACAGAGATCAATGTTGGTGGGAATTGAGATGAGAATTAAATCATGGGGCTAAAGAAATAGGTCCATGTTTGACCCTAGGTATAGTAGCAACCAATGTATTGATGTATTCAAGATGATGGTTGAACAAGATATAGAAGAGATACATATTCATCCCATTAAAGGAAATAAGCACATTCAACAGGGCCTTAATGAATAAGAAAAAAAGAAAGACATCGTCATAAGACCGGCGGACAAGGGGAGGGGGTAGTGGTACTAGACAAAAAAGATTACAAAAAAGAACTAAACCACCTAACAGAGGACAAAGAAACTTACAATAAACTAAAAGGAGATCCTGTAAATAGATTAAAAGCCATACTTACTAAAAAAAATCAAAAAAGCCCAAGGAAAGAGCATACTGGATAAAAAGGAAGCCCAATATCTAGTTCCTGTAGCACCGAAGACCCCTATTATATACCAGGTTCCCAAAATATACAAAAGCACTCAAAACCCTCCAGGACGCCCCATTCTCCAGAGTTGGAGAATATTTGGAGCATTGTTTGCAACCTATTGCTCAACAATTCCCGTCTTATACGAAAGACAGCAGGGATCTCATTAATCATATTAGGAACATTCCAGTAAACAATCAAACCTTTTTAGTAAGCATAGATGTTGATTCACTATATACTAATATCAAGCAAAAAGATTCCACCTCAGCAATAACATGGTTCTCTGCAAACCAAAACTACCTTACAAATCACACAAATAGACTTTATGTTGGATATATTGCAACTAGCAATGGAAAACAACTATTTCTGGCATGATAAACAATACTATAAACAATTAAGGGGTGTCGCCATATGAGCTAAATATGCTCCCACGGTGGCTAATATCTTGATGAGCAAGTGAGAGTCAGAAGAAATATATGGCAGAAATATCCCAGGATTAATAACATATAGAAGGTATATCAATCAATTTTCTTATCTGGGAGGGTAATGAGAATACTTTAAAATAATTCTTACAACATATCAATATTAATAAATACTGCTCCTTCACAGTAAGTTACAGTATAGAGGTTACAAAGGTTAATTATTTGGATTTAGAAATATTCAAACAAGGCAATAGCATACATACCCACACATTCTTTAAAAATACAGATAGGAACAGCTACATTGCCACCTGTAGAGGCCATCATCCAAAATGGATTTCAGGTATAACTAAAGGCCAGTTCATGAGGGTAAAACGAAATTGTGATCTTCCAGAGCACTATGAAATACAATCTAATATGTTGTTGGAAAGGTTTGAACAAAAGGGATACAAACGCCCACAGCTCATTAGCACACAAAGAGAAGTAGGACTGATGGATAGGAAACTATTACTCACCCCAAAACCAAAAAAAGAAGAAAAATATGATCTTACCTTCTGTAGTAAATTTAATAGGCAACATAAACAAATAGAAAAAATCATAAAAACTCATTGGCCCATTTTGCTCAGAGATCCGACATTGGCTAAAACAATACCAATACACCCCAAGTTTATTTACAGACGCCCACCAACAGTGAAGGATAGAATTAGTCCAAGACCCCTTAAAAAGATGGTAACTTTCCTTGATCAAATAATTTTTTTCAAATGTGGCAAATGTTTAACATGCAGAACATGCAAAGGAGGTAAAAGAAAAATAACACACTTTAAATCAAAAACTACAGGACAGATACATGAGATATCCAAATATATCACTTGTGGCACCACGCATGTCACATACCTATTAGAATGGGAATGTGGTCTCCAATATGTGGGTCGGACCACAAGAGAACTTAAAGTGAGACTACAAGAACACATCAATAATATCAAAAAGGCTTTACGAAAACACAGCTTATCGGACTACTCCAGAAGATTTCATAATAGGGATCCATCTATATTAATTTTTTGTGGTATTGATATGCCCCGTACACACGGTTGGATTTTCCGATGGAAAATGTCCGATCGGAGCGTGTTGTCGGAAATTCCGACCGTGTGTGGGCTCCATCGGACATTTTCCATCGGATTTTCCGACACACAAAGTTGGACAGCAGGAGATAAAATTTTCCGACAACAAAATCCGATCGCGTCAATTCCGACCGTGTGTGGCCTGTTCCAACGCACAAAGTGCCACGCATGCTCAGAAGAAATTCCGACACGGGACAGCTCGTTCTGGTAAACTTAGCGTTCGTAATGGATAAAGCACTTTCGTCACGCTGCAATGTAAAAAATGGTTTAATACAGCGCACTCTCTTCTTCTTTATAATGTGACAAGAATTAAGTCGTTTTGATGCTCATATTCACACACACTTCTCACAAACTTTTTTCGTTACTATTTATTGGGATTCCCTCAATATATTTTGATTTCTCACATCTGACAACATATTTTTTATTTATTTTTTTTTACTTTAATGTAGAATCTTTTTTTGTGTTTCTCTTTTTATTTTTTTGGTGATTTTGATTTGTACTCCCGAAAATGTTTGTGTGTTTTTTGTGACAAGTTCCCACAACACCATTGATATGTTGTTCTATTTAATCTGTAGGAGGAGATTGTTTGGTGTTGTTGTCCCTTGTTAATTTCACATTGTACTTTAGAAATGTACCTGAATACTCACCAACAAACTGTCCTTTTTGGATGAAAACACACACAGAAGAGTAGAATTTACCTAAAAATATTTTATTAAGGGGTCACAACTATAAAAAAACAAAGAGGGAGGCAACGCTGGAGAAACTGCAGAAGTGGGCGAAGCCTTGGACCCCCAGGGCAGACATCAATTATTTAAAAGCAAAATTGGTGGCCTGAGGAGTCCATATCTAAGGGAGGGCAGTCTGGTCCAGAAGTCCCAGAGATCCGGAAAGCAGCAGATGACATCTGTGTTCCCAGGCTGTGGTCATACGAGAGACTGCAGCTTCTGTCAGACCAGACTGAACCCAGGGCAATCACTCTCAGGTCTTCCTTCCACGCTTTCTTCCAGGCTTTGGCTGTGGTGGTGGAGTTGTGGCAGCAGGAGGAGGAGGAGGAGGAGGAGGAGGATCGTCCCTCTCCATGACATCCGTCTTGGGTGTCAGTTCCCCACTCTCCCCCTAACGAAGGACTTTATAAATCAGGTCCTCAGAGATCTTGCGTTGGCCCTCCTGCATGCCCAGCAATTTGGTGGCAGCCATGCAGGCAAAGGCCTCTGCAGGACTGGGGAAGGCTCTGAGGGACGCCGAAGCCTCCTGGATCAGCCTGTACACTGAATCCTGCACAGGACTGGGAGTGGCCTTCCTGGCTCTTTTATATGGCAGGCGGAGGGGAGGGACCTGAGACTCAGTCAGGCTGCGACTTGTCCCTGGCTTCTCTTGGCTGACACTTAGCCCCGCCTCCTCCTGGCTGCCACTAATCCCCGCCTCCTCCTGACTGCCACATTCCACAGCCTCCTCCTGGCTGAGGTCTTCCTGTGTATGAAAAAGGGACATAGTTTTAGTATTGTTTTCATCAATCACACACAATTTTCACCTCCTGACTGCTGCAAATTCAATGTTAACAAATATAACAGACTATTTTCTGAGCCCAGCAGTTTTCATTCTTTTCCCAATTTTGGGTGCCCACTACTGTCTATTGATATGTAAAACACTTTTTTTAATCAGCAATTAGTGATCAATAATAACATCTAGTAAACATCATTTCTTTATTGGCCAGAAATCTGTAGAAGAATGCTATACCTGACTCCAGCTGGGCTCCTCCACTTCTTCCTGGCTGGAAGGTCCAGGTTGGACATCGGAAGCCTCAGCTGGGATGGAAGGAAGCGTGGAAGGAAGAGTGGAGAGGGATTCCCTGACTTCAGTGTGGTCTGACAGAAATCGCAGTCTCTCATAGTACCACAGCCTGGGGACATAAACGTCATCTGCTGCAGCTCCGGACCTCTGGGAATCTGTGACCTTCTTGCGCTCCCTAAGATAAGTGCTCCTCAGGCCACCAATTTTAGCTTTTAAATAAGGGATGGTTGCTGTGGGGACCACCGGCTTCACCAACTCCAGCAGTTTCTCCAGCGCTGCCTGCCTCTTCTGTTTATGGTTATAGTGGGGGTGTCTGACCTGCCACAGACAGGGCAGCTCTCTGTACTTGTCAATAAACAGGGGCAGGAAATTGTGGTCGTTGAACCCATCCATTTTCTCTGCAAGGCACAACACAAGACAAACCCTAATGTCAGGCCAAACTCCCCTAATCTTGTTACAATATAGGCTTCAATTTCGAAGCAGTATAGGCCCAAGTTTAGATCCTACCTTCGTTAGCATGATCGGCGTCTCTGATGCTCCTTCCTCCGCTCACAGATTGTACGTAAGACGCGAGCGTTACAATTTATACACACTGCGCATGCGTATAACTCCGCCCGCCCCTGACGTTCTTTCTATTCTATTCCCCGCCCCTTTTTGGAGATTTAAGGACTCAAATATGTCCTTTGGGGAGATGTTGGAAATGGTGGACATCCTGAAGAAGGCCGACTATGATGGAAAGTATGGGCCTTACCCCAACCACAATGTCCGAAAGGCCAAGATCATGGCGAAAGTGGTCAGGAGTCTGCATCGGAAATTCGGGGTACGACGATAGAAAGATCAGCTCAGGAAGCGGTGGTCGGACCTGAAATTACGAGAACATGAGCAGTACAGAAAGATCCGGAGAGTGCTGCAAAAAAGTAAGTGGTTGTGCTGTGTTCCTATTGTTCTTGTGTTTATTACGTTCGTGCTGCTCCATGTGCTTTTAGGAACTGTTGTACAGTTTAAAATGGCAACTTTCATGTTCATGGGCACATTATTCGTTCGGATCACACATTTTTTTTTCGGACTATAAAATACCATTGTTTAGCCCATATGCATTTGGCCACCATTTTGAGGCCCTATACTTGTCTTCAAAGAATTGGGTTGTGTAGATGGCTTTGTTACTAGAATGAAATGCAAACTAGATTGTGTGTAAGGAGAGGACACTGAGCAGCTGTTTTCACATCTGGACACTGGAGCACTAGTGTGGGACCCCAGAACACCCTTTTTATTAGGGGGGCCACACAGGTGCTCCAGTATATACTATAGGGGGGTCTCCATCTGTGAAGCTTGTACCAAACAGGTAAAGTATTGCAGCTTGACAAAGGGCACTAAAAAAGCTACATCTTGGAACTCGGCTAAAATAGACAATTGTACCCCACTTCCAAGCAATGTTTCATCTTTATAGTTCTGACATTAAAGATCTGTGTGCTAAGTATACCATTTTTGTTTTACATAGGGGAGAAAAGACTCGAAGGACACCCCTCATCCGAGGAGACCAGAGCCCCCCCCCCTGGAAGAAGGGAAAATCCCACCAACACAAGATGAGCAGGAGGAAGAAGATGTGGTGGAACTAGTCACCACAACAGGTGAGTGTCTGCGACCACAGGTTCAGATAAGAGATGGATGCCGGCATTTTTTTTAGACCTAATTTATTTTGGGTTTCCTTTCTTTTTAGGTGATCGTGAGGTTGTGGATGAAGATCCTTTCACATCCGAAAGTGCCCAGATCCTGATCGGGGAGATCATGGGGTGTAATTTACAATTGGAAAACATCAAGCAAAACATCAATGATGTTATTCCAAAATATAAAAACATCATTGATGTTTTGGGGCGAGTTTAAAGCCCCTCAAAATCACTTTCTTCTTTTGTCTGCTACAATGTGCGAAATGTTTTTGTGATTTTTCCCAAAGCCAAATTTGGAGGATGCACACAGTGTGCCAACATGTGCTATCTGCCATCACAGGAGATCAATGGACGCGTTTTGGGGGTGCAACCCCTTCCTCAATAATAAAGTAGCGGTGAGGAAGGGCTTTCTCCCCCAAAACACATCCCTTGATCCCCCCTGATGGCAGATAGCACATGTTGACATTGTGAAATTTGTGTGCATCTTCCAAATTTGGCTTTTCCAGGGGTGATTTCCGCCCATCTGAACGCAATATCAAACACAGTTCCTAAATACTCATGTCTGATATTGCCTTCAAGTTCTACCAAATGTGAACTTTGTAAGATCAAGATTTGTGTCTTTCTTGTGGGTTTTACACAGGCCTGTTTTCTATAAAATGCACATTTTGATTTTGGATAATGACACCACAGAATATGTTATACAACAAACATGTCGGTTTGTCAGAAAAACCTTTGGTAAATGCGCATGTGATTGTGCAGGTATTAAAAAGATTGTTCATCAAGAATGTGTGGATTATTGTCTCAACGCTACAACACTTTTGGGGTGATGTAATTGTTGTTTGATGAGAAAATGGGGGTAATTTCCTCAGGGCAAATCCACTTTGCACTACAAGTGCAGTTTCAGTGCAGTTGCAAGTGCACTTGTAGTGAAAAGTGTCTTTGCATTTAGTAAATAACAGCCAACAGTGCTTTGTATAAGGTTACACAACCACGCCATTTTATGGACTACACACATTTCTGTCAGGGTCAGCTCAAACAAACACAAGCAGTAAATGTCCACAAAGAAGAGCCTGGGGGGAGATGCCTGTCGAGAACTTGAGGTCCTGCAGGCTTCTCCCTGTCGCCAAATACCGCAAGGTAGCGACCAACCTCTGCTCCGGAGTGATGGCTTGCCTCATGCAGGTATCCTGCCTGCTGATATAGGGGGTCAGCGAAGCCAACAAACGGTGAAACACGGGGTCCGTCATCCTAAGAAAATTCCTGAAATCACCAGGATTATTCTCACGGATCTCACGGAGCAAAGGCATGTGACAGAACTGGTCACGCTGAAGCAACCAAATCTTGGTCCATGAACTCCTCCTCGCCCTGTTCATGGACTGGACTTGTGTCAAGGTCAGGACCCCAACACCAAGCCCCCGCACAGCACGAACTGTACGAGGAGTACGCATACGAAACATGGCTAGAAAACGGTCGGCTGCTCAGAACGAAGTAACAGAACGCACTGAAGAACAGCAAGGCCTGTGAAGAGCGACCTGAAAAACAGCAACGAGCGGACAAGATCGCACAGAAAACTCCGATACGAACTGACTGCACGCACTGAAGAGCAAATACAAACCCACAAGCACAAACTGAACGGCAGAAAACGATCTGAAAGCCACGAGTCTGAAAAAGCGTGAATCGTCTCTCACCAAACTTTTACTAACACGAGATTAGCAAAAGGGTGCCTCGCTTGGTTCTGAACCGGCCTTTTCTAGTCTTGTCGTACGTGCTTGACGTCACCGCGTTCTTGGCGATCGGAAATTCTGACAACTTTGTGCGACCGTGTGTAGGCAAAACAAGTTTGAGCCAACATCCGTAGGAAAAAATCCGAGGATTTTGTTGTCGGAATGTCCGAACAAAGTCCGACCGTGTGTACAGGGCAATAGAGTGGTGAGACATTGGAGGGGTACCAATTTAAAACAGGCCATTTCTCAAAATGAAACTCAATGGATATATCAATTACAGTCTTTGGTGCCTAAAGGGTTAAATGTGGACTTAGACATTAATTGTTTTATTAATAATTTTTTAAATTTAATTTTGATTTTAATAATACTTTTTTTATTTATGTATTTTTTAATTTTTATATATGTTTATTTATGTATTATGTTAACCTTTGTTATTTCATTTATATTGTTTCATTTATTGTATGTTTTACAATTTATTTGATTTGGAATGGCTGCCATTAGAAATAACTTATAATTATTTGATAATAAGATACTATCATGTTGAGTGGGCTAGATCATCCAGTTATCACATAATTTTCAATATTAAAAAATATTGTATGTTGAGCCTAGCTCCACATTTGGGTGGATTTAACTTGGTGACGTAAACGAGTGACCCCGCCTTCAGCTATATAACAGCTGTCACCGAGAACAAGCGTCACTCGGCGGGAGCCTCCCATGGAGGCGGAGCTGTTGCAGCTTTTTTTCCTTTTTTCAGCTCTTTGGGTGGCGTGAAATGGATTTACATCATGGGACGTTTTTCTTTTCTTATCTTTTAACCACTTCACCCCCGGAAGAATTTCCCCCCTTCCTGACCAGAGCACTTTTTGTGATTCGGCGCTGCGTCGCTTTAACTGACAATTGCGCGGTCGTGCGACGTGGCTCCCAAACAAAATTGATGTCCTTTTTTTCCCACAAACAGAGCTTTCTTTTGGTGGTATTTGATCACCCCTGTGATTTTAATTTTTTGCGCTATAAACAAAAAAAGAGCGACAATTTTGAAATAAAACACATTATTTTTTTACTTTTTGCTATAATAAATATCCCCCAAAAATATATAAAAAACAATTTTTTTCCTCAGTTCAGGCCGATACGTATTCTTCTACATATTTTTGGTAAAAAAAGATTGCAATAAGCGATTATTGATTGGTTTGCGCAAAAGTTATAGCGTTTATAAAATAGGGGATAGTTTTATGGCATTTTTATTAATAATTTTAGTGGCGATCAGCAATTTTTATTGTGACTGATTTTTGACACATTTTTGGGACCATTGTCATTTATACAGAAATCAGTGCTATACAAATGCACTCATTCCTGTGTAAATGACACTGGCACTGAAGGGGTTAACCACTAGGTGGCAGTGTAGGAGTTAAGTGTGTCGTAGGGGCATGTTTCTAACTGTAGGGGGGATGAGCTGTGTGTGACACGTCATTGATCTCTGCTCCGGATGACAGGGAGCAGAGAACAGTGACACTGTCAGTAGGCAGAACGGGGAGATGCTTGTTTACATTAGCATCTACCCGTTCTTCCTCCCTGTGAGGCAATAGAGGGTATCCCCGTGAGGCGATTGCGGGTATCCCCATGGCGATCGAGTCCGCAGGACCCGCGACTCGACTCACGGAGCTTGCCGCGCGCACACGCCCGCTGGCCGCCTCTTAAAGGGGTAAGAATACAGGTACGTGATTCTGCCTGTACGAGCCCTTCTGCTGCAGTATATCTGCGTGAGGCGGTCAGGAAGCGGTTAATAAAGGACTTGTCCCAAAGTGTCTTCTGTCTTTTTTACTATTTTTGACACATTTTTGTGAAATGGTAGGGGTACAATGTACCCATTTCCAATTCACATAGGGCGGAGGCTGGGATCTGGGGGTCCCCTTGTTAAAGGGGTCTTCCAGATTCCAATAACCCCCCCACCCCCCGCAGACCCCCACAACCTCTGAGCAATGGTTGTGGGGACGAGGCCCTTGTCCCCATCAATATGGGGACAAGGTAGTTTGGGGGGCTACTCCAAAGAACCCTCCCCATGTTGAGGCCATGTGGCCTGGTATGGTTCAGGAGGGGGCCACTCTCTCTTCCCTCCACTTTTCCTGTGGCCTGCCAGGTTGCATGCTCGGATAAGGGTCTGGTATGGATTTTGGGGGGACCACCATGCCATTTTTTTAAATTTTGGTGCAGGGTTCCCCTTAGAATTCATACCAGACCTGAACGGTCTGGTACCCTATGCCATTTTTAATTTGGCGCAGGATTCCCCTTAATAGCCATACCAGACCTGAATGGCCTGGTATGGATTTTGGGAGGACCCCCACGCAATTTTTAAATTAAAATTTGGTTTGGGGTTCCCCTTAATATTTATACCAGACCCAAAATGCCTGGTAATGGACTGGGGGGACCCATGGCATTTTTTCAATGAGTTTTATCTATATTGCCAAGACCCGACAATTTATTACAGCTGCAATCAGTTTTAAATGACTTTTTTCCTTTAGAAATGTCATTTTGCTGTTGTACTGTTCCAAACACGGGAAAACTATACCTATACCCTACCCGGACGTCAAGTTACTTGAAGAAATGACTACATCTTTTACATGGAAATCTTCGTTGTTCATCTTTGCTGTTCTAATGCCATGGGAGGTGCTGAGATGAGTAAAGGCGGACTCCTGTTGGAAAATGCTCCTGGGAATGGCACCTTGAAGTTTAGCCAATGACATATTCCCAAGGTCTACGAATTCCTGTGAGCATCACAAGGGAGAGATCCAGATGCCAGCTCAAAGACCCAAGCCTAGCCCAATGCATCAGTTCCAGTCTGTCTGTGGGTGTTGAGTTCTGTCCTTACAAGGAGGCAGGGTTTGGGGTGGAGAATGTTGAACCTTGAAATAAAGGACATCAACGCCAATAGAGATGCATTCGTCTCATGTATGTTTACTTCAGAATATGCACTGTACATACAGAGGATCACATCTTTCAAAGGGAATGTGATACAGGTTACAGGGCAGTACAGCTTTTATAGAGAATGATTATACAGTAGTCTATGGCGGGCACAAGCCCAAAGTTACACATCACAAAGTACGCATTTTACTAAGTATTTCAACATAACTTTTGGTCAGCTTGACCTTTCTAATTTATAGGTGACAGTTAGTTTGACAAAAGGGAAGACTGATTATATCAAGGGATTTAATTTGACTTTTAAACAGGGACTTTCCATATCAACATCTTTTCCGAGAATTGTGTCATCTCATTGGCAGAACATTTCATGTCAACTGGAGGCCAACTAAGACAGCCACATGTGTTGCAATACCAAAAGAATTCAGAAACATTTTACTCAAAATTATAAGAAATACAGTTTCATGTTGAAGAGGAACTCTAGATACACAACAAGATATGGCTCATATATTTCATATCTTCACAGCCCCTCCTGTGTTTAGAATTCTTTCGGTATCCCTTTTAAGCTTTTTCTGTGTCTTTAGGTTGATCTCCAGATATACGGATCACCATCTCATGAGACCTTGAGGTCTCAGAAGAACCAATATTAGTACAAGCATATGTGGTTATCTTCAAACAGCATTTGCATAACATAGGTGCGCATTTAACTATTAAGATTATGAGGGCTATAATTCCAACAATATATGGAATACCATGTAAAATACCAGAAAACCATCCCGCAATACCAGAAAACCAGTTGAGTGGATTGAGCCATGAGAGCCAGCCTTCCCAGCCACCCTCAACCCAAGCAGTTTCAGTATACTCTTTACGAAAATTAACCTTCATTTGTTGTACCTTTTCTACATGCGAAATTATGACATCTTCAGGCTTAGTACCATTTCCAATGTGGTTGCAACAAGGAGTTCCCACTATGGTGCATATTCCTCCTTGACTGGCCGTGAGGTAATCCAGCACCAGCCGGTGCTGCAGAACCTATTTTTTGATAATCTTTAATTCTGTAGCAAGAGCTATAAAGTTTCTATCATACAAGGCAGTAATGTTGTCTATCAGGTCTGCCAAATTAATGATGAAACTGAAAGCCTTTTTAATACAACATCTATTTACCCAAGAATAGAGAACAATGGTTTATTCTCTCTATCATGTGATTCAATATCTGTAAAATTATTGTTTGACTCAGGATAAGAGGTAGGCATATCAGGATAATTGTCATCTTTTACATTAACTTCAGAGTCTTCTTCTTCATCTTGTCCTGGGGGTTCATCTTCTCCTGGAACTGACTGACCAGTGAGGTCCCTTTTGCTAAGATGCACAAAGTCATTTTTAAGAAATTGTATAGGTATTTTGTGAAGCTGTGTTTCTTGAAAGTCATTATTAGGGATGAGCTTCGAACGTCAAATACCCTTTTGAAGGAAGCCACAAATTCTGGGTAACTCAGGACCACAGGTTTTTTGCGTCTCCCATAGAGGGTTTGCCCAGGCCAAGACTCTCTCAGAAACAAAAGATATCACGAAACCTACTTTGCTTCTGTCCGTGGGAAACGCCTGGGGAAGCATCTCAAAGCATATCTCAACCTGGTTGAGAAACCCTCTGCTTTGAACTGGATCGCCCCCAAATCACTGGGGAAGCAGACATGCCTTTTATAGAGGTAATACTTGAGGCGGGTGCCTGCACAGAGACTGGAGCAGCAGCAGGGACAGCCTGCAACACAGGTTGTACCAGAGCAGTCATAGTGAAATATTTCAGGTGAGCCGTGCGACTCAAGAGCGTTTGTAATGATCCATGCAGTGATCCTGGTCATCCAATCTGGAAAAAATATTACCAACAAGTGGACTGACTGCATCTTCTGAATTAATGGCCTTCGCCTACAGTCAGAAACCATGAATCAGACCGAGACAGAAGAACAGTTAATCACACTTGTTTAATAATAATAAAAAGGTAAACAGAGTAAGCGTAGTCAATACATAGCCAGAGTTCAGTAACCAGATCGGGTAGTCAGCCAATGCCAATGTCAGAGAGCCAGAGATCAACGTAGTAGTACAGCAAGCAGGATCAGGAGTAGGGATGAGCTTTGAGTTCGAGTCAAACTCATGTTCGACTCGAACATTGGCTGTTCGCAAGTTCGCCAAACAGCGAACAATTTGGGGTGTTCGCGGCAAATTCGAATGCCGCGGAACACCCTTTAAAAGTCTATGGGAGAAATCAAAAGTGCTAATTTTAAAGGCTTATATGCAAGTTATTGTCATAAAAAGTGTTTGGGGACCTGGGTCCTGCCCCAGGGGACATGGATCAATGCAAAAAAAAGTTTTAAAAACGGCCGTTTTTTCAGGAGCAGTGATTTTAATAATGCTTAAAGTCAAACAATAAAAGTGTAATATCCCTTTAAATTTCATAGCTGGGAGGTGTCTATAGTATGCCTGTAAAGGGGTGCATGTTTCCTGTGTTTAGAACAGTCTGACAGCAAAATGACATTTCGAAGGAAAAAACCCATTTAAAACTACTTGCGGCTATTGCATTGCCGACCAAACACACATAGAAGTTCATTGATAAAAATGGCATGGGAATTCCCCACAGGGGAACCCCGAACCAAAATTTAAAAAAAAAATGACGTGGGAGTCCCCCTAAATTCCATACCAGGCCCTTCAGGTCTGGTATGGATATTAAGGGGAACCCCGGCCAAAATTTAAAAAAAAAATGACGTGGGGTTCCCCCTAAATTACATACCAGACCCTTCAGGTCTGGTATGGATTTTAAGGGGAACCCCGCGCCAAAAAAAAAAAATGGCGTGGGGTCCCCCCAAAAATCCATACCAGACCCTTATCCTAGCACACAACCTGGCAGGCTGCAGGAAAAGAGGGGGGGACGAGAGTGCGCCCCCTCCCTCCTGAACCATACCAGGCCACATGCCCTCAACATTGGGAGAGTGCTTTGGGGTAGCCCCCCAAAACACCTTGTCCCCATGTTGATGAGGACAAGGGCCTCATCCCCACAACCCTGGCTAGTGGTTGTGGGGGTCTGCGGGCAGGGGCTTATCGGAATCTGGAAGCCCCCTTTAACAAGGGGACCCCCAGATCCCGCCCCCCGTTATTTAAGAACTGTCAGACAAGGAGACGCCGTCACACAGCGGGAGTCTCCCTCCATGCCAGCATGGATGCGGAGCGGCCCGGAGAAGAAAATGATGAAGAGAAGAAGAGAAGAAAAGAAGAGAAGAAGAAGATGAAGAGAAGAGCGGCTGCCTCCCCCCTGCCATGGGTGCGGAGCGGCCCGAGGAGAAGAAGATAGAAGACGCCGCGGAGGAGATGCTGAACGAGAACAGGGGGGCAAGGTGTTTTGGGGGGCTACCCCAAAGCACCCTCCCAATGTTGAGGGCATGTGGCCTGGTACGGTTCAGGAGGGGGGCCGCACTATCGTCCCCCCTCTTTTCCTGCGGCCTGCCAGGTTGCGTGCTCGGAAAAGGGTCTGGTATGGATTTTTGGGGGGACCCCACGCCGTTTTTTTAAAAAATTTTGGCCGGGGTTCCCTTAATATCCATACCAGACCTGAAGGGCCTGGTATGGATTTTAGGGGGACTCCCACGTCATTTTTTTTTTTTACTTTTGGTTCTGGGTTCCCCTGTGGGGAATTCCCATGCCGTTTTTATCAATGAACTTCTACAACCCCTGGCAAAAATTATGGAATCACCAGTCCCTGAGGATGTTCCTTCAGTTGTTTATTGTTGTAGAAAAAAAGCAGATCACAGACATGGCCAAAAACTAAAGGCATTTCAAATGGCAACTTTCTGGCTTTAAGAAACACTAAAAGAAATCAAGAAAAATAATTGTGGTGGCCAGTTACAGTTAGATTTATAGAACAAGCACAGGGAATAAATGATGGAATCACTCAATTCTGAGGAAAAAAAATATGGAATAACCCTGTAAATTTTCATTACAAACACTAACACCTGCATCAGATTAAATCTGCTTGTTAGTATGTAGGTAAAAAGGAGTGATCACACCTTGGAGAGCTGTTGCAACATATGGACTGACATGAAGCATGGCTCCAACACTGAGATGTCAATTGAAAAAAAGGAGAGGATTATCAAACTCCTTAAAGAGGGTAAATCATCACGCAGTGTTGCACCAGATGTTGGTTGTTCACAGTCGGCTGTGTCTAAAACATGGACCAAATAAAACAACATGGGAAGGTGGATAAAGGAAAGCATACTGGTAGACCAAGGAAGACATCAAAGCGTCAAGACAGAAATCCAATCATTCACAGTCCACGATTGCCTTTCCTTAGCCCATTGTAACCTTGTTTTTTTGTGTTTAGGTGTTAGAGATGGCTTTCTTTTAGCTTTTCTGTATGTAAATCCCATTTCCTATAGGTGGTTTCTTACAGTTCGGTCATAGATGTTGACTCCAGTTTCCTCCCATTTGTTCCTCATTTGTTTTGTTGTACATTTTCTGTTTTCAAGGCATATTGCTTTAAGTTTTCTGTCTTGACGCTTTGATGTCTTCCTTGGTCTACCAGTTTGCTTGCCTTTAACCACCTTCCCATGTTGTTTGTATTTGGTCCATGTTTTAGACACAGCCGACTGTGAACAACCAACATCTTGTGTAACACTGCGTGATGATTTACCCTCTTTAAGGAGTTTGATAATCCTCTCCTTTTTTTCAATTGACATCTCTGGTGTTGGAGCCATGCTTCATGTCAGTCCACTTGTTGCAACAGCTCTCCAAGGTGTGATCACTCCTTTTTACCTACATACTAACAAGCAGATTTAATCTGATGCAGATGTTAGTGTTTGCAATAAAAATTTACAGGGTGATTCCATAATTTTTTCCTCAGAATTGAGTGATTCCATAATATATTCCCTGTGCTTGTTCTATAAATCTAACTGTTACTGGCCACCACAATTATTTTTCTTGATTTCTTTTAGTGTTTCTTAAAGCCAGAAAGTTGCCATTTGAAATGCCTTTAGTTTTTGGCCATGTCTGTGATCTGCTTTTTTTCTACAACAATAAACAACTAAAGGAACATCCTCAGGAACTGGTGATTCCATAATTTTTGCCAGGGGTTGTATGTGTATTGTCGGCAATGCAACGCGAGTAGTTTTAAATGGGTTTTTTCCTTCGAAATGTCATTTTGCTGTCAGACTGTTCTAAACACGGGAAACATGCGCCCCTTTACAGGCATACTATAGACACCCCCCAGCTACGAAATTTAAAGGGATATTACACTTTTATTGTTTGACTTTAAGCATTATTAAAATCACTGCTCCTGAAAAAACGGCCGTTTTTAAAACTTTTTTTTGCATTGATCCATGTCCCCTGGGGCAGGACCCAGGTCCCCAAACACTTTTTATGACAATAACTTGCATATAAGCCTTTAAAATTAGCACTTTTGATTATTCATGTTCGTGTCTTATAGACTTTAACGGTGTTCGCGTGTTCGAATGAACTTTTTTCCTGTTCGCATGTTCTGGTGTGAACCGAACAGGGGGGTGTTCGGCTCATCCCTAGTCATTATCCTCCATATACCAAGTGGCAGGTATGACTCTACCAAAGTAACAAACCCCCTTGGAATTTAAAGGAACCCAATTACATGCTTTCTTTCCACATATGAAGTAGTAGCCTGGTGGGGCAGCGCAAGCTTTATTGAAATTATATCCTTGCAAACACATCAATAGTTTCATATTGTTCTGCCGGGAATGTTGACGATGTGTATGGTCATGTAATTCCTGATATTTGTCAGTACTCCATACAGTATCCTTACCATCAAACCAGTACCTGATATCGGCATTATCCATGCAATTGGAGTTCCCAATCGGTCGGGTAGTACTCTGGTAACCCTGGGAGAGTAACTCAGGTGTATAAGTTTGAGTAAAGTTAATGCAGACGGCTGGTTTTCTCAATGGACCATTTGTGAACAGTAAAAGAGAAATGGCTCTGTCAATCATTGTTTTACTGACTTCACCAAAGTGTGCACTGTCCTCTATTTCAGTTAAAGTGCTAGGTATTCCTAACAAAGGTATAGTCTTATGAGAAATAGGTGCATGTGTGCATATCCAGCAATTAGTGATATTCAGTTTTTTTGGCGGCTTGCACGTGCATAGATACAAAAGAGTTATGGAAAGGCTCTGCTAGTTTTGCATGATATTCATGGGCTGCTTCCCTCCGTGCTCTTAGGTCAGCATCTGAAACCGGTTCAAGTTGTGACATTTCTTCCATTACAGTAGCATTTAAAAGGAAAGTGTCTTGTATCTTACCCTTTTCCTTCTTGTATGTCCATTCATATGCCATGACTGTAATCCATATCACTGCTCCACCGCAGAGGATAACACTCCAGAGCTTCACATTCATGTTAGGCCCTAGGAGATTCATTCTGCAGTCTTCTTGCTCAAGCACGAGTCAGTGGAGGAGACCTGGAAGGTAAAGGTACAGAACAATTCTTGCCAGTAGCAGACCGGCTTATATTCTCTTTTGGAACCACAAATTTCTTACAGTGTGAACCATGCACCCAATACTTATAGTCTTTCAGCTTCACTGCAGTAGGAGACACAAGAATGACCTGAAATGGTCCTTTCTACTTAGGGGAAAAAGTAATCTGGCGTGTGTGATTCTTGATATACACTCAATCTCCTGACTTTAGTCCGTGAGTTCCTTCACTCGTGTCCACAGGTTGTCCTGCTTTGGCTCTGGAAAAAGTATCAGAAAACACATTTGCCAATTTGCGAACATATTCTATCATGGAATCTTGACCATTTATTAAAGTCACTGTTTCTGGTTGCACAAGAGATGAATGTAGTCTTTTAGGTGGTCGCCCAAACAATATGTCAAAAGGTGACAGTCCATGCTTCTCCTTAGGGATAGTCCTAATGGTCGCCAAGGCTATAGGTAATGCTTCTACCCATGTGCTTTGTCCATTAGCAGTTATTTTGGCTAAATACCTCTTCAGGGTTTGATTACTGCGTTCCACCATCCCACTAGCCTGAGGTCTGTAAGGAGTATGCAATTGCTGTTTCATACCCAAAATGTTCACTACTTCTGCCATTAGTTTGTTATCAAAATGTGTCCCTCTATCTGAGAAAATCATTGACTCTATACCAAACCTTGGGATCAATTCCCTCGTTAGACATTTTACCACAGTTCTGGCATCATTTTTCACCGTGGGCCAGGCTTCTGGCCAACTCGAAAATTGATCAATGCAAACCAAAAGATACTTAAATCGACCACAAGGGGGCATATCTGAGAAGTCAATTTGCACAATTTGAAATGGCTCCTCAATATGTGGAATATGCTTCATAGGAGTGGGCACTGACTTTCCAATGTTATGCATTTGACATATAGAACATTCAGTAACCTGTTTAGCAGCATATGCAGGAAAACCTGGAGCCCACCAGTCTCTGGCTACCACCTGACACATCCCTCCTGTTGAGACATGGCAAGGCCCATGGCTCAAAGCAAACAAAGAAGGGAACAAAATCGGAGGAGTAACCAGTTTGTTTTTTAATAATCTCCATAGACCATCTGCTCCACAAACAGCTCTCTTTGTGGTCCAAAAGGATGTATGATGCAAGTTGCCTGTAGGGCTGATAGGATGTCCAGATCCACTTGAAGATCTATGAGCAGAAATGTTGGAAGTGCGGTAGTTGGCTCATGAGAATGTATAGAATCTTTAGCATACCTATCAGCCAAAGCATTCCCAAGCGATATCCTATCATCTGCTCTGGAATGTGCTTTACATTTAATCACTGCAACTTTAAGAGGCAGCTGGACTGCTGCCAATAATCTGACAATTAACTCTTTATGCTGTATTGGAGTTCCTGCTGCTGTCAGATAACCCCTCTCATGCCAAAGTTGTGCAAAACTATGCACTATGCCTACAGCAGAGTCACTATAGATATTTACAATAGCTCCTTCTGCTTGGGGTTAATAAATTGCTGGCATAAGGAGCAAATCTAAAGTCTCTCTTTACTTCAAGTATGTTTTACTCCCATTCCTTCAGTGGTTAAAACTATAGTTACTCCTATATTTATTAGTATACCTCTGTCTAGCAGACTGCCAGGGGAGTATGGCGATAAAACAAGAGAACATTTATGACACTGACCTCCCATTCTTACCTATAGAGGCTCAGTAACTTTGGCAGTAATTTTTTTTTTTAAATCAAAAAGGTGTTTATTGAACAAATTTCCATACATAGCTTCCATTGTACATACATCGTGCAACAACATACCATTATTTACTATTACATTCCAATCATCCTGAAATATTTCAATGCTCTATTACTTTATGGTCACTAACCATCAATAAAACCTCATGGGCCCCCCCCGAGACATTGCAATAGTCTTGACATTACCAGCTCCCTAGGACTCAATCCCGGGGTGTCTAACCATGGTGCCCAGATCCTCTCGAATCTATTGGAGCTGCCTCTGTGTTGGTAAATGTGTTTTTCCATAATCAAGGTGTTGCCCATATGAGTAATCCATGATCTCACTGATGGTGGAGAGGTCGATTTCCAGCCAAGCAGTATAAGTTTGCGTGCCTGGAACAGTGCCCTAGTGAGTGCTATTCTAGTCATCTCTTCCGGGACCGTATCCTCTAGGACTCCTAGGATGCAGTGAATTGGGTCAAGGGGAGTGGTGGTCTGGAACACTCGGTTGAGTGTTTCCATGACCTCACTCCAATACCTATGGAGTTTTGGACATCTCCACAGTAGGTGAATGAGGTCCCCCTGATGCCGCTCACATCTGCTACATAGAGGATCGGTCCTCCTACCCATATTGTATAGTTTAAGTGGGGTGTAATGCACTCTAAGTATTATATATAGTTGGGATACCTTCTGGGCCACGTTGAGAGAACATATATTAACAGATTGTAAAATTTCTTCCCATTGCTTTCCCGTAATTGGGCCTACGTCTTGCTCCCATAGGGATGGTGCCCTGGTCGGGTGTGTCTTCAAAAGTTGCATCAGTAGCATTTGATAGCAATATGAAATGAAACCTTTAGTTTCTGTGCTGGACTGTATCAGATGAAAGATAGGGGTGTTGGACAATGTCCAGGGAGTAGCACTACCTTGTGTGTCCACCGCGTGTTTGAGTTGGATATATGAATAATACATGTTATTTGGGAGGTTGTATTTATTTTGTAGCTCTGAGAACGTCAGCAACCTGCCATTGCTAAATATGTGGGATAAAAGGATAACACCAAATGAGCGCCATCTGGGACCCTGTTGCAGCTTTGCTAGCTCTACGTATGAAAGATTCCCCCATATTGGGCTGTATTCTGTGAAGCCTGTTACCTCCTGCAGCTGTCTTCCCTTGTTCCAGACTTTCTGTATTAAAGTAAGAGTGGGCGTTAGTTTATTGGATTTGTGAAACAATTGGGCCTCAAGGCCTAGTGGGATTGTTTCCGCTCCTGTCCCAATCAGCATTAACTGCGCCGATGAGCCAGGAGGGTCCCGGTTCATGGAGCCCACCAACTGCTGCAACTGAGCTGCTATGTAGTACAGCCAAGGGTTGGGTACTGCCAGCCCTCCGCTGTCCTTAGGGTTTTGTAGCTGTTCCAGCTTAATTCTTGGTGTGCCTGAATTCCACAGCAATTTGCGGAAGAGAGTGTTAACCACCCTAAAAATCTTTAAGTGTATTACTATTGGGGAGTTGTGTAAAAAGTAAAGTAATTGCGGCATTAAAATCATTTTTATTAAGTTTGCTTTGCCCGCTAGTGACATTTTGAGCCTGTTCCATGTGTTGATTTTGTCTCTAAATCTGGATAGCAAGGGGTGTATGTTTAGGGGGCAGTATTCCGCTATTTTAGGTGAAATTTGTATGCCTAGGTATTTAAATGATGACGTTACCGGAACCGAGCAGGAGTCCGGTAGAATCACCTCACCCCCCTCGTCCAGCAACATCAAAGCCGACTTAGACCAATTAATTGTCAGGCCAGAAAAATAACCGAACCCAGTGATGATTCTTGTCACCTCCGCTAAGGACGTTGTGGTATCCCCCAGGAAAAGCATCATGTCGTCAGCGTACAGCATAATCTTTTCGTGGAGGTTCCCATATTTAAAGCCCGTAATCTGCTGACTTGCTCTTACCGCAGCCGCCAGCGGCTCGATGGCGATGGCAAAGAGCAGGGGGGACAGGGGGCATCCCTGCCTTGCGCCCCTGCCCAGAGCAAACGCATGTGACATCCTACCTGACATCCTAATAGTCGCCTTTGGGGAAGCATATAACAGTTTGACCCATGCTATAAAGCGACTTCCAAACCCTAGCTTTGATAGTACCGCCCATAGGTATCTCCAACCTACACTGTCAAACGCCTTATTGGCGTCCAAGGAGAGCAGAGCCCTGCTTCCTTCATTATCTGGCTGCAGCTGCATATTTAAAAATAGGCGTCTGAGGTTGGTGGCAGTGGACTTGTGCGGCATAAATCCAGCCTGGTCGGGATGTATTATGGATTCAATGATCCGGTTGACCCTAAGCGCCAGGGCCTTAGCCAGGATTTTAACATCACTTTGCAGTAGTGAAATAGGCCTGTATGAGCCCGGGTCAACCGGATCCTTACCAGGTTTCAACAATAAAATTATATTGGCTCTAGTCATGGAGGTCGGCAAATTGCCTTTTTTAAGCGAGTCATTAAACACTTCCAGTAGCTGTGGCATTATCCACTCACCATACTGGGTGAAAACCTCCATGGGGATACCGTCCTCCCCAGGAGCCTTGCACGTAGGGAAGGAACATGCCGCATGTTGTAGCTCTTCCAATGTCAGGGGTGCTTCCAGTGATTGCCTAGCCTCCTCAGATAGAGAGGGCAGATCAATCCCTGCAAGGTATGCCTCTAGCTCACCATCAGTGTAGTCATCCCTCGCTACATAGAGATCCTTGTAGAAGGATGCTAGCTCTGATAGAACCTGATCCAGGCCATTAACCACCTTTCCACTGGCCGTGCGAATTGCCCCAACCGCTGGAGACAGCTGCTGGGACCTGGCTATTTTTGCCAATAGGCGTCCCGTTTTTTCCCCTTTCCACCTTTTGCGTTCTGCGGCGGAGGATCTCAAGCGGTCCAGTGAATCCTGGGCCGAAATCCACGCCTCCCTCGCAGACTCCGTGGGGTCAGTAACATAGGCAAGCTCCAACTGGCGCACCTGGTCTCCAACCTGTTCCAGTAGTACCGAGGAATTTCTCTTGACCATGGCTATTTCAGCAATAAATATTCCCCTGAGGTAGGCCTTAAAGGCTTCCCAGGTTTGAATTGTATCTGTTAAGTGTTTATGGGAGTTGAAAAATAATTCTATTTGATTAGAAATTCGTTCTGGGGAGTTAAATAATTTCAGCCAGAAGACATTGAGTTTCCATGGCGCCTTAGGTAGCGAGGTAGGGGGTTGGGCACTCAGCCATACAGCTACAGGTGAATGGTCAGATACTCCCCGAGGGAAGTATTCTATCTTAGAGATATATTCTAGAAAATTAGGAGTGCCTATACTAAGGTCTATACGGGACAGGGATCCGTGAGTTTTGGAGAAGCATGAAAACTGCTTTATATTAGGGTTACGGATGCGCCAGAAATCTGTCCAGCCCAGTTCCATAACTAGGCGGCTGAGTGCCGTGCCCCTCCCACCCCCAGGAGAATGGACTGGGGGGTGCCTATCCAATTTTGGGTCAAGGTAGCAGTTAAGGTCTCCCATGATTAACAGTGGGACATCAGGTTTGCCCGCCAGGTACATCAACAAAAGCTGTAGCACCTCCCGTGAGAACGGGGGTGGGATATATATAAAGGCTATAATCAGTGTTAAGGTGTACACTTTACAGTAAATGAAAACATATCTGCCAGCACCATCCACCAGCGAGTCCAGTTCCTGGTATGCCAGAGCTTTGTGTATCAATACGCTCACCCCACGAGAGTAGGCGGTGTGAGTGGAGTGATAGGATTTGCCCACCCAGGCATACTGCAGGCAGCCCACATTATCCCCCAGGAGATGTGTCTCCTGAAGGGCAATAATAGCCGGATGGAATTTGCGCAAACCAGAGGAGATCATGACCCTTTTTAAGGGGTCATTCACTCCGCGCACATTCCATGATACTATGGGCGTGGATACCATTGCAAATATTCAAAAATACATTTAAAGGATATTCTTCTGGAAGTCAGAGCTGATCTGGTTATATGGTTACCCATGAGCATTAGAATGTGTTTCATCAAAAAACATTTTTTCATTGAAAGGTTGTCCCAATGGAAGCTAGGTGTTCTTGAAGGGTGGATAATCTCGCGCAACTGCGCGGCAAAACAGTGAAAAAAAACAAAACAAGAGTAGGAACAGACTGTGTTGAGGGCCCTGGGTCCCGCCACGCTGTGGCGCATACCTCCAGAACTGTCCCGAAACTGCGGGCTACGTGGTCTGTCCTGATTGTGAATGCCAACAGGGCAATGCAGCATTAGCCATGTATCCCATGGCTTCAAACATCTTCTACTTTTTCTGCACGGTGACGTCCCCTGTGAGGGTCTGTGCTTCAAATGGAAATAACTGGTTGGAAAAAATATAACAAAATTTCCAGTGGTAGTCACTCGCTGCGTAAGCAATTGGTAAAGTTCCTCTTCTGAATGAAAAACATAAACAGGAAAATGGACGCCCTGCTTTCTCTCGCATTTCTTCTGTCTTCTCTGGTTTATCCGGCTCCTTCTTCTCGACCCTGGTGGCGTATGGCTTGCTCATTCTGGTCTAACCAGGATGTTGCATCTTGCGCATTTTCAAAAAAGTGGTTCTGTCAGTTTGCCGTTACTCTCAACTTAGCCGGGAACATCATTGCGTAGGATAGCTGCAGCCTTTGTAGCCTCTTTTTCACTTCCATAAATTTTGACCTCCTGCGTTGTACCTCGGCGGAGAAGTCCGGGTAAAAGGAGACTTTAGTGCCATTGTGTTTAATGCTGCCTTTTTCCCTGGCCAGTCTCAGTATCACCTCACGGTCCTTGTAATTCAGGAGCCTGGCCAGCATTGATCTTGGGGGGTTCCCAGGGGGGAGAGGGCGTGGGGGTACTCTATGGGCCCTTTCCACTGTGTAGATGGGAGAGAAAGCTTTTTTGCCAAAGACTTCCTGCAGCCATTCCTCAATGAAAGTAGTGGGGTCACGTCCTTCCACTTTTTCAGGGAGTCCCACTATGCGCACATTATTGCGTCGCAGACGGTTCTCGATTTCGTCAGTTTTATTAAGGGCTTGAAAGGCGTTTTGTGTGGCCATCCTGACATCTCTGTGAAGGGGGGGCAGCTGGTCCTCCACGTCGCTCACCCGGCCCTCCACTGCTGTGGTTCTTTCCCTGATTTTTTGCAGATCTTGGCGCATAAGGGATACTGTTTCTTTCAGACCCCCAAATTTCTCCTTCAAATCATCAACTGAGGCAGTACATTTATGCACAGCATGCAGGATTTCACTCAAAGAAGGCTGTATACTGTCTTCTGAGGGGGAGTCAGATGGGTCAGACATGAGATCCTGCTGCAGATCTAATGGCACTGTGTCATCTAACATGCTTGTATCTTCCCTGTTAGGCTGGGGGGAGTCAGGCAGAGGAGAATTAGAATGTCCGGCCAGCTTTTGAGTATAATAAAGCATGTCCCTGGGTTGTTCCTTGCCTTTAGGGAGTTTGCTGGACTTACCCCCCTGTTCGGATTTCTTTTCCAGGCCGCGCTGTGCTTTAGGAGGCTGAGACCGGCCGGCGCCATCTTGGTCAGCTTGGGACTCCCAGGCCTCAGTCTCCATTCGGTTCCCCCGGGTCATCATCAGCACTAAACGATCACCTGTCAGTACCGGGTGTCTCCAGGAGGTATCAGGAAGCTCTTTGGGGCAAAAACGGGCGATTTCGGTGGTGAGGAAAGGATATTAGGCAGGATTCTCAGCGGGAGCTCCGTGCAGCAGGTCTGCTCACATGCCTCGTCAGGCCACGCCCCCCGACTTTGGCAGTAATTACATCATTACTTACCCTGACCAAAATTACCTGCTGATTCGAAGTGGAAAAATTGGCATCACATATATTTAACAAACTCTTTGAATCGCCTTTATCTATTAAACACCGGATAGATAAACCATTAACTGACACATCAATCATTGGTTCTGTATTTTGTTCCAAATTTAAGACAGCAAGCTCAGGGAAGGAATGCAATTTTCATTACGGTAATCAAATCACCACACTCCACTATGTGCTGAACCCGAGCCCCCACTCTTGGGGCATTTCTAACATACATCTTAGTTCTGCTAGACTTAGCTTGTCCTTCCCTTTCAATTTGAACAGCCAAGACCTACACCTCAATACTTTCCATATGCAGTGCTGCTTTCCCCGGTACAGGAACTTGTTATACATTCATTATTGCTTATTTTTATCTTTATCCTTATTAATCTCTCAGATTCTGTAAAATTCAATATTCATTAGTTCTAGAGATGGCTTCTTTCTTCATTATCTAACTTCCTGTAACAATCCTCCCATGAAACCGTCAACCAGACCATGTCTTGGACAAAGCAGTTTCATCTACTGGGATCCAATCCTTATGCTTTTGAAAACCTTTTTTAAATCTATTCCAATAATCTAACACATCCTCACCTTTCTTCTGAACAACATTCATCAATGCTTGCATATCTTGCCCCTTATCAAAAGTGGTTGTTACCCAATCTTTTAAGATTTCATTCAATCTGCTAATTGTCTCTTCATACACAACCGGGTCTAGTGGTGGATCTTCCACCTTCATTATTCCTTGATCATATGCTCCTTTATTTCTTGCAAATACATTCCATACATCCACATATTTTTCTGGCAAAGCACAATCAATCAAGATCCACACATCAATATATGTAGCTTGTTGCGTTTTCTCTATCCACATCAACTTTTTATACCATTTCTTTAGACATTTCTCTAAGCTGGGTAGGTCAGCAACAATTGCCCTAATTTCATTGGGTTTCCAGGGGACATAAACTTTTCCTATCCTTGCTGTATAATTCCCCCGGGCATCTGCCTCCCCTGGCAAAGCTACCTCTCTCAAGGGCATTTGTCCAAATGGCTCTAATTTGGATCTAAAATATTCCTTTGTCCTCTGTCTATCTTCCGGGGTACGCTGAGGCACTAATCCCAACCGTTTTGCCTGTTGCCTAGTTAGCACAGGTGAGGCAGGATCCCTGGATCCCTTTGCTGGGGGAGTACTAGTATCAGATCTACTTACTTTATTAAATCTTGCCAAGACATCTGCTCTTGCTGGAGTGTATTGCCATAACTCCCCATCCTTTTCAAACGTCATTGTACTATCTGTATCATAGAATGGTTCCTCTCTACGGTAATGTGGGGAATACTGTTTGGAAACAAGTTTACCTGTGTGTCTACGCTGTGGGGTTTCTGTCATAACACTTGGAGTGGCCTGCTGATAACCAAATGCTTCTTCTATATCATCACTAGCTGACTCCCCTCCTGTAGTTTCCACTTGCTGTACCATAGGTGCAGACGCTCCTAACAATTCCCTTCTTATTAAGTCATAAGGGGAAGCCCAGGCATTGGGCATCTCATCCTCATCTTCTACATGTAAAGCAGCTTTCTCTGAGCACATTTTATAGGGGGGTGGTTTTATATCCTTCCTGAATACTTCTTCCCAGGCTGCTAAACATTCAATCCCCCCACAATCAGACATTTTAAAAAGCAGATTAAACAATGCATCAATTGTAGGTGTATTGAGGGCCCCTCTGGTGGCCACCATTTAGATGGGTCCTCCTTATACTCCTTCTTTGTTAGTTTACACCATTTCACATGATGTTTCAGGGCATCTGGGTCTCTACTCACCATCATTCTGATGATAGGAGCACTTGGTTGTAATTTGGCAATACTTAGCCCTGTCACTTTTGCTTTTTTAATAACTTTTTTGCCCTATCTTTTGTTAACCCAAATGTATTCATGACAGGTAAAATATTTTTCTCAAGCAAATTTCCCATATTTATCACAGTTTCTCATTACTCTCTTCAGAAATGACAATAATTTGGAACTCCGGGACAGAGAGTTCCATAACTTATCTTCGTGGCTGTGTACCAGCAGCCCAGTACAATAATCTGAGATCTCACTTGTTCTATTCTCAGAAGGACGTCTCCTTTCTGAGTGGAATAGACTAGCCTCTATCTAGACTACCTACCCCAAAGAACATACAGCAGGTCATTCACCCATTTGTGGCTATCCGCTGAAGGCAAACCTATCCGCCTTAGGACCACAAATGTTCAAAAAATCATGCATACAAAAAATTCAACAACCACCAACTTCTACTAACTCTTTAGAAATTGTGGTACCTGCATTTTTACATCCCTTTACAAAATATATATACACATTGTCATTTCTGGGGATAAGGAGAAAAGGCAAGCGCTTAAAATGATAATTCTTTAGCATGCTTAAATTGTAATAGGTACCTCTAACATTCTCAGTAATCATGCAGAGACAGAATGCAGGCAAAATCAAATAGGAAACGTGTTTACCTTCTGTGGCTGCACTCCCCCAACCGGCCCCTCAACACCACATAGAAAAGACAGTATATAACATGAGAAATATAAGTTTTCTCACCTGAGGCCTCTGTACTGCTGTCCCTCCTGGAGTGGGTGGAGAGCCGGTGGTGGAGATGCAGACAAGAAGACACGAGTAGGGGTCACCAATCTGTTAAGTTGAACCTTGAAATAAAGGACATCAACGCCAATAGAGATGCATTCGTCTCATGTATGTTTACTTCAGAATATGCACTGTACATACAGAGGATCACATCTTTCAAAGGGAATGTGATACAGGTTACAGGGCAGTACAGCTTTTATAGAGAATGATTATACAGTAGTCTATGGCCGGCACAAGCCCAAAGTTACACATCACAAAGTACGCATTTTACTAAGTATGTCAACATAACTTTTGGTCAGCTTGACCTTACTAATTTATAGGTGACAGTTAGTTTGACAAAAAGAAAGACCGATTATATCAAGGGATTTAATTTGACTTTTAAACAGGGACTTTCCATATCAATATCTTTTCTGAGAATTGTGTCATGTCATTGGCAGAACATTTCATGTCAACTGGAGGCCAACTAAGACAGCCACATGTGTTGCAATACCAAAAGAATTCAGAAACATTTTACTCAAAATTATAAGAAATACAGTTTCATGTTGAAGAGGAACTCTAGATACACAACAAGATATGGCTCATATATTTCATATCTTCACAAGAATTTTCTTTTTATGTGGATGAACACAGATTCAAACCAAAGTTTAGGAGACATTTGGGAAAAGTTTGGAAAAATTAAAATTATAATGTGGACCTTTTCCTTTTTTGAATTTTATGGACATTCATAAGCCATGCAAGAGACTTTTTTTTGTTCTTCTTTAGGACTATTTTTTATTTGGCCTAAAGGCTGTTAAGGCCCTCCCACTTGTTTTTATGGACTCTCACACCCCTCCCCCTTTATATTTCATGGATAATTGCTGAGCCTTACACCTAGGGAGGTGTTTCTAACTGTGGGGGGCAGTGTAGTCACTGGGGGAGGAGACAGATCGCTGTTCCTAATCACTAGGAACAGATGATCTGTCTATCCTCCCTTGACAGAACGGGGATCTGTTTGTTTACATTGACAGATCCCTGTTTTGTCTCTCCCAGATGCGATCGCAGCTGCCAGCCATGCGCATCGGCTCCAGCGTCGCGCGCGAGCCCCCTAGTGGTCTTAAAGCAGACTACGTATCATGACAGCAATTCACAGAGGAGAGCCAACCTGCCGCAACACAACTGCGGCAGCTGGTCTTTAAGTGGTTAAAACAAGTCTTCCTTTTTGTTTTGTTTATAATAGTAATTCCAAATCAGCGTGTACTGTATTTTTATATGAATACTGTTGCACAAAGTATTATAAATACCTAATTAAATATAGAAATGTATTTAAATAATCATTACAGGAAATAAACTCTGGAATATTATAATAAAGCATTTACAACTAGCACATCATTTGAAGTATTTTGAAGAATTATCAGCATTGCTCTGCAGCAAAAAACATAACAGTAAACAAATCCACTTATCATATTCATATGTAACAAAAGGACAAGAGCATCAATCCACCAAACAAATTGCTAATAAGTATACATAACGCTTTCTAAAAGCAACTATTATGCTTAGCAGATAAGAGCTTTAAGCAAAACAACTAAGCTAAATCATGAGCGCATTAAAGGGTAATATAATTACTGTGCTGATTATAATGGAGCTCTATTTTCATATTGTTTCATTTTCCATGATCACTTTCATGGCTAATATATGCTAAGTTCCGTGTGGGAGCAGTATTAGAGAAGATGCATTATGCAGGCAGTGTAAGTTTCTTGGTTATCAACGCAACTGCCAGTCTTCACTTCAACTAAGGAGGCATTAACCTTACATGAGTCTTAAGTAATATGTTATAACTGACTGCGAAAGCTAAAAAGATAACAGTATTCAATTTAATGTTACATTTAAATTTTAAAGTCAACAGTCATCAGTCATGGTTTAAGTCTTCTTTGTGATTTATTTATACATTTGGACAGTTTAAGATTCAGCAATAGAAACCATTCAATTATATTATTTGTCAAAATCATTTCAGACTGTAAGCCTCAGACTTAAAACCAGTAAAACCTGTACCCTAGGGGTACTTCTGATAAGTTCATAAGATACTTTTGCTTATAGTAATTCCAACTGTTTGGAAGTTCAGTGAAAAAAAAAAAAATCAGGAGTAGATGCAACAGTTATAATCACATATTTTTATCTTTCAATACGTTTTTATTGAAAATTTAAAGGAATACAGTGTGTAACTGAGATCAGATATAGAGATAAGGATGTATCAGTGGTGGCTCATAATGCAGGGTGCATGGGCGCCGCCCCCCCATCCATGTGTCCCCTAATCTACATGCGGGGCGCCAGACGCATGGGTTCCAATAGGGTTTTATTTTTTTGAAGCACATGATTAGAGTCTGAGGATCTAATTGGTTTAAAAAAAGGGTTGGCTCGGGGTGCAGAGCACACGCAGGTTTTGGAGGTGATTCATCTGTGAATTGAGAGTAGATATAAGTTTGGGAGAGAGAGGTGTCTGATGACAGATGTGCTCAAACAATGACAGTTATCAGGTCTCTATTAGTGAAGTTAGCCAATATTTGATTTGTAGAAGTTAGCCAATATTTGATTTGTAGAAACTGAACGAGTTCAGTGTGGAGGGGGCATATTTGTCTCTGATTTCAGCCCAGATATAAACAGAATGACCAATGAGGAACAAACAGACGCAGTGAAACTTGTGGGAAACTCACCAATGGAATGCACTAGGCAACTCCAAATCTGGAGAAAACAGTGGGTTACCTAACAGGGGAAGGAGTGGCAGATGTGGGGGGATTAGACCACTAGTATTTAGTGGAGTCCCATACTCAGAGAGAATGGGACATTAGAGGGCTAATGGATGTGGGTCTAGATTTTGGAGGAAGCCACAGAAGAGACCAGAGAGAAACCAAAGAGCAAAAAAGCATTTTCCAAAGTGACCCAAAAGGGGAGCATGTTGTGCAGTATGTATAAAGAGAAAACAAAGAGTCGATTTGGGCGACTATGACATATTTAGAAACATTCCTGTTTCCCGTGTATGAGCATAGTGTGTTTTGAGACCTGAGGCTTTTTGTTGGCCGAAAAAAAAAAGTACAGAAAAAGTATAAGAGCTTTGGAAGGATTGTCATTTTTATGGCATTTATTCTTCCTATCTATAAAAGATGGAGGTGAGACCATGACAAGTAGATAAGCTCTACTGATAAGTAGAGCTTTTAGGCAGCAGAAGATTGGAATGTAGTTAGCTTTGTAGAGTGTGTGATAGGATTTGGTGAGGCAGATTCCTAAATAATTGAGACTAGGCACTAGTCCAGGCAAAATTAAAATGCTCATTGAACACCAGCATTTCCTGTGGAGGAGACCTGTCACCCTCCACTGCCCTCTAGGGAGACCAGTCATCAAGTAGGCAAAGTGGTTGTAAAATTAATTTATTTTTTTCTTAAAATAAAAAAAAATGTTATATTTACTTGCTCTGTGCAACAATAGTGAACAGAGGAACCTCCTCTTGTTGGGTCCCCTGCTGGAGCTCTAAGGTACCTCCTTTGCTCAGTGCACCACCATAAAAAGCTGCTTCCTATGGTGGCACACGTGTGGGCTTGCTCTCAAGCCAGGCTGTGTGTGTCCATTGAGCTCCCTCACTGGATTTGACTGACAGGAGCCAATGGCTCCTGCTGCTCTCAGCCCAGCCTGTGAGAAAGCAGATTGAAAACCTGCAGACAAGCACAGCACTGGATCGATACAGAACTCAGATAAGTATTTAGGGGGGAGGGGGAGAAACAGGTACGGAATGCATTAAGGTAAAAAACCTTATGTAGCGCTATACCTGAAGGAGGTGCTTGGTAATTTGGGTTCTCTGTTCTGCGCCTCCAAGAACAACCTCAGCCCCTCTGACATAGTTTGCTGAGTGAAAGTTACTGCAAGCACTTATAGGAACACAAGTGTAGATGCGTTTAACTCGGTTGTGAATTAGTACCAAGAAATAGACCCAAGACCATTCAGTGGTAAATTAGGTAACTCAGTGTATTGGTATGGGTTAGAATAAATAGTGGCTTGAGCATAAATTAACACACAGAAAGTAGGTACAGATACAGTCCACTAGACAGTATAATCACTATGCCAGGGTAACTTAGAATAAAGTTCCATACCTTTAGACTATAATACAAAACAAGTTAGCCCATGGGACTTTAAATGAGTTGGTCATAGAGGTCATGACAAGTAGGTATAAGGATTTATTAACGTTCCAAGAACATGATTATAAATGAGCATAAAAACACCATGAGGCATGGTTTGACCATTGACATGTTGGTTACAGTAATAGAATACATGGTATACATATACAACTTTTGTACTCGACACAATTCGCGAGCTCTGCTCGCTTCCTCAGGAGTTGTTGTATATGCAGGATATCTAGAAAATAGTAGGTGTCGATGAGATATAACATTTAATGATAATTATGATTAGAGGAGAAGCACGTGGCCTCTAAGAGGCACCTCATACTTAAATTATGGTCAATTGGTCCATATAGGACTGATCTATAAAGGTAGCAGCTGAAAGCACTCCAACCGAAGCTGAAGAGGCGTAACCCACAGCAACCAAACAGAGGCCTGGCGGAGGGCGGACATGGCGAAAGAGGAGGATGAGAATGTGGTGTGTCCTGGAGTGCCCCATTGGCCACATATGTCATGGTAGCTGTAATAAAATGATGTATGTGTCTAAGTCAATTAACAATAAACTTGAGAGTAGCTTGGCAGTATAAATAATGTAGTATCACTGTTGTGTAGTGAAATCCATGACATTGTAGGCGTGGATGCAAACAGGAAAGAAAAACAGGTGAAAAAGAGAATGTAAAGAGTGCAAGAATGTGAAGAAGGAAATGACATCATAAAAAAGACAGGAAAAGGACTACAAGAAAAGAAAGAGAAGAAAAAGATTATGTTCCTTGGTGTGCCTCGTTAACCATATACAGTAAAACAGTAGTGTTGGCAGTAAAATGTATATGGATCTAAAAGTGATCATCATGATGGTGGAATGAAGGTATAATATATATACCTTCATTCCACCATCATGGTGATCACTTTTGGATCTATAGATCTATAGATCTACTTTTAGATCTATATACATTTTATGTATTCTATTACTGTAACCAACATGTCAATGGTCAAACCTAATTTACCATTCAGTGGTAAATTAGGTAGCTCAGTGTATTGGTATGGGTTAGAATAAATAGTGGCTTGAGCATAAATTAACACACAGAAGGTAGGTTCAGATACAATCCACTAGACAGTATAATCACTATGCCAGGGTAACTTAGAATAGAGTTTCATACCTTTAAACTATAATACAAAACGAGTCAGCCCATGGGACTTTAAATGAGTTGGTCATAGAGGTCATGACAAGTAGGTATAAGGATTTATTAAAGTTCCAAGAACATGATTATAAATGAGCATAAAAACATCATGAGGCATGGTTTGACCATTGACATGTTGGTTACAGTAATAGAATACATGGTATACATATACAACTTTTGTACTCTACGCAATTCGCAAGCTCTGCTCACTTCCTCAGGAGTTGGTGTATATGCAGGATATCTAGAAAATAGTAGGTGTCGATAAGATATAACATTCAATGATAATTATGGTTAGAGGAGAAGCACGTGGCCTCTAAGAGGCACTCCATACTTACATTATGGTCAATTGGTCCATAGGACTGATCTACAAAGGTAGCAGCTGAAAGCACTCCAACCGGGAGTTGAAGAGGTGTAACCCAGCGAACCAAATAGGGGTCTGGCGGAGGGTAGACATGGCGAAAGAGGAGGATGAGAATGTGGTGTGTCCTGGAGTGCCCCATTGGCCACATATGTCATGATAGCTGTAATAAAATGATATATGTGTCTAAGTCAATTAACAATAAACTGTCTAAAGATTTGTAATTCTTTTTAGACAATTAAATGATCCAGGTTCCTTTGCTAGGGAGCATATCCAAATCCATGGCTTTCTGTGCAGTTTGGTCAATGTGAATAATAATACTACAACTAGTCTAGAGTGCACACTAGGAGAATGACTAGGATATGGTCCCCTGAGAGGTACCTTCTAGTCTTTAGTCCTAACTCTCCAGTCAGCTAGCATTGGGGCCCAGTTGTACCTTTGCTTCACATGCGAATAGTCCCAGTAGAGCTTGCCAGTTACTGTGTTAGGGCAGTTAGTATTAGCCCCCTGTAGGTCTAGGGTTCCCCCCTAACCCCCCCTAATAAAGTTTTAACCCCTTGATCACCCCCTGTCGCCAGTGTCGCTAAGCGATCATTTTTCTGATCACTGTATTAGTGTCACTGGTGACGCTAGTTAGGGACATAAATATTTAGGTTCGCCGTCAGCGTTTTATAGCGACAGGGACCCCCATATACTATCTTATAAATGTTTTAACCTCTTGATTGCCCCCTAGTTAACCCTTTCACCACTGATCACCGTATAACCGTTACAGAAGACGCTGGTTAGTTCGTTTATTTTTTATAGTGTCAGGGCACCCGCCGTTTATTACCTAATAAAGGTTTAGCCCCCTGATTGCCCGGCGGTGATATGCGTTGCCCCAGGCAGCGTCAGATTAGCGCCAGTACCGCTAACACCCACGCACGCAGCATACACCTCCTGTAACGTACCTGGGATGTGAGCCTGACGTGTGGAGGGAGACCTCCCGTACCACCCTGGCTCGGAGACCACTGGAGTGGGAACAGTGGTGGTAAGAGCACAGTGAGGTAAAGGTGCCTGAGTCCTTACTGCGTGAAGTGGTCGTGGATGCAGGTCAGCAGGTGCAGGTTTGCAGAGCAACGGATGCAGGTCAGCAGGTGCAGGTTTGCAGAGCAGCGGATGCAGGTCGGCAGGTGCAGGTTTGCAGAGCAGCGGATGCAGGTTAGCAGATGCAGGTTTGCAGAGCAGCGGATGCAGGTCAGCAGGTGCAGTTTTGCAGAGCAGCGGATGCAGGTTAGCAGATGCAGGTTTGCAGATCAGCAGATGAAGGTTTGCAGACAGTAGCAGAGTCAGACGAGCCGGGTCATACACATCAGGGAATACAGCAGAAACGGCAAGCAGAGAATAGTCAGAGTCCAGGCTAGGTCTTGGCAACAGGCAATCAGGCAGGTGACAGAGCAGGTAACAGAGCAGGGTCAAAATAGCCAAGGTCAGGATTGGAGACATAAGCAAGGTCAGGAAGCCGGGTCAGAATCCAGGAACAGAGTACTGGAACAATCAGGAACACAGGGAACGGAAGCAGATTAAACCGTAAGAGGCAGCGCCACTGAGCATCCTTTAAAGGCTATTGGGCGCCAAAGCGCGTCTTAACAAACGCGTATGCGCACATTCGTACGAGCGGTCCGTGACTCGCGCATGCGCATACGCCTTCTGGAACGGGACGTACGTTCGTGACAGTGCCCCCTCCTTAAGGGCAACCTCCGGGTGCCCAAGAGAACTCTTTTCTGGGGGTAATTACGGAAAAAGGCCTGGATTAATTCTTGAGGGTGAATGTTCCGTTGGGGTTCCCAGGAATTTTCTTCCAGACCGTAACCTTTCCATTTGATCAGGAACTGTAGCTGATTCCTTCTTCTTCGGCAGTCTAAGACGGCCTCTACTTCAAACTCCTCATCTCCGTCAATGATCACAGATTCAGGTGGTCTTGATCCTCTGTCAGGAAAGGGATCCGGCACTGTAGGTTTCAATAATGAGACATGAAATACCGGATGGATTTTCAAAGACTCCGGTAAGACAAGTTCATAGGAAACATCATTTAATTTCCGCTTTACTGGAAAAGGACCAATGAATTTGGGTGCCAATTTCCTTGCAGGGCAGGCCATCTTAAGGTTGGTGGTGGATAACCATACTCGATCGCCCTGTTGCAGACATAACTCCCCCCTCCTCTTCCTGTCAAACCTCTTCTTATTGGTTGCCTGTGCCCTGGTCATGGCTTCCTGTAATATCTTGCTATTACGAATCAGGAAATTGATAGTACTATGGACTGCCGGAACTGTTGAATCCGGAATGAGATCAGGTAGGAAGGTTGGATGGTACCCGTAATTGGCAAAAAATGGCGACTGACCTGTAGCCGAATGACTGGCATTATTAAAGGCAAATTCTGCCAGAGGTAGTAATGGTACCCAGTCCTCCTGAACAAAGGAGGTGAAGCATCGGAGATATTGCTCGAGCATTTGGTTCATCCTCTCAGTTTGCCCATTAGTCTGAGGGTGATAGGACGAGGACATAGACAGTTCAATCTTCAAAGCCCTGCATAAAGCCCTCCAGAAACGAGAGGTGAACTGCACCCCTCTGTCCGAAACAATGTCCGCAGGAACCCCGTGTAGCCTAACTATTTCTCTAATGAAGACTTGGGCAGTTTCCATGGCAGAGGGTGTGCTTTTTAATGGAACAAAGTGGGCCATCTTGGATAAACGGTCAACCACGATGAAGATCGCTGAATAACCCTCTGACGGAGGCAGTTCCACTACGAAATCCATGGCAATCATTTTCCAAGGATGGTCGGGGACTGGTAAAGGTCTGAGTAGACCCCAGGCTTTGCTTCTAGTGGTCTTGCTACGGATACAGGTAGCACAAGAGCTTATATATTCCCTGCAGTTCTTCTCAAGATCCGGCCACCAAAACGTACGTTGGACTAGCTCCAGAGTCTTATGCATTCCGAAATGGCCTGCCAGAGGATGATCATGACACAAATTCAGCACTGTGACTCGGACCTCTTCAGGCACAAAGATCTTGCTGTTTCTCCACAGGAGACCATCCTTGAGTAGCAGAGTAACTCCGGGAGGGCCAGACACACCTGCAGAGGCTTGCTTCAAGCTGGACATGAGATCAGTTTGCAGAAGTAAAAAGTTACCTTCCGATAGAATGGTGTCTGGAGCTGGTACTTCCTTCGGATCATCAAACATGCGAGAAAGAGCGTCCGGTTTGGTGTTCTTTGAGCCAGGCCGGTAAGTTATGTGAAATGAGAACCTAGAGAAAAATAATGCCCATCGTGCCTGGCGGGGTCTCAGATGTTTGGCAGCTCTCAGATACTCTAAGTTCTTATGATCTGTATAAATGAGTATGGGGTGCGCTGCTTCTTCCAATAAATACCTCCACTCCTCAAGAGCCGATTTAATGGCCAGTAGTTCCCTGTCCCCAACGTCATAGTTCCCCTCGGATGGGGTGAGCTTCCGAGAGAAGAAAGCTATGGGGTGCATCAAGTCCTTGAGACCCTGGCGTTGGGAGATGACAGCTCCAACCTCAGTCTCGGAGGCATCTACTTCAAGTAGGTAAGGGAGCGCAGGGTCAGGATGACTCAGAATAGGAGCCGATGTGAAAAGTCTCTTTAAGTCTGTGAAGGCGGTCTGTGCCTCGGGAGTCCACTGGAACCGAGCATTCTGCTTGGTCAGCTGCGTGATTGGGGAGATAATAGCAGAAAAGCCCTTGATGAATCTCTGATAAAAGTTTGCGAAACCAACAAAGCTCTGCACCCCTTTCTTGTCTGAAGGTGCAGGCCAATCCAGAACGGCTGAAACTTTTTGAGGATCCATCTTGAATCCCTCTGTTGATATCATGAGACCAAGGAACTGGATACTCTGTCGCTCAAACTCGCATTTTTCTGGTTTTGCGTATAGTCCGTGTTGACGAAGGCGACAGAGTACACTCTTGACATGTACTCGATGCTGCTCGAGGGAAGAAGAAAAAATCAAAATATCGTCTAGATAGACAACTACATAAATGTCCAGACAGTCTCTAAAAACATTATTAATCAGGTGCTGAAATGTGGCTGGGGCGTTACATAACCCAAAAGGCATTACTAGATATTCGTAATGGCCGAACCTAGTACGAAAGGCAGTCTTCCACTCATCCCCTGCACGGATGCGTACCAAGTTGTAAGCCCCCCGCAGGTCTAATTTGGTAAACACAGAGGTGGTTCTAAGTCTTTAAAGGAGAGTTGAGGTACCAGGGGCAAAGGGTAACGGTTTTTAACCGTGATCTTGTTCAGCTCCCGATAGTCCACACAGGGTCGGAGAGAGTGGTCTTTCTTTTCCACAAAAAAGATTCCTGCTCCTGCCGGAGAGGTGGAAGAGCGGATGAATCCCCTCTTGAGATTCTCATCAACGTATTCCTTCAGTACCCCTAGTTCCCATTCAGATAAAGGAAAGATACGTCCGAAAGGGATCTCAGCACCGGGAAGAAGCTCGATTGGACAGTCGTATGGATGATGAGGTGGAAGAACTTCGGCCCCACGTTTACTGAAAATGTCCAAGAACTCATGGTATTGTTTGGGCACAGCAGAGCAAGTTTCAGGATCTGGTTCCAGGCATAACAACGGACCAGAGGTACTGGGGCATGATGGCACGCAATGGTGCAGGCAGTAAGGTGACTGGAACCTAACACTTCCGGTTCCCCATTCGATCTGGGGATTGTGTGCCTGAAGCCAAGGTAAGCCAAGGATGACTGGAAACAAAGGAGAGGAAATAGCATTCAGGCTCAGAAGTTCCTTATGATCCACAAGGGTGGTTACAGGCAAAGGAGTGGTCTCCTGGGTCACTACTCCAGATTTAATGAGGGACCCTTCTGCCAGGAAGATGGAGAGTCCCTGGGCCTTGGGCTGAAGGGGGATGTGTTGTTGGGTTGCAAAGTCTAGATCGAGATCTAGTTCTTTCCGGCAATTGAAATGAAATTGGTATGGCCAGGTGAGTGGCGCTGGCAGTAGAAGGTGCATGATTAGAAGAAGAGGAAGCTAGGAACTTGCGCATCTTAGCAAGACAAGAGGAGATGAAGTGACCAGCTTCTCCACAGTATAGGCATAGAAAGTTCTGCTGCCTACAAAGTCGTTCTTGGGCGGACAGGGAATGTTTCATCAATTCAGGCTGCTTTGATTTGATGGAATGCATGGAAGTTGGCATCCGGGATAGCATCCAAGCTGGGCGGAACTGCTGAGAAAACCTCTCTGCTCTGCGTTCCCGAAGTCGTCAGTCTATCTGGATGGATAGCGTAATTAAAGTCTCTAGAGTATCAGGAACATCAACCCGGGCCAATTCGTTCTTTAAACTCTCAGATAGACCGAGACGAAACTGGTGTCGGAGAGCAGCCTCATTCCACTGAGTGTCTGCGCTCCAGCGTCTGAAATCGGTTACATAGTCCTCTGCCGCTCGGCGGCCTTGCTGGAGCGCGTGGAGAGCAGCCTCGGCGGTGGAAGTCCATTGGGGGTCGTCATAAAGTCGAGCCATGGCATTAAGGAACCAACAAGTGTCTGGGGAATGCCCAGGAAAAAGCCAAAGTCTACTTACCACCAGCTTGCAGACAACCAAATTGACCTATCTAACAGTATGCGTTAAAAAAGGGGTTTAGTCCGCACGCATTTGCAAACGCATGCGTGAGCCACAGAGCCACGTCACGGCACCCTTGTATCTGTGGTCCTAACACTAAAGTATAAGTGTCCCCGCAGTGGAGGCACATGCATTTAATGGATAAATGAGAGCAGGTGGCTGGAGGGGAGCCCACCCCACCTTAAAGGTACAGGAGCACACCAAACACCCAGCAAGAGCACAATGGCTGCAAAGGTGCTGGTGCACTGCTGGACCAATACAAACACTCACGTGATAACACAAACTTGCCACCACTCTCATTTATAGCTGGCTATCGCAGTAAGCAGCTTTGGGAGGCTAAAACAGGTACCAACAAGTGTCTGGGGAATGCCCAGGAAAAAGCCAAAGTCTACTTACCACCAGCTTGCAGACAACCAAATTGACCTATCTAACAGTATGCGTTAAAAAAGGGGTTTAGTCCGCACGCATTTGCAAAAGCATGCGTGAGCCACAGAGCCACGTCACGGCACCCTTGTATCTGTGGTCCTAACACTAAAGTATAAGTGTCCCCGCAGTGGAGGCACATGCATTTAATGGATAAATGAGAGCAGGTGGCTGGAGGGGAGCCCACCCCACCTTAAAGGTACAGGAGCACACCAAACACCCAGCAAGAGCACAATGGCTGCAAAGGTGCTGGTGCACTGCTGGACCAATACAAACACTCACGTGATAACACAAACTTGCCACCACTCTCATTTATAGCTGGCTATCGCAGTAAGCAGCTTTGGGAGGCTAAAACAGGTACCAACAAGTGTCTGGGGAATGCCCAGGAAAAAGCCAAAGTCTACTTACCACCAGCTTGCAGACAACCAAATTGACCTATCTAACAGTATGCGTTAAAAAAGGGGTTTAGTCCGCACGCATTTGCAAACGCATGCGTGAGCCACAGAGCCACGTCACGGCACCCTTGTATCTGTGGTCCTAACACTAAAGTATAAGTGTCCCCGCAGTGGAGGCACATGCATTTAATGGATAAATGAGAGCAGGTGGCTGGAGGGGAGCCCACCCCACCTTAAAGGTACAGGAGCACACCAAACACCCAGCAAGAGCACAATGGCTGCAAAGGTGCTGGTGCACTGCTGGACCAATACAAACACTCACGTGATAACACAAACTTGCCACCACTCTCATTTATAGCTGGCTATCGCAGTAAGCAGCTTTGGGAGGCTAAAACAGGTACCAACAAGTGTCTGGGGAATGCCCAGGAAAAAGCCAAAGTCTACTTACCACCAGCTTGCAGACAACCAAATTGACCTATCTAACAGTATGCGTTAAAAAAGGGGTTTAGTCCGCACGCATTTGCAAACGCATGCGTGAGCCACAGAGCCACGTCACGGCACCCTTGTATCTGTGGTCCTAACACTAAAGTATAAGTGTCCCCGCAGTGGAGGCACATGCATTTAATGGATAAATGAGAGCAGGTGGCTGGAGGGGAGCCCACCCCACCTTAAAGGTACAGGAGCACACCAAACACCCAGCAAGAGCACAATGGCTGCAAAGGTGCTGGTGCACTGCTGGACCAATACAAACACTCACGTGATAACACAAACTTGCCACCACTCTCATTTATAGCTGGCTATCGCAGTAAGCAGCTTTGGGAGGCTAAAACAGGTACCAACAAGTGTCTGGGGAATGCCCAGGAAAAAGCCAAAGTCTACTTACCACCAGCTTGCAGACAACCAAATTGACCTATCTAACAGTATGCGTTAAAAAAGGGGTTTAGTCCGCACGCATTTGCAAACGCATGCGTGAGCCACAGAGCCACGTCACGGCACCCTTGTATCTGTGGTCCTAACACTAAAGTATAAGTGTCCCCGCAGTGGAGGCACATGCATTTAATGGATAAATGAGAGCAGGTGGCTGGAGGGGAGCCCACCCCACCTTAAAGGTACAGGAGCACACCAAACACCCAGCAAGAGCACAATGGCTGCAAAGGTGCTGGTGCACTGCTGGACCAATACAAACACTCACGTGATAACACAAACTTGCCACCACTCTCATTTATAGCTGGCTATCGCAGTAAGCAGCTTTGGGAGGCTAAAACAGGTACCAACAAGTGTCTGGGGAATGCCCAGGAAAAAGCCAAAGTCTACTTACCACCAGCTTGCAGACAACCAAATTGACCTATCTAACAGTATGCGTTAAAAAAGGGGTTTAGTCCGCACGCATTTGCAAACGCATGCGTGAGCCACAGAGCCACGTCACGGCACCCTTGTATCTGTGGTCCTAACACTAAAGTATAAGTGTCCCCGCAGTGGAGGCACATGCATTTAATGGATAAATGAGAGCAGGTGGCTGGAGGGGAGCCCACCCCACCTTAAAGGTACAGGAGCACACCAAACACCCAGCAAGAGCACAATGGCTGCAAAGGTGCTGGTGCACTGCTGGACCAATACAAACACTCACGTGATAACACAAACTTGCCACCACTCTCATTTATAGCTGGCTATCGCAGTAAGCAGCTTTGGGAGGCTAAAACAGGTACCAACAAGTGTCTGGGGAATGCCCAGGAAAAAGCCAAAGTCTACTTACCACCAGCTTGCAGACAACCAAATTGACCTATCTAACAGTATGCGTTAAAAAAGGGGTTTAGTCCGCACGCATTTGCAAACGCATGCGTGAGCCACAGAGCCACGTCACGGCACCCTTGTATCTGTGGTCCTAACACTAAAGTATAAGTGTCCCCGCAGTGGAGGCACATGCATTTAATGGATAAATGAGAGCAGGTGGCTGGAGGGGAGCCCACCCCACCTTAAAGGTACAGGAGCACACCAAACACCCAGCAAGAGCACAATGGCTGCAAAGGTGCTGGTGCACTGCTGGACCAATACAAACACTCACGTGATAACACAAACTTGCCACCACTCTCATTTATAGCTGGCTATCGCAGTAAGCAGCTTTGGGAGGCTAAAACAGGTACCAACAAGTGTCTGGGGAATGCCCAGGAAAAAGCCAAAGTCTACTTACCACCAGCTTGCAGACAACCAAATTGACCTATCTAACAGTGCGTTTGCAAATGCGTGCGGACTAAACCCCTTTTTTAACGCATACTGTTAGATAGGTCAATTTGGTTGTCTGCAAGCTGGTGGTAAGTAGACTTTGGCTTTTTCCTGGGCATTCCCCAGACACTTGTTGGTACCTGTTTTAGCCTCCCAAAGCTGCTTACTGCGATAGCCAGCTATAAATGAGAGTGGTGGCAAGTTTGTGTTATCACGTGAGTGTTTGTATTGGTCCAGCAGTGCACCAGCACCTTTGCAGCCATTGTGCTCTTGCTGGGTGTTTGGTGTGCTCCTGTACCTTTAAGGTGGGGTGGGCTCCCCTCCAGCCACCTGCTCTCATTTATCCATTAAATGCATGTGCCTCCACTGCGGGGACACTTATACTTTAGTGTTAGGACCACAGATACAAGGGTGCCGTGACGTGGCTCTGTGGCTCACGCATGCGTTTGCAAATGCGTGCGGACTAAACCCCTTTTTTAACGCATACTGTTAGATAGGTCAATTTGGTTGTCTGCAAGCTGGTGGTAAGTAGACTTTGGCTTTTTCCTGGGCATTCCCCAGACACTTGTTGGTACCTGTTTTAGCCTCCCAAAGCTGCTTACTGCGATAGCCAGCTATAAATGAGAGTGGTGGCAAGTTTGTGTTATCACGTGAGTGTTTGTATTGGTCCAGCAGTGCACCAGCACCTTTGCAGCCATTGTGCTCTTGCTGGGTGTTTGGTGTGCTCCTGTACCTTTAAGGTGGGGTGGGCTCCCCTCCAGCCACCTGCTCTCATTTATCCATTAAATGCATGTGCCTCCACTGCGGGGACACTTATTCTTTAGTGTTAGGACCACAGATACAAGGGTGCCGTGACGTGGCTCTGTGGCTCACGCATGCGTTTGCAAATGCGTGCGGACTAAACCCCTTTTTTAACGCATACTGTTAGATAGGTCAATTTGGTTGTCTGCAAGCTGGTGGTAAGTAGACTTTGGCTTTTTCCTGGGCATTCCCCAGACACTTGTTTGTGTCATGGCATTAAGGAAGGATGATAAAGAGTTCAGATCCATATGGCGGACTTCGAGTAGGTGGTGGGCCCAGGCCTGGGGCTCCCCTTGCAGCAAGGTAATAACAAAGCCTACTTTGGTAATTTCGGATAAGAAAGTCCGTGGCAGCAATGAAAAATAAAGTTTGCATGCATTGCGAAACGCCCGGAATTGGTTACGATTTCCAGAGAATTTCTCAGGAACAGGCACCCTAGGCTCAGGAGATGGGTCTGCCAAGATGGTCAATTCTTGTGTCCGCTCCTCCATTCGGACGAGACTGCTTTGCAGGGTCTCCATGACCTGAGTGAGGGCTGTGAGAGTTTGACAGACAAAGTCCATAGGCGAGGTTCCTCCTGCAGGCTCAGACATGGCGGTTTGATACTGTAACATACCTGGGATGTGAGCCTGACGTGTGGAGGGAGACCTCCCGTACCACCCTGGCTCGGAGACCACTGGAGTGGGAACAGTGGTGGTAAGAGCACAGTGAGGTAAAGGTGCCTGAGTCCTTACTGCTTGAAGTGGTCGCGGATGCAGGTCAGCAGGTGCAGTTTTTCAGAGCAGCGGATGCAGGTCAGCAGATGCAGGTTTGCAGAGCAGCGGATGCAGGTCAGCAGATGCAGGTTTGCAGAGCAGCGGATGCAGGTCAGCAGGTGCAGGTTTGCAGAGCAGCGGATGCAGGTCAGCAGGTGCAGGTTTGCAGAGCAACGGATGCAGGTCAGCAGGTGCAGGTTTGCAGAGCAGCGGATGCAGGTCGGCAGGTGCAGGTTTGCAGAGCAGCGGATGCAGGTTAGCAGATGCAGGTTTGCAGAGCAGCGGATGCAGGTCAGCAGGTGCAATTTTGCAGAGCAGCAGATGCAGGTTAGCAAATGCAGGTTTGCAGATCAGCAGATGCAGGTTTGCAGACAGTAGCGGAGTCAGACGAGCCGGGTCATACACATCAGGGAATACAGCAGAAACGGCAAGCAGAGAATAGTCAGAGTCCAGGCTGGGTCTTGGCAACAGGCAATCAGGCAGGTAACAGAGCGGGGTCAAACTAGCCAAGGTCAGGATTGGAGACATAAGCAGGGTCAGGAAGCTGGGTCAGAATACAGGAACAGAGTACTGGTACAATCAGGAACACAGGGAACGGAAGCAGATCAAACCGCAAGAGGCAGCGCCACTGAGCATCTTTTAAAGGCTATTGGGCGCCAAAGCGCGTCTTAAGGAACGCGCATGCGCACGTTTGTACGAGCGGTCCGTGACTCGCGCATGCGCATAGGCGCACGCCTTCTGGAACGGGACGTACATTCGTGACACCTCCCTTAGTGGTATAGTATCTGAACGGATCAATATCTGATCCGATGAGATCTATACTAGCGTCGCCAGCAGTTTAGGGTTCCCAAAAACGCAGTGTTAGCGGGATCAGCCCAGATACCTGCTAGCACCTGTGTTTTGCCCCTCCGCCCGGCCCAGCCAGCCCACCCAAGTGCAGTATCGATCGATCACTGTCACTTACAAAACACTAAACGCATAACTGCAGCGTTCGCAGAGTCAGGCCTGATCCCTGCAATCGCTAACAGTTTTTTTGGTAGCATTTTGGTGAACTGGCAAGCACCAGTGGCTTAGTACACCCCGGTCGTAGTCAAACCAGTACTGCAGTAACACTTGGTGACTTGGCGAGTCCCATAAGTGCAGTTCAAGCTGGTGAGGTGGAAACACAAGTAGTGTCCCGCTGCCACCAAGAAGAAGACAAACACAGGCCCGTCGTGCCCATAGTGCCCTTCCTGCTGCATTCGCCAATCCTAATTGGGAACCCACCACTTCTGCAGCGCCCGTACTTCCGCCATTCACATCCCCAACCAAATGCAGTCGGCTGCATGAGAGGCATTTTCTTTATGTCCTACCCAACGAACCCCCCCAAAAAAGATGTCATGTCTGCAGCAAGCGCGGATATAGGCGTGACACCCGCTATTATTGTCCCTCCTGTCCTGACAATCCTGGTCTTTGCATTGGTGAATGTTTTGAACGCTACCATTCACTAGTTGAGTATTAGCGTAGGGGACAGCATTGCACAGACTAGGCACACTTTCACATTCGCATTTTGAGAGACCCGAACCTGGAACCGGTTACAGTTATAAAAGTTAGTTACAAAAAAAAGTGTAAAAAAAAAAAATATATATATAAAATAAAAAAATAGTTTTCGTTTTATTGTTCTCTCTATTCTCTCTCTATTGTTCTGCTCTTTTTTACTGTATTCTATTCTGCAATGTTTTATTGTTATTATGTTTTATCATGTTTGCTTTTCAGGTATTCAAATTTTTATACTTTACCGTTTACTGTGTTTTATTGTTAACCATTTTTTTGTCTTCAGGTACGCCATTCACGACTTTGAGTGGTTATACCAGAATGATGCCTGCAGGTTTATGTATCATCTTGGTATCATTCTTTTCAGCCAGCGGTCAGCTTTCATGTAAAAGCAATCCTAGCGGCTAATTAGCCTCTAGACTGCTTTTACAAGCAGTGGGAGGGAATGCCCCCCCACCGTCTTCCGTGTTTTTCTCTGGCTCTCCTGTCTCAACAGGGAACCTGAGAATGCAGCCGGTGATTCAGCCAGCTGACCATAGAGCTAATCAGAGACCAGAGTGGCTCCAAACATCTCTATGGCCTAAGAAATCGGAAGCTACAAGCATTTCATGACTTAGATTTCTGGCAAATTGGGAAAGCATTTTATCACACCGATCTTGGTGTGGTCAGATGCTTTGAGGGAAAAGGAGAGATCTAGGGTCTAATAGACCCCATTTTTTTCAAAAAAGAGTACCTGTCACTACCTAATGCTATCATAGGGGATATTTACATTCCCTGAGATAACAATAAAAATGATTACAAAAAAAAAATGAAAGGAACAGTTTAAAACTAAATGTAAATAGTCTAGAAGATAACAGGATGGATCTAGCTGAACACTGTGAGCAGGACGCACTGCACTAACTGTAAATAGTCTAGCTGCCTGACCGTGGTACTAATAGGATCAAAAGAACACCAGTAATTTTCTTCAGGTAGCTTTATATACTGTAACAAGACAAGCCTGCCTGTCAGTAGGAAGATAACAGGAACGGATCTAGCTGAACACTGTGAGCAGGACGCACTTTACTAAATGTAAATAGTCTAGCTGCCTGACCGTGGTACTAATAGGATCAAAAGAACACCAGTAATTTATTTTAGGTAGCTGTTAATACTGTAACAAGACAAGCCTGCCTGTCAGTAGGAAGATAACAGGAACGGATCTAGCTGAACACTGTGAGCAGGACGCACTGCACTAAATGTAAATAGTCTAGCTGCCTGACCGTGGTACTAATAGGATCAAAAGAACACCAGTAATTTTCTTCAGGTAGCTTTATATACTGTAACAAGACAAGCCTGCCTGTCAGTAGGAAGATAACAGGAACGGATATAGCTGAACACTGTGAGCAGGACGCACTGTACTAAATGTAAATAGTCTAGCTGCCTGACCGTGGTACTAATAGGATCAAAAGAACACCAGTAATTTTCTTTAGGTAGCTTTATATACTGTAACAAGACAAGCCTGCCTGTCAGTAGGAAGATAACAGGAACAGATCTAGCTGAACACTGTGAGCAGGACGCACTGTACTAAATGTAAATAGTCTAGCTGCCTGACCGTGGTACTAATAGGATCAAAAGAACACCAGTAATTTTCTTTAGGTAGCTGTTAATACTGTAACAAGACAAGCCTGCCTGTCAGTAGGAAGATAACAGGAATGGATCTAGCTGAACACTGTGAGCAGGACGCACTGCACTAAATGTAAATAGTCTAGAAGATAACAGGAACGGATCTAGCTGAACACTCTGAGCAGGACGCACTGCACTAAATGTAAATAGTCTAGAAGATAACAGGAACGGATCTAGCTGAACACTGTGAGCAGGACGCACTGCACTAAATGTAAATAGTCTAGAATTTAACAGGAACGGATCTAGCTGAACACTGTGAGCAGGACGCACTGCACTAAATGTAAATAGTCTAGAAGATAACAGGAACGGATCTAGCTGAACACTGTGAGCAGGACGCACTGCACTAAATGTAAATAGTCTAGAATTTAACAGGAACGGATCTAGCTGAACACTGTGAGCAGGACGCACTGCACTAAATGTAAATAGTCTAGAAGATAACAGGAACGGATCTAGCTGAACACTGTGAGCAGGACGCACTGCACTAAATGTAAATAGTCTAGAAGATAACAGGAACGGATCTAGCTAAACTGAATACAGTGTATATATATATATATGCAACACCTGGGATGCATATATATACAAAATACACTGTAAGTGCAGCTAACTGACTGACTGTTCTGCCTAATCTATCTAACTCAAATCAAATGACACTGTCTCTCTGTCTATCTCTTTCAACACCGGAACTCACACTACACAGGGCCGCCGTGCAGGCGGCCTTATATAGTGTGGGGCGTGTACTAAATCCCCTGAGCCATAATTGGCCAAAGCCTCCTTGGCTTTGGCCAATTACGGCTCTCTGTTCAGGCGGCGCTGTGATTGGCAAAGCATGTGGGTCATAGTGCATGCTTGGCCAATCATCAGCAAGAAATGCACTGCGATGCCGCAGTGAATTATGGGCCGTGACGCGCCACACGAATTTGGCGCAAACGGCCCATATCGTTCGCAATTCGGCGAACGACCGAACAGCCGATGTTCGAGTCGAACATGGGTTCGACTCGAACACAAAGCTCATCCCTAGTGACCAGGTTGTGTAACCATAAAATGTCCATCCACAAATGAAAGCCTTCACAAGAGGATTAGAAGCAAAATCTATCAGGAGCTACAGATTATAAAATAGAAGAGAGGCACCTCTAAGTGTAGCAATATGTTTCTAAATGTTGTACCTTCAATAAATGTAACCATATTGCTACACTTTTATACTCAGTTGTGACATGATGCAACTTCTATATCAAGACATCGCTTATATATCAAGTTAAAATTTATTTAAAAATTGCTTGTCTTGCAAAATGCTCTCAAACCAAGGTTTTACTGTACTTCTTCTGTGGGTAACAGGAGTGCACTTAGTTCTGCACTCCTTTGATCCAGATGCAGTCAAGAGCCAGCTTAGGTCTGCTGTCAGCTGACATCACAAAGCTGGTCCAGGATCTGTAGGGATCCTGACAACAATGTTGATATTCACCTAGATGTCTTTTTTTTTCTTTTTCTTTTTGTCACATCAGGCGACATTTTGAGAGGCTGAAATCAACTTTGCAGTTCATTCAACTTCCGTCCCTCTCTCCTTTGTCTCATCATCGTGACTCTTTGCCATATCAAAAGGAAGAAGAAAAAAAAAAAAAAAGAAAGAGGGTGCGGGATAAGCTCAAACACGCGACCTCTCTAATTATCTATCCTAGCTAGGAGTCATGCCCGCCAGCTAATATTATTCCTATTCTTTTCTATGCAACCCCCCCTTGTCCCCTACCCCACCTACCCACCCCTATCCACCCCACCCCATCTCTCCAAGGTCTAGATTAACAAATTCTCCTCTTCTAGTCTAAGGCTTTCAGTTCTTAGACGTAGCACCATGTTTTTTTGAATTTCTTCCAACTTTCCCATTCTGCTAAGTTCACACTTCCTGTATCTATCACCGAGCTTGCCTTGATCACCATATTGTATGTTTCCTCCACTGCATCTATCCACTCCCATGTCTCTGGGCTCTTCCGCCAGCTCTTCGGTATTATTCGCTTCGCGGCGTTCAAGAGGTGGGGAACCAGTGACTGCTTGTATTTATTTATATCTCCACCTCCCCCATGAAACAAAACCTCCCAAGGGTCTTCTGGTACTTCTTTTCCTGTTATTTTCTTGTTATTTTCTTGACTAAGGCTAGTATCTTCCTCCAGAAAATTTTTATTTTAGGACATAACCACCATAGGTGCGCCATTGTTCCAATTTCCTGGCAGCCACGCCAGCAATATGCCGAGTCCCCAGCCGTACGAGTATCAATTGCAGAATTGCCAATCATTTTCAAGACTCTCCTAATTGTGATTTCATCTTTCTTAGTGCCTAATTCAGTCTCCCATTTTTTTATAAATAGGGGCGTCTCCAGCTGGTCCATCCTCATAAGAATTTTGTAGGTCTTTGAGACTATATTTCTTGGATCCTCCGTGTCACAGAGCTTCTCAAAGTCCGTCAATTTATCTCCTGTTCTTATAGGATTTGGTAGTTTGCTCACAAAATGGCACAGCTGGAGATACCGCCATTCGTCTAAACCCCGTGTCCCCCTTCCCGATCTAAGTTCTTGTAGAGTCATAATTTTACCCTCCTTAATTATGTGTCTTAATTGTGTCTTACCCCATAGTGTTTCTTTTCCGCTTATAATTTCTAATCCTGGTATGAAAAAATTACTATCCGTTAGTGCCAGCAAAGGTGATTTATATTCCCCATTGACTTTCTTATATATCCCATCCCATATTTTAAATAAATTACGTGTTATTACATGTGTGTTTTTGTCTAAATTTCTAGTATGTGGAGGGTTCCAAATCATTCTTCCTAATGGTGCTTTACTTAAATTCCCCTCTATTCTAACCCAACTTTTTTCATTCTCTCTCTTTGCCCATTCTACCATTCTAGACAGAACAACGCCCTTATAATAAGTCTGAATGTCTGGTACTGCTAGACCCCCGTTTGTTTTCTTTTGTTTTAAGGTCCTAAAGGAGACCCTCGGTTTTTTGTTTTTCCATATGAAACTCATTATTATCTTGTTTAACTTTCTTAAATAATATAGCGGGAGTGGGAGTGGTATCATCTGAAATAAATAAGTGATCTTTGGGAGTAGAACCATTTTGGTGATGTTTATACGGCCTATCCATGAAAGGGCCTTACCGGCGTAATTTTTACAATCGAGTCAAACTGTATCCAACAGGGGTAGGTAGTTTATTTTAAATATCTTTTCGGTAGAATTAGCCAACTTGATTCCTAGATATTTTAGTTCTTTAGTCCATCTAAAACTATACTCTCTCTTCAATGTTTCCCTTTCAGTTTTATTTAGGTTTATATTTAATATTTCTGATTTTGCCATGTTTATTTGAAAGTTGGATACCTCCCCATACTCCCTTATGACTTTTATTAATTTGGGCATAGTGGTTGCTGGGTCCGATATATATATAGTAACACATCGTCGGCATAAGCTGCGACTTTATGTTCGTCACCTCCGATCTTTATGCCACTTATATCTGGGTCTGCGCGTATTGTTGCCAGGAATGGTTCCATAGTGAGGACGAAGAGCAACGGAGACAACGGGCATCCCTGTCGTGTACCATTCTCCATTTCAAATGGCAAGGACATTACTCCATTCACTCCCACCGTTGCCATGGTACAGGGTTTTAATTCTCTGAATCATTCTGGGGCCAAGCCCCATAATTTCCAAAGTCTGGAACATGAACCCCCAGTCTACCCTGTCGAAAGCCTTTTCGGCATCGATTGACAGTAGTAGCCCAGGGGGTCCCTCATCCCTCACCTTTTGCAACAGAAGTAATGTTCTCACCCCGTTGTCCTTCCCCTCCCTTTTGGGAACAAACCCCACCTTATCTGAATTGATCAGGGCATTCATTGACCCCTTTAACCTCTTTGCAAGTATTTTTGGATAAAGTTTTGTGTCGGTATTGAGGAGGGAGATTTATAGTCCCTTTTTTGTGGATGTTGCACTCTCCATATATCCACCAACTGAAGGCTGAAAAGTTTTTGTTTAATCCTTCTTAATTGTATACTGTTCTTCCCCTGTGCCCTGGCCGTACTGTCCAAACCCGGGTCCATACTGAAGTTAAAATCCCCCATTAGAATCATATGCCCTTTCCTAAACTCTGTTAATTTTCCCAAAACTTTTGCCACGTATTCCGTTGGGTTTTTATTTGGAGCATAAATATTTGCTAATGTGTAGTCTCTTCCATTCAATCTACCTTTAAGAAATAAGTATCTACCTTCTGTATCCACTAGCCTTTCTTCCAGTTCGAACCTGGTTCTTTTTGCAAATCCGATGGCGACCCCCCGTGTTCTATTTGAAATAGTGTCTCCTTGAAACCAGACCGGGTAGTCCCCTAAAAACAATCTTAATCTTGATTGGTGTGATATATGTGTTTCCTGTAGGAATACTACCTCTGGTCCAAGCAGTCTAAGCTCGTTGAATATACTTTGTCTTTTATTGGCCATGTTTAAGCCTTTGACGTTATACGTTATACATTTTATTGTGTCTAAAATCATTTTTCTACTTTCTGGCCTTCCTCCTAGCCCCAGACCTTGGAGAGATGCCCCATGTTCTCCTTATTGAGATTAAGGTGAACCCCCCTCCCTTATCCCTCCCCCCTCTCCCACCTCCCTCCCCTTCTCCCCCTTCCCTGCTTTCCCCCTTTTGGTCTTATCTAGACCTTTAGGCCAATGAGGATCGCAAACATCGTAACCCTCCATTGGTCTCCACCTCCAAAGGTGGGGCTGTTGGTTAGTCGGCTCATCGATCGGTGTTATCCTGGCATCCAGATGTACTAGTCAGTACCTTACTACTCCTAGCTTACCCAAATTCCTTTACTAGTTTCCCCCCCTCCCCGGTTCCCCCAACTTCTCCTCTTCTTTTTACAACGATCCTATTCCCATTTCGATCCACCGCACATTTGACCAGTCCATCGTTGTGGGCACTTGAAGGCCCAATTTCCTGCAGAATTCATCAATCTCCTCCGGGAATCTTAACCTGGCAGTTCTACCATCTTTATTGCCCAGTAGGCATGCTGGGAAACCCCATGTGTATTTTATATTTTGATTTGTTATTTGTTCCAAGAGTGGCTTCAGGAGACGTATTCTTGCTAATGTGTCTTTTGCTAAATCTGCAAATACTTGGATCCTTGCTTCCTCGTACTGCAATGGAGTTTGCCCCCTCAATTTTTTCCATATTTTTTCCTTGTCTTCGTAATATCTGAACCTCACGATTATATCTCAACTTCTTTCTGTTCGACTATTGTCCAACTATTGCTCGATTATATCTTCTGCTCTCTCCACTCTGGCTAGTAAGTTGCCTAGGTCTGTCCTAAGCATATTTATCTCCATTTTGATTGAGGTTTCCAGTGCTTTAAACATCTCTGCGATTTCATTTTTAGAGGGGAATTCTGGTTCTTGCCTATGTTCCATCATTCTGGTTGAATCATGCGCACTTTCGATTAGTGATGATTCTCTGGATTGAGTGGGGGTCTGATCTCCCCTTCCGTCTTGGCCCTTTTTTCCCTTATCCGTCATAGTTGACGTTTGGGTTTCTTGCTGGGCGCTCCCCGAACTCCCCCCTCTGGTTAAGTACTGTTTAATAGAGCGACAGTGACACTTCCAGTTACGTTGTCTTTAGGTGTCTTCGGAGGGCCCCCTTTCCCCAATTTGGATGTATTTCTGCTCATTATTTATTCCAGTGGACTATATGGCAAGAGTTTTAATCGCCCCATCTGAATAGTGCCACAAGATCTTTGTTTTTCCAACACCAAGGCTGTTTTTTTACACTTGTATTCACTCCAAAGTTTTTTCCCAGATTAGGAACCGAATAATTAATTTGTTATCTGTGAGATAATTACTTTATTGAAGGTTTTACTCGTTTCTAGCGTCTTCACCTTAGCCCCTTCTTTCTTGGGATTTGCTGATTTTAATGCTTTTGTTGTCCCATTCCTATTGATGCTGATGGGTATCTCTGCTGTGGGTGGTACCTATATTTCTGTTGCTCCACAAATGGTTCCAGGGCTAACAATCGTGATATATATTTTTAGGGCGCACCTTGAGACTTTTGGGCACATCTAGGGACTAAGGATGTCTAGTGCTTCCTGAACGCCTTCCTCTTTAATGCGTATGTAACCGTACTACTCGGGTCGACAGAAGATTACATCCGCAAATTTCCGTCAACCTTTGCAGTTTCTTTTGGCCCAGATGGTTATTGACTATGTCCATCGGATGGTGTACCAGTGTCCCACTCTTATAATAATAAGACTACAGCTTGTTGACACTCTCATTTAAAGATGTGTTAGGAACTAATCGAGATTCTAATGCCCCTCCATCCCTTGCCTCCGGTGTAATTAGGTCCCCACCTGCCAGCCTAATTCCAGGAGTTTCTGTTTATTGTGCGCGGGTTTTTGGGGTCCTATCCGTAAGAAATGGTTTATACTGTTTATGTTTGTTCTTGAGCCTTAGTACTTTGTATGCCGACCAATAAGGTGTCCAATATAGTTGATGTATAGTTAATGGATATACAGACAAATAAGTGCTTTATTGCCTATTGCCCCATCTACTCCATACACACCAATGTCTCTGCTCCAAGATCTTCACCAAGCCACATCCGTATAGAGACGCTGAACAAATGTAGTTTTGATTGTCCAAGCATACAATGATTTAGGCCCCTTACTCATCTCCTTTGTTTAAACTTATGCTGGGTAACAAGCTGATGTTGTAAAGTCTCAATTGGGACTAAGATATCCCTCCAGGTGTGTTAACAATGTTATATAGTTAAATTTAAATTATTTAATTTCCCACATTTCATCAGCAGCAATGTGAATATTGTTTTTTAACCAGTAATAATGTTCATCCTATATTGCCAGAAACCTTCTCACGATATAACTGGCTGTATATGGAGACCCATGTAGTTTTATTCAACAGTTCTTATACCTTAGCATTTCCTCCTCTGGTATTTTTTTTTTCCCCTTCGGGAGTCAATTTTCAATATTCTTCTTACCTTTGGCGATATAGGCAGGAAAAAGCACCTCTTACCGTCATCCGACGGAGCCTGCGTCTTTTCTCTAGATAAGATGATCCGGAGCCGGCTGCATGCGTTCTCAGTAGGGGAGATCGTTCGAGGGATACTGCAGACTTAGGGGAACCCGGGTCGGCTGATCACTTACAGACGGGTCCGCTCCGTCTGCTTGCCTTCGCGCTGACAGACTTCAGTGAGGGGGGTGGGGGGAGAGAATGGAGGTATCCTATGGGTGAAGCGAGAGCTTCTCTCCGACCTTTGTGGTCGCACCGCTGTGCCCGTTTCTCCCCGGACTCCGAGCTCCCAGCGCTTAGTTGCGGTGTGAACACCACACACTGCTTCCTTGCCTCACCACAAAGTCTGCCTCATCCGCTTCAGTAGCCATTAGAAGCGAGGCAGCCTGGACGCCAGTTTACCGACCCATCTCCAGCTCCTCCCTTCCTCACATCTCACTTCACCTAGATGTCTGACTGGCAGCTATCTCAGCCTCTCAGGGAGTTGCTGAGAGCCTGAACCAGCTGATCCCATCCCCTTCATAGTCCGGCACTCAAGTGAGCGCTGGAGTGGCAGAGTACAGAGCCAGTGACTGACAGTCACCAATCTATGCTCAGAGCAGACCCAGGAACTAGGCAATCAGCTATCTTTGATCGCTCAGTTCTTGGTGTAAAGCCTGCAAGGGACTGATGCAGCATAGGATCCGTGCTACAGTCAGCTAGGTGAGAATGTAGGTTTGTTATTTTCATTTCCCGCACTTCTCTTTTAATGTGTAGCTGTTTTAATATATTGATTCTTTGTACAATTTAAAGCTGATCTCCAGCTTTTAGTGAGGTTTAAATAGTTAATATGGACCAAGCTGATCCAAATGAACTTTTAACTTCACTAATAGATGTGCCCACTGTGTGCACTATATAAGCTGTATGTAGCATAAGCTACATACAGTATACAGCGATGTGTTCCGGAAGTGGGATAGGAATCTCACTTTTAATTCCGAGGACAAAATCAAGTTGGGCTAAGCACTGCTCAGCCATTCACAGAAAGCTTCCTCTGATTGGCTGAGATGGAGAGGTGAGCAGATGATGTCACAATCTCTGACTTAGTCATTCAGAGGAAGCTTTGTATTCAGTCATAGAATACAAAGCTCTCCGTGAATGGTTGAGTGGTGTTCAGTTCAATTTTTTTCTGGGAATTAGAAGGTTTTTTCATCTTACTGCTGGACCACAGTGCTGTATGTTTATACAGTGCACACAAGTGGGCATACCCAGTAGTGAAGGTAATAGCTCATTTAGGCTGGAGATCAACTTTAAATATATATATATATATATATATATATATATATATATATATACAGTATCTCACAAAAGTGAGTACACCCCTCACACCCTCACATTTTTGTAAATATTTTATTATATATTTTCATGTGAGAACACTGAAGAAATGACACTTTGCTACAATGTAAAGTAGGGAGTGCACAGCTTGTATAATAGTGTAGATTTGCTGTCCCCTCAAAATAACTCAACACACAGCTATTAATGTCTAAACCGCTGGCAACAAAAGTGAGTACACCCCTAAGAGAAAATGTCCAAATTGGGCCCAAAGTGTCAACATTTTGTGTGGCCACCATTATTTTCGAGCACTGCCTTAACCCTCTTGGGCATGGAGTTCACCAGAGCTTCACAGGTTGCCACTGGAGTATTCTTCCACTCCTCCATGACGACATCACAGGGTCGGTGGATATTAGAGACCTTGCGTTCTTCCACCTTTCATTTGAGGATGCCCCACAGATGCTCAATAGGGTTTAGGTCTGGAGACATGCTTGGCCAGTCCATCACCTTTGCCCCCAGCTTCTTTAGCAAGGCAATGGTCATCTTGGAGGTGTGTTTGGGGTCATTATCATGTTGAAATACTGCCCTGCGGCCCAGTCTCCGAAGGGAGGGATTAATGCTCTGCTTCAGTATGTCACAGTACATGTTGGCATTCATGGTTCCCTCAATGAACTGTAGCTTCCCAGTGCCAGCAACACTCATGCAGCCCCAGAATATGACACTCCCACCACCATGCTTGACTGTAGACAAGACATACTTGTCTTTGTACTTCTCACCTGGTTGCCGCCACACACGCTTGACACCATCTGAACCAAATAAGGTTATCTTGGTCTCATCAGACCACAGGGCATGGTTCCAGCAACCCATGTCCTTAGTCTGCTTTTCTTCAGCAAACTGTTTGCTGGCTTTCTTGTGCATCATCTTTAAAGGAGGCTTCCTTCTGAGATGCCAGCCATGCAAACCAATTTGATGCAGTGTGCTGCGTTTGGTCTGAGCACTAACAGGCTGACCCCCCACCCCTTCAACCTCTGCAGCAAATCTGGCAGCACTTATATGTCTATTTCCCAAAGACAACCTCTTGATATGACACTAAGCACATGCACTCAACTTCTTTGGTCGAACATGGCAAGGCCTGTTCTGAGTAGAACCTGTCCTCTTAAACCGCTGTATGGTCTTAACCACCATGCTGCAGCTCAGTTTCTTATAGCCTAGGCCATCTTTATGTAGAGCAAAAATTCTTTTTTTCAAATCCTCATAGCATTATATCCCCTTTGCAACACTACACAAGGGTTGTGCTTCGCTGCTTCTTTTCACAATGCAGATTTATGGGCCAACTCACTGAAAACAATGTACCCCCCTGTGTGGCTGATATTTTATTTCAAGAACAATGTGAAAGAATGAATAAAATTAAAACTATATAATAGCCACCAAGAGCTCCCTCAGTCTGAAAATCCTTATATTCAATACAATAACAAAAACATGGAATAATAACATGAATGAATAACCTTGTAAATGTGAATGACATAAAAAAATGAAATAGGGTACATACAATATAAACTGAAACTATATGTTTTCACTGAAAATGTACTAAATTTGTTCCTTCAAATTACGGATTAAAGTTTAAAGCCTTTCATACACACGATCGGATTTTCGGCCATACACACAGCAGGGAATTGTGTGATGACAGACTGTTTATCTAAAATCTGACCATTAGTACGCTCTATCAGACAATTGTTGTCCAACTTTCGACCAACAAATGTTGGATGGCAGGCTAGTAAATTGTCTGTTGTCAAATTTTTGTACCGTCTGTACACAAGTCTATCACACAAAAGTCCAAAGTACAAACACGCATACTCGGAATCAATGCTCATCAAACATGACATTAGCAGAAGGTGCCCAAAAGCTGAAATTCCACCTAGTACGTCACTACATTCGTGTTTGTTGGCCGACAATTGTGTGCCGTTAGTATACAAGACAAGTTCCTGGCACATGCCCTTCAGACAAAATTCTGATGCTCTGTTGGCCAACAATCCGATCGTTTGTACAAGGCTTAAGTTCAACCTTAAGCCTCGTACACACGATCAGATTGTTGGCACGGGATTGTCTGTTGACAGACTGTTGTCCTAAAATCTGACCGTTAGTACGCTCCTTTTGACAATTGTTGTCCAACTTTCTGCCATTGAATGTTGGATGACATGCTAGTAAATTTTCGGCAGACAATGGTCTGTTTTCTGATGATCAGTACACAAATCCATTACACAAAAGTTGAAAGTACTGCATGCTCAGAATCAATGCTCACCAAACACGAAATTAGCAGAAGGGGTCCAAAGGGTGGTGCTCAAGAGCTGAAATTCCTCGTAGTACGTCACTAATTTTGTGTTTGTTGCACGACAATTGTGTACTGTTAGTATGCAAGAAAAGATCCAGGCACACGCCCTTCTGACAAAAATCAGACACTCGGTTGGCCAACAACCTGATCGTGTGTACCAGGCTTAAGATGCGATGCAGGAACCAGCACAGGAATTGCGCTCATTTCTGCATTGCATGTGTGTGGAACCCAGCCTCACACAAAATTGATTATGCTACTATATAAATGCTCAAACAGTGTAAAGCCTCGTAGTTGCCAGAAGATTGTCTGTTGACAGACTGTTGTTCTAAAATCTGACCGTTAGTACGCTCCTTTTGACAATTGTTTTCCAACTTTCTGCCAACAAATGTTGGATGACATGCTGGTAAATTTTCAGCAGACAAGGGTCGGTTGTCAGATTTTCTGATTGTCAGTACACAAGTCCGTCACACAAAAGTTGAAAGTACAAACACGCATGATCAGAAGTAAGGAACGAGCTGGAAGCGCTCGGTCTTGTAAACTAGCGCTCGTAATGGAGAATTAACATTTGTGACGTGGCAAATTATAAAATGTCCAAATGCAGCGCACATTCTCTTCTTCTTTAACCACTTTATATCCGCGCTATTGCCAAATGATGGCAACAGCGCGGATCTACAAACCCGGCACGACGTCTATTGACGTTGTCCCGTGCACGAGCGGCCTGCACGCCACCTGCAGGGTGCGCACGGCACGCTCGGTGATCAGCGAGTCTATGAGACTTGCCTGATCACAGATCAGAGTAAGGGGTCGGTCCCGACCCCTTACCACATGATCAGCTGTCAGCCAATGACAGCTGATCATGTGATGTAAACAGAGCCAGTAATCGGCAGTTTTTTCTCCTCACGCTGACAGCGTGCGGAGGAAAAAAAAAGCCAATCACCGGCGGCCCCCTGCCAGTGACACCTAAGAAAAGGGAGCAGCGCCGCCTACCAGTGCCCACCAGCCTCACCCATCAGTGCCCACTGTGCCATCCATCAATGCCCACAGTGCCATTCATCAGTGCCCACAGTGCCACCCATCAGTACCCACAGTGACACCCATTAGTGACACCCATCAGCACCCACAGTGCCACCCATCAGTGCCACAACAGTGCCACCTATCAGTGCCCATCAGTGTCACCTACCAGTGCCCATAAGTGCCCATCAGTGCCGCCCATCACTGCCCATCAGTGCCACCCATCAGTGCCCCCCATCAGTGCTGCCCATCAGTGCGCCCCATCAATGGTACCTATCAGTGCCCATCAGTGCCACCTATCCGTGCCACCCATCCATGCCACCCATCAGTGGCCATCAGTGCCACCTTATCTGTGCCCATCAGTACCGCCTTATCTGTCCCCATCAGTGCTGCCTAAACTGTGCCTATCAGTGCCGCCTTAACTGCGCCTATCAGTGCCGCCTTAACTGTGCCTATCAGTGCCACCTTAACTGTGCCTATCCGTGCCCATCAGTGCAGCCTATCAGTGCCCACCAGTGCCGCCTCATCAGCGCATATCAATGAAGGAGAAAAATTACCTGTTTGCAAAATTTTATAACAAACTATGAAACATGATTTTTTTTTTCAAAATTTTCCATCTTTTTTTGTTTGTTTAGCAAAAAATAAAAATCCCAGCTGTGATCAAATACCACCAAAAGCAAGCTCTATTTGTGGGAAAAATATGATAAAAATTTCATTTGAGTACAGTGTAGCATGACAGCGCAAATGTCATTCAAAGTGCGACAGAGCTGAAAGCTAAAAATTGGTCTGGGCAGGAAGGGGGTTTAAGTGCCCAGTAAGCAAGTGGTTAATGGGATAATAATGAAGCTGCTTTGCTGGTGATACTGATGGAGTTATTGCAAATGTATTTTAAAAGGCTTTTGTTTTCTAGTGATATCAAGAATATTCTTATTATGCTTGTTGTTTTTTTTTTGGGGCAAGTTACCACAACTCCATTATCCCGTAGTTGTTAAGATCAAAGATAGAACTATGTTGGTGTCCCTTGTTAATTTTACATTGGGAGTAGGCAGTTACATTTAAAAAAATACAAACTGTCATTTGAAGTAAAACACATAGCCAAATATTATTCTAAACAATTCTTTTATTGTGCAAAAAAATAAATAAATAAAACTAATTTAAATTAGAGATGCTATCTGCCATCCAAATACAAAGAACTTAACCAAAAAGTGCATTCTATACATACAAAAATATAGAAAATATAACAAATAAAATCAGTATTAACTTGCCGACCGCCGACTAGCTTGCCGACTGCCGCACGAACATTTACCTTGGCAGAATGGCATGGACAGGCAAATGGGCTTACAGGTACGTCCCTTTAAATTTGCCGCCGTGTGGTCCCTGCCGCGAGCTCAGTGAGTGTGATCGCGGTTCCCGCGGACTCTGTGATCGCGGTTCCTGCGATCGTCTCATGGAGAGGAAGAACGGGGAAATGCTGATGTAAACAAGCATTTCCCTGTTCTGCCTAATGACACTGATCACAGCTCCCTGTGATCGGGAGTGGTGATCAGTGTCGTGTCACACGTAGCCCCCATCCCCCCTACAGTTAGAATCACTACCTAGGACACACTTAACTCCTGCAGCGCCCCCTCCTGGTTAACCCCTTCACTGCCAGTCACATTTACACAGTAATCAATGCATTTTTAATCGCACTGTTCGCTGCATAAATGTGAATGGTCCCAAAATAGCACCAAAAGTGTCAGATCTGTCTGCCATACTGTCACAGTCATGATGAAAATTGCTGATCACCGCCATTACTAGTAAAAAAAAAAAAAATATTAATAAAAATGCTATAAAACTATCCCCTATTTTGTAGACGCTATAACTTTTGCGCAAACCAATCAATAAACGCAATTTTTTTACCAAAAATATGTAAAAAAATACGTATCAGCCTAAACTGAGGAAAAAAAATGGTTTTTTTTATATGTTCTTGGGGATATTTATTTGTCGCTCTTTTTTGTTTATAGCACAAAAAATAAAAACCGCATTGGTGATCAAATACCACCAAAAAAAAGCTCTATTTATGGGGAAAAAAGGACGTCAATTTTGTTTGGGAGCCACGTCGCACGACCGCGCAATTGTCAGTTAAAGTAACACAGTGCCGAATTGCAAAAAGTGCTCTGGTCTTTGGCCAGCCAAATGGTCCGGGGCTTAAGTGGTTAAAAAAAAAATAGAAATTGGTAAGTGATGAAGGGGTGAAAATCCCCAGTCCAGCGGCCTTGTTGGGGGTCTTGGGGCTGGTATTGCGACTGACCGCCATTTTGCTGTGGTGGGTGGGTTGGCTGCGGTGTGTGGGTTGGCTGTGGAGATGATGGAGGTAGGGCCACAAAATCAGAAAAGTGTGTTGTTTCTGAAATTTGGCCCCTTACCTGCTTGTTGAGGAGCTGCAGGATGAGTTCCTCACACCTGCTCCTTTGCTCACCGGCCATCTGCCTTAATTTTTTGGCCGTCACACACCTAAATGCCTCAGGTTCATCTGGGTCAGTACAGAGCGCAGTAGTGGCCTGGCTGAGGAAGGAAGCTGTGGCCTCCTCCAGATTCCTGCTCTTCCTGACCTTTTTAGCAGCTGAATGGGGGCGTAGGGGAGGGATCTGCCACTCCGTCTGGCTTCTGGCCGCTTGCTCCTCCAGACTGACACTTTCCTGTGTATGAAAATGGAACATAATTAGAATCTTTTTTAGGGTTTGGTCATCAATCACATACAATTTTGATCTCCTCACTGTTGCAAATTAAATGTGGAGAAATAGAAAAGACTATCATTCTGACCCCAGCATTTTTCATTCTTGTTCAAATCATTTTTGGTCACTACTGTCTACTGATACTTTGTTAAGGCAGAAATATTTTACCAATAATGTCTAGTTATCATCATTGTATTTTTTGATACAAATATGTTCAACAATACTATACCTGGGTCAAGCTGGATTCCTCCACATCTTCATCCTGTGCATCAGGACCTGTGCTGACCTCAGGAGCTGTGGCCTCAGCAGATATTGAAGGGAGTGAAGAAAGCAGTGGCGGCTGGTATCAGTGTATACAGATCAGGGTATACAGATAAAGGTATACAGATCAGGATGTACAGATCTGGGTATACATATCAGGGTATACAGATAAAGGTGTACAGATCAGTGTGTACAGATAAAGGTATACAGATCAGTGTATACAGATAAAGGTATACAGATCAGGATGTACAGATAAAGGTATACAGATAAGGGTGTACAGAGAAAGGTATACAGATCAGGGTATACAGATAAAGGTATACAGATCAGGGTATACAGATAAAAGTATACAGATCAAGCTATATAGATGAGGGTATACAGATGAGGGTATACAGATGAGGGTATACAGATAAAGCTATACAGATAAGGGTATACAGATCAGGGTATACAGAACAGGGTGTACAGATAAAGGTATACAGATCAGGGTATTGTCAGGGCTGGGCTCAGCCCTTCCTTCTCTGAGCTGGCCGCTAAGCTGTCGGCTAATTGCCAGCTCCCATCTCTCTTCACATTTACTCAGCTGTTGATCATATCTTGCTCGTCAGTCCTGCCTACTTAAGCCCTCCAGTCCAGAGGAGCTCTACCTTCGCCTTGGTCAACATCACAAGAAACATCTCCTGCATTCCTGTTTAAAGACTGGCTTTGCTGACATCCCTTCTGGCTCCAGATCCTGCTTGCTGTTCCTCTACATCAGGGGTCTCAAACTGGTGGCCCTCCAGCTGTTGCGGAAATACAAGTCCCATCATGCTTGTACCTGTCAGCTTTGCAATGCCTCATGGGACTTGTAGTTTCACAACAGCTGGAGGGCCACCAGTTTGAGACCCCTGCTCTACATTGATCCCTGACTTTTGGCTTGGCTGGCTATTCATTCCGGTTACTGAACTTTAGCTATGTTTTGACTACGTTTGTTCTTTTACTTTTATTATTAAACAAGTGTGAATTAACTGTACTTCTGTCTCGGTCTGTTTTCATGGTTTCTGACAGTAAAAAAATGATTAGACCCCCGCGCTTATGGTTTGAAATGAAAAATGAGGAGCTGCAGCCTCTATCAATAAATTCCCCCTAAGGTGAATCTAGAAGAAATGTGAAAAAGAGGGGATAGGTATGGCGCTGCTCTTATTAAAAGGTGACCTACAACCTCTAAATACTTGAGGGGTGTGTGTCACTGGTGCATTTAGTGCAAAAAGTGACAATAAAAGTGCAGAAAATAAATATTTGTATATTCACAAAAATCCACAAAAAAATCCTACTGTGTAAACTTCCTAACCGCTTATAGATAATACATATTGTTATGTTCAAATGAAAATAAAATAAAATAAACACAATCCTGTGCAAAACCTGCAATTCAAAGTGACATTTCTGTGCAAAAAAATCCAACGTATCTGACTGGTGTATATTGTTGCTGTGAAACTGGGTTCAGAAATATGCATATACTGTCCTTAAACCCTGGTGTATTAAAACAATAGAATAAAAAATGAAAAAGTCCAATAAAGTGACAATGTGCTCCTTCAAATTGTTCTGTGCTACTTGGAAAACAGTGCCCCATAAGAAATGCACTCACTGCTATTATTCACCCCACAAGGAGGTATTTCACCTTCACAGTATGAGCCACTATGCAGCCTGTGGAGTGGGAGGAATCTTCCTGTCCTGTGTTCTCCAAGTGCCTCCTTGTCTGCGATGTAAGTGATCTCCTCACTGTTAACCTCTTAGATGTTGCCCACATGTAGAGAGGAAAGAGACTCCATAGTGTGTCTATGATCCTCTGTAGTGGGGGATCGTGGCCATTCGGTAAGGAGTGACCCCTTCTATTTCTGGTGGTGGATTCCTTCCTGTTTCTTCACAGATGAACATTTGTCAATCACTTGGACTTTTATATATATTGTTTTATCGGTGGTTTAGGGCCACCTCCTTTTACTGCAGTTTAGGATTTATTTTTTGAACTACAAGCAGTTCTCACAAGGGTTTATTTATTTTTCACATTCACTCTGTGCATTAATTGTTTTTTATATTTTGTCACTGTTTAATTTATGTTTTTTTTTTCATTCATTTAGCGCAATTCTTTTTTCTTTATAATTTGCATTAACAATTGATGTTTTATTGTTAGAATTGCTGCTTCATTCACAAATATCTTTTTTATATCTTAACACCTTATAGCACAGTTTTTTTCCCTTTTTCTATACAAGAGGATGGTTTTAGCAGTGTAGAATGGGCTCTGCAGACCCAAACACAGCTAAAACAAGCCCAGATCAACTATATTTTAGAAGGCTTAAGGATGGCAATGAGCCAAAACTTCTTTTAGTACAAGGGAGAATATTACACACAAACTAAGGGAATAGCTATGGGGGCCAAATATGCCCCCAGTGTCGCGAACCTCTTTCTTAATAGATGGGAGGAGGAACAAATTTATAATGTGAGAAGAGAAAATTGCACAAACGGTACATTGATGACATCATTATTATATGGAGAGGCACAGAAAATGGTTTGAAGAGTTTCCTTGAAGAAATAAATCACAATATTTATGGCATTACGTTCACACGAGTATGGGACAAACAAAGCATTGATTATCTGGACCTCCAAATTTTTAAGGCAGGAAGGGAATTACACACCAGAACTTTTTTGAAGAAAACCGATCGCAAAGGATGTATTCCCACCAATAGCTGTCATCACCCCAAATGGGTAGGAAATGTACCAAAAGGCCAACTTATGCGCATCCGACGCAATTGCAGTACCCTCAAAGACTATGATTATCAGGCCAATATACTCATTGAGAGGTTCTTGGAAAAGGGATACAAAAAGAAGAACCTGGAATCCCTAAAAAATCAAATCAGAGCAATGGACAGAAACAACATGATAGAGCAGAAGAAGAATGAGAAAAATAATCGGTACAACGAGATGGCCTTCCTCACAGGTTTCAGCCGACAACATAAATTAGTAGAAAAGGTTCTTAAAAAACACTGGCCTGTTCTACAGTCGGACAACATTTTAGGAGACTTACCGGTACTTCCAAATAAACCCTCATTCATTTACAGAAGAGCTCCTGCTCTAAGAAATAGGTTGGTGCACAATGCACTAGATCCCCCTAAACAAATCAAGATTTCCAAAGATCTAAAAGGATTTTTTAAATGTGGAAAGTGTCTTCCCTGCAGAAAAAGCAAAAAAAGGAACAAAAGAAGGTGGCTTTTAGATCTCTTACTACCGGGTAAAGAATACAAAATAAAGGAGTTAATAACGTGCACCAGCACACATGTCACATATGTTCTAGAATGACCTTGCCACAAGCAATATGTGGGCAGAACTATCAGACCCTTATTCGTCAGAATTAGGGAATACATATACAATATCAAAACAGGCTTTACAAAACATGGTGTATCCAGACACTTTAAAGAGTGCCACAATGAGGACCCATCTGGTCTCATTTTCTATGGTATAGACAAGATAAAGGGACATTGGAGAGGAGATAATAAAAGAATAAAAATCTCCCAAAACGAGACCAGGTGGATCTTTACTTTAGAAACCCTTCAGCCTAAAGGCCTGAAAATTGGCATAGATTTAAACTGCTTCCTCACCAACTTCTAATTTTATCTCCTTTTGTCAAAGTTTTTACTATAAAGGGTTCCCCTATCAACTATGTTCTTAAAGCATTTCTGTATGCATGTGATACATCTGACATACATTTCTCAGCAATTTTAGCTATTTGCGGCTTTATGCGATTTACGGCGTTTTTTGCAATTTTTTGCAATTTTTAAAAATTTTTGGCTTTTTTGCACTTGCCCCGCAATTACACCCCCTTCTTTTTTCCTATTTCTCATGACCTATTGACAAGGTCCAGGAGGCTTTGCGGGAGGGTCGGACGCTCTTTGCCACAGCCATCTGGGTGATCTTTTGATCAGCCCATCTTTTCCAGTAGACTGTGATGCCGCTGTTCTATCGGCCTCACAGTCTAGCGCCTCGTCCGCTGTGTGCCAACACACACAGCGTCCGACCCTCCTGCAAAGCCTCCTGGACCTTGTAGGCCCGGGCGCTTTGTTGTGGCGTGCATGTGCAGTGGCATCCCCTGTCCGCTCACACATGCAGTGACGTCAGACGATGCACGTGTGTTGGGGGGTATAAGATTGCCGGGGTCTCCAGCCAAAACACTGCTGGAGACCACAGGACACCTACGCTATTGGTAAGTGCTCTTTTTCCCTATCCTCCTTTTAGTGTGATGCGGTCTTTGCTACGCTAAGCACACATATTTATGATCAATCACCAACTCAGTATATTCTGAAGCTACTTTGAGATCTTATCCCTGGGTAAGTGTGTCACTTATCCTGATCTTTTTACAATCCTTATCAGCATTCATACATGACACTTTGTTGTCTATTGTTTGCATTTATATAATACGGTTGTATGGTATACATGCCTATCCCCTATAACAGCACTGTATTAATCATTTATAGATGACCTTGTATATTCCCTGTTACCACGCATCTGGCATCCTCAATGACATTACTTTAGCGTTTTCGGTGTCCTGAACCTTGTGTTTTTAACACCATATATATATTGTAAGTATAATCCTTGAGACTATGTTAGTCCGACCCCATGTTTTTTTGGCCTGTGGATCCAGAGTCACTCTGGTATCCACATAAGCTGCTTTATTTAGTTTATTACATATATACTTATTTACCAGGTCCTCTTATCTACCCCCTGCAGCCGCTTATTGTACACAACACCTGGGTGCTGCCTCGGGAGTTGCTTATGTCTGCCTCCGTTAACCAGAAGGTAGTCATTTTTCCATCTTTTAGGCACTCTGGGTGGCCTGCCGGTTTTGGGGAGGACTGTCTGGGTGGGTGGTAGGCACCTGGCGCTCCATGGTCCTGTGTCCTGGGCTGTTTGATGCATGTTCATGTCTGACAGTTCACAAAAATCCAGTTTTGTTATATCTATTGTATATTAGTATATTGTATATTAGTATCTTTGGTTTATTGTGATTTTCTCATTATAGAATTTACAGTAGCGATACAGGTACAACCAACTGTGCCTGAGGAAGCCACTTTTGGCGAAACATGTAGGATCCTTTACTACCTGCTTACGGGATTGGCCACCACACCCCCAGGCTTAATCTTGTAAACATCGCTACAAATGGTTTTTATCCTTTGTACTTTGATGCACACTCTGTATATGTAATATTATACAAATCTCTTTTAAACTTTGTCAATAAAATATTATGTTTTATTTTATACATCTCAGTTTTCTTTTGGCACCGCAATAATCCCTGTACCTTTGGTTCACACAACTATTTTTGATGTGCTATCTCCCATCACAGGTTATCAATGGACGCATTTTGGAGGTGCAACCCCTTCCTCATAACTAAAGTAGCTCAGTCCATTGATACCCTGTGATGGGGAGATAGCACATGTTGACACACTGTGTTTTGTGGGTTTAGAAAAATATATGTTTGTAACTACACACATTTTAAGCATGGGATCGTAAGGGACATTTAATTGGTATGCCTCTACGTGTACCTGGCTTCAAACTTTGGCTTTTAGAAGGGTGAGATCACCCCATCTGAGGAAGCCAACATCCACACAGTCTTGGGATACTAATGTCTCATTTGGCCTTCACTTTACCAAGCTCGAACTTTGTAAGTTACTGCGTTTGGGATGTGTATCTAATGTTTTAGAACATGTCTGTTTAGCCACAAAAAAGAAGAAATAATGCAAAACATACACGTTATACACCAAGATGTTGGTTTGTTTTAAAACCTTAAACGTGAGTGAGTAAAATGTTTTTTTTTACTAAACAATGTGTAGCTTTTAATTTCATTGCTCAATACCAGTGTATTTTGTAAGTTGTAGTTACAGTGACAATGTGCTCTTAAATGTGGACAACTCCTGAAATGTTTAGGCCTCAAAAAAGTAGTTGTAAAGGCATAATGTTTTTGAACTTCATGCATTAGATCCATTAAGACCAAAAACATTGTGTGTGTGTAGCAGACACACAGCACCCCATAATAGTAAGGTGAAGAAGATATTGTCATCTCATGTAGCAATTAAGGTACATTTGTACTATTGGAGCCAGTGGCCAAAATAAAGCCCATTAGGGAACATATTAGACATACAAGAAACACAGACAACAGTAGTTCAAATTAAATAGGAGTTTATGATCTTCCAAAACAATAAAAAACTATCAACTACAATGTGCTGCCAAGACACTGCCCCTCTACCCACAAAATATTCCAGGTATTTCTGCCGTAGTTCTCTGGCAATTTGTGAGAGCAATACAGCATGGGCATTTTCAATAGCGATCAGCATGCCCACAGACAAACTAGCTGCAGCCTCTCCAGCTGGGTCTGCCACTGCAGGGTCCATGTCACTTGGCAATGAGGCTAGGTAGCTGGTAACATTCCTCCTTAAAAAATTATGAAGAATACAGTAGCACCTGACCACTTGATTTAACTTGTAGAGTGCCAGGTTGATTGGAGTCAAAAACAGCCTGAAATGACTCGTTAGGATGCCAAAGGCATTTTCAACCACCCTTCTGGCATGAGAGAGCCTGTAATTGAAGATTCTCTGCTCTGGGGTGAGGTTCCTCATAGGAAATGGCTTCATCGGAGGTTCACCCAGAGCAAAGCCCTCATCTGCCACGAAAACAAAATTGAGGCTCTCAATATTCTCCTCAGCAGGTGGCAATTTTAAGGTGCTATTCTGGAGCTGCTTGTAGAACTCAGGAACTCAGAACTCAGGAACACTACAGCTAGCATGACTATGCTGCAAAAGCCCTTATATTTAAAATAATAGGAGCCAGAGCTGGGTGGTGGTACAATCCGGACATGCTTGCCATCAATAGCACCAGCACAGTTGGGAAAATCCCACTGATGATGGAACTGGGCTGCAACTTCCTACCATTGCTCTGGGTTGGAAGGAAATTGTGGGTTAAAAAAGAAATTACTACTTCTGCACATAACATTGCAAGCAGATTTGACACAAACATGCTTACCCAACACAAGCATACACTTAAATGAGCATTTAAAGACAAAAGTGGAAGGTCAACTTATCTGATTCCTCCCCCCTCTGGTGGCCATTAGACAAATTTTAGGGGAGGTAATGGTAATATGTTTTGGACAGGTAACCCTCTCCCCTTCCATGAGAGCTGTTTGCATAAATAATCAGTGATACTTTGGCCAACCCCTCTTACACTATTGGCAGCCCAGTGGACAGGTAAGAAGTGTCATAATCGAAAAAGCTGGATACACACTGCCCAAATTGCAGCACATTTGACATTATGGTTTAACCAATCAATATGATAGGAGCCAAAAAATTAAGAAGTTTTAATTTGTAGGTAATCAGGCTTGCCCTTGCACTTCATGGTTTAGGGAATTTATACAGAAATATGAACACAAAAGACGAATAGTGTGTATGGGTTTTGCAAAGTCAGCAGATAGAGTATTTTTGGGAGGGAGGGAGGGTTCCAAATGAGTTTGGGCCACAAAAAATGGCCTCTTGCACTTTGCCTGAATTTGAAGACAACAATAACATTTGTACACATTTTAGGGGTTGTTTAGGGTATGCACAAAAATGTAGCTGACAAAAAACATTGTTAAGTTACTAATAGGGGTGGACTGACCATTTGGGCCCTCGGGCACTGACTGAGGGCCCCAAGGTGGGGGGCCTGGCTCAGTCTGCCCCTGGAGGTGCCCACATCTTAACATGCAGAATTGAGTAGAAGACTATACCCCGAGGAAACAGCGAACAAATCCTTGCCGGCAGTTGATCATGCAGCTATATGAGAGAAGAAGAGTGAGCTGGCTGGAATGGAACTTAGAGCAATCGCGGAGCCCCATCAGCCATGCGGGGATGATTGCAGAGGCAGGCGCTCCAGCCACCTTTCCCCCAGGGGAATTCAGCTGAGGGGACAGGGCCATACGTCACTGCCGCGGGGGACAGTCGGTATGGAGCTGGAGGCGGCAGAGTGCACACAGAGCAGACAAAGTCATCTTGAATTGGCCACCCACACTGACCTGCCTTGTGTGCAGCAGCAGGTCAGTGTAATAATGACAGCACAGCAGTTAATGTATGAATGTGTGTTGTTATTTTTCCTTCCTTCTTGCCATGTGCCTATTTACCAGGTGCTATTCACTAGTGCACACTGATATCTGGTACATTGAATGCCACTCAGTGTATAGATATCAGTGTACTCGTACTGACATGCGGGTATGAAATTATGCGAGTTCAGCTGAACTCGCACACTTTCATTCCCGCTATCAGTGTGAACCTGGTCTAAGTGAGTGTTATTCCATATATATATATATATATCTGAAATGTATACACGGAGTGCTTATCTCTAACACTGCCATCTGTACACTAAGAATGTCCCTTACATTGGTGGTCAGTGGGAAGAATGTCTCTTACATTGGTGGTCAGTGGGAAGAATTCTCCTTACATTGGTGGTCAGTGAAAAGAATGTTCCTTACATTGGTGAACAGTGAGAAGAATGTCACTTACATTGGTGGTTAGTGGGAAGGAGGAGGAGGACACACCCAAAGAGCCCTCTGTAAGAATCAGCCCTTTTCAAGCCTGGGCCTTGCCTGCTAGCTTGGCCCAGGAATACTGCCTGATCCTGGGGAAGGTGCTGGGAGGGATTCCCCTGATGATACAGGGCCTAGTGATGAGGAGGAGTTGGAGGATCTGACTGTGGGTCCAGGCCCTACTGAGAATGTGGATGTCTACAGACAAAAGATCATTGATAGTTTTCGGGCGATTGGAAGAGCTGAGGAGAAACTTAAATGTTTAAAAGCCGAGCATAAAAACTTCGGGGCCAAGTATTTCCAGGCCTGGAGTAAGAATCATTTGGCCATGAAGCCAGAGTTACAGCGGCTGGGGGAGAAGGTAAAGAAACAATCTTTTTTTTTGGAGAAATTGAAAGACAGAAGTGGAGCTTTTGCAGAAAAGTTTAATAATGAGAGGAGATTTGCCAGCCAGACATCAGTGAGTTCTGTGGCTCAGGTAACAGACAACCTGGCTTTATCTTCCTCTGCACCTCTCCCCCCATGTCAGGCCGGGGAATCGCCAGCGGCAACCAGCCAAGGGGTTGAGAGTGAACATGGCACCCTAAAGTTCATCCAGCAGATGCAGTTACCCCTAAGGACAGACAGGTCTGTTGATGAAGCATCAGAAGTCGCTCAGGATGAGCAGAGGGGTTACAGAATGGCAAAGCCAGTACTGTTAGAGAAATCCCAGTGTGCCCGCCTGCCTCCTTCCAACATGTCTGCCCCACCGGCTGTAGTGGATGGTGTCCCGGCTGAGGAACAGAAAGGGAAGGAGCTCTGCAAACAGCTGCCTGTTGGAGTTTCTGCTGCGGAGAAACCCTCTGCAGACATGAAGGGAAAACCCCTAACAGAGGTGTCATCAGAGCAATGTGGATGGATCTGCATCATGCACCCAGGACATGGATTTTGCTGCTTCTGCTGAGACCTGTAGTTCCACAAACAAGATGACTGCCAGCTCCAAAGAGCCTGTTTCACCTTCACCTGGGCTGATTAATGCAGGTGGGGGGAGGGGATCAGAACAGTGCAGCAAGGGAAGTGGAAACAGCCATGGAAGTCTCCTGCAATGATTCACCTGTTGCTGTATTAGAACAACCTTCACTTTGCTCACCTGATAGCAGGGGCGGATCCAGGGGGGGCAATGGGGCAATTGCTACCTCCGAGAATGTGGGTGAGTGGGTGGACAGGCATCGCTGTGGGTGAGAGAGCCGGCGGGCGGCTCCACAGCTGAGAGCATGGGCGGCTCCATTGGTGATCAGCTGTGCAGCTCAGTGACAGTGTGTGAGTGGCTGCAGGCCAATCAGGGAGCTGGCGGGCGGGGGAGCAGAGAGATAACATAATCTCTCACCGCGCAGCGCCGCCCTGCATCCCTGCAGTTCCGTCCTCACTGTAGAATGTACAGGCAGCCGCGGCAGCAGAGAGATTACATCATCTCACTGCTGCCCCTGGGGTGGGATGCATCGCTGACACATCCGCTCAGGATGAGCCCTTTGTTCGCTCTGCTCCCATCGCTCTCCCAGCGGCAGCAGCCAGCCCATTCCTCCCTGCCCAGCACTGATGACAGGGGGGTCACCAGTTGAATAAGCCTGACTCTGGGACTCAGCAGACAATTATAGCAGGCAAGTGACAATCCGCAATGTGTGGCATGGGACGTGGCAAGTGACAATCCACAACGTGTGGCATGGGACGTGGCAAGTGACAATCTGCAATGTGTGGCATGGGACGTGGCAAGTGACAATCCGCAATGTGTGGCATGGGACGTGGCATGTGACAATCTGCAATGTGTGGCATGGGACGTGGCAAGTGACAATCTGCAACGTGTGGCATGGGAGGTGGCAAGTGACAATCTGCAACGTGTGGCATGGGACGTGGCAAGTGACAATCCGCAATGTGTGGCATGGGATGTGGCAAGTGACAATCTGCAACGTGTGGCAAGGGACATGGCAAGTGACAATCCGCATCTATTGACAGGTGACGTGGCAAGTGACAATCCGCAACGTGTGGCAGGTGACAGTGGCAAGTGACACGCTCGGAGCTCTCACTGATTCTATGGTGAGTTGAACCATTTCATTTTTTATAACCATGTAATAATAGTAATAATGCGCTTCAATCATCCTGACACCATAACAACCATGGTGCTGTGATGATTGAAGCGCTAACACCAGCCATTTCCCCGTTAAAGTTACCCCAAAAAAATGTATTTTCTGGTAGTGCCTCTCCCGAGACTAGGCTCTGGATCCGCCCCTGGCTGATAGTCCTGTCCTGATAGAGGAGAAGAGTCTGCCTGGAGATGAAGTGTGTATGGGGACAGCAGTGATTGAGGACACGGCAGGAACTATGAATGTTCCAGAAAATAAAGACAGCAATAATACTGCCAAAGTTGTTTTCGATGTTTCTAAATGCACAGATGGATGCTCTGCAGGGAGGAATATGGGGAGTCATGCGTCTGTTCTGGGAAGTCGCACCAAGGAGGGTGGAGGGAATTTTGTAAATGTTAGTCACAATTTGGGGAGGTTTGGTGGTGGGATGGTTGGCGGGTACAGGAGGAGGAATGTGGTTCAGTTGAAGTGGGAGGGGGAGGGGACCCCACCAGCAAGGGGGAGGGTGGCTGAGTTGGTTTTGAAAATGGGGTTTCAAGCCTTGGATATATTTCCTTTGATTTGCCCAGTGGGCAGGTATAAGTATGATTTGTCCTTTGTAAAGCCTGAGGGTCTAGATTTATTTTGGGAGAGGTATAGGAGGTGCAGGGGCCTTCTGCAGTGGAGTGGTTTGGTGCCAAAGGTGATTTCGAGGCAGCCTCTGATAAAATCAGTGACGATCCTGGTGCATAACAAATCCATACCAGAGGCTGATTTGATAGTATGGCTATGCCGATATGGTGAGGTCCTCGCTCCACTGCGGAAGGTCCTGGATGAACATGGGATATGGGCAGGGGCCTGGACAGTGTAAAACTGTGGGTGCTGGGCAATGTATTTCAACACCTTCCCTGTTCAGCTTTTCTGGGGAGGAATAGGCTGACCATTTTCTACCAGGGTCAGCTTAAAGTCTGTAATAAATGTGGAGACAAAGGCCATTTTGCATCAACCTGTACTCGCAAGAAGTGCTCATTATGCCAGGATTTGGGCCATTTGGCCAAGGATTGTACCGAGATTCAGTGCAATTTGTGCCAGAAGCTCTGTCATCCTTATAGTCAGTGCCTGGAGGCATTACATAACTTGCCAGGATTGGAGGCTGAGCTGCAGAGGCTCGATAAAGAGGATGAGGCCACTAAAGTTAGGGAGGAAACTGTTATTGCCCCTCCTGTGTCTGTTACATCTGTTTCAGATTCTGTTTCCCCTATTAATGTGGTCCCTGAGTCTGTCCCTCCTGTGTCTGTTATATCTGTTTTGGATTCTGTTTCCCCTAGTGATGTGGTCTCTGAGTCTGTCCCCCATGTGGTAGTCCCTGGTCCTGCTGTCCGTAGATCCTCCAGACTAGCATAAGCTGCTGGGGGGCAGGTTTAGCGGATCTTCCCACTCACCCCCTGGTCCTTGTCCCTCAGCAGTGCAAACGTGGTCAGGGGAATGTGGGGGTGCTGGATGGGGGTGGGGCTGATGAAAGGGTGTCCATATCCTATGTCTCACCCTCTGTTGAGCGGGATTCGGATGATGAGGGGTGGGAGAAGTTTAGGAGGAAGAACAAGAAAAAGAGGAAGACAAGTAAAGTGGTAATTTCTTCCTCAGAGTCGGACCCAGGAGGGGTTCCTCTTGGCAACACTTTTTCAGTTTTGTCAGGTGAAGAGATGTCTGATATATCTTTCTCTTTATCATCCATGGATGAGGGGGAGTCATGTAGTCTGAAGAGAGCTGTTTCTAGTGATGAAAGTGTGGTAAAGGCTAAGAAACGACTACCCCAATAATCCTGATGGCAGTTTCCACTCCGATAAAGGTGGCGACCATAAATATCGCCAGCATTAAATCTGCAAGAACTTGTGATATTGCCTTATTTTTGCTCAGTGAAATTGATGCCGAGATTTTATTTTTGCAAGAGACCTGACTCAATACTTTGGCCGATGTTCATCTAGCAAAAAGGGAGTGGGGATGACGTCCTTCCTTTTGGTCTCTTGCGGCTGAGCCCTGCAGTAGAGTTGCGGTCCTTTTTAAAACCGATATGGTAACGTGCCGGCAGGTAATTGAGGTAAAAATGGGGAGACTCAATCACGAGTACCTGTATTTGCTACTTGGTAAATACAGCCTGCAGGGGAGGTTTTTAGATTGGCTGAAGACATTATATAGAGGGGCTGAATGCTTCCCACTGGTGAATGGTTGGGTTGGACGGCCTTTTGAGGTTGGCTCTGGTGTGTGCCAGGGATGTCCTCTGAGCCCATTGTTATATGTATTCACAATCGACCCCTTCATAAGAAGTCTAGAGAGTGGATCTTTGGGCATTGCTGGTGTGCCACCTTTGAAGGTAGTGGCCTATGCCGATGATGTGTCTGTTATTGTCTCTGGGAGGGAGGAGGCGCAGGAGGTGGTCTTCATGATAGAGCAGTACACGGAGGCTTCTGGCTCTAAGGTCAACCATGAAAAGAGTGAAGTTTTCTGGATGGGTCAGGAGGGTGAAAGCTTTGAACTTCCGGATGCCTTTCCAGAGAGAATATTCATTTGCATATTGGGAATGGGATTATTATATAGGTAACAATGAGATTTCTATCAACAAAAAGTATATATATATGATATTCTCTTCAAAAAAGAGAAGAAAAGGCTCATGAGGGGCGTATAAAAAGAAAGAAACTTGAGGCTCCACTAAGGCCGAAGGGCAGGTCCTGCAAAGAAGATGTAATAATGCAAGTGTATAATAGAAAATCCTTTTAATTGTCAGGTATAGAAATTATGAAATTAAGAAAGCTATTGTATAAGGTTTAACTCATACCTGGAGGTAGCTCAACAGATGGCATTTAAAGATGTGTGGTAGGTAGCTAAAATAGTAACACACAAATAAATAAATATTCAATTGATTGAATGATTAAATTCTAGATATTTGTTTCTCAAAGCAAGGGGTTGTGTTAAAAAATACTATAATGCTGTGGCATCTGAATAAGATTACTCTGCTTATTAGAGACTAATTAATATATGTAGGATGTATAAAGTGCAGTTAATTTGATACTGGGTTTAGCTATTAGATCAAAAGAGTTCAAAAGAATTAGTTCAAAAGAAACCCCAGACACAGTCTTAATACAAGTGTATGCAAAAATGTAGTCAGTAAGCCTCGGTTAAAATAACGGCCATTCAAAAGTGGTTGTTTACTTACATAGCAAGTAGGTAGAACAAGACATGTAGCTGTTCGGGCCGGTGACATCCCGCAGACTGCAGAGGATGTCCGGCATAAATAATGCTGTATTTATAAAGCCTCTCTCCCCCAATCAGCTGTTGATATAAATTACAAAAGCTGATTATGTGGGAGGGAGAGGAGGCAGGTACGAGCCACGTATGTTCCCCCGGGAGGAATGAACACCGCCTCGTCCGTGGCGCGCATGCGCGAGCACTCGCGTCGGGAACGTTGCTGCGCCCACTCCACCCGCTGACACAGTATGCTTCCCCGGCGGACTACGCATGTCCGCAGGGGTCGCAAGATGGAGGCCAGTCAGGGATGGATATTGACTGTAGCCTCACATAGACCTGCCGCGGGTTGCATAGGCCGGGCGGCTTGGTGTGCCGTGCGAGCATCAAGTTGGTTGTACAGCATGATGGCGTGATGTTACAAGAACACCATCTTTTATGTGAAAAAATAAGAATAAAAAATATGATTACCATTAGTGTGATTTGTGATTTTCGGAACCAAAAAAGTGCTCATGACAGAGAAGGTCTCACAGGTTTATAGACATTATGGGATAGATATATACAGCTTTACATAACGATATAGAGTAGGGTATACAGAGTACAATGGACAATGCGTCTAGCTATACATTGCTAGTTAGACATAAGATATTAGTGATTTCCATGCTTCAGAAGATGTATTAATAAAGTAATCGTATGCATCAGAGATTTATCATTGACCTATTAGTTCCAACCATGGAATACAAGTATAGATAGAGAATAATACAAAGTAATAATATTCAACCGCCTGCATCCAAGTCCCAGAGGGAGAAACCAGAACAAGGAAAGGACAGTTGGTAATTATTGTTCCCTACCCCCTGAGGAGAAGCCCTCAAGAAACGGCTTGAACCAAATTGTTTCATTTAAGCCCGGAGGCTGGGTAGCCTTTAATTTATGCATCCATCGAGATTTCATTTGTAATAGGATCTTATTGCAGTCTCCCCCTCTGAGACCCGGGTGCACATGGTCTAGAATGAGAAACCTTATTTTTGGAAACTTTCCATTGTGTACTAGTGTAGTATGTCTCCCAAGGGGGAGATCGGGGTCGCAGGTTTTCATGCATAATATATGTCTATACGCCCTTCTCCAAAATTCCACTTTTGTTTTACCAATATAAAAGCATGTGCATTCACACAGAAGCATATATATATATATCACCCCATGGGTTTTACAATTGGCGAAATGCTTTGGGTGAAAGGTCTGACCATTGGGAAGGATGGGATTTTTTTCTGTGAGCATGAATTTTCAATAATTACATGCCCCACATTTAAAGGTTCCCTTGTATTTACAGTGAAATTTATTTAGTTCCCCCTTATATTCACTGGTGGTGATTCTATCCCTCAGGGATGTAGCCCGTTTGAAAGTGAAAAGAGGTTTAGGAGGGACAAACGGTCCCAGTGCTGGGTCGCATTGTAACATATGCCAGTATTTCTCTATGATGCTTTTAATCTGTTTTTGTTGGTAACTGTATTTTGTAATAATTCTAATGGCATTCATGTCATTTTTGTTTTTAGGTTTCTCGGAGTAGAGTAGCTCATTTCTTGATTGTAAGGAGGTTATGTTGACGAATTTATCATTGTCAAGCACAACTATATTTCCACCTTTATCTGCAGCCTTTATAGTAATTTGGTTATTACTAGAAAGTGCTTTTAGTGCTGGGGTTTCTCTTTTTGCTAGACTATTGGAATGTGTTGTACGATTTTTCAGCTTGTCTGATTCTTTATCAACTAATTTGAGAAAAGCCGCAGCGTTTGGATGGATACTTGGTGCTGGACAGAAATCTGATTATTTCTTTGGTGCAGACTTATTTATCTTAGGGGTCCCACCTGATGTTTCAATTTATTCCAGGACCTGGGAAAGATTGATATTATCAATAAGATCAGTTTGGTCGTTCTCCTCAAGGAGAAAGAGACCAACTGGTCTATTGCCTGATTTTCTTGTGGGGTAAAGTCCATCAACCCTTCTTGTTTGTAATAGAGTTTTTTCAGGATCAATTTCGGACAAAAAGTTGAAGATCTTTATATATTTCAAATGTATCTACATCTTGATTTGGGCAGAAATTTAAGCCTTTTTTAAGGACAGTTATTTCGTCTTGGGAGAGTTTGTACGATGATAGATTAATGATGTTAAGTTCAGTTGCATTTTGTTCACTGACGGATTCGAGGATGGTTAAAGTGCTATCTGTGTGTATGTGTTGAGGTTGGGTTGTGTGGGTTGGTTGCCCATAAGGATCCTTTCTAAAAAAGAAGGATCATTAGAAATAGTGTCTAGTGAACCAGTGGTTGAAGTGTTGGGTTGAGGGGTGACTTCCCTTATAAAAGTGTGAGTGTTGGTTTGTGTGTTTGATGTCTTTGTGATTGACTCGTGTGATGGTGTGGAAGGGTTTGGTTTCCTAGGAAAGTCCAAAGTTAGTTTTTTGGCCTGTTGTCCCTCAGTGGACAAGTTATGTTGTTGGGGACAAGGGCCTCATCCCCACAACCCTTGCCCAGTGGTTGTGGGGGTTTGCTGGTGGGGGGCTTTTTGGACTCTGGAAGCCCCCTTTAACAAGGGGAGCCCCAGATCCCAGCCCACCCATTTGAAATGGTAACAGGTACATTTCACAAAAAAAGTGTCAAACTGTTAAAAACCACAAGATACAACTTGGGACAAGTCCTTTATTAAAAAATAAAAATGTCCCATGAAGTCCATTCATCTTCTTCTCTCATTCCAGCGACGGACCGAAAAAAAAATAAAAAAGATCTGAGTCACCCGGGTATGTCACCTTGTGGCCCCGCCCTCAGTTATAAAAGAACTGTCATCGTGCTGAGGTGTCATAAGGCGGGTGCCTCCCATGGAGGCAGATCTTTTTTATTATTTTTTTCGGCCCATCAGCGGAGCGAGAGAAGAAGATGAATGGACTTTGTGGGATTTTTAAAAATTTATTTTTTAATAAAGGACTTGTCCCGAGATGTGTCTTGTGGTTTTTTAACATTTTGACACTTTTTTGTGAAATGGTACAGGTATAATGTACCGGTTACCATTTCAAACAGGGGTGGCGGGATCTGGGGGCCCCCTTGTTAAAGGGGGCTTCCAGATTCTGATAAGCCCCCCACCCACAGACCCCCACAACCACCAGGCAAGGGTTGTGGGGATAAGACCCTTGTCCCCATCAACGTGGGGACAAGGTGCTTTGGGGAGCTACCTCAATGCACCCTCCCCCCATGTTCAAGGCATGTGCCCTGGTACAGTTCAGGAGGGGGGTGCTCTCTCGCTCCCCCTCTTTTCCTGCTGTCTGCCAGGTTGCGTGCTCGGATAAGGGTCTGGTATGGATTTTTAGGGGACCCCACGCCATTTTTTTAATTTAGGCTCGGGGTTCCCCTTAATACTTATACCGGACCTGAAGGGCCTAGTATTGAATTTGGGGGGACCCCCACGCAGCCTGGTAATGAACTGGGGGATCCCATGCCATTTTTTTCAATGACTTTTATCTGTATTGCTGAGACCTGACAATTCATTATAGCCGCAAGTACTTTTAAATAACTTTTTTCCTTTAGAAATGTCATTTTGTGCAGGGACTGTTGTAAATGCGCCACTTTACAGGCATACTATAGACACCCCCCAGGTACGAAATTTAAAGGAATATTTCACTTTTATTGTTTCACTTTAAGCATTATTAAAATCACTGCTCCCAAAAAACGTCCGTTTTTAAAACTTTTTGAATTGATACATGTCCACTTGGGCAGGACCCAGGTTGCCAAACACTTTTTATGAAAATAACTTGCATATTAACCCTTAAAACTAGCACTTTAGATTTTTCACGTTCGTGTCCCATAGGCTTTAATGGTGTTCACGTGTTTCGCTGCAAACCGAACCAGGGGTTGTTCGGCTCATCCCTAAAGATGACCATAGACTAATGAAAATTCAGCCAGTTCAGCAGGCACTGGCTGAATTTCATTACATCTATGGGCAGGTTGTTTGTACTGAAGTCTCTCTATCAATCGACTTCAGTATAACCAGTCTGTTGTTTTTTGTTAGCTCACTGCCAGCAGCTATAGCCACCAGTAGTGATCATTGTATTCTGCCAGGCAGGGAAACCTCCTGCTGTCAGAATACAATAGCACAGTGGGAGGGATTTCCCCATCAATACTGACTGTGTTGATGGGGGAATCAAGCAATTTTCCCTCCTTCAACCAGTGGTTGATGAAAAAAAAATTGCATAATGTATGACCTGCCTTACTCACTTGAAAGTAAAAGATCACATTGAAACAATGCCTCCATGTACGGGGATTGTGTATAATTATTGTGTATGATCATTTGATAACCTAAAAGTTTATTTACGCTTTTACAGTCAACATGGTTGGTTGTCAGGGTCTGCGGCCGGGGGCTTATTGGAATCCGGGAGCCCCCCACCCTATGTGAATAAGTATGGGGTACATCGTACCCCTACCCATTCACCTGGGAAAAAAGTGTCAATAAAAAACACACTACACAGGTTTTTAAAGTAGTTTATTAGGCAGCTCAAGGGGTCTTCTTCTGACTTCGGGGGGGGGTCTCTTCCAACTTCTCCGCTCTATCCGGCCTCTTCTCCCGGTGTCCAGTTCTTCTCCCGCTCTCCGGTTCTTCTGCCGGGCTCCTCCGCTATGTTCAGCTCTTTTGTCACTCTTTTGCTAGTGGTGGCCCGGTCTTCTTCATCGTCTTGTTCCCTCTTCTCTTCTTCCAATGTTGACACAATGCTCTCTCCCGCTGTAATGCTGTGTGCGAGGTATGCAATGACTTAATAGGCATGGGGTGTGGTCACGGGTGGTGACCCCGCCTCTTATGATGGCACAGTTCCAGCATGCCCCAGGACTGTGACATCATAAGGGGCGGGGTCACCGGGTGACATTACCTGGTGACCACGCCCCATGCCTATATAAGTCATTGCGCACCACTCACACAGAATTACAGTGGGAGAGAGTGTCGTGTCAACATCGGAAGAAGAGAAGAGGGAACAAGACGACGGAGAAGATCGGGCCACCGCTGGAAAAAGAGTGGCAAAAGAGCAGAAGATAACGGAGGAGCCCGGCAGAAGAACCGGACACCGGGAGAAGAGGCCGAACACCGGGAGAAGAGGCCAGAGAGCGGGAGAAGAATCGGACACCAGGAGAAGAGGCCGGAGAAAGCAAAGAAGTCGGAAGAGACCCCATGAAGTCGTAAGAAGACCCACAGAGTTGCCTAATAAACTACTTTAAAAACCTGTGTAGTGTGTTTTTTATTGACACTTTTTTTCCCCAGGTGAATGGGTAGGGGTACAATGTACCCCATACTCATTCACATAAGGCAGGGGGCCGGGATCTGGGGGCCCCCTTTTTAAAGGGGGCTCCCGGTTTCCGATAAGCCCGCCCACAGACCCCGACAACCAACGGCCAGGGTTGTCGGGAAGAGGCCCTTGTCCTCATCAACATGGGAACAAGGTGCTTTGGGGTTGGGGGGGCCGCAGGGCGCCCCCCTTCCCCAAAGCACCCACGGCAGGATCGCGCTGGAAACATTCTCGCGGGCAGGTGCTGTAGCTGCCCTTGCGTCGTATTTGGTATGTCGGACCAGCATACAGACGAACGGGCTTCCTGATAGGAACAGGGTCCGGTGGAGTTCCGGCGGAAAGATTTGAAGCATGTTTCAAATCTAAAGTCCGGCAGATTTTCAATCGAAAAGGTCCGTCTGCAGTCCGATGAAGCCCACACATGGACGGATGGAAAAGTCCACTCGTGTGTACACTGCATAACTCACTATCCACTGAACCGAGCTGACTCACCCCCCTATTTGATAACCCAGCCCTTCCAGAGGGTAGATCAGCCCTAACCATCGATAATTATAACAGATTCTCCTGGCCCACAGCACAATAATTTGTCAATGACACCCAGGGTACCTTCGTGACAGGCCACACCACCAGAGCCTCCAGTATAACATGGCTGACCCACCTGCACTTGATTACCTATTGTAAGAAACTTCACAACGCTCAACAAATCCACAGATCCCTGACTGGCTTTGAACAGCAATGCACATTCTCAGAAACACCCCGACACACTCTATCAATGATCTACAGACTGATCCTAAAACATGCTCATGGTACTTTACCTAAGTACACTAAGGCCTGGTCAGAGGAGCTCGGGAGAGACATATCAGAGGCAGAATGAGGTAAGGCTTTTCTCTTTACCCATAAGTCATCCATCTCGAGTTACACTCAGGAAAAAAATTATAAGCTGGTATCTAGGTGGTATCGTGTGCCAATGAACCTCAAGATCATGTTCCCGTCAGTTACCGATATCTGCTGGAGATGTAATTCGGTGAACGGCACGTTCTACCACATCTGGTGGGAATGCGATGAGATCCGCCCATTTTGGGTGCAAATCTTTCAAATTTGCACTGAAATATATGACAAGCCGCTCACTCCCTCCCCTTCCATTGCCCTCCTTTCCATACTACCTGGTACTGTTAAATCCCAAAAGCACAACCTTCTAAAATTTTTCCTCAGTGCAGGTCGGCAGCTAATTCCTAGGCATTGGAAAACCACCTCCCCCCATCCCTTATAGAATAGGTTGGTGAGATAAACAACATTATGCTTATGGCGGAGATGTAAGCCAAATCTCTAGATAAATACGAAGAATTTTCCTTTATCTGGAGCACTTGGAAGCATTACTCTACATCAGACAGATTGAAGCAGAGACTCTCACCGATGAGTACTCCCTGAGAGACTAACAACCTCAAAATTACGCCCTTATACCTTAGACTAGCAACCCCTCCTGAATAAGGCTCGCTGTCTCTCCACACCCCCCTCCCTCCCCCTTCTATCCCCTCACCCCTCCCTCTCCTTTTCTAGCTTCCCCCCTTTTCTATTGTTTCTAACTCTCTCATCTATGTCTGTATTCGGCTGTATATAGCCATACCATGAAATCACTTGTATTCTAGCTCTTCTATATGAGCACTGATATCATCCAAGGGATCTGAAAGTACACCAGTACTATTGTACTGATAATACCCAATGTTCAGTTTAGATACATGGATTTCCTCAGTCTATGGTCACAGCAGGTTCCCACAGAGGTGCCCAGACCAACAGAAAATGCACTTATATGAATGTTAGTACTAAGTTTGAAACTTTATCTCAATGACTCATTCTCAGACTACCTATATAAACGACATAGAATGCACTATATTTTTTGTACAATCCGAATTTGTCAGACCAGAACGCCTTTTTGTCGGGCATCTGGTCCTGTTTATTCTGTTTAACCACTTCAGCCCCGGACCATTTGGCTGGCCAAAGACCAGAGCACTTTTTGGGATTCGGCACTGCATTGCTTTAACTGACAATTGCGCGCTCGTGCGACCTGGCTCCCAAACAAAACGTGCTTTTTTCCCCCATAAAAAGAGGTTTCTTTTGGTGGTATTTGATCACCTCTGCGGTTTTTAATTTTTGCGCTATAAACAAAAAAAGAGCGACAATTTTGAAAAAAAGCAATATTTTTTACTTTTTGCTATAATAAATATCCCCCAAAAATATATTAAAAATTTTTTTTTTCCCTTCTACATAGTTTTCCAAAAAAAAAAAAAAATCGCAATAAGCGTTTATTGATTGGTTTGCACAAAAGTTATAGCGTCTACAAAATAGGGGATAGTTTTATGGCATTTTTACTAATAATTTTTTTTTTTTACTAGTAATGGCGGCGATCAGCGATTTTTATTGTGACTGCGACATCATGGCGGACACATCAGACACTTTTGGTAGTATTTTGGGACCATTCACATTTATATAGCGATCAGTGTGATAAACTGATTACTGATGCTTTGATTACTGTGTAAATGTGACTGGCAGTGAAGGGGTTAACCCAGAGGGGGCACTACAGGGGTTAAGTGTGTCCTAGGGATGTGTTCTAACTGTGGGGGGGATGGGCTGTGTGTGACATGACGCTGATCACCGCTACCGGTTACAGGGAGCTGTGATCAGTGTTATGCCCCGTACACACGGTCGGACATTGATCGGACATTCCGACAACAAAATCCTAGGATTTTTTCCGACGGATGTTGGCTCAAACTTGTCTTCCATACACACGGTCACACAAAGTTGTCGGAAAATCCGATCGTTCTAAACGCGGTGACGTAAAACACGTACATCGGAACTATAAACAGGGCAGTGGCCAATAGCTTTCATCTCTTTATTTATTCTGAGCATGCGTGGCACTTTGTCCGTCGGATTTGTGTACACACGATCGGAATTTCCGACAACGGATTTTGTTGTCGGAAAATTTTATAGCCTGCTCTCAAACTTTGTGTGTCGGAAAATCCGATGGAAAATGTGTGATGGAGCCCACACACGGTCGGAATTTCCGACAACAAGGTCCTATCACACATTTTCCGTCGGAAAATCCGACCGTGTGTACGGGGCATAAGTGTCACTAGGCAGAACGGGGAAATGCTTGTTTACATTAGCATTTCCCCATTCTTCCTCTACGTGAGACAATCGCGGGTATCCCCACGGATTTGATGATGTCCGTGGGACCCACGGTCGGACTGATGCACACACGCCTGCTATCCGGACCTCGCGAGATCACGTACAATTAAGTGATTACGTGCAGAGGAGCTAACCTGCGGCTGGTCCTCAAGCGGTTAAATTTATGTTGAAAACAATAAAAACTTATTGAACCTAAAAACTGATACTGGGATCATGGTTGTGGCCTCAACCATGATCCCGGTATAACAGCTTCCCTACCGCAACTGTGGCCGGTAGGGATTTGGGAAGCAGTTAATGCATATCTAAAACTCAGGCACAAAAACGTAATATATTGCACCCTGCAGCCACCTTAGATGTAGTGGCTGTAAAAGTTTTCATTTTTCTGGAATTTTTTGCTTTATTTTCTTTTAATATATGTAGCTTGCTTTTATTAAAATAGTTTTTTTTTTAAGTTATGATCTGTTAATGGAAAAATGTAACAAATATAAAATAGGTGTTCTCCCAATTTGGCTGCAAAAGCAGAAATGCACTTTAAAAGCTAAGTTCACCTTTGTTCGCCTGTTTTTTTTGTTCGCCTGTTTTTTTTTCTAAATTCCAGCTCCTCTATGTACCACTATTGCATTAATGTACTTATTTTGAAAAAATTAAACAGCTTTCCATTAATTCTACACAGATTTACCTCACTCTCTTCATAGCTGTTTAAACACACTGCTTGATTACTTCTGCCTCACTTCCTGGACAGACTTAAGTCATGACATAGGAAGGAGTTGACCAGCTGATCCCATTAGCACACATCATGCATCAACTACCCTCAGCCGGCCAGCTTCTTCCTGTGTCATGACCTAAAGTCTGTCCAGGAAGTAAGGCAGAAGTCATTAAACAGTGTGTTTAGACAGCTATGAGGAGAGTGTGGTAAGCCTGTGTAGAATTAATGGAAAGCTGTTTTATTGCAAAATAAGTACATTAATGAATGAATGAATGAATGAATGAATGATTTGTAAAGCGCTGCAATTGCGAACTGAATCGCCTCAAGGCGCTGGATGTATTCTCTGTAGCCAGCTTCTAGAAAAGGAAGGTCTTTAGTTTTTTCCTGAAGGCCTGGTGGTTTTCTTCCATGCGGAGGTTGGTTGGGAGAGCATTCCATAGTCGAGGTCCTTGGACTGCAAATCTACGTTCTCCCTTTGCTTTGTAGCGGTATTTGGGAATGAGGAGGAGGTTTTGGTTAGCTGATCGAAGACTGCGATTCGGTGTGTAGTGTTTTATTTTTTCCCGGAGATATTGCGGAGCGTTTCCTTGTATGCATTTATGGGTGAGGCAGAGGGTCTTGAATATGATCCGATTCTTCACAGTTAGCCAATGTAGGCTTCTTAGGGATGGGGAGATGGATTCCCAGGGCTTTTTTCCTGTTAACAGTCTTGCCGCCGTATTTTGAATGAGTTGCAAGCGCGCAAGCTGATATTGGGGTAGACCTACGTAGAGGGAATTTGCGTAGTCGAGTCGGGAATTGATGATCGTTCCCACAACTGCCGCTTTGTCCTCTTCTGGGATGAAGGGGATGAGTCTGCGAAGCAGGCGGAGGAGGTGGTGGGATCCGCTCACCTCCGATCCTATTTGTGCATCCATTGTCATTCCTGAGTAGGGATGAGCCGAACACCCCCCGGTTCGGTTCGCACCAGAACCCGCGAACGGACCGCAAGTTCGCACGAACGTTAGAACCCCATTGACGTCTATGGGACTCGAACGTTCGAAATCAAAAGTGCTCATTTTAAAGGCTAATTTGCATGGTATTGTCCTAAAAAGGGTTTGGGGACCCGGGTCCTACCCCAGGGGACATGTATCAATGCAAAAAAAACTTTTAAAAACGGCCGTTTTTTCGGGAGCAGTGATTTTAATGATGCTTAAAGTAAAAAAAAAAAAGTGAAATATTCCTTTAAATATCGTACCTGGGGGGTGTCTATAGTATGCCTGTAAAGTGACGCGTGTTTCCCATGTTTAGAACAGTCCCTGCACCAAATGTCATTTTTAAAGGAAAAAATCTCATTTAAAACTGCTTGCGGGTTTAATGTCATGTCGGGTCATGGCAATATGGATGAAAATCAGTGAGACAAACGGCATGGGTACCCCCCAGTCCATTACCAGGCCCTTTGGGTCTTGTATGGATATTAAGGGGAACCCCGCACCCAAATTAAAATAAGGAAAGGTCCCTATATACTCTGAACAGCAGTATACAGGCGGTGCAAACAAGACAGGGACTGTAGGTTTGTTGTTAAGTAGAATCTGTTTGTAATTTTGAACATTTTTAATGTGTTTAGCTCCAGCCAAAAAATCTTTTCTAAGCTTTTTGGAAAACATAGGGAAGGGTTATCACCCCTGTGACATTTGTTTTGCGTCTTTCCTCCTCTTCAGAAGATTTCACCTCACTTTTTTGTCCCAATGAAAAATGTTTTTTGAAAATTTGTGTTTTTTTGTGGAACAAGGATTGGAAAGCATCAGTGGAAAGGAAAAATTGTTTTCCCATATTAACTCTTACAGGAGAGAATTTCCCTTCCTTAGGGGTAGATTTCATCTCACTTCCTGTTGTCTCCTTCCGTTTGCAAGTAGGAGTCGTTTGTAAGTTAGATGTTTGAAAGTAGGGTCCTGCCCTATATACTCAGCAGAAATTTGGGCCTTAGGTGTTGCTGTGGCCAAAACACTGTAAGCCCTCACAGGGCCCTGCTGTGAAATATTAGATCAAGAATTGTAATTACATGCCCCTGTTGAACAGGAGCTGAAAAATTAGGCCTTAGGCACTGGTGCTGGTGCCACAACACTGCAACCCCTCACAGACACTCTAGTTGGAACGCAGGAACGAGCCCTGCTGCAAAGTATTGCATCAAAAATTGTAATTACACGCCCCTGTTAGACAGGGGCAGAAAAATTGGGTCTTAGGCACTGGTGCTGGTGCCACAACACTGCAACCCCTCACAGACACTCTAGTTGAAACGCAGGAACAAGCCCTGCTGCAAAGTATTGCATCAAAAATTGTAATTACACGCCCCTGTTAGACAGGGGCTGAAAAATTGGGTCTTAGGCACTGGTGCTGGTGCCACAACACTGCAACCCCTCACAGACACTCTAGTTGGAATGCAGGAACAAGCCCTGCTGCAAAGTATTGCATCAAAAATTGTAATTACACGCCCCTGTTAGACAGGGGCTGAAAAATTGGGTCTTAGGCACTGGTGCTGGTGCCACAACACTGCAACCCCTCACAGACACTCTAGTTGGAATGCAGGAACGAGCCCTGCTGCAAAGTATTACATCAAAAATTGTAATTACACGCCCCTGTTAAACAGGGGCTGAAAAATTGTGCCTTAGGCACTGGTGGTGGCGCCCAGAACCAAAAATGTTCTTACAAGCTATCAGCGTGATGATTGAGGAGGAAGAGGATAATTACTCAGGGATAGTCACTCAGCATCAGCATAGGCAGTCTTTGAAGGGATCTGAGATTTCAAAAAAAATTATTCGGTTACATCTGCATCAGGTGCTTGGTAGCTGGTGGTGATCCAAGACTGATTCATTTTTATGAAGGTCAGCCGATCGACCGAGTCGGTGGACAGACGCACCCTGTGATCGGTTACCACGCCTCCAGCAGCACTGAATGTGCGTTCCGAAAGAACGCTGGATGCAGGACAGGCCAGTAGCTCAATTGCATACTGTGCAAGCTCTGGCCAGTGATCCATCCTCAAGACCCAGTAACCCAGAGGATTTTCGGTGGGAAAGGTGTCCAAGTCTGATCTTGCCCCTAGGTATTCCTGCACCATGTAAAACAGACGCTGGCGATGGTTGCTGGAACCGATCATACCTTGGGGCTGCGGACCAAAAAATTGTCTGAACGCATCGGTCAGACGGCCACCTTCTCCACCGCTCCTTCTTTGACTGACCGAAGCCTCAGCAACACGTTGTCCAGAAACAGGAGTTTGTAACCTCCCAGTCTCTGGGAACGCGTTGCACAGACCTTTCTGCAAGGCCTCCCGAAGATGTTTCATCCTCTGCTCCCTCTGCGATGGCAAGATAAGGTCCGCAACCTTACCCTTGTAACGTGGATCAAGGAGGGTTGCCAGCCAGTATTGGTCCTTCTCCTTGATACCACGAATACGAGGATCCTTACGCAGGCTTTGCAGGATCAGGGAGGCCATGCAGCGTAGGTTTGCTGAGGCATTCGGTCCGGAGTCCTCTGGGTCACTAAGGACAACAACGTCCGCAGCCACCTCCTCCCAGCCACGTACAAGTCCATGTGTTCCTTGGGACTGATCCCTTAAAGACTGCTGATGCTGAGTGCCAGGCTCCACCTCCATACTGACACAATCTTCCTCCTCCTCCTCCTCCTCCTCCTCGTCCTCTTCCTGTGTGATCGGCGGGCACGCAGGAACACTGTCTGGATAAAGGGGGCCTTGAGAGCTAAGGAAGTCCTCCTCTTCCTGCCTCTGTTCTGCCTCAAGTGCCCTGTCCATTATTCCACGCAGCGTGTGCTCCAACAGGTGGACAAGGGGGACAGTGTCACTGATGCATGCACTGTCAGTGCTCACCATCCTCGTGGCCTCCTCGAATGGTGACAGGACAGTGCATGCATCCCTGATCATGGCCCACTGGCGTGGGGAAAAAAAACCAAGGTCCCCTGACCCTGTCCTGGTGCCATAGTCGCACAGGTACTCATTGATGGCCCTCTGCTGCGTGTGCAGCCGCTGCAGCATGGCCAACGTCGAGTTCCACCTGGTGGGCATGTCACAGATTAGGCGGTTCTTGGGCAGGTTAAACTCCTTTTGGAGGTCCGTCAGCCGAGCACTGGCATTATATGACCGGCGGAAATGCACACAGACTTTCCTGGCCTGCCTCAGGACATCCTGTAAGCCCGGGTACCTGCCCAAGAACCGCTGCACCACCAAGTTAAGGACGTGAGCCAAACAGGGCACATGGGTCAGTTGTCCCTGTCGGAGGGCAGAGAGGAGGTTGGTGCCATTGTCGCAAACCACCATTCCTGCCTTAAGTTGGCGTGGCGTCAACCACCTCTGAACCTGCCCCTGCAGAGCTGACAGAACCTCTGCCCCAGTGTGGCTCCTGTCCCCCAAGCACACCAGCTCAAGCACCGCATGGCATCTTTTGGCCTGCGTACTTGCGTAGCCCCTTGAACGCCTACGGAGCACCGCTGGTTCCGAGGAAGAGGCCATGGAGGAAGAAGAAGAGGAGGGGGTGGAGGAGAGAGGTGTGTCACAATCAGCATTTTGGAGGCGTGGTGGCGGAACAACCTCCAACACTACTGCACCTTGTCCTGCATCCTTCCCAGCTGCCAGCAGAGTCACCCAATGCGCCGTGAAACTTAAGTAACGTCCCTGTCCATGCCTGCTGGACCATGAGTCAGCGGTAATATGCACCTTACCGCTGACCGCCCTGTCCAGCGAGGCATGGACATTGCCTTCCACATGCCGGTAGAGAGCCGGAATCGCCTTCCGTGAGAAAAAGTGGCGTTTGGGTACCTGCCACTGAGGAACCGCACATTCCACAAACTCACGGAAGGGGGCAGAGTCTACCAACTGAAAAGGCAGCAGTTGAAGTGCTAGCAATTTTGCCAAGCTAGCATTCAACCGCTGGGCATGTGGATGGCTGGGAGCAAACTTCTTTCGGCGGTGCAGCAGCTGGGGCAGGGAAATTTGCCTGGTACAATCTGACGTCGGTGTACCAAAAGCAGATTGCCCATAAGTACTTGGCTGTGACACACCTAATTCTACACCTTCATTCCTCTCACTGCAGGTCGCAGAGAGGACTGAAGGTCTAGTGGGGTTGGAAATCTCAGCTGATGAGGAGCAAGGAGAGATCGTCTTTGTTCTTTGGTGTGGGTCTTTTAGATACGCTTGCCAACGAACTGCATGGCAGGTCAACATATGTCTGGTCAAGCATGTGGTACCCAAGCGGGAGATGTTTTGGCCACGCGAGATACGCTTGAGACATATATTGCAAATAGCAGCGGTGCGATCTGATGCACTCGTCTCAAAAAAGGCCCACACCAAAGAACTTTTTGAATAACGCGCAGAGACTGCAGCGCCCTGCACATGTGGAGCTTTGGGGTGTGATGCAGTCAATGTGCTGCCCTTAGGCTGGCCCCTGGAGGGCATCCTGCCTAGTTGGTGATGTGCCACCTCCTCCTCCTCCTCCTCCTCCTCCTCCTCCTCTCTCCTATCAGGCACCCACGTTGAGTCAGTGACCTCATCATCCCCTCCCTCCTCATCACTGGAGCAAACCTGGCAGTATGCTGCAGCAGGGGGAGCATGACTGCCAGATTGCTGTCCTTCTTGGGCACCCCCTCTGTCCGTGCTCATGTTACTGCCTTCATTGAGCTCAGTATCATCATCAGAGCCTTCCAAACGCTGGGCATCCTCCTGGAGCATGTACCCAACACTGTGGTCAAACAGTTCGAGGGAATCCTCAGGAGGACATGGTGGGGCTAGGGAAGGAGTCACTGATGACATTGAGCTGAGGGAAGAGGCCGCTGCTTTGCCAGACAAAGCACCCTGGGCATGGGTGAGAGAGGATGAGGAGGATGAGGACGGCTTGGTCATCCACTCGACCAAGTCTTCCGCATGTTGCGGCTCAACACGGCCAGCTGCCGAAAAAAAGGCCAAGCGTGTCCCATGGCCACGTGCTGATGAGGATGCACCGTCTCCACGACCAGCACTAGACACAGAGCCTGCTTGCCCTCTCTTATTGGCTTGTGACTGTCTGCCTCTCCTTCTTGGCCTTCCAGACATACTAATGGCCTGTAGCTGCACTAAGCTGGGATAGAACACCTGTAATTTTCTTCAGGTAGCTTTATATACTGTAACCAGACAAGCCTGCCTGTCAGTAGGAAGATAACAGGAACGGATCTAGCTGAACACTGTGAGCAGGACGTACTGCACTAAATGTATATAGCAGGAACGGATCTAGCTGAACACTGTGAGCAGGACGCACTGCACTGAATGTAAACAGCAGGAACGGATGTAGCTAAACACTGTGAGCAGGACGCACTGCACTGAATGTAAATAGCAGGAACGGATCTAGCTGAACACTGTGAGCAGGACGCACTGCACTGAATGTAAACAGCAGGAACGGATCTAGCTGAACACTGTGAGCAGGACGCACTGCACTGAATGTAAATAGCAGGAACGGATCTAGCTGAACACTGTGAGCAGGACGCACTGCACTGAATGTAAACAGCAGGAACGGATCTAGCTGAACACTGTGAGCAGGACGCACTGCACTGAATGTAAATAGCAGGAACGGATCTAGCTGAACACTGTGAGCAGGACGCACTGCACTGAATGTAAACAGCAGGAACGGATGTAGCTAAACACTGTGAGCAGGACGCACTGCACTGAATGTAAATAGCAGGAACGGATCTAGCTGAACACTGTGAGCAGGACGCACTGCACTGAATGTAAATAACAGGAACGGATCTAGCTGAACACTGTGAGCAGGACACACTGTACTAAATGTAAATAGTCTAGCTGCCTGACCGTGGTACTAATAGGATCAAAAAGAACACCTGTAATTTTCTTCAGGTAGCTTTATATACTGTAACCAGACAAGCCTGCCTGTCAGTAGGAAGATAACAGGAACGGATCTAGCTGAACACTGTGAGCAGGACGCACTGCACTGAATGTAAATAACAGGAACGGATCTAGCTGAACACTGTGAGCAGGACACACTGTACTAAATGTAAATAGTCTAGCTGCCTGACCGTGGTACTAATAGGATCAAAAAGAACACCTGTAATTTTCTTCAGGTAGCTTTATATACTGTAACCAGACAAGCCTGCCTGTCAGTAGGAAGATAACAGGAACGGATCTAGCTGAACACTGTGAGCAGGACGTACTGCACTAAATGTATATAGCAGGAACGGATCTAGCTGAACACTGTGAGCAGGACGCACTGCACTGAATGTAAATAGCAGGAACGGATCTAGCTGAACACTGTGAGCAGGACGCACTGCACTGAATGTAAATAGCAGGAACGGATCTAGCTGAACACTGTGAGCAGGACGCACTGCACTGAATGTAAACAGCAGGAACGGATGTAGCTAAACACTGTGAGCAGGACGCACTGCACTGAATGTAAATAGCAGGAACGGATCTAGCTGAACACTGTGAGCAGGACGCACTGCACTGAATGTAAATAACAGGAACGGATCTAGCTGAACACTGTGAGCAGGACACACTGTACTAAATGTAAATAGTCTAGCTGCCTGACCGTGGTACTAATAGGATCAAAAAGAACACCTGTAATTTTCTTCAGGTAGCTTTATATACTGTAACCAGACAAGCCTGCCTGTCAGTAGGAAGATAACAGGAACGGATCTAGCTGAACACTGTGAGCAGGACGTACTGCACTAAATGTATATAGCAGGAACGGATCTAGCTGAACACTGTGAGCAGGACGCACTGCACTGAATGTAAATAGCAGGAACGGATCTAGCTGAACACTGTGAGCAGGACGCACTGCACTGAATGTAAATAGCAGGAACGGATCTAGCTGAACACTGTGAGCAGGACGCACTGCACTGAATGTAAACAGCAGGAACGGATGTAGCTAAACACTGTGAGCAGGACGCACTGCACTGAATGTAAATAGCAGGAACGGATCTAGCTGAACACTGTGAGCAGGACGCACTGCACTGAATGTAAATAGCAGGAACGGATCTAGCTGAACACTGTGAGCAGCACGCACTGCACTGAATGTAAATAGCAGGAACGGATCTAGCTGAACACTGTGAGCAGGACGCACTGCACTGAATGTAAATAGCAGGAACGGATCTAGCTGAACACTGTGAGCAGGACGCACTGCACTAAATGTAAATACCAGGAACGGATCTAGCTGAACACTGTGAGCAGGACGCACTGCACTGAATGTAAATAGCAGGAACGGATCTAGCTGAACACTGTGAGCAGGACGCACTGCACTGAATGTAAATAGCAGGAACGGATCTAGCTGAACACTGTGAGCAGCACGCACTGCACTGAATGTAAATAGCAGGAACGGATCTAGCTGAACACTGTGAGCAGGAAGCACTGTACTGAATGTAAATAGCAGGAACGGATCTAGCTGAACACTGTGAGCAGGACACACTGCACTGAATGTAAATAGTCTAGATAGAAGATAACAGGAACGGATCTAGCTAAACTGAATACAGTGTATATATATATATGCAACACCTGGGATGCATATATATACACAATACACTGTAAGTGCAGCTAACTGACTGACTGTTCTGCCTAATCTATCTAACTCAAATCAAATGACACTGTCTCTCTCTCTCTCTATCGCTCAGCACACCGGAACACACACTACACAGGGCCGCCGTGCAGGCGGCCTTATATAGTGTGGGGTGTGTACTAAATCCCTGAGCCATAATTGGCCAAAGCCACCCTGGCTTTGGCCAATTACAGCTCTCTCTACTGACGGCGCTGTGATTGGCCAAGCATGCGGGTCATAGTGCATGCTTGGCCAATCATCAGCCAGCAATGCACTGCGATGCCGCAGTGAATTATGGGCCGTGACGCGCCACACGAATTTGGCGCGAACGGCCCATATCGTTCGCAATTCGACGGACGGTCGAACAGCCGATGTTCGAGTCGAACATGGGTTCGACTCGAACACGAAGCTCATCCCTATTCCTGAGTCAAAGATGACTCCGAGACTCTTGACTTTGGTGCTGGGGGAGATGGTCTGTCCGAGGATGGAGGGTGGTGTCCACGGAGTCTTAATTTTGGAATTTTTGTTGGCTTGCAGAAGAAGAAGTTCTGTTTTTGATTCGTTGAGTTTGAGGGAGCTAGTGGTCATCCAGTCACTGATTAAAGTGAGGCATTTCTGTAGTTGCTGATGATGATCTTTTTGTCCGTTAATGCGAAGGTAGAGTTGGGTGTCGTCTGCGTATGAGTGGAAGCAGAGGTCCGTTTTCCTGATGATATTGAGAAGCGGGCGGATGTAGATGTTAAATAGCACTGGTGACAAGGGTGAGCCCTGAGGGACTCCACAGGAGACTGCCCGAGATTCTGAGGTGAATGTTCCCAGTTTCACTGTCTGAGAGCGATTCTCTAAGAAGGATGTAAACCATTTTAGGGCAGAATCTGTGGCTCCTGCAACTTCTGAGAGGCGGACAAGTAAAGTATTGTGGTCCACTGTATCGAATGCTGCGCTGAGGTCTAACAGTACCAGGAGACTCGGTTCTCCGTCATCTGCTGCTTTGAGGGCGTCGTCCCATATTTTGAGAAGTGCTGTTTCTGTGCCATGGCCTGGGCGGAAGCCTGATTGCAGAGGGTCCAGGAGGTGGTGTGTCTCCAGGTGGTGTTGTAGCTGCTGTACTACTGCTTTCTCTATAATCTTGGAGATGGTGTTGAGGCTTGTTATTGGTCTGCGGCAGTTAGGGTCTTTAGGGTCGAGATTAGGTTTCTTTAGCAGGGGTTTGACGATGCCTTGCTTGAGGCAGGTTGGCACAGTCCCTTCTTTGAATGATTGATTTATGAGATGAGTTAGGGTGGGGGCCAGGATGTCGGAACATTCTTTGAACAATTTGGTGGGGATGATGTCGTTTGGTGATGTGCTGTCGCGAAGGCTTCCGATGATGTTTTTAGTCGTGTCCGTAGTGATTGGGGACAGAAAGAACTTCGGTGGTTGAGTGATGTTTGTGTCGATATCCTCTTTTTGCATTGGTTGGGTGAGGTTGGTTGTTATTTTCTGATGAATTGCTTTCCGAATGTTGTCGATTTTGTCGATGAAGAAATCTGATAACTCATTGCAGAATTCTTGAGTATCGTTTGCAGGGGGCTCTAGGCAGGTCGGGTTCATTGATTGAGCAACTATTTTGAAAAGTTCCCGTGGGCGGTTTAAGGCGGATGAGATGGTGTCTGCGAAATGTTCTTTTTTGGCTTTGAAGATTGCCTTGTGGTATTTCACCGTGAGTGCTTTGTAGTTAGCAAGGTTTTCCTTGGTGGGATTTCTTCTCCAGGTTCTCTCAGCTCTTCTGCGTTCTTGCTTGAGTAGGGTGAGAGTGCCATTAAACCAACTCGAGTTTTTTGTGCGGACGGGTGTTCTGCGTTTTGGCGCCACGGAGTCTGCTGTTTGTAGTAAAACTTTGTTTAGGGAGTTGAGTGTTTGTTCCGTTGAGAAGTAAAGGGATGGTGAACCCGCGCAATGAACATAAAGACTTAATTGGTATAGTTTGGAACTGCTGCCTCCCAACAAGCAGTCACCCTAAAATGGGGACAGCTGAGATACGGTTCCGTCTACGGGAACGTCCTAACGACGAAAGCGCTGAAGGATGTTTATGACGGTTCTGACGTTTTTACCATTCCGCTTGATTTTTACTGTAAAAGTGTGAGTACCCTTTCATTTTGTGTAATAAAACCTTTTTAAAGCAATTTTACGCTATGGGCACTCCCTCTCTCTGTATATATGACATACCACGATCCTGAGCCCGCCAGCGATCGCTGTACAGTGGCGATAAAACTGTAACCGCCTACTACCCCCGCAGGGGTGAAGTGATCTGGTGAGTGGCTGCACTTTCAGAGCAAAGAGATATTATAAGTGAAGGATTATCACCACAGCACAAGAATATGGCACAAGAGACTTACTAAAGAATTTTGAAGCACGTTTGCACCTTATCTTGTCACTGTTGCCTTTTGGATTGCACCAGCACATTTGCACTTTATCCTGTTATTGTAATTTTCCTTAGGAACAGAATTCCTACACCCCCTCCCCACTTCCCTATCTCACTTTCCTCTCCCTCTCCCCCCCGCCCCCCCCCTCCCCCCCCCTTTCTTCCCCCATTAGCAATATTATATATGTAAGCATTTAAGTTAGTTCTATGTATCACCTATGACTGCATAATATTGCAGCAGAATATTTAATTGACTCATGCACGGTATACTTGGGAATCCATATTGTATTTAATATTTGATATATGCATGGTGCACCTAAGAATTTATTTTAATCCAGTAACCTATATGGAGGTAGGAAACTAAATAGGAACAGCGCCAAACCCTTCTACCATTTTTAATATTGTTCCGTTGAGAGGTTTGGGTTTAGCAGAAGAATTTTGCTCGACAATGTAGTTTTGAAGAGTTCAGAGTGTAGTTTCTTCTGAGATCTATTCCAGTGTGTTGCTGTTGCCCGTTTCTGTTTTCGGAGGATGGTGTTAGTGGTGATTTTAAATTTGATAGCATGGTGGTCCGTCCATGGTAGTGGAGTGTTGTCAAATACGTCGATGTCCATATTCTGTTTGAAGATGAGATCTAAAGTGTGTCCTGAACCGTGCGTAGGAGCATTTATCAGTTGTTGCAGGCCAAGTTCTTCCATTTGGTTAACGCAGGCGGTTGCAATAGGGTCTTGGGCAGAGTTTGCCCACAGATTGAAATCCCCAAGTACCAGAAGGTTTTTGGTTTTCAAGGTGAGCATTGAGAAGAATTCAGTGAGGGGCGTGAGGATATTGGTCTTTGGTCCTGGTGGTCTGTAGCATAGTAGTATGTGAATGGTGTCTTGAGGTGTTGTTTGAAGATGCAGTGAGAGTGTTTCCATGAAAGGTACTGAGTTCTGTAAGTTTGGTTTGGTGAACCCCAGGTGCGATTTGAAAATCACTGCTAGACCTCCTCCTTTTTTTCCTATTCTATGCTCAGATAGGATACTGTAGTTCTTGGGCACCAATTCAGTTAGGATGGTGTTGCAGTTGGAAGTTAGCCAGCTTTCTGTAATGAAGAGGCAGTCTATGTTGTTTTCGATGATGAAATCGCGGATTTCCAGCCTGTGCTTGACTGCAGATCTGGTGTTGATCAGGGCGCATGCTAGTTGTTGTGGTTGGATCGGTGTCTCCCTGCCTTTGATGGTTGATTGTGGGTTGGTCCTTAGTAATTGTTCTTTTTGTAGTCTTTTTTGCGTGGTGGTCGGTAAAGTTGCGGCCGTGTTTCTTAGCCTGTGGAGGGTGTCTGCTGTGTACTTGAAGTTGCACATGATGCGGAAGGCGGCGTTGTTAGAAGGAAAGGTGTTGACGAAGGCACTGGTGCGGCGATGATACCCTTGCAGGGGGATGGAGGGATCGGATGGCTGACCACTGCTCTGGAGTGGTGAGAGTGACGGCTGGGTGTTGGAGCGGAGGTACTGGAGGGAGGTGAGGCTGCCTACCTCCCTCTCGTTGATCCAGAGGAAGGCGAAAAAAACCCCTGGCTGCGTTGGCCAATGGTGCAGTCGAGGAAAAAAATTCCTTCCTGACCCCCCGAGGGGCGATCGGACTAGGGTCCCTGGATCAACTACTAGAGTGCCCCCGGTGGCTTACCTGTGCTGATGGCCCCGAAGATGAAGGAGGGGGGCTGGCGTTACTTACAGTAGGTGGTGCGGTGGCTGCGTCTCAGGCGATTTGAGGTAGACTAGCCTCCGGTGAATCTCTAGTGCCCCTGCAGAGAGGTCCAGTAGCAGGAGGGGTGATTCCCGGTGCAGAGGGGCACGGGGCTCTGTTGGACAACAGTGAGGGGGTTGTGGTGGCAAGTTGACTGGGGCTAGGCTGCAGCCGTGGTCTGTCCCACAGACTCTAGCGGCTAGAACGTGGTGATTGAGGCCGCGGCTGCGGTGGAGGCCACAGAGGGGGGGGGTCTGGCTGAATGGATGGACCGGGGGGTGGTGGGTCCAATCGGGCGGTGATGTGGCTGGGGGCTGATGGCCTCAGGAGGGGGTCCTCGGATGCTGCACCGTTGGCACTGGGTGTACCAATATGGCCGCCGGCTGGGCCCAAGCCGTGGCTGGCCGGCAGAGGGAGTACCAAGATGGCCGCCGGCTAGGCCCGAGCCGCGGGTTATCCTGATGTTGTTGCCCACACCCTCCGGTGGTGGTGGGCGGGTAGACCGGTGGAGATGGTCAGCAGGAAGAGGGGTGCGGATCTGCCGGAGCGGCTGGTAGGTAGAGGGGGGACGGTGAGTGCTGTAACCAGCTGACCAGGAGCCGCGGAGAGTCCTGAGCGGCCGGCTGGCTGGCTGGGCGGCGTCCGGATGGGTAGAGGGGGGGACCGGCGGAATACTGCAGGAGGAGAGTGGAGAGCTGCAGGCTAGCCTGCCGAGGCCAGCCGGAGCCGCGGAGTGTCCTGAGCGGCCGACCGGCTGGCTGAAGGTGGCGCCGGAGGGTCGGAGGGGAGAGGGACTGGTGTGAAGCAGGGGGGGCTGGGCCGGAGCCGCGGAGTGTCCTGAGCGGCCGGCCGACTGAGAACGGCGTCTGGAGTAGGTCTGTGACGGTGAGGGGATAGGATGTAGGGGGTGTGGGATAGAAGGGAAGGGATGTAGGATAGAAGGGAGGGGGGGGATAGCCGAGGAAGGGTGGCCAGTGGCCGAGCTCTTCACGGAGCTGCTAGACAGAGGTCTGCTCTACAGAGTGTCAGCACTCAGACTGACAATTTTTTTAATGCTATATTGGTACATAGGGGAGCTGGAATTTAGAAAAAAAAAATTGATAAAGAAATAAAAACATGTGGGACTTTATATGAGGCAGATGAGCAATGAATAGCTCCCAGCCTCCATACCTAAATTGCAAGAATAACTAGAAGAGGATTTGGGACTTTATATGAAGCATTCGGGTTACATATGTGTCTGGCAGGTAAATCATAGTAGTATAAAACCACTATAACATGGTACAATGTAAACAGGGAACCATTTTATATAAAGATAAAAATGTTTTATACCATACATGCAATACATACAAGCATCATAGCATAATAACATAGTAATACATGGTAGTGCCAGACTTTTTTGATCCATATGGATAGATAAAATATAAAACATATACAATGGTACCGTATGATACAGGAAGATGTTGAGAGTAGTTCCTAGAATGTAAACACGAGTTGCATCAAGTAGACTGACGCGTTTTGTGGAATAACTCGACTCATCAGGAGGAGATGCAGTGTACGGATCTAAATATATTAACAACTTGCCGACCGTTGCACGCCGATATACGTTGGCACAATGGCAGTGGTGGGCAAATGGGCATACCTGTACACCCCCTTTAATTGGCGGGGCTAGCCGTGTACAGGGTGACCATGCCCACGGGACCGGCAGACTCGATGTCCGCCGGTCTCCCGGCGATCGTGTCACGGAGTCGCAGAACGGGGAAGTGTCTATATGAACAAGACATTTCCCCTTTCTGCCTTGTGTCATGACAGAGATCACTGCTCCAGGAGCAGTGATCGCTGTCATGTGAGTTGTAGCCTGTCTCCCCACAGTTAGAATCACTCCCTAGGACACACTTAACCCCTTCATCGGCCCCTAGTGGTTAACCCATTCCCTGCCAGTGTCATTTACGCAGTAATCAGTGCATTATTATAGCACTGAGTGCTGTATAAATGACAATGGTCCCAAAATAGTGTCAAAAGTGTCCGATGTGTCCCCCATAATGTCGCAGTCATGATAAAAATTTCAGATCGCCGCCATTACTAGTAAAAAAAAAATTAATAATAAAAATGCCATAAAACTATCCCCTATTTTGTAGACGCTATAACTTTTGCGCAAACCAATCAATATACGCTTATTGCAATTTTTTTTACCAAAAATATGTAGAATAATATATATCGGCCTAAACAAAAAAAATGTGTTTTTATATATTTTTGGGGGATATTTATTACAGCAAAATAAAAAAAATAGCTTTTTTTTCAAAATTGACGCTCTTTTTTTGTATAGCGCAAAAAATAAAAATTGCAGAGGTGATAAAATACCAACAAAGAAAGCTCTATTTTTTGGAAAAAAAGGATGTCAATTTTGTTTGGGTGCAACGTTGCACGACTGCGCAATTGTCAGTTAAAGTGACACAGTGCCGAATTGCAAAACGTGCTCTGGTCAGGAAGAGGGTAAAATCTTCCGGGGCTGAAGCGGTTAATATATTATAAGAATTATTATCAATGAGTATCAGTATAGGAGGGGGGTAATATGGAAAGAGGGAAATTAACAAAGTAACCCACCCTGCTATGGAACAAGTAGGAGTCTCGTTGTGAAGTGATGAAGGCTAAGGTCCAGCCAGATTGTTTATCAATCCCGAGAGCTGAGGTGGTATAACCTAAGGTGTGATGGAAGGCCTGTCCCCTGATGACTTGCCATCATAACACCTTGGGTTATACCACCTCAGCTCCCAGGATCAATGAACAATCTGGCTGGTCCTTAGCCTTTATCACTTCACAGCTAGACTCCTACTTGTTGCATAGCAGGATGGGTTACTTTGTTCATTGCCCTCTTTCCATATTACCCCCTCTCCTATACTGATACCCATTGATAATAATTCTTATCATCTATTAATATATTTAGATCCGTACACTGCATCTGTTTCTGATGAATGGAGTTATTCCACGAAACGCGCCGAGCTGAGTAGCTTGATGCTACTCATGTGTTTACATTCTAGGAACTACTCTTAACATGTTACTGTATCATACTGTACCATCGTATATGTTTTATATTTTATCTATCCATATAGATCAAAAAAGTCTGGCACTACCATGTATTACTATGTTATTATGCTATGATGCTTGTATGTATTGCATGTATAGAATAAAACATTTTTAACTTTATATAAAATGGTTCCCTGTTTACATTGTACCATGTTATAGTGGTTTTATACTACTATGATTTACCTGCCAGACACATTTGTAACCCATTTATACCGCATGCTTCATATAAAGTTCCAAATCCTCTTCTCCTAGTTAGTCTTATGCCGCTTACACACGGTCGGACTTTTCAGCTACAAAAGTCCGACAGCCCATCCGACAGACTTTCGACAGACTTTCGACGGACTTTTGGCGTACTTTCAACAGACTTTCTAACGACCAGACTTGTGTACACACGATCACACCAAAGTCCGACGGATTCGTACGTGATGACTTACACCGGACTAAAATAAGGACGTTGATAGCCAGTAGCCAATAGCTGCCCTAGCGTGGGTTTTTGTCCATCGGACTAGCATACAGACGAGCAGATTTCTGGGTCCAGCGGAGTTACGATGTAAAGATTTGAAGCATGTTCCAAATCTAAAGCTAGTCAGATTTGTGACTGGAAAAGTCCACTGAAGGTCCAGTGAAGCCCACACACGGATTTGGTCCGTCGGCATCCATCGGACAAGTCCAGTCAAAAAGTACAACCGTGTGTACGCGCCATTAGAAAAAAAAATGTGAACAAAGGTGAACTTATCCTTTAAAGAAATTTTTTATTAGGAACAATACAAAGGTTTCCATTGCTGGTCACCTTCTGCAAAAAGGCTACAGAATTACAAACCTAAAATGTAATTTACATCCAGAAATATCAATGCCCAAAAACATTACAATATCATATTTATTTAGGTACCGGCAGGTTGATTACCCACCATAATTCTATATATCCTGAAATTTCCTATGTCGTCTTTCCTCTAGCCTGTTCAAAGGACAATTTATCAGCATCATTAGCTCTATCAAGTTAAGAAAGATGTGATTTAGTGAACTCTAAAACTTGAAACTAGAAGCATGTAATTATTTATTTTAGGTATTTGACAACTATTTTATGCTATGCTACATATTCATATCAGTGCCTGCCCTCAAGGAGTGATTACAATCTAATGCGGGGGTCGACAACCTGTTGATCGCGGTCTACTTGTCGACTGCTGGCAGGTGACAGGTAGACTACAAATAGGTTCCTGCGCTGCTGCTCCTCGCCTTCTAGGTGCCAGTCTTTCTTCCTTCAGCCTCCACCGCTGCACCTTCAATGTCCCAGTCATTCTCTCTCCCTCCCACCCCCCAGCCTCCTCCGCCACTGTCATCAGTAAAGAGCGGAGACCAGGAGGCAGCTTAGCTCAGGAGGGAGGGTGGGAGGGGGAGCTGGCCAAATTAACTTTTTAAGGTAAATCACAGGTGATTGGTTGCTAGAACACAGGGTGATCCTAAGTAAGCTAATATGAAAAGTCACTCTGCCAGCTCTTGATCCCTGTCCAGAACTGTGCTGCATCCCGGTCTTCGCTGTGTACACAGGTAGGATACTGCTATGGGAGGGAAGGGAGGCCAGAGGTTACTGCTATAGGGGAAAGGGGGGGAGAGAACACCACTGTGTGTGTCTGTGGGGGGGGGAGTTGATGTAAAGGGGGCAGAGAACACTGCTATGGGCAGGGTCATCCCCATAGCAGTGTCGTCTACCACCCTTCACATCAACCCCACCCCCCTGATCCCTGCATTCTGACCGCAACGTACTCCTGAAGCCTGCATTCTGAGAGTAATGCATTAATGATCCCTGCATTCTGAGTGTAATGCATTCCTGATCCCTGCATTCTGAGAGCAACACAGTCCTGATCCCTGCATTCTGAGTGTAACGCACCCCTGATCTCTACATTCTGAGAGCAACGCACTCCTGATCCCTGCATTCTGAGAGCAACACAGTCCTGAGCCCTGCATTCTGAGAGCAAAGCACTCCTGATCTCTGCATTTTGAGAGCAATGCACTCCTGATCCCTGCATTCTGAGTGTAAGGCTCTCCTCATCCCTGCATTCTGAGTGTAACGCATTCCTGTTCCCTGCATTCTGATTGTAACACACTCCTGAACCCTGCCATTTGAGTGTAACGCATTCCTGTTCCCTGCATTCTGAGTGTAACGCATTCCTGACATCTGCATTCTCAGCGCAACACACTCCTGTTTCCTGCATTCTGAATGCGATGCACTCCTTAGCCCTTAGTCTACAGGCTCCTGTGTTGTAAATCCAGGCCTGTCTGCAAATCGCATCAGACTGCACAAAAAGTAGTACATGCACTACTTTCAAAAATGCATTCAGCCAAATTGCATGATACTGCAGTACCATGCGATCTTGTGTCCACAAACACACTGCGTTTGTGATCTACATTTGGGGTTAACAATGTATTATCACCCACAGTAGATCACAAAGGCAGTGCATTTTGAACATGGTGAAGGACCCATGAAACATGCCTTTTTGGGACTGCGTTCTGGTGTGAACCGCCCCTAACATTAGGACACTGTGCCCTGTGATCTTTGACTTCATCAGTGTTCTTTAAGTAGATCTCCATCTCTGAAAGATTGACTACCCCTGATCTAATGTACCGATCTCACATGCATACTAGAGCCAATTAACTTAACAGGATGTCTTTGGAGTTTGGGAGGAAACCAAAGTAACCAAAAGAAAACATACAAAAGCACAAAAAGTCAATGCAGATAGGGTCCAGGTTATAATTTTAACACTAGTGCTGTAATGCCCCGTATACACGGTCGGATTTTCCGATGGAAAATGTGTGATAGGACCTTGTTGTCGGAAATTCCGACCGTGTGTAGGCTCCATCACACATTTTCCATCAGATTTTCCGACACACAAAGTTTGAGAGCAGGCTATAAAATTTTCCGACAACAAAAATCTGTTGTCGGAATTTCTGATCGTGTGTACACAAATCCGAAGCACAAAGTGCCATGCATGCTCAGAATAAATAAAGAGATGAAAGCTATTGGCTACTGCCCCGTTTACAGTCCCGACGTACGTGTTATACGTCACTGCGTTCAGAATGATCGGATTTTCCGACAACTTTGTGTGACCGTGTGTATGCAAGACTAGTTTGAGCCAACATCCGTCGAAAAAAATCCTAGGATTTTGTTGTCGGAACATCCAATCGATGTCCGACCGTGTGTACGGGGCATAAGGCAGCAATGTTAACCACTAAGCCAATGTGGAAGTAGTAGAGTAATTTTCCTACCATGAAGTATAAATCCCAGATTGGCAGAAAAAACATACTCGTTCAAATGTCAAGAGTATTTTTAGCCACTTGTCTGATGTCCAGTGGTTAGAGCAAAACCATAAACACAATGGTGTATCTGAGTATAGCTTATTGATGCTTTATAAAATCATATTTTGACAGCTGAGTTGCCAGTGTTAGCATGCTCTCTGTGTTCCAGCACTTTAATGGTGTCAATACTGTCAAGCAAAGCGATCACAATGCTCTTGACAAATGAAGAAAGATTTTAACACATTTCTTCTCTTTTGAAAGGGTGTAGGGAAGAGAAGATTCTAGATAAACAAGTAAAACCTAGGTAGGAGGATTTGTTTAATCTCTGTGTATCATCTGAGGCAGTTAACTTTACTGGTTATATGTGAGAGTTTACATCCACTTTAGGATATTTCTAACACATATTATCTGTCCTCGCTATGCGTTTCCCTGTGTGTAACTCGACATTCAGCTAAACCCTCCTATTCTGCAAAAAGCCAGATTAAGTGTAATCTTGAAGCTTTATTAACAAAACAGGGTGGGTGAAACTATTGAGAAAAAAACAAATACGGATACATATAATCAGTATATGAAGTATACAGAAATGCAAAGAATAAGCTAGGCTGTAGATGGTGATAAGTAATTCTCAAAAGCGATGCTGCGTTTAGGGGTTGCATGCGGTCGCAAGTTTTAGTCTAAAATGTGCTCTGATAGATGGTTCCTTCTTTCAGTCTCTAAGATGGAGTCTGAGCACCAGGATGCACCTGTTTCACTTCCTTAAACTGAAGAATGATGGAAACTCTTGTTAAAGGTGAACATTTTCTAGTTTCTTTAAAAACAGTACATTTACCACTTGCTCCATCTTGTGGTGAAATCTGATATTGCAGGCAAAACAACCTAATTATTATCCTGCTGGAGGCAGAACAACTTACCTGACATAGTATTGTTCCAGCCAATGTCATCAGGGAAAATGAATTCAGTGCAGAAGCATGTGCTCATGTAAGTAATTACTGACACCAAAGAATATGGATTTATTTTTGTTCGAAATGAATATAATTGAAAGGGGTTGGACTTTATTATTGCTTCCACTAACACTAGAGAAGGGGGTTCTTTATTATTAAAGCAATTGTCCCCAATTAAGAGGTTTTTTTTTTATTATTGATTTTTATTAGGTTTACAAGAAAAGGATCCAGAATATAAGACATTAAAAAGAATCAAGCAATTTATCACATGAATCCCCATGCTGTTACAACATTCTCTACATCTTAAGGTAGTATCTCTCATAGGGAGTCCAAGAGATTGGAGCACATTATGCCAATAACCAATAAGCAGTCAGGTGTTAAAGTGGTAATAAAGGCAGTACTGTAAAAAACACGCTGACAGACAGTTTATTCAGCCGTCTTTCAGCGGGTAATGTGATCTGAGCTGCACATGTGCAGCTCAGACCACATTTATGGTCCGCTGTGTATGCCATGGTGATGGGATTCCTGCACGCATGTGCGGGAGTGATGTCACTTCAGCCCGGCCCATCAAGTGGCCGAAAATACAAAATCCAGAAGAAGGACCGGGTGAAGATGGAAGCGCCGGAGACTGGGTAGAGCCCAGACAGAACATCACTGGAAGGCTCTGTTTGTAGGAAAGCCTGTCACAATGTACTATTATGCAGTGCATACTAGTACATTATGACTTAAACCTTCAGGGGGACTATTTCTTTCAATTTTGCACTGGAGACTTTACTGACCCTTTAAGTGAAGCAACTTGCCTATCAGCATTATGCACATTTTTCATTTCGGAAAATTTCAGAATTCCGTATTTTGACACTACTGATGCACAACCGAAGGCTTTCAGCCTCTCCCTCTCAATAGCCAGACCATCAGCTGTAGACGTGCCAGGTATGGATGCAGAACTGCCCCCCCGGGACAGGAGGTCTGGTCTGAGGGGAAGGGGCATTGGGTCCCAAGAGCTGAGTTGTGTTGGCAGGGGAAACCAGGGCCTGTTCGCCAGTATGGTGCTATTGCCACTACCTCGATAGCTTCTGCTTGGAGTCTCTGAAAGAGTCTGGGGATGATTGGGATCAGAGGAAAGGCATATGCTCTTCTGAAGTTCCACTGTTCTGTTTAGGGCATCTACGCTGAGAGCTTGGTCACATCTGCCCTGCGTTCAATACTTCTGGAGTTTGAAGTTACAGGGGGATGCAAACAAGTCGCCTTTAGAATGGAATCCCAAGGACAGGATCTACTTGAATGTCTCTGCATTGAGAGACCACTCGTTGTCCAGTTGGATACGAAAACATAGGCTGCCAAGATGTCTGCCAGGTTCTTCTGGCCCACGTTATAATCGGCTCCACTTCTCGAAGTAGGGAAAGTCCCTGCGTCCCTCCCTGTCTCTTTACCTAGGAAACCGCTGTAGTGTTGTCCATTCTTAGCAGTACAGATTCTCTCTATATCAGGTGGCGGAAGGCCCAGAGAGCATGGAAAGCTGCCCATAGTACCAGGGCATTCGATACCAGGATGTGTGGCCAGAGGTTCCATTTGTCCTGGGCGATCTCTGATTTGCAGTGAGCCCCCCATCCTGTATTGCTGGTATCAGTCGTGACTGCAAAACAGAAACTGGTCAATTAAGTGGCATTTGAGCAGATTCCTGCACCGCAGCCACCAGAAGAGGCTGCCCCTTATGCCCAAAGTTATGTGAATGCGCTGATTGCATCTGTCTGGGTCCCACCATTGGAGAAACTTTCTCTGGAAGGGACATGACCCATGGGGACATTGAGACTATTGTGTCTATTATTCTGAGGCATTGACAAGCCCTCAACCATGGGAAAGCCAGGGCCAGGTACAGTATACTCTATCTCGCACTACCGGCACTTCCTCCAGAGGCAGGGAGATAGTATTCTTGGCTGTGTCAAACTAGGCCCCATTGCGTTTGTTGTAGATGACTCTTCTCTAAGTTCAGTAACCAGCCAAGCTCTAGAAGTGTGGAGATGACTTGAGCCCTGTGATGTAGGAGCTGCTCTCTGTCTTGAGCCAGTAAAAGAAGGTCATCGAGATAATAATGCAGGCATATACGCCCCGTTCTGATGAGGGCTACCACGGCTAGAAGAGCTCTCGAGAAGACCCGAGCTGAGGTTGAGAGTCCGAAAGGGAGGCGGGTGAACTGGAGATGCTCTCTCTCTACAGAGAACTGGAAGTATTTGCGGAACTCCTCTGCCACGGACACGTGAAGTAGGCATCCTTTAAGTCTATGGAGACTAGCCAATCACCCAGCTAGATTGCCTGTTGAATTGTAGACAGGGTTTCCATTTTGTTCCTTTTTTTTTTTGATGAACTTGTTCAGATACGTGAGGTCTATTGCTGGGCGCCATTAGCTGTTTTCTTTCTGATTCAAGAAGAGGGTGAGTACATGCCCTGGAACTCTTCACTCTTGGGCATGGGCACTGTAGCCCCCTGAGCCACCAGCAACTGTACGTACAACAGCAACACCTGCTTCTTTTCCCCTGAGTGAGGTAACCACGTAGTAGCGAACTTGAGAAGGAGTGTTTGTAGAGAACTATGTGTGTCCCAAGGAGCCCGTTCTGATGGTCCAGTAGTCCGAGATTGAGGCCGCCTGGACACGCCAAAAGACACGTATGCGGCACTGATGGGCACTCATAGGTGGCACTGATGGATACTTATGGGTGGCACTATATATAAAAAAATATATCAGCGCATGTATGCAAAAGCAAGAAAGCAGCTGAACACCAGGGTCAAACGATCAAATCCCTCTGGACAGATAAGTAAAATGGGTGCAGCGCTAAACAAAATAAAAAATAAAAAATAAAAACATCCAGGAATGAAGAAGATAACAATAGGTTAAAGTCCTTTAAAATATATAGAGCACAAGTAATGTCCAGATATCATATATGAAACCACCAAGCAAACGTGATTTTCACAGCAATGACGTGTGACTGATAGAAGTACCCTTCACATATACCGAATGGCCTCTCACCTGATGACCAGGACCCTTGAATAAAGAGTCAAGCAAGCATTCCCATAAGGATCAACAAAGTGAAGGTTCAGTCCAGTGACAAGAGACTCCTCCAGATAACCACGTAGCAGGGGTCAGCGTAATTCATATAAATAGAAAGGGACAAACATAGTGCTCACCGTATGCCATACTTTATTAAAGGATAAAAAAACACACTTACATAGCAGGCACTTCACAAGTGCCAGGACGGTAGCAGTAAATACAAACAGCAGAGTGTGTGCAAGCGGTGGAGCATGCGTTCTGAACGCGTTGCGTCCCAGTGGGCGGGGACTTTCTCAGCAGGTCTGCTGAACTACCACTCGGCCGTCATTCTGCTATAGGCCGGGCGGGAAGTGGTTAAGTTCTCTTTTAGTTTTGCCATCCACCAAATGATCAAAGTGAAATAAGGCGTTGCCAGGTTAGAGAGATTTCAGAGGCCAAACTGTGTGAAATGGAGGGAATAAATAAAGAGGAAGTCATAAGAGATTAATCTGTTTTAAGTGTCCCCATCTGTTTCTGAAAATTCAATAGTGCAGAGTAATTAAGATGATTCTACTTATGTCTTGCCATTCCATCACATGAAATTAGAATATATTGGGGCCAACCACTGCCTCCCCACCTCAGTCAAGCACCTATAGACATTAAAAGTGGACCAGAAGGCCAGGTTTCTCAAAGCTGGATATTATTTAGCAATGCATTAAATAGTTTGACCCTATACAGTAACAAAGTTGGTAAAAATGGTTTGTTATACAGATAAGTTGGACCATCTGGACCTGGTTCTTATGAATGGGAACATTTTAATGATCATGGTACATTGTCAATTGGTGCATTAAGCCTGTAAAAGTCAGATTTAGAGAGCTTTGGGATATGCCTATCATTGAGGTATTGTTGGATTTGGAAGGAGTTCTGAAGTGATTGGAAAATGGCTTATTTTGTTGTAGAGGTTGGTATAGTAGTTATTGATAATTAGGGATGAGCCGAACACCCCCCAGTTCGGATCGCACCAGAACCTGCGAACAGACCGAAAATTTGCACGAACGTTAGAACACTATTGACGTCTATGGGACTCGAACGTTCAAAATCAAAAGTGCTCATTTTAAAGGCTGATTTGCATGGTATTGTCCTAAAAAGGGTTTGGGGACCCGGGTCCTGCCCCAGGGGACATGTATCAATGCAAAAAAAAGTTTTAAAAATGGCCGTTTTTCCGGGAGCAGTGATTTTAATGATGCTTAAAGTAAAAAAAAAAGTGAAATATTCCTTTAAATATCGTACCTGGGGGATGTCTATAGTATGCCTGTAAAGTGGCGTGTGTTTCCCGTGCTTAGAACACTCCCTGCACAAAATTACATTTTTAAAGGAATAAAAGTCATTTAAAACTGCTTGCGGCTTTAATGTAATGTCGGGTCCTGGCAATATGGATGAAAATCAGTGAGACAAACGGCATGGGTACCCCCCAGTCCATTACCAGGCCCAAATTAAAAAAGTAAAGGTGTGAGGCCCCCAGGCCCTATATACTCTGATTAGTAGTATACAGGCGGTGCTAACAAGACAGGGACTGTAGGTTTGTTGTTAAGTAGAATCTGTTTGTAATTTTGAACTGGTACATTTTTAACGTGTTTAGCTCCAGCCAAAAAATCTATTTTAAGCTTTTTGGAAAACATAGGGAAGGGTTATCATCCCTGTGACATTTGTTTTACTGTCTGTGCTCCTCTTCAGAAGATTTCACTTCAATTTTTTTCCCAATGATAAATGTTTTTTGAAAATTTGGGGTTTTTAGTGAAACAAGGATTGGTGATAAAGCATCAGTAGAAAGGAGAAAAGTTTTTCCCATATTAACTCTTATGCCCCGTACACACGGTCGGACATTGATCGGACATTCCGACAACAAAATCCTATGATTTTTTTCCGACGGATGTTGGCTCAAACTTGTCTTGCAATTTTTCAGCCCCTGTTAAACAGGGGCTGAAAAATTGGGCCTTAGGCACTGGTGTTGGTGCCACAACACTGCAACCCCTCACAGATATTCTAGTTGGAGTGCAGGAACTAGCCCTGCTGCAAACAATTGCATCAAAAATTGTAATTACATGCCCCTGTTAAACAGGGCCTGAAAAATTGGGCCTTAGGCACTGGTGCTGGTGCTGGTGCCACAACACTGCAACCCCTCGCACGATACTCTAGTTGTAATTACACGCCCCTATTAAATAGGGGCTGAGAAATTGGGCCTTAGGCACTGGTGGCGGCACCCAGAACCAAAAATGTTCTTACAACCTATCAACATGATCATTGAGGAGGAAGAGGATAATTACTCAGCATAACAGTATAGTCACTCAACATTAGCATAGGCAGTCTTTGAAGGGATCTGACATTTCAAAAAAAATTATTCGGTTACATCAGCATCAGGTGCTTGGTAGCTGGTGGTGATTCAAGACTGATTCATTTTTATAAAGGTCAGTCGATCAACCGAGGCGGTGGACAGACGCACCCTGTGATCGGTTACAAAGCCTTCAGCAGCACTGAATGTGCATTCCGAAAGAACGCTGGATGCAGGACAGGCCAGTAGCTCAATTGCATACTGTGCAAGCTCTGGCCAGTGATCCATCCTCAAGACCCAGTAACCCAGAGGATTTTCGGTGGGAAAGATGTCCAAGTCAGATCTTGCCCCTAGGTATTCCTGCACTATGTAAAATAGCTGCTGGTGATGGTTGCTGGAACCGATCATACCTTGGGGCTGCGGACTAAAAAATTGTCTGAACGCATCGGTCAGACGGCCACCTTCTCCACCGCTCCTTCTTTGACTGACCGAAGCCTCAGCAACACATTGTCCAGATACAGGAGTTTGTAACCTCCTAGTCTCTGGGAACACGTTGCACAGACCTTTCTGAAAGGCCTCCCGAAGATGTTTTATTCTCTGCTCCCTCTGCAATGGCAAGATAAGGTCCGCAACCTTACCCTTGTAACGTGGATCAAGGAGGGTTGCCAGCCAGTATTGTTCCTTCTCCTTGATACCACGAATATGACGATCCTTCCGCAGGCTTTGCAGGATCAGGGAGGCCATGCAGCGTAGGTTTGCTGAGGCATTCGGTCCGGAGTCCTCTGGGTCACTAAGGATGACATGATCCGCAGCCACCTCCTCCCAGCCATGTACAAGTCCATGTGTTTCTTGGGACTGTAAATGATCCCTTAAAGACTACTGTTGATGCTGAGTGCCAGGCTCCACTTCCATACTGACATAATCCTCCTCCTCCTCTTCCTGTGTGATTGGCGGGCACACAGGAACACTGTCTGGATAAAGGGGGCCTTTAGAGCTAAGGAAGTCCTCCTCTTCCTGCCTATGTTCTGCCTCAAGTGCTCTGTCCATTATTCCACGCAGCGTGTGCTCCAACAGTGGGACAAGAGGGACAGTGTCACTGATGCATGCACTGTCACTGCTCACCAACCTCGTGGTCTCCTCAAATGGTGACAGGACAGTGCATGCATCCCTGATCATAGCCCACTGGCATGCAGAAAAAAAAAACAAAGTCCCCTGACCCTGTCCTGGTGCCATAGTCACATAGGTACTCATTGATGGCCCTCTGCTGCATGTGCAGCCACTGCAGCATGGTCAATGTTGAGTTCCACCTGGTGGTCATGTCACAGATTAGGCGGTTCTTGGGCAGGTTAAATTCCTTTTGGAGGTCAGCCAGCCGAGCACTGGCATTATATGACCTGCGGAAATGCACACAGACTTTCCTGGCCTGCCTCAGGACATCCTGTAAGCCCGGATACCTGCCCAAGAACTGCTGCACCACCAAGTTAAGGACGTGAGCCAAACAGGGCACATGGGTCAGTTGTCCCTGTCGGAGGTTGGTGGCATTGTCGCAAAACACCATACCTGGCTTAAGTTGGCGTGGCGTCAACCACCTCTGAACCTGCCCCTGCAGAGCTGACAGAATCTCTGCCCCAGTGTGGCTCCTGTCCCCCAAGCACACCAGCTCAAGCACTGCAAGGCATCTTTTTGCCTGCGTGCTTGCATAGCCCCTTGAAAGCTTACGGAGCACCGCTGGTTCCGAGAACAAAGCACAGGAAGAAGCCATGGAGAAGAAGAAGAGGAGGGGGTGGAGGAGAGAGGTGTGTCAGAATCACTAGTAGTGGCATTTTGGAGGTGTGGAGGTGGAACAACCTCCAATACTACTGCACCTTGTCCTGCATCCTTCCCAGCTGCCAGCAGAGTCACCCAATGCGCCGTGAAACTTAGGTAACATCCCTGTCCATGCCTGCTGGACCATGAGTCAGCAGTAATATGCACCTTACTGCTGACAGCTCTGTCCAACGAGGCCAAGACATTGCCTTCCACATGCCGGTAGAGAGCCAGAATTGCCTTCCGTGAGAAAAAGTGGTGTTTGGGAACCTGCCACTGAGGAACCGCACATTCCACAAACTCACGGAAGGGGGCAGAGTCTACCAACTGAAAAGGTAGCAGTTGAAGTGCTAGCAATTTTGCCAAGCTAGCATTCAACCGCTGGGCATATGGATGGCTGGGAGCGAACTTCTTTTTGCAGTGCAGCAGTTGGGGCAGGGAAATTTGCCTGGTACAATCTGACATCGGTGTACCAATAGCAGATTGCTCGCAAGTACTTGGCTGTGACACACCTAATTCTACACCTTCATTCCTCTCAGTGCAGGTCTCAGAGAGGACTGAAGTTATAGTGCGGTTGGAGATCACAGCTGCTGAGGAGTAAGGAGAGGTCCTCTTTGTTTTTTGGTGTGGGTCTTTTAGGTACGCTTGCCAACAAACTGCATGGCAGGTCAACATATGTCTGGTCAAGCATGTGGTGCCCAAGCGGGAGATGTTTTGGCCACGCGAGATACGCTTGAGACATATGTTGCAAATAGCAGTGGTGCCATCTGATGCACTTGTCTCAAAAAAGGCCCACACCAAAGAACTTTTGGAATAACGCGCAGAGACAGCAGCGCCCTGCACATGCGGAGCTCTGAGGTGTGATGCAGTCAGTGTGCTGCCCTTAAGCTGGCCCCCGGAGGGCATCCTGCCTCGTTGGTGATGTGCCTCCTCCTCTTTCCTATCAGGCACCCACGTTGAGTCAGTGACTTCATCATCCCCTCCCTCCTCTTCACTGGAGCAAACCTGGCAGTATGCTGCAGCAGGGGGAACATGACTGCCAGATTGCTGTCCTTCTTGGGCACCCCCTCTGTCCGTGCTCACGTTACTGGCTTCATCTAGCTCAGTATCATCAACAGATCCTTCTAAATGCTGGGCATCCTCCTGGAGCATGTACCCAACACTGTGGTCAAACAGTTCGAGGGACTCCTCAGGAGGACATGGTGGGGCTAGGGAAGGAGTCACTGATGCCATTGAGCTGAGGGAAGAGGCCGTGTTGGCAGCTGCTTTGCCAGACAAAGTACCCTGAGCATGGGTGAGAGAGAATGAGGAGGATGAGGACGGCTTGGTCATCCACTTGACCAAGTCTTCCGCATGTTGTGGCTCAACACGGCCAGATGCTGCAAAAAAGGCCAAGCGTGTCCCACGGCCATGTGCTAATGAGGATGCACCGTGTCCATAACCAGCACTGTTGCCTCTAGACACAGAGCCTGCTTGCCCTATTTTATTGGCTTGTGACTGTCTGCCTCTCCTTGTTGGCCTTCCAGACATATTATATATTTTTTTTTTTTTTTTTTTTTTTTTCCAAATAAAGCTTTATTAAGTTAAATTCATACAGAAAGGTAGTACACAAAAGCAAGGTTTGAGATAAAATGATAACAGTGTTATACAGAGGGAACAGTCCAGAGAGTACAACGTTGTATTTTAACAAGTATTCAAATCTACGACTGTGGAGTTGTTGAAAAACACATTACATCTGGGGTGTGGATATATGGGATTACAGAGTAGTGTGGGCAGAAAATATAAAGAACATATATTAAATCAGGTAAAACATTTTTTAAACATGTTGATTTTTGAGGGCGAAAAAGATTAAAAAGGGAGAGAGGAGTAAAAACCGTATTATAATAGATTGCCTATGATAGCCTTAGTATATGAGTCTGAGATTTTTGTTGGATTTTGTTTGGAATAATCGTTAATTACTATGTCTGTGTGAGAGTGTGAAATTGATCCTGGTGCATGGTGTCCAGAAGTCGGGTAATGTCTGTAGATAGAGATATAATCATAGCATACAACAATAGATACCTAACATAGCAAAGTTTCGATTAAATGGTGGTCAAAATATAGTGAGAAGTACAAAAGGAAGGTAGGGGAAAGTTATTTCCCGTCCCTGGCTCAGCCATGGGTCTAACGGGAAATATCTTTACAGAAGGACCAAGTCCCAGGAAAAAAAGCATAATAGAGCTTCTGAAGTGAATTCTGTATGCGTAATGATATAGTTGCCTCCTGAATTTTGTTTCATGCACGGCTATAGGGAGGACTATAGACAGTTGGGATGTATGTTGTATCTTATGGTGTGCTGGAGGAGGATTCCTGACTGATTAATTGGGTATATTCAGATGTTGTGCGGAGACATATTATATATTGATACTGCAGCTAACAAAATCAACTGCCTGCCTGTAGTATTATTAGTATGAGAACACCACCAATCTTCTACAGGTAGCTTTAGCTGAACACTGTGCAGAGGTCGCACTACACTAACTTGTAGCTTTAGCTGAACACTGTGCAGAGGTCGCAATACACTAACGTGTAAATAATGTAGCTGCCTGCGGTAGTGATAGGATCAGGAAAACAACACCAACCTTCTACAGGTAGCTTTAGCTGAACACTGTGCAGAGGTTGCACTACACTAACTTGTAGCTTTAGCTGAACACTGTGCAGAGGTCGCAGTACACTAACTTGTAGCTTTAGCTGAACACTGTGCAGACTCGCACTACACTAATGTGTAAATAATGTAGCTGCCTGCGGTAGTGATAGGATCAGGAAAACACCACCAACCTTCTACAGGTAGCTTTAGCTGAACACTGTGCAGAGGTCACACTAAACTAACGTGTAAATAATGCAGCTTCCTGCGGTAGTGATAGGATCAGGAAAACAACACCAACCTTCTACAGGTAGCTTTAGCTGAACACTGTGCAGAGGTTGCACTACACTACCTTGTAGCTTTAGCTGAACACTGTGCAGAGGTCACACCACACTAACTTGTAGCTTTAGCTGAATACTGTGCAGAGTTGCACTACACTAATGTGTAAATAATGTAGCTGCCTGCAATAGTGAGAGGATCAGTAAAACACCACCAACCTTCTACAGGTAGCTTTAGCTGAACATTGTGCAGAGGTCGCACTACACTAACGTGTAAATAATGTAGCTGCCTGCGGTAGTGATAGGATCAGGAAAACACCACCAACCTTCTACAGGCAGCTTTAGCTGAACACTGTGCAGAGGTCGCACTACACTAACGTGTAAATAATGTAGCTGCCTGCGGTAGTGATAGGATCAGGAAAACACCACCAACCTTCTACAGGTAGCTTTAGCTGAACACTGTGCAGAGGTCGCACTACACTAACTTGTAGCTTTAGCTGAACACTGTGCAGAGGTCGCACTACACTAACGTCTAAATAATGTAGCAGCCTGCAGTAGTGATAGGATCAGGAAAACAACACTAACCTTCTACAGGTAGCTTTAGCTGAACACTGTGCAGAGGTTGCACTACACTACCTTGTAGCTTTAGCTGAACACTGTGCAGAGGTCACACCACACTAACTTGTAGCTTTAGCTGAATACTGTGCAGAGTAGCACTACACTAATGTGTAAATAATGTAGCTGCCTGCGATAGTGATAGGATCAGGAAAACACCACCAACCTTCTACAGGTAGCTTTAGCTGAACACTGTGCAGAGGTCGCACTACACTAACGTGTAAATACTGTAGCTGCCTGCGGTAGTGATAGAATCAGGAAAACACCACCAACCTTCTACAGGTAGCTTTAGCTGAACACTGTGCAGAGGTCGCACTACACTAACTTGTAGCTTTAGCTGAACACTGTGCAGAGGTCGCACTACACTAACGTCAAAATAATGTAGCAGCCTGCGGTAGTGATAGGATCAGGAAAAAAACACCAACCTTCTACAGGTAGCTTTAGCTAAACACTGTGCAGAGGTCGCACTACAGTAACTTGTAGCTTTAGCTGAACACTGTGCAGAGGTCGCACTACACTAACTTGTAGCTTTAGCTGAACACTGTGCAGAGGTCGCATTTTACTAACTTGTACCTTTAGCTGAACACTGTGCAGAGGTCACACTACACTAACGTGTAAATAATGTAGCTGCCTGCGGTAGTGATAGGATCAGGAAAAGGCCACCAACCTTCTACAGGTAGCTTTAGCTGAACACTGTGCAGAGGTTGCACTACACTAACGTTAAATAATGTAGCTGCCTGCTGTAGTGATAGGTTCAGGAAAACAATACCAACCTTCTACATGTAGCTTTAGCTGAACACTGTGCAGAGGTCGCACTACAGTAACTTGTAGCTTTAGCTGAACACTGTGCAGAGGTCGCACTACACTAACTTGTAGCTTTAGCTGAACACTGTGCAGAGGTCGCACTACACTAACTTGTAGCTTTAGCTGAATACTGTGCAGAGGTCACACTACACTAACGTGTAAATAATGTAGCAGCCTGCGGTAGTGATAGGATCAGGAAAACACCACCAGCCTTCTACAGATAGCTTTAGCTGAACACTGTGCAGAGGTCGCACTACACTAACTTGTAGCTTTAGCTGAACACTGTGCAGAGGTCCCACTACACTAACTTGTAGCTTTAGCTGAACACTGTGCAGAGGCCTCACTACACTAACTTGTAGCTTTAGCTGAACACTGTGCAGAGGTCGCACTACACTAAAAAATAATGTAGCTGCCTGCGGTAGTGATAGGATCAGAAAAACACCACCAATCTTCTACAGGTTGCTTTAGATGAACACTGTGCAGAGGTCGCACTACGTTAACTGTAAATACTGTAGCTAATAGGACTAATAGGATCAGAAGAACACCAGCAATTTTCTTCAAATACTGTAACAACACCTGCCTGCCTGTCAGTAGGAAGATAATAACAGGAACGGATCTAGCTAAACTGAATACAGTGTATATATATATATATATATATATATATATAAATATATATATATACACAACACCTGGGATGCATATATATACACAATACACTGTAAGTGCAGCTAACTGACTGATTGTCCTGCCTAATCTATCTAACTTAAATTAAATGACACTGTCTCTCTGTCTCTGTCTCTCAACACTGGAACACACTACACAGGGCTGACGTGCAGGCGGCCTTACATAGTGTGGGGCATGTACTAAACCCCCTGAGCCATAATTGGCCAAAGCCACCCTGGCATTGGCCAATTACAGCTCTCTGTACAGACGGCGCTGTGATTGGCCAAGCATGCAGGTCATAGTGCATGCTTGGCCAATCATCAGCCAGCAATTTATGGGCCGTGACGCTCCACTCGAATTTGGCGCGAACGGCCCATATCGTTCGCAATTCGGCGAACGGTTGAACAGACGATGTTTGAGTCGAACATGGGTTTGACTCGAACACGAAGCTCATCCCTATTGATAGTTATTTAAGGTGGGTGTGAGAGTGAGATATGGCCTTCTTTGTCCTTGATTGTATGCATATTACAGGTCTTTTCTTTTAGTTTTCTTGCAAGAAGTGTGTGTGACTTATTTCTTTTGTTGTAGAACAGCTGTTTAAGGCTTAGTAGTATTTAATCTATGTTTCCAAAAGTGAGTTCTTAGTTGCTCTAGTTTTAGCAATTTCTTTTAGTAAGGTTACTGAGGGGGAAATCTGCTGTGATTTTGTTGTTTTTGCGTGGTATTTGTGTCTTGTTAATTAAGAGCAGTTCACAAAGCTATGCATTGGTCACATATATGGACAGAGGCCAGCATCAAAATCTGCAAGAAATAAGCACCAAATCCCTTTAGAAATAAAAAGAACATTTTGGAGATATGGGACTTTATGTGTGCATTTCAACACAGAATTTACTCAAAAGTGTATGTAAAATGATATACAAAATTTATTATAAAATGAACAATATCATAAAACCAATGCATTCAATACAGTCATGGCCATAGGTGTGCACAAACACCCTATTGTTGACAATGGTTTATTGTAATCGCATTCATGTTTTCATCACGTTCATATTTTCGACATGTTTCGCTATATGGCTTTCTCAGGAAAGAACGTGAAGATTAGTTTATTAAATATGGAGACCTATAGTCAAACAACTATAAATGTGCACAAAAAGCAAAAAAACAGAAATTAGTACATCAAAAATTGACACATCATATATTATATTATTTATACATATATGGCTACAGTTGTACACATGGCAAGTATCACCCAATAAAATTTAGCTCCTACCTCATTATCTGAGTTTGGGAATCAGCTTAGATGGCCACTACATGGATCTGAGGGTACATAAGGGTAAAAGAGGGGGATCCTTGTCATACAGCATTCACAGTGCAATAGAACCTGTTATAAAACTTGATTTAATTCACAAATAAACTTGTCTCAGTATTAAATAAATGAAGCCCACCCATGGGTCAAGTTGTATTCCAACCAGCAAGGAAAAAGACCAAGAGGAAAAAAAAAAAGCCCAAGAGGAAAAAACCCTCATGACAAATGGTGTCTACACCTGTTAAGAGAGACACAGTGAGGGTATTGCACTACTATCGCTTGCTATGTCAAGTGAGAAGATCTACTCAAGGCTTTCTCCAAGCCAAAAGTACCTGTTATCCTGTCACAATCAGCACACGGCTCCCAAGGATCCCAACAATATGGCTGCTGCCACAGGGGGCCTTAAATACCCCTTCCCATTAAGTCAGAGCAGGGCGCATGGCATCGCACCGTGATGACGCACTTCGGACGCAAAAAGAGGAGGGGTCACGTGCCGCAAAATTATACCTGGAAACCCAAAGGCCGCACCGTTCGCTCCGGACACAACCACCACCCACAGAGGGCATCAAGGTATGTATGGCCATAGGGTGGATACCAAAGACTGACACCTCCACATGTGGATGGGGTGTCACCTTCGCACACCAAACAGCATGGAGCCGGAAAGCTGGACCCCAGGGGGCACCTCGAAGCAGGCGTACATAGAAAAAACCCCACAAAGGGATCGGGGTGATTCCATGAACACCCTCAGGCGTCTGTACAGGGACCCAAAGGCAGAAGGGCAAAAGGCGGTGCCAAAGCAGAGCAGAGATGGACAGCACCCCCTAGTGGGAGGAAAAAGTAGACAGGGGGAAGGGGAAGAGGGGTGTTTGGGGGGAATCCTTGACAAATGGACATATGCAATCATGCACAATTACATAGATTCAAAAAGGCATTAGGCACAATGAATGTACGAGGGTGAGACCCATGACAATAAGAAAAAAGAAAAATATACAATACAAACAATATATTAAATTTACCTCTGCACAGAATAAGCAAAAATGATAATAGACACGGCAGCTGTGAAAACCAGATACTGGCAAACACATCCCAGGGTATTGCCAAGTCTAAAGGGGAACAACAGGGGACATGGACGGGGAGCAGTACCAATCATCAAGCAAAATGGAGTGAGGACCCCTAAATTGCCAAGAAAACATTACAAAAAGGGTTTAAATCTAATTCCCTCATTCAAACCAGGGTATTGTGTCACTTGTAACAAATAAATCCACCAGGTTCCTAGTTGTAGAAGTTTCCTATCGATGTCACCCCCACGTTCATGATGAGGATATGTTCAAGTCTAAAGAAGGCAATAGAATTGAGATCAAAGTTGTGATGTAATCCTACATGCCTACTTATAGGCGTTTCCATTTTGCGTTTGGAGATTAGGGAAACTCGTTCCTTAACCCTACAAAAAAGGGGACGCTTAGTCTTCCCTATATAAAATGTTCCACGGGAGCATGTCATTATGTATACAGCTCCAATTGATTTAAAACTGAAAACACCCTATGGATGACTAGTGGCGCTATATTCCTAATAAATAGAGTGAAATGACCAATCAATACACTCTAACATAAAAATATGATAAAATAGTGTATGGTGTGATCAACCAAAATGTATGTGTTAGATACAATTTCCTAGTGTGGTGTATTGCCACACTTAGGAGACTATATACCTGGAGTGCTAAATATATATATACAAAAAAATGTTAAAGGGTGAACATCATTAGATAATACATTTCAAAAAAAGTGACATAAATTGACATAGTGAACAAAAATGATCAGCCTTAGTGACTAGGCTTCAGCATATTCTTGAAACAAAAAGCCAGATAAAAGCAAATGATGGTGAAAAGTCCACAATATATGTGTAATCGTGCCAAAAATGAGAAAAGAAGATATTCCAAGAAGTGAGTGTCTCTATTTCACAATCCTGTGCCGTACTGTCCACCACACCTCAGTGACATGAATCCACTCCCTTACGGATGGCAAACTCACCAGCTGTTAAGGCCTTACACTCTCGTGCTTGGCCGGACAAGGCTTTAACCCACTAACATGGGGGTTACCATGTGAGCACAGTCATCCACTGCTCAATGTGCCGAACACCTTTTTTGGGATGATGGTTCCACATAAAGAATAAAAAATGCTCCAGATGGTGTATTGACGTTTAAAAAATTTAATCGCAAACTGAAACTAAAACCATTGCACTCACATGATCCATAAAAACAATGGGCATGACACTTCACAGCATATCACAACAGGCAGGATAAATGTAGTCACAGCACTTCACAGCAAGCAGGATAAATGTGGTAACACATGCAGTGAAAATATTGACACTAGAAGCACTAAATGGTCACAGCGGAACCAGGGAGTGTGGAGTATGGATGCCTGCAGATCACCTCACCGGTTCGCTGCTGGCGCTTCCTGACTGCTCACAACAATGCTCCGCTCACTCCGCCACCTCTCCTCCCTCGAATGCTAGTAAGGGATTGCCGTGTAGCCACGCCCCGACATGTTTCGTCATATGGACTTAGTCATGGGGTTGGCTACACAGCATGGCAATAACTCATTTATGCAAATCATTAGACACGTGGGCGGGTGCCAATTTCTCGGCTTCTCCACTCTTCCTGTGTCCCCATTTACATGAAACAACAACAAGACTCCTCACAAAATAAGATCTCTAGAACCCAATGCATTTATAGCACTTACAAATTATGAATCCTAATAATATAATTCCCCCCCGTGAGTCCTATAATGTGATGAAGTGAAAAAGTGAAATAAATAAAATAAAATTGAACTAAAATTAAAATAAAAATTAAAATTAAAATTAAAAATGAAATAAAAATAAAAATAAAAATAAAAATGAATGTAAGCCTAAAACTAAAGCCTCTAAGTAGAGATATTATTGTTCCTGCGCACAGGAAAAAAATATATACATATATAACCTCATGTGACAAGCCATCAGTTACACTGTAACAAATATTCCCTATAATCATGTGATCTCATAACACATATATGGAATTCAGCCCCAATGAATTATGATATTCAATACCACCACTTAATGGCCACCCTAATCCTTATACCCCGTGTGACCTAAATAAAATGGAAAAAACAAAAATGATAAAAATTGATAAAGAAGAATTAATAAAAAATTAATGAAACGTAGATAAAGAAATCAATTCCCCCTAAACCCTCTGAACTACAATAATACTGTTCCTACGTGCAAAATAATTTCTGCCTGACATCATATAACTGACGCAGGCCACTTTATGTGCGATTATAAATCCCCAATCCTTTACCATTTTAACATGTGATCCCATACATCATAATCACCCTAGTAAATAGTGATGTTCCGTGCATCCACTCAGGGGTCAACCTAATAGATGTTCCCAATATAAAAAATTGCACCAGGACCCTGTCCTGGTGCCATAGTCGCACAGGTACTCATTGATGGCCCTCTGCTGCGTGTGCAGCCACTGCAGCATGGCCAACGTTGAGTTCCACCTGGTGGGCATGTCACAGATTAGTTCTTGGGCAGGTTAAACTCCTTTTGGAGGTCGGTCAGCCGAGCACTGGCATTATATGACCGGCGGATATGCGCACAAACTTTCCTGGTCTGCCTCAGGACATCCTGTAAACCCGGGTACCTGCCCAAGAACCGCTGCACCACCAAGTTAAGGACGTGAGCCAAACAGGGCACATGGGTCATTTGTACCTGTTGGAGGGCAGAGAGGAGGTTGGTGCCATTGTCGCAAACCACCATTCCTGCCTTAAGTTGGCATGGCGTCAACCACCTCTGAACCTGCCCCTGCAGAGCTGACAGAACCTCTGCCCCAGTGTGTCTCCTGTCCCCCAAGCACACCAGCTCAAGCACCGCATGGCATCTTTTGGCGTGCGTACTTGCGTAGCCCCTTGAAAGGCTACGGAGCACCGCTGGTTCCGAGGACAAAGCACAGGAAGAGGCAATGGAGGAAGAAGAAGAGGAGGGGGTAGAGGAGAGAGGTGTGTCACAATCATTAGCATTTTGGAGGCGTGGTGGCGGAAAAATCTCCAACACTACTGCACCTTGTCCTGCATCCTTCCCAGCTGCCAGCAGAGTCACCCAATGCGCCGTGAAACTTAGGTAACGTCCCTGTCCATGCCTGCTGGACCATGAGTCAGCAGTAATATGCACCTTACCACTGACCACCCTGTCCAGCCCTGTCCAGCGAGGCATGGAGACAGAGACTGCAGCGCCCTGCACATGTGGAGCTTTGGGGTGTGGTGCAGTCAATGTGCTGCCCTTAGGCTGGCCCCTGGAGGGCATCCTGCCTTGTTGATGATGTGCCGCCTCCTCCTCCCCCTCCTCCTCCTCTCTCCTATCAGGCACCCACGTTGAGTCAGTGACCTAATCATCCCCTCCCTCCTCATCACTGGAGCAAACCTGGCAGTATGCTGCAGCAGGGGGAGCATGACTGCCAGATTGCTGTCCTTCTTGGGCACCCCCTCTGTCCGTGCTCATGTTACTGCCTTCATCGAGCTCAGTATCATCATCAGAGCCTTCCAAACACTGGGCATCCTCCTGGAGCATGTACCCAACACTGTGGTCAAACAGTTCGAGGGACTCCTCAGGAGGACATGGTGGGGCTAGGGAAGGAGTCACTGATGACATTGAGCCAAGGGAAGAGGCCGCTGCTTTGCCAGACAAAGTACCCTGGGCATGGGTGAGAGAGGATGAGGACGGCTTGCTCAACCACTCGACCAAGTCTTCCGCATGTTGCGGCTCAACATGGCCAGCTGCCGAAAAAAAGGCCAAGCATGTCCCACGGCCACGTGCTGATGAGGATGCACCGTCTCCACGACCAGCACTGGACACAGAGCCTGCTTGCCCTCTCTTATTAGCTTGTGACTGTCTGCCTCTCCTTCTTGGCCTTCCAGACATACTAATGGCCTGTAGCTGCACTAAGCTGGGTTATATATATATATATATATACATATATATATGTACTGATACTGCAGCTAGCAAAATCAACTGCTTGCCTGTAGTATGAGAACACCACCAACCTTCTACAGGTAGCTTTAGCTGAACACTGTGCAGAGCTCGCAAAAAAATAACTTGTAGGACACACCACACTAACTTGTAGTTTTAGCTGAACACTGTGAGCAGGACGCACAGCACTAACTTGTAGTTTTAGCTGAACACTGTGAGCAGAACGCACCGCACTAACTTGTAGGTTTAGCTGAACACTGTGAGTAGGACGCACAGCACTAACTTGTAGGTTTAGCTGAACACTGTGAGGTGGACGCACCATACTAACTTGTAGGTTTAGCTGAACACTGTGAGCAGGACGCACCCCACTAACTTGTAGTTTTAGCTGAACACTGTGAGGTGGACGCACCGCACTAACTTGTAGTTTTAGCTGAACATTGTGAGGTGAACGCACCACACTAACTTGTGGTTTTAGCTGAACACTGTGAGCAGGACGCACAGCACTAACTTGTAGTTTTAGCTGAACACTGTGAGCAGGACGCACCGCACTAACTTGTAGGTTTAGCTGAACACTGTGAGGTGGATGCACCACACTAACTTGTAGTCTTAGCTGAACACTGTGAGCAGGACGCACCCCACTAACGTGTAGTTTTAGCTGAACACTGTGAGCAGGACGCACTGCACTAACTGTAAATAGTCTAGCTGCCTGACTGTTCTTTTGATACTAATAGGATCAAAAGAACACCAGCAATTTTCTTCAGGTAGCTGTAAATACTGTAACAAGACAAGCCTGCCTGTCAGTAAGAAGATAACAGGAACGGATCTAGCTGAACACTGTGAGCAGGACGCACTGCACTAACTTGTAGCTTTAGATGAACACTGTGCAGAGGTCTCACTACACTAACTTGTAGTTTTAGCTGAACACTGTTAGCAGGACGCACTCTACTAACTTGTAGTTTTAGCTGAACACTGTGAGCAGGACGCACTGCACTAACTGTAAATAGTATAGCTGCCTGACTGTGGTACTAATAGGATCAAAAGAACATCAGCAATTTTCTTCAGGTAGCTGTAAATACTGTAACAAGACAAGCCTGCCTGTCAGTAAGAAGATAACAGGAACAGATCTAGCTGAACACTGTGAGCAGGACGCACTGCAGTAACTTGTAGCTTTAGATGAACACTGTGCAGAGGTCTCACTACACTAACTTGTAGTTTTAGCTGAACACTGTGAGCAGGACGCACAGCACTAACTTGTAGTTTTAGCTGAACACTGTGAGCAGGACGCACCACACTAACTTCTAGGTTTAGCTGAACACTGTGAGGTGGACGCACCACACTAACTTTTAGTTTTAGCTGAACACTGTGAGCAGGACGCACCGCACTAACTTGTAGGTTTAGCTGAACACTGTGAGGTGGACGCACCACATTAACTTGTAGGTTTAGCTAAACACTGTGAGCAGGACGCACCCCCCTAACTTGTAGGTTTAGCTGAACACTGTGAGCAGGACGCACTGCACTAAATGTAAATAGTCTAGCTGCCTGACTGTGGTACTAATAGGATCAAAAGAACACCAGCAATTTTCTTCAGGTAGCTGTAAATACTGTAACAAGACAAGCCTGTCAGTAAGAAGATAACGGGAACGGATCTAGCTAAACTGAATACAGTGTATATATATATATATATATATATATATATATATATATATATATATATATATATATATATATATGCAACACCTGGGATGCATATATATACACAATACACTGTAAGTGCAGCTAACTGACTGACTGTTCTGCCTAATCTATCTAACTCAAATCAAATGACACTGTCTGTCTCTCTCTCTCTATCTATGAATACCGGAACACACACTACACAGGGCCGCCGTGCAGGCGGCCTTATATAGTGTGGGGTGTGTACTAAATCCCCTATGCCATAATTGGCCAAAGCCTCCTTGGCTTTGGCCAATTACGGCTCTCTGTTCAGACGGCGCTGTGATTGGCCAACCAATCGGGTCATAGTGCATGCTTGGCCAATCATCAGCCAGCAATGCACTGCGATGCCGCAGTGAATTATGGGCCGTGACGCACCACACGAATTTGGCGCGAACGGCCCATATCGTTCGCAATTTGGCGAACGGGCAACAGACGATGTTCGAGTCGAACATGGGTTCGATTCGAACTTGAAGCTCATCCCTAATAGTGAGAGAAAACCTTAAACAGCAACACTAATGCCCTGTACACACGATAGAATTTTCAGATGGAAAATGTGTGATAGGACCTCGTTGTCAGAAATTCCGACCGTGTGTAGGCTCATTCACACATTTTCCATAGGAATCTCCGACACACAAAGTTTGAGAGCTTGCTATAAAATTTTCCAACAACAAAATCCATTTCTGATCGTGTGTACACAAATCCGACGCACAAAGTGCCACGCATGCTTAGAATAAATTAAGAGACAAAAGCTATTGGCTACTGCCCCATTTATAGTCCCAACATACGTGTTTTACGTCACCGCATTCAGAACGATCGGATTTTCCAACAACTTTGTGTGACCGTGTGTATGCAAGACAAGTTTAAGCCAACATCCGTCGGAAAAAATCCATGGATTTTGTTGTTGGAATGTCTGATCAATGTCCGACCGTGTGTACAGAGCATTAGGCTACTTTCACACTGGGGGTTGGGGTGGGCGTCGGTGGAAAAGCGCTGCTATTTTTAGCGGCGCTTTACCGTCATTTTTGCAGAGGTTTTTAACCCCAGCTAGCGGCCCAAAAAGGGTTAAAACCACCTGCGAAGTGCCGCTACAGCGGCGCTTTGCCGTTGGTTTGGCGGCACTGCCCATTGATTTCAATGGGCGGGGGCGCTTTAGAAGCAGTGTACACTCCGCCCCTACAGTGCTGCAAAGATGCTGCTTACAGGACTTTTTTTTACTGTTCTGGCAGTGCACTGCTCCAGTGTGGAAGCACTCGGGCTTTCACACTGGAGTGAGAGGAGAGGCTCTTTACAGGCGCTATGCAGGCGCTATTTTTAGCACTATAGCACCTGTAAAGCGCCTCAGTGTGAAAACAGCCTTATAATAAAAAATAATAAAAACATAGCATAGCATAGGGGAAGACTTTTAAATGCTGTGTCTGGCTGGTTTCACATGGGCGATCTGATCAGGTCCACCTGTCAGTTTCTCAGGTGGACCTGATCAGACCATCCATTGTTCTCTCTGGAGAGGTGGATTCCTGTCTGGTGGAATTATTGTTATTGTGGCAGGATGGTGAAAGAAATCTCTCTAACTGAACCCCAGATGATATTTTATGCCCAGCTGGGGCTCTAAACCTTCCCCACTTTATCCCAAACTAAAAGAAAAAAAGTTTTATTGGGAAATACACTTTTAGAAGGAAAGGTTGTAATTCTCAATGTATTTTCAGAAATGTATTTATTATAGGTACTTCTATAGCACCATCAATTTACACAGCACTTAACATATACTGTATATTGTACATTCACATCTGTCCCTGCCCTCAAGGACTAATCTATGGTCCCTACTTCACATTCATATACTAGGGCCAATTTAGACAGGATCCAAATAACCTACAAAGCATATCCTTGGAGTGTGGGAAGAAACCAGAGTACCCAGAGGAAACCCAAACAAGCACGGTGAGAACATACTAACACCAGGCAGGTAGTGTCATGGTTGGGATTTGAAACAGCAACTCTAGTCCTGCTAGGTGGAAGTGCTGACCACTTAGCCACTATGGCTAAGTGGTTTTAGTTACATTTTCTCCACTGAATAGTTTTCAAAATTCAGTTGTGCCCCCTTTTTTTATGGTATAAGTAAAGCATTGAGCAGTGTTAAGCCTTGCACACATGATCTGATTTTCCGCCATGAATTGTGTTATGACAGACTGTTGGCCGAAAATCCGACCGTTTGTACGCTCCATCAGACAATTGTTCTCTTTCCGCCAACAAATGTTGGATGGCAGGATTATAAATTTTCCGTGGACAGCGGTCTGTTGTCGGATTTTCCTATCGTGTGAACACAAGTCCGTCACAGAAAAGTCCAAAATACAAACACGCATGCTCGGAATTAATGCTTACCAAACACGACATTAGCAGATGGTGCCCAAAGGGTGGCACCCAAGAGCTGAAATTCCTTGTAATACATCACTACATTCCTGTTTGTTGGCCGACAATTGTGTACCGTTTGTATGCAAGACAAGTTCACAGCACACACCCTTCGGACAAAAGTCTGGCACTTTGTCTGCGGAAAATCCGATCGTGTGTGCGAGGCTTGAGCCACTGCAAAGAGAAGTAGAAATGTGGATCTGGAGGTGCATATTCAAGTTAAAGAAGACATCTCAGTGCTTGTATTTCTATTTCTCAACTGCTGACTTGCTGGGTGGCATACAGCAGCAGCAGCTATTGCATTAAAAAGGTGTGTTTTATGTATCCATGAGGAGGGCCAAAAGTGAGGATACTTATTTTTTTATGATTAAGGCCTCATGCACACCGGGCGTTATAAAAATGCCAGTGACATTTGCTGTATAAAGCTGTAGCTGTTTTTTGCAGTAGTATTTTTCAGCGTTTTTTTTTTTTTGGTTGTTGAGTTTTTTAGGTTTTCTTTTAGCAAAACTATACAAAAGCTTATGACTCAAAAACGCTGATAAACGCAGAATAGCTACGTTTTTCAGCATATTTCCGCTTTTATCAGAGTTAGGCCTTAATGCACACTGGACATTATAAAAAATCCAGTAGCCAGTAGCCTTAGCTGTAGAAATCTGTAGCTGTAGAATGAGTCTTTCACCATTTTTGCAGTAGCGTTTTTCAGCGTTTTTAAGCATTTTTTATTTTTTTTTAGCAAACCTAAACTCCCACAAAAGCTTATGGCTCAAAAACACTGATAAACGCTGAAAAGCTGCATTTTCAGCTTTTATGAGTTAGAGCATTTTCACATCTGAAAAACTTCTCTCAAAACCCACTAGTTCTGGGTTTTTTTCCAGCCAGAAAACACCCTGGCCAAGAAACGCTGAAAACAACCTATGTGTGCATGGACACATAGGATAACATGCTGGGGAGTTTACTGGCTGCAGAAAAATTTGCCTGAAACCAAACACAGCAGCTGAAAAAACATCCAGTATGCACGAGGCCTTATGCCCCGTACACACGGTCGGATTTTCCGACGGAAAATGTGTGATAGGACCTTGTTGTCGGAAATTCCGACCGTGTGTAGGCTCCATCACACATTTTACATTGGATTTTCCGATACACAAAGTTTGAGAGCAGGCTATAAAATTTTCCGACAACAAAATCCTTGTCGGAATTTCCGATTGTGTGTACACAAATCCGAAGCACAAAGTGCCACGCATGCTCAGAATAAATAAAGAGATGAAAGCTATTGGCTACTGCCCCATTTATAGTCCCGATGTACGTGTTTTACGTCACCGCGTTCAGAATGATCGGATTCTCCGACAACTTTGTGTGACCGTGTATATGCAAGACAAGTTTGAGCCAACATCCGTCGGAAAAAATCCTAGGATTTTGTTGTCGGAATGTCCGATCAATATCCGACCGTGTGTACGGGGCATTATAGCTTTTTTTAACAGCTGAAAACTCCTCTTGTAAAACCCACTAGTTCTGGGTTTTTTTCTAGCCAGAAAACGCCCCTGCCAAAAAACAATGATAACAGGCTATGTGTGCATGGACACATAGGATAACATGCTGGGGAATTACTGGCCGCAAAAAAAAATGCCTGAAGCCAAAAACAGCATCTATAAAAACGTCCAGTGTGCTTGAGGCCTCAAACACAAGGCAATGGCATAGTCCATAGAACAGAAAAACCTTCAGAATAGGTTTATTAGACCTTCTACTTTTAGTACAGTAGCCATATTCTTCTTCTTTGAGAAGAGGAATAGATCATTTCTTTTCATTGTTTTTTATTAAGATTTTCACTTTAACAACAGTAGAACAGTACAGTATATTTCAACAGTTAGTAGATACAAAGTACGTTTCTTGGTTCTTACTTTGAACATAAGAGAATCCAGTATGTGGATTTATATATCTCAGTGTACATTATACCTTAGTTTATAACTAAATGATATGAAATTGAGTGTTTCAGGCTAGTTCCATTAGTTAACAGGAACAGGTCAGGGATTAGGAGTCACCCCCCCCAGACACCCCATCTGGGAACAAACTGTGTCCGGGAAGGCGCCCCCCCCCCCCCCCCCTATTCATTAGCACAATCAAGCTTAAAAAACGGTTGTTTCTTTATTTTCTCAATTTTCTTTTAAAGTATTAGTGTTGCAAACATTTATGTGTAAAGGTGTGGGTAACCTAGATTTTCTTAAGATATTCACCTTCAAAAAAATGTGAGTTCAGATATACAGATAAATGTTAAGCTATCCCATGACGAACCAATACATAATGAGGAAGAATACAAAGAAAAGGAAAAATTAGGAACAAAAAGTGTTATATAATAAAGAAAGGAACATAAAACTAAACATAAAATTATAATGACAACATCTTACCACTGGCTTTTAACCCATCTGGAGTGACTAAGGCTCCATTCACACTAGCGCATTTTTTGATGCATTTTGCATTTTGCAGAAATGCACGGGAATTTTTTAACATGGGTTCCTATGGAACATGTTCACATCAATGCCTTTTTGTTTCTCTGCATTTTTGGAAAGGGTCAGGGACTTTTTTTCATGCAAAATGCAGCATTTTGCATGTAATAGAATTCAATGGACACGCATCAAAAACGCAAGTGCACCGTTTTTGCAGCGTTTTTGATGCGTTTTTGGTGCGTTTTTGATGTGATTTTGACTTTTTTTTTGTTTTTTGTTTTTTTTTAATTTTTTTTAAGACTGTAAAAAAAAAACAAAACGCAAAATCGCGGCAAAAACGCCGCAAAAACGCTGCTCAAAAACGTGGCAAGCATGAAAAAAAAACCTCCAAAAACGCTCAAAAGCAACATGCATAGGTGTGAATCCAGCCTTAGGCTGGATTCACACCTATGCATTTTTAGTGCTTTTTGCATTTTGCAGATTTGCACTACAGAACATGTTCCATAGGAAACCATGTTAAATGGACGGTAGTGCAAATCTGCAAAATGCAAAAAGCACTAAAAATGCATAGGTGTGAATCCAGCCTAAATCAGAATATCAGTGAGAAGTCTCTGGAAAGCTTGCGCACCATGGAGCCCATTCGTTTTGTACTTTTACCAGTGAATTATTTGAGTAGGCGAAAAAATTTTCATAATTATAATGGGTATTCACTCTATGTATTACTTCATTAATGTTTGATATAGTATCAGATTTCCATTTTGAAGTAATAGATAAGCATGCAGCTATCAATATATGGGTAGTTATGCTTCTATGTTTTGTGGGTATCTTATCTATCCCTAAGTTGAGGAGAGCTAATGCAGGATTGGGGGAGATGACAATTCCAGTATTTTTTTCCATTAGGGAGAAAACTGTATTCCAGAAGCTTCTCACAGATTTACACTCCCACAAAATGTGGAATATCGTTCCCTTAGTGCCACACTTCCGCCAGCATAGTTTATCAGAACTACTAAAGATTTGTGAAATTCTCATCGGTGTTAGGTAGCTTCTATATAATACTTTAAGGGAGATGTCCCAGTGATTAGTACAATGGGAGTATAGGTGAGTGGCTTGAATAGCTTTATTCCATTCGGATATAGCAAATTTACTTTTCAGGTCTCCCTCCCAGTTTAGCATGCCAACCCTTTTAGCTTGATTGTGCGTATTTTGCATATTTTTGTAAAACCATGAGAGACCTTTAGGTTTGTTGGAAGATGTGGTGAGGTATGTCCACACTTCTGGCTTATGACTAAGGTAGGGGTGTGGGTATTTTATATGATAGTGATATAGCTGGATGTTTGCAAATGAAAGTGTTGCTGGACTTTGATCTTTAAATTGTACATATGTAGTATTTTTCGGGAAGTATTTTTCATTTATATTTAAGGAGGGGATAAGGAATTCGTACATGCCTAAGGTGATTGTTCTCTTTTGTGCGGCTTTGTTACTATCAGCATGAGCATTGAATATTTGCCATGCTTTGACCGTTGCATTGATAGAAGGAAAGTTAGGGTAAAATAATGGTCTATTTGTTAATATAGCTAGTAGAAGTGATGGTAGGTCCCTATGGTGTACTATTGCTTTTTCTATTTGCACCCACAGTTTATCTGTTGTTTCATTAAACCAGGACTTGGCCTGGTCCAGAAGGGCTGCAACATAATAGTTGCGTATTTTGGGAAAGCCTATTCCACCTTTATTTTTTTGTTTTTGCAGCGTAGAATATGATAGTCTTGCTATCTTACCGGCCCATATAAACTTCCTTAGTAGCTTATCAATTGTGGTAAAAAAGTGGTCGGGTATTGTGATAGGAATGGTATGGAAATAATATAATATTTTTTGGTAGAACAGTCATTTTAAACGCAGCTATCCTCCCTATCCATGAAAGTTTGTGTGAGGAGATATGTGTAAGATCATTTTTGATGATGTTTATCAGAGAGGGGTAGTTATGGTCATATACAGAGCTAGAGGGGTAAGATAAATTTATCCCTAAATACTTTAAATATTTATGGGCCCACACAAAAGGAAATTCAGCTTTTAGTTTTTTAAGGTTAAGGTTATTAATGTGTATAGGGAGAATCGAAGATTTGCTGATATTCAATTTATAATATGATATTTTCCCAAATTCGCTAAGAATTTGTTGGGTTCTTCCGAGAGATGTGGCTGGTGAGGTTAGTGTTAATACCACGTCATCAGCAAATAATCCTATCTTGTAATCTATGTCTGAAACCTTGATACCCTTGATGTAGATATCTTTTCTAATGGTCTCCGCCAGGGGTTCCATCACCAGAGAAAATATCAATGGCGATAGAGGGCAACCCTGGCGGGTCCCGTTTGTTATATAGAATTTGTTAGACATAGCATTGGAAGTATATACTTGTGCAGTTGGGACTGTATATAATGCTGATATAGCGAAAAGGATTGGGCCCTCAAGACCAAATTTAGCAAGTGTCGCTAATAGGTACCCCCAGTGGACCCGATCAAACGCCTTTTCGGCATCTAATGTCAGGAACACTGTGGGCACCTTTCTTGTTTCTGCTATTTTAAGGAGATTGTACATCCTACGGGTTCCATCTGGAGCTTGCCTTCCTTTAACAAAACCTACTTGGTCTGCTTTGATTAAGTGGGGGGTTACTTCTGCTAGGCGATTAGCTAAAATTTTTGAGTATATTTTTAAATCAGTATTAAGTAGAGATATGGGTCTAAAGTTTTGTGATCCATGCAAAAAAAATCATAATATGTACAGGTATAGTAAGTGACAACCTAATGCTGTGTACACACGATCGGAATTTCCGACTGGAAATGTTCGATGTGAGCTTGTCGGAAAGTCCGACCGTGTGTATGCTCCATCGAACATTTGCTGTCAGAATTTCCGCACACAAATGTTTGAGAGCAGGTTTTCAAATTTTCTGACAACAAAGGAAAGTCTGATCGTGTGTACACAAGTCTGACGCACAAAAGTCCACGCATGCTCAGAATCAATTACGAGACGGAAGCGCTCGTTCTTGTAAAACTAGCATTCGTAATGGAGATAGCACATTCGTCACGCAGCAAATTTTTTAATCTTTCAATGCAGCGCATTCTCTTCTTTATAATGCTAGAATAATGAAGTTGCTTTGCTGCTGATATTTACACAGAGTTTTTTATTATTTCTTGTGATCTCATGAATAATCTTTGTTTTTTTTTATCAAGATCTCCAAAATAATCTTTTTTTATTTTTTATAGTGATCTCCTTTTTTATTTTTAAAATTTCTCCAGATCTCCAGAATACATTTTTTTTTTTATTTCAAAGTATTTTTATTGGTGAGTATGAAGGCAATACAGTAATCATACATTATGTATTAAACATTGTAAATGTTACAGTCATAAGGTAAACAACAACAGAATATCCCAGCTAGTATTGGTAACCACTTCCATGCTGGGTGAATTGTGAAAGGGATATATACCCAACTCATTTCTATAGTCTGGTGTTATTAAATGATAACCGACTTTCTATAGAGGTTGTATTTTGTTTGCAATAAGAGAGTCGATGTACGAGTTTTGAACAGAAAGAAACATGTAAAACTTCTGTCGTAGGTGAGATATAGTTCTTATTGGGTCTTACAGTGAGTCTGGTTAGTGAGCTTTTCGAGTATCGTCGTGATTGTTTAGAGTTCATTATGCCGATTGGGTATTTGATATGGAAGTGAAGTGGAGCAGTCATTTGCCTACGTGGGTGTCTGTATGTAGGCCATGGGGAATGGGGGAGGTGAGGGGAGGTGGCAATTTAGAGGTAGGGGAGTATGGAGGGAGAGGAAGGGAAAGAGGAGGAGAGGGGGAAGAGAGAGAGAGAGAGAAAAAAAAAAAAAGGGGAGGGGGATGGGATTGGGGGGTCTCTGACTTCCCTTTATATATGTTATCTAGTTGTGATGTTTCAAAGGGATATCGGGTTGATTTTGGGGAAAAACCCCGATGTAGTAAAGAAGAATCGATGGTGGAGAGTTTTAGATTTTATGACCTATAGGTCATCAAATTTAGATCTACTTTAGGTGGGTGGATTTAGCATTTTTTTGTATTCAGGTGTGGATTGGTAATGTATCCAGCAGGTCCACTTGTGACTAAATTTTGTTGGCGTGTCTCGTGAAATATGTATGAGCTGTTCCATTTCTGCTACTCTGTTTATTCTGGCGAACCATTCTTGGAGGGTGGGTATTTGTTTTGAATTCCAATGTATAGGGATACATTGTTTTGCTGCATTGATTATGTGCATCATAAGCGATTTGTGATACATAGTGTGCGACAAAGATGAGAGGTGGAGAAGAAACTGAGCAGGTGTGAAGTCTAGGTTGTAGGTGGTAACTTGCATGATTATGCGATGGACCTCAGCCTAAAAGGTTTGCAATGGTGTGCAAGACCACCAGATATGAAGAAGGGTGCCCTTTTCTTGGTGACATCTCCAGCACGTTTCGGGGATTACAGCTTTAAATTTATGTAGCAACTCTGGGGTATGATACCATCTAGCCTTGATTTTGAACCCATTTTCTTGGGTGGTGACATTAATTGAGCCCTTATGTATGTTCAGAAATATTTGTTCCCATCTGTCTTCCGTGATGTGGATGGATAAATCTTCCTCCCACTTTCTGCATGACCGGCTTTCATTTGCTTTGAGGTCAGCGTATAGGAGGTTGTGTATGTAAGAGATAAGATGCGATTGTGGTGTTGTCTTTGTACATAGTGATTCAAAAGGATTGAGCGGTCTGGAACAGTGACCGCTTTTGTCTAGGATTTTGAGGTAATGGGCTATCAGCATGTATGTCCATGGAGGGATAGGTGATTTCTCTGAACGGGCAGCAATTTGAGCTGCCGTGAGTAAGTTACCTTGGTGATAAAATTGGTGGGCTCTGATTTGTTCCTGCGACCAATTGGCCGACAGATATTGGTGATGCATTCCCGGAGGGAAGTCGGGGTTCAGCCTTATTGGAGTCAGTGGGCTGGGGATAGAGGATATGGATGTTTTTTTACGTGCTTGGTGAAAGTATTGTATGGTGGGTCCTATTGTTGGGTGTGAGCGGATGTCTGGGGAGAGATGGTTTGGGGAGATCCAAGGGAGTGAGCTCAAGGTTAGTTTTGTGAAGAAAGCCTCTAACGAGACCCAGTCTTTCTGTTGAGTATGGACATTCCAGTCCACTATCCTGGCCAGGTGAGTGGCTGTGTGGTAGTGAAGAATGTTTGGGAGGCCTATGCCTCCTAGGTTTTTCGGACGGGTAAGTTGGATGTGACCGATCCTATGTCTGTGTTTCCCCCATAAGAAGCTGGAACATATCTGTCTGTAGGTTTTAAAGAAGGAAGGAGGGATCTGTATCGGGAGCGTCTGTAAGAGATATAGAATCCTTGGTAGAGCGTTCATTTTTAATATGGCCGCCCTACCAAACCATGAGAAGATCGGTTTGTTCCAGGATTTGAGATCTGAATTTAGTTTATTGAGAAGGGGGAGGAAATTTTTGGCATATAAATCAGAGATTTTGGAAGGGATTTGAGTTCCCAGATATGTGATCGAATCATGTTTCCAAAGAAAGGGGAAATTTTCCTTGCATTGAACCACTTGACTTTGGGGTAGTGATATATTTAGGGCGAAAGATTTGGTGAAGTTGATCTTTAAGTTGGATAAGGTCTGGAAGAGCTTGAATTCTGATAAAAGTATTGGCAGAGTGGTCAGTGGTTGTGTGAGGAACAGTAATATATCATCTGCGTAGGCAGCATATTTGTACTCTTTCTTCGGAGACATAATTCCCTTTATGTCTGGGTTAGTTGTGAGTTTGCGGAGAAAGGGTTCGAGGGTGAGTATAAAGAGAATAGGTGACAGGGGGCATCCCTGTCTGGTTCCATTGCGGATAGGGAAGGCGTTTGACAGAGTGCCATTGACCCTTACTTTAGCTGAGGGGTTGCCGTATAATGATAGAATCAGCCCAATCAACTTCGGTCCAAGGCCTATGGCTCGTAAAACCGCCGACATGTATTCCCAGGACATTCTGTCAAACGCCTTCTCCGCATCTAGTGACAGGAAAAAGCCTTTTTGTTTTGTTAGGGACATCATGTGGTGTAGATTAATTGCTTTGATGGTGTTGTCCCTGGCTTCGCGTCCAGGGACGAAACCAACTTGATCTTGGGAGATTATGGAAGGCAATATGGCTAGCAATCTGTTGGCTAATATCTTGGAAAATATTTTTATGTCCACATTTAATAGTGAAATTGGTCTGTAATTTCCTGTTTGGGAGGGGTCTTTTCCTTCTTTGGGGATGACTACAATGTGGGCCTCCAACATTCCCTTTGTAAGAGGGTTTGTAGGGGAGAGGGAGTTAAAGGTCTTAAGAAAGGGGGTTTGGAGAATATTTAAAAATGTCTTGTAGTATACCGCTGGGAGACCGCCAGGTCCTGGGCTCTTTCCAGGTTTAAGCTGTTTAACTGCCTGTTCCCATTCCATGGGAGAAATCGGTAAGTCAAGGGATGCTATTGTTTCTTGGGGTATTTTCCCTGGGGCATATTGCTCTAGGAATGCGTCAATGTTCAGAGTCCTTTGGGGTGCTGAGGTCGAGTCATGTGCAGAAGTACGTAAGTCGTAAAGGGAGGCATAATATGTTTCAAATTCCTTAGCTATGTCTTCATTGTGCGTGAGGAGATGTCCCTTAGCAGAATGTAATTGGTGGATGGTGTTATTGTTTTGTTTCTTACGGAGGGCCCGTGCGAGTAGGTGGCCACTCTTGTTCCCAAATTCGTAAAAGAGTTTGTGAGACAAGATGAATCTTTTTTTGAGATTTAAATGTAACTCCTCCTTAATCAGTGTGCGTATCTCCGTTAGTTCGGAATGCGTTTGTTGAGCTAGAGTATGTTTATGTAGGGTCTCAAGTTTTTTCAGTTTACCAAATAAGTTGGATAGTGTAGCTTTCTTCACCCTTTTGATAGAAGCAGCTAGTGATATCAGTTTGCCTCGTATGACACATTTGTGAGCTTCCCATTGTGTCTGGGGAGACGTGTCTGGGGTGTCATTGTCGATGAAATTGTCCTTTAAGCAGGAACGGATCTCCTGTACATGTGTTGCGTCTGTTAGGAGGGTAGGGTCTAATTTCCAAATGTACGTTCTGTGGTGTATGTCAGGAAAGGTAAGAGTCATAGAGATGGGATGGTGGTCCGACATTATCATGGGGTCTATAGTTGCCGCAGTCAGAGTCGAGAGGTCTTGTTGTGAAAGGAATAGATAATCAAAGCGAGAGTATTTGTTGTGGGGAACGGAAAAAAAGGTAAAGTCTTTGTCTTTTGGGTGGAGGATGCGCCATGCATCATGGAGAGAAAGTTCTTGGAGGCAACCCTTGATTTGTTTCAGGGCCCTATACGGTAAATGAGATTTGTCTGTGGAAGTGTCTATTAGAGGATCTAAGGGGACATTTAAATCGCCCCCCAAGACTAAGAGGCCTTCCTGGAAGGCTGTTAGTTTCCCTATCACTGTTCTGAAAAAGGGGACTTGGGTAGTGTTGGGGCTATATAAGTTTGCGAGAGTGATCGGTCTCTTGTTAAACGTGCCTTTAAGGAAGACGAATCTGCCTTGATCATCTAGAAGAGTGTCTGTAACTTGTAAGGGTACGTTTTTGGAGAGGAGTATGGAGACTCCTTTAGTTTTTGAAGATGGGGCTGTAGCATGAAAGTGGTGGGGGAAAGAATGGTTCGCCAGTTTAGGTATATTGTTACCGTCAAAGTGGGTCTCTTGGAGGAACACCACATCTGCCTTTGCGCTTCGCATATGGGCTAGCAACTGCGAACGCTTTTCAGGTATGTTTAATCCTTTCACATTGAGAGAAATTATTTTCAGGGAGAGCTTAGTGGGTGATGTTTGGCGGTGTGCCATTGTCAGCTAGCCTGGGTATGAGCTACCTAGCTTATTGTTTAGCAGCAGGGAAGTCAGAGACGGGGGATGGAAATGGAAGATAAAAAATGTAGTGGGGGGGAGGGGAGTAGTGATAAGTGGAGGAGGGTGGGTAGTAAGGGTATTATCGGGTGAGGAGTGTGGGTGTTGGGACCGGAGGGGGCAATCTGGGAGATATACCGGTTGTGGGGATGTACCTGCAGTCCCACTTACAGAGTCTGCGGGGAACCGGTTTGGGTCAGCGGTATCTACCTGAGTCCGCTGGTGGTGGGGGTGGCAAGTGACGGTCAGCCAAGGGAGTGAGTCCCGTGTCCCAGTGAGGTCATCGGGGCTAAGTGTAAAGTTTCCTGTGTATCGTGTCAGGGTTTTCAGAGAGGTATGAAGTTGTCTCTTGAATGTTCCCGACACAAAGTGTATGATTTTTACTATGGTGAGGGAGTGTGTTATATGCTTGGGGAGAACGGAGAAGGGTGATGGGTGTGTAAAGTCCGTGAGGTGTCATAGATCTTTTTGTCATTGGGGATCTATTTGTTATTATTGCAGGGGGAGAGAGCTTACTGATGTATGGGTCATGTGAGGGTGTCATATGGTTGGGGAGCGTTGAATAGGTCAAGGTACATCCTAGACTAGAGATTAACACTATACCTTTGAGTGGTAAATATCTCGGATGTTTTATTCATTCTTGATATTGAAAATATTGAAATTATTGAAACTATTAACTGAGGGTAAACAGTCTGGTCTACCTGACATAGGGTGGAATAGAAGGCATAGGTTATGAGATAGCTTGTAGGTACAACCCTAACAGAGAGGTAATGAAATAACAGTATTGACTGCAATGCGTGCATACCTGTGAGAGAAGAAGAGAAGCTTATACAGAGCATCTCCAGGACCGAGGGGGACGTGCTCAACTGTGGTCTAATGAGTCATACCCTGCGTTTGAACCCTTGAGAACGGGAATAAGGGTGTGCTTTAAGTTTGAGTCAGGAGGAAGTGTTACTCCTCTGGACTTTATGTGTATAATGGTTGGTTGTAGCGTTTGTCCTTCTTACCTGAGCACGTCCTACTCGGTTCCCAGTTAGCTCTCCTCAGCTCTTAGTTCAAACGATTTGATATGACAGAGATATCTGTAAGAGGAGAAAGAGAAAGGGTGAATGCTTGTACAATAGATATACTATGGGGACAGTGGAGTGCATTACTTGGGAGAGATACAACGGAAGGCAAAGTAAGTGTGATAAGGGGAGAGTTATAGTAGAGTTAACACGAAATAGTATGAGTTGGAAGAAGGAGATATGGTAGGAAAAAGGGAGATAAGGAGGAGGCAAGAGAAAGAGTGAGGAAGGAGGGAGAGGAAGGAAGGAGTTGTAGGAGGGTATTGAGATACTGCAGATGTCTTCAGAGGGGGATCCAAAGAAAGTTTCTTGATCGTGTGGTCATAAATTGGGATCCAGAGACGGTATGACATCTGTTGAATATTAATACGTCTCTCTTCCTGTTGATTCAGTGAGAGGATGAGTTCCATGCTGTAGCTCCGTTAGACGAGCAAGGTGATTAGTGGAGGATCGGAGTCGGTTTCTCGAGTAAAGGGCGGTAGGAAAGGTGGGTAGAACAACAGCTAGGGAGTGTGTTCTCTCTCTGCGTGGGGTGATTCACCACATAGTGCAGTGACAATGTTCCCTTCTGGCTGAGTTGTGAAGATAAAGATAAGGCACTATGTGGATATGCCTTCTGGAACTTAAAATAGAGATGTCATCAGGAATTCCAAGGTGGTGTCGCAGTGTCTGGTAACAGGTCCCCTGGTCTCTCACAGGCTCTGAGGGTGTACAGCCGTGGGGAGCGTAGGACTCGATGTCATCCTTCCTGTGTCAGGTAGGTTCGATAAACCGGAAGGTGAGAACGAAACATCAAAAAAAAGAAAAAGGAGAAAAGGAGAAAAACCCATTAAAGCAAGCATGGGCGCTCCGTTTAGGTGATGCGGGCCCTGCGGTGTGCAGGGGAGGCCGTGGGGCTGCCATTCCGTGGCATTCCTGGATCTCTTAATGGAGAGTGATGGGGCGCTGGATGTGGGCGGCGACGGCCCAGGTTAAAGTTGCCAGCTTCTGCGATGCCATCCATCGATGTGGCTCTTTGCATTTGTGGTAGGCGGAAATCGCTATACCAATCAGGTAGTGCAACTACTGGCAAGTCCAGGGTGGAACAGAAGTGTTCCAGGTCCTCTGGAACCCTGAGAAGTGCTGTGCGACCCATGTGTGTTGCTGAGAGGCCAAAAGGAAACTTCCAGCGATACACAATCGATCTGGCTCTTAGTAGGTCTAGTAGCGGTCTCAGTTCCCGCCTTCTTTGCAAAGTGATATTTGAAAGATCTTGGTATATCTTGATGCTTGAGCCTTGGAAAGAAAGTTGATTGCGACTTCTGGATGCTTGCAAGATCTCTTCCTTAAGGGGGAAATCATTGAGGCAGCAAACCGTATCTCTAGGGGGATCTGTGTCCCTTCCCCTTGGGCGTAGTGCTCTGTGGATACGTTCAAAAGCCACTGGAGTGTCTTGGGGCCTCTCGAGTAGCTCATTAAATATGGATGACACTGTTTGAGGCAGTTGATTGGGATCGATTTATTCAGGGATCCCTCTTAGGCGGAGGTTGCGGCGTCTCCCGCGGTTATCGAGATCTTCCATGTGTCAGTTAATGTCTCTCAGGTGAACTGCATGAGATTCAGTAATTTGCTGTACATGGCATAAGGCTGCATCCTGGCGTGTCTGTGTCATCTCTACCTCCTCCATTCTAATTGACATGGCCTGAAGGTCAGACCGCATGTCCGAAATGGCCGCCATGAGAGTGTTTTTAATGTCCGCAGCCACGCTGTGTAAGTCATCTAGGCTGACAGCCGGCGGTTGTCTCTGTTCTGACCCCATATCTGACGGGCTCTGGGCTCCGGAGCGGTGGGGGCTGTCACTCGGGGAGAACGCCGTGCTTGCGGAGGCTGACTGTGCGGCCTGCGTCCTTCCCCTAGGCCGGGTTTGGAAGATCTCGGGAATGTGTCTGTCACCCTGGGTTTCTTGGCTCCGTGGAGATCGGGACCGGGTAGCCGAGGCGCTGCGGGATGTTCTCACCATAGTAGGGGAGACTAGAGAGCTAGATAGCTGAAGATGCAGGACCTCATGGACGGGAGCTACGGATCTACACGTGCATCTTGGAGTGGCACCAGACCACGCCCTCCAGAATACATTTTTTTATAGTGATCCCCATATTATTTTTTGTCATTTTGTGTGTCAAGTTACCACAACACCATTATTATCTTGTATTTTTTTTAAGTCAAATAGGTTGGTTGGTGTTGTTGTCCCTTGTTAATTTGAAATTGTATTTTTGAAATGTACCTGCCTACTCACAAACAAACTGTCCTGTTTGAAGTAAAACACATAGCCAGGTATTAGTCAAAACAAAAATTGAAAATTTATTAGGGGTCCTAACAAAATAAAGAGGAAGGCAATGCTGGAGAAACAGTTGGAATTGTTAAAGCCTTTGTACCCCAGGGCAGACATTAATTATTTGACAGGCCAAATTGGTAACCTGAGGAGTCCATTTAATAGGGAGCACAATACGGTCCAGGACTCCGAGAGATCAGGAACAGCACCAGATGACATATATGTCCCAAGGCTGTGGTCTTACAACAGCCTGCGTCTTTTGACAGACCACACCAAACCCAGGCCATCACTCTCAACACTTCCTTCCACGCTTCCTTCCAGGCTGCTGTCATGGGTTGGGTGGCTGTGTTGTTGGAGCTGTTGCTGGAGGTGGTAGTGTTGCTGGAGGTGGTGGAGGAGTAATATGGTCCAACTCACACACGTGGCTTTTAGTTGTGAGTTCGCCCCTCATCCCCTTGTTTAGGGCCTGAAGTATTACCTCCTCACAGATGAAAGGTTAGCCCTCCTTCATTTGTTCCAGTTTACTGGCTGTCAGACATCCATTCAACTCGGGGCCACCAAGGGTTGTTGTGAGGACCACAGTAGCCTGCCGAATCAAAACAGTCGCTGACTCCTCCAGGTTCTTCGCCTCCCTGGTCCTTTTTGTTGGAAGGCGGAGGGGAAGAACCTGGGATTCGGTAAGACTGCTTTCCACGGTCACCTCCTGGCTGCCACTTTCCATGGCCACCTCCTGGCTGCCACTTTCCACGGCCTCCTCCTGGCTGAGACTTTACTGTGTATGAAAATGGGACATAGTTTTAGTGTTTTGGTCATCAATCACACACAATTTTGAGCTCATGACTGTTGTAAACTGAATGTTAACAAATAGAAAAGACTATCCTTCTGACCCCAGCATTTGTCATTCTTGTCCCATTCATTTTTGGCTACTATTGTCTATTAATATGTAAACCACTTTGTTAAATCAGAAATTAGTGATCAATAATAGTATCTAGTTAACATCATTCAACTTTTGACAAGAAATATGTTCAACAATGCTATACCTGGCTCAAGCTGGACTCCTCCACATCTTCTTCCTGGGTGGAAGGCCCAGGTTGGACTTTTGAAGCCTAATCTGATGTGGAAGGAAGTGTGGAAGGAAGTGTTGATAACGATGGCCTGGGTTCACTCTGGTCTGACAAAAAACTCAGTGTGTCGAAGTACCACAGCTTGGGTACATATACGTCTTTTGCTGCTGCTCCTGATCTCATGGAATCCTGGACCTTCTTGTGGTCCCCATTATATGTGCTCCTCAGGCCACCAATTTTGGCTTTCAAATAGGGGATGTCTGCCGTGGGAGTCATCGGCTTTACTAATTCCAACAGTTGCCCCAGCACCTTCTTCCTCTTTAGCTTGTTGGAGTATTTTCTGTTTTTGATTTGCCAGAGACATGGCAGCTCCCTGTACTTATCTATAAAGTTTGTCAAGAAGTCAGGGTCAGTACATTTATCCATTTTCTCTGCAAGACACAACACAAGACAAACCCTAATGTCAGGCTAAACTCTCCTAATCTTGTCCTAATCTTGTCCCAATATAGGCCTCAATCTATAAGCAGTATAACCACTGATGCCCCAAGTTAAAATTGTACCTTCGTTTGCATGATTACGCTACTCTGTCCTCCGCTCACAGATCATATGTACGACGCATGCGTGTTATGCTTTATATACACTGCGCATGCGTGAAACTCTGCCCCTGACCTTCTTTCTAGTGTATTCCCCACCCCTTCTCTTTTGACGCAGTAGGAAAGCACATGGCAGTGAAGAGACAGCGGGTGTCATGCAGAGAGCAGCAATAAGGAGGAAAGCCTGGAGCAAGAAATGTCCCGATCCAGAAGGAGATATAAGGCCTCAAATATGTCCTTTGTAGAGATGGTGGAGATGGTGGACATCTTGAAGAGGGCCGATTATGATGGGAAGTATGGACCGTACCCAAACCCAAATGTGAGAAAGGCCAAGATCATGACTAAAGTTGTCAGAAGTCTGCACAGGAATTTTGGGGTATGAGGATCCAAGGAGCAATTGAGGAAACGTTGGTCAGACCTGAAATTGAGGGAGCACGATCAGTACCGAAGGATCAAGAAAGTGCTGCAAAAAAGTAAGTATTTTTCCTATCATTATTATTACTTTAGTGCTGCTCCATGTGCTTTTCTTTACTGTTGTACAATTTAAAATGGCAAGTTTCAGATTCGTGGGCACAGTAAACGTTCGTAGTAAACATTGTTCGCCCACTAATACAATGTTTTTGACAGATGCAGGTTAACTACATTTGTTCATGCCTATTTGTATTAAAATAAGTTTAGTACATTGTTGTCAAGATGGGTTTGTAATTAGAAGAATGAAATGCAAACTTGATTCAGTGTAAGGAGAGGACACTCAGCAGCTGTTTACACATCTGGACGCAGGAGCACTAGTGTGGGACACCAGAACAACCTTTTTAGGGTGTCCCACACAGGTGCTCCAGTGGATACTAGGATACCATGTGTGAAACTTTAACAAAAAAGGTAACTATTCCAGCTTTGAAAAGGGAAAAAAACATATTTTCAGCTTGGAACACTAAGTATACCTTTTTTGTATTCACGTAGGGGAGAAAAGAATTGGGACATCTGAGGACACCAGGAACCCCACTACTCATGAAGAAGAGGAAATCCCCACACACCATGAAGAAGATGTGGAGGGAGAGGTTCATGAAGTGGGCAAAATAGTGACCACAACAGGTCAGTGTCTGAGACCACAGTTTCAGGTAATAGCTGTATGCCTGCATATTTATAATACATGGTGTGTTTTTTTTAAGTTTAGGCAATGTGGATGTTGTGGAAGAAGAAACTCATTTCAACAGTGCAAGTGCACAGATCCTCATCGGTGAGATCATGATGTGCAATCGGGATTTAGAGATGGTCAAGCAAAACATCACCTAATGTCCAAAAAAAAATGAATAACATCATTGATGTTTTAGGCAGAATCTAAAACCAACAAAAATTGAAAAGTTGCTCATTGTATTTTTTATTTTTGCTAAAGTTTCAAAGTAATTTGAAAGCCAAAAGTTTTAAAGTAATTTGAAAGCCAAATTTTGAAGATGCACACAGTGTGTCAACATGTGCTATCTGCCATCACCTAATATCAATGTACACGTTTTGTGGGTGCAACCCAAACTAAAGTAGGTGAGAGGAAGGTGTTGCACCCCCGAAACACGTCCTTTGATCCCCCATGGTGGGAGCTAGCACATGTTGACATTAGGCATGGGATCAGGAGGGAAATCCACATTTTGATTCCCAATTTGTGTACGTCATCAAAATTTGGCTTTTACAGGGGTGACATCACCCCATCTGATGAAGGCAAGATCAACACAGTTTTGACATACTAATGTCTCATATGGCCTTCACTTTATCAAAGTTGAACTTTGTAAGTTCCTGAGTTGTGTATGTTATGGTTTTAAACATGCCTGTTTAGCCAAAACAAGGCTATATCTACTGTCAAACATAAATGTTACAAAACCAAAGATGTTGATTTGTTAAAAAACCCATTTATTATAATGCACATGTGAAAGTGCTTGGAGTAAAATGTTTTATACTCAACAATGTGTGGCTTCTTCTTTTAATGCTTCTTTCAATGCTCAGTTTTTGGAGTAAGTTGGTGTAGTTACAGTGACAATGGGGATATTTACTAAAGGCAAATTCACTTTGCACTCCAAGTGCACTTGGAGTGCAAAGTGGAGTTGCCTTTAGTAAATAACCCCCACAGTGCTTCAAAATTTGCTCCAATCAGGCCATTTTAGGGACTTAAAGCAATTAATTCATGGAGCTGAAAGGGATGCTTATTTTTTGCATTAATGCATTACATACATTAACAACAAAAACATTGTGTGTAGCAGACCCATAGCACAATATAATAGTTAGCTGAAGAAGAGATTGTTACCTCATGTATCAAATAAGTTACGTTTGCACTATTGAAGAAAATGGCCAAGAAAGAACCTAGGAGACAGCTAAAAGAAACACAAGTAGTAAATCAAGTGAAATATGAGTCCAGTTTATAATAAAAAAAATGTATTTAAAACATGTTTACACATTCTGTGCAATATCAATGACCCCCCCTACCCGCAAAGTACTTTAGATACTTTTGGCGTGAGGTGCATGCGTGGAGCCAAGCGAGATGGCCGCTTAATCTCGGAGCTCCGTCCCGCTCTGTTCGTCTGCCGCTCCCTGCACTGAGCGGCATCAACCGGGAGACACCACAGCGCTGCCAGCACACAGGGAAAATTAGCGGACCGACCCTTATGCTGGTGGGAACAGCTAGAAGGGGCTTAAAGGCACAATTTGAAGCCCCCTCAGAGGCGCCAGCAACATCTAAAATGGCGGCGGAACGGCCGCTTCATGAGGCAGCTGAGACAGATGACACAGATGCTGGGACATCTCTCTCCTCTCTCCTCTCCATGGCGGGACGCTCTGCAGGAAGAGGTATGTGGCAGAGCCCCTATGCTCACATCCACAGGGATCCCATTATCACCAGCGACCACAGTGTCTCTTATAAATCAAACACTGGATGAGATGCTGCTGTCCCCCTCTGCTGCACTCTCCCCTTGGCACAATATGGCTTACCAGGACAGGGAACCTCACATCCCCCAGCACCATGACATTTCCCTCATGTTTAACAGATTTGCAGAACTGCTGGACAGGGGATTGGCACAGACTGCAGCCAGGATTACTAACGAATTGAAACCATTAAAAACAGAGTGGATTCCACAATAGACAGGGTTAACCAGAACACTGATCGTATCCAAGACTTACATGACCAAACGCTATGGCCAAAATTGATGACCTTGAAAATAGGTCCAGAAGGCTCAATTTCAGAATCAGAGGACTGCCTGAGACAGTTACGGATATTCCGGAAGCAGTGCACTGCCTCATTAAGAGTCTAATTCCTGATGTCAGAGCCCATAAAATGGAGCTTGATCGGGCTCACAGAGCGCTAGGACCTCCCCGGTCAGATGGTCTGCCCCCGAGACATTGTGGTATAACCACATTACTATAACATTAAAGAAGAAATAATGCGGAAAGCTCGCTCTGCCCCGCAAATCCAAATAATGGGCCACCCGGTCCAAATCTATGCGGACCTCATATCCACCGATCCGCCCTCGCCAGACTTCATCCATGAATCTGTCTAATTCACCACCGTCCAGCCCACTCACATCTGTCTGGCAGAAGCCTAAAACCAAAAAAGCCAAAGAAGGCTTACCCCCCTGATATGGTTAGCAGCCACACTTCTGTTTTCAAATACCCGTCACTGGGCCTAGGTCCACCTGGCCCTTAGGGCATTACTGCCCACCTGGACTCACAAGTCAATTGATTCCCTGGAGAATCTATCCCTACCTCACCATTGGACCCTGTTGGTCCCCCGCATTCCTCCACTTTGCATACAAAATGTTGGACTGTATCCTGGCCCTTTCTGAGTTTCCCTCTACTTCAGCATATGACACTATCGAGGTTCCTATGTGCTTCCTGGACCTATTCCTTGGTCCTCTCTAACTCGGGATGGCCCCTATCACTCCCTCTACTTCAGCCTCGGACACTATCAAGGCTCTTCTGGACTTCCTGGACCTATTCCCTGGACCACTCACTGGGGATCTACTTTCACCCTTCTCCCCTCTCTACCTCCAGATGGCCCCTATTATTCTATGTGGCACGTGATGCTATACAGCAGACTTTTGTGGCCCTTTTACTCTCAGGATGAGAACTGACTCTCTTCTGGCCCATGGACTGCCTCCTTCCTCACTTTTGGGAAGCTCTCCGTCACCTTTTACCACCTCTCCCTGGGAACATGGAATTCCTTTCCCTATCTGGCAGATCCCTTCCCTCCCCGTCATCCTCTTGCTCCTCTTCTCCTGAACCCCCAGCTGTGGTTTAGCCCACATCAGCTAGATCTTAATTGATGGTTTATATGTAATAGTTCTTTTGGGTGATTCGCTCTGTTTAACATTAGTTCATTGTTATGTATTTGGAAGTACCGCTAAAGGAGCGGTACCGTTGCACCTCCTCCTGTACTCGGAGCTGCAAAATTTTTTGCCCTGCTGGTCAGGATTTCCCCCACTGGATGGGGGATACTGTTTTTTTCCCCCGGGGATGGGTGGTATTTTTCCACACCCACTCTGGGGGCCTTTTCTTTATACTTCTCTTACCTCTCTCTTTTCTGTCTCTCTTTGCTGGTACTAATCATATCCTTCTTCTAGTGACGTGTGTGACCTTGCGCCCGCACAGGATCCTTGAGACTGCTCCCCTCGCCGACGCCGTCCCTTCGTACTCTGATTAACTCACCGGGCGAAAGGTAGGTGATTGGAGATCATTGGCAATGGCCTCTACGCTGCTCTATGGCTGACCACATCACACCCTGACTCTCCATTCGCATAGCGTCTCATAATGTTCAGGGGATTAACTCACCCATTAAACGTCGGAAAATATTCCAGTCCTATCATGACCATAAAATAGACATACTGTTTCTTCAGGAAACACACTTCTCCAAGACATATTCTCCCTCCTTTATACACTCTAAATTCCCCAGGTTTTATCTAGCAAATTCTGACAACAAAACCAAAGGAGTGGGCATATTTTTCTCTCGCAATATCCAGTTCTCTTCTCTCTTTTCTTTCTGAGTTTAAAGACCCAGAGGGTCGGTTCTTACTTGTGAAAGGTCTCATAGACGAACAGCTCTACTCATTCATCTCGTATTATGCTCCAAATAGGGGACAATCAAAATTTTTAAAGACCCTTTTTCACACCCTGAACCCACTTACCGAGGGCCTGGTCATGTATGGAGGAGACTCTAACATTGCTTTTGATGCAGGGACTGCATCCGTCCTACCAGGCAGAGCCTCAATGTAGCCAGACAAATTTTTAACCAGGGGATGGTGGATGTGTGGAGAGAAACTAATCCACATGCACGGGATTATACACACTTCTCTAGCCCTCAAAATACCTATGCTAGAATAGATCACTTCTTTCTTCTGTCAACCCATATCCCGCCGGTAACTAATTCTGTTATAAAAGACTCTGCCTGTTCGGACAACTCCTTGCTCCTCCTTACATTGAACAGACCATCGGGACACCGAAAGGGGTTTTGCTGGCGACTTAATGCCTCGATTCTTAGCAAGCCCACACATGTACTCGAAATGGACAAAGGCCTACAGGAATACTTCTTGCATAACGACATCCAAAACATTTCCCCCATAACACTGAGGGCAGCGCATAAGGCCTTTATTCGCGGTAAGATTATCCAAACAGCCTGTAGGCTCTGTAAAGCTTGCAAGGCAGATATTGAAAGGCTGGAGAAGGAATTTTTGCTATTAAGTAAACTGCACAAATGTTACCCATCCCCAGGTTCCACGGAAAAACTTGATACAGCACGTACAGCCCTGAACCTTGCCCTCATTGCCCTTGCTGAAAAAAGTCTACGCTGGCAAGGAGGCCGTTTTTATCACCAGAAAGACAAAAGAGGCACTCTACTGGCAAAGAGGCTGACCCCTAAAATTCAACACCATACCTTACCCAAAATCAAGCTTTGCGATGGCACCCTGTGGGCGGCACAGTGGTGTTGGGCGGCACAGTGGTGTAGTGGGTAGCACTCTCACCTAGCAGTCAAAAGGGTTGCTGGTTTGAATCCAAAACCACAACGCTACCTGCCTGGAGTTTGCATGTTCTTCCTGTGCCTGCGTGGGTTTCCTCCGGGTACTCTGATTTCTTCCCACACTCCAAAGACATGCTGATAGGTTAATTGGCTTCTGTCCAAATTTGGCCCTAGTATATGAATGTGAGTTGGGGACCTTGGATTGTGGGCTCCTTGAGGGTAGGGACCGATGTGAGTGTGCGATGTATGTGTAAATTGACGGCGCTATATGAGTACCTTAAAATAAATAATAATATAATAAATGAGCATCTTAATGAGATGCAATATACAGGGATAGGGATAATTGTAGACACCCACACTCACCCAGGTTGAACTGGATGGACTGGTGTCTTTATTCAACCTTACTAACTGTGTAACTGTGTAACCCTTTCGCAAAACCCTGAAAAAATCTTGGAAGTTTTTCAGAACTTTTTTTAGCTCCTTGTATAATAGTGAAGGGATGGTTTCCTTCCCTAACTTATGGGACACATTTCTTACTTCACTAAATATCCCCAAGATCACAGACCAACAAAGGGACGACTTAGATTCACCAATATCAGCTGAGGAAGTGTCAATAATTAAAAACCTTCGAAATGACTCAGCCCCCAGCCCAGATGGCTTCTCAATTCCATACTACAAACATATTTCCACCACCTTAACCCCTTATCAGGCACGCTTCTACAACCAACTACGAGCGGGAACACAGATTGATAAGGACTTGAATTCCGCTTTCATTACAGTCATCCCTAAACCAGGCAGGGACCCTAGTTGCCCCTCTAACTACCGCCCCATTTCATTAATTAATAATGACCTTAAAATCTTGACGAAAATTTTAGCGGATAGAATCTCCAACTTTATCAGCCTTTATATACATAAGGACCAGGTAGGCTTCATGCCTGGAAGACAGGGCCCAGATCAGATCAGGAGGGCAATCGATGTAATCTCTTCTGAAGTCAGGATGGGATGGGGGCACCCCACAAACAGGGTTCCTGTTATCCTTAGATCTTATGAAAGCCTTCGACTCCGTATCCTGGTATTATCTGGTCCCAATCCTGCAAAGATGGGGCTTTGGACATTCCTTTATTAACATAATAGGAGCCCTCTACTCCAACCCAGAGGCAAAAATTAAATTGCAGGGATTTTACTCGGAACCCTTCTCAATCCAAAAAGGTACAAGGTAGGGGTGTCCCTTGTCTCCACTGATTTTTGCCATTGTCATCGAGACCCTAGCCATTGCTATTGGAGACAACCCTGACATCCATGGAGTGCGGTGTGGGCTCAATACTCACAAGTGTGCCTTTTTTGCGGACGATGTCCTACTCTTTATCACCTCGCCATTAACTTCACTACCAAATATCTGTAGGGTGCTCGATGACTTTGGCAAAATCTCTGGACTTAAGGTGAACTACACAAAATCCCTAGCGCTAAATGTAAACCTACCCACCAGTATGGTCGCACAACTCAAAGATAATTTCCAATTTCAGTGGACCGAGAAAGAAATCCCCTACCTAGGAATTAACTTGACGGCTTCAGTCGACCGCCTGTACGCCACACTTCCCCCCAATGTTTCGTAAACTGGGAGATGATCTCACACGCTGGGATCACTTGGGACTATCATGGCTCGGCAGGGTCAATGACCCTATTACCACGCATTCTATACTTGTTCAGGTCACTACCCATCCTGATCCCTAGGGATCAACTCAGGCGATTTCAATCCAAGATAATCCGCTTTGTGTGGGGCACTAAGGGGCATAGGATCGCCAAGAAGACCCTTTTTCAAACCAGGGTTCAGGGAGGAATTGGATTGCCGAACCTTGTTTGGTACCATCAAGCTGCTCAGTTATCTCAAATATCCGTCATCTACTCTAAAATAGCACACCAAGACTGGGTACATATGGAGCGGCAGGCAATTCTCCAATACACCCTTGATTTTCTCCTCTGGTGCCCTGCCAAAGCACAACCTGCCATCATGGCTCCTACACTGTCCCACTCATTGGCCCTATGGGATTCCCTCAAAAAGAACCCGCTTCTAATTTCTCATTGGCACCCACTCTCACACATTTTTCGAAACACCCTTTTTCCCCCGGATATGGACACCAGGGCATTTTAGTGGTGGCTGGACAAGGGGCTCTATAGGATAGGACACTTTGTCAGTGCTGTGGGGCCCCTGACCTATGCCCACTGTACTAGCAGGCTTGACATGCCCAGGACGGAAAGATTCAGATTCCACCAAATCTCTCACTTTATCCACTCTCTAGGGTCCTCTACACCCACCCCTCTGACAATTACAGCATATGAAATGAGGTGTGGTCAGGCTATGGAGCAGCGGGGAGGGATAACAGTGATATTCCGATCGCTTGACATGAAGGAATCTAAGTCTCTCTATATGGGGCAGTGGGAGAAAGACCTGTGACAAAGCTGGAGTCTAGGGGAGTGGCACAAAGCTTCCGCCTTGGCCTCTAAGGGCTTACTGAATACAACACTTATTGAGGCTAACCTAAAAGACTTGATGAGGTGGTACCTTGTCCCACTAAGAATCTCTAAAATCTATCCGAATGCATCTCCCCTGTGCTTCTGAAATTGTGGTCACATTGGGTCGATGCTACACACCTGGTGGGACTGCCCAAAGATCAGAGGACTCTGGAATAGAGTATTCCATGTCATTAGGAAACTTACAGAGAGACCCATCCCTCAGACTCCTCAAATAGCTCTCCTTAACTTCCCTTGCCCGGGGACACCCAAATTGGCCTAACGCCTTATTATGTTTATCCTTCTTGGAACCAAATTAACTATCGAGCCTGGAAACGACCTTCAGTATCTTTCACCTTGGATACTGTTGCCATTCACGATGCTATCTGGGAGCCTTGGACTAGATTCATATCCTTGCCACCTGCTACCTCTCCCTCTCCTGGATCCGTGTAGGGGAGCGGGCTTCACACCGTCACTGAAGATTATACTATCGCCTCTTCTTGTCATATCTTCTCTTATCTCTTTCTCCTTCTTTTCTTCTCCTCATTTCCTCACCTCCTTAGGTTTCTCTTTTGACCTCTGCTTACAGATCGATTGGTTTTTATTAAGTTGCCTTACACGGACGAAACACAGGATTCCTTTTAAGGACATGACTGCTCCCCCCGTCCTCTGGGACCATGGTTTGACCAGCGCCCTGACTTTAGATTTATCACTTTCTAGCCAATGGGCACCTACATAAACGACCCCCTCTGGTTCGCGACAGGCAGCGGGGGCGCATGGGCTTTGCCATCACACGGAATGTACCTGCCTCCTTTTAATATGGACACACCTGTGGTTCACGTCACAATTATTACAAATTATTTTCAGATGGTTAGGTCTCCTGATCTGACTCTAGGACGACCACCCCACATACACTCTGAAATCAATACTGGTCTATTTTGAAACTGTCTTATATTATAACCTATATCGCTCCTATCTCTTAATCTACCATCTTTAAGGGGGGGCTGACCCCCTCTCCCGGCACAGCTAGATCCCTTGCGGGGTGCCGGGGGGGCGTTGTCATCTCTTCCTCTCTTTTATGAGGTTTCTCTACCAGGAACATGCGGGATTTTAATATATAATACAGAGTATTTGGCAGCTGTTATTTTTTATTAACATTCTTTTATGTCTCCACAAGTTTTTCTGTAAATATGTGGAAATGTTGTCTTTAATACATTTAATAAAAATCTATTGAAAGTAGATACTTTTGGCGTACTTTGCGGGCGCTTTGGGGGGGCATGCCAGGACGGCCAGGTTCAAGAGCTGTCAGAGTTGTTGGATCCAGTAAGCCGGCCTCATTCCCAACTGAGGCCACATAGTTTGCTGCATTTTTGCGCAAAAAGGTTATGTAAAATGTAGCAGCATAGAATTATGTGATTGAGTTCATATTCCGCCATATTAATAGCTGTGAGGAATAGGCGGAACCAGCTGGCCAATATTCCAAAGGCATTCTCCACCACTCTTATGGTTCTTGCCAACTGGTAATTAAAAACCCTCTGGTCCGGGGTGAGGGTCCTCATCAGGAATGGCCACAGAAGATGGTCCCCCAGCGCAAATACTTCATCCTCTATGTAGACGAATGCAAGTCCCACTACATTATCTTCTGGAGGTGGCAACTTCAAGCTGCCATTCTGGAGCCATCTGGGAGCTGACTCCACCATCCGACATCCGGCCATTTTTCCCAATGTCTAAATACAAAAACTTGTATGTCGCTGACCCTACCGCCAACAACACTATACTACTATACCCATTATAATTATAATAGTATGACCCCAAGTTGAGGGGTGGGACGATGTGGACGTGTTTCCCATCTATTGCCCCATCGCAGTTGGGAATGTCCCACTGCTGGGCAAACTGGGAGGCCACAGTCTGCCATTCCTGTGGGTTTGAAGGAAACTGTGGAGTCAAACGAGAAAAAAAAAAATTAGTACTTTTGCACATAACATTGGAAGCAGATTAAACACAAACATTCTAGGCCAACATAAGTATAACATTTATTGAAATGGGTATTTAAAGACAAAAGTATAATAAGGTCTACTTATCAGATTCCTCATCCCCTCTGATGGCCCATTGTAAAAATTTTGGAGGTGGGAGATGTTTTGGACAGGTAACCGTCTCCACTTCATTGAGAGATGAATGCATAAATAATGTGGATTACTTTGGCCAGCCCCTCCTTACTTACACTATTGGCAGCCCACGGGACAGGTAAGAAGTTTTATAATCCAAAAATATGAATACACACTATACAAATTGAAGCACATTTTTATATTCTGCAATTACCTATCAAGATAATAGGAGAACAAAAGTTTAAACAGTACCATTTGAAAGTATTGAGGCAGGCCTTTTCACTACATTCTTTGGTGAATTCATCCATAAATATGACCACAAAAGGAGGTAGGTATAGTGAGTATGGGTTTGGCAAAGTCAGCAGATAGAGTATTGTTATCGGCTGATTAGCGGTTGGGGGGAGGGAGGCTTTCAAATGAGTTTGGGCCCCCAAAAAAAGCCTCTTGCACTCTGCCTGAATTTAAGGCCAACAATATCATTTGGACACATTTTAGGGAGTGTTTAGGGAAAGCACTAAAATGTAGCTGACAAAATACATTGTTAAGTGACTAGGCTAGGTGTGTATGGGCCCAGGATAGCATGCTGGGGAGGTTAGTGAAGACAAATATCCATGAAGGACAAAAAAGGAGCATTTAGAGCTTCCAGCATGAAGAGGACATTCACAGCATGTTACAATCATGGTAATTAGGGAATGATGAAATAAATACAATATGTAGCAAACATAAAATACATAGAATGTGATGTTAAAGGAGAAAACTTACCTTAATATATTCCCTCTGCAGGACCTGAATAATGGCAGAACAGGTGTCTGGAATAATGATTCCCAGAGCCTGGGGGGAGATTCCAGTTGCAAACTTGATCTCCTGGGGACTTTTCCTCGTCGCCAAGTACCGCAAGGTGGCGACAAGCCTCTGCTCGGGAGTGATGGCTTGCCGTATGCAGGTGTCCTGCTTCGTAATATAAGGGGACAGCAAAGCCAACAGACGGTGAAAAACGGGGTCCTTCATCCGAAGATAATTCCTGAAATCATCAGGATTATTCTCCTGGATCTCCCACAACAAAGGCATGTGTGAGAATTGGTCACGCTGGAGCAACCAATTCTTTGTCCATGAACTCCTCCTCACCCTGTTCATGGACTGGACTTGGGTCAAGGCAAGAACTCCAACACCAAGTCCAAGCACAGCATGAACTCTTCGACGAGTACATACCCGCAACATGGCTTGAAAATGGTCGGCTGGTCAGAACGAACTGACAGAACGCACTGAAAATCAGAAAGGACCTGAGAGGAACGAGCTGAAAATCAGAAACGAGCGGACAAGAACGCACTGAAAAACAGAAGTGAATTATTAAATAGCAAGCACTGAAAGACAGGAACGAACTGACAACACGCATTGAAGAACAGATACGGACCCACAAGCACAAACTGAAAAGCAGAAAAGAACTGAAAAGCACAACGCTGAAAAGCGCGACTCATCTCTCACCAAACTTCTACTAACATGAGATAAACACGAGATTAGCAGAAGGAGCCCAAAGGGTGGCACACTGGCTATTGAACTTCCTTTTTATAGTCCCGTCGTATGTGTTGTACTTCACCGTGTTCTTGACGTTCAGAATTTCCGACAACATTTGTGTGACCGTGTGTATGCAAGTCAAGTTTGAGCTAACATCCTTCGGAAAAAAATCCATGGTTTTGTTGTCGGAAAATCTGATCGTGTGTACAGGGCATAAGAGTCATTGAAATATAATAAAGTTCAAAAATGTCATGTTCAGTCCCTTAAACATGATTGCAGAATATTGAAATTCATAAGATGTAATAATGAAGTTGATTCATGCAAAGTTATGTTCACACACAACACCTGGGGACGTGCTTCCAACACCAGGGGAAGGGGATGGGTACTCTTACCCTAAGCTGTGGACACACATGCCAGTGGCGGTGGGTCAAACAGGCATGGACAGCAGTTAGGAACTTGATCTCCAACTCAAACTCACATGAATGGACTGGCAAAGGCATACACCTGCATCTGTCAAGCCAAGGGTGACACAAAAACCTGGACTTCAGTGGCAATATTCCTGGTATATATGCTGCTCTTTTGGAGGGGGGTCCCCTTGCAGAGGGTGCAGCGATGTTGAAGGCACAGAGAGGATCCTGGCAGCATGCTTCAGCATGTCAAATGACCGGCGGCCATGTTTGGGACGTCCAGTGGATGCCACTGGCGTGTGTGTCCACAGCTTAGGGTAAGAGTGCCCATCCCCTTCCCCTGGTGTTGGAGGCATGTCCCCAGATGTTGTGTGTGAACATCACTTTGCATGAATCAACTTCATTATTACATCTTATGAATTTCAATATTCTGCAATCATGTTTAAGGGACTGAACATGCCATTTTTTAACTTTATTATATTTCAATGACTCTTAGGTTGTCACTTACTTTTCCCGTACATATTATGATTTTTTTGTAGTGATCATTCTATGTGACATTTCAGATGTGACATTTTTCTAGTCACCTTAGGTTAGCCTACTTTGTCTGTGTAGTTGTATTATTTTGAATATTTTTCTTAATTTCCAGGATCAGTTCTTGAAGTATACATGCTGCACACAGCACTTTACCATATCACTTTGCATAGTATTACTATTTTACTTCCAGGATCATTTATTGAATCTATATGTACTTAGCACTTTTTATAGCACTTTGTATATTTTGTACTTTATATTTTGTATTTCATCCCCGGACATCAATCTGGGGTACGCTCACCTTTTTAGCACTGCATCCCCCTTGTCCTTTATATGTAAACAGAAAGTGTACCATACATGTGAGGTATCACTGCAAAGGTCAGATCAAGAGCAGTAATATTAGCAGTAGACCTCCTCTGTAAATCTAAAGTGGTAACCTGTAAAGGATTTTAAATGCTTTTAAAAATGTATGTAGTTTGTCGCCGGTGCACGTTTGTGTGCAATTTTAAAGCATGACATGTTTGATATCCATGTACTCGGCATAAGATCAGCTTTTTTATTTCATCAAACATTAGGGCAATATAGTGTGTTTTAGTGCATTAAAATTAAAAAAGTGTTTTTTTTTCCAAAAAATGTGTTTGACAAATTGCTGCGCAAATACTGTGTGAAAACAAAAAATTGCAACACCCACCATTTTAATCTGTAGGGCCTTTGCTTTAAAAAATATATAATGTTTGGTGGTTCAATGTAATTTTCTAGCAAAAAAAAAACTTTTTCATGTAAACAAAAGAAAGGGCTTTGTCTTCAAGTGGTTAGAAGAGTGGGTGATGTGTGACATAAGCTTCTAATGTTGTGCATTAAATGGCAGGACAGTTCAACCCCCCCCCCCAAATGACCCCTTTTTGGAAAGTAGACACCCCAAGCTATTTGCTGACAGACTTGTTGAGTCCATGAAATATAATTTATTTTTTGCTACAAGTTTCGGGAAAATTACAAACTTTTTTTTTGTACAATAAATTATATTGCTCAAACATGCCATGGGCATATGTGGAATTTCACACCAAAATACATTCTATTGCCTCTCCTGAGTATGGGGATACCTAGCCGTGTACAGGACCCTGAAAACCAATCACCGCCTTCAGGCTTTCTAAGGGCGTAAAATGATGATTTTACGCCTCACTACCTATCACAGTTTCAGAGGCCATAAAATGTCAAGATAGCACAAATCCCCCCAAATGGTCCAATTTTGGAAAGTAGACATCTTAAAGCTATTTGCTTAGAGGCATGTTGAGTGCATGTAATATTTTATATTTTGCCACAAGTTTCGGGAAATTTACCATTTTTATTTTTTACACAAAGTTGTCACAAAATGATATATTGTTTAAACATGACATGGTTATATGTGGAATTACACCCCTAAAATACATTCTGCTGCTTCTCCTGAGAATGGGGATACCACATGTGTGAGACTTTTTGGGAGCCTGTGCACGTACAGGACCACAAAAACCAAGCACCGCCTTCAGTCTTTCTAATGGCATAAAATTGTGATTTTAATCCTCACTACCTATCACAGTTACGGAGGCCCTGAAATGTCCAGATTGCACCCCCCCCCTAATTGACCCCATTTTGGAAAGTAGACACTCCAAGGTATTTGGCACGGTGAGCATTTTGTAGCTCTCATTTGTTTTTGAAAATGAAGAAAGAAAAGAAAAATGTATTTTTTTTACTTTTTTCAGTTTTCAAAACTTTGTGACAAAAAGCGAGATCTGCAAAATACTCAACATGCCTCTCAGCAAATAGCTTGGGGTGTCTACTTTCCAAAATGGGGTCAATTGGGGGGGGTTGCATTATCTGGGCATTTCATGGCCTCCGAAACTGTGATAGGCAGTGAGGAGTGAAATCAAAAATGTAAGCCCTTAGAAAGCCTGAAGGCGGTGATTGATTTTCAGGGTCCTGTATGCGGATAGACTGGCAAAAAGTCCCACACATCTGCTATCCCCATACTCAGGAGAAGCAGCAGAATGCATTTTGGGGTGTAATTTCACATATGCCCATGCCATTTTTGCGCAATATATCATTTAGTGACAACTTTGTACAAAAAAAGAAAGCTTGTCATTTTCCCCCAACTTGTAGCAAAATATAAAATATTCCATGGATTCAACATGCCTCTCAGCAAATAGCTTGGGGTGCCTACTTTCCAAAATGGGGGGTGTGCTATCTTGGCATTTTATGGCCTTCTAAACTGTGATAGGTAGTGAGGAGTGAAATAAAAAATGTACGCCCATAGAAATCCTGAAGGCGGTGCTTGGTTTTCGAGGTCCTGTACGTGGATATGCTCCCAAAAAGTCTCACACATGAGGTATCCCCATACTCAAGAGAAGCAGCAGAATGTATTTTGGGGTGTAATTCCACATATAACCATGGCATGCTTGAGCAATATATTATTTAGTGACAACTTTGTGTAATTTGTTTTTCGTCATTTTTCAATTACTTGTGACAAAAAAATAAAATATTCAAGGGGCTCAACATGCCTCTCAGCAATTTCCTTGGGGTGACTACTTTCCAAAATGGGGTCATGGGGGGGGGGGTTGTACTGCCCTGCCATTTTAGCACCTCAAGAAATGAGATGAGGCAGTCATAAACTAAAAGCTGCGTAAATTCCAGAAAATGTACCCTAGTTTGTAGACGCTATAACTTTTGCACAAACCAATAAAAATAAGCTTATTGACATTTTTTTAACCAAAGACATGTGACTGAATATATTTTGCCTTAAATGTATGACTAGAATTGAATTTATTGGATTTTTTTAATAACAAAAAGTAGAATATATTTTTTCTTCAAAACTTTTGGTCTTTTTTCATTTATATCGCAAAAAATAAAATTTGCAGAGGCAATCAAATACCATCAAAAGAAAGCTCTATTTGTGGGAAAAAAGTATGCAAATTTATTTTGGGTACAGCCTTGCATGACTAGGCAATTACCAGTTAAGCAGCGCAGTGCCAAATTGTAAAAAATGCTCTGGTCATTGAGCAGTCAGATCTTCCGGGGCTGAAGTGGTTAAAAAAATGAGTGAATAACAGATTTCAATAAAAATGGCAGTTACGAACATCGTTGATGAGATTTACTTCCTCTGTAGCTTCCACTACAAATCCTACTGCTGTTTCCCTTCCACCTATTACTGCAAACTAGGCTACACTTGCTGTTACTAACTCTTCTACCTTCTCTCTGCTTGTCTCCTTTGGGTCATTTTGCTCTTTATATTACCCTTCTGACCTAATAAAGGCCAAAGGTACCAACAGTACAAAAGAACAGGCAACAGTGTAACTAAAAAGGCAGCTTTCATCCACACATCGGCTTGTATACAATTTTTGGTGCAGTTTTTAGGCATTTTGCCAAGGCACCCCTTGAGAAACCTCAAGGCACCCCCCGGTTGAAAAAGACTATGACATTTGACACCTGAAAGACAGGACAGGGCTTAGTGTCAGGGCTTAAATTCTATTGGAAGGTCAACTGTGTAAAGCCTGTGCATAGGATCCAAAGGGCTTCACAAGAACACAAGGGCTTATGTAAAGACTAACAAACGTGTGATCAAGCACTACAATGTTATTACAATATACCACTATTGCTACCTTAACTAATATTCACTTTAATGCAAAGGGTAAGTCTAATATGTTTGAACAAATATGCCCGTATATTATTCTAAGTATTTTTAATAATTTTTATATGGTTTTTTTTTTATACAGGAATCTATGATAAATATGTTTATCTCATTGTATTCGTTTTGCTTGGAGTCAGGAACAAATCTAGTGGCTGCCATCTTAGGTCTTTTATGGCAAGCATGGAATTATCTGAATGGGTGGCAGTTCATTTTTAAATGAAGTTGAATGCCTGACAGATACATTTTCTTCATCGTAGGATACAAGCTGGAAAGCACAGCAGTACAATCAGAGTACATCTGAAAACATCTTACAAATCACTTCAATGACAGACATAGTGCCAAATTATAATTTGGTCTTTAAGATGATGGCTTTTCAATAATCGGCTCCATAAATCACAACCTGATCTCTCCTGAGAATTGCAAGCTGAGTAGCGGGACTTTACTGCTCACTGAGGGGGGTGATGTAGTCATTTTAAAATGCTATACAAAATTAGCATGAGCAGCTTCAGGATCTCTAATGTTAACTCTTTGGGAGCCATTGAAAACAGCATATACAGTTGCAATCTTTTTATTATTAAAAAAATAAAATGAAAAAGCATTAAAAATAAGGAAATTCTATTTTTAATTGCACCCATTCCATGTTAAGTATAAAACATATCACATAAAATCTCATCAACAGCTATCCTTAAGCCCCCCACCCTTTCTTACAGACACACACATGCATATTTCCTATGAAGTTACAATTTTAGTGGATTGTGCAATTTTTTTATCTTAATTGATCAAATATACTGTAGGAATTGCAAGATTTATATATAGTTTATTTTATCATCCTTCAGCCATGATGTCCTATCAATTTTAGCTAATATAGAAAAGCCTACGGCATATGAAAATGTGACAGGCAAATTAGCATTGTACAAAAGTAATCTAAAAATGTAATGAAATGTAAACAGCATCAATACTGCTTCCATTCATAAAAGCATAGGTTTAGGATATGAAAAAAGTGAACACTCAATATTAATTAATGAATATTGCTTTTTTGGTTAAAACATAATTTTAATAATACATTTATTTACAGGACCAAGTTGTGCATGATTGTGTGTTGCACCTGGGTCAGTAAATGATTATTACAAGTATATAAGCATATATACAAGCATACAAGCATATACATTAGTTTCTGCAAAGAGCCTCCCAATCACTCCAAACATTATACAATGTACATGCATATCACAACAGTCTAATCCCTTATTAGAACATATATCATATGTAGTGGGGAAACTTTACTTTTTCACAATTATTTTTAGATATATCTTCCCACTGACAAGTTCCCACTAACATCATTAATCTTTTTCATTATCTATAGGGAAGTAATTCTTATCAGTGACAACAAGTGTAAGGAGCATTCTTCCCTGTGACCATCACACTAATGTATCATGAGTTGTAGATATAGTCATTTTTAGCAGGGGTTTCCTGAGAATGGAAAATATTTCAAGGGATATGGGCATCTGTGTTGAAAAGGATGGGAAAGACTGCTTGAAAGCGTAACTAAAGGCAAAAAATTATTTTTCATTTTGGCTGGAGTAATGGAGGATTATAACCACTGTCATTTTTTTCCCACCTATTGGGGATATTTACCTTTGCTTCCTGTCCCATTGCCAAAACAGGAAGTGAGAGGAAATCCCTGCAAATTAAAGGAATTCCTTGGGGTCCCCCAGGTCACCAGAACTTGCGTCCCTATTGGAAAATTTCCCCTCTATTACTTTTCTGGGGGCAACCCAAAATTTGGGAATGTCCTTTAATTTCATTTTCAATGATAACAGTAAACAGGACAAATAGAGAGATTGAATCTCCCTAATAAGGGCACAGACAGCAGTAAAAACCCTGTAGGTGTTCTAATAATAATAATAATAATAATAATAATAATAATAATAATAATAACTAATTTTTAGTGAATGTCAAAATTATTTTTGAAAAACGCTATGCAATATTTTACCACCATTCTTAAAGCCGTAGATAACGCTACGTGAATTACAAGAATACAATTTTAATATAACACAATATTACAGTTATTACCACACAAATATAAAGAAGATTCAAAACCTAAGGTGTTTGACAACTGAAAAAGTGTGCCTTCAAAAATGTCACTTCAAGGTTAGAAACATCTAGCAAACCTACTCTATACAATATAGTATTTGCTAAAAAAGGCTAAGTTATTGCTGATGTCTCTGTGATGTACAGAAAGTGCTGCAGCAGCTCTGACATTTACAAAAGAAAAAAAAAATGCTACCAATTAATATATATATGTGTGTATATATATATATATATATATATATATATATATACACACACACACATATATATATATATATATATATAACATTTCCTTGTCAGCTTATTAAAATAAATATATTTATATTGGTGGAAGATTGGGAGTCCACCCTGACACTATACTCCAGAAAGGAACAGAGGAAACAAAAGGAAGTAACCCACTCTATTTTTGTATGTGAATACTCCTTGTGAGCAAGTTACTTCTACAAGATGGAAGTGAGCGGATCCACTTTTTCATTTACTCAGGAAGAAGCTTCACAGATCATGTCCCAAATATCTGGATCAAAAAATGTTCTGATTGGGACTACACACAACACCCGCATATGGGAAAAACTACAATAAAACACACGTCCTTGGATTACATGGATTGACTCTTGCCACGTACCATCGTGTACATAGGATTCCATAAGGTCTGCGGGTGAGACTAACCCCTACTTTATTTAATGATAACGAGGAATATAAAAACATCTTTATGCAAATTTAAAACAAATGTTCGTTTGACCTTATGACTCTTACTATTTCATATATACACAAAGAACTTACTGTTTTGTCTGAGCAATTTAATAAAGTGGAATAAGATTTAAAAACCTCTGACCCCCGAAGAGTTCATCAAACTTAAGGAATTAGTAGATGAAAATACAAATAAACATCAATCTGATTTGGAAATAAGGAAAAGGAACAAGTTTGATTGTGGCATTGAGGATCACGAGAGAAATCAGGTGTACAGATGGCCCTGCCCATACAATCGACGAGATCGTTCCGAGTATGGAGGAATGAGAAGAGAGATCTGTGATGATTCATCAGCTAATACAGATACACATTCCTCATCCAATTTTTTGCAACAGGGCCGACGTGGAGGAAATCCTCGTATGCAAACACAGTCTCGGCTAAACAGAGAGGAAACAACAGGCTCGGAGCAATCTCGCAGCACACAAGGCAATCGGGGTCGGGCACGGGTAACCTGGTCCATAATATCTCAAGACATATCCTGTCATTGGAGGAGGTAGGATTGATTAATCGTGGTCTTTCTTTTTGCCCTAAAAGTCATTTAAACACATTCTAACTAGATCAAGATTTCAACAGACTGTTCCATAATATCAGATGGAAAGTACACTTTATTCACAAGACATTTATATATTGGGATTCAGTGGGTAACTTATTAGACTTCAAATCATTGAGTTTGAAAGTAAAATGTAAGTCAGTACCACCTGCCACCTATGCACCTGTTGAAACCTTTGTTAAAGAGGTAACCCAAGATGTTGGAAAGCTGGTTTCTCAAATCGATTATTGAGATCATGTACCAAATGATTTATCACATAAGGAAAGAATAGCGCTGTGGGAACTCGGCAAACGGGATGATATAATAGTAAAGCCCACTGAAAAAGGGGGATTGGTGGTCGTCATGGACCCACAGGTATATGAGGATGAGGTTACCTGTCAGTTCAATGATCAAACGATACACAAAAATGTGACCAACGACTTGACCTGGGGTATAAGGAAGCAGTTTGAAAGTATTTTGAAACCTGCACTCAAGGAAGCAATTATCACTCGTGATATTTTTGAGTTTCTGTTGTCCACCCATACAAAGATTCTGGTCCTGTACACGCTGCCCAAAATCCACAAGGATAGTTAATTTCCTCCTGGATGTCCCGTTGTCTCGGGGAGAGACTCTATTTTTGTTCCCACAGCACAAATTTTGGACAAGATCGTGTCCCCCTTAGTGAGGGACACCAAATCCTATGTTATGGACACCAATGATTTTTTGCTAAAATTGAAGGATGTTTCGTTATGTCAGGAAAATTAGTTGCTGGTAACTTGGGACGTTGCCAGTCTATATATATATCTATCCTGCATCAAGCTGGGATTGATGCAGCGATGGGATTGATTAGGGATAGTAACAACTTCTCTGAAGCACAGATGGCAATGTTTGAGAAATTATTTCAGGTGTTTTTATCTAATAATTATTTTCTGTTTAAAGACCAGTTCTATATATAGCTCAACGGAGTTGCTATCGGCTCTAACGTTGCCCCGCCTTTTGCCTGCGCTTTTATGAATGAATTCGAACAAAGGCACATATTTCCAAATGTTTTATTAAAAACACATTGCGCCACCTGGTGGCGCTTCATCAACGATATATTTGCCATTTGGCAGGGCAAGGTTGAGTCTCTAAAAAGATTTGATCAAATGCTCAATGAGTTTTGTCCTGAAATACAATTCAAAATAAATATAGGTGGGAAGTCAGTTCCGTTTTTAGATACTAGAATCTATATAGACCGGAATCAGCTAGAATCTGATCTATATACTAAACCAACAGATAGAAATCAATTGTTGCTATTTGACAGCTTCCACCCACCACATGTATTCAGATCCATTGTGAGGAGTCAACTCTATAGGGTAAAACGTATAGTCAGTGATGAGTCTTTGAAAAAGATAAGATTGGAGGAGATGTGTTACAAATTATTAGACAGGAATTAAGGAAATTACAACAGGAGGAGATGAAGGTAACTGTAGGGAAAGGAAAACAGGAGGTGAGAAGATTGCCCTATTCCATGCAATCCCATAGTTACATCTCAAACGAGCTTATCCACAGATAGAAGATCTACAACAGGTACCCATGAAGGCGTACAGGAGAAATAAAACACTTAGAGATTCACTAGTACGGTCGGAGTATAAACCAAGGGGGCATGAAACCAAAATGACATTTTTGGGTAGAAAGAGAAAGGGTTGCTTTCCGTGTCTTAATTGTATCGAGTCCAGTCTAATCATGATAGGTAATCATTATATACATCCTGGTAATGGTGAGAAGATTATGGTGAAAGGTTATCACACATGTCAGTCCTCTTATGTAATTTTGTATGTTAATATGCCCTTGCAACTTAATATATGTTGGCGAGACCACACAAAAAATTAAGGACAGGATTGCTCAGCATTGCAGTACTATTAGACATAAGCAACCAGGTTTGCCAGTTTCTAGACATTTTCTTGAAGAGGGACACAAAGATTCAGATATGAGATTTATGGTTTTAGAGGAAGTACTCAGAGATTGGAGAGGAGGTGATAGGATATTAAAATTAAAACAAAAAGAATTATGGTGGATAAACAAATTACAGTCCTTGCACCCTGAGGGAATGAACAGGGATTATGATCTATATTTATTTTTATGAAGTTTATGTGAAGTGAATTTCATAGTTTCTTTCAGATTGAATGGAATCATACAGGATAGGAAATAAGAAATGTATTTGGAGATGGATCATGGCAAATAGACAGCCCAAAGAGAAACAGAGACTTGTTTTTTTGTTTTCCTTTTTTGTTTTTCTTATGATGATTGACTAAATCTCCGGTGTAAATATGTACAGGAATTTATTCTTCCTAATGTATTAGGAGATTAAGTATTAGATGGTAATGGGAATGATGCAGATTTCAATATCTGCACTATTAATGTTTGGATTTAGATGCATTTTTGTATTAGCTGTATAGAGAGTGCATTAGATTTAATCTGTGGAGGGTTAACCTGAATTTAAGTGGTAATGGGATCATGGGATACACCTGTAATGTGACACCTTGTGATGTTGGTATAAAAATTTGAAGTTTTGCAATGGATTGTTGCACAAAGCCTGGTGAAGAGCATGGTATGCTCGTAACTATATAGTAGCGTTACACTGTCTTGTTTTGAAGAACAATCAGAGAGGATCATGCAGAGTACTGGTCTGGAGAGGGGCCTAGTGACTTAGTTGGAGGACGCATCCTAAAGTTAACCTACCGCATAGTACTGCCGGGTCGGCTTAAAGGTTCTAGTGCTGTGTTTGCTATTCATCGTAAACCATTACATCCTGTGGCAGAGGATCATACGGGTTTCTATTCCATTCAAGTCTGTAGCAGAGACTTTTGTTCGTACTGCATGCCGGTTGCTAGGTTAGTGAGAGAAACCTATCCGGGCGGGCAAACATTTAACTCTAAAAGGAGAGTACATTCATCTACAAGATTCCAATTCATAATACTGCATCAAGAAAAGGTATTTGAACTTCCCTGCAACTCTTCTTCTACCTCTTTCCTGCTACTTCCTTCAGTTACTCTTTATTAAAGCATTGGAAAAGATACTCAAGTGTCTGGTGTCTACAATGTCTGGGATTAAACTCAACGGGACCCTAGACCCGGTGCCGGTGAAATTGAGGTAACAAAAGTGACGGCAACAGCCCGCTTTAAACCAGCAGCTCCACCGTGAGTTAGTGCTACACTAGTGATATAATTGGTTTCTAGAGACACCATGGGTACAAGCGCACACTGCTTCCTTAGAAGCAATAGAAATTAGCAATAGAAAATAGCATTAGAAATATCACTTCTATATGTGATGCTTCCACCAAACAGGGTGCTAGATTGGCTTACATTCAGGCATTTGACTAAACCATCAGCTCAATGGTTACAAAAATATCCAGCAAAATGTAATGTCAATCAGTGGTGGCTGGTGCTCCATTTTTTTGGGGGGGTGCAAACAAAGCCCCAACCAACCCCCCCCTCCACCCCCCGTCACTCCCCCGCGATAGGGCCTACAGACAGATTGATAGATACAGATAGGTAGAGATAGATAGATAGATAGATAGATAGATAGATAGATAGATAGATAGATAGATAGATAGATAGATAGATAGATAGATAGATAGATAGATAGATAGACCTGGTTAAGGTGGGTATATACTGCCTTTAAACCATGGCTGTAGCAGGACACAGTGCTGGGACCCCTCGTGTGGTATACAGTCAGGAGATGATGTGTAATGAGCACATTGTCGGGTGAATGACTGAAAGTTGATTCCCGGGGCACAGAAGAACCCTTCCCCTCCCTCCCTCCACCTGCAGTCCGATCACAGATCACAGTACAAGGTGCTGCTGTATAGTGGACACTGGACAGAAACTAACAGGGTAACACACTCACTGCTCAGATCACAGTACCTTGCTCAATGCTTCCTTCATTCATTTACGATTGGGGAGCCGATTTCCACGCTGGCACAGAAACCAGAAGTGACGTCGCTGCCCGGGGAAAGCACCACCCTTGTCCTACGGAGGTGCCAATCCACAGAAAGATATGAAGATGAATGACCAATGAGAGTGTAGAGGCGCTGTGCAGTGCGCCTCAAAGCCTTTACAAAACCATGCAAATGAAGTGTCTTGCCTGCAATCACGGAATTGCATTGGCATGACGCTTCCATAGTGCACTGTGTCCGGCGCCCGAACACAGTACATAGTGCACTTTACTTTGATTTATTGCTTGTGTTTCTTTTAGCTGGCTCCTAGGTTATCCAATGGGCTTTTCTTTTTTGCTTTTTTGTTCAATAGTGCAAACGTAATTTTTTTGATACATGAGGTGACAATCTCTTCAGCGAACTATTATGTTGTGAGTCTGCTACACACACACACTTTTTGTTGTTAATGTATGTAATGCATTACTGATAAAAATCTTCATTATTTTCAGCACCATTACTGAAATTTGTGGAGTCACGAAAATTACGTGATTGTGGCAAATTATAAAGGACTGTGGGTTATTTACTAGAGGAAATTCCACTTTGCACTCCAAGTGCACTGCAAAAGTGCACTTGAAACTGCACTGAAACTGCACTTGTAGTGCACAGTGGATTTGCCTTTAGTAAATAACCCCCATTGCCACTGTAAACACCAACTTACTACAAAAATTGCTATTGAGCATTGAAAGAAGAAGCCACACATTGTTGAGTAGAAAACATTTTACTCAAAGCACATTCACATGTGCGTTGGAAAAGGGTTTTTGAACAAACCAACATCTTTCGTGTATAACATTTTTTTTTTCACATTAGAAATATCCTTTTTTTGGTTAAACAGGCATGTTTCAAACCATAAAATACACAACTCAGGAACTTACAAAGTAAAGTGAAGGCAATATCAGACATATAGTATGTCCAAAATGTGTTGATATTGCCTTCATTATATGGGGTGATGTCACCCCTGTAAAAGCCAAATTTTAAAGATGCACACAAATTGTGATTCAAGCTGGGGATTTCCTTCCTGATCCCATGCCTAATGTCAACATGTGCTATCTCCCATCATGGGGGATCAATGGACATGTTTTGGGGATGCAACCCCTTCCTCTCACCTACTTGAGTTGCGAGGCAGGGGTTGCACCCACAAAACTCGTACATTGATATCCCGTGATGGCAGATAGCACATGTTGACACACTGTGTGCATCTTCAAAATTTGGCTTTTAAAAAACTTTAAAACTTATTTTTAAAAGAAAAAATACATGATAAAATGGTACAATTTTTATGTGTTTTATATTCTGCCTAAAGCATCAATGATGTTCTTCATTTTTTGTTGAACATCATTGATGTTTTCCTTTATATTTTCTAAATCACGATTGCACCCCATTATCTCCCCAATGAGGATCTGGGCACTTTCACTTGTGAAATGAGATTCTTCTTCCACAACATCCACATCACCTAAAAAAAAAAAAAAAAACACTATGTATTATAAATATGCAGGCATCCATCTATTACCTGAAGCTGTGGTCTCAGACACTTACTTGTTGTGGTGACAATTTCGCCCACTTCATAAACATCTTCCTCCTCATCCTATGTTTGTGGTTTTGGGATTTCTCCTTTTTTAGGAGGTGTAGGGTTTGTGGAGTCCTCAGATGTCCTGAGTCTTTTCTCCCCTATGTGAATAAAAAATAGGTATACTTAACACAGATATTTGAGGGCAGAATTAGGAATATGAAACATTGCTTGCAAGTGTCGTACAATTGTCTGTTTTGGCAGAGTTCAGAGCTTAAGAATTTTTTTGTTCCTTTCTAAAGCTGGAATACTTCCATTTTTGTACAATTTTCACACATGGAGACACCCCTAGTATCCACTGGAGCACCTGTGTGGGACACCTTAAAAAGTTTGTGCTGGTGTCCCACATTAGTGCTCCTGCGTCCAGATGTGTAAACAGCTGCTGAGTGTCCTCTCCTTACACTGAATCAAGTTTCAATTTCATTCTAGTTACAAACCCATCTAGACAACAAACTTCTTTTAATACAAATAGGCATGAACAAATGTAGTTAACCTGCACCTGCCAAAAACATCTTATAAGTGGGCGAATGAACAATGTTTCCTACGACCGATTACTGAGCCCATGAACATGAAAGTTGCCATTTTAAACTGTACAACAGTAAAGAAAAGCACACGGAGCAACATGCAAGTAATAATAATAATAGGAACACATGACAACTACTTACTTTTTTGAAGAACTCTCTTGATTCTTCTGTACTGATCCTGCTCCCTCAATTTGAGGTCTGACCATAGTTTCCTCAGTTGATCCTTGGATCGTCGTACTCCAAAATTCCTATGCAGACTTTTCACAACTTTAGTCATGATCTTGGCCTTTCTCACATTTGGGTTTAGGTACAGTCCATACTTCCCATCATAGTTGGCCCTTTTCAAGATATCCACCATCTCCACCATCTCTTCAAAGGACATATTTGAGGCCTTAAATCTCCTCCAGGATTGGGACATTCGTGGCTTCGGGCTTTCGTCGTTGCTGCTCTCCTCTGCATTCACCTGCTGTGTCTCCGCCATGTTCACTACCCACTGCACCGAAAGACAAAGGGCGGGGAGTAGACTAGAAACAATGTCAGGGGTGGGAGGAGTTTCACGCATGCACAGTGTATATAAAGCGCAACAAGCGTGCGTCGTACGTACAATCTGTGAGCGGAGGACAGAGTAGCATTATAACGAAGGTACAATTTTAAGTTGGTGCATCAGTGGCCTATACTGCTTATAGATTGAAGCCTATATTGGGTCAAGATTAGAAGAGTGTCGTCTGACATTAGGGTTTGTCTTGTGTTGTGTCTTGCAGAGAAAATGGATGGGTTCAAAGACCACAGTTTCCTCCCAATATTCATAGATAAATACAGGGAGCTGCCCTGTCTGTGGCAGGTCAAACACCCGCATTATAATAACAAAATAACGAGGCAGGCAGCGATGGAAAAACTGTTGGAGTTGGTGACGCCGCAGGTCCCCAATAGCAGACATCACCTATTTGAATAAAAAAATTGGTGGCCTGAGGAGCACATGTAATTGTGAGCGTACTAAGTTCCTGAAATCCATGAGATGAAGAGCAGCAGCAGATGACATTTATGTACCCAAGCTGTGGTACTATGAGAGACTTCATTTTCTGGCAGATCAGACTGAAGTCAGGGAATCCCTCTCAACTCTACCTTCCACGCTTCCTTACACCCCAGCTGAGGTTTCTGACGCCCACCCTGGGCCTTCCAGCCAGGAAGAAGTGGAGGAGCCCAGCTTGAGCCAGCTATAGCATTGTTCAACATATTTTGTGTCGTAAAATAAATTATGTGAAATAGATGTTATTATTGATCACTAATTCACTAATTGCTGATAATAAAGTGTTTTTTTTATCAATAGACAGTAGTGGCCAAAAATGTAAGGGACAGGAATTAAAAATGCTGGGGTCCGAATGATAGTCTTTTCTATTTATTAAAATTAAATTTGCAACAGTCAGGAGCTGAAAATTGTGTGTGATTGATGAACAATAAACTAAAACTATGTCCCTTTTTCAGACACAGGAGAGCCTCAGCCATGAGGAGGCTGTGGAAAGTGGCAGGCAGGAGGAGACTGGGGAATGTGGCAGCCAGGATGTGGCAAGGGAATGTGGCAGCCAGGAGGTGGCGAGGGTAAGTGGCAGCCAGGAGGTGGCCGTGCCCAGTAGGAGCCTCACAGAATCCCAGGTCACTCCCCTCCACCTTCCAAACAAAAGGGCCAGGAAGGGGAGTAACGTGGAGGAGGCAGCACTCAGGCTGATTAGGGAGGCTAATGAGGCCCTCAAAGCCAACCCCACTCTCCAAGAGGCCTTTGCATGCATGACTGCATACAAACTGCAGCAAATGGAGAAGGGCCAAAGACTCTTGTGTGAGGAACGTATGGTGATCACACAAAATAAGGGTCAACTCACAACGAAAACCCACCTGTGTGTGTTCGACCATCCTCCTCCTCCTCCACCTCCAACACCACAGCCACAGCCTGGAAGGAAGCATGTAAGGAAGACAAAAAAGTGATGGCCTGGGTTCAGTCTGGTCTGGCAAAAGATGCAGGCTGTGGTATGACCACAGCCTGGGGACATAGATGTTATTTTCTGCTGTTCCTGATCTCTTGGAGTCCTGGACTGGATTGTGCACACTATTATATTGACTCCTCGGGCCACCAATTTTGGCTGGCAAATAGTTGATGTGTGCCCTGGGGTACAAAGGCTTCTCCAATTTCAGCAGTTTCTCCAGTGTTGCCTTCCTCTTTAGTTTGTTATGACCCAGAATAAATGGCTATTTTTTTTCTGAAATACTTGCCTATGTGTTTTACTTCAAAAAGGATAGTTTGTTTGTGAGTAGGCAGGTACATTTCCAAAATACAAGGTCATATTAACAAAGGACACCAACACCAAACAACCCCCTTGAGAATAAATAATACAAGATAATAATGGTGTTGTGGTAACTTGACACACAAAATGAAAAAAACATATTATGGAGATCACTAGAAAAAAAAATAGGATACCTTGATTAAAAAAAAAAATATATATATATATATATATATATATATATATATATATATATATATATATATATAAACAAAAATTAGAAACATTATTATGGAGATCTGACGAAAAAAAAAAAAAATACCGTATTTATCGGCGTATAACACGCACTTTTTTCCCCTTAAAATCAGGGGAAAATCGTGGGTGCGTGTTATACGCCGATCCCCGCTGATTGTGATCTATCCCCGCCGACATTCACATAGCGTGTCGTTTTAAATATGGCACCGCGGAGTTCGGAGGGACTCGGCGGCGCTGAACGAGTGCCGCCGAAATCACAGTGACTGCTCAGAGCCGAGATACACATAGTTGAGTGTATTCGGCTCTTTCCTGCGCCGCTCACAGTCACGCCCAGTCCCGCCATATGACCTGTGTTATGTCCATCATAGGGCGGGACTGGGCTGGACTGTGAGCGGCGCCAGAAAGAGCCGAATACACTCGACTATGTGTATCTCGGCTCCGAGCAGTCACTGTGATTTCGGCGGTGCTCGTTCAGCGCCGCCGAGTTCCTCTGAACTCCACGGCGCCATATTTAAAACTACATGCAGCTATGTGTATGTCGGCAGCGGCGGCAAGCATGGACACTGGGGGCAAGGCTGCACTGACCACTGGGGCAAAGCTGCACTGACAAGGCTGCACTGGGGCAAAGCTGCACTGACAAGGCTGCACGGGGCAAAGCTGCACTGACAAGACTGCACTGGGGCAAAGCTGCACTGACAAGGCTGCAATGGACACTGGATCAAGGCTGCACTGACACTGAAAAGGCTGCAATGACACTAACAAGGCTGCAGATGAACACTGATGAGGCTGCATTGATGGGCATTTTAATGTAAGTTTTTTTTTCCTTAAACTTCCCTCCTAAAAGTTTTTTTCCTTAAAATTCTCTCCTAAACTTGGGATGCGTGTTAAACACCGGCGCGTGTTATACGCCGATAAATACGGTAATATTCAGGAGATCACGAGAAATAATAAAGAAATTGGTTTGTGAGAATTCTGTGTGAATATGAGCAGCAAAACAACTTCATTATTCTAGCATTATAAAGAAGAAGAGAATGTGCTCCATTAAACTATTTAAAAAATTGCGTGACGAATGTGCTATCTCCATTACGAACTTTAGTTTTACCAGACCGAGCACTTCCGTCTCATAATTTATTCTGAGCATTCGTGGCACTTTGTGCGTCGGAATTGTGTACACACAATCGGAATTTACAAGAACGGATTTTATTGTCGGAAAATTTGAGATCCAGATCTCAAATTTTGTGCGACCGATATTCCGATGGAAAATGTCCGAAGGAGCCTACACACGGTCGGAATTTCTGACAAAAAGCTCCCATCGAACATTTTCCGTCGGAAAATCCGACCGTGTGTACAGGGCATTAGAATCTAAAGAGTAACCCTGTATTCCATTTTACAGAAAATTACATTGCTGCAGATTGAAAAGGACAGATAATTTTTAATAACATTCAATTACAATAATGCTTGTGTAGCGTTGTATATGCTACATTATTTTTTATTTGCTTTTTTATTTTTCCCCACAAAAGTGGAGTTAGCCTTAAAGTGGAACTTTAGTCAGAAAATTAAGTCATACTATATCACTTCAGCCTGACCCCTTTTGCAGGTATAGTTATTTAAAACATTAAAAATAAGTGTCTATAATGTTAAAAATCCAGTAATACACTGGAGTATATTTACTAAAGGTAAATTCACTGTGCACTGCAAGTGCACTTGATAGTGTAGTGGCTGTAGATCTAAAGGGGGACATAAAAAACAGCATTTTTGCTTACACATGATTGGATGATGGAAATCAGCAGAGCTTCCCCTCATTTAAGATCTTCCCCTCAGATCTACAGTGACTGGACTTCCACATGCTCTTGCAGTGCACTTGTAGTGCATAGTGTGTTTGTTGTTAGTAAATTAACCCCCTTCCCTCTGTCTCACCCTGCTCTGCACATGCTCAGTTGCTCTCCATTTTTAGGCACTATCGAGTTTGTATAGGCTGATCTGCTGACATAAAGTGGAATTAAACCCTGTTACCCTTTACAGCCATGGAAGCTGCTTCTGTTTAATCTGCAACTGCCCTGGTGCTGCACATGTGATCAGTTATGACAGCAGCCATTTCATGCTTTGACAGTTTGGTTGTGGAAACAAACAAATGTGACAGCAATCATGACATTCAAGGAATGTAACTTTTTTGAAACTGGTAAACAGATGGGTTTAGTTCCGCTTCATGATTTACTTCTGCTCAGGTCCTCTGGGCTTCAGCAAAATGGCAGCTTCCAGCAAGAAGAAACAGGAGCAATGCCAGAGGCAATTTACAGCACACACTAGTTTTGGTAGCATAATTATTAATGTGGAATATATGTTCCTTGTTAAAGAACATTATTTTTGATCAAGTTGTTATGGGTAAAGTTCTGCTTTAAGTAACAACAATAAGCTTACAATTTTAATACACCATGATAAGGAATACATTATAGTTAGTAGCCCACACAAATAAAACAGATCTTCTCATCAGTAGATGGGCTTGCAGAATGATAAAGTATGTTATCAAAATTGTTACCTTCAACACTGAAACTATATACTGCTTGCAAACTTGTAACAATGTATTGTTCACAAAAGGCTCGTAGCTCAACCTGCTAACTAGTCAATATAAGTTTTTGTATTCTTGCCACTGCTTTCTCAGTTTACTGATAGATCTTAATTACTAGAAAAGTAGGAGATATGGAGCCACCTGTTTAATGTTAGTGGCACGCAAGGGAATAATCCTATCAGCATTCAATATTATATGAAATATCAGTTCTTGCAGGGTACACTCTTAGTTGCCTAGTTGTAGCTGAAAGACTACAGTTATTTTGTTAAAAACATTATTGCTTATCAAAGTATAGAGCAATATTATACCAGAGGGTGTTTAGCAATAATACAAATAATAGCCTTGTGGCTACTTGCTCTTTAATACGTAATAGACCACTATAGCTATTAGAAAAACAACAATCTTTATAACTTTACTTTACTAGTGGTTAGGGGATTCAAATACAATGTACAAATAAATTGTAAAATGCAGTGCTCAGCCAGTTCTAATTCAGCTTGTTAACGAGCTGCCTTTTTCAGTTTGATTCTTTCAGCCTTGAAGCCAAACTCAGGCTTTTTGTCACTTTAAAATAATTTGTTTGGACCAAGTTGATCCAAATGAACTACTACCTTCACAAACAGATGCACCCGCTGTGAGCGCTATATAAAATGTATGTAGCATTAGCTACAGTATCTTACAATAGTGAGTACACCCCTCAAATATTTTATTCTATGTTTTTTTATGTGACAACAGCTTGTATAACAGTGTAAATTTGCTGTCCCCTCAAAATAACTCAACACACAGCCATTAATGTCTAAACTACTGGCTACAAAAGTGAGTACACCCCTAAGTGAAAATGTCCAATTGGGCCCACGGTGTCAATATTTTGTGTGGCCACCATTATTTTCCAGCACTGCCTTAACCCTCTTGGGCATGGAGTTCACCAGAACTTCACAGGTTGCCACTGGAATCCTCTTACACACCTCCTTGACAACATCACAGAATTGGTGGATGTTAGAGACCTTGCGCTCCTCCACCTTCCGTTTGAGGATGCCCCACAGATGTTTAATAGGATTTAGGTCTGGAGACATGCTTGGCCAATGCTGGCAGCACTCGTATGTCTATTTCATAAAGACAACCTCTGGATAAGACGCTGAGCATGTGCACTCAACCTCTTTCCTCGACCATGGCGAGGCCTGTTCTGAGTGTTTGGTCTTGGCCACCGCTGTTTGGTCTTGGCCACTGTACTGAAGCTCAGTTTCAGAATCTTGGCAATCTTCTTATAGCCTAAGCCATCTTTATGTAGAGTAACAATTCTTTTTTTCAGATCCTCAGAGAGTTCTTTGCCATGAAGTGCCATGTTGAACTTCCAGTGACCAGTATGAGAGAGTGAGAGCGATAACACCAAATTGAACACACCTGCTCCCCATTCACACCTGAGACCTTGTAACACTAACGAGTCACATGACACCGGGGAGGGAAAATGGCTAATTGGACCCAATTTGGACATTTTCCCTTAGGGGTGTACTCACTTTTATTGCCAGCAGTTAAGACATTAATGGCTGTGTGTTTAGTTATTTTGAGGGGACAGTAAATTTACACTGTTATACAAGCTGTACACTCACTACTTTACATTGTAGCAAAGTGTAATTTCTTCAGTGTTGTCGCATGAAAATATATAATAAAATATTTACAAAAATGTAAATGGGGGGGAACTCACTTTTGTGAGATACTGTATACCTGTACAGTGCCTTGTTACAGCAGTGAGACCTGAATTCCGGCCAATTTTCTCCCGGAACAAACTGGAATTAGGCTAAGCACTGCTCAGTTATTCACAGGAAGCCTTTTATCTTGTGAATGAGTACAAGGCTTCCTTTTATTGGCTGAGGTGAAGAGGCAGATGGATGATGTCAAAATCTCTATCTCAGCTAATCACAGGAAGCCTTATATTCATTCAGAAAATACAAATCTTCCTATGATTAGCAGAGCAGTGCTCAACCAGACTTGACTTGGCTCCAAGAGCAGGACAGGAATTTCACATCCCCCTGCCAGAAAACATCGCTCTATACTGCATGTAACTGAGGCTACAAGCATTTTATACACTGCTCACAGTGGGTGCATCTATTAGTGAAGCTAATGAAATGAGTAGGTCTTTTGTACCAGCTTGAACCAAACAAACTATTTTAAAATGACAGAAAGCTGGAGTGCTTGGAGTCATACTAAACCCTATGTGGGTGTTCACTCAAATGTAGTGCTTTTTATCAAATCCAATCCAGCTAGGGAAGTACATTTTCAGGGCCACTTTTGTTTAAACATAGATTCAAAACAACTCACAGGATTACCTTTGTATGGGTTGTCAACATCACCAAGACAAAACATACATTTTCCAGCCTCCTGGCTTTAAAAACATAATGATCTTTGAGCCTGTCTACACACAGTCTCACCAAGTTTTCTTAGTCAGTTTTGTGACAAACGTAATGCCCACCTGGGCTGCACAGGCTAATGCCTAATTATATTCAGTCTATTAATATCTCCTTGGCGTTGGCCTGGTCAAATTAGATCACCTCTCCTTGATGCTCCCAGTGTCTAGTCACACATGCCACTCCTGCAGCAGCTTGTTTCTTTTTTTTCAAATTATATTTTATTAAAGAACAGGAGAGGACATGGGTCCCACACAGTGATACAAGGTATGTACAAAACAATATATTTGAGGGCGCAGCCTCCATTTACACATAATCGTCTCATATGGATACTGTAGATATTATTTCTTTGTAAGAAAACCAGTGTGGGCTACTAATAAACCTCATATGTATGACTAAGAAACGTGGGTGGGACCGAACCGCTCCGTTTCCATTTCCATTTACTTAAAAAGGAGAAAAGAAGAGGCCTAAATAGTAAAAAGGAAAAAGATAAGAGATGAGAAATAAAGAGAAATAAGATAGTAGGGGGGGTTCAGGGGAAGGGGATGGGAGGGGATATGGGGTAACGGGGGGGGGGACAAGGAGACGGCTACTACATGTGCCGTCTGATAGGCTTAGGAAGGATCAGCACTGTTTTTTATACCAGATAATAGCATATCAAGATGACTTCCACTAAACAGACTAGTTCCCTTCTAGAAGCACCTGGCCTTCAGCCGAGAAGATAAATATGTTCCATCCGGACCAAGTCCTGGTGAACACTTCGCTTTGGTTTCTAGCAGTCAGAATCAAATCTTCCATTCTCTTAATATCCTCTACCTTTCTGATCCACACACCAATTGATGGGGGTTGTGTAGATTTCCAAAGCAGGGGAATACATGCCTTGGCAGCATCCAGTAGATGCCGGATCAATGACTTTTTATACACTTTGCTGGCTGAGGTGGTGGCGTGGAGCAGAAAGAGGGCAGGATCATTTGATATTGTGCGTTCGGTAAACTTTTGTATAACGTTTCGGATGGTTTCCCAAAACCGATCCAGCAATGGGTATGTCCAAAAAATGTGGAGGATGGTGCCACGGTCACTATGGCATCTCCAACACCTATCCGTTGTGAGAGGGAACATCTTATGTAATTTTACAGGAGTGTTGTACCACCTAGTGATCAACTTGTAATTAGTCTCCTGCGTTTTTGTGCAGATCGAAGATCTGTATGTGAAATGAATTATATTCTGCTTTTGACGCGTCGTAAATTTACATTGTAGGTCCTGTTCCCAGGATTCTAAACTTTGCAAGCTAAAGCTGTCTGGGGGTGTAATTAACAATTGGTATGTGGCTGACAAGGCATGTGGCATGGAGTCTTCTTCCGTACAATATAGATCATATGTCGTCAGGGGTTGGCTAAAGCTATCGGGGGGTGCTAATGTTTTGAAAAAATGATCAAGTTGGAGGGCCCTCAAAAAATCTAATTGAAACGGTCCGGCTGGGTTTCTAAGTTCTGCTATATTAGGCCATCTTCCATTCAGTAGGAAGTGAGAGGCTTGGAAGTGATTAGAATTCTTTAGAGATATAAACAGTGGATCTGTATACCCTGGAGTGAACTCGGATGTACCCAAGATCGGACGGATCGGGGATGTTGTTGATGTAAGATGGAACCTTACGAACAAGGTCGAGCATATGCGCGTAGTCACCCCTATGAGGGCATGTCTTTTCATGTGGCTTGAGAGTAAGTCATAACACCATGGCGCTCTGTTGAGGGGTATGTCACATTGTAATTGTTCCAGTCTGGTCCAGAGTTTAGTAGTGTGATGTCAATTCCAGTCTATAAGTCTGACCAAATGGGTTGCGTAATAATATTTACGAAGGTCTGGAACCGCCAAACCCCCGTACAGTTTAGGTAAGGTAATTAGCTTCCTAGAGAGTCTGGGTTTTTTATTGGCCCATATGAAGTCAAAGATTAGTTTATTAGCCTGGGCAAAGTATGATGAGGGGATCTGGATCGGTAGGGCCTGAAGTAAATATAGGAATTTGGGGAGTATACTCATCTTAACAATATTGCATCTACCGAACCACGAGTGTAGACCTGACTGCCATTTGGACAATAGGGACCGGATTGTATTTAATAGCGGGGGGAAGTTTAGTGCAAATATCTGGGACATTTTGGAGGGGATATAAGTACCTAAGTATTGTAGCGCTTTAGTCGTCCATTTGAAATTGAAGCTTCCTCTAAGGGACGTAAGTAGTCGAGAATGTATACCTATACCCATGGCTTCGGATTTGGTGATGTTAATTTTCAGGTTAGACATAGCACTATATTCCTTAAATTCCTGTAGGAGGTTGGGGAGGGATATCAATGGGTTGGTTAGTGAGAACATCATATCATCCGCATAAGCGGCTACTTTCTGTTGCGAGTTACCCACCTCAACCCCTTTTATGTTTTGGTTGGCTCTTATATTGCACAGGAAGGGCTCCAATGACAGGGCGAAGAGAAGAGGGGATAACGGACAACCCTGACGGGTTCCGTTTCTGATCGGAAACGAGTCAGACAAGATACCATTAGCTCAAATCCGGGCTGTAGGGTCTGAGTAGAGTGCGTTTATCCAGGTGAGCATTTTGTTGCCCAAACCTATATAGCCCAGAACGGAGGTCATGTAATGCCAGTTCACCCTGTCAAAGGCCTTCTCTGCGTCTATGCTTAGAAGCACACATGGGGTCTTATTTTTATTAACTATGTGGATAAGGTTCAACACTTTGATCGTGTTGTCCCTTGCTTCCCTGGTTGGGACGAATCCAACTTGATCCTGATGGATCAGATTCGGGAGGTGTTTCTGGATCCTGTTGGCCAGAATTTTAGTGAAGATTTTTAGATCCGTGTTAAGGAGGGAGATCGGTTTATAACTTCCACAGGCTGAGGGGTCTTTCCCTTCCTTAGGTAACACTACAATGTGAGCAGCTAGGGTGTCTCTTGGGATGGATGTGTCTGAGCCTATGGAATTAAAGAATTTGAGCATTGGACCTTCCAGGGATTGAATCAGGGTTTTGTAATATTGCACCGTTAACCCATCAGGTCCCGGGGCTTTGCCTGATTTACTCACACCTATTGCTGTTTTAAGTTCTTCCGTGGTAATCGGTTCCTCTAGTGACTCCCTAGTTTCAATGGGAAGTGTGGGTAAATCTGATCTATGGAGGTATGCGTCAATTTGGTCCTGTGGGGAGGGAGGTCGTTGTAAATTGTATAGTGATGCGTAAAAATCCCTAAACTCCTTAGCGATATTTCGGGGTAGTGTAACTTTCTGGCCTGAGGGGGTCATGACGTGGGGAATATAATTCGCCAAAACCTGTTCTTTTAGGGAATTGGCTAGGAATTTACCGCACTTATTCCCCGACTCATAACTCTTGCGTCGGCAAATCTGGATCGCCGCTTTGGCTCGGAATAACATTAGATCCGTAATCTTATTACGCAAGAGTAGGATTTCAGCCTCATTAGAGGGTGTTTGGGCGTGTTTGTGTCTAGCTTCAGCTGCTTGTAACTCATCTAGGAGTGATTTTATTTGTGACGTGCGTTGTCTTTTGATCCTTGCTCCGTGTTTGATTAGGACGCCCCGGATTACCGCCTTGTGCGCTTCCCAAATTATTCCGGGGTTACTGTTCGGGGTAATGTTGGTTTTAAAATAAAAATCTAATTCCTGGATGACGTCCTTACAGACTCCTTCATCCTGAAGAAGACTCTAATTAAGTCTCCATGTCCGAGTTTTGGAGGTAAAATTATCTGTCAAGGCATATGTCAGCATTATTGGGGCGTGGTCTGACCATGTAATTGAATCAATCGAGGATTTGTGGACAGCGTGTAATTGTGCGTGAGGGATTAGGAAATAGTCTATTCGGGAGTATATTTTGTGTGGGGAGGAGTAGAAAGTGTAGTCTCTCTCCGTTGGATGAAGGAGTCTCCAAACATCAATCAATTGGGCTTTGTGCAGAGAGCGTGCAATGCGCTTCCTGGTAGCTGGTGTGACTGATGAGTGACCTGAGGAGGTATCCTCCGTGGGGATCAACGGAACGTTGAAGTCCCCGCCCAGGATTAGCTGACCCCTCTGAAACTTCATCAAAACATCTATTGTCTTGCTTATGAAAGAATCTTGTTGACTATTAGGTGCATACAAATTGGCTAGTGTTACTTCTATTCCACCCAAGTCTCCTCTGAGGAACAGATAGCGTCCCTCTGGGTCACTTTTTGCTTCCGCGCATATCCATGGGACTGAACGGGAGACAAGGATGGAAACTCCTCTTGATTTAGCATCCGCAAAAGTGGAATGATATGCCCATGGGTATAAATTGTTTTTCAGGATCGGGAGGTTGTCCCTTTTAAAGTGGGTTTCCTATAGGAACGCCACGTCGACTTTGTGTCGGCGAAGATCATTGATCAACATCCTCCTTTTCTCAGGCACATTGAGGCCCTTCATATTAAGTGAAAACACGTTCACCGTCTCCATGTCCCTAAGTAAAAATTATAGATCAAGATATAGAGAAATACGTGGGTTTGGGTAGTAAGGGGGGGGGGAAGGGGGGGGAGGAGGGAGAGAAAGGTAGAGAAAGAATGAAATAGATCAGTAAGTGGAAAGGAGAGAAAAAATATCAAATCGAATTTGCACTCTAGGGTGCAGCAATATCAATCTAAAGGAGGTAGCACACTAGTGCTAATACGCTCACCAGGCAGCTGCTGGTAGACGAGCGTAATCCTAATTGGAGGTGTGGGAAGCGATAGTCAGAATGGAACTCATCGACCTTCGTCTCCCAACTCAATTGAAAAAGGCTAACAGTATTGGTATGAAAACAACTATTAAACCTTATTATGTAGTATTAAATGGTAGAATAGAACACTAAAACAGTTAGTCACAAACAAGTTAACGAACTATGTGTTGTATTGTCATCCGGTATACCCTGAACATTCCTAACCACATCCCTTTCTATCTTCGGCTGAGCCCATAGAAATAGTGAACCTGTTTCCCACCCCTTAATATAGACATATATGTTTTATCTTAGCATGTAGTCTACTTCTGTTACCCCCAGACTATCACCTGAAAAAGATAAGACTCAGGGGACTGTGGCCATTTTCCTATTAACTTTGTTGTGGTAAAGCTGTATTGTTTCCCCATCATCTATCAACATGTGAGTCATTAAAATGCCTGTGTCGGAGATCCCTCCCCTCTACCATCTCCGGCAGCGACATGTGTCTATCAGATATAATAACAATCCAGGAGCACAAAACCATGTTATTAACCTAAAACATATAATGTGTACTCTCCTAATAATAGGGGGTCTGTACGAGCTGAAAATGGCACTGTTCATTGTTATCAGTGAGATATAGAGAGTTCAAGGGCTGTTGTCTCTGGCTGGTGCATAGAGGGAGCATCCAGGATCAGCAAATAGAGCCCAGTCCCTGACTCTCACTGATGTTATGGGTCTGAGTGCTGAGTCCAGGTAGTCACTTCAGTGAGCAGGAAGATGAATGTACCCCAGTCGCGTTCCAGCTGACAGATCCCCAGTACCGTATACACCTGGTGAGTGGGGTGGGTGACCGTAGATTGTGGGGTGAACAGGTTTGTTGTCATGCAGGTGGGGACATTGTGGTCGTGTTAAGATCGGGGGCTCACTTTAAGCAAAGCATCCAGGAGATAGTGGATGAGGTCGTCAGGGCCGCATTGAGATCATAAAATCAAGCTACAACTCACGTGTACCCTCGTTGGAGGGTGCCCGGTGCCGTCTTCTGGATCGCTGTTGGCGCGACTGCTGAGGATCCCGGTGATAGGAGGGGCCTGGTCGATCCGTTCTTCGGGGGATCAGTGCCAGCCAATTAGAAACTGGGATCGGCTCCGCTTCCAAGAAAGCAAAAAAGTCCAGTAGATCTTGTGGAGAGCGCAGGTTAAAGGTGTTGGATCCCTTACGGAGATTCACCGCTAAGGGGTATCCCCAGCGGTACGTGCATCCTTGCCGGCGAGCCATGTCTAATATGGGTTTCAGTTGTGCCCTTCTCTGCAGCGTCGCTCTTGAGAGGTCTGGCAGGATCTTAATCGTCGCTCCGTCGAATTCCACCGCCCCTTGGTCCCAGGCCTTTCGCAGTATAAGCTCCTTCTGTGTATAATGGTGGATCCTGCAGATCACATCTCTCGGTCTGTCCGGGTCCCTTGATCTGGGTCCCAGTGATCTATGAACCCGGTCTAGTTCCAGTGACGCCGGTGGGGCTCCCAGGACTTGGTGAAAGATAGCGACTACAGACGCTTCTAAGTCCTCCGCTCCTGTGGCTTCAGGAAGACCCCGCAGCCGCAAATTATTGCGCCGACTGCGGTCCTCCATTTCCTCCAATCGTAATTGAAAGTCCACTGCTGTAGCTGCCTGTGAGTCTCGGGAATTCTCTAAGGTCTCTACTCTTTGTGCCAATGCCGATAGAGATAATTCCCCCGAGTCTACCCTCTCCGAGATTGTCTGGAGCTCCGCTTTGAGTTCTTGTACGTCCCGGGTGTGCGCCTCCTCTACCCGGGATATGAGGGCTTCAATGTCTGATCTGGTGGGCAAGGCCTCGATGTCTGCCTTGGTAGGCAGGGCACGCAGGATAGCATGGAGCTCCTCCGGAATTCCAGAGTGTCTCTGTGATGTGCCTGCCATGTTAGAGCCGAGAGTCGCTGGAGTTTTGGACAAACAGTCTGAGGACACAGACGAGGTTGGGGACAGAGGGGAGGCTAGTACGTCCGAATCTGCCATATAGTGCCCACGTGGCGCTGCAACTATGGCGCCCGGAGATCTCCTCTGCTGACCACGGAAGTATCTCCGAATACTGCTCCGTGGAGTGGCTAATCGGTCTCCGTTTGTAGCGGATCTTGTTCTGTACCTTTTGGGGGTTAGCATTCCTCCTTCATGGGTTACAAAAGCCGTTAGGTTCTTGAGTAGGAGAGGGGATGGTCAGGAGCTCTTTGGAAACCCGTCCTCACTCCGCCATCGCTAGGCCACGCCCCTCAGCAGCTTGTTTCTAGGAGAAAGAGCCCTGAACCACAGACAGCCCCTTAAATAAAAAGGATGTGTACACCTGCCTAAGTATCATTCCTCCCAAACCTCTTCAAAGTCTCTGGACTCCAGAATCCAATCTAGAAATTATCAATCCCAGAGAAAACAGCAAAAACAGTTTTCAGCACTCAGAACCAGCATCCTGGAGCCCCTCAACCTGCATAAGTGAGAACCCTATGTGATATATATCCCTTCTAACACCGTGACAAGTTGTAGCACTGTCACAGTCACTTATTTATTTATTTACATTTTATTCCTGGAAGTTCAAACTTACATATTGTATAAAATTAGCACCCTTGAAAGTTTGTATTTTTCTTTTCTTAGCATGTCACAGAGCTACTGACCCCCATCTCCTATTTGTGGGTGTCTCCTTTAGCTAACCACTCCTAAAGGATACACCAGCATGTGCACATTCCAAGACAGGGCTGTGTGCATCTGTTGAAACACACAGTGCTCAGCAAGCCATGCCTCTTCTCCCTCCTCCTAGCTCCTGATAGACAGTTAATGGTTCAAATTGATCCCCTGGCCTTACCTTCCCACTGCAACCAGAAAGTTTGAGGAATGGCTCAGATCACAGAGGACCCGAGACAGCAACAAGGACAGCAGGTAAGTATTTGGAAATGGGGGTGGGTTGTAAATATTATGCAGATTATTGCAATTAAGCGCTGGGAGCTTCTTGGATACAGCAAACGGCTATCTTCATCATGGCTTTACATCATGTAGACAGTAGGGATGAGCTTCGTGTTCGAGTCGAACCCATGTTCGACTTGAACATCAGCTGTTCGGTCATTCGCCGAATTGCGAACGATATGGGCCGTTCGTGCCAAATTCGTGTGGCGCGTCACGGCCCATAATTCACTGCGGCATCGCAGTGCATTGCTTGCTGATGATTGGCCAAGCATGCACTATGACCCGCATGCTTGGCCAATCACAGCGCCGCCTGAACAGAGAGCCGTAATTGGCCAAAGCCAATTATGGCTCAGGGGATTTAGTACACGCCCCACACTATATAAGGCGGCCTGCACGGCGGCCCTGTGTAGTGTGTGTTCCGGCGTTGAAAGAGATAGACAGAGAGACAGTGTTTGATTTGAGTTAGATAGATTAGGCAGAACAGTCAGTCAGTTAGCTGCACTTACAGTGTATTGTGTATATATATGCATCCCAGGTGTTGCATATATATATATACACTGTACTCAGTTTAGCTAGATCCGTTCCTGTTATCTTCTAGACTATTTACATTTAGTGCAGTGCGTCCTGCTCATAGTGTTCAGCTAGATCCGTTCCTGTTATCTTCTAGACTATTTACATTTAGTGCAGTGCGTCCTGCTCACAGTGTTCAGCTAGATCCGTTCCTGTTATCTTCTAGACTATTTACATTTAGTGCAGTACGTCCTGCTCACAGTGTTCAGCTAGATCCGTTCCTGTTATCTTCCTACTGACAGGCAGGCTTGTCTTGTTACAGTATTAACAGCTACCTAAAGAAAATTACTGGTGTTCTTTTGATCCTATTAGTACCACGGTCAGGCAGCTAGACTATTTACATTTAGTACAGTGCGTCCTGCTCACAGTGTTCAGCTATATCCGTTCCTGTTATCTTCCTACTGACAGGCAGGCTTGTCTTGTTACAGTATATAAAGCTACCTGAAGAAAATTACTGGTGTTCTTTTGATCCTATTAGTACCACGGTCAGGCAGCTAGACTATTTACATTTAGTACAGTGCGTCCTGCTCACAGTGTTCAGCTAGATCCGTTCCTGTTATCTTCCTACTGACAGGCAGGCTTGTCTTGTTACAGTATTTACAGCTACCTGAAGAAAATTACTGGTGTTCTTTTGATCCTATTAGTACCACGGTCAGGCAGCTAGACTATTTACATTTAGTGCAGTGCGTCCTGCTCACAGTGTTCAGCTAGATCCGTTCCTGTTATCTTCCTACTGACAGGCAGGCTTGTCTTGTTACAGTATATAAAGCTACCTGAAGAAAATTACTGGTGTTCTTTTGATCCTATTAGTACCACGGTCAGGCAGCTAGACTATTTACATTTAGTACAGTGCGTCCTGCTCACAGTGTTCAGCTAGATCCGTTCCTGTTATCTTCCTACTGACAGGCAGGCTTGTCTTGTTACAGTATATAAAGCTACCTGAAGAAAATTACTGGTGTTCTTTTGATCCTATTAGTACCACGGTCAGGCAGCTAGACTATTTACATTTAGTGCAGTGCGTCCTGCTCACAGTGTTCAGCTAGATCCGTTCCTGTTATCTTCCTACTGACAGGCAGGCTTGTCTTGTTAAAGTATTTACAGCTACCTAAAGAAAATTACTGGTGTTCTTTTGATCCTATTAGTACCACGGTCAGGCAGCTAGACTATTTACAGTTAGTGCAGTGCGTCCTGCTCACAGTGTTCAGCTAAACCTACAAGTTAGTGGGGTGCGTCCACCTCACAGTGTTCAGCTAAAGCTACCTGTAGAAGGTTGGTGGTGTTCTCATACTACAGGCAGGTAGTTGATTTTGCTAGCTGCAGTATATATATATATATATATATATATATATATATATATATATATATATATATATATATATATATATATATATATATATATATATATATATATATATCCCAGCTTAGTGCAGCTACAGGCCATTAGTATGTCTGGAAGGCCAAGAAGGAGAGGCAGACAGTCACAAGCCAATAAGAGAGGGCAAGCAGGCTCTGTGTCTAGTGCTGGTCGTGGAGATGGTGCATCCTCATCAGCACGTGGCCATGGGACACGCTTGGCCTTTTTTTCGGCAGCTGGCCGTGTTGAGCCGCAACATGCGGAAGACTTGGTCGAGTGGATGACCAAGCCGTCCTCATCCTCCTCATCCTCTCTCACCCATGCCCAGGGTGCTTTGTCTGGCAAAGCAGCGGCCTCTTCCCTCGGCTCAATGTCATCAGTGACTCCTTCCCTAGCTCCACCATGTCCTCCTGAGGAGTCCCTCGAACTGTTTGACCACAGTGTTGGGTACATGCTTCAGGAGGATGCCCAGCGTTTGGAAGGCTCTGATGATGATACTGAGCTCGATGAAGGCAGTAACATGAGCACGGACAGAGGGGGTGCCCAAGAAGGACAGCAATCTGGCAGTCATGCTCCCCCTGCTGCAGCATACTGCCGGGTTTGCTCCAGTGATGAGGAGGGAGGGGATGAAGAGGTCACTGACTCAACGTGGGTGCCTGATAGGAGAGAGGAGGAGGAGGAGGAGGCGGCACATCACCAACGAGGCAGGATGCCCTCCAGGGGCCAGCCTAAGGGCAGCACATTGACTGCATCACATGTGCAGGGCGCTGCAGTCTCTGCGCGTTATTCAAAAAGTTCTTTGGTGTGGGCCTTTTTTGAGACGAGTACATCAGATCGCACCGCTGCTATTTGCAACATATGTCTCAAGCATATCTCACGTGGCCAAAACATCTCCCGCTTGGGTACCACATGCTTGACCAGACATATGTTGACCTGCCATGCAGTTCGTTGGCAAGCGCATCTAAAAGACCCACACCAAAGAACAAAGAGGACCTCTCCTTGCTCCTCATCAGCTGAGATTTCCAACCCCACTGAGACCTGCACTGAGAGGAATGAAGGTGTAGAATTAGATGTGTCACAGCCAAGTACTTGTGGGCAATCTGATTTTGGTACACCGACGTCAGATTGTACCAGGCAAATTTCCCTGCCCCAGCTGCTGCACCGCCGAAAGAAGTTTGCTCCCAGCCATCCACATGCCCAGCGGTTGAATGCTAGCTTGGCAAAATTGCTGGCACTTCAACTGCTGCCTTTTCAGTTGGTAGACTCTGCCCCCTTCCGTGAGTTTGTGGAATGTGCGGTTCCTCAGTGGCAGGTACCCAAACGCCACTTTTTCTCACGGAAGGCGATTCCGGCTCTCTACCGGCATGTGGAAGGCAATGTCCATGCCTCGCTGGACAGGGCGGTCAGCGGTAAGGTGCATATTACCGCTGACTCATGGTCCAGCAGGCATGGACAGGGACGTTACATAAGTTTCACGGCGCATTGGGTGACTCTGCTGGCAGCTGGGAAGGATGCAGGACAAGGTGCAGTAGTGTTGGAGGTTGTTCCGCCACCACGCCTCCAAAATGCTAATGATTGTGACACACCTCTCTCCTCCACCCCCTCCTCTTCTTCTTCCTCCATGGCCTCTTCCTCGGAACCAGCGGTGCTCCGTAGTCGTTCAAGGGGCTACGCAAGTACGCAGGCCAAAAGATGCCATGCGGTGCTTGAGCTGGTGTGCTTGGGGGACAGGAGCCACACTGGGGCAGAGGTTCTGTCAGCTCTGCAGGGGCAGGTTCAGAGGTGGTTGACGCCACGCCAACTTAAGGCAGGAATGGTGGTTTGCGACAATGGCACCAACCTCCACTCTGCCCTCCGACAGGGACAAATGACCCATGTGCCCTGTTTGGCTCACGTCCTTAACTTGGTGGTGCAGCGGGCAGGTAACCGGGCTTACAGGATGTCCTGAGGCAGGCCAGGAAAGTCTGTGTGCATTTCCGCCGGTCATATAATGCCAGTGCTCGGCTGACGGGCCTCCTAAAGGAGTTTAACCTGCCTAAGAACCGCCTAATCTGTGACATGCCCACCAGGTGGAACTCAACGTTGGCCATGCTGCAGCGGCTGCACACGCAGCAGAGGGCCATCAATGAGTACCTGTGCGACTATGGCACCAGGACAGGATCAGGGGAGCTTGTTTTTTTTTTCCCACGCCAGTGGGCCATGATCAGGGATGCATGCACTGTCCTGTCACCATTTGAGGAGGCCACGAGGATGGTGAGCAGTGACAGTGCATGCATCAGTGACACTGTCCCCCTTGTCCACCTGTTGGAGCACACGCTGCGTGGAATAATGGACAGGGCACTTGAGGCAGAACAGAGGCAGGAAGAAGAGGACTTCCTTAGCTCTCAAGGCCCCCTTTATCCCGCCGATCACACAGGAAGAGGACGAGGAGGAGGAGGAGGAGGAGGAGGAGGAGGAAGATTGTGTCAGTATGGAGGTGGAGCCTGGCACTCAGCATCAGCAGCAGTCTTTAAGGGATCAGTCCCAAGAAACACATGGACTTGTACGTGGCTGGGAGGAGGTGGCTGCGGACCATGTCGTCCTTAGTGACCCAGAGGACTCCGGACCGAATGCCTCAGCAAACCTACGCTGCATGGCCTCCCTGATCCTGCAATGCCTGCGTAAGGATCCTCGTATTCGTGGTATCAAGGAGAAGGGCCGATACTGGCTGGCAACCCTCCTTGATCCACGTTACAAGGGTAAGGTTGCGGACCTTATCTTGCCATCGCAGAGGGAGCAGAGGATGAAACATCTTCGGGAGGCCTTGCAGAAAGGTCTGTGCAACGCGTTCCCAGAGACTGGGAGGTTACAAACTCCTGTTTCTGGACAACGTGTTGCTGAGGCTTCGGTCAGTCAAAGAAGGAGCAGTGGAGAAGGTGGCCGTCTGACCGATGCGTTCAGACAATTTTTTGGTCCGCAGCCCCAAGGTATGATCGGTTCCAGCAACCATCGCCAGCGTCTGTTTTACATGGTGCAGGAATACCTAGGGGCAAGATCAGACTTGGACACCTTTCCCACCGAAAATCCTCTGGGTTACTGGGTCTTGAGGATGGATCACTGGCCAGAGCTTGCACAGTATGCAATTGAGCTACTGGCCTGTCCTGCATCCAGCGTTCTTTCGGAACGCACATTCAGTGCTGCTGGAGGTGTGGTAACCGATCACAGGGTGCGTCTGTCCACCGACTCGGTCGATCGACTGACCTTCATAAAAATGAATCAGTCTTGGATCACCACCAGCTACCAAGCACCTGATGCTGATGTAACCGAATAATTTTTTTTGAAATCTCAGATCCCTTCAAAGACTGCCTATGCTGATGCTGAGTGACTATCACTGAGTAATTATCCTCTTCCTCCTCAATCATCACGCTGATAGCTTGTAAGAACATTTTTGGTTCTGGGCGCCACCACCAGTGCCTAAGGCACAATTTTTAAGGCCCTGTTTAACAGGGGCGTGTAATTACAATTTTTGATGTAATACTTTGCAGCAGGGCTCGTTCCTGCATTCCAACTAGAGTGTCTGTGAGGGGTTGCAGTGTTGTGGCACCAGCACCAGTGCCCAAGGCCCAATTTTTCTGCTCCTGTCTAACAGGGGCGTGTAATTACAATTTTTGATGCAATACTTTGCAGCAGGGCTCGTTCCTGCGTTCCAACTAGAGTGTCTGTAAGGGGTTGCAGTGTTGTGGCACCAGCACCAGTGCCTAAGGCCTAATTTTTCAGCTCCTGTTCAACAGGGGCATGTAATTACAATTCTTGATCTAATATTTCACAGCAGGGCCCTGCGAGGGCTTACAGTGTTGTGGCCACAGAAACACCTAAGGCCCAAATTTCTGCTGAGTATATAGGGCAGGACCCTACTTTCAAACATCTAACTTACAAATGACTCCTACTTGCAAACGGAAGGATACAACAGGAAGTTAGATGAAATCTACCCCTAGGAAGGGAAATTCTCTCCTGTAAGATTTAATATGGGAAAAAAAATTCTCCTTTCCACTGATGCTTTCCAATCCTTGTTCCACAAAAAAACCCAAATTTTCAAAAAACATTTTTCATTGGGACAAAAAGTGAGGTGAAATCTTCTGAAGAGGAGGAAAGACAGCAAAACAAATGTCACAGGGGTGATAACCCTTCCCTATGTTTTCCAAAAAGCTTAAAAAAGATTTTTTGGCTGGAGCTAAACACGTTAAAAATGTACCCGTTCAAAATTACAAAGAGATTCTACTTAACAACAAACCTACAGTTCCTGTCTTGTTTGCACCGCCTGTATACCGCTGTTCAGAGTATATAGGGCCTGGTGGCCCCACACCTTTCCTTATTTTAATTTGGGTGCGGGGTTCCCCTTAATATCCATACAAGACCCAAAGGGCCTGGTAATGGACTGGGGGGTACCCATGCCGTTTGTCTCACTGATTTTCATCCATATTGCCATGACCCGACATTACATTAAACCCGCAAGCAGTTTTAAATGAGATTTTTTCCTTTAAAAATGACATTTGGTGCAGGGACTGTTCTAAACACGGGAAACACGCGTCACTTTACAGGCATACTATAGACACCCCCCAGGTACGATATTTAAAGGAATATTTCACTTTTTTTTTTTTTACTTTAAGCATCATTAAAATCACTGCTCCCGAAAAAACTGCCGTTTTTAAAACTTTTTTTTGCATTGATCCATGTCCCCTGGGGCAGGACCCAGGTCCCCAAACACTTTTTATGACAATAACTTGCATATTAGCCTTTAAAATTAGCACTTTTGATTTCTCCCTTAGACTTTTAAAGGATGTTCCGTGGCATTCGAATGTAGCGCCCTGCTTCTGTTGATCAGGCGCTTGCATGTAAATTTAGTGGGTATCTGTTCAATCTGTTCTGTATATAGTTCAGATTTAATCTGTGTGAGAGAAAATGTAGCGCATAATTTGCATTTCTCTCACATTGTTCCTTTGTTGTTGTCACTTCGTATGTAGCTGCTCCTCACCATATATTTTTAGATTTAGCGCAGTGTATATTTATATATTTTTTGGCACCAGATTTAATCTGTGGCTAAATTAGCTTCTGTTCCAGCATTGGCTGTGTTGTGTTTAGTTCCACACTGTTGTCTGTAGGTGTCGTTGTCACCACAGGTCAGTGTTGGAAGAGCAACAGGCTGAAGTATATTGAGTGCTCTTCTATCTCAGAAGTAACCCAGAAGAGGTGGTCCACCGTTGTGCATTCTGGGAAAGGGTACTTAAGGGCAGATGCCATTTTTTGGGTCTCTTTTACCTCCTGGCCCTCCTGGCCTAAGGTATGTAAAAACTTCTTTCCTGTCTCGGGACCATGCTGGCCCGAGGCCACTTTACTACAAGTAGGCCCAGAGGTTATCTGGGGCCTGTTGGTTTAGAGGTGGTCCTGTGCTGTCTGTCCTGCGGGAAGAAGCCAAGCAATTGAAAGATCCAGGGTAGGACTCATCTTGGAGAGGACCGTGCAAAAGGCTGGTATCTCAAGAAGAGCCTGGTAACTCAATTGGAGGTTCTGGTACTGGGTTTGCTGTTCATCTAATACTAAATCCTATGGCAGAGGATTGTTCATCTAATACTACATCCTGTGGCAGAGGATCGTATAACCATTTTGTTTTTCTCAATTCTGTGGCAGAGACTTTTCATCCGTGCGCCATTCAGGTCAGTGAGAGAGACCTATCTGGGTGGGCAAAGATCTTTAGACTGAAGGTGTGTTTGTCTGCAAGATCTTAAATTCCTCAGTAATCTGCAAAATGTGTTTGAACTCTTCTGCAACTCCCTTTCTACCTCTTTACTGCTACTTCTTCAAAAGTTTTGCAATAAAGCATTGGAAACAGAACAAAGTGACTGGTGCATACATTAGTGGGCGTAAGACCTAATATGGACTCTAATGCCGCGTACACACGGTCCGACTTTTCAGCTACAAAAGTCCGACAGCCTGTCCGACAGACTTTCGACGGACTTTTGGCGGACTTTCTAACGAACAGACTTGCCTACACACGATCACACAAAAGTCCATCGAATTCTTACGTGATGACGTACACCGGACTAAAATAAGGAAGTTCATAGCCAGTAGCCAATAGCTGCCCTAGCGTGGGTTTTTGTCCGTCGGACTAGCATACAGACGAGCGGATTTTTCGACCGGACTCGAGTCCGTCGGAAAGATTTGAAGCATGTTTCAAATCTAAAGTACGTCGGATTTGAGGCTAAAAAAGTCAGTTGAAAGTCCGGAGAAGCCCACACACGATCGGATTACCAGCCAGCTTTAGTCCGTCAGCGTCCGTTGGACTTTTGTAGACGAAAAGTCCGACCGTGTGTACGCGGCTTTAGTCCCGTATATGGTGGAAATACTGGTAAGAGGTTGTGGCAAAGACCCAATAAAATCAGCCGCTTCTTCGGGAGTAAGCGCTACATGTCCAAATTGGGCCCAATTAGTCATTTTTCCTCCCCAGTGTCATGCAACTCGTTAGTGTTACAAGGTCTCAGGTGTGAATGGGGAGCAGGTGTGTTAAATTTGGTGTTATCGCTCTCACTCTCTCATACTGGTCACTGGAAGTTCAACATGGCACCTCTTGGCAAAGAACTCTCTGAGGATCTGAAAAACAAGAATTGTTGCTCTACATAAAGATGGCCTAGGCTATAAGAAGATTGCCAAGACCCTGAAACTGAGCTGCAGCATGGTGGCCAAGACCATACAGTGGTTTAACAGGACAGGTTCCACTGAGAATAGGCCTCGCCATGGTCGACCAAAGAAGTTGAGTGCACATCATCAATGTGTCATATCCAGAAGTTGTCTTTGGGAAATAGACGTATGAGTGCTGCCAGCATTGCTGCAAAGGTTGAAGGGGTGGGGGGTCAGCCTGTCAGTGCTCAGACCATACGCCGCTCACTGCATCAAATTGGTCTGCATGGCTGTCGTCCCAGAAGAAAGCCTCTTCTAAAGATAATGCACAAGAAAGCCCGCAAACAGTTTGCTGAAGACAAGCAGGCTAAGGACGTGGTCGTATTGGACAGAAAGACAGAAGAGGAGTACAAAGACAAGTGTGTCTTGCCTACAATCAAGCATGGTGGTGGGGGTGTCATGGTCTGGGGCTGCATGAGTGCTGCCGGCACTGGGGAGCTACAGTTCATTGAGGGAACCATGAATGCCAACATGAACTGTGACATACTGAAGCAGTGTATGATCCACTCCCTTCGAAGACAGGGCCGCAGGGCAGTATTCCAACATAACGACCCCAAACACACCTCCAAGAGGACCAGTGCCTTGCTAAAGAAGCTGTGGGTAAATGTGATGGACTGGCCAAGCATGTCTCCCTACCTAAACCCTATTGGGCATCTGTGGGGCATCCTCAAACGGAAGGTGGAGGAGCGCAAGCTCTCTAATATCCAACGGTTTTGCAATGTCGTCATGGAGGAGTGGAAGAGGCAACCTGTGAAGCTCTGGTGAACTCCATGGCAAAGAGGGTTAAGGCAGTGTTGAAAAATAATTGTGGCCACACAAAATATTGACACTTTGGGCCCAATTTGGACATTTTCACCTAGGGGTTTACTCATTTAATTAGGGATTAGACAATAATGGCTGTGTGTTGGGTTATTTTGAGGGGACAGCAAATTTACACTGTTATACAAGCTGTACACTCACTACTTTACATTGTAGCAAAGTGTCATTTCTTCAGTGTTGTCACATGAAAAGTAATAATAAAAGATTTACAAAAATGTGAGGGGTGTATTCACTTTTGTGAGATACTGTATATATATATATATATATATATATATATATATACAGTGTCTCACAAAAGTGAATACATATATATATATATATATATATATATATATATATATATATATATATATATATATAGTCAGTTTATAGAATTTTTTTACTTTAATACTGTGAATGCATTAAGGTTAAAATGCATTGCCTTTAGTTCTATAAGGCTCGATTTACATCTATGTATGTTGCTTTTGAGCGTTTCTGCAAAGTTTTTTGAGCAGCCTTTTTACCGCGTTTTTACAGTGTTTTTGCAGCATTTTTGCGTTTATTTTTGTTTTACAGTTTTTTTTATACTGCATACAGTGTAAAAAAAAAAAAAACGCGTCAAAAATGCGGCAAAAATGCTGTAAAAATGCTGTACTTGCGTTTTTGATGCTGGTCCATTGAATTCTATTACATGCAAAACACTGCATTTTGCATGAAAAAAGTCCCTGACCCCTTCCAAAAACGCAGAGGCACAAAAATGCATTGATGTGAACATGTTCCATAGGAACCCATGTTAAAAAAATCCCATGCATTTCTGCAAAATGCAAAATGCATCAAAAAACGTGTTATTGTGAATGGAGCCTAAGATAATACAATCTGAAGGCCGAAATTAGACAGGCTCAACATCCAAAGACATTTGGGAAGTGCAGCAATTTGAATCTAAATACAAGTTAAACATTAACCGAACACAAAACAGTGATATTAACTTATCTATGTGTACAGCATAATGCATTATCAAGATAGAAGTCTGAGTTTCCTGTCCTTTCAGTTGCAGTGAAATTAATTGTGAAACACAAAAAGCACTTCCATTTCTTCCATTGATTTTTCACTGCTTCAACATTTCTGCTGAAAGTGAGAATAATGGAGGAAAAGCACATGATAAAATGCCATCTAGTGCTAGTGAGGAGCTGTGATTCTGCTGTTATCTGCAAAGCTGGGGGCTCTGTTGTTCTAGGGAATAGAAATGGTGGTATGTGTCTTTAAACATTTGTGTTCCTAAAAATAGAAAAAAGTGTGATTTAAATCTAAAAACATCATTCAATGCAGTAACAGTATGTATTAACCACTTCCCACCCAGCCACTGCACATAAACGGCCGGGTGGGAGCTCCCTCCTTTTGACTGGACGTCCTTCAGAAGGAGCGGGATCGTGCGGGCGCGCTCCCGCGCAGCCACGCTTTCCCGATGCGCGCATGTCACCCGGACACACCGCATCTCGGAACGGCAGGAGGGCAATGTGATTTGCCCTCCTGATCCGCACGATGACTGTGTGTAATCACAGCCATCGTATAGTAAACATGGGGGAGGGGTGGCATTTGACAGAAGATCACGCCGCCACGTGCCGATATCCACGTGCCACATCCCGATCTGCCTGTGCCACCCAGAGACAGTGTAGTATTATAACACAGGCCCTCCTGATCACATGACGACTGTGTCCAATCACAGTCGTCATGTAATGTAAATAGAGAGTGGTTGTAACTGCTCTCATCTCTTCCTCTCCTCACACAGAGCCTGTCAGTGAGGAGAGGACGAGAGATCTGTGCTGCAGCCGGGAGATCAGTGAGTTTTATAGCTGTTTGTCTGTTGTTTACCCACTGATCACCCAGCTAGTGTCCCCAAAACACAGTGTCCCCAAAACACAGTGTCCCCAAAACAGTAAAAACACCTGTCAGTGAACATCTGCCCGTCAACAACTGGCACATCTGTCCGCCAACATCGGGCACATCTGTCCGCCAACAGCAGGCACATCAGCCTGTCATCATCAGGCACATCTGCCCGCCAGTCATCAGGCACATCTGCCCACCAGTCATCAGGCACATCTGCCCGCCAATCATCAGGCACATCTGCCGCCCACCATCAGGCACATCTGCCGCCCGCCATCAGGCACATCTGCCCGCCAATCATCAGGCACATCTGCTTCCCACGATCAGGCACATCAGCCCCTCAACAGCTGGCACATCAGCCCGTCAACAGCTGGCACATCAGCCTGTCAACAACTGACACATCAGCCCGTCATCAGCTGGCACATCAGCCTGCCATCAGCTGGCACATCAGCCCGTCAACAGCTGACACATCAGCCCGTCAACAGCTGACACATCAGCCACCCACCATCATCAGGCACATCTGCCTGCCAATCATCAGGCACATCTGCCCGCCAACATCAGACATATCTGCCACCCACCATCAGGCATATCTGCCGCCCACCATCAGGCACATCTGCCACCCGCCATCAGGCACATCTGCTGCCCGTCATCAGGCACATCTGCCGCCCGCCATCAGGCACATCTGCCGCCCGCCATCTGACACATTTGCCGCCCGCCATCTGACACATTTGCCGCCCGCCATCTGACACATTTGCCGCCTGCCAACATCTGGCACATCTGCCACCTGCCAACATCTGGCACATCTGCTGCCCGCCATCTGCCACCCGCCATCTGGCACATCATCAGGCACATCTGCCTGCCAACATCAGGCACATCTGCCCGCCAACATCAGGCACATCTAGCCACCCACCATCTGGCACAGCTGCCCACTATCTGTCTCTCCAAATACTCCAGAGTATGTCGGACGAGAGTAGCGGGGATTTCTCTCCGTCAGACTCGGATAGCGACTATGAGCCAGTGGAAAGCAGTGGCTCCGAGTTGGAAACAGAGGAAGATAGAATCCTAACAAGGAGAATCAGGAGAAATGAGCAGGAGGAGACATTCACCAGCAGTGCAGCACTCCAGGGCATCCATCAGCAGGCATCCACCATCAGCGCAGCATTCCAGGATGATATGTAGGCATCCACCAGCAGCCCAGCACTCCAGGATGATATGCAGGCATCCACCAGTAGCGCAGCACTCCAGGGCATCCACCAGCAGGCATCCACCAGCAGCGCAGCACTCCGGGATAGGCAGGCATCCACCAGCAGTTCTGCAACCTTCCTAGAAGATAGGCCAGATGCTAGCAACGGATCCCATCAACGGATCCCATCAATACTAGCCTCCCAGATGTTCTACTGTATCCAACATGGCTGCCCGATACATCAGTAGAACCTGTAATACCCTTTTTTACAGCCCAGCCAGGCCCTCAGATACAGACGGAAAATGTAACCCCACTTTATTATTTTCATTTATTTTTTACAAATGATCTCCTAACCTACATTGTGGAGCAATGTAATCTATATTCCAGCCAACATATAGCCAACAATCCAAGTTCCTCATATGCCCGTCCTTTTGTTTGGAAACCCCTCACCATGGAAGAATTTCAAATTTTCCTTGGCCTAACCCTCAACATGGGGCTGACAAAAAAAATATGAACTCCATTCCTACTGGTCTACCCAACCTATCCACCACATGCCGGTCTATTCGTCATTAATGCCCAGAACCCGTTATGAGATGATCATGAGATTTTTACACTTCAATAACAATGCCCAATGCCTCCCTCAAAATCATCCCAGTTACGATAAATAATAATAAAAAAATTCAGCCCCTAATCAATTTTTTTTTGCGCCAGCTTCAAGGAGATGTTTACCCGTGATAGAAATATATGTGTGGATGAATCCCTAGTACACTTCACCGGAAGACTCGGAATAAAACAATACCTCCCAAGTAAAAGCCAGACGTGGGGTAAAATTTTATAAGGCGTGTGACAGGGCCACGGGTTACACATATGACTTTATAATTTATAAAGGAGAAAAGACAGACAGCTAAACCCCCCTGGATGCCCTACCTACATGGGAACAAGTGGCAAAATTGTCTGGCAGCTAATCCAACCATTACTTGGGAAAGGTTACCACCTATATGTAGACAATTTCTACACTAGTCTCCCACTTTTCCGCCATTTGTACCTAAAGAATAGGGATGAGCTTCGAGTTCGAACAATTTGGAGTGTTCGCGGCAAATTCGAATGCCGCGGAACACCCTTTAAAAGTCTATGGGAGAAATCAAAAGTGCTCATTTTAAAGGCTTATATGCAAGTTATTGTCATAAAAAGTGTTTGGGGACCTGGGTCCTGCCCCAGGGGACATGGATCAATGCAAAAAAAAGTTTTAAAAACGGCCGTTTTTTCAGGAGCAGTGATTTTATTAATGCTTAAAGTCAAACAATAAAAGTGTAATATCCCTTTAAATTTCATACCTGGGGGGTGTCTATATTATGCCTGTAAAGGGGCGCATGTTTCCTGTGTTTAGAACAGTCTGACAGCAAAATGACATTTTGAAGAAAAAAACACATTTAAAACTACCCGCGGCTATTGCATTGCCGACAATACACATAGAAGTTCATTGATAAAAACGGCATGGGAATTCCCCACAGGGCAACCCCGAACCAAAAAAAAAAAAATGATGTGGGGGTCCCCCTAAATTCCATACAAGGCCCTTCAGGTCTGGTACGGATATTAAGGGGAACCCCAGCCAAAATTTTAAAAAAAAATTGACGTGGGGTTCCCCCTAAATTCCATACCAGACCCTTCAGGTCTGGTATGGATTTTAAGGGGAACCCCGCGCCAAAAAAAAAAAAAAAAAATGGCGTGGGGTCCCCCCAAAAATCCATACCAGACCCTTATCCGAGCACGCAACCTGGCAGGCCGCAGGAAAAGAGGGGGGGACGAGAGTGCGCCCCCCCCCTCCTGAACCGTACCAGGCCACATGCCCTCAACATTGGGAGGGTGCTTTGGGGTAGCCCCCCAAAACACCTTGTCCCCATGTTGATGAAGACAAGGGCCTCATCCCCACAACCCTGGCCGGTGGTTGTGGGGGTCTGCGGGCGGGGGGCTTATCGGAATCTGGAAGCCCCCTTTAACAAGGGGACCCCCAGATCCCGCCCCCCCCTGTGTGAAATGGTAAGGGGGTACTTACCCCTACCATTTCACTAAAAAACTGTCAAAAATGTTAAAAATGACAAGAGACAGTTTTTGACAATTCCTTTATTTAAATACTTCTTCTTTCTTCTATCTTCCTTCATCTTCTGGTTCTTCTGGCCCTTCTGGTTCTTCCTCCGGCGTTCTCGTCCAGCATCTCCTCCGCGGCGTCTTCTATCTTCTTCTCCTCGGGCCGCTCGGCACCCATGGCATGAGGGGGGAGGCTCCCGCTCTTCTCTTCATCTTCTTCATCTTCTTCTTCTTCTTCATCTCTTCTTCCTTCTTCTCTTCTTCATTTCTTCTCCGGGCCGCTCCGCAGCCATGCTGGCATGGTGGGAGGCTCCCGCTGTGTGACGGCGTCTCTTCGTCTGACGGTTCTTAAATAACGGGGGGCGGGGCCATCCGGTGACCCCGCCCCCCTCTGACGTACGGTGACTTGACGGGACTTCCCTGTGACGTCACGGAGAATGCCACAGGGAAGTCCCGTCATGTCCTGTGCGTCAGAGGGGGGCGGGGTCACCGGGTGGCCCCGCCCCCCGTTATTTAAGAACCGTCAGACGAAGAGACGCCGTCACACAGCGGGAGCCTCCCACCATGCCAGCATGGCTGCGGAGCGGCCCGGAGAAGAAATGAAGAAGAGAAGAAGGAAGAAGAGAAGAAGAAGAAGAAGAAGATGAAGAAGAAGATGAAGAAGAGAAGAAGATGAAGAGAAGAGCGGGAGCCCCCCCCCCCATGCCATGGGTGCGGAGCGGCCCGAGGAGAAGAAGACACCGCGGAGGAGATGCTGGACGAGAACGCCGGAGGAAGAACCAAAAGAGCCAGAAGAACCAGAAGATGAAGGAAGATAGAAGAAGCATTTAAATAAAGGAATTGTCAAAAACTGTCTCTTGTCATTTTTAACATTTTTGACAGTTTTTTAGTGAAATGGTAGGGGTAAGTACCCCCTTACCATTTCACACAGGGGGGGGGCGGGATCTGGGGGTCCCCTTGTTAAAGGGGGCTTCCAGATTCCGATAAGCCCCCCGCCCGCAGACCCCCACAACCACCGGCCAGGGTTGTGGGGATGAGGCCCTTGTCTTCATCAACATGGGGACAAGGTGTTTTGGGGGGCTACCCCAAAGCACCCTCCCAATGTTGAGGGCATGTGGCCTGGTACGGTTCAGAAGGGGGGGCCGCACTCTCGTCCCCCCCTCTTTTCCTGCGGCCTGCCAGGTTGCGTGCTCGGATAAGGGTCTGGTATGGATTTTTGGGGGGACCCCACGCCGTTTTTTTTTTTTTTTTTGGCGCGGGGTTCCCCTTAAAATCCATACCAGACCTGAAGGGTCTGGTATGGAATTTAGGGGGAACCCCACGTCAATTTTTTTTTAAAATTTTGGCTGGGGTTCCCCTTAATATCCATACCAGACCTGAAGGGCCTTGTATGGAATTTAGGGGGACTCCCACATCATTTTTTTTTTTTAATTTTGGTTCGGGGTTGCCCTGTGGGGAATTCCCATGCCGTTTTTATCAATGAACTTCTATGTGTATTGTCGGCAATGCAATAGCCGCGGTAGTTTTAAATGTGTTTTTTCCTTCAAAATGTCATTTTGCTGTCAGACTGTTCTAAACACGGGAAACATGCGCCCCTTTACAGGCATACTATAGACACCCCCCAGGTATGAAATTTAAAGGGATATTACACTTTTATTGTTTGACTTTAAGCATTATTAAAACCACTGCTCCTGAAAAAACGGCCGTTTTTAAAACTTTTTTTTGCATTGATTCATGTCCCCTGGGGCAGGACCCAGGTCCCCAAACACTTTTAATGACAATAACTTGCATATTAGCCTTTAAAATTAGCACTTTTGATTATTCATGTTCGTGTCCCATAGACTTTAACGGTGTTCGCGTGTTCGAACGAATTTTTTTCCTGTTCGCATGTTCTGGTGCGAACCGAACAGGGGGGTGTTCGGCTCATCCCTGCTAAAGAACACTGTGGCCTGTGGGACAGCACGGACCAACAGCAAAGGCTTCCCACAAAGATTGGTCGCCAAGAAATTGAAGCAGGGTGAAATGGCCAGTATGCAGACTGAAGAGGTACTAACGGTGAAATGGAGAGATAAAAAAAGAGATGTCTACATCCTTTCAACAATACATAATGACACCTTGGTGGAACTTCAGAGAAGAGGAGGCCCCATACAGAAGCCAAAATGTGTGCATGAGTACAACCTATACATGGGGGGGTGGATATGAACGACCAGATGATGCAGCCCTACTTGGCCACCAGGAGATCACTATTTTGGTACAAGAAAGTCGCCATTTATTTGATGCAACTTGTTCTCTTTAATTCATATATAATTTTTTCTAAGTGCACCCAAAGTTCCCTAACCTATCTAAAATTCCAAAAAGACATTGTCACAGCCCTTCTCTATCCCCAAGGCCAAGCCCCTCAACTTATTTGCCATGATTCATTAGCAAGGCTCCAATGAAGGCACTTTCCCGAAATCCTCCCTCTTACCCAAACAGGTCGCAAACCCCCCAAAAAATGTTGTGTGTGTGCAAGTAGAGGAATTCGCTGTGACACCCAATACTACTGTCCCCAATGTCCCTCCCAGCCAGGCCTCTGTATTGGACATGCTATCGGAGCTATCATACTTCACTACTCTATTAGTACAGTGAAGATGATTTTTTTCCACTATCTGCCATGTCTGTGAATGACCCAGACTGTTAATGACTATGCCTCTGCCAAACATGTTTCTGCCTTCAACGTGAATTGACCCGGACTGTTAACAACTATGCCTCTGCCAAACATCTTTCTGCCTTCAACGTGAATTGACCCAGACTGTTAAATGACCATGCTTTTTGCCTGCCTCCTGAACTGATCATTTGCCCTGCCACTGTACAGCACAGGGGTCTCACATATGTGAGGGGCTCCAGAAAAGGTTTTCTGAGTGGAGAAAACATTTTTCTCCGGGTTTTTAGTTTTCTCGGATTAGGGTCTGGAGACTCAGAGGCTTCGTAGAGATTTGGGTGGGAAGAAGCCTCTACCCCTGTCCTCAGGTCTTACCTGACCAAGGCCTAATGTACAAAGTGCTGCCTGCTGCCACCTGAACTGGTCATGCCTCTGCCTGCCACCTGAACTGGCAATGCCTTTGCCTGCCACATGACCTTGCCATGCCTTTGCTTGCCACATGACCTTGCCATGCCTTTGCCTGCCACCTGGACTGGCCATGCCTATGCCTGTTACCTGAACTGCCTGCTAAACCTTGGACTGTACTGAACCATGTTCATACTTTTCCATATCTGTCTGCTGCCTGGACAATTCCTGGACATATCCTTCGGCTGTCTGAACAAATGCTTTGGCTGCTCTGGAACGGTATTCCTGAATGCTAAAACCACAGGTGAGCTTTTTTTTTACCTTTTGCTCAGCAGAATGTATTTTGGGGTGTAATACTTGGTGTGTACATGCTATGTGTTAGAAGCCTGGAGGTGCTACTTGCATGTTGTGCCTCTGTATGTGGCCAGGTAGTGGAAAAGTCTCACACATGGGGTATCGCCATACTCAGGACGAGTAGCAGAATGTATTTTGGGGTGTCATTTTGGCTATGTACATGCTATGTGTAAGAAAGATCTTCTAAATTGACAACTTTATGAGAAAAAAATAGGTTTTCATTTTCTTTTCACATTTTCCAAAAACTTGTGGAAAGAAATGACATGTTCAAAAGACTCAATATGCCTCATAGAATATACATTGGGTTGTTTTCTTTCCAAAATGGGGTCATTTTGTGGGTAATTCCATTGCCCTGGTGCTCCAGGGCCTTCAAATATGTGATAGGTACTCAGGAAATGAAATCTGTAATTTATGCCTTTAGACTGTCTGATGGTGCTATATGGATGTTGGGCCTCTGTATGTGGCCAGGCTGTGGAAAAGTCTCACACATGGGGTATCGCCATACTCAGGACAAGTAGAAGAATGTATTTTAGGGTGTCATTTTGGCTATGTGCATGCTATGTGTTAGAAAGATCTTCTAAATTGACAACTTTGTGAGAATAAAATAGGTTTTCATTTTCTTTCCACATTTTTCAAAAACTTATGGAAAGAAATGACATGTTCAAAAGACTCATTATGCCTCATAGAATATACATTGGGTTGTTTTCTTTCCAAAATGGGGTCATTTTGTGGGTAATTCCACTGTCCTGGTGCTCCAGGGCCTTCAAAAATGTGATAGGTACTCAGGAAATAAAATGTGTAATTTATGCCTTTAGAACGCCTGATGGTGCTATATGGATGTTGGGCCTCTGTATGTGGCCAGGCTGTGGAAAAGTCTCACACATGGGGTATCGCCATACTCAGGATGAATAGCAGAATGTATTTTGGGGTGTCATTTTGGATATGTACATGCTATGTGTAAGAAAGGTCTTCTAAATTAACAACTTTGTGAGAAAAAATAGGTTTTCATTTTCTTTCCACATTTTCCAAAAACTTGTGGAAAGAAATGACATGTTCAAAAGACTCATTATGCCTCATAGAATATACATTGGGTTGTTTTCTTTCCAAAATGGGGTCATTTTGTGGGTAATTCCATTACCCTGGTGCTCCAGGGCCTTCAAATATGTGATAGGTACTCAGGAAATAAAATGTGTAATTTATGCCTTTAGAACGCCTGATGGTGCTATATGGATGTTGGGCCTCTGTATGTGGCCAGGCTGTGGAAAAGTCTCACACATGGGGTATCGCCATACTCAGGATGAATAGCAGAATGTATTTTGGGGTGTCATTTTGGCTATGTACATGCTATGTGTTAGAAAGATCTTCTAAATTGACAACTTTGTGAGAAAAAAATAGATTTTCATTTTCTTTCCACATTTTCCGAAAAACTTGTGGAAAGAAATGACATGTTCAAAAGACTCATTATGCCTCATAGAATATACATTGGGTTGTTTTCTTTCCAAAATGGGGTCATTTTGTGTGTAATTCCATTGTCCTGGTGCTCCAAGGCCTTCAGAAATGTGATAGGTACTCAGGAAATGAAATGTGTAATTTATGCCTTTAGAACGCCTGATGGTGCTATATGGATGTTGGGCCTCTGTATGTGGCCAGGCTGTGGAAAAGTCTCACACATGGGGTATTGCCATACTCAGGACGAGTAGCAGAATGTATTTTGGGGTGTCATTTTGGCTATGTGCATGCTATGTGTTAGAAAGATCTTCTAAATTGACAACTTTGTGAGAAAAAAATTGGTTTTCATTTTCTTTCCACATTGTCCAAAAACTTGTGGAAAGAAATGACATGTTCAAAAGACTCATTATGCCTCATAGAATATACATTGGGTTGTTTTCTTTCCAAAATGGGGTCATTTTGTGGGTAATTCCATTGTCCTGGTGCTCCAGGGTCTTCAAAAATGTGATAGGTACTCAGGAAATGAAATGTATGCCTTTAGAACGCCTGATGGTGCTATATAGATGTTGGGCCTCTGTATGTGGCCAGGCTGTGGAAAAGTCTCACACATGTGGTATCGCCATACTCAGGACGAACAGCAGAATGTATTTTGGGGTGTAATTGCAATTATGCCTGCACCGTGTGTGAGAAATAACTTGTAAATATGACAATTTAGTGAAGAAAAAAAAAATCTATATTTCTTAATTTTCCAAAGCATTGTGGGGAAAAAATTTCAACATAAAAAAATTCACTATGCCTCTTACTAAATACCTCAGACTGTCTTCTTTCCAAAAAGGGGTCATTTGGGGGGTTATTGTACTGTCCTGACATTTTAGGGCCTCAAGAAATGAGATCAGTGCATTAGGCCATCAGTGCATTAGGATTGATACATTTTCAATAATGCTTAGCATGGCTTGTAGACTCTATAACTTTCACACAAACCAATGATCATACAATTATCAGGATTTTTTTTACCAAAGACATGTGGTAGAATACATTTTTGCCTAAATTTTCGACAAAATTTTTTTTTTTTAATTTATTTTAAAAGAGAAAGCAGAAAATGTTTTTTTTTTTTCAAAATATTCGCTCTTTTTTCACTTATATCACAAAAAATAAAAAATTAAGTGGTGAATAAATACCGCCAAAAGAAAGCTCTTTTTGTGTGAACAAAATGATAAAAATTTCATTTGGGTATAGTGTAGCATGACTGAGTAATTGTCATTCAAAGTGAGAGAGCACTGAAAGCTGAAAATTGGTCTGAGAAGGAAGGGGGTGAAAGTGCCCAGTATTGAGGTGGTTAATAAACAATTTCTAATGCAATTTGTCTTAGCACCTGGATCTTTCTTGGTAGTAACCTGTTTTAATCTCCTTTGAATCAACACACAGACTAAAAGAGGGAGGGCCAGCAACAGGAGCCAGTAAGATTCTGCTACTCACACATGTGCTGAATTGAGAGGAGAGCAAAGCAAGCAGAAGTGTTGCATCTCTATCACTGTCTCTTAAACAGGCTGGGATTTATCCTTCTCTATTTTTGTTTAAAAAAATCTTCTTGTGGATCATCTTTAGAAGAGGCTTCCTTCTGGGGCTCATTGGGCCCAATTTGGACATTTTCACTTAGGGGTGTATTCACGTTTGTTGCCAGTGGTTTAGACATTAATGGCTGTGTGTTGAGTTATTTTGAGGGACAGCAAATTTACACTGTTATACAAGCTGTACACTCACTACTTTACATTGTAGCAAAGTGCCATTTCTTCAGTGTTGTCACATGAAAAGATAGAATAAAATATTTACAAAAATGTGAGGGGTGTACTCACTTTTGTGAGATACTGTGTATATATATATATATATATATATATATATATATATATATATATATATTTATATTTATATATATGCTAAACTGCCTGCACACCACTAACTAACCTGCCTAATCTAGCTCAAGTTCTTGCAATCTCCATGTTATCACGCCACATACGGCCGCCGTGTAAGCAGTCTTATAGGGCGTATACACGGTCGGACTTTGTTCGGACATTCCGACAACAAAATCCTAGGATTTTTTCGGACGGATGTTGGCTCAAACTTTTTTTGTCTACACACGGTCGCACAAAGTTGTCGGAATTTCCGATCGCCAACCACGCGGTCACGCACACCACATACAACGAGACTAGAATAGGCCGGTTCAGAACCAAGCGCGGCACCCTTTGGGCTCCTTTTGCTAATCTCGTGTTAGTAAAAGTTTGGTGAGAGATGATTCACGCTTTTTCAGACTCGTGGCTTTCAGATCGTTTTCTGCCATTCAGTTTGTGCTTGTGGGTTTGTATCTGCTCTTCAGTGTGTGCAGTCAGTTCGTATCGGAGTTTTCTGTGCGATCTTGCCTGCTCATTGCTGTTTTTCAGGTCGCTCTTCACAGGTCTTGCTGTTCTTCAGTGCGTTCTGTTACTTCGTTCTGAGCAGCCGACCGTTTTCTAGCCATGTTTCGTATGCGTACTCCTCGTAGAGTTCGTGCTGTGCGGGGGCTTGGTGTTGGGGTCCTGACCTTGACACAAGTCCAGTCCATGAACAGGGTGGGGAGGAGTTCATGGACCAAGAATTGGTTGCTTCAGCGTGACCAGTTCTCTCATATGCCTTTGCTCCGTGAGATCCGTGAGAATAATCCTGATGATTTCAGGAACTTTCTCAGGATGACGGCCCCCGTGTTTCACCGTTTGTTGGCTTCGCTGACCCCCTATATTAGCAGGCAGGATACCTGCATGTGGCAAGCCATCACTCCGGAGCAGAGGTTGGTCGCTACCCTGCGGTATTTGGCCACAGGGAGAAGTCTGCAGGACTTGAAGTTCTCGACAGGCATCTCCCCCCAGGCTCTGGGGATCATTATCCCAGAGACCTGTTCTGTCATCATCCAGGTCCTGCAGAAGGAGTATATGAAGGTAAGATTTTTATCCTTTTATATCACATTTTATTGTATTGAATGTTTGATAATGTATTGTATTTCTTTCCTCATTCCCTAATTACCATGCTTGTAATATGCTGTGAATGTCCCCTTTGTCCTCATGCATGCTGGATTTGTATGTAATTATTATTTTATGTCCTTCATACATATTTGCCCTTCACTAACCTCCCCAACATGGTGTCTCCTGCCCTATATTCACCTCATGTAGTCACTTAACAATGCATTTTATCAGCTCCATAGTAGTGCTTTACCCCAAACAGACCCCTAAAATGTTTGGAAATGTTATTTTTGATTTAAATTCAGGCAGAGTGCCAGAGGCTTTTTTTTGTGGTGTCCCCAAATAATTTTTAGTAACCCTCCCTCCCCCAACTGCTAAGTCAGCTGATCACAATTCTCTATCCTCAATCATCTATCTGCTGACTTTGCCAAACCCATACACACTATACCCACCTCTTTAGTGCTCAGATTTATGGATGAATTCCCCAAAGCATGTAGTGCAAGGGCCTGCCTGTATACTTTCCAATGGTACTGTTTAAAGTTTTTGTATCCTATTATTATCTTAATAGGTAATAGCAGAATATCCAAATGTCCTCAAATGTGTACAGTGTGTATTTATATCTTTGTATTCAGACACTTCTTACCTGTCCAGTGGGCTGCCAATAGTGTAACTAAGGAGGAGCTGTTCCAAGTAATACCCATTATTTAGGCATTCATCTCTCAATGAAGTGAAGAGGGTAACCTGTCCAAGATTTCCACACACCCCCTATAATGTTAGAAATGGCCCATGAGAGGGGGGGAGGGGGAATATGATAGGTGTACCTTATACTTTGGTGTTGTTAAATTCCGCTTAATAAATGCTATATGGAGGTTGCCCCATAATGTTTGTGTATAATCTGCTTGCCATGTTTCAGAGTAAAAATAGTAATGTGTATTGTTTTTTCCTCAACAGTTTCCTTCCACGCCACAGGAATGGCAGACTGTGGCCTCCCACTTTGCCGAGCGGTGGGACTTTCCTAACTACGGAGGGGCAATTGATGGGAAACACGTCCACATCATCCCACCACCCAACTGGGGGTCGTACTATTATAATTACAAGGGGTTTAATAGTATAGTGATGTTGGCGGTGGTGTCGGCTAATTGCGACTACTTGTATGTGGACGTGGGGAAGAATGGCCGGATGTCCGATGGTGGAGTCATCGCCCAGACGGAGTTCTACAGGCGTCTCCAGAATGGCAGCTTGGACTTGCCAGCTCCAGAGGACAATGTGGAAGGACTCCCATTTGTGTTCGTTGCTGATGAAGCATTTACGCTGGGGGACCACCTGATGCGGCCATTCCCAATGAGGACTCTCACCCCGGAACAGAGGGTTTTTAATTACCAGCTGGCCAGAGCCCGAAGAGTGGTGGAGAACACATTTGGAATCCTGGCCAGCCGGTTCCGACTATTTCTGACACCCATCCATATGGCGGAGTATAAACTGAACCACATTATACTGGCGTGCTGTGTTCTCCATAACTTTTTAAGGAAACATTCGGCCAACTATGCTGGCTCAGATGGGCCTGAGGCCGGAATCCTACATCAAACCACACTGACGACGCTTGAAAGTGGACGTCCTGGCTTGCCCTCCCTGAGTGCCCATGATGTCCGGTTATGCTACCTGGAGTTCTTTGTGGGTAGGGGGGCTATCAATATGCCAGCAAATCTGTGAAGCCTTTTTATAATAAAAAAAAGAAATTCTTGGTGGACATTTACTGCTTGTGTTTGTTTTAGCTGACCCTGACAGAAATGTGTTGAGTCCAGAAAATGTCGTGATTGTGTAACCTTATTATACAAAGCATCCAAACTTACTACAAGATTTCACCCTCTTCCGCATATTATCTAACCTGAAAATAAACTTTACGAAATCCAAAGCCCTAAACATCTCCCTTCCGTCTCAGATGGTTTCTCAATGCCAATCTAATTTTCTATTCAAATGGGAACCACATGCCCTCACGTATCTGGGCATTCAAATACCATCTAAACTTACTGAATTATACGACAGAAACTACTCTCCCATTCTTCGAACTATACAGAAAGACCTTACGAAATGGTCCTCAGCACAATTTTCCTGGTTTGGGAGAATTTCCATTTTAAAAATGAACATCCTGCCCCGAATACTTTACATCTTACAAACCGTACCAATCAAACTTCCTCCAAAATTTTTTACAATTTATAAAAGAATATGCAGGAACTTTATATGGGCCCACAAACCTCCAAGAATCAGTTGGAGCAGGATGGTTCTACCCAAGCTTAAAGGTGGGTTAGGCTTACCCGATATTCATAAATACTATAATGCTTGTCATATCACCAGACTAATAGACTGGCACATACATACCCACTCCAAAGATTGGATCACAATTGAAGATTCCTGCACCCAAACACCCCTCTCCCACTCGCCGTGGATTGACACCAAAGAGACCCCTAAAGAACATTTGACACATCCACTGACTGGACCTACACTGAACTGCTTCAGGAACACTTGTTGTTCTCTCAAAATGACTCCATTCCCAGGGCCATTGACCCCCCTCACTGGCAACCCCGCCTTTCCCCCTGGCCTGCCGGAAAACAACCCACGTTTGGTCACCATGATGTCTACATTGAGAGCACATCATTTTTTCCATAATGGTTCAATTATCCAGTACACTGAGCTACCCACTGAACTCCAGACTGGAAACATTCCCTTCTTCTCATACCTGCAAATCAGACACTTTCTCAATAGTTCCAATCCCATCTCCCAATGGTGTAGAGATATGACGCCTTTTGAAGCACTGTGCTCTGAAACGAATCCTCAAAACCACTTAATCTCAACTGTGTATTCCTTGCTTTTCGGCGAAACTAACCTACTGTCTACCACAGTCAACCAGAAATGGGAAAGAGAGCTCAACCTGGACTTATCTTTGGAAGATTGGGAAAATATCTACTCTCACATCCATAAAGGCTCTATTAACGTCTCAGCACAAGAAACCAATTACAAATTGTACTCTAGATGGTACCGCACCCCTGATCGCATTCATATGTTTCATAAAAATGTTTCTCCTCTGTGCTGGAGATGTAATTCTGAAATGGGCTCCCTTCTCCATATATGGTGGGACTGTACCCTCATAAAACCATTCTGGGAACAGGTACACCATATGATCACTCGAATCACTACTTATGCTCCAGACTTTACACCTGCCCAATATTTACTACACCACACCTCACTTCGCCTATCCACTTATAAGAAATCTCTAATGCTTCACCTCATAAACGCGGCTAAGCAATGTATTCCGTTACGATGGAGAGACACTAACCCTCCTACCTTATCAGACTGGCTAAAACGTGTAGAAAAAATAGCAGTCATGGAAGACTTAATTCATCAAGCAAACGACAACCCCACAAAATACAGTCACACTTGGGCCTGTTGGAAACACTTTCGCGATTCGGTCGAATTTCAGACGCTACTCATTGACCCACAAGCCGGAACATCCTTGGTTCCAAGATGACCCCCATAACAAGTATTAGTCGGGACTGTAGAAGGAGTGTCCGCCATCCTCCCCCACCACCACCTTCTCCCTCACCCTTGTGCTCACGTACCCATATTCTCACTCATTCCAGTCTCTACCCCATCATATTATAACTATACAAAGTAAAGCTTATCTAATCCAATTCTTCTCCTCCCCACCCTATATGCACCCCACACCTATCAAAATCAAATACACCACATACACTATAAGACCTATTAGAAACACTATTCCACATAAAGGACCTCTCTCACTACCTCCGTATATATTTGGCTCTTCTGTTTCTCCCCCCCCCAGTACAGTGTGCTCCCGTAGGGGTACTGGGAATGGGAGAGGATTGGTAAAGGTCCATGTCCTATGCTCCTCTTTTACATTACACCCCGCAATAATAACATGGGGTATTATAGATTTCAATAGCTAGCTTCAATGTTACTAGAGCAGCTAACAAATGTTCAAGGTGACTGGACACCTCATATACTTACTTACGAATGATTTAAACGTTTTACTAACCTGCAATTGAACGCTTTCACACCTATATGTTCTTTTACATTCAAAGTTGTCATATGTACCACTGTATCTGCTTGTTAAATGTACGAAATATGTAACTTGACAAGGTATCTCTGTAAATCTTGGAGAAATACCATTGACTGTTTTGTACATTTCATCTTTCATCAATAAAAATTTTTTGAAACAAAAAAAAAAAATTATACAAAGCACTGTTGGCTGTTATTTCCTAAATGCAAAAACACATTTCACTACAAGTGCACTTGCAACTGCACTGAAACTGCACTTGTAGTGCCAAGAGGATTTGCCCTTAGGAAATAACATCCATTTTTGCAGAAAACAGCAATTACATCACCCCAAAAGTGTTGTATTGTAGTGTTGACACAATAATCCACACATTCTTGAGTAAGCAACTTTTTTATACCTGCACAATCACATGTGCATTTACCAAAGGTTTTTAAAACAAACCAACATGTTTGTTGTATAACAATTTTTGCAGTAGCATTATCAAAAATCGAAATGTCCATTTCAGATAAAACAGGCCTGTGTAAAACCAACAAGAAAGCCAAAAAACTTGAACTTACAAAGTTAACATTAGGTAAAACCCGAAGGCTATATCAGACATCAGTATTTAGGAACTGGGTTTGATATAGCGTTCAGATGGGGGGAAATCACCCCTGGAAAAGCCAAACTTGGAAGATGCACACCAATTTACGAATGTCAACATGTGCTATCTGCCATCAGGGGGGATCAAGGGACGTGTTTTGGGGGAGCAAGCCCTTCCTCAACGCTACTTTTCTAATTGAGGAAGGGGTTGCACCCCCAAAACGCGTCCATTGATCTCCCGTGATGGCAGATAGCACATGCTGGCAGTGGCACACTGTGTGCATCCTCCAAATTTGGCTTTTCAAAACATTGCAAAAAAATTTAAAAGATTGGACCACAATCCAAAAAGTGATTTTGTGGGGTTTTAATTTCGCCCCAAAACATCAATGATGTTATTTTTTTTTTCAAAAACAGCATTGATTTTTTGCTGGATGTTTTGCAGTTCGACATTACACCCCATGATCTCCCCGATCAGGATCTGGGCACTTTCTGATGTGAAACGTTCTGGATCCACAACATCATGATCACCTAAAAAGAGAGAAACAAAACAAAAACAGGTCTCAAAAATCTGCCACCATCCATCTCTTTTACCTGAGCCTGTGGTCGCAGACACTCACCTGTTGTGGTGCCAATCCCCACCACATCTTCTTCTTCCTCCTGCTCAGCTTGGGTTGGTGGTATTTCACCTTCTTCCAGAGGTGGGGGGTCTCTGGTCTCCTCGGATGAGGGGTGTCCTCCGAGTCTTTTCTCCCCTATGTAAAACAAAAATGGTATAATTAGCACACAGATATTTGATGGCAGAACTAGAAATAGGAAACATTGCTTGGAAGTGGGGTACAATTGTCTATTTTAGCCGAGTTCCAAGATGTCTTTTTTTTATTGGCCTTTGTCAAGCTGCAATACTTTACCTGTTTAGTACAAGCTTCACAGATGGAGACCCCCTATAGTATACACTGGAGCACCTGTGTGCCCCCCCTAATAAAAATGGTGTTCTTGTGTCCCACACTAGTGCTCCAGTGTCCAGATGTGAAAACAGCTGCTCAGTGTCCTCTCCTTACACACAATCTAGTTGGCATTTCATTCTAGTAACAAACCCATCCACACAAACAAATATTTGGCATCCAAGTAGGCCCAAAAAAAATGTGGGAAAATGCATATGGCCTAAACAATGGTGTTTTAGAGGCCGAAAGAAAAAATGTTTGATACAAACGAATAATGGGCCCATGAACATTAAAGTTGCCCTTTTAAACATTACAATTAATAAAAGCATATGGAGCAGCATGAACGCAATAAAGACAGAAAGAATAGGAACACAGCACAACTACTTACTTTTTTGCAGCACTCTCCGGATCTTTCGGTACTGCTCTGGCTCTCTTAACTTCAGGTCCGACCACCGCTTCTTGAGCTGATCTTTCGATCTTCGTACCCCGAAATTCTTGTGAAGGCTTTTAACCACTTTCGCCATGATCTTTGCCTTTCTGATGTTGGGGTTGGGGTAAGGCCCATACTTTCCGTCATTGTCGGACTTCTTCATGATGTCGACCATCTCCAACATCTCCCCAAAGGACATATTTGTGGCCTTAAAACGTCTCCTTCTGGATCGGGACGTGTCCGGATCCGGGCTTTCCTCCTCCTCGTTGCTATAATTAGCACACACCTGCTCTAACTCCGCCATGTGCTCTTCACCCACTGCGCCGAATGAAAAGGGGCGGGGAATAGACTAGAAAGAACGTCAGGGGCGGGTGGAGTAACACGCATGCGCAGTGTGTATAAAGCGTAACACGCGTGCGTACTACGTACGATCTGTGAGCGGAGGAAGGAGCATTGGACGCGCCGATCGTAAGAACGAAGGTAAGAGACAAACTTGTGCCTATAATGCTTCTACATTGAAGCCTATATTGTAACAAGATTAGGAGAGTTTTGTCTGACATTAGGCTTTGTCTTGTGTTGTGTCTTGCAGTGAACATGGATATCTTACTGAAAGACAATGACTTCATGTCAGTATTCATAGATATCTTAAGGGAGCTGCCCTGTCTGTGGGAGATTAAACACCCCCATTTCAAGAACCAAGCAAAGAGGAAGGCAGCACTGGTGCAATTGTGTGAAATTGTGAAGCAGGTGATCCCCACGGCAGACATCACCTATTTAAAGATCTTCATTGGTGGCCTGAGGAGTACATATCTAAGGGAGCGCAAGAAAGTCCTGGATTCACAGAGATCCGGAGCAGCAGATGACATCTATGTCCCCAGGATGTTGTACTACGACAGGCTGCATTTTCTGGCAGGCCAGACTGAACCCAGGCCATCCCTCTCCAGTCTTCCTTCCACGCTTCCTTCCCCCCTTCCCCCCCGGCTAGGGCTTCTGACGCCCAACCTGGGCCTTCCAGGCCACATGTGGAGGAGCCCAGATTGAGCCAGGTATATCATTCCTCTAAATATTTCTGCTTGTCCAATCAATGATGTTAACTAAATGTTAGTTGGGAGTACTAATTTAGGATTGTGATTGATGAAGCAAAAACTAAAACCATGTCCCTTTTTCATACACAGGGAAGTCTCAGCCAGGAGGTGGCCGGGCCGAGCCGGCTGGCTGATCTGCAGGTCCCTCCACCCCCCCTGAAAAGAGAAAGTGGCAGTAGGAGGAGTGCCCTAGAGGAGGCTACCGGAGGACTCTTTTGGAGGGCTACAGAGGTCCTGGGAGCACCACAGACCGTGGAGGAGGACATTACTGCCGTCATTGCATATAAAATGCAGAGGATGGAGGAGGGCCAACAAGTCTTGTGTGAGGCGCTCATATTGGAGGCTCTTAACAAAGGTATGAGGGGCCAAATGACAGCTCAGATACACCTTTGCGATGGTCCTCCTCCTCCTCCTGCAGGTCCTCCTCCTCGTCCTCCCTCTCCTCCAGGTCCTCCCAGTCCTCCTCCAGTTCCTACTCCTCCTCCTGCCACATCTCCAACTGCACAGCCACAGCCCGGAAGGAAGCGTGAAAGGAAGACCAGAAAGTGAGAACCCTGGATCCAGTCTGGTCGGCCAAAAAATGCAGCCTCTTGTTGTACCACAGCCTGGGGACACACATGTCATCTGCTGCTATCCGGATCTCTGCGAATTCTGGACCAGACTGCCCTCCCTAACATATGGACTCCTCAGGGCACCAATTTTGATGTTGAAGAATTGATGTCTGCCGTGGGGGTCCCAGGCTTCGCTAATTTCTCTTGTTGATCCAGTGTTGCCTTCCTCTTTGTTTGGTTCTGAGCCCTTAATAAAGGATTTTTGTTTTGAATTATACTATGTGTTTTACTTCAAAAAGGACAGTTTGTTTGTGAGGATTCAGGTACATTTCAAATATACAATGTGAAATGAACAAGGGACACCAACAACAAACAATCTCCTGGAGATTAAATAATAAAAGATATCAATGGTGTTGGGGTAACTTGACACACAAAACACACACAAAACTATTCTGGAGTAAAAATAAAAATAACATTGAACAAAGATCAGCCTTTGAAAAAAAAAAAGGCTTAAAATCCCAAAAAAAATTAAATAAAAAAAAAAATTCTGTCAGATGTGACAACTAATAAGAATATATTCAGGGAATCCCAGTAAAAAAACCAAAAAAAAAAACTTTGTGAGAAGTGTGTGTGAATATGAGCAGCAAAACTACTTAATTCTTGTCACATTATAAAGAAGAAGAGAGTGCGCTATATTAAACCATTTTTAACATTGCAGCGTGACGAAAGTGCTGTATCCATTGCGAACGCTAAGTTTACCAGAACGAGCTGTTCCGTCTTGGAATTTCTTCTGAGCATGCGTGGCACTTTGTGCGTCGGAACAGGCCACACACGGTCGGAATTGACGCGATCGGATTTTGTTGTCGGAAAATTTTATCTCCTGCTCTCCAACTTTGTGTGTCGGAAAATCCGATGGAAAATGTCCGATGGAGGGCACACACGGTCGGAATTTCCGACAACACGCTCCGATCAGACATTTTCCATCGGAAAATCCGACCGTGTGTACGGGGCATTATAGTGTGGGAGATACTATATATATATATACACACTATATATATATACACACTATATATATATATATATATATATATATATATATATATATATATATATATATATATATATATATATATATATATATATATATATATATATATATATATATATATATATATATATATATATATATATATATATAGTGCAGTGCATGTAGAATATATATACAGTGCAGACAGTCTAGTACCCAGATAGCAAGCAGTTGAGCTGCAAGTTTGAAAAGGACTTGCTAAGCTATTGCTAGACTTGCCAGGCTTCACAAATTTGTTGCAAATTTGCAGCAAGTCTGCATTGCATGACTCCAGATCAACTTTCTTTGCAAACATTCTGCTGCAAGTTCTGGTTCAGATATGTTGTGCAATAGTCATCCCACCACAGTGGTCACTGTGTCTGAATTTTCATGCTGTAGACTTGCAGAGCTCTTGCTGTAGACTCACCAATGCAACTGCGCTCTTACTAGAGACTTGCCATGCAAATTTACGGCAAATTGGAAAAATAATAAAAATGTTAAGTAGATCTGGTGCTTCAAGTGCTCTGTGAGTATACAATTTGCCAATAGGGATGAGCTTTCTGTTCGGGTCGAACATGAGTTTGACTTGAACATTGTTCGTCGAACTATGGCCCGTTCGTCGAAAACGCAACATTATGGGCCGTTTGCACCAAATTCGAGTGGCGCGTAACGGCCTATAATGTACTGCGGGAGTGCAGTGCATTGCTGTATGATGATTAGCCAGAGCATGCACCATGACCTGCATGCTTTGGCCAATTACAGCGCCCTCAGCTAAGAGAGCCATAATTGGCCAAAGGCAGTCCACGCACTACACTATATAAGGCTGCCTGCACGTCGGCCTTGTGTAGTGTGTTGTTGGTGTGGATGGAGAGAGAGTGTCATTTAGATTGAGCAGGCAGGCAGATTATTCAGTTAGCTGCAGTATATTCAATATATATGCAAGCAAATAAAGGCGCAAAAAAACGGAAGTCCTTATATTACCATCATGTTAGTGGAAAACTGAAATTATAGCTGATATAGTCCATAAAAGTCTATATAGACAAAGGCAAACTAATATTAGAAGATCCACACAGAGGGCTGCCTTCCAGGAAGAGCTGAAACCAAGCTCCAAAATCTGCAGGAAAAAACACAAGGGGGGGAGGCGCCTCTAAGTGTAGTATGTAAGCCAAATTTATTAAAAACACTGCACAACCAATTCACATTTAGAAGAATAAAATACAGCATGTAGTGTGGTTAAGATCCAAAGAGGGAGTCCATCAGATCGATCACAGGTATCACTGCTGCCTGATGTGCGTAGGGCTTTGCTGAACACCGCTCGAGCCGGCCGCTGTGATGATGTGCTTCAAAGCGAGGCCTGGAACGCTCGAGCGGTGTTCAGCAAAGCCCTACGCACAGCAGGCAGCAGTGATAGCTGTGATCGATCTGATGGACTCCCTCTTTGAATCTTAACCACACTACATGCTGTATTTTATTCTTCTAAATGTGAGTTGTTTGTGCAGTGTTTTTAATAAATTTGGCTTACATACTACACTTAGAGGCGCCTCCCCCCCTTGTGTTTTTTCCTATTCAATTATATATATATATATATATATATATATATATATATATATATACACATATACAGACAGTCGCGTGTATATATATATATATATATATATATATATATATATATATATATATATATATATATATATATATATATATATATATATATATATATATATATATATATATATATATATATATATATATATATATATATATATATATATATATATATATATATATATCCACTGCATACAGTCTAGCTATATCTGACTTCAGGCTACGCCTGGTGTACTGTTTCTAATATACTTCAGGCAGGCAGGTGATTCAGTTAGCTGCAGGGTATTTAATACATGTATACAGATAGTCTCGTATATATATATATATATATATATATATATATATATATATATATATATATATATATATAATCTCCACTGCATACAGTTTAGCTATAACTCACTGCAGGCTGTTCCTGGTGTACTGTTTCTAACATACTTCAGGCGGTGTACACAGTACCGTGCACCCCTAGTGCAGTTGCTACTACTTTTCTGGTGGTGTACACAGTATACAATACATACAGTGCACCCATAGTTACTATTATGCCGCGTACACACGAGCTGACTTTATGGCAGACTTTGCCCGGTGGACTTTTCAACGTACTTTACGACGGACTTTCTGAATGAACAGACTTGCCTACACACAATCCACCAAAGACCGTTGAATTCGTACGTGATGACGTACGACCGGACTAAAACAAGGAAGTTCATAGCCAGTAGCCAATAGCTGCCCTAGCATGGCTTTTTGTCCGTCGAACTAGAATACAGACGAGCGGACTTTTCGACCGGACTCGATTTCGACGGATTGATTTAAAACATGTTTCAAATCTAAGTCCGTCCAACTTTTGAGAAAACAAAGTCCGCTGGAGCCCACACATGATCGAATTGTCCGACGAAATCCCATCCGCCAGGCAAAGTCTGCCGTAAAGTCCGCTCGTGTGTACGCTGCATTAGACTTCTGGTGGTGTACACAATACCGTGCACCCATAGTGCAGTTGCTACTACTTTTCTGGTGGTGTACACAATACAGTTCACCCATAGTTGTTATTACACTTCTGTTGGTGTACACAGAACCGTGCACCCATAGTGCAGTTGCTACTACTTTTCTGGTGGTGTACACAGTACACAATACATACAGTGCACCCATAGTTGCTATTAGACTTCTGGTGGTGTACACAATACCATGAACCCATAGTGCAGTTGCTACAACTTTTCTGGTGGTGTACACAGTACACAATACAGTGTAGTGTGGTGTTGAAAAACAAAATCCCCATCATGTCCAGAAGGCCACCAAGGTGAGGCAGACGCTCACAGGCCACTAAAAGAGGGCAAGCAGGCTCTGTGCCTACAGTCCACAGTGCTGGTCATGGACATGGTGCATCTTCTGCAGGTGGCCATGGGGCAGGCTTGTCCTTTTTTTCTGCTGCTGGGACAGGGGCAGAAAAATTGGGCCTTTGGTGGTGGTGGCGCCACAACACTGTAACCCCTCACATATACTCTTGTTGGGCGCAGGAACCAGCCCTGCTGTGAAATATTAGATCAGAAATTGTAATTGCATGCCCCTGTTAAACAGGGAGAGAAAAATTGGGCCTTAGGCAGTGGTGGTGGTGCCCTAAACCAAAAATATTATTGGAAGCTAGCATCATCAAGATTGAGGAGGAATAGGATAGTCACTCAGCATAGGCAGACTTCTAGGGATCCCACATCCATAGAAAAATCAATCAGTTACATCAGCATCAGGTGCTTGATAGCTGTTGCTGATCCAAGACTGATTAATTTTTATGAATGTGAGCCTATCAAGGGAGTCTGTGGACAGGCGCACTCTGTGATCTGTTACAAACCCTCCAGCAGCACTGAATGTGCATTCATAAAGAATGCTGGATGCAGGACAGGCCAGTAGATCAATTGCATATTGAGCTAGTTCTGGCCAGCGGTCCATCCTCAAGCCCCAGTAACCCAGTGGATGCTCTTTTGGAAAGGTCTCCAAGTCTGCTCTTGCCCCTAGATATTCCTGCACCATGTAATGCAGACGCTGGCGATGGTTGCTTGAACCAATCAGACCTTGGCACTGAGGACTGAAAAATTGTCTAAAGGCATCGGTCAGCCAGCCACCTTCTCCACTTCTCTTCCTCTGACTGAACGAAGCTGTCATGGTTATGCAGTAATCTTTGTCTGGCAGCTTACCTCTCCTCCATGTGTTCACCTTTAAAGGCCAGCCACTCTCACCCGACTTCTTAAATAATCTCTCCTCAAAGCATGGCTCCACGTCAGGGAACTCTATATTAACATGTGCACTGCAGGCCTGCCTTGCTGATCAATCTTTGTGTGTTTAGCTTCCGTGTGCATCTTGCTGTGTCTTCTACATCTGATTCCAGTTACCAATCTTGGCTTGCTCTCGACTATACCTGCCTGCTTGTGACCCTGACCTTTGGTGTGTTTTATGTTTATCCTTGTCTGCTAGTTGCCCCGCCCTTTTACTTATTCCCTTACTATCTCTGTCCTCCTGTAGCCTACTGTGGGCATGAGCTGGAAGACCCTGGGGGTAGCGACCTGGAGCCAGTTGCAGCCCAGTCCATCCTCACCACTAGAGGCTCTGGTAAACACCTGCTGGCTCTTAGACTCTACGCCCTGGGGAATCTTATGCTCTAGCCCCTGTGGGATCCGTGTTGGTGTTCCAGTGGACCTGCCTTCCTTAACCACCTAGACTCCCATCCGCAGCAGTCAGCCGTAGGGTCCACTACCTATGTGGTGCATTTCTGACCCCAACGGTGTGCATCTGTCACCTGGCCTCAGGTGACCTGACAGAAGCCTCAGCAGCAGGTTGTCCAGCACCAGGAAATTGTAACCTCACAGGGTCTGGAAATGCATTGCAAAAACTTTTCTTCAAGGCCTCCTGAAGATGTTTCATTCTCTGCTCCCTCTGCAAAGGCAGGGTGAGTTTTGCAACCTTACCCTTGTAATGTGGATCAAGAAGGGTTGCCAGCCAGTAATGATTCCCTCTCTTTGATATCACAAATCCTAGGGTCCTTACGCTGCATGGCCTCCCTGATTCTGCAAAGCCTGCGAAAGTTTGCAGAGGCATTTGTCCTCTGGGTCACTAGGGATCACATGATCTGTAACAACCTCATCCCAGCCACATACAACTCCTTGGGTTTCTCGGGATTGAAAACCATCCCTTGAAGACTGCTGCTGAGTTTTATCCTCTACGTCCATGTTGACACAATCCTCCTCCTCCTCCTCTTCTTTCTGTGTGCTTGGCGGGCCTGCAGGAATAATATCTGGATAAAGGGGGCCTTGAGAGGTAAGGAAGTCCTCCTCTTCCTCACACTGTTCTGCCTCAAGTGCCCTGTCCATTATTCCATCAAGTGTGTTCTCCAACAGGAAGACAAGAGGGATAGTATCACTGATGCATGCATTGTCGCTGCCCACCATCCTCGTGGCCTCATCAAATGGTGACAGACAGTGCATGCATCCTTGATCAGTAGCCACTGGCGTGGTGAAAAGAAGCCAGGCTTCCCTGACCCTGTCCTGGTGCCATACTCACACAGATACTCATTGATGGCCCTCTGCTGCAAGTACAGCTGCTGCAGCATTGCCAACATTGACTTCCACCTGGTGGACATGTCACAAATGAGGCGGTTGGTGGGCAGGTTGCATTCCCTTTGAATGTCAGCCAGTTGAGCACTGGCATTGTGTGACCGTTGGAAATGACTAAAGACTTTTCTGGCCTGCCTCAGGAGATCTTGTAAGCCTGGGTACCTGCTCAAGAACCGCTGCACCACCAAATTCAGGATTTGTGGGGGGGCGTGGCTGACCGGAGCTGATGATGGACGCCTGATCTCTCAGCTCGTCACACAGGGGATACCATTGCGCTACACAGGCCGCACAGCTACTCTAATCCGGAGCCATCCTCACTCCTACAGCATCAGAGAACATGGCCAGCGGGTCTAGAAAGAGAAATCCGGAATATAAACCTAAGAAACTCACTGAATTCTCCTACAAGCCGACGAAGTAGGTCAGTGAATTTCAAGATGGCGCCGGCTCGGCCGCGCCGCGGGACTCCTATACTGATCTACCAGATGAAATCCTGGTAGATAATGTTCCATCTGACCCCCCAGCATTACCCCCTCACCCTCCGGAGGGTGATTACCTTCTTAACAGCCCTGCAAAGGCTAAAATGAGGCTTGATGCGCCGTCGCAGCGGCCGCCCACAGCACAAATTGAGGCCCAGGCTTTCAACCCCCTTCTCAGCAACCAGGCCCTACATTCATCCATGGCATCCTTTCTTACCTCAGGACAGCCTGTGATGGACACTACGTTAAAAGGCATGCTGTTGTCACTACAGACCTCCCTCATGACAGATCTCTCTTCACTATTTACTAAAATTTCCTCAGACATCCACTCACTTGATGATAGAGTGTCATGCATTGAAAGAAATATGAGTGAATGCACCTCCACAGTTAATGAGGTCATTGATGTGTGTGAAGATATGAGAGAAGAGCAAACATGGATTTGCGCCAAGCTGGCCGATTTAGAGGACAGATCTCGCAGGAACAATATAAAGCTGCGCGGAGTCCCTGAATCCATGCCTGCAGATCTGCCACGATTTGCAAAAGAAATGATGCACGTCATTATCCCAGAAGCATCACCCAGGGACTTAATAGTGGACAGGATCCACAGAATTGCTAAGCCATCTCACCTTGCTGCCTCCATTCCCAGAGATGTGTTAATGAGAGTCCACTTCTTTCATATCAAAGAGGAACTCTTGCTGGGGGTCAAAAATAAATCACCACTGACTGCTCCTTACACGGAGATCCAATTTTTCCCAGACCTCTCCAAGTATACACTCCAACTAAGAAGAAATCTAAATCCGATAACCAAAGGTTTACAAAACCATAAAATACTATACAAATGGCGTTATCCAGCGACTATCCTAGTCACAAGAAATGGCCAAACCCATGTCATAAATGACCTAGACAAAGGCCTGCAACTTCCCCACAACTGGAGTATAATTCTTGAACCTCCCAAGACCAACTCACTGCGCAACGGCCCACTTCCAGCCCGCAGCCGTACAGATCACCAACGCAGATGAGGGGCCCCGAAAGATCCTATCATAGTAGGCCTAACTACTTCTTGTAATATCCCCTGGAAAATGACAAATGGATTCCTTAAGCTCTCAGCTCCCTTCGTATTTAACTGTTTATACCCCCTTTTAGAGGTTGAAGCGGTGTGTTACACCACCTCTATGTACCCTTCTACAATTCAGTAGAGTTACCTTACCAGCAGTTTGCTCATTGACTTTTTTTTAATTTCAAGTGTGATTAACATTTTGCTCTATCTGCAGCTCTTTTGCCCCAACTATCGTCAAGTCCAAGGCCTAAAGACCACTCACCATCTGACCCGCAGTCCAGGATCCTCCACACTTTAGACCGATCCGACTGACCGTAAGTGATATCTCAACTACTCCCTTTAATCTATATCTACACAATGCCGCTCAACATACTATCGCTTAATGTCAATGGCCTGAATCATCCAGCTAAACGCCATTCACTATGGAGAACCGCCAAGGCTCTCCAGAGTGACATTCTCTGCATTCAAGAGACTCACCTGATACTGTCAGATTCCTCTCTATGCAACAACCGCCAGTTCCCAACTATCTTCCAAGCCTGCCACTCTACCAAAACTAAAGGCGTCATGATAGCAATCAAAGACACTGTGGAATTCCATCTATCCAAGATTCTAATAGATCCTGAGGGTCGATACTTGATAGTGGGTACCATCGACAAAGTATCCTACATGCTTATTAATATATACGCCCCGAATACCCACCAAATTAAATTCCTGCATAGAGTCCTACGTTTAGCCAAACCAATCAGGAAAGGTCACTTAATTCTTTGTGGGGACTTTAATATTGCCCCTGACAATATGATGGATACCACATCACCCGCGAAGAGGCAAACATCGCCATTGAAGAATTTTCTATCCTCACAGGACTTGTGAGTGGTGTGGAGTGCCCATAAGGCCAATATAAGAGGTATGTTAATAAAACTAAGCTCCCTTCACAAAAAGAAGAGGACGCAGCGTATAGATGAGCTAACCTCCAAAATTACCTCCCTAGAACAACAACATGAAGCCAATCCCCGAACTCCACAAACCCACCAGCTACTGTCCCTTAGGCAAGAACTGAAAACCTTACTCCTATATTCGTTTGAATTTCTCCAGCGTAAACTAAAAGCTACTTCATATGCCACCTCCAACAGAGCAGGGAAGACTTTAGCAATGAAACTTAGAGGTAGAAGAACTAAAACAAAAATTTCTCAAATACTCCATCCCCACGCAAATACCCCCCAGTCCAACCCTCAAGACATAGCCAACGCATTCAGCGACTACTATAGTGACCATTATAATCTAAAACACGACCTTACCACCCCACAACCATCTCCAGACGAGATTGACCGATTTCTCCACTCCATACAACTACCAACCCTGACTGGGAAACAACTAGAATCACTTAACAAACCATTTACAGAACAGGAAGTCAGAGCATCAATTGACTCCCTACCTAACGGGAAAGCCCCAGGACCTGACGGCCTCACACTCGAATATTATAAACAATTCTCTTCACAACTTGTTCCCCATATCACGGAACTTTATAACAACGCTGCCTCCTCTTCTAAATTTCCAATTGATTATTTGAATGCATTAATAGTCACGTAACTGAAGCCAGGGAAGAAACTCAACACCCCTAAAAATTTCAGACCAATATCCTTTTTAAATCTTGACTTAAAAATGTATGCCAAGACCAGTGCTACATGTTTACTAGACATCATACCCACCCTTATACATAGGGACCAAACTGGTTTCACCAAGGGTAGACAAGCGCCAGATGCCACCAGAAGAATGATAAATTTGATACACCATGCGGAGACCACCGGAACGCCTTCTCTGCTCCTATCTTTGGATGCAGAGAAGGTGTTCAACAGGGTCCACTGGCTACCTTAAAAAGGTTCTTCAGAAATTTGGATTTAAAGACCACATCCTTAGAGCCATATTGGCAATGTACACCACTCCTTCGGCCCAAGTATTCACAGAAGGTATGCTCTCAAAACCATTCCCTATTACAAACGGTACGCGTCAAGGCTGTCCGTTGTCCCCACTTATCTTTAATTTACTAATGGAACCTCTGGCACAACACATCCGTTCCAATAAGACAATATCTGGATTACAGATAGGCAACACCTGCCACAAAATAAGCCTCTTCGCGGATGACATTATACTGGTGCTCACAAATCCCACATCCTCCCTGGCAGAGGTACAAACTACATTAAATTGGTTCAGCAATGTCTCCTATTATAAGCTAAACAAAACCAAATCATCTGTTCTTGACATAAATCTAGACGCCACACCAAAAAATTTGCTTCAACAACAGTACCTCTTCACATGGGCAGACAAAGATATCACATACCTGGGAATCCAACTTACAAAATCAATCAGACATCTTTACTCTTCTAACTTCCTCCCACTTCTTCACAAAATTAACACTGACACACAACAAATAATAAAGCACGAGCTCTCCTGGTCGGGAAGACTGGCGGCCTTCAATGACATGCCTCCCTCAAATACTGTACTTCTTCCGCGCATTGCCCATTCCAATACCCTCCTCATTTTTCAGGTCCCTTCATTCAATATTCAACAAATTTCTATGGAAGGGGAAAAAACCCAGATGTGCCCATGCAAAATTTATTAAACATAGACTGGCGGAAGGCGCAGGATCCATAGACTTTAGGGACTACTATTTAGCGGCCATACTTGCTCAACTACCTAAATGGTTTCAACCTAGTACTCATTCTCTCTGGGCCCAGATAGAAAAATCTTTACTTATTTGTTCCAATCTTAAACACTGGTTACTGAGCACTCCTCTGGGCTCCCGTGTCTCATCCTCCATCTCCCCGCCCATGAGGGCTTCAGTATACGCCTGGAAAAAAATGGTCATCCTTTCTGACTACATCCCCTCAATGGCACTCTTTAACGTACCCTTAGAAACCCTTCACCATCTGTCACCTGATCTTAGGCTCTCCCAATGGACCCTCAAAGGTATCCATTCACTACATCTCCTCATACAAGGAAACAAACTTAAATCTTTCTCCCACCTACAAAAGGAATATGATTTACCCACCACTGAACACTTCACATTCCTCCGCATCCACCACTGTCTAAGTAAAACACCTCTCCCCCGCTACAACATCCCCCCAAAGACCTGGGATTTTCCCACAAATCCTATTCCAAGAACCAAAGGCATATCTTACTTCTATACCCTCCTACAAGGGAAAAGATCCTTCACTAAAATGTCCCCACATCATCAATGGGAAGCAGACCTTTCCACTACGTTCTCTGAAGAACAATGGCAACTTGCTCTCAAGTCTGTGTACAAAGTAACCCAATGTTCGACATTATGGGAACTCACCCAGAAAATCTTGCTCCGGTGGTACTTGACCCCAACTAAAATGGCTTTCTTCAGTCCCAATAACCCCAACACATGTTGGAGATGCAAATCCCACAAAGGAGACATCTTTCATATTTTTTGGTCATGCTCTGCCATTCAGAAATACTGGATAGACACATTTAACCTTCTTACCAACATAACAAAAATCCCTATCCCACCCACTCCTGCACTGGCGCTTCTAAACCTAAACATAGATAACATACCTGGCCCCCTAAAATACATAACAACCCATGTCCTCTTGGCTTCCAGACTCAATTTAACTAGGCATTGGAAGTTGGATACTTCCCCAACCATAACACAAACAATAGACCTGGTTTCACTACACTTCAGCTACGAAACAATGATGGCCGCCAGTAATGGTAGGGCCACAAAAACCGCTCAACAATGGCTTCCCTGGACAAATTGGTCCAATGCTGCATTCCCTACTCAGACGCTCAAAATCACCCACACACCTTGACCGAGCAATATGTTCATCATATGATAAATCCGTTTGTTACACTATGACTATAGTAGAGGTATAACTCCCCAAATTAAGAATAAGTAACTGTACTTTCAGGTTACCCATTGGATCCTTTCTGCCTTTGCGGCACAAAGAGCTCCCATTAGGGGTGCCGTGATGGGAGAAAGGGTCCTATATGTATGTTCAAATAACCAAAGTTCTATCTATTCCTATACCTGAGCTACTTTATCGGAATATGTTCCAATGACAAACTGCTGGATGTTACGCATAGTTTCTGTTTGAAAAACGTATGTTCTAAATGTAATCATAACGTTGTTGCACGACGTACAATACATAAATTGTACATTGTCATTCCTTGTAAAAATTCCACAAAATACTTTGAAAGAGAAATTCAGGATTTGTGCCAAACATGTAACAAAGGTCAAGTGTCCCTGACGGAGGGCGGAGAGAAGTTTGGTGCCATTGTCACATACAACCATTTCTGGCTGAAGCTGGTGTGGCGTCAACCACCTCTGAGCCTGCCCCTGCAGAGCTGACAGAATCTCTGCCCCAGTGTGGCTCCTGTCCCCTAAGCAGTGGTTTAACCTTAAACTACGTAGAGGGTTCTTAACTGTAAGAGTGGCAAGGATGTGGAATTCCCTTCCACAGGCAGTGGTCTCAGTGGGGGGCATCGATAATTTCAAGAAACTATTAGATAAGCATCTGAAGGACCGCAACATGTAAACAATGTAATACTGACATATAATCACACACATAGGTTGGACTTGTGTCTTTTTTCAACTTCACCTACTATGTAACTATGAATCTCATGCACCGCATGGCATCTTTTTGCCTGAGTGCTTGCGTAGCCCCTTGAACTCTTACAAAGCACCGCTGGTTCAGAGAACAAATCTGCAGAAGAGGCCATAGAGGAAGAAGAAGATAAGGGGATGGAGGAGAGAGCTGTGGCAGAATCACCGCTAGCATTTTGGAGGCGTGGTGGCAGAACAAGCTCCAACAATACTGAACCCTGTCCTGCATCCTTCCCAGCCGCCAGCAGAGTTACCCAGTGCGCCGTGAAGGAAAAGTAACATCCCTGCCCATGCCTGCTAGACCATGAGTCTGCAATAATATACATCTTACTGCTGACCGCCCTGTTCAACAAGACAAAAACATTGCCTTCCACATGCCGGTAGAGAGCTGGAATGGCCTTCCATGAAAAGAAATAGCGTTTTGGAACCTGCAACTGAGGTACAGCACATTCCACAAATTCACGAAAGGGGGCAGAGTCTACCAACTGAAAAGGCAGTAGTTGCAGTGCTAGCAATTTGGCCAAGCTGGCATTCAAGCTAGCATTCAAACTGTAAGCATGTGGATGGCTGGGACCGAATTTCTTTTTTACGGTTTCGCAACTGGGGTAGGGAAATTTGCCTGCTAAAATCAGATGGTGGTGTACTGCTAGCAGATTGGTTGCAAGTACTTGGGACACCTATTGCTATACCTTCATTCCTCTCAGTGCAGGTTTTCGAGAGGACTAGAGTAGCGTTGGAGATCCCAGATGAGGAGCAAGGAGAAATCCCCCTTTTTTTTGATGTGGGTCTTTCAAGTGCTGTTGCCAACGGATATTGTAATTATGAATATATTTAATTTGATTACGGCCAACCCGTAATCAATACTTAAATTCCCGGGAAAATTCAAGTTAAGCTCCTGCTCAGAATAGTCACAAGGATTTGCATTAAAGGGGGCTGACTTATACAAAGTATAGGGATTGGAGATGTAGCCAGGGAAGCTCACCAATCAGAGCCACGCTATGCCAACCAATGAGGGAGAGCAACCATCAGAATGAAACCTTGGTGCAAAGGATAATTATGGGAAAGGTCTGCATTTTACTTGTAACTAAATATGTTTGCAGATTAATGTTTTCAGGAATATACTCTGTATTACTTCATGTAATTCACTTATTTTAACCTAATATTTTCTTCCTTTATGTAGACTATAGATAGATGGTTGTGTATTAGATAGACTTTCAACTACTCACCAATAAATGTTGTTATTGTGTTAAAGCTTTCACTCATGGTCAAAGAACTAAAATTTAACCCAAATCATATCTGAGAGATATTAAATCTCAAATATAGTATACGGGAAAAAGACTGCATGGGAGGTTGTCATATGTCTGGTCAAGCATGTGGTGCCCAAGACGCTGCTGTTTTGGCCACGCTTGATCCACTTCAGACATAAGTTGCAAACAGCAACGGTGCAATCTGCTGCACACGTGTCCAAAAAAGCCCACACCTAGGATTTTTTCAAAATCAGCGGGGAGTCAGCAACGCCCTGCACATGCGGAGCTCTGTGATGCAGTAGGGGGCTGCCCTTAAGCTAATCCCTAGAGGACATCCTGCCTCATTGGAGTTGTGCCTCCTCTTCCTCCTCCTCTATTCTATCAGGCACCCAAGTAGAGTCAGTGACCTCATCATCCCCTCCCTCCTTGTCACTGGAGCAAACTTGCACTATGCTGCAGCTGGGGGAACATGACTGTCAGGTCTTGTCCTTCTTGGGCACCCCCTCTCTCTAGGCTCACGTTACTCCCTTCCTCAACCTGGGAACCAACAACGAAGCCTTCAAATTGCTGCGCATCCTCCAGCAGCATGTACCCGACACTGTGGTCGAATAGTTCGGGGGGCTCTTCCATGCATGATGGTTGGGTTACGGAAGGAGTGACAGTGGACTGTGGACAAGGAGTCGGTGGAATAGGCCGCTTTGGCAGCTGCATAGGAAGGAGAACTACTCTGAGCCTGGGTGACAGAGGATGAGGAGGATGAGGACAGCTTTGTTATCCACTCCACCAACTCTTCTGCATGTTCTTGCTCAATAACACGGCCAACAGCAGAAAAAAGGACAAGTGCGTCTCACCGCCTCCGCCAGAGGATGCACCATGTCATGACCAGCACTGTTGACTGTAGACACAGAGCCTGCTTGCCCTCTTTTAGTGGCCTGTGAGCGTCTGCCTCTCCTTGGTGGCCTTCTGGTATGATGGAGATTATTATTTACAGAAGACCGGTGTAGCCATGGGCGCTCGTTTTTCCCCAAGTGTGGCTAACTTGTTTTTAGCACACTGGGAGTCAAAAGCAGTTTTTGAAGATGATCTGTTCTTGATTTGGAGAGGAGATGAGTCTAGTCTCCACTCCTTCATGGATAGATTGAACCTAAATGAGAAGAATATCAAATTAACTTGGAACTATGATAGAAACAGAATGGTATTCCTAGATGTGGAAATATATGTGCAAGAGGGGAAGATCTTCACAAAAAAATTATAGTAAGCCCACAGATAGAAACGGCTATATAGCCATTGATAGTTGTCATCAACGACCCTGGTTGTTGACATCTCCATACATCATACAAACCCTAGGAGGAAATTAAACCGTTCAGGGTGGTTCTTCTTCTTGAGTGTTTTGTTTGGCTGGATACGTCCAATTCTCTGTTAGGGACAACATTAAAGTCTCCACACATGATGACATGACCTTGTCTCATTGTTGATACTTTTTTCCAAACATTTTTTAGGAATGAAAGTTGCTTGGTGTTGGGAAGGTATACATTCACCAGTGTGTATTTTTCGCCATTGAGTTCACATACTAGGACTATGAATCTTCCTGAATTGTCCAAATGTACATCCAAACTTTGGAATTGTATTGTGTCCTTAATTGCTATTGCTACTCCTCTTTTTTTGAGGTGTAATTTGCTTGAAAGACAAGGGGGAAATGACGGTTTTGAAAGGTAGGCGGTTTAAGCGAGGCAAAATGGGTTTCTTGGAAACACATTACATCACTGTGAAGATTTTTGGCTTCTTTCCATGCCATTTGCCTTTTATACGGGCTATTTAGCCCTTTAACGTTGAGAGATGCAATTTTGATAGGCATGATGGGGTTATTAGTCTACCTTTATCTATAAACGTCAAACAGTAATATAGATTTGGATTACCTTGAGTCCAATATGAAGTGAAGTTGAATCTAGTAGGTTGGTGTTCCACTGTTGGTTGTGCTTCAGTCGGTGTGGTAGAACCTAGAGACGAGAGGATCTTCAGGTGGTTGTTGTTCTGGGTGAATGATAAGGATGGTCTCGGTGGGTAGAGTCTTTGATCAAGTGGTATGAGTAGTTGTCCTTGTTAGCACACAAAGATGGATACGACTCAGTTATTAAAAGCAGATAGAGTAAAAATATTAACTTGTGATTTGTGAAAGAATCTGTGCGGTAGGAACAACCGCTCAACTGAAGGGGTGTTTAACGAGTAAACAAAAGAGTGGCAATCCCCTGGGCCATCAGGGATGTAGTAGAAGTATGGAACTCATAAGAGTTATGTTAGCCTATTATGCATCTTTCTAGCCATTGTTGTCATGGTCATCAGTATCAGGTGTGATAATCTGCCATTCCCGCATGAGGCGGAGGCCATCTTTAATGTTAGAAATCACATGCATAGTTCCTTCTCTTATGATCATGAGTTTTGCTGAGTATATCCACCTATATGTGATGTGGTGGTTGTTTAAGGGCTTTGTAATAGTAGCCAGTTGACGCCTCTGCTGCATAGTAAAGGCTGATAGGTCAGTATAAAAAGAGAGGTCTTGTAGATCCTCTGGTAGGGAATCACGATTTCTTGTTGCTGCCATAAACTGATCCTTGACGTGATAAAAGTGGATCCTGACAATAGTGTCCCTGGGTAGGTGTGCAGCAATGTGTTTAGGCTTTGGCAGTCTGTGAATGCGGTCCACAATAAGTTCGTCATGTGGCACTTCTGGAAGGACTGTTTTCAGCATTTGTATGAAGTGAGGTTTTAGGTCTGGAGGTTTAATTGTTTCAGGGATCCCCCGTATTTTAACATTATTCCTTCTGGACCTGTCTTCTAGATTTGCTAGTTTCAGTTTCATTTGCAACATGTCGTCATCTCTGTCATTATGGGCGTCCACTAGTTCATTAAAAGTGCATGCAAACTCTCCCATTCTCGTTTCTACGTGTGATATTCTTTTATTCACTGATGATTTTTCAGTCTTGAATTGTCTGGTTAGTGACTGTATATCTGCATGCAATGTAGATCTTAGAGATATCAGCATATCTTTAAGAGTTGTGTCCATTATTGGTGTGTTTGCAGTGGGAAAGTCAGTTATGGAGTCCTGCAGTTCTCTAGTGTCATCCTGAGATGAGTGCAGGCTTACCTCTTCATCTTCCTCCTCTATGTGATCCAGTTTTTGTTTGCTCTTAGCTGGGCTAGATAGGGCTGAAGGTGGCAAGGAGTAGTTTTCTGTTGCAGGTGAACTGTAATGCCCCGTACACACGGTCGGACTTTGTTCGGACATTCCGACAACAAAATCCTAGGATTTTTTCCGACGGATGTTGGTTCAAACTTGTATTGCCTACACACGGTCGCACAAAGTTGTCGGAATTTCCGATCGCCAACAACGCGGTGACGTACACCACGTACGACGAGACTAGAAAAGGCCGGTTCAGAACCAAGCGCGGCACCCTTTGGGCTCCTTTTGCTAATTTCGTGTTAGTAAAAGTTTGGTGAGAGACGATTCGCGCTTTTTCAGACTCGTGGCTTTCAGATCGTTTTCTGACGTTCAGTTTGTGCTTGTGGGTTTGTATCTGCTCTTCAGTGCGTGCAGTCAGTTCGTATCGGAGTTTTCTGTGTGATCTTGCCTGCTCGTTGCTGTTTTTCAGGTCGCTCTTCACAGGCCTTGCTGTTCTTCAGTGCTTTCTGTTACTTCGTTCTGAGCAGCCGACCGTTTTCTAGCCATGTTTCGTATGCGTACTCCTCGTAGAGTTCGTGCTGTGCGGGGGCTTGGTGTTGGGGTTCTGACCTTGACACAAGTCCAGTCCATGAACAGGGTGGGGAGGAGTTCATGGACCAAGAATTGGTTGCTTCAGCGTGACCAGTTCTGTCATATGCCTTTGCTCCGTGAGATCCGTGAGAATAATCCTGATGATTTCAGGAACTTTCTCCGGATGACGGACCCCGTGTTTCACCGTTTGTTGGCTTCGCTGACCCCCTATATTAGCAGGCAGGATACCTGAATGAGGCAAGCCATCACTCCGGAGCAGAGGTTGGTCGCTACCTTGCGGTATTTGGCCACGGGGAGAAGCCTGCAGGACCTCAAGTTCTCGACAAGCATCTCCCCCCAGGCTCTTCTTTGTGGACATTTACTGCTTGTGTTTGTTTGAGCTGACCCTGACAGAAATGTGTGGAGTCCAGAAAATGTCGTGATTGTGTAACCTTATACAAAGCACTGTTGGCTGTTATTTACTAAATGCAAAGACACATTTCACTACAAGTGCACTTGCAACTGCACTGAAACTGCACTTGTAGTGCAAAGTGGATTTCCCCTTGGAAAATTACCCCCATTTTCTCATAAAACAACAATTACATCACCCCAAAAGTGTTGTAGCATTGAGACAATAATCCACACATTCTTGAAGAACAATCTTTTTAATACCTGCACAATCACATGTGCATTTACCAAAGGTTTTTCTGACAAACCAACATGTTTGTTGTATAACAATTTTTGTGGTGTCATTATCCAAAATCAAAATGTGCATTTTATAGAAAACAGGCCTGTGTAAAACCAACAAGAAAGACACAAATCTTGATCTTACAAAGTTCACATTTGTTAGAACTTGAAGGCAATATCAGACATGAGTATTTAGGAACTGTGTTTGATATTGCGTTTAGATGGGGGGAAATCACCCCTGGAAAAGCCAAATTTGGAAGATGCACACCAATTTACGAATGTCAACATGTGCTATCTGCCATCACGGGGGATCAAGGGACGTGTTTTGGGGGAGAAAGCCCTTCCTCTCAGCTACTTTATTATTGAGGAAGGGGTTGCACCCCCAAAATGCGTCCATTGATCTCCCGTGATGGCAGATAGCACATGTTGACACACTTTTGCATCCTCCAAATTTGGCTTTGGGAAAAATCACAAAAACATTTCGCACATTGTAGCAGACAAAAGAAGAAAGTGATTTGTAGGGGTTTTAAACTCGCCCCAAAACATCAATGATGTTTTTATATTTTGGAATAACATCATTGATGTTTTGCTTGATGTTTTCCAATTGTAAATTACACCCCATGATCTCCCCGATCAGGATCTGGGCACTTTCGGATGTGAAAGGATCTGGATCCACAACCTCACGATCACCTAAAAAGAGAGGAAACCCAAAATAAATTAGGTTTCCCTAAAAATGCCGCCATCCATCTCTTATCTGAGCCTGTGGTTGCAGACACTCACCTGTTGTGGTGACTACTTCCACCACGTCTTCTTTCTCCTGCTCAGCTTGTGTTGGGGGGATTTCCCCTTCTTCCAGAGGGGGGTCTCTGGTCTCCTCGGAAGAGGGGTGTCCTCCGAGTCTTTTCTCCCCTATGTAAAACAAAAATGGTATAATTAGCACACAGATATTTGAGGTCAGAACTATAAAGATGAAACATTGCTTGGAAGTGGGGTACAATTGTCTGTTTTAGCCGAGTTCCAAGATGTAGCTTTTTTAGTGTCCTTTGTCAAGCTGCAATACTTTACCTGTTTTGTACAAGCTTCACAGATGGACACCCCCCTATAGTATACACTGCAGCACCTGTGTGGCCCCCCTAATAAAAATGGTGTTCTTGTGTCCCACACTAGTGCTCCAGTGTCCAGATGTGAAAACAGCTGCTGAGTGTCCTCTCCTTACACACAATCTAGTTTGCATTTCATTCTAGTAACAAAGCCATCTACACAACCCAATTCTTTGAAGACAAGTATAGGGCGTCAAAATGGTGGCCAAATGCATATGGCCTAAACAATGGTATTTTATTGTCCGAAATAACAATGTGTGATCCGAACGAATAATGTGCCCATGAACATGAAAGTTACCATTTTAAACTGTACAACAGTTCCTAAAAGCACATGGAGCAGCACGAACGTAATAAACATAAAGAATAGGAACACAGCACAACTACTTACTTTTTTGCAGCACTCTCCGGATCTTTCTGTACTGCTCATGTTCTCCTAATCTCAGGTCCGACCACCGCTTCCTGAGCTGATCTTTCGATCGTCGTACCCCAAATTTCCGGTGCAGACTCCTGACCATTTTCGCCATGATCTTGGCCTTTCTGACATTGGGGTTGGGGTAAGGCCCATACTTTCCATCATAGTCGGCCTTCTTCAGGATGTCCACCATCTCCAACATCTCCCCAAAGGACATATTTGAGTCCTTTAATCTCCTTCTGGATCGGGACGTGTCCGGATCCAGCCTTTCCTCCTCCTCCTCGTTGCTGTACTTAGCACTATCCTGCTGTCTCTCTGCCATGTGCTCTTCCTCCACTGTGCCGAACGAAAAGGGGCGGGAACTAGACTTGAAAGAACGTCAGGGGCGGGCGGAGTTATACGCATGCGCAGTGTGTATAAATCGTAACGCGCGCGTCTTACGTACGATCTGTGAGCGGAGGAAGGAGCATTGGAGACGCCGATCGTGCTAACGAAGGTAGGATCTAAACTTGGGCCTATACTGCTTCGAAATGGAAGCCTATATTGTAACAAGATTAGGGGAGTTTGGCCTGACATTAGGGTTTGTCTTGTGTTGTGTCTTGCAGAGAAAATGGATGGGTTCAACGACCAAAATTTCCTGCCCCTGTTCATAGACAAGTACAGGGAGCTGCCCTGTCTTTGGCAAGTGAGACACCCCCACTATAACCATAAACAGAAGAGGCAGGCAGCGCTGGAGAAACTGCTGGAGTTGGTGAAGCCGGTGGTCCCCACAGCAACCATCCCTTATTTAAAAGCAAAAATTGGTGGCCTGAGGAGCACATATCTTAGGGAACGCAAGAAGGTCACGGATTCCCAGAGGTCCGGAGCTGCAGCAGATGACATTTATGTCCCGAGGCTGTGGTACTATGAGAGACTGCGATTTCTGTCAGACCACACTGAAGTCAGGGAATCCCTCTCCACTCTTCCTTCCACGCTTCCTTGCACCCCAGCTGAGGCTTCTGATGTCCAACCTGGGCCTTCCAGCCAGGAAGAAGTGGAGGAGCCCAGCTTCTACAGATTTCTGGGCAATAAATAAATGATGTTTATTAGATGTTATTATTGATCACTAATTGCTGATTAAAAAAAGTGCTTTACATATGTGACATTGGGGATTGTTCAGCTCAAGTGGATAGATGCGTTTTGGTGCAGTGAGTCCACATCAGAGAGGCATTTATAGTTAAGGGCCTGGTAGCCCACGTTTATTAAAGGAAAAAACAAAACAAAAGTCCATCCAGGAATCCCACGCAGGGGTCCAATTAAACACACAAAATCCAAATGAAAATGCTAGCCCACCTGGCTACTCTTCAGCAGTATTGCTACTATAGGGAACAGGCCCCTCAAACAAGCTGCTTGGATGCACACAGTCTTAGGCTCCTTGGTCACACACAGTTTCAAGAGCTTCAATGCACACAGCTTCTGGCTCCTTTGACGCACACAGCTTTACAGCCCTTCAATGCACACAGCTTCTGGCTCCCTGGACGCACACAGCTTTGAAGCCCTTCAACGCACACAGCATCTGGCTCCTTGGACGCACATAGCTTTGAAGCCCTTCAACGCACACAGCATCTATTCTCACACAGAGACAGTTACTAGCAGCCACTGCTCCAACTTCACCTTCCTCCACCCTCACTAGCCCCTCGTTATATGGGCTGTGTGCACCTGGGCACACACCCTGCTGGCTGTCCACAAGACCCGGACACAGGGTTGGAGATCCCGTCCCACCCAAGACTCTGAAGGATCTCCAAACTACAGAGCCCCATAAGGAACTAGCAAAACCTGGAGAAAACTGCCAGAGCAGTTTTCTCCATTTCAAATTTACACTCTGTAGCTCTGCACTCAGCCAACATGCAGACTCTGTGTCCACTTTAACCCCATTTTCATAGGGACAGAGCCTTGCTCTGCCACATACCCCCCCCTCTTGTTTTGATCCGGAGGGAGAAACACCTGCACCCACTATAGCAGTTGGGACACCTCTGTGCTGGCTATCAACCACGTAGGCCCAACCCTTTTTTCGGGTGTGCTTCCAGGTATGTCCCACCTTGGATCTTAACAGGGTCCTATAATTCCGTATACTCAGCCTTCCCTTTCTTCTCTTGGGGTACCTGAGCATACTCTCCTCTCTTGGGGGAACTCTGCCTTCCCTTATCCTACCTTTCAGCTTACAGAAGTCAGTTTTATCTTTCACCACAGTACTTTCAGGTTCAAAAACCTCTCTCTGGTTACCCACGGCAACCACACCACTTTTAACAGCACCAAACATTAGCAGATCATACATTTCAATGACACCCTGTCGAACACAATCAGTGCCATCTACATCAGTACTTGTTAGAACCAGACCTGAGGAGGGACAAAACGCAGGCAAGCGATTACACCCCACGGGTCCATAGCACAACTTCACCTTACCTGTTGTCCAACACTCCATGGGTAACTGATCTAACAAATGACACTGATCCAAGCACAAACTACTTCTTTCTGATGTACACATTACATTTTTGAAGCAACCAACATTAGCACTTTCCTTTACAGTGTCTCCAGGTACTTTAAGTTGTACCTCTTTCTGAGTGATAAAAAGCATCTCTGCTAGTGCGTCTATTTTGGGCCCTACCTTCTCATGAGGTTTAGCGGATGAGACAGTATCCACGCCCTCTATTGACCACAGCTCAGCCACACCTCGGACCACACCAGCAGAGATGTTTATAGTCACTACACCAGCCGGAGAGATCTTTGATGTCTCCAACAGTTCTCCTGGGCGCCTTCCATACCACTCAGTAACTGGGAGCACCCTCTCAGAGAACCTTAAGACTATTTGCCACACTGTTAATAAGCATTGGCCCCACCAATACCATTGTAGATCAAGACTTCCCAGCACAGTCTGTACCACCTGGCTCCACCCATTGGTACTACGCAGCACCACCTGGTCCGACTGCGGTGGAGACACCCAAGTGTACAATGAGTGCGTTTTTACCAACTCCAGCATTTCAAATAAGGTCTCTGTCATCTCTAAACATCCCATGTCTAAATACCAGACCTTTCTAAGGTCTTTTTCCCTGTCCAAGACATGGAGGGGCTCATCCACTGCAGTTTTTGAGTTTGAGACATTTGAAGAGACCTCCACCTCCTTGGAGGTACCCCTCATCACAGCCTGTTGCTCCCCTGGAGCGCTGTCAGACACATGTCTCACACTTAACCCTTCTGCACCAGTGTCAGTGAGCCACTGCAGGTCATTACAAGTCACATTGTCACCTTGACACCCGAGCTGTTGGGCTGTGGACAACACATCTGCTATGCCAGCACCCTGAACAGTTCCTTCAGACTGGAGGGCAATAACCTTCGCAGGGACAAACGTGTCCTTGAGCACCAGCCGATCTGCAATCCCTCCATTGGGCATAGCAGGTGTTATGTCCACCACATTATTTAATATTGCGATTGCATTCTCATACCAATTATCCCAGTCTATTGTGGTTCCATCACTTACTCTAGAAGGCCCCACAGGAACCTGGGATTCACTAGCCAAAACATCACCTGTGTCATTTCTATACATATCCCCTTGGGTTGACACATCATCTGACAAGGTAGGCTGTAATACATGCTTTTGCCCTACCTGCTCTGGGGGCGCTACTGACACACACAGCTCTGCACTTTCAGCTTTTGCAGGCTGAATTAACCCCTTGACAACTGGGTTACACTTAGGGTTGTGGGGCTGCGCCCGCACACTCTCACTGTGTGACTCAGTCTTCCTTTGTTTCACCAGAGTAGCACCACAGCCATCCTGGAACACCTCTGGCTCCAACACATGGAGACCCCATGAGACTTCCATGGACAAGCCTGCGCTTCTGGTTGTCACGGGAGATATCCTACTCCCATCATTGTCAGTGAACACATTTGCAACATTTTCAGACATGACATTAAAGGGAACACATTTTTCAATGTCATTATCACCAATACCATCACATTTGCCAACAGTAACACATTTGTCAGCATAACCATCTGAATTTTCATTACGTATAGACATAACTGCTACTTTTGTGGATTGCCTATTACCAACCACAGCCTGTGAGCCTCTCCTCACATCACCCTCTATCTTTAAAGGGGAACTCTTTCCTCCTTGGGCAGCTCCATAGCTGACCTGGGAAACTTTCTGCTCCGTCACTGCGAGCTCCTCTGAAGTTTCCCTGGGCAACTCTGCAGCACCTGTCACTAGGGAACATGGCACAAGAACAGTTTTGGTCACCCCTAGTTTAACCTCTCCAGCACTCTGCTGGAATATAGCAGGCACATGCATAGTCCCCATGTTCATTTGTGTCTTTAACTTTGCCGTCAGCTGGGCTTCACCATGTGCCTCCCCACTGCTCCGGGTAGCACACTGCAGCAAGTCTATGTCCATTTGCACTGCGGATCTTCCCGCTGGACACACTCCCATGTCACTAGGTTCAGTCCCACAAACTGAAACAGTCTTACCATTTTCAGTGGCTGGCATCATACCCTTCACTTGAGTGCGCTGTCTCTCAGCTGCATCCATACCAGCTACTTCCTCTGTGTGGCCACAGGACGACACTGCAGCCTTTCCAGACTCTTCAGCGTTGTTCCAGAACCTTGGGCAAGTAAAAATTCCATGCCCCACTTGACCACATTCCAAGCACGGTACTGGTAGCTGAACTTTACTTTCTTGGAATCTCCTTAATGACTGGCACTTTGTTGCCACAGGATACCACTGGTCATGACCATCAGCAGACAGACTCCTTGGATCCCCGACATCCCTGTTGGCCTGGACGTTGCTTCCACAGATGACCATATTCCTCTTTTTCACACGCTGTTGTCCACCTGGCTTCCTGTTGCCAGGGGAAACTTCTTTCACTTCCTTTTTAACTGGGGATGACATGATTAATTTACCCCAGGTCACAGAAATTTCACACTTGGAAAAATTCTCTGGCGTGGCTGGGGCATGTGGTGAAATACCCTCTAGCCATAGAACCCTTTCCCTTGCTTCAGCAAGGATTGCTTCCTTTTTCTGTTTTGAACGCCCCATGCTTGCTGTCTTACACACAGCAACTTGCAACACACTTCATAGCAAAGAGAAAAAAAAATATGCGATTCTCCTTTCACAGGTACACAACCTGCATACAACACAGAGAGAAAAAATACGTGATTCTCCTTTCACAGGTACACAACCTGCATACAACACAGAGAGAAAAAAATATGTGATTCTCCTTTCACAGGTACACAACCTGCATGCAACACAGTCCATCAAACTTCTGTGCAATGCTGTTCGCCTGGCTGCCACACACAGCTAGCAGTAGTTCCTGATGCGACTCACCATGGAGCAAGGACCCAGATTCCACCGTCTATATGCCCGCATTCGAGCACCACTTGTGACATTGGGGATTGTTCAGCTCAAGTGGATAGATGCGTTTTGGTGCAGTGAGTCCACATCAGAGAGGCATTTATAGTTAAGGGCCTGGTAGCCCACGTTTATTAAAGGAAAAAACAAAACAAAAGTCCATCCAGGAATCCCACGCAGGGGTCCAATTAAACACACAAAATCCAAATGAAAATGCTAGCCCACCTGGCTACTCTTCAGCAGTATTGCTACTATAGGGAACAGGCCCCTCAAACAAGCTGCTTGGATGCACACAGTCTTAGGCTCCTTGGTCACACACAGTTTCAAGAGCTTCAATGCACACAGCTTCTGGCTCCTTTGACGCACACAGCTTTACAGCCCTTCAATGCACACAGCTTCTGGCTCCCTGGACGCACACAGCTTTGAAGCCCTTCAACGCACACAGCATCTGGCTCCTTGGACGCACATAGCTTTGAAGCCCTTCAACGCACACAGCATCTATTCTCACACAGAGACAGTTACTAGCAGCCACTGCTCCAACTTCACCTTCCTCCACCCTCACTAGCCCCTCGTTATATGGGCTGTGTGCACCTGGGCACACACCCTGCTGGCTGTCCACAAGACCCGGACACAGGGTTGGAGATCCCGTCCCACCCAAGACTCTGAAGGATCTCCAAACTACAGAGCCCCATAAGGAACTAGCAAAACCTGGAGAAAACTGCCAGAGCAGTTTTCTCCATTTCAAATTTACACTCTGTAGCTCTGCACTCAGCCAACATGCAGACTCTGTGTCCACTTTAACCCCATTTTCATAGGGACAGAGCCTTGCTCTGCCACACATATCAATAGACAGTAGTGGGCACCCAAAATTGGGACAAGAATGAAAACTGCTGGGCTCAGAAGGATAGTCTGTTATATTTGTTAACATTCAATTTGCAGCAGTCAGGAGGTGAAAATTGTGTGTGATTGATGAATAAAAAACTAAAACTATGTCCCTTTTTCATACACAGGAAGACCTCAGCCAGGAGGAGGTTGTGGAATGTGGCAGCCAGGAGGAGGTGGGGATTAGTGGCAGCCAGGAGGAGGCGGGGCTAAGTTGCAGCCAGGAGAAGCCTGGGACAAGTCGCAGCCTGACTGAGTCTCAGGTCCCTCCCCTCCGCCTGCCATATAAACGAGCCAGGAAGGCCACTCCGAGTCCCGTGCAGGATTCAGCATACAGGCTGATCCAGGAGGCTTCGGCGTCCCTCAGAGCCTTCCCCAGTCCTGAAGAGGCCTTTGCCTGCATGGCTGCCACAAAATTGCAGGGCATGCAGGAGGGCCAACGCAAGATCTCTGAGGACCTGATTTATAAAGTCCTACGTAAGGGGTTGAGTGGGGAACTGACACACAAGACGGATGTCATGGAGAGGGACGATCCTCCTCCTCCTCCTCCTCCTGCTGCCACAACTAGACCACCACAGCCAAGGCCTGGAAGGAAGCGTGGAGGGAAGACCAAAGAGTGATGACCCTGTGTTCAGTCTGGTCTGACAGAAGATGCAGTCTCTTGTATGACCACAGCCTGGGGACACAGATGTCATCTGCTGCTTTCCGGATCTCTGGGACTTCTGGACCAGACTGCCCTCCCTTAGATAAGGACTCCTCAGGCCACCAATTTTGCTTTTAAATAGTTGATGTCTGCCCTGGGGGTCCAAGGCTTCACCCACTTCTGCAGTTTCTCCAGCGTTGCCTCACTCTTTGTTTAGTTGTGAGCCCTTTATAAAAAATTTTTAGGGAAATTCTACACTCCTGTGTGTGTTTTCATCCAAAAAGGACAGTTTGTTGGTGACGATTCAGGTACATTTCTAAAGTACAATGTGAAATTAACAAGGGACAACAACACCAAATAATCTCCTACAGATTAAATAGAACAACATATTAGTGGAGTTGTGGGAACTTGTCACCAAAAACACATACAAACATTTTCGGGAGTACAAATCAAAATCACCAAAAAAAAAAAAAAAAAAAGAGAAACACAAAAAAAGAATCTACATTAAAGTCCAAAAATAACAAAAAATTTTGTTGTCAGATGTGAGAAATCTAAATATATTGAGGGAATCCCGATAAATAGTAACGAAATATGAGCATCAAAACGACTTAATTCTTGTCACATTATAAAGAAGAAGAGAGTGCGCTGTATTAAACCATTTTGAACATTGCAGCGTGACGAAAGTGCTGTATCCATTCCGAACGCTACGTTTACCAGAACGAGCTGTCCCGTGTCGGAATTTCTTCTGAGCATGCGTGGCACTTTGTGCGTCGGAACAGGCCACACACGGTCAGAATTGACGCGATCGGATTTTGTTGTCGGAAAATTTTATCTCCTGCTGTCCAACTTTGTGTGTCGGAAAATCCGATGGAAAATGTCCAATGGAGCCCACACACGGTCGGAATTTCCGACAACACGCTCCGATCGGATATTGTCCATCGGAAAATCCGACCGTGTGTACGGGGCATTAGAGTGGACTGAGCATCTCCCTTGTGCAGCGTTGCTCTGTGAGTGTACCTTTCCCCTGCTTGCTGCCGCCATCTTGCTCCGGAGACCGACGCCGCCACATAAAGTAATCCGGCAGTTTATTTGGATAAATTTCTTCCTTCCTTTTCCTTGACGTCATCCTGAGGTATCCCCAAGCTGAACCGCACTAGTTGTGATGGAAATCCCGGCTTCTAGTCGCTGTAGTAGTGCCTGATGGCCCACGGCAGAGAGGAGCTCTTTCAGTGAGCGTTCATTCACTGCGCCGGCTAGCCACGCCCCCATCGACCCTGGTTGTTGAATATACCCAGGGGTCAGTTTGTTAGACTCAAAAGGAATTGCTCCAAGGCGGAGGATTTTGAGGAACAAGCTGCTATTTTTGAGGAGAAATTTTTACAAAAAGGTTATAATAGTGAATTAGTGAAGAGACAACTAGAAGAGGTGAGAAATATGGACAGAAATGAGTTACTAATTACTAAAGAAAAGGTACCTAAGAAGGAGTGAGATGAATACAGGATTGTGCTGAGTTATAATATTCAAAAGAATAAAATTGAGAATATTATTAGGAGACACTGAAGTGTATTATTATGAGATAAATTATTGGGTGGTGTTCTGCCTAAGCACCCCTCATTTGTATACAACAAAGCACCCAACTTAAGAGACATTTTAGCCCCGGGAGCCCTAGACCCCCCCAACAAACATAATAATACTGTAGGGACCTTTACTCCTTTCCTTTCCCTTTTATGCCTGTGGGAAGTGTTTAGCCTGCAGAACAACTAAAGGAAGTAATCCAAAAAAGAAATGTGAATTTGTGGCCACGGCCACGGGTAAAGTACACAAGATAAAAGATTTCCTCACTTGTTCTTCTGAAGGGGTTGTATATATGTTGGAGTGTTCATGCAAACTCCAGTATGTAGGTCGAACATCTAGACCTCTGCTGGTTAGGGTGCGAGAGCACATCAACACGATCAAAAAAGGAAAAAAAGAATATTGTGTCTCTAAACATTTTAGGAAAGTCCATGATATAAATCCCAGTCAGTTAAAGTTTTGGGCCATAGAAAAGGTAAAACATCACTGGAGGGGGGGGTAATTTCATAAGACAATTAAGCCAATGTGAATCAGCTTGGATATATGAGACCCAGGTTTTAATGCCCAGGGGGCTCAATATTCATCTATAATGGGTGATTTTAGGTAACCCTTCACGACTTGTACACAACTTTGTAGGAAATATAGGAGTTTTTTTTTTTTTTTTTACTGCAAGTTAGCAGTGAGAGTGACACACTTCCTGGTCTTGGTATTTGTATGTCCTGGAGACACAGGCAGAGGGAGGTTCTTTCTGCACTGCAGACTGAGCTGTTGCTGATGCCCAGATGGTTGCTATAGCAACAATACACTACAAATGAGCTTAGTTTTTGTTTTTTATATAGGATATTTGTTTTTTTTTATATTTTTTAAATATTTTGATATATATTTGTGTATGTATGTATATATGTGTGTGTATATATATATATATATATATATATATATATATATATATGTGTGTATATGTATATATATGTGTATGTATGTATATTTTTAATTTACATGTGTCTGTGTGTGTGTTATGGGAGTGGTGACCCTATATATACATAGGCATATGAAGTATGCTGTTTATATTTAAAATTTGAATAGTAATTTTAATCAATTTAGTCCCGTAACACATATATAATTTTGTTGGTTTAAAATAAATATGGTATTTTTAAACATAATTATGTAATTTTAGATTGTTAGTATAGGTAGTTGTTTTGTATGTTATTATGCTTAGACTATGATAGATTGTAACCGGAGATTGTCATGTAGGTCTGCGGGTGCTTAGAGAGGTTTAGATCTTACTGCAATTTAGCAGTGAGAGAGACACACATTTCCTGGTCTTGATATTTGTGTGTCCTGGAGACACAGCAGAGGGAGGTTCTTTCTGCACCGCAGACTGAGATGTGGCGACGCCCTGAGGGTTGCTATAGCAACAATACACTAGAAATTAGCTTAGAGGGATCAGCCCACCCATCTACCGAGGAAGGTCTGTGATTGGCCAATACGTGTCTAGAAGGGAGAAGCTGATAGTCACATCCAGCCAAGCACTGTGTATGTGGACACAGTAGGTTTTTATGTGATTTTAAAGTTTTTATTTTGTAAGTGCAATTTGTCTATTTGGGGGCTTTGAATACATTTGTATATGGAGAACACTATGGTCTCTATACTTATTATTTACATGTCCTGAACTCATGGAATCTTGAGCCAAGCTGGGAGATGATCCGCTTCTTTGGATATTAATGAGCTGAGTTACCATTAAGAAAAGAGCTATCTGGATTACCCACCATTGATTGGGAAGAGGAAGTGAGAGCAAAGAGCTTGTGGGGAGATCCACATATGAGTTTTTGACTCATCTGGGAGGTGAGCGTGCATTTTTACTGGTGGTGGTGTGCACTCCTTTTGAGGATGAATAATCACTGTGGTGGAATTGTGTGGATACACTGATCACAAGAAGAGTTTTTCATGTTTTATTTCTTCATTTTTTTTCATTTTATGGACTATTCATTTATATGTAGGAATTATTTATTTTAGAGATTTGCACTTTATATTTATAATTTTACACATAGCGCTACATTTATTATTTACTGGCCTTTTGGACATGATGTATATTTTGTTTTACAACACCGCACTACACTGTATTGTGTACTGTGTACACCACCAGAAAAGTAGTAGCAACTGCACTACGGCTGCACTGTATTGTAATTACAATTTTTGATCTAATATTTCACAGCAGGGCCCGTTCCTGTGTTCAACAAGAGTGTGTGTGTGTGAGGCTTTACAGTGTTGTGCCACCACCACCTAAGGCCCAATATTTCTGTCCCTGTTTAACAGGGGCATGTAATTACAATTCTTGATATATTTTGCAGCAAGGTCCATTCCAGCGCCCACCAAAAGTAACTGTGAGGGCTTACAGTGTTCTGGTACCACCAACACCTAAGGCCCAATTTTCCACAGAGTGTATAGGGCAGGCCGTATAGTATATACAGGTGGTCCCCTATTTTCAAACATCTGACTTACAAACAACTCCTACTTACAAACGGAGGGAGACAACAGTAAGTGAGAGGAAATCTACCCCTAGGAAGGGAAATTCTCTCCTGTTATGCCCTGTACACACAATAGGATTTTCCAACAACAAAATCCATGTGTTTTTTTTTTTTTTTTTTTTTCCCCGATGTTGGCTCGAACTTGTCTTGCATACACACGGTCACACAAATCTTGTCGGAAATTCCAAACGTCAAGAACGCAGTGATGTACAACACATACGACGAGCCGAGAAAAATGAAGTTCAATAGCCAGTGCGGCTCTTCTGCTTGATTCCGAGCATGCGTGGAACTTTGTGCGTCGGAATTGTGTACACCCGATCGGAATTTATGACAACGGATTTTGTTGTTGGAAAATTTGAGATCCAGATCTCAAATTTGTGTGTCGGAAATTTTGATGGAAAATGTCCAATGGAGCCTACACGTGGTCGGAATTTCCAACAACAAGCTCCCATAAAACATTTTCAGTCGGAATACTCTATTGTGTGTATGGGGCATAAGAGTTAATATGAGAAAAAGGTGTCTCCACTGATGCTTTTATCACCAATCCTTGTTTCCCTAATAACCCCAAATTTCAAAATCCAATTGTCATTGGGACAGAAAGTGAGGTGAAATCTTCTGAACAGGGGCACAGACAGCAAAAAAAAAATGTTACAGGGGTGATAACCCTACCCTATAATATCCAAAAAGCTTAAAAATAGATTTTTGGGCTGAAGCTACGCTTAAAAAAATGTACCTGTTCCAAATTACAAACAGATTTAACTTAACAACAAACCTACAGTTCCTATCTTGTTTGTAACCCGGGAACCCCCTGTATACTGCTGTTCAGAGTATATAGGGCCTGGGGGCCCCACACTTTTTTTTTTTTTTTTTTGGGTGGGGGGTTCCACTTAATATCCATACCAGACCCAAAGGGCCCGGTAATGGGCTGGGGGGGGGGGGGCAACATTACATTACAGCCACAAGCAGTTTTAAATGACTTTTTTTTTTTTTTTTTCCTTTAGAGATGTCATTTTGTGCAGGGACTGTTCTAAACACGGGAAAAATGCGCAACTTTACAGGCATACTATAGACACCCCTCAGGCATGATATTTAAAGGAATATTACACTTTTATTGTTTCACTTAAGCATTATTAAAATCATTGCTCCCAAAAAAAGTCAGTTTTTAAAACTTTTTTTTGCATTGATGTATGTCCCCTGGGGCAGGACCCGGGTCCCCAAACACTTTTTTTATGACAAAAACTTGCATATTAGCCTTTAAAATTAGCATGTTCGAGTCTCATAGACTTTAACGAGGTTCGTATGTTCGCACAAATTTTTGGTCTGTTCGCATGTTCTGCCGCGAACCGAACCAGGGGGTGTTCGACTCATCTCTATTTGCCAGTGCAAATGTGCAGCAAGTTAAGACTTAAAATTCAACACAGCCACAGAATATCTATCTATCGCGAGTGACGTCAAGGGGGGAGGGGGTTGGTTGTTATTTTGCGCCCCCCCTAAAAAAAATGGAGCACCAGCCGCCACTGGTCCATGGAATGTTTTATATTTTGACACAAGTTGCGGGAAAGTGAATTTTTTTTTTTTTTTTTTTTTTTGCACAAAGTTCTTACTAAATGATATATTGCTCACACAGGCCATGGGCATATGTGGAATTGCACCCGAAAATACATTTAGCTGCTTCTCCTGAGTATGGGGATACCACATGTGTGGGACTTTTTAGGAGCCTAGCTGCGTACGGGGCCCCGAAAACCAATCACCGCCTTCAGGATTTCTAAGGGTGTAAATTTTTGATTTCACTCTTCACTGCCTATCACAGTTTTGGAGGCCATGGAATGCACAGGTGGCACAAACCCCCACCAAATGACCCCTTTTTGGAAAGTAGACACCCCAAGCTATTTGCTGAGAGGCATGGTGAGTATTTTGCAGCTCTCATTTGTTTTTGAAAATAAAGAAAGACAAGAGAAATTTTTTTTTTTTTTTTTTTTTCAATTTTCAGAACTTTGTGACAAAAAGTGAGGTCTGCAAAATACTCACTATACCTCTCAGCAAATAGTTTGGGGTGTCTACTTTGCAAAATGGGGTCATTTAGTTTTTTGTTTTTTTTTTTGCCACCTGGGCATTCCATGGCCTCTGAAACTGTGATAGGCAGTGAAGAGTGAAATCAAAAATGTACGCCCTTAGAAAGCCTGAAGGCGGTGCTTGGTTTTCGGGGGCCTGTGCACGGCTAGGCTCCCAAAAAGTCCCACACATGTGGTATCTCCCTACTCAGGAGAAGCAACAGAATGTATTTTGGGGTGTAATTTCACATATTCCCATGGCATGTTTGAGCAATATATCATTTAGTGACAACTTTGTGCAAAAAAAAAAAAAAATTGTCTCTTTCCTGCAACTTGTGTCACAATATGAAATATTCCATGGACTCGACATGCCTCTCAGCAAATAGCTTGGGGTGTCTACTTTCCAAAATGGGGTCATTTGGGGGGGGGTTGAACTGTCCTGGCATTTTATGCACAACATTTAGAAGCTTATGTCACACATCACCCACTCTTCTAACCACTTGAAGACAAAGCCCTTTCTGACAATTTTTGATTACATGAAAAAATTATTATATTTTTTATTTATTTTTTTGCAAGAAAATTTACTTTGAACCCCCACACATTATATATTTTTTTTAAAGCAAATGCCCTACAGATTAAAATGGTGGGTGTTTCACTTTTTTTTTTTTTTTTTCACACAGTATTTGCGCAGCGATTTTTCAAACGCATTTTTTGGGGAAAAAACACACTTTTTAAAATTTTAATGCACTAAAACACTATATTGACCAAACGTTTGATGAGATAAAAAAGATGGTCTTAGGCTGAGTACATGGATACCAAACATGACATGCTTTAAAATTGCGCACAAACGTGCAGTGGCGACAAACTGAATACATTTTTAAAAGCCTTTACAGGTTACCACTTTAGATTTACAGAGGAGGTCTACTGTTAAAATGACTGCCCTCGATCTGACCTTCGCAGTGATGCCTCACATGAATGGTGCAATTGCTGTTTTATATTTGATGCCAGACCGACGCTTGCGTTCGCCTTAGCGCAAGAGCAGGGGGGGACGGGTGCTTTTTTTTTTTTTTTTTTTTTTTTTTTTTTTTATCATTTTTATTGTTATCTCAGGGAATGTAAATATCCCCTATGATAGCAATAGGTAGTGACAGGTACTCCTTTTTTTGAAAAAATTGGGGTCTATTAGACCCTAGATTTCGCCTCTGCCCTCAAAGCATCTGACCACACCAAGATCGGTGTGATAAAATGCTTTTCCAATGGCGCTGTTTACATCTGGCGAAATCTAAGTCATAAAATGCTCATAGTTTCTGGTTTCTTAGGCCATAGAGATGTTTGGAGCCACTCTGGTCAGCTCTATGGTCAGCTGGCTGAATCACCGGCTGCATTCTCAGGTTCCCTGTTGAGACTGTAAAAGCAGTCTAGAGGCTAATTAGCCGCTAGGATTGCTTTTACATGACAGCCAACCGCTGGCTGAAAAGAATGATACCAAGATGATACCTAAACCTGCAGGCATCATTCTGGTATAACCACTCAAAGTTGTGAATGGTGTACCTGAAGACAAAAAATGGTTAACAATAAAGCACAGTAAACGGTAAAGTATAAAAAAATTGCATACCTGAAAAGCAAACACGATAAAACATAATAACAATAAAACATTGCAGAATAGAATACAGTAAAAAAGAGCAGAATAGGGAGAGAATAGAGAGAGAGAACAATAAAACGACAACTATATATATATTTTTTTTTTTTTTTTTTTTTTTATAATTTTGTTTGTGTTTATTTTAATTTTTTTACACTTTTTTTTTTTTTTTTTTTTTTTTTTTTTTTGTAACTAACTTTTATAACTGTAACCGGTTCCAGGTTCGGGTCTCTCAAAATGTAATGGCATCTTGGGAGACCCTGTGAAAGTGCGCCTAGTCTGTGGAATGCTGTACCCTACGCTAATACTCAACTAGTGTATGGTAGCGTTCAAAACATTCACCAATGCAAAGACCAGGATTGTCAGGACAGGAGGGACAATAATAGCGGGTGTCACGCCTATATCCGCGCTTGCTGCAGACACAACATCTTTTTTGGGGGGGGTTCGTTGGGTAGGGGTACTCGGAAGGACATAAAGAAAATGCCTCTCATGCAGCTGACTGCATTTGGTTGGGGATGTGAATGGGGGAAGTACGGGCGATGCAGAAGCGGTGGGTTCCCAATTAGGATTGGCGAATGCAGCAGGAAGGGCACTATAGGCACAACTGGCCTGTGTTTGTCTTTTTGGTGGCAGCGGGACACTACTTGTGCTTGCCACCTCACCAGCTTGAACTGCACTTATGGGACTCGCCATGTCACCATGTGTTACTGCAGTGCTGGTTTGACTACGACCGGGGTGTACTAGGGCGCTGGTGTTTGCCAGTTCAGCAAAACGCTACCAAAAAAAACTGTTATCGATCGCAGGGATCAGGTCTGACTCTGCGACCGCTGCAGTTATGCGTTTAGTGTTTTGTAAGTGACAGTGATCGATACTGCACTTGGGTGGGCTGGGCCGGGCGGAGGGGCAAAACCTAGGTGCTAGTAGGTATCTGGGCTGATCCCGCTAACACTGCATTTTTGGGAACCCTAAACTGCTGGGGACGCCAGTATAGATCTAATCGGATCAGATATTGATCCGTTCAGATACTATACCACTAAGGGAGGTGTACGGTGCGTGCCTGGGTGTTAGCGGTACTGGCGCTAATCTGACACTGCCTGGGGCTGGTGCTTGCCAGTTCACCAAAACGCTACCAAGAAAACTGTTAGCGATCGCAGGGATCAGGCCTGACTCTGCAAACGCTGCAGTTATGCGTTTAGTGTTTTGTAAGTGACAGTGATCGATCGATACTGCACTTGGGTGGGCTGGGCTGGGCCGGGCGGAGGGGAAAAAAGCAGATGCTAGCAGGTATCTGGGCTGATCCCGCTAACACTGCGTTTTTGGGAACCCTAAACTGCTGGGGACGCTAGTATAGATCTGATTGGATCAGATATTGATGCATTCAGATACTATACCACTAAGGGAGGAGTATGCTGCGTGCGTGGGTGTTAGCGGTACTGGTGCTAATCTGACGCTGCCTGGGGCGACGCATATCACCGCCGGGTGATCAGGGGCTAAACCTTTATTCGGTAATAAACGACGGGTGCCCTGACACTATAAAAAATAAATGAACTAACCAGCGTCAACCGTAACGGTTATACGGTGATCAGTGGTGAAAGGGTTAACTAGGGGGCAATCAAGGGGTTAAAACCTTTATTAGGTAGTATATGGGGGTCCCTGCCGCTATAAAACACTGACGGCGAACCTAAATATTTACGTCCCTAACTAGCGTCACCAGCGACACTAATACAGCGATCAGAAAAATGATCGCTTAGTGACACTGGTGACGGGGGGTGATCAAGGGGTTAAAACTTTGTTAGGGGGGTACCCTAGACCAACAGGGGGCTAATACTAACTGCCCTACCACTTCTAACTGTCACAAACTGACACCATGCAGTAATCAGAAAAAAAAATACTGCTTGGTGTCAGTGTGACATGGGGGGAGGGGTGATTGGGGGGGGGGGTCGTGTGTGTGTGTGTTGTGCACTCACATGTCTTCTCTCCTCGGCGCTGGAACGGAAACTGCCGAGCCAAGGAGAGATGACATCACATCCTCTGCCTCTGTGTACTACACAGAGGCAGGGGATGATTGTCATTGGCTGGGAGCGATCGCGAAGGGGGGGCCACAATCGGATGGCCTCCCCCTCATCTCTGAATGCTTCCAGTCACAAGCCGACTGCCGCTGGCACCAGGGGGGGTCCAATCGGACCCCCCACCCACGGGAGGCAGATCACATATGGGTACGTGATTCTGCCTGCCCGTGCCATTCTACCGACGTATATCAGCGTGAGACGGTCGGCAAGTGGTTAAGAGAAAAAATCAGGACATTTCTAATGGGACAGAAATCTGCATATGCAGAATTGATGGAAGACACACAATAAGCGACACGTGCATACCTGGACAATACTTTGAACATCTCAATGAACTGAGTGCTAAAATGCAAGGTAAAGAAGAAAATCTTCTCACCTCATCTGACAAATTACATGACTTCAGATCCAAGCTGACATTCTGGCGCTTCGGCAGTCTTGAGATGTTTCCCCTCAAATGGCAGCACACTTACTTCTCAGTAGAGATGGGCCGAAGGACCCCTTGTTCAGTTCGAACCACAAATGTTGAACATCACAAAAGTTTGAAACTGAACAATAAATCCCATTGGGAAACTGGAAAAATCAAAAGGGCCCTTTTTGAAGCCTTATATGCAAGTTATTTGGCATACAAAGGGTTATTACCCTGGGGACATGATCTTTTTTTTCATTGATACATTTTTAAATGAGCAGTGATTTACTGATGCTTAAAGTGAAACAATAAAAATGAAATATTCCTTTTAAATATAGTGCCTGGGAGGTCCCCTTAGTCTGCCTGTAAAGTAGCACATCTGTACCATGCATAGAACCTGCTGCAGCAAAAATGGCATTTTAAGCCAAAAAAAATGACAAATTGGTTCTTGAGTGTAAATTGTGCCCATGAAACCTATACCAAAAAATGTAATGACTTGTCTACAACTGACTGAGCGACCATCTGACCATGAACAAACTTCTTGATCCCCTTCAGTCCGAATTTTGCCCTCAACACTCCACAGAAACTGCTCTCCTTAAACTCACAAATGACCTACTAACCGCTAAAACCAACGTACACTTTTATGTACTACTTATCCTGGACCTCTCTGCTGCCTTTGACACAGTGGACCACCCCCTGCTAAAAAAAAAACAAAAAAAAAAAAAAACTCCACTTCTTTGGTCTCCGTGACTGTACTCTTCACTGGTTCTCATCCTACCTATCCCACAACTCCTTCAGTGTTACTTACAACTCTACTTCCTCCTCTCCTCTTCCTTTCTCCATCAGGGCCCCCCAAGGTTCTGTTCTTGGACCTCCTCCTTTTCTCAATCTACACCACCTCCCTGGGTCAATTGATTGCCCCCATGGCTTTCAATATCATCTCTATGCTGGTAACACCCAAATCTATCTCTCCACCCCCCAGCTTTTTTCATCTGTGTCTTCACGTCTCACCAACTTACTAGCAGACATATCAGCCTAGATGTCACATCACTTCCTCAAACCCAACCTGTCCAAAACCGAGCTCATGATATTTCCTCCCCCAGGTGCCACTTCCCCTGATTTCTCAGTCAATATCAACGGCTCAACTATCAACTTGTCCCCCCACACCAGGGTCCTAAGTGTAATCCTGGACTCTGAACTAACCTTTCGGCCTCACATCCTATCGCTATCCAAAATTTGCCACCTCAACCTCCACAACATCTCCAAGATATGCCCCTTCCTAACCAATGTCACCACAAAGCTTCTAATCCACTCCCTGGTCATCTTTCGTCTCGACTACTGCAACTCCCTCCTCACTGGCTACTTATCTCTAAATAGGCTATCCCCACTTCAGTCCATCATGAACGCTGCTGCCAGGCTCATTCACCTCACAAACCGCTCAGCGTCTGCTTTACCTCTCTGCCAATCCCTCCATAGGCTGACATTCAACAAACAAATTAAATTCAAGATACTAATAATAGCCATCCACAACCTGGCCCCCAGCTACATCCCTAATTTTGTCTCAAAATACCAACCTAATCCTTCTCTTCGCTCCTCCTAAGACCTTGTGCTCTCTAACTCCCTTGTCACCTCATCCCATGCTCGCCTTCAGGACTTTTCCAGAGCCTCTCCCATCCTCCTGGAATGCTCTACCCCAATCTGTACGATTTTCTCCTACTTTGTCCACTTTCAGATGATCCCTGAAAACTCATCTCTTCAGAGAAGCCTATCCAGCCCCACCTAACAACTATTCATTTACTTTCTCCATCAGCACATCCTCCACAGTTAGCACCTCTTGTATCTCTTGACCTTCCCTCTTAGATTGTAAGCTCTAAGGAGCAGGGCCCTCTGATTCCTACTGTATTAAAGTGTATTGTATTTGTACTGTCTACCCTCAAGTTGTAAAGTTCTGCGTAAACTGTTGGCACTATATAAATCCTGTATAGGGATGAGCTTCGTGTTCGAGTCGAACCCATGTTCGACTCGAACATTGGCTTTTCGGTCGTTCGCAAAATTCCAAACGTTATGGGCTGTTCGCACCAAATTCGTGTGGCGCGTCACGTCCCATAATTCACTGTGGCATCGCAGTGCATTGCTGGCTGATGATTGGCCAAGCATGCACTATGACCCGCATGCTTGGCCAATCACAGCGCCGTTGGTAGAGAGAGCTGTAATTGGCCAAAGCCAGGGTGGCTTTGGGCAATTATGGCTCAGGGGGTTTAGAACACGCCCCACACTATATAAGGCCGCCTGCACGGCGGCCCTGTGTAGTGTGTGTTCCAGCGTTGAAAGAGAGAGAGAGACAGTGTAATTTCATTTGAGTTAGATTAGGCAGGACAATCAGTGAGTTAGCTGCACTTACAGTGTATTGTGTATCTATATGCATCCCAGGTGTTATATATATTGTATTCAGTTTAGCTAGATCCGTTCCTGTTATCTTCTTACTGACAGGCAGGCTTGTCTTGTTACAGTATTTACAGCTACCTGAAGAAAATTGCTGGTGTTCTTTTGATCCTATTAGTACCACAGTCAGGCAGCTAGACTATTTACAGTTAGTGCAGTGCATCCTGCTCAGTGTTCAGCTAAAACTACAAGTTATTTTTTTGTGAGCTCTGCACAGTGTTCATCTAAAGCTACAAATTAGTGCAGTGCATCCTGCTCAGTGTTCAGCTAAAACTACAAGTTATTTTTTTGTGAGCTCTGCACAGTGTTCAGCTAAAGCTACCTGGTAGAAGGTTGGTGGTGTTCTCATACTACAGGCAGGCAGTTGATTTTGCTAGCTGCAGAATCTCTAATCTCTATCGTCGTGGAGATGGTGCATCCTCGGCCTTTTTTTCGGCAGCTGGCCATGTTGAGCCGCAACATGCGGAAGACTTGGTCGAGTGGATGACCAAGCTGTGCTCATCATCCTTTCTCACCCATGCTCAGGGTACTTTGTCTGGCAAAGCAGAGGCCTCTTCCCTCAGCTCAATGTCATCAGTGACTCCTTCCCTAGCCCCACCATGTCCTCCTGAGGAGTCCCACGAACTTTTTGACCACAGTGTTGGGTACATGCTCCAGGAGGATGCCCAGCGTTTGGAAGGCTCTGATGATGATACTGAGCTCGATGAAGGCTGTAACATGAGCACGGACAGAGGGGGTGCCCAAGAAGGACAGCAATCTGGCAGTCATGCTCCCCCTGCTACAGCATACTGCCAGTGATGAGGAGGGAGGGAATGATGAGGTCACTGACTTAACGTGGGTGCCTGGTAGGAGAGAGGAGGAGGTGGAGGAGGAGGTGGCACATCACCAACGAGGCAGGATGCCCTCCAGGGGCCAGCCTAAGGGCAGCACACTGACTGCATCACACTCCAAAGCTCCACATGTGCAGGGCGCTGCAGTCTCTGTGCGTTATTCAAAAAGTTCTTTGGTGTGGGCCTTTTTTGAGACGAGTGCATCAGATTGCACCGCTGCTATTTGCAACATATGACTCAAGCGTATCTCACGTGGCCAAAACATCTCCCGCTTGGGTACCACATGCTTGACCAGACATTTGTTGACCTGCCATGCAGTTCGTTGGCAAGCGTATCTAAAAGACCCACACCAAAGAACAAAGAGGACCTCTCCTTGCTCCTCATCAGCTGAGATCTCCAACCCCACTATACCTTCAGTCCTCTCTGAGACCTGCACTGAGAGGAATGAAGGTGTAGAATTAGGTGTGTCACAGCCAAGTACTTGTTTGCAATCTGCTTTTGGTACACCAACGTCGGATTGTACCAGGCAAATTTCCCTGCCCCAGCTGCTGCACCGCCAAAAGAAGTTTGCTCCCTGCCATCCACATGCCCAGTGGTTGAATGCTAGCTTGGCAAAATTGCTAGCACTTCAACTGCTGCCTTTTCAGTTGGTAGACTCTGCCCCCTTCCGTGAGTTTGTGGAATGTGCGGTTCCTCAGTGGCAGGTACCCAAACGCCACTTTTTCTCACGGAAGGTGATTCCGGCTCTCTACCGGCATGTGGAAGGCAATGTCCATGCCTCGCTGGACAGGGAGGTCAGCAGTAAGGTGCATATTAACGCTGACTCATGGTCCAGCAGGCATGAACAGGGACGTTACCTAAGTTTCACAGCGCATTGGGTGACTCTGCTGGCAGCTGGGAAGGATGCAGGACAAGGTGCAGTAGTGTTGGAGGTTGTTCCGCCACCACGCTTCCAAAATGCCACTACTAATGATTGTGACACACCTCTCTCCTCCACCCCTCTTCTTCTTTCTTTCTTCTTCTTTCTTCTTTCTTCTTTCTTCACGCAGGCCAAAAGATGCCATGCAGTGCTTGAGCTGGTGTGCTTGGGGGACAGGAGCCATGCTGGGGCAGAGGTTCTGTCAGCTCTGCAGGGGCAGGTTCAGAGGTGGTTGACGCCACGCCAACTTAAGGCAGGAATGGTGGTTTGCGACAATGGCACCAACCTCCTCTCTGCCCTCCGACAGGGACAAATGACCCATGTGCCCTGTTTGGCTCACGCCCTTAACTTGGTGCAGCGGCTCTTGGGCAGATACCCGGGCTTACAGGATGAATCAGTCTTGGATCACCACCAGCTACCAAGCACCTGATGCTGATGTAACCGAATAATTTTTTTTTTTGAAATCTCAGATCCCTTCAAAGACTGCCTATGCTGATGCTGAGTGACTATCCCTGAGTAATTATCCTCTTCCTCCTCAATGATCACGCTGATAGCTTGTAAGAACATTTTTGGCTCTGGGCGCCACCACCAGTGCCTAAGGCCCAATTTTTCAGCCCCTGTTTAACAGGGGCGTGTAATTACAATTTTTGATGCAATACTTTGCAGCAGGGCTCGTTCCTGCATTCCAACTAGAGTGTCTGTGAGGACTTAGTGTTGTGGCACCACCACCACCACCAAAGGCCCAATTTTTCTGCCCTTGTTCAACAGGGGCATGTAATTACAATTCTTGATCCAATATTTCACAGCAGGGCCCTGTGAGGGCTTACAGTGTTGTGGCCACAACAACACCTAAGGCCCAAATTTCTGCTGAGTATATAGGGCAGGCCCCTACTTTCAAACATCTAACTTACAAACGACTCCTACTTGCAAACGGAAGGAGACAACAGGAAGTGAGATGAAATCTACCCCTAGGAAGGGAAATTTCTCTCCTGTAAGAGTTAATATGGGAAAAACATTTCTCCTTTCCACTGATGCTTTCCAATCCTTGTTCCACAAAAAAACCCAAATTTTCAAAAAACATTTGTCATTGGGACAAAAAGTGAGGTGAAATCTTCTGAAGAGGAGGACAGACAGCAAAACAAATGTCACAGGGGTGATAACCCTTCCCTATGTTTTCCAAAAAGCTTAAAAAAGATTTTTTGGCTGGAGCTAAACACGTTAAAAATGTACCCGTTCAAAATTACAAACAGATTCTACTTAACAACAAACCTACAGTCCCTGTCTTGTTTGCACCGCCTGTATACTGCTGTTCAGAGTATATAGGGCCTGGTGGCCCCACACCTTTCCTTATTTTAATTTGGGTGCGGGGTTCCCCTTAATATCCATACAAGACCCAAAGGGCCTGGTAATGGACTGGGGGGTACCCATGCCGTTTGTCTCACTGATTTTCATCCATATTGCCAGGACCCGACATTACATTAAACCAGCAAGCAGTTTTAAATGAGATTTTCTTCCTTTAAAAATGACATTTTGTGCAGGGACTGTTCTAAACACGGGAAACACGCGCCACTTTACAGGCATACTATAGACACCCCCCAGGTATGATATATTTAAAGGAATATTTCACTTTTTTTTTTTTTTTTTTTTTTTTTTCTTTAAGCATCATTAAAATCACTGCTCCCCAAAAAACAGCCGTTTTTAAAAGTTTTTTTTGCATTGATACATGTCCCCTGGGGCAGGACCCGGGTCCCCAAACCCTTTTTAGGACAATACCATGCAAATTGGCCTTTAAAATGAGCACTTTTGATTTTGAACGTTCGAGTCCCATAGACGTCAATTGGGTTCTAACGTTCGTGCGAATTTTTGGTCCGTTCGCAGGTTCTGGTGCAAACCGAACCGGGGGGGGTTCGGCTCATCCCTAATCCTTTAAAATAATAACGTATTCCCGATAAAATCAACACCCACAAAGCTAGGCAGCCTAGACAGTTTTGCACAGATTAGATTTCCTCAAAACACTTAATGGGCAACATTGTCATCAGCGGCTTGATAGCTGTTGCTAATCCAGGAATGATACATTTTGATTGTCAATGGTAACCTAGTGGATCGTCAACTGGAAAGCTCTCCATGTCTGTTTTCACCCCTTGATAATCTCCCACCATATGATGCAGAGGCTGCCGATGGGATATGGAAGCTGACAGCCCTGGGCGCCGAGGACTAAAAAAATTTTGAAATGCATCACTGAAGCTGCCCTCTTCTCCACCACTCCTCTGTTGACCAACAGAAGCCCTAATCTAGCTTTTCCATGAGACTGTAACCTACCAGAGTCAGGAAGGGCATTACATAAATGCCTCTTTAAGGTGTCCTCAATATAATTCATCCTCTGCTCCCTCTGTGGAGACTGGATGAGTTCAGAGACTTTCCCCTTATAACACTGATCAAGGAGGGTTGCCAACCAACAGTGATCCTTTGCTTTACTTCCACAAATTCTTTGGTCCTTTAGCAGGCTTTGAAGAATGAGGAAGGCCATGCACCGCAAAATTGTTGAGGTAATGAGAAGCAGACTCCTTGTGGTCACTGAGGATTACAGTATCTGGAACTGCCTCCTCCCAGCCACGTACCACTCCCAAGAGTTTAGAGAATGGAAAACTATCTCTTAGACCCCATTCACACAGGGGCAACACGACTTGCAGGTCGCCTCACCGAGGCGACCTGCACAAGACTGCCCGGGCGACTTGCAAAACGACTTCTGTATAGAAGTCTATGCAAGTCGCCCCCGAAGTCGAACAGGAACCTTTTTCTAAGTCGGAGCGACTTGCGTCGCTCCCCTTAGAACGGTTCCATAGCACAGAATGGGAGGCGACTTGTCAGGCGACTAGGTCGCCTGACAAGTCTTCCCTGTGTGAACGGGGTCTCAAGGTTTGACGTATGTCTTCCTCTGCTTCAACGGTGAGGAGAAGTGGGGAGGAGCAGAATTGTGTCCCTTTTGGGTGCTCTTGTCAACAGGCTGAGTGGTGGGAGGTTAAATGCCTTGTCAAGCATGTGGTACCCAAATCGCTGGTGTTTTTGCCATGCTTGATCTGCTTGAGGCAAAGTTTGCAATTTGTGTGTGTGAACTGCGCCAACTATTATAAAAATGAATAAACATATTTACCACCACCTATGTTTATGATCATATGCCTAAATACTATTAGTGATTAAAATATCCTCACCTGTGTATTTTTTAATGCAACTAATGCTCAACAATTTAGTGTACCCACAGTCACTGTGGTCTGTACCTTGCAAACCAAAAATAGTGTGAATATGCATGCTTGTACACCAATCCAACCAATAAAGATTCTTTTATAAAAAATCAAAAAAATATATGATATAAATGAAAATAAGTGTGCTGGTGGGCCTAAAATTCAAACCATACATCAAATGACAAAATGAAAGCAAACGATTTAAAATATGAATAGTTACTACTATAAAGATGAAAAAATGTGGAAATTATTATTAATAGATTTGTTCAGTGAAAAAAAAGTCCTGTGTTAAACAGTTCCCATAGAAAATACATTCCAGGTGAGTAGCCTCTGTAAGTGCTCAACCAACTCCTGCAGCTTTATTCCTTAATTGTCCAGCTAAATTCCACCATTATGTGATTCCACCTCCACCTTGTAGATTGGCCACTCACCAGAAACAGGTTATTAATCGCCTTTGATCCATTGTGTGGCGTGGTTATCCAACTAATGAATTAGTCTGCAACCTCCAGAAAATGTATATGAGATTTAAGTATCTCCTGTATAGCCAGTCCTTGCGCTCCGATGTTAAGATTAGACTATTCCTTCCCACCGGAAGCGGTGAATCCACCATTTTTTGTATTGGCCAGATATGCCCATTTCTGCTTGTATACTTTGTTATAGTCTGTTTGTTATTATGTGCAGGGGGTATCATAATCTTAGGGGCTAATTGTCAAACTAGAAATATCAGGTAAGGAATTTAAAGTGCATAGATTCAAAGAAAAAAAAAAATATATATATATATATATTTATTTATTTATGGGCATGCCTCATTAAGGGCCAACATAAGCATAATTTTTTCCTTTATGGTTTAAATAACTGTTGCTGAGGTGTGCTAAAAGGACACTATTTGAAGCAAGGAAATTAATAATTTCATTGTTCATAAAATATGTGCTCTTGTTTTTTTCCATAGCCGGATTAAAATACAAATGTATCTTGTGAAGTGCGAGAATAATCATCTCTGTAAAAAGGTAAAAGTGACTTTCTGTGTTAAAAGATCAACTTTAACAAAAGACCCTCTGGAAATTTATTAAAATACAATCTCATGGATTGTTTACTAAAGGTAAAAGTACTAAATGCGCTAATACATACATTGATTGCCTTATGATGATGTGAGTTAGACGGAATTAGAAGATCAAAGAGTATAAGAAACAAAGATCACTCCCTTGGCACAACTCTTTAAGCAAAAAAAAAAAACTCCTGATGAAGAACAGAGTTTTTTGTTAGATAGCTTACTGTTACCCTCAGGACAGGGAAGGTTTCTGTAAGACACATAAATATGTATTCTTTATGAAATTCTAGTGCCTTTTTTTTATGTGAGTATTGGAAGAATAAAGAATTGCCTTCTAATGACTATAACAAACTCAATAGCAGGTTTATAAATATTGTTCTTTTCAGAAACAGCAGAATTTAAATATGAATAAGCACATGCAAATTAATGAAATTAACTAGTGCATACAGAGTTTTGCATATTCTACAAAACTTGTAGGAATGAAAAAATGTATTAAAAACAAAACGTTTTTGTTTTTTTCACTAAAACCAAAGATCAGCATAGTTCAGTATGTAAGTTTGATCAGATTTGTAGGTCGTAAAGATCGCTCATCAAATGTGTTCTCATTTCAAATGTAATACATATCACAAATGGGATAGAAGCAGCTTGCAACAGAAAGAATACAAGATTTACAAAAGGAGTTGAGAATCTTCAAAAAAATTGAGTGAAAACTTAAAATACTTAATGATGTGCAAAGCTATTCCTTTTTTTTTCATCTGCAAATTGAGTATTCAAAGTGAAAACAGCTAGACTTTCTTGAGTAAGGATGTACAAGTTTAATAAACTAAGCAACAGCAATACCAACATGGTCTTGTACAATATTTCTATTCCCGCTTGTATAAGTTGTGAATCACTAGAAGCAGCAGGTACGTGATCTCAACAAACTTAAACAGCCTTTAAATAAAATACAGGGCCTCGAAAAACCCTAATTCTGCCCTGCTTAGCTCTTAAACCACAACAATGTTGCAGCACACTCAGATAATATCTCCCACATTTGATCTTTTTAAAGAAAGCTAACTTTGCCTTCAACAAAACAAAGGAGCCTTGATAGGCCTTATTAATTCTCTTTCAGTAGATGAAGCCAAGGAGCCAACTTCCCCAACGTGTCAGGGAACCACTTTGTGCTACTTTCAGACATAAATTTGTTATGCCCTTTGCAGTCTGTGCCAAGACCTTGTGCCACAACTCCAACAGACTGGAATGTTCTGCATGCCACAAATCCATTTCTTCAGTTGGTATAAAACAAATGTTCATGGGAGGATTTTAGATAGATGTTATAAGGAAATTGGAAGATAAATATGAAAAAGTATGGCGCTTGTCATTGCTGACCTCTTATTTTGTCACTGCTAGTCAGTTGGTTGTCATATACAGTATCTCACAAAAGTGAGTACACGCCTCAGTTTTTAAAATATTTTATTATATCTTTTCATGTGACAACACTGAAGAAATGACACTTTGCTACAATGTAAAGTAGTGAGTGTACAGTTTGTATAACAGTGTAAATTTGCATTCCCATCAAAATAACACATAGCCATTAATGTCTAAACTGCTGGCAACAAAAGTGAGTATACCCCTAAGTGAAAATGTCCAAATTGGACCTAAAGTGTCAATATTTTGTGTGGCCACCATTATTTTCCAGCACTGCCTTAACCCCATTGGGCATGGAGTCACAAGGGCTTTACAGGTTGCCACTGGAGTTCTCTTCCACTCCTCCATGACAACATCACTGAGCTGGTGGCTTGGCCAGTCCATCACCTTTACCCTCAGCTTCTTTAGCAAGGCAATGGTCGTCTTGAAGGTGTGTTTGGGGTCGTTATCATGTTGGAATAGTGCCCTGAGGCAGAGTCTCCAAAGGAAGGGGATCATGCTCTGCTTCAGTATGTCACAGTACATGGCATTCATGGTTCCCTCAATGAACTTTAGCTCTCCAGTGCCAGCATTGCTCATGCAGCCCCAGACCATGACACTCCCACCACATGCTTGACTGTAGGCAAGACACACATGTCTTTGTACTCCTCATCTGGTTGCTGCCATACATGCTTGACACCAGCTGAACCAAATACATTTATCTTGGTCTCATCAGACCACAGGACATGGTTCCAGTAATCCGTGTCCTTAGTTTGCTTTTCTTCCGCAAACTGTTTGCGGGCTTTCTTGTGCATCATCTTTAGAAGAGGCTTCCTTCTGGGACCACAGTCATGCAGACTTATTTGATGCAATGTGTGGCGTATGGTCTGAGCACTGACAGGCTGACTCCCTATTTCTTCAACCTCTGCAGCAATGCTGGCAGCACTCATACAGTACATCTATTTCCAAAACACAACCTCTGGACATGCACTCAACTTCTTTGGTTGACCATGGCGAGGCGTGTTCTGAGTGGAACCTGTCCTACTAAAACACTGTATGGTCATTAGCCACAGCTCAGTTTCAGGGTCTTGGAAAACTTCTAGCCTAGGCCATCTTTATGTAGAGCAACAATTCTTTTTTTCAGAGTTTTTTGCCATGAGGTGCCATGTTGAACTTCCAGTGACCAGTATGAGAGAGTGAGAGCAATAACACCAAATTTAACACACCTGCTCCCCATTCACACCTGAGACCTTGTAACACTTATGAGTAGCATGACACTGGGGAGGAAAAAGGGCTAATTGGGCCCAATTTGGACATTTTCACTTAGGGTGTACTCACTTTCGTTGCCAGCGATTTAGACATTAATGGTTGTGTTGAGTTATTTTGAGGGGACAGCAAATTGACACTGTTATACAAGCTGTACACTCACTAATTAACATTGTAGAAAAGTGTCATTTCTTTGGTGTTGTCACATGAAAAGATATAATAAAATATTTACAAAAATGTCAGGGGTGTACTCACTTTTGTGAGATACTGTATCTATTGTGCTCAATTATTTCTGAGAACCTGATCAGGAACTATGCAGGGCAGGAATTTTGATTCACTCTTATGCCCCGTACACACGGTCGGACATTGATCGGACTTTCCGACAACAAAATCCTAGGATTTTTTTTTCTGACGGATGTTGGTTCAAACTTGTTTTGCGTACACACGGTCGCACAATGTTGTCGGAATTTCCGATCACCAAGAACACGGTGACGTAAACCACGTACGACGAGACTAGAAAAGGCCAGTTCAGAACCAAGTGCGGCACCCTTTGGGCTTCTTTTGCTAATCTCGTGTTAGTAAAAGTTTGGTGAGAGACGATTCGCACTTTTTCAGACTCGTGGTTTTCAGATCGTTTTCTGCTGTTCAGTTTGTGCTTGTGGGTTTGTATCTGCTCTTCGGTGCGTGCAAGCAAGCTCTGAGTGACTTATTTTAGTCATTGTGTTCTTGTTCATTTGCTACTGTTTTTCAGGTCGCTCTTCACAGGCCTTGCTGTTCTTCAGTGTGTTCTATTACTTCGTTCTGAGCAGCCGACCGTTTTCTAGCCATGTTGCGTATACGTACTCCTCGTAGCGTTCGTGCTGTGCGGGGGGCTTGGTGTTGGGGTCCTTACCTTGACACAAGTCCAGTCCATGAACAGGATGGGGAGGAGTTCATGGACCAAGAATTGGTTGCTTCAGCGTGACCAGTTCAGTCACATGCCTTTGCTCCGTGAGAATAATCCTGATGATTTCAGGAACTTTCTCCGGATGACTGACACCGTATTTCACCGTTTGTTGGCTTTGCTGACCCCCTATATCAGCAGGCAGGATACCTGCATGAGGCAAGCCATCACTCCGGAGCAGAGGCTCGTCGCCACTCTGCGGTACTTGGTGGCGGGGAGAAGCCTGCAGGACTTGAAGTTCTCGACAGGCATCTCCCCCCAGGCTCTGGGGATCATTATCCCAGAGACCTGTTCTGCCATCATTCAGGTCCTGCAGAAGGAGTATATTAAGGTAAGATTTTTATCCTTTAATATCACATTTTATTGTATTTAATGTTTGATAATATATTGTATTTCTTTCCTCATTCCCTAATTACCATGATTGTAATATGCTGTGAATGTCCCCTTTGTCCTCATGCATGCTGGATTTTTATGTAATTATTTTTGTTGTCCTTCATACATATTTGCCTTCACTTACCTCCCCAGCATACTCTCCTCCTGGCCCTATATTCACCTCATGTATTCACTTAATGTATTTTATCAGCTCCATAGTAGTGTTTTACCCCAAACACCCCTAAAATGTTTTTAAATGTGATTTGTAATTTAAATTCAGGCAGAGTGCCAGAGACTTTTTGGGGGTCCCCAAATCATTTGGAACCCTCCCTCCCCCCCCCCCCCAACTGCTATGTCAGCTGATACCAATTCTCTATCTATCCTCAATCATCTATCTGCTGACTTTGCCAAACCCATACACACTATACCCATCTCTTTTGTGGTCAGATGTATGGATGAATTCCCCAAAGCATGTAGTGCAAGGGCCTGCCTGTATACTTTCAAATGGTACTGTTTCAAGTTTTTGTATCCTATTATTATCTTGATAGGTAATAGCAGAATGTCCAATTGTGCTCAAATGTGTACAGTGTGTATTTATATCTTTGTATTATGACCACTTCTTACCTGTCCAGTGGGCTGCCAATAGTGTAACGGAGGGGCTGTTCAAAGTAGTACACATTATTTAGGCATTCATCTCTCAATGAAGTGGAAAATGTTACCTGTCCAAGAGCTCCCCCCCCATAATGTTAGAAAGGGCCCAGGAGAGGGGGGAGGGGGAATATGATAGGTGTACCTTTTTATACTTTGGTGTTTAAAAATTCACATTAATAAATGTTATCTTGATATTGGCCAAGACTGTTTGTGTCTAATCTGCTTTCCATGTTTTAATGTGCAAAAAGACTTTTTTTTTTTTTTTTTTCCTCAACAGTTTCCTTCTACACCACAGGAATGGTAGACTGTGGCCTCCCACTTTGCCCAGCGGTGGGACTTTCCTAACTGCGGGCAATTGATGGGAAACACGTCCACATTTTCCCACCACCCAACTCAGGTTGTACTATTATAATTATAAGGGGTTCAATAGTATTGTGATGTTGGCGGTGGTGTCGGCTAATTATGAGTTCCTGTATGTGGACGTGGGGAAGAATGGCCAGATGTCCGATGGTGGAGTCATCGCCCAGATGGAGTTCTACAGGCATCTCCAGAATGGCAGCTTGGACTTGCCACCTCCAGAAGACAATGTGGAAGGATTCCCTTTCGTCTTCATTGCGGATGAAGCTTTTGCGCTGGGGTACCATCTTATGCGGCCATTCCCTATGAGGACCCTCACCCCGGACCAGAGGGTTTTTAATTACCAGCTGGCCAGAGCCAGAAGAGTGGTGGAGAACACGTTTGGAATCCTGGCCAGCCGGTTCCGCCTATTTCTTACACTCATACATATGGCGGAGTACAAACTGAATCACATTATCCTGGCGTGCCGTGTTCTACACAACTTTTTACGGAAACATTCTGCCAACTATGCTGGCTCAGTTGGGCCTGAAGCCAGAATTCAAAATGAACCAACCCTGACGGCGCTTGAAAGTGGCCGTCCTGGCTTGCCCTCCCTGAGTGCCCGTGATGTCCGGCTAAGATACCTTGAATTCTTTGTGGGTAGGGGGGCTATCAATATGCCAGACAATGTGTGAAACCTTTAACAAATAAAAAAAAAATTAAGCAAATCTTTGACATTTACTGCTTGTGTTTGTTTTAGTTGACCCTGACAGAAACCTGGTGAGTCCTGAAAATGGCGTGATTGTGTAACTTTATACAAAGCACTGTTATTGGTGTTATTTACTAAAGGCAAAGACACTTTGCACTACAAGTGCACTTGAAACTGCACTTGTAGTGCAAAGTGGATTTGCCCTTATGAAGTAACCCCCATTGTCACAGAAAACACCAATTAGAGCACCACAAAAATGTTGTAGCGTTGAGACAATTATCCACACATTCTTGATTAACAATCTTTTTAATACCTGCACAATCACATGTGCATTTTGACAAGGTTTTTAAAACAAACCAACATGTTTGTTGTATAACAATTTTTGGGGTGGCATTAAAAGTAGAAATGTCCATTTAAGATAAAACAGGCATGTTTCAAACCAACAAGAAAGACACAAATCTTGAACTTACAAAGTTCACATTAGGTAGAACTTGAAGGCAATATCAGACATGAGTATTTAGGAACTGTTTGATATTGCGTTCAGATGTGGTGAAGTCACCCCAGGAAAAGCCAAATTTTGAAGATGCACATCAATTTACGAATGTCAACATGTGCTAGCTGCCATCACGGGGGAGCAACCCCTTCCTCTCAGCTACTTTATTATTGAAGAAGGGGTTGCACCCCCAAAAACGCGTCCATTGATCTCCCGTGATGGCAGATGGCACATGTTGACACACTGCCTCTTCAAAATTTGGCTTTTCTACAATTCGAAGAAAAAATTTAAAAATTGTAGCACACCATAAAAGAAAGGGCTTTGGAGGGGTTTTAAACTCTCCCCAAAACATCAATGATGTTCTTATTTTTTTTTTAATAACATCATTGATGTTTTTCGTGATATTTTCCAATGCAACATTACACCCTATGATCAGGATCTGTGCACTTTCCGAGGTGAAATGCCCTGGATCCACAACATCACGATCACCTAAAAAGATAGAAACCAAAAAAAAACATGTATTATAAATATGCCGGCACCCGGCATCCATCTCTTACCTGAGCCTGTGGGCGCAGATACTCACCTGTTGTGACTAGTTCTACCACGTCTATCTCATCCTGCTCTTCTTGTCTTTGGGGGATTTCCCCTTCTTCCAGAGGTGGGGGGTCTCTGGTCTCCTCGGATGAGGGGTGTCCTCTGAGTCTTTTCTCCCCTATGTTAAAAAAAAATGGTATACTTAGCACACAGATATTTGATGGCAGAACTATAAATATGAAACATTGCTTGGAAGTGTGGTACAATTGTCGATTTTGGCAGAGTTCCAAGATGTAGAATTTTTGGGATCCTTTGTCAAACTTCAATACTTTACCTGTTTTGTGCAAGCTTCACAGATGGAGACACCCCTATAGTATACATTGGAGCACCTGTGTGGGACCCCCTATTAAAAAGGGTGTTCTTGTGTCCCACATTAGTGCTCCAGAGTCCAGATGTGTAAACAGCTGCTGAGTGTCCTCTCCTTACACAGAATCTAGTTTGCATTTCATTCTAGTGGCAAACCCATCTACACAACCAAATTATTTTAATACAAGTAGGCCCTAAAAAATGTGGTCAAATGCATATGGCCACAACAATGTTGTTTTATAGGCCGAAATAAAAATGTTTGATACGAACGAATAATGTGCCCATGAACATGAAAGTTGCTATTTTAAACTGTACAACAGTTCAGAAAAGCACATGGATCAGCACAAACGTAATAAACACAAAAAGAATAGGAACACAGCAACTACTTACTTTTTTGCAACACTCTCCTGATCCTTCTGTACTGCTCATGCTCTCTTAATTTCAGGTCCGACTACAGCTTCCTGAGCTGATCTTTCGATCGTCGTACCCCGAAATTCCGGTGCAGACTTTTGACCACTTTCGCCATGATCTTGGCCTTTCTGACATTGGGGTTGGGGTAAGGTCCATACTTTCCATCATAGTCGGCCCTCTTCAGGATGTCGACCATCTCCAACATCTCCCCAAAGGACATATTTGATGCCTTAAATCTTCTCCTCCTGGATCCAGACGTTTCCGGCTCCAGGCTTTCCTCCCCCTCCTCCTCGTTGCTATAATTAGCATGCACCTGCTCTGACTCCGCCATGTGCTCTTCCCCCACTGCGCTGAACGAAAAGGGGCGGGGAATAGACTAGAAAGAACATCAGGGGTGGGCGGAGTTACACGCATGCGCAGTGTGTATACAGCATAACACGCGTGCGTAGTACATACGATCTGTGAGCGGAGGAAGGAGTATCGGAGGCACCGATTGTGATAACGAAGGTAAAAGCCAAACTTGGGCCTATACTGCTTCTAGATTGAGGCCTATATTGTAACAAGATTAGGAGAGTTTTGCCTGACATTAGGGTTTGTCTTGTGTTGTGTCTTGCAGTGAAAATGGATATCTTGAAAGATAACGACTTTATGCCAATCTTCATTGATATGTTCAGGGAGCTGCCCTGTCTATGGGAGATAAACCACCCAGAATAGAAGAACCAAACAAAGAGGAAGGCAGCACTGGATCAATTGCTGGAATTTGTGAAGACGGTGATCCCCACAGCAGACATGACCTATTTGCTATTTGAAGATCCTAATTGGTGGCCTAAAGAGCACTTATCTAAGGGAGCACAAGAAGGTCCAGGATTCCCAGAGATCCGGAGCTGCAGATGACATCTATGTCCCCAGGCTGTGGTACTATGACAGGCTGCATTTTCTGGCAGGTCAGACTGAACCCAGGCCAGCACTCTCCAGTCTTCCTTCCAGGCTTCCTTCCCCCCCAGCTGAGGCTTCTGATGCCCAACCTGGGCCTTCCAGGCAGCAACATGTGGAGCAGCCCAGCTTGAGCCAGGTATAGCATTTCTCTAAATATTTCTGGTTGTCCAATCAATGATGTTAACTAGATGTTAGTTTGGAGTACTAATTTATGATTGTGATTGATGAAGCAAAAACTAAAACCATGTCCTTTTTTCATACACAGGGAAGTCTCAGCCAGGAGGTGGCCGGGCCAAGCAGGCTTCCTGATATCCAGGTCCCTCCCCTACACCTGCAAAGACAAAGTGGCAGGAAGAGGAGTACCCTGGAGGAGGTTGCCATAGGCCTCTTTTGGAAGGCTACAGAGGCCCTGAGAACCCCCCCCCACACTGTGGAGGAGGACTTTGCTTGCATAACTGCCTGCAAAATGCTGCAGATGGAGGAGGGTCAACGACTCCTGTGTGAGTCCTTAATTTTGGAAGCTGTCAATAAGGGGTTGAGGGGCCAAATAACATCTGCTACCCACATTTGTGACCTCACACATGGTCCTCCTCCTCCAGGTCCTAATACTACTCCTCCTCCTCCAGGTCCTACTCCTCCTCCTGCCACATCTCCAACACCAGAGCCACAGCCAGGAAGGAAGCGTGAAAAGAAGACCAGAAAGTGATGACCCTGGGTCCAGTCTGGTCTGGCAAAAGATGCAGCCTCTTGTAGTACCACAGCCTGGGGACACAGATGTCATCTGCTGCTTTCATGATCTCTGGGACTTCTGGACCAGACTGCACTCCCTTAGATAAGTACTCCTCAGGCCACCAATTTTGATGTTAAAGAATGGATGTGTGCCATGGGGGTCCAAGGCTTCACAAATTTCTGCTGTTTCTCCAGTGTTGCCTCCCTCTTTGTTTGGTTCTGAGCTCTTAATACAGGCATTTTTGATTCAATTATACTTGCCTATGTGTGTTTTCCTTTAAAAAGGACAGTTTGTTTGTGAGGATTCAGGTACATTTCAAAAATACAATGTGAAATTTAACAAGGGACACCAACACCAAGCAACCTTCTTGAGATTAAAAACAACCTTTAAAAAAAAAAAAAAAAGAAAACAACCCAAAAATAATTTTGTCAGATGTGACAAATCAAAATATATTGAGGGAATCCCGATAAATAATAAAGAAATAAGTTTGTGAGAAGTCTGTGTGAATATCAACAGCAAAACTACTTCATTCTTCTCACATTATAAAGAAGAGTGCGCTGTATTAAACCATTTTTTACATTGCACCGTGACGAAAGTGCTGTATCCATTGCGAACGCTAATTTTACCAGAGCATGCGTCGCACTTTGTGCGTCGAACTGGCCCCACACGGTCGGAATTGACGCGATCAGATTTTGTTGTCGGAAAATTTTATAGCCTGCTCTCAAACTTTGTGTGTCGGAAAATGTCCGATGGAGCCCACACACGGTCGGAATGTCCGACAACACGCTCCGATCGGACATTTTCCATCACAAAATCCGACCCTGTGTACGGGGCATTACAGTGGTTATAATTAGGGAGGATCACCTCAATGGAAATACACACAGCATTCAAGACCTGGCAGTCTTACCCTGTCCCACAATCAAATATTAGCAAAATGGTTTGACTGATGTTCTATATGTCAGATAAATGGCAAACACAACAGTTGAAGGGTATTTCAAAGCTTCCAGAAATGGCTATGGTACTAGGAACCTTTGCATAAGTCCCACAGCATATCTGTAAAATGCATAGGAAACTGCAGTATCTGGACTGGCAGTTTTCAACCCTTACTATAATTTCTTATTGTATTATGCTGAGAGTGCATGCTGAGAGTACATCAAACAAAGAGATACATTTATTAGTGCTGTTGCTAGCTTTCCCAACAATGGATATTAGGTATTGGAGACATTTTATCTTAAAAATGATAAACACAATACTTAGTATGTTTGTTTTTCCTTTTATGCTGCATTGGCACATAATGGGTTAAACACAATCTACCAAGCAAACAATCAATCTCCTTGAAAGCTAGTACATAGTGATTATATTAATCCAGGTCTCAGAGGGTTGATGAGTAGATTCTGGATTTATATAATCACTGTGTTACTGATGTCTTATTAAACAATACGACTTGTAGACGGTTTAATTTTTTATTTTACTAACAGGTATTGAATTGCAATTTTATTAACATAAAAATGCATAAACAAATAAAATAGCACTATGAAAACAAAAAAATACAGCAAGAACAGTACAATGTGGTTTGTAATTTCAGTCACATGATTTTAAGCTTTGTTTTACTAATTTTATCACTGCAACAGGGCACTTGCTTATACTTAAACAATATGAAGAATAAGTCACACTTTTGTAAACAGATATGAATACAACAGAAGACACTAACCATCCTACCCAGTAAGTTGAAGTTTTTCAAGTACACATTATACTTAACAAAGAAAAGGATTGCAGACAGGAAGCAAAGTTCATGGTTAGAAGTAGAGTTGGGCCAAACAACCCTTGATTCAGTTCACGCTAGAACTTTTGAACATAGCAAAAGTTCAGACCCAAACTCTGAACCCCATTGAAGTCTAAGACCTGAACTTTTTAAAGGCTAATATGCAAGTTATTGGCCATAAAAAGTGTTTGTTTGGGGGCCCAGGTACTGCCCTGGGGGACATGTATCAATGCAAAATGTATATTTTTTAAAGAGTTTTTAAAGGAGAAGTGATTAGATGCTTAAAGCGAAACAATAAAAATGAAAAATTCCTTTAAATAATAGTGCCTGGGGGTCCCTTTAGTCTGCCTGTAAAGTGATGCATCTGTACCGTGTATTGAACCTTCTGCAGCAAAACTGACATTTATAAAGAAAAAAAAGACATTTAAATAGATTTTTCCCTGCAAGCTGTCTTTGTTATAACGGCTTGGGGAGCCAGTCTGTATGATGAGGCCACAATTTAGTGTTCTGGGAACAAGATTACAGATTTTTTTGGATGAATTCTGGTGTCTCTTTGGCAGACTTTGGATATAAATAACACATTTTTGCACCACAGCGAGCAAGCCTTATGTGAAAAATCCAATTTATAGTACACTCAGAAAAAATTTGTAAAAAAACTGCGTTAAGTCTAAAATAAACCTATAAGCAGCAACTCTGCAGTAAGACATAAATACAGCTTAAAATTTGGTAAATATATAGCATTGCGCTAATATACAAACAATAAAAAATATAATTGAATACTAGAACATCATAATAAAGTGTCCACAAGTGAAATAGTATTAAATCCTTTTGGGAGTGTTGTTAATCTTGATGTGTAACTCAGCCATTCAACACCATGGAAAGTGATCCGTGCAACAAAACCACCAGCAAAGGCAAGAATGGCTGCTTACCAGCTCCAAATGACCTCATATCACAGGAGGTTGAGGCTATAGCCAAGCCAAGGCCTTTACCGGTTCCCGGAGCTCTCCTATACTCTGCAGACTCCTTGCCCAATGCGAGTAGGCCTCCCACCCTTCGTCATCAGCCCGCTCTTTGGATGATTCTGTCAGGGGTACTGTAGCCAACGAACGGTTACTCTACCATAAAGTAACTTCTGAGAGTCTCGGGCAGAGTGTACCTTACGGGTTTGGGGCCTGGTGTTAACCGTCCGCTGGCTACATTTAGTACTATTTAATACTACTTCACTTGTGGACAATTTATTCTGATGTTCAAGTATTAAAAAAATGTATTGTTTGTACATTAGCACAACTCTATATATTTACCTATGGTACACTCAGGCCAAAATTAACAATTTTATTTTTAGATATTATCATCCCCCCCATCCTCATCACTGGAGCCAACTTGGCAATACGCTGTGGCTGGGGGAACATGACTGCCAACTTGTTGTTTATCAGTGTTCTCCCCTCTCTGTAGGCTCATGTCACTCCCTTCCTTAATCTCTGAACCAACATCAGAATCAAGTAATGCCTGTGCATCATCAAGGAGCAAGTGTTCAAATAATTCAGCTGACCCCTCCATGCATGATTCTGGGGCTATAGCAGTAGCTGTGGACAATGTGGCAGAATAAGCCACTCTGGCAGCTGGGGGGGACTGTGCACTAGTCTCAGCATGGGTGATAGAGGATGAGGAGGATGAGGATGATTTAGTAAGCCAGTCCACCACCTCTTCTGCATGCTGTGGCTGGATAGCACCGGAAACATCACTAAACAGAGAAAAATGTGCCCTGCCTGAGGACAAACCATATCCACCTCTGCCTGTGGACACAGACGCTGCTGGCCCCCTCATAGTGACATGGGAATGTCTGCCTCTCCTTGTTGGCTTCCCAGACATGATGGGGGGTTTATTACCCAAATGTAATAGATTCTGGGAAAGGTGTAATTGGATGCACTTTATGTAAAGAAAACTGGTGTTTGGTGCACTTTATATTGAGCACTGCCACTAACAGAAATGTAAAAACTATAAAAAAAATGCAGCAACAAAAAAAAGGGCTATACAGTACAGTATATGGCATGAAATGTTATGTAATTCTGTAATATATGTAATGCTACACTAACACTACACTGACACTCTACACTCAGAGCCACAATAACACACTAACTCGCTAATAGCAAACAGAGCCCTGCTCTACCTCCACTCTGAAAACACACTGCAAAAGGTTTCTGTGGGAAGGAAACTTTTATAATGTGGGGTGGGACTATGAGCACTGAGCCATGATTGGGCAAAGTCAGGTAGTCAGGCAGCGGTCAGGTCCATTATTATATCCAATTAGGGCCCTAGAATGCACTGTGCAGTGCATTGTGGGGTGTTCAGCCAGTGAACATCCTGCTGAACGCCCCGTAAATTCGGGTGTCCGTCAAACAGGCGATGTTCGGGCCGAACTGTTTGCCCAACTCTAGTTAGAAGCTATTCATCTAAAGCCTAAAAGTGGATCTATAAATTAACACTATACAAAATATATCAAGGCATGAAAGATTGTTTTTTTTCTTTACTCCAATAACTATCAGTAGGGGCGCATGCGAGCACGATGGGAAGAGGACACATGGAGTAAGAGCTCCGTAAGCAACTGAGACTACTATCACTACCCTGGGGCCAATCAGATCGGAAATTTGCCCAAAATCGCCTGCACCCCTAGGGGACACAGAGGTGCATGCCGACACAAAGCCCGCCGTGGGAAGCCAGCACAGAAATCTCTGACAAACTACCTCCTTCTGGTCCAGGAGCAGAGCGGGATGGCGCAAAATGGTGCCCAGCCTCCACGCACTCAGGCAGCAGCACATGGCTCGGGACTTTCTCCAGCTAGCCCACCAGGAGACTGTGAGTACTCGGTCCACCTTACAAAGGCAGAGCTGGATGCCAGCCTCTCTGCCATGGATGAGAAGCTTGCTAACAAATTCCAGACACAGTCACCCAGCTGCATTCCAATCTTGAGGATTTGGACAATCGCAAATGGCGCAATAATCTGAGAGTGAGGGGGGTCCCAGAGCAGATAACAGACTTACTCCCAGCAATCAAGAGGCTGTTTCTGTCCCTGCTGCCAGATACCCCTGATGTCTCTTTTGCCTGCGACAGGATCCACAGAGCATTGCGCCCCAATCCCCCAGATGACAAACCTCCAAGGGACATTGTGCTATGTCTCATTAAAGAGGATATCCTAAGAGCCTCCTGCAATACCCCCAGCATACAATTGGATGGGACCAGGGTTCAAATCTATCCTGACCTCTCTCCGGCCACTCTGGAGAAACGCAGGAACCTGAAAGAAGTCACCTCGGTCCTGCAGTCAGCAAGAATCTGTTATCGTTGGGGCTTCCCCTTTGAGTTACAGGTCCCCTATAACGGCACGACCTACACAGTGACCATGCTACAAAATAGCAAGGAGTTGCTGGTCAAATTGGGACTATTAGCGCCAGAACATCTACCCAGACAGCCGTCTACTCCTCGCCCCTCACCGATCTGGGCCGCCCCTTCTCCCCAATGGGATCGTAGACAGCAACGCCAGGAACTTCGAGAGCTACAGAACTGAGACATACCCCTGACAGGAGCAGCAAGTATGGTGTTCACAGTATGCTACTGACTTTCCCATACTTCAACTTGTTTATTGTCTAAAAACTGTGTCGCAAGCTGGCTTCCAAGTCTCACTGCTCTTGCTTAAGTGACCCCCTGCTCTATATTTTCAGGGGCCTGGCCTGGAGGTCTTTGGTAACCTACATGAGACAGATCATCCAGACCTCAGGCCCTGTGGAGATTACCTGCACTGAACTCTAATGCCCTGTACACACGATCGGACATTGATCGGGAATTCTGACAACAAAATACATCTGATTTTTTTCCGACGGATGTTAGCTCAAATATGTCTTGCATATACACGGTCGCACAAACTTGTCGGAATTTCCGAACGTCAAGAACACGGTGACGTACAACATGTACAACGGGACTATAAAAGGGCAGTTCAATACCAAGCGTGCCACCCTTTGGCCTCCTTTTGCTAATCTCGTGTTAGTAAAAGATTGGTGAGAGATAATATATTGTATTTCTTTCATCATTCCCTAATTACCATGATTTATAATATGCTGTGAATGTCCCCTTTGTTCTCATGCATGCTGGAATGTTTTAACTTTTTTTTGTCCTTCATACATATTTGCCTTCACTTACCTCCCCAGCATGCTCTCCTGGCCTTGTCACTTAACAATGTATTTTGTCAGCTCCATAGTAGTGCTTTACCCTAAACACCCCCTAAAATGTGTACAAATGTTATTTGTGTGCTTAAATTCTGGCAGAGTGCCAGAGGCATTTTTTGGGGTCCCAAATCATTTGGAACTCCCTCCCCCCCCCCAAACGCTAAGCCAACCCATACCAATCCTCTATCTGCTGACTTTGCCAAACCCATACACACTATACCTACCTCTTTTGTGGTCAGATTTCTGTATAAATTCCCCAAAGCATGTAGTGCAAGGGCCTGCCTGAATACTTTCAAATGGTACTGTTTAAAGTTTTTGTATCCTATTATTATCTTGATAGGTAATTACAGAATGTTAAAATTGTGCTCCAATTTTGATAAGTGTGTATTTATATTTTTGTATTATGACACTTCTTACCTGTCCAGTGGGCTGCCAATAGTGTAAGTAAGAGGGGCTGGCCAAAGTAATACACATTATTTAGGCATTCATCTCTCAATGAAGTGGAGAGGGTTACCTGTCCAAAAGATCTCCCCCCTAAAATTTTAACAATGGGTCAACAGAGGGGGTGAGGAATCGGATAGGTGGACCTTATACTTTTGTCTTTAAATACTCCCTAAAATAAATGTTATACTGATGTTGGCCAAGAATGTTTATTATTATTATTATTATTATTATTATTATTATTATTATTATTCAGGATTTATATAGCGCCAACAGTTTACGCAGTGCTTTACAATATAAAAGGGAGACAATACAGTTATAATACAATACAATAGGATTAAGAGGGCCCTGCCCAGAAGAGCTTACAATCTAATAGGGTGGGGATGTTTATGTCTAATCTGCTTTCAATGTTTTTATATGCAAAATTACAATTTTTTTTTTTTTTTTTTATTCTTGTTTGACTCCACAGTTTCCTTCCAACCCACAGGAATGGCAGACTGTGGCCTCCCACTTTGCCCAGCGGTAGGACTTTCCTGACTGCGGAGGGGCAATTGATGGGAAACACGTCCACATAGTCCCACCCCCAACTCGGGGTCATACTATTATAATTACAAGGGGTTCAATATTATTGTGATGTTGGCGGTGGTGTCAGCTACTTACGAGTTCCTGTATGTGGACGTGGGGAAGAATGGCCGGATGTTGGATGGTGGAGTCATCGCCCAGACCGAGTTCTACGGGCTTCTCCAGAATGGCAGCTTGGGCTTGCCACCTCCAGAAGACAATGCGGAAGGACTCCCATTCATATTTGTTGCAGATGCAACGTTTGTGCTAGGGGACCATCTTATGCGGCCATTACCTATGAGGACCCTCACCCCGGACCAGAGGGTTTTTAATTACCGGCTGGCCAGAGCCAGAAGAGTGGTGGAGAATACGTTTGGAATAATGGCCAGCCGGGTCTCCTTATGTCTTACACTGATACACATGGCGGAATATAAACTCAATCACATAATCCTGTGTTGCTGTGTTCTCCACAACTTTTTAAGGAGAAATTCTTTAAACTATGCTGCCTCAGTTGGGCCTGAGGCCGGAATTCATATTAATGAACCAACCCTGATGGCACTTGAAACTGGCCGTCCTGGCTTACCCCCCCAGAGTGCCCACGAGGTCCATATAAGATACATGGAATACTTTGCGGGTAGGGGGGCCATCGATATGAGACAATGTCTGAGACATTTTTAACCACTTCAATACTGGGCACTTTCGCCCCCTTCCTTCCCAGACCAATTTTCAGCTTTCAGCGCTCTCACACTTTCAATGACAATTTTGCGGTCATGCAATGCTGTACCCAAATTAAATTTTTATCATTTTGTTCACACAAATAGAGCTTTCTTTTGGTGGTATTTATTCACGACCCCGTTCTTGATTTTTTGCGATATAAGAGAAAAAAGAGCGGAAATTTGGAAAAAAGACCTATTTTCTTCTTTCTATTTTAAAAGAAATCCAATAAAATCGAATTTTGTCATAAATTTAAGCCAAAATGTATTCTGCTACATGTTTTTGGTAAAAAAAATCCCGTTAAGTGTATAATAATTGGTTCGTGTGATCACGGACTCATGTGCGCAAATGATCATGTACAGATGTGCGCAGGGGACATGTGTGCAGATAATCATTGGGACATGTGATTTTACTGATACATATGTGGGGGACAGGTGTTTTTACTATGTGGGGACATGTGTTTTGGGGACATTGTGTGTTTTACTTTGTGTTTACTTTGTGTTTTTATATGTGTGTGGGGACACTAGACTGGTGATCAGTGAGTAAAAAGCTGTAAAAAACAGCTCATACTCACTGATCACCAGCCGGCTGCAGCGATCCGCTCTCCTCTCCTCACTGACAACTTCCGTGTGAGGAGAGGAGAGACGATTGCCTAGCAACCGGCTCTGTGTTTACATCACATGTTGGCTGTGATTCGACACGGTCGTCATGTGATCAGGAGGGCCAATTGCAGAGCTCTCCTGCCGATTGGAAATGCTCCATGTCCGGGTGACACAAGCGCATCGGAATCTCGCCGCTGCGAAAGCACGTGCGCGCGCGATCCTGCTCCTTCTGAGGGACTTTCCTAAACATCCACTCAGAAGGAGAGATAGCCCACCCGGCCGTTTATGTGCAGTGGCCGGGTGGGAAGTGGTTAAATTAAAAATATATTTGAAACTGAACAAATATTTGCTTTGATTTACTGCTTGGCTTTCTTTTAGCTGTCTCCTCGGTTATGTTTTATTTAATGTTCTAATTTTTTGGCCTTTTTCTTCAACAGTGCAAACGAAATTTCGTTGAAACATGAGTTGGCAATCTCTTCTTCGGCTAACTATTTTTATTATGTTGTGGGTCTGCTAGACACACACCTTGTTTTTTTTTTTGTTAATGTATGTAATGCATTACTGACAAAAATAATTTTCAACACCATGACCGAAATTTGGGGAGTCATGAAAATGCGTTATTGTGTAAAATTAGAAAGCACTGCTGGGTGTTATTTACTAAAGGAAAATACACTTTGCACTACAAGTGCACTTGAGACTGCACTGAAACTGCACTTTGTAGTGCAAAGTGGATTTGCCTTTAGTAAATAACCCTCATTGTCACTGAAAACAACAACTTTACTAAAAAAAATGCTTTTGAGCATTGAAAGAAGACACATTGTTGATTATCAATCTTTTTAATCAAAGCACAATCACATGTGCGTTTCTAAAAGGGTTTTTGAACAAACATGTTTGTTGTATAACATTTTTAAAGGTCACATTAAGTAGAAATTGCCTTTTAACCTCCCTGGCGGTATGATTATTTCTGATTTTAGGTGCTGAAAGCGGTACAATTATTTTGCACAGAAATTTGGCGTTTTATATTGTAGGCCTGTAATTCTTAGGAATAGTTCACTTAAATCTGTCCAAACGAGTCTAGTAGACATCCCGGGTATGATTAAAGTTTGAAAAACGAAATAAAAAATTATAATATAATAAACTATAAATAATTATAACAAATAATAATATAATAATAATAAAAATTATATAATAATGTAATCAAATCAAAAACACTGAAATTTGCTCAGTTGCAGAATTTTAGCTTTCGTTACTTTTAGTGTTTGATGACGGATCTCCCCACAAATCACTATCGCTCAATTCTGCGAGTGATTCTAATTTATTATCGCTTTTTTCTAGCTGCTCTAAAACCACTTTTGATGTAAAGAGACAGTTTTGGTTGCTATGGACAATCTCCAGTTTCCTGGCAGAAAGAACAGTTATATATATATAAAACTGCATGCAGGACACTGGGCAGACCACTAGGGACAAAGGGGATGTGTAATTATTTGATACAGTACTGTAATCTGTAAGATTACAATATACTGTATCTATACTGTGTGTTTCACTATTTGAATTTACCGCCGAACTCCGTCCCCGTGCGTCGCAACGCTCGCAGGGAACGGAGCTCGGCACTGTGAATCGAGCGAGACACAGCGGCTCGCCGATCACAGCGGGGAGACATCGCAGGATCCAGGGGACAAGGTAAGTATGCTCTTCCTGGATCCTGCGATGCAAGCCCGAGTCTGGCTCGGGGATACCGCTTTTGGTATGTAAAATCCAACCCGAGCCAGACTCGGGAATACCGCCAGGGGGGTTAAGGTAAAACAGGCATGTTTAAAACCATAAAACAATACACAACTCTGGAACTTACAAAGTTAAACTTTTATAAAGTGAAGGCAATATCAGACATGAGTATGTACAAACTGTGTTTGATATTGCGTTCAGCAGATGGGGTGATGTCACCCCTGTAAAAGTCAAATTTAGAAGATGCACACAAATTGCCTAATGTCAACATGTGCTAGCTGCCATCATGGGGGATCAATGGATGTGTTTTTGTGGGTGCAACCCCTTCCTCTCAGCTACTATTATTGAGGAAGGGGTTGCACCCACAAAACTCGTACATTGATCTCCCGTGATGGCAGATGTTGACACACTGGGTTTTAACATACGTAAAAAAATTTTGTTACAAAAAAACAGAATAAATTTAGGGTTTTATAAATATCGATTACACCCCATTATCTCCCCGATATGGGCACTTTCACTGGTGAAATGACATTCCTCTTCCACAACATCCCGATCACCTACAAAAAAAACACACCATGTATTATAAAGTGCAGGCATCTATCTCTTACCTGAAGCTGTGGTCGCAGACACTCACCTGTTGTGGTGACAATGTCTACGTCTGCCTCCTCCTCCTCTGGTCGGGTTTTGGGGATTTCCCCTTCTTCCTGAGGTGGGGGGTTCCTGGTGTCCCCTGATGAGTGGTTTCCTCCGAGCCTTTTCTCCCCTATGTGAACAAAAATAGGTATACTTAGCACACAGATATTTGATGGCAGAGATAGGAATATAAAACATTGATTGGAAGTGGGGTACAATTGTCTGTTTTGGCAGAGTTCCAAGAAATGTTTTTGTCCTTTGTAAAGCTTGAATACTTACCTGTTTTGTGCAAGCTTCACAGATGGAGTCACCCCTATAGTATACACTGGAGAACCTGTGTGGGGCCCCTAATAAAAAGGGTGTTCTTTTGTCCCACACTAGTGCTCCAGCGTCCAGATGCGTAAACAGCTGCTAAGTGTCCTCCCCTCACACAGAATCTAGTTAGCATTTAATTCTAATTACAAACCCATCTAGACAACAAACTTTTATTAATAGAAGTAGGCCCGAAAAACCATATTGAACTGCATCTGGCCAAAACATCGTATTTTAGTGGCCGAACGAAAAATGTTTCCTACGAACAATAATGTGCCCATGAACATGAAAGTTGCCATTTTAAAATGTACAACAGTAAAGAAAACACATAAAGCAGCACAAATGTCATAAAAAGAAAGAATAGGAACACAGGACAACTACTTACTTTTGTTGCAGCACTCTCCTGATCCTTCTATACTGATCGTGCTCCCTTAATTTGAGGTCCGACCACCGTTTCCTCAGTTTATCCTTGGATCGTCGTACCCCAAAATTCTTCTGCAGACTCTTCACAACTTTAGTCATGATCTTGGCCTTTCTAAAATTTGGGTTGGGGTAAGGTTCATACTTCCCGTCATAGTCGGCCCTTTTTTCAATATGTCCACCATCTCCACCATCTCAACAAAGGCCATATTTGAGGCCTAAAATCTTCTCCTCTGGTATCGTGACATTTCTGTCTCTGGGCTTTCCTCCTCCTCCTCATTGCTGTTATTATCATGCACCTGTTGTCTCTCCGCCATGGGATCTCCCCCACTGCGCCAAAACAGAAGGGGCGGAGAATAGACTAGAAAGAACGTCAGGGGCGGGCGGAGTTTCATGCATGCACAGTGTATAGAAAGCGTAACATGCGTGCGTCGTACGTACGATCTGTGAGCGGAGGAAGGAGTATCGGAAGCACCAATGGTGATAACGAAGGTACAAGTTTAACTTGTGCCTATATTACTTATAGATTGAGGCCTATGTTGGGACAGGATTAGGAGCGTTTAGCCTGACATTAGGGTTTGTCTTGTGTTGTGTCTTGCAGAGAAAATGGATGGCTTCAATGATTACAACTTCCTCCCCCTGTTCATAGACAAATACAGGGAGCTGCCCTGTCTGTGGCAGGTCAAACAACCGCATTATAATCACAAAAGAGGCAGGCAGCGCTGGAGAAACTGCTGGAGTTGGTGAAGCCGGTGGTCCCCACGGCAACCATCCCCTATTTAAAAGCCAAAATTGGTGGCCCGAGGAGCACTTATCTTAGGGAGCGCAAGAAGGTCCAGGATTCCCAGAGATCAGGATCAGGAACAGCAGCAGATGACGTTTATGTCCCCAGGCTGTGGTACTATAAGAGACTGCGATTTCTGTCAGACCAGACTGAAGTCAGGGAATCCCTCTCAACCCTTCTTTCCACTTTTTCTTCCAGCCAACTGAGACTTACGATGTCCAACCATGGACTTCCAGCCAGGAAGAAGTGGAGGAGCCCAGCTTGAGCCAGGTATAATACTGTTCTACAGATTTCTTGATGTTTACTAGATGTTATTATTGATCACTAATTGCTGATTTAATAAAGGCGTTTACATATCAATAGACAGTCGTGGGCAAAAATAATTGTGACAAGATTGAAAAATGCTGGGCTCAGAATGATAGTCTTTTCTATTTATTAACATTCAATTTGCAACAGTCATGAGATGAATATTGTGTGTGGTTGATGAAAAAAAAACTAAAACTATATCCCTTTTTCATACACAGGAAGACCTCAGCCAGGAGGAGGCTGTGGAATGTGGCACACAGGAGCAGGCTGTGGAATGTGGCAGCCAGGAGGAGGCGGAGGTTATTGGCAGCCAGGAGGTGGCTGGGGAAAGTGGCAGCCAGGAGGTGGCAGGGCCCAGTTGGAGCCTCACACAATCACAGGTTCCTCCCCTCCGCCTTCCAAAAAAAAGACCCAGAAAGGGGAGTAACGTGGAGGATTCAGCACTCAGGCTAATTCAGGAGGCTTCTGCATCCCTCAGAGCCACCCCCACTTGTGAAGAGGTCTTTGCCTCCATGGCTGCCACCAAACTGCAGGACACTTCTTGAGGGCCAACGCCTCATGTGTGAGGAAATCATTTATAAAACATTAAATAAGGGGTTGAGGGGCGAAATCACACCAAATACCCACCCCTGTGAGTTGCATCATCCTCCTCCTCCTCCTGCCACACCTCCAACACCACAGACACAGCCTGGAAGGAAGAGTGGAAGGAAGACAAGAAAGTGATGGCCTGGGTTCAGTCTGGTCTGACAAAAGATGCAGGCTCTTGTATGACCACAGCCTGGGGACATGCATGTCATCTGCTGCTATTCATGATCTCTTGGACTTCTGGACCAGATTGCACTCCCTTAAATATATGGATCCAGGCCACCAATTTTGCCTGAAAATAGTTGATGTGTGCCCTGGGGCCAAAGGCTTCGCCAATTTCTGCTGTTTCTCCAGCGTTGCCTCCCTCCTTTATTTGGTTAGGACCCCTTTATAAAGGTATTTTTTGGAACTAATACTTGCCTATGTGTGTTTTCCTTCAAAAAGGACAGTTTGTTTGTGAGAAGGCAGGTACATTTCCAAAATACAATGTGAAATTAACAAGGGACACCAACACCAACCAATCTCCTCGAGATTAAAAAAGACAAGATAATAATGGTGTTGTGGTAACTTGACACACAAAACACACCCAAAACTATTCTGGAGATCACCAAAAAACAAAAAAAAATAAAAAAAACATAAGATCTGTATTTTAAAAAAATACAACAACTAATACCAAAAAATAAATAAAAAAAAATAAAGAAATTTTCGGTAGATGTGACAAATCCAAAATTTTATATTCATGAAATCACAAGAAATAATAAAGAAATAAGTTTGTGAGAAGTCTGTGTGAATATGAGCAGCAAAACAACTTCATTTTTCTAGCATTATAAAGAAGAAGAGAGTGTGCTGCATTAAACAATTTAAAACATTGCAGCGTGACGAAAGTGCTATAACCATTATGAACGTTAATTTTACCAGACCGAGCAGTTCCTTCTTGGAATTTATTCTGAGCATGAGTGGCACTTTGTGCATCGCAATTGGCGACACACGGTCGGAATTTACGCGAACAGATTTTGTCATCGGAAAATGTTAGCCTGCTCTCAATCTTTGTGTGTCGGAAATTCCGATGGAAAAAGTCCGATGGAACCCACACACGGTCGGAATTTCTGACAACAAGCTCCGATCGCACATATTCCATCGGAAAGTTCGACCGTGTGTACATGGCATAACGGTGTATTTGAAATAATAGAGCATTGGACTTTATAGTCCTCCAAGAAAGGTTTTTCCTGTTAGTCAGGGGAGAAGTAATGTTTTTTCTGGTTCTTATTTCCCCCCGACGCCATTCAAACATAGTTTCCATGTTTGTTTCCTTTTTTTTTTGTACCTATACCCTTCTTTTATTTTTATTTTTTTATCATTATTGTATTTTTTGCTCTGGCACAAAATGTTATGATTGTGGGGAGAAGGTTTTTTTATGCTGTTCATGAGACGGAGGAGGCCCACAGTCTGCCACTTGGTTTACGCACCTTTTTAGGTTTCTTGTTCCCTGGGGGGGACGTGCTGATTTTGTATGTCTCTTCATTTGATTCAATCTTGTACTCGTTAGGATGTAACCATGGAGATTAGAATATTATCACATAATGTTGAAGGCTTTAACTTCCCTCAAAAGTGAAAGAAGGCCTTTAGAGCATATGGACACTAGGGAGCTGACATATTGTTTCTTCAGGAGACCCACTTTTCTTTATCGTACATCACGGGACACAGAGCACCATAGTAATGACTATGTGGTTTATATGCTACCTTTTTAGATGATTGGACACTGGCAACCAATCGTAAGAAGGTTCCTCCCATATAACCCCTCCCATACAGGAAGTACCTTTTTAGTTTTTTGTCAGTGTCTTGAAGGTGATGGTCATGGCTGTGAAAGCTCTTGCTTCAGATAATGTCCCAGTGAGGATGTTATAATCGGATCCATTTGGATGGCATATCATGCTAAAGTGGATGGTTCAAGAACGGGGTCTTGCCTGTAATTCCTTATGGAGCTGGACCCTTGTGATATGGTATTCCTGGACTTTTATTTGCCCAAGGAAACCTAAAGGGTGCTTTACAGGTCCAGGGGTGTGGACCCTAAAACAAAAGGGGACCCAGTCCCTGAAGGTCCTCAGTGGCGTTACCCGCGGTGATGGGGGAAGATTGAGCCTATTTCAGGCTCTGCTGCGAGGACCGGTGAGTGCTTCCCTTGGAGGCCCCTGTTTTTTACATATATATATATATATGTGTGTATGTATGTATGTATGTGTGTATGTATATATGTATGTATGTATGTATGTATATATATATATATATATATATATATATATATATATATATATATATATATATATATATATATATGTATAATGTATGTGTGTGTGTAATATATTATTATATGTATGTTTTGTCTATGCCAAAGTGTAGTGCCTTTGTGTCTACTGGGGGTTTCCGGAGCAGTTGAACACATTGGACCGCGCGTGGGGTCACAGACACGTGCATGTGGGTAGCGCGCACGTACGTGCGCAACCTGCCCCCTCCTGCGCTCTCTCTGGTGCGCGGCATGGCGGCATCGCAGCCGCATGCACAGTAAGACCAGGGGTGTGCATATATCACGTGACGACGCAGGCATAGGGAAGTCAGGCGCCTTTGCGTGTCAGTACTGTTCGCTAAGGCTCAGAAGAGCCGGGAGGTGGTCACAGTGGGACACAGAGCAAGGGCACGTGAGTCGGGCATTAGCAAACTTTGTAAGGAGGCTGTAGTAGGCTTGTATACAACCATATAGCACAGTAAGTTTCCTCTAATCCTGTAAGCATGTCTTCCAGAAAACGAGGTGCAGGGAGCAGGATTAATCCAGAGGGTAACGTGACTCCTTCAAAAACAGGAGATCAACCTCAGGCTGTTGCAGCACCTGTCTCCCCTGAAAGACCTGTTGCATTTGGCCTGGCTGAGCCAATGCATTTGTCAGGCATTGTGGCCACCACCAATGTCCCTGCTTCGGCTTATGTTACTAAGGATGACTTAACGTCAGCTCTTGTTGGTCTTGAAGGCAAAATAGCGGGTATGATTGCCTCAGTAATGCAGGGAGGGAAGAAACGAAATAGATCTCGCTCTCCTGAGCCTGGTCCCAGTGCTGAGTCACTTGAGCCCAGGACTCCATTAGCCAATTGGGTCCTTGTGATTTGGATCCTGAATGGGCAGAGGATGTGAAGGAGGTGGCCATAGGGCATAAAGATGCCGAAGCAGAGGAGTCCTGTGCAAGGGACTCAGGTTCTGAGGAACCGTTGACGGCTTCACAATCCCAAAAGCTGTTCATCCAGTCTTTTAACCGAAATGGTAAGAACAGGTTTTAAGTTGCCCCCTGTACAGGGGCCAGAAATTTCCTGTTCTACATTGGGATCCTTGCGCCCTTTGCAAGGTTCTCAGGCGTTTTCTGTGCATCCATTATTGGAGCAATTGATTTACGCTGATTGGGAACATCCGGACAGAATATACTTACCTCCTAAAAGGATTTCTTTTTTGTACCTAATGGAGGAAAAGTTCAAAAGGTGGGATAAACCTTTAGTGGATGCTGCTATTTCTTCAGTAAATAAAAGCTTAACCTGTCCAGCGAATAATGCCCAAGGGTTTAAAGACCCAGCAGATAAGAAGCTGGAATCTTTGCTTAAGGCCTCTTTTGCGGTGGCCGGGTCAGCAGTACAACCAGCTGTGGTGGCGATTGGGGTCTGTCAGTCCCTGAAGGACCGTTTTAAAAGTCTGGTCAGAAACTTACCTGTTCAAGAGGAATATTCTGATGAATTAAAAGAACTTCTTCATGCTTTGTGCTTTGCAATAGACGCATTAAAAGACTCAATCTAGCAGATGTCTCGCTTTGCGTTACTCTCAGTGCATATGCGCAGAGTTTTGTGGTTAAAGAACTGGTCAGCCGAGATGCCTTGCAAGAGGTTACTTGCGGCTTTTCCCTTTCATGGGGAACGTTTGTTTGGAGACTATCTGGATAAGTATATCCACAAAATCTCAGGAGGAAAGAGCTCCTTGCTTCCTGTGAAAAGAAGGAATAAGCAGCCTTCCTTTAAGATTCTGAACGCTCCTGGGCCAGGCGCATCTTCTCCCAAGAAGTATCGACGGCTTCAACCACCTGCCTTTAAAAGACCTCAGGGTCAGAAAAGAACTTGGACTCAGAAGCCGAATAAGGCCAATGCCCAGTCCTCCTTGTGAAGGGATGCCCCCATTCTTACAAGTGGGGGGCAGACTGCGGCGGTTCGCAGATGCTTGGGAAGGGTGGGTGCAGGACAAGTGGGTTATCTCCACTATAACGCAGGGCTACAAAATAGAGTTCCGCGATTTTCCCCCAAATCGATTTCTGAGATCAAGAGTTCCTTTGGATCTAGAAAAGAAGAAAAGCCTATTCGTAGCCTTAGAACAGCTAAAAAGGCAAGGGGTGATTGTCAAGGTTCCGCACAAAGAAAAGTTCAAAGGGTTTTATTCAAACATATTCACAGTGCCGAAGCCAAATAGGGAAGTAAGGCCCATTCTGGACCTCAAATCCCCCAATTCCTTTCTAATGCCCCATACACACGGTTGGACTTTGTTCGGACATTCCAACAACAAAATCCTAGGATTTTTTCCGACGGATGTTGGCTCAAACGTGTCTTGCATACACACGATCACACAAAGTTGTTGGAAAGTCCAATCGTTCTAAACGCGGTGACGTAAAACACGTACGTCGGGACTATAAACGGGGCAGTGGCCAATAGCTTTCATCTCTTCTTTTTTTATTCTGAGCATGCGTGGCACTTTGTCCGTTGGATTTGTGTACACACGATCGGAATTTCCGACAACGGATTTTGTTGTTGGAAAATTTTTATATCCTGCTCTCAAACTTTGTGTGTCGGAAAATCCGATGGAAAATGTGTGATGGAGCCTACACACGATCGGAATTTCCGACAACAAGGTCCTATCACACATTTTCCATCTGAAAATCCGACCGTGTGTACGGGGCATTAGAGTCCAAACTTTCCGGATGGAATCGGTTCCCTCAGTGATAGCTTCTCTAAGAAATAGGGAATATTTAGTATCCATAGACATCAAGGATGCATACCTGCATGTACTGATTTTCGGACAACATCAAAGGTGTCTACGCTTCTCAGTAGAAGAACATCATTTCCAGTTTGTAGCACTACCGTTCGGTCTGGCTACGGCTCCTCGAGTCTTCACAAAGGCGTTGGCTCTGGTATTGGCCTTTCTAAGGTCTCAGAAGATATCAGTGATAGGATAATTGGACGACCTTCTGGTGAAGGACCAGTCCTATTCCACCCTGATAGAGAAAGTTTCACCTACAGTTCATGTTCTGAGATGCCTAGGTTGGATTCTGAATATGGACAAATCAGCTCTTCATCCAGTTCAAATCTTGACATATCTAAGTTTGATCCTGGATACAACTCAGGAAAGGGTGTTTTTACCCCCCTTGAAGGTCAGCTCAATAGTGGAGCTGGTCAGGAAAGTCAAAAGGGAAGAAAGACCCTCAATTTGATTATGTATGAGACTGCTGGGGAAGATGGTGTCATCTTTCAGCACAGTTCCTTATGCACAGTTTCACGCCAGATTGTTCCAGAGAATGATCCTGGAGGCTTGGGACAAGTCTGTCCTAGCCTTGGATCACCCAATATCTCTTTCCCCAAAGGTAAAACAGGACCTCTCTTGGTGGTCAAAGACCAGCAACTTAAAAAATGGGAAGTCCTTTCCACCAGTAACTTGGAAGGTGGTAACCTCAGACACCAGTCGTCTCGGCTGGGGAGCAGTATTGGAAGAGGCCTCTGTACAGGGAAAATGGTCCCAGGTAGAAAAAACCTTACCGATCAATCTGTTGGAAATCCGAGCGATTCGTTTGGCCCTCATATTCTGGACTGCCAAGCTGTGGGGGGGTCTCCGGTCAGAGTCCAGTCTGACAATTCCACAGTGGTGGCATACCTCAACCACCAAGGGGGTACCCGGAGCTGGGCAGCCCAGAAAGAGATAAATCATATACTTGCGTGGGCAGAGAAACACGTGCTATATCTGTCGGCACTCTATATTCCGGGGGTGGACAATTGGCAAGCAGACTACCTAAGTCGTCAGCATTTACTTCCAGGGGAATTGTCCCTCCACCCTGAGGTTTTCCTTCTAATATGCCAGCGTTGGGGGATGCCAGAGGTGGATCTTCTGGCATCCAGGTTCAATACCAAGTGGACAGCTTTGTGTCCAGAACCAGGGATCCACTTGCCGTGGGGACGGATGCACTGGTGGTTCCCTGGGATCGGTATTCTCTAATTTACGCCTTTCCTCCAATCCAGATGCTGCCGCACCTGTTATGCGGGATACAGATGGAGCAGAAAACAGTAATTCTGGTGGCCAAGGAGGTCTTGGTATTCACAGATTGTGAAGATGCCAGTAGGGGACCCATTGTGTCTTCCATTCCGCCCAGACCTACTGTCCCAAGGTCCAATATACCATCCTTCTTTACGTTCGCTGAATTTGATGGCATGGCTATTGAGACCAGAGTGCTAAAGGACCGTGGTATCAGTGGTTCTGTTCTGGCTACGTTGATAAATGCTAGAAAGCCAGTATCTAGAAAGATTTACCATAGAGTCTGGAAGTCATACATCTCATGGTGTGAGAAGAGAAGATGGCACCCTCGCAAGTATACAATTGGGAGGGTTCTTATATTCAATATGTGATTATCACCAGATTATCCTATAATGGATTACAATTGTTATGTACATGACTATAACTGGTTACTTAGTAAGGTTGAATAAAGACACAAGTCCATCCAGTTCAACCTGAGTGAGTGTGGGTGCGTGTCTACAATCATCCCTATTTTTATTTAAGGTACCCATATAGCGCCGCCAATTCACGCAGCACACCGCACATACATCGTACACCCACATCAGTCCCTACCCTCAAGTAGCCCACAATCCAAGGTCCCCAACTCGCATTCATATACCAGGGCCAATTTTGAACAGAAGCCAACTAACCTACCAACCACGTCTTTAGAGTGTGGGAGGAAACTGGAGTACCCGGAGGAAACCCACGCAGGCACAGGGAGAACATGGAAACTCCAGGCAGGTAGTGTCGTGGTTGAGATTTGAACCAGCGACCCTTTTTACTAGTAGGCGAGAGTGCTAACCACTACACCACTGTGCTACCCTAATTGGTACTGGTAATTTGAATGTTTGTCTTTTTCTTTTTCAACAAAAATAAAAATCATTGGTAATAAAAAAAAACTATCAGTAAAGAAATTAAATTAAAATGAAAAGGGGATCAACGCCAGAGACAGAATGATAATTCTTCCGTTCTACAAGACTCTTGTCCAGCTGCACCTAGAGTATGCTGTCCAGTTCTGGACTCCAGTCATCAAGAAGGATGTACTGGAAATGGAGTGAGTACAAAGAAGGGCAACTAAACTAATAAAGGGTCTGGAGGATATTAGTTATGAGTAGGGATGAGCCGAACACACCTCGGTTGGGTTCGTAGCAGAACATGCGAACAGGCAAAAAATTTGTTCGAACACGTGAACACCGTTAAAGTCTATGGGACACGAACATGAAAAATCAAAAGTGCTCATTTTAAAGGCTTATATGCAAATTATTGTCTTAAAAAGTGTTTGGGGACCTGGGTCCTGCCCCAGGGGACATGGATCAATGCAAAAAAAAGTTTTAAAAACGGCCGCTTTTTCGGGAGCAGTAATTTTAATAATGCTTAAAGTGAAACAATAAAAGTGAAATATTCCTTTAAATTTCGTACCTGGGGGGTGTCTATAGTATGCCTGTAAAGTGGCACATGTTTCCCGTGTTTAGAACAGTCCGAGAGCAAAATTACATTTCTAAAGGAAAAATGAACGTTGATCCCAGCAATACACATAAAAATTGATTGATAAAAATGGTATGGGATTCCCCCACAGGGGAACCCTGAACCAAAATGTAAAAAAAAAAATGCGTGGGGGTCACCCCAAATTCCATACCAGGCCCTTCAGGTCTGGTATGGATATTAAGGGAAACCCCACACCAAAATTTAAAAAAATGGCATGAGGTCCCCCCAAAAATCCATACCAGACCCTTATCTGAGAACGCAACCTGGCAGGCCGCAGGAAAATAGGGGGACGAAAGAGCACCCCCCCTCTCGTGAACCATACCAGGCCACATGCCCTCAACATGGGGAGGATGTCCCCATGTTGATGGGGACAAGGGCCTCATCCCCACAACCCTTGCCTGGTGGTTGTGGGGGTCTGCGGGTGGGGGTTTATCGGAATCTGGAAGCCCCCTTTAACAAGGGGACCCCCAGATCCCGCCCCCCATGTGAAATGGTAATGGGGTACAGATGTACCCCTACCATTTCACAAAAAATGTGTGAAAATGGTAAAAAAAACACGGCTTGGGACAAGTCCTTTTATTAAAAAAATAAAACTGTCCCACAAAGTCTTCTTCTTCTCTCGCTCCGACAGACTGAAAAAAAAAAAGCTGCACCCTGCCTACGATCTGCCTACATGGGAGGCACCCGCCGTAATGACCGGCCTCCCAGGTGACAGCTCTTTTGTAACTAAGGGTGGGGCCACACGATGATGTCGCTGGGTGACCCCGCCCCTTTTGATGCACAGGGACATCCCTATGGCTTTCCCATAGCGTCAGAGGGGGGCAGGGTTACCTGGCAACATCATCATGTGGCCCCGCCCTCAGTTATAAAAGAGCTGTCACCTGAGAGGCCGGTCATTGCGGCGGGTGCCTCCCATGGAGGCAGATCGTAGGCGGCATGTGGCTTTTTTTTTTCCTTTTTCGGTCCATCGGAGCGAGAGAAGAAGAAGACGACTTCGTGGGAAAGTTTTATTTTTTAATTTTTTTAATAAAGGACTTGTCCCAAGTTGTGTCTTGTGTTTTTTTTTTTTTTTTTTTTTTTTTTTTTACCATTTTCACACATTTTTTGTGAAATAGTAGGGGTACCCGTTACCATTTCTCACAGGGGGCGCTGGGACCTGGGGGTCCCCTTGTTAAAGGGGGCTTCCAGATTCCGATAAGCCCCCCCCCCGCAGACCCCCACAACTACCCGGCAAGGGTTGTGGGGATGAGGCCCTTCTCTCCATCAACATGGGGACAAGGTGCTTTGGGGGGTCTACCCCAAAGCACCCTCCCCATATTGAGGGCATTTGGCCTGGTACGGTTCAAGAGAGGGGGGCGCTCTCTCGCCCCCCTCTTTTCCTGTAGCCTGTCAGGTTGCATGCTCAGATAAGGGTCTCTTATGGATTTTTGGGGGGACCCCCACACATTTTTTTTTTTTAATTTTGGTTCGGGGTTCCCCTGTGGGGGAATCCCATGCTGTTTTTATCAATGAACTTTTATGTGTATTGCCGGGACCGACAATTCATTATAGCCGCGAGTACTTTTAAATGACTTTTTTCCTTTAGAAATTTCATTTTGCTCTTGGACTGTTGTAAACACGGGAAACGTGCCACTTTATAGGCATACTATAGACACCCCCCTAGTACGAAATTTAAAGGAATATTTCACTTTTTTTGTTTCACTTTAAGCATTATTACAATCGCTGCTCCTGAAAAAACGGCCGTTTTTAAAACTTTTTTTGCATTGATACATGTCCCCTGGGGCAGGACCCAGGTCCCCAAACACTTTTTATGACAATACCATGCATATAAGCCTTTAAAATTAGCACTTTTGATTTCTCCCATAGACTTTTAAAGGGTGTTCCGCGGCTTTCGAATTTGCCGCGAACACCCCAAATTGTTCGCTATTCGGCAAACAGGCGAACATCCAATGTTCGAGCTCATTCCTAGTTATGAGGAAAGGTTGCGAGCACTGAACTTATTCTCTCTGGAGAAGAGATGCTTGAGAGGGGATATGATTTCAATTTTTAACTACCGTACTGGTGACCCCACAATAGGGATAAAACTTTTTTGCAGAAGGGAGTTTAATAAGACATGTGGCCACTCATTAAAATGAGAAGAAAAGAGGTTTAACCTTAAACTACGTAGAGGGTTCTTTACAATAATGCTGCATACACACGGTTGGAATTTCCAACAACAAATTTCGATGTGAGCTTGTTGTCGGAAATTCTGACCGTGTGTAGGCTCCATCGGACATTTGTTGTCAGAATTTCCGACCACAAGAGTTTGAAAGCTCGTTCTCAAATTTTCCGACAACAAAATCCGTTGTCGGAAATTCCGATCGTGTGTACACAATTCCAACGCACAAAATTCCACGCCTGCCCAGAATCAAGCAGAAGAGCCGCACTGGCTATTGAACTTCATTTTTCTGTTTTTCATTTTACAGTCTGGATGTCACTTTTCATTTTACAGTCTGGATGTCACACCACTTCCTCAAACTCAATCTATCCAAAACCAAACTTATAATTTTTCATCCCCCATGTGTCCCTTCCCCTCATCTCTCAGTTAAAATCGATGGCACAACTATAAGCCCATCCTCACATGCCAAGGTTCTAGGTGTAGTCCTGGACTCTGAACTTTCTTTCAAGCACCACGTCCAATCACTGTCCAAATCCTGACACCTCAACCTCCGCAACATCTCTAAAATACTCCCCTTTCTAACCAATGACACAACAAAGCTCTTAATTCTCTCGCCTCGACTACTGCAACTCCCTTCTCATTGGTTTACCGCTACATAGTCTATCACCTCTTCAATCATGAATGCTGCTGCCAGACTCATCCACCTTACCAATCGCTCTGTCTCTGCTACCCCTCTCTGTCAATCCCTCCACTGGCTTCCGGTCAGCCAAAGAATTAAATTCAAAATACTAACAACTACGTACAAAGCCATCCACAATTTAGCCCCCAGCTACATCGCTAGCCTAGTCTCTAAATACCAACCTACTCGTTCTCTTCGTTCCTCTCAAGACCTTCTGCTCTCTAGCTCCCTCATAACCTCCTCCCATGCTCGCCTCCAGGACTTTTCCAAAGCCTCTCCAATCCTATGGAATGCCTTACCCCAATCTGTCCGCTTATCCCCTACTCTTTTAGCTTTTAGACGATCCCTGAAAACCCTTCTCTTCAGAGAAGCCTACCCTACCCACACCTAACTGTTTTTTAATTTTCTCCATCAGCTCACCCCCAACAGTTATTACCTTTTTGTTTCCACTTGACCCTCCCCTCTAGATTGTAAGCTCTAATGAGCAGGGCCCTCTGATTCCTCCTGTATTGATTTGTATTTTAAGTGTACTGTCTGCCCTCATGTTGTAAAGCGCTGCTCAAACTGTTGGCGCTATATAAATCCTGTTTATTAATAATAATAATAATTTTTCTCGGCTCGTCGTACGTGTTGTATGTCACCGCGTTCTTGACGTTCAGAATTTCCGGCAACATTTGTACGACCGTGTGTATCCAAGACAAGTTTGAGCCAACATCCGTTTGAAATAAATCCAGGATTTTGTTGTCGGAATGTCGGATTGTGTGGCATATGCATAGGATAAGACCCTAAAATAAGGGAACTTATGTACCCCCCAGTACGGTGGGACTTTGTAGGCGAACAATACGATTTAATCGTATTGTTCACCTACAAAGTCCCACCGTACTGGGGGGTACATAAGTTCCCTTATTTTAGGGTCTTATCCTATGCATTTATTTGGGATTTTGGCAACTTTTTGAAGGCAATATAGTTGACCTTCGGTGGTTCATCTCACTATACATAGATTGTGTGGCATAAGAGCGGCAAGGATGTGGAATTCCCTTCCACAGGCAGTGGTCTCAGCGGGGAGCATTGATGGTTTAAAAAAACTATTAGATAAGCACCTGAACAACCGCAACATACAGGGATATACAATGTAATGCTGACATATAATCACACACATAGGTTGGACTTGATGGTCTTTTTTCAACCTCACCAACTATGTAACTATGTAGCATAAAATAGGCAGAATTTTAGGAAAGCAGTCCAACCCCTGTCCAACATTTTGGCTATTGTTTCCTAAAAAATAATCTCACACAATTTTAATTTCAGGATAAAGCTTGCCTTGCCTCTCCATTTTATATTGCTGCCTAACCATGCTTTGTACAAACTGTCCAGTCACAGTACAATATATGTGGCTATTATCGCTGAAATAATATGTTTGGATCAGATGCACAGATTGATGGGTGGGTGTCTGGAAGGACATACCAACAGAGGATGACTCTTCTGCATGGTGGCAGCAAACAAATACTCTTGCGCACAAGTGTGTTGATCAGGTGATCTAAAGTTCAGGGTGGATGATGTCTCAGTCCTTGGTGACCTCCAGGATAGAGGTATCCTAGCAATCAAAAAAGGAATAGAAAGGAGGGTGCACCAGCCTTGTGCGTTATCCTTTGATACGTTTATTAAAATAATAAATTAAAATATACTCACAAGCATGTGAAAGAAAACTGCAAAAAGCCTTTTACTGGTGGCAATTGGTCCTTATAATAGCAGTCTCCAGGTGATAAAGGAGAGGACATCAGGACCACTGCTGGCTGACGCATTTCAAAGGAATTCCTTCTTCAGAGCTCTGAGGAAGAAGGTATTCCTTCGAAACGCGTCAACCAGCATTGGTCCTCATGTCCTCTCCATCACCTGGAGACTGCTATTATCAGACTGATTGCCACCAGTTAAAGGCTTGTGGTTTTCTTTTACATGCTTGTGAGTAGTTTTTAATGTATTCTTTTACTAAACATATTAAAAGATAATGCACAAGGCTGATGTACCCTCTTTTCTTTATTCCTTTCTTCTGCATGGTGTCGTGTGCATAGGTGCAGGCTAATTCAGGGTCCTTTGCATGCACTTAGGAAATGTGCATGTGCTAATGCTCATGTGCATATGCATGCACGCACATCTTTTGCTCATCCACGTTTCTGTTGCTTGCATTGTTGCCAATGAGCCTGTGCTATGCTTCAGTGCTGTCTTGTCTACAGCGTTACCGTGCATATTTACACTTAACTTACCTGTTATTCTGCATCTGGCTAATGTTACTGACTCAGCTTGTCCTGACTAAGGATGAGCTTCGAGTTCGAGTCGAACTCATGTTCGACTCGAACATTGGCTGTTCGCAAGTTCGCCGAACAGCGAACAATTTGGGGTGTTCGCGGCAAATTCGAATGCTGCAGAACACCCTTTAAAAGTCTATGGGAGAAATCAAAAGTGCTAATTTTAAAGGCTTATATGCAAGTTATTGTCATAAAAAGTGTTTGGGGACCTGGGTCCTGCCCCAGGGGACATGGATCAATGCAAAAAAAAGTTTTAAAAACGGCCGTTATTTCAGGAGCAGTGATCTTAATAATGCTTACAGTCAAACAATAAAAGTGTAATATCCCTTTAAATTTCGTACCTGGGGGGTGTCTATAGTATGCCTGTAAAGGGGCGCATGTTTTCCGTGTTTAGAACAGTCTTACAGCAAAATGACATTTGGAAGGAAAAAACACATTTAAAACTACCCGCGGCTATTGCATTGCCGACAATACACATAGAAGTTCATTGATAAAAACGGCATTGGAATTCCCCACAGGGAAACCCCGAACCAAAATTAAAAAAAAAAAATAAAGATGTGGGGTTCCCCCTAAATTCCATACCAGACCCTTCAGGTCTCCAGTGCTATTAGGCTTGCTGAATATAACTGTAACCCAAGAGGGAGCAAAGATTAAAAAAATGCTTGCTTATACAAAATTAAAATGTGCAGTATGTACCCAAATGCTAGAAGTCCTAATAATAAAATGGAAAAGGTAGAACTTTTGATATTGATTAGGAGGTTGATTGGGAATATCAGAAACCTGGTTTGACAGCTCACATGACTGGCTTGTGGCAGAAGAGGGATAGAGGTGTGTCTGTATGCCAAGATTGATTTAATAATTCAGTTGATCATGTCAACTCTTATATTCACTAAGGACAAAGTAAAGTCTTTTTGAATGGAGCGAAACAAATGGTAAATTATGGCGGAGGCTGAGAGCAATAGAAGGTACTTTTTTAAGTTAGGAATATATACTTTAATAGATATATTTTAAAACCAGAGTTTAGAGTCACTTTAGAGGGAGAGGAGGTGGGGAAGATTTTCTCAAATCAATGAATTCAATCATTAATAAAAAAGAGGGTGTTTTTAGGGACTTTGAGGAAGCCTTCTTGCCTCGTCCGGGGGCCGTGACGCGCATTACGGGCCTCTGCCCATTCCCTGCCTCCTTTGACGTCTGGGGGGCGGATGCGCCATCGCTGCAGATCAACGTCACACACTCTACGCTGTATGTGCGGTGTTCTTAGCACGTCACGTTTTTGCCGTCGGTTGTCCACACTCGTGAGCAACAGGGGAGCTATCCAGGTGCCGGTTGGCCGGAGATGCTTTTCCGACTAACGGTGCCCCTCCCCTGAACCTGTGCTACATATGGTGATGGGCGGCCCGTGGTGACGCATGTATGGGCGTCCCTCTGGGTGGTTCTGGCACTCGAGGCTCCCTGCATATTCGACCATACACAGCTTGGAATCTCCTTCCCTCTAGCTAATTCCTCATCTAGACAAGGTATTCTTGTCCTCTTGCACTCTCTCTCACTGGTAATTTAGTTTCCCAATTTCACCACCTGCTTCACCATCGTTCTCTGTCACTATTTCCCCTGGCAGCCTCCGGCCGCCTGCTTTCCACTCTAGTATTAACCTTCCTTCCCAGCACGGGCCCCTTCCTCACACCTTCACTTTCAGCCACCTTATGTGACTCTTGAGCTTAATTTCAACTAACCTTCACTCCCCTACAGAGATGCCTTGTGTCCTATGCCTGCCCTGATGATTGCCTGTGTGGGTCGTCCCCATCGGGCTGTCCACCACGGCTCCCGGTTGGAAGTATCCTTGGATGTTTTTGGCGCCTCGCTGCCACACCATTAACTAGCGAACCTCAATTAGTAAGTATGCACTTCGATGTTGTTGGGGGTTTTACCTTTACCCTGTTTATGTTTTTAATGATTATCGATCAATTCCATATAATTTCCATTCTAGATTATAATGTGCATGCTCCTGATGAGTGGCGTATCAGCCACGAAACGTGTAGAGCTACCTGTTGCCATGTTTCCACCTATCCATATCCAGATTTTTAAACTACTATACAATCTCTGCCTCTACAGGTCCAGTGAGGCCATAGGTCCTGCAGGCATTACCTCGCAATTATGATTTTATCCAACCTTGATTTTGTTTAACTTTGGAATTTTATTATGATCTTATTTGAGACATTATTGCCATTAATCTGTCTGTTGTTCATTATATGCCTATTTTTTACCTTTTGACACCAGTGGTTACATTTTGAGACACTTTTGTTATCATCATGGTTACTGTTGTTACTGTGCTTATCAATTACCCTGATATTAACATTATATGTATGTTTACAATTTTATATGAATAAAATTCCTTTTGTTCAGCTAAATTACTCTCTCGCTACCATGTGCATCATATAAAGTCCCAATCTCCTTGCTCCCCTCCTCTTAATTCAATCATTAAGAACTGAAAAGACACAGAAGAATGGAAGCGGAAACTTACAAACTTACACAGGCACCGAGACAGGCCAGAGCTCTCTGACCAGACAAGAAAGGGGTCTTGTCTGATCCCCCCAAAAATCCATACCAGACCCTTATCCGAGCACGCAACCTGGCAGGTCGCAGGAAAAGAGGGGGGATGAGAGTGTGGCCCCCCTCCTGAACCGTACCAGGCCACATGCCCTCAACATTGGGAGGGTGCTTTGGGGTAGCCCCCCAAAACACCTTGTCCCCATGTTGATGAGGACAAGGGCCTCATCCCCACAACCCTGGCTGAAAAACCAGAAGATGAAGGAAGATAGAAGAAAGAAGAAGCATTTAAAGAAAGGAATTGTCAAAAACTGTCTCTTGTCATTTTTACCATTTTTGACAGTTTTTTTTGTGAAATGGTAGGGGTAAGTACCCCCTTACCATTTCACACAGGGGGGGCCGGGATCTGGGGGTCCCCTTGTTAAAGGGAACTTCCAGATTCCGATAAGACCCCCGCCCACAGACCCCCACAACCACCGGCCAGGGTTGTGGGGATGAGGCCCTTGTCCTCATCAACATGGGGACAAGGTGTTTTGGGGGGCTACCCCAAAGCACCCTCCCAATGTTGAGGGCATATGGCCTGGTACGGTTCAGGGGGGGGCGCACTCTTGCCCCCCCTCTTTTCCTGCGGCCTGCCAGGTTGCGTGCTCGGATAAGGGTCTGGTATGGATTTTTGGGGGGACCCCACGCCGTTTTTTTTTTTTTTTGGCGTGGGGTTCCCCTTAAAATACATATCAGACCTGAAGGGTCTGGTATGGAATTTAGGTGGACTCCCACATAAATTTTTTTTTTTTTTTTTTTTTTTTTTTGTTCGGGGTTCCCCTGTGGGAAATTCCCATGCCGTTTTTATCAATGAACTTCTATGTGTATTGTCGGCAATGCAATAGCCGCGGGTAGTTTTAAATGGGTTTTTTCCTTTGAAATGTCATTTTGCTGTCAGACTGTTCTAAACACGGGAAACATGCGCCCATTTACAGGCATACTATAGACACCCCCCAGGTACGAAATTTAAAGGGATATTACACTTTTATTGTTTCACTTTAAGCATTATTAAAATCACTGCTCCTGAAAAAATGACCGTTTTTAAAACTTTTTTTTGCATTGATCCATCTCCCCTGGGGCAGGACCCAGGTCCCCAAACACTTTTTATGAAAATAACTTGCATATAAGCCTTTAAAATTAGCACTTTTGATTTCTCCCATAGACTTTTAAAGGGTGTTCCGCGGCATTCGAATTTGCCGCGAACACCCCAAATTGTTCGCTGTTCGGCGAACTTGCGAACAGCCAATGTTCGAGTAACTCTAACTCGAAGCTCATTCCTACTGATGACTTTTATTTTTTTTTAAAACAAAAGAGTTATGCAACTCTCATATTGCAATCTGTGATAATATTAATACACTGATTTTTTTTTTTTTGATATTTTTTTTTTGCCACTTCAGCAAAGTTTATTCTAAGAGACGTTATTTCAACTTTGAAAATCAAAATTTATCCCATCCTTTTTTTTTTCACATCATTGTGGCCAATATTCAACTTATCTTTATTAATACAAAAAACTTCTGAGTTGAGAAAAACTAAAAGCAACAATTCCTCCAACCGAGCAAATATTGTAAACAATGCTTATACAATTTACAGTGGCATCTATAAACATCTCTTTCTCCCCCCCCTCCCCCCCAACACGCCATCCACCTCCACCCTCCCCTCCTCCCAAAAACACACCACCTATTCAACCTAATACTCTTATACCTATCTAACCCATTCATGCTCCAGCCATAACTTCCATACACTCTTATGTTCCTTTTAAGCTACCTCTCCTTCTATACCAGAATTCCTCCTTGATGATCGTATCTTTGACCTCTCTTCTCCATTCTCCTTTCATTGGGGGATCTTTCGCCTGCCCTTTCCATGCTATAACTTTCCTGTCCTGGAACAAGCATCTTATAATTGCAGTCTGAGTATCTTTCAACATATCGTTCTTCTCAAATAGACCAAGAAGGCAGGTTCGAGCCTCCATTGCCAATGAAGATCCAAATATTGTGTTAATTTCCTCCACTAGAATTTCCCAGTACCTATATAGCTTGGGGCAACGCCAAAACATATGTATCAGGTCGCCTCTCCCATCTCCACAATGCTGACATTTCGCATCCTGCCTCTTTCCAAACCTAAATAATTTTACTGGTGTATAATAAAGTCTGTAAATCAGATACAGATGAGAGACCCCTTGCAATGGTGACAGAGATACCCTTGGGCCCAATGCTATATTGAACTTCCATTGTTCCTCCGATATTGTGCCGATCTCTTCCCCCCATTTAATTCTCCTCCTGGACTCCATCTCCCCTCCCTGCCCCGCCTTGGTTATACTCCTGTACATTTCTGAGATCAGCCCTCTAGATTCCATGCTATTTACCAATTTCCTTAACACGGGCATTTCACACCACTCTATCTCCTTGCCCTTAAATTGTACCTCCAGGGCCTGCCTCACTTGCAGATAGCCAAAAAACAGTCTATTGGGCAATTCAAACTCTTCTCGTATCTCTTGAAACGATTTCAACCTCCCTGCCCTATACAGTTGCATCAAGCAGTGGATACCCTTCCTGTCCCATCCTTCTGTTTTCCCCATCACGCTAAGCTCCTTCAGATTTTTGTTGTTCCATAACGGAGAGAACTCGGAAAACCCCAAGTATCCCAATACAGTTTTTACCATCTTCCAACATCTGATCATTAACTGAGTTGTGGGGCAGCTATGTCCAAAGGATTCGGCCTCTACTGCCTCCACCTCTGTATCATAGCTAATATTGCTAATCCATATTCTATTTCTTCCTACCCTTTCTTCAGACACATTGCTGCCTCTCATAAACTGCATTTGGGCTGCTAAAAAACAGCTCCCGCCTCTCTCGGCCGCCGCAGCACCTTCAGACCTATCCTTGCCACTCCATTTTTCCAGATCAATTCCCTGAATAGGCTATCCAACTTCCTAAACCAATGCCTTGGAATCCAGACAGGAGAATTATGTAGAATAAATAGGATTTGTGGCATCCATATCATTTTAATAAGATCGCATCTGCCGGCGACCGAGAGAGAAAGACCACCCCACACCCGGCTCTTCTGTTTTAATGTTAACATTAATGGTACTACGTTACCTGTTATATACTGCCCTGGATCTTTAGTTATATTTACCCCCAAGTATCTCATTTGAATTACGATTTTTATAGAGTTTACCTGTCTTGGGAGAGGATTTACCAGGTGGTCTATCGGTAATAAGGCTGATTTTTCCCAATTAATCTTTAAACCCAAAAAGTGCCCTAATTCTTTAATTAGTTTTATGGCTGCTAGCAAGGAGGCTTGTGTGTCTTCCAAAAATAACAGGATGTCATCCGCATACATTGCGACTTTCTCCACTGCACCCCTACTTTTGAAACCCTGGATTTCTTGTGACTTTCTCAGAGCGGTTGCCAAAGGTTCCAGTGCGAGGGCGAAGAGCAGGGGCGACAGTGGACACCCCTGTCTCGTCCCCCTCCCCAACTGGAACCACTCAGAGCACTCACCATTAGCCCTGACTCTGGCTTTCGGTTTGTCATATAGAAGCCTCAGCCAGTTCACAAAATTAGGGCCGAATTTAAACTCTGCCAGAACCTTCCACAGATAGTGCCACTCAAGGCTATCAAATGCCTTGACCGCATCTAATGATAAGATAGCCCTATTGCCTCCCCTCTCCGTAGGTACTTGTATGTTGCCGTACATTCTCCTAATATTCATACTCACCGATCTATCCAGAATAAAACCGGTTTGATCCGCGTCGATTACTTTAGAAATTATTTTTTTTAACCTATTTGCTAGGACTTTGGCCAGGATCTTAACATCCGTGCATAGGAGTGAGATTGGTCTGTATGAGGCAGCATCTAATGGGTTCTTCCCCTCTTTTAACAAAATTATAATCGTAGCTTCTGTCATGGACATGGGTAATCTACCTTCCACCATGGCTCTGTTCAGAACTTCTAATAATTTTGGGAGCAAGACCTCCCCATATTTCTTATACAGTTCTACAGGTAAACCGTCAGGTCCTGGCGCTTTTTGATTTGCCATTTCCTTTACCACTCTTTGTATCTCTACCAGTGTCAACGGGGTTTCCAGGGTGTCTCTCTCCTCACTGGATAGCGGAACTATTTTTAGTTTTTCAAAGAACTCCCACATCTCCCCTTCTACATCCACCTGTGGGGCCTTATACAACTCTTCATAGTATTCTTTGAACACCTCCACCATACCAGGAGTATGTCTTATAGTGCTCCCGTCCCTATCCCGCACTGCCGGTATAGTGGATGAAGAGCCATTAGCCCTAGCTATTAGTGCCAAAGTTCTACCCATTAATTCCCCTTCACAAAAAAAATGTTGTTTCTGTAACATTTTACTCTTTTCCTCTTTTTCCAGGACTAATTTTCTGTATTCCTCCTGACCCTCTACCCAAGCCTCATATCTAACTGTGGTTGGCTCCTCCAAATATCTATCTTCTACCTCCCTAACGTTTTCCCTAGTTCTATGTTCCTTGATTTGTGCTTTCTTTTTAACATAAGAGATTTTCTGTATAAGAACACCTCTAAGGAAAGCCTTCAGGGCATCCCATGTTATACCTAACTGGGCAGATCGTTGATTCAAATTTATGAACTCTTTCAGATTGCTAACAATCCCCCCATCATCCTCAATTACTTCAAGCCAAAGGGGGTTCAATTTCCACTCCCCCCGACCAGCGCACCACCCCATTTTGACTGAAAAGACCACTGGCGAATGGTCTGAGAGTCCCCTAGGGTCATAATCCACCCCTTCCACCATTTTCAGAGCCTCCTTATTACAGAGCACTAAATCTATCCTGGATAGAAAGGCATGCGTCCTTGAGTGGCATGAATATTGCCTCTCCCCCGGATGCCACCTCCTCCAGATATCCACCCATCCTACTTCCTCACAAAATTGGAGGAGCGGGCCCCTAGATGCCCCTCCAGGAGCCGACCCTGTTGGGAATCTGTCTAAGCGATTATTCATGGCCATATTAAAATCCCCCGTCACTATAACTGGCACCCCAGGTTTATCTGCTATAAAACTTATCAGTTTATTAAGTACCTCTGTTTTAAATGGTGGAGGTATATATACACTTGCGAGAACACAGTCCCGTCCCTCAATATTGCAATAGAGAAAGACATACCGACCATACTTGTCCAGTTTGCTCTGTCTACAGGAGAAGACCAATCTAGTGTTTATCAGCACGCTCACTCCCCTCGAATACGAGGTATGGGTTGAGTGATACTGCTCTTGATAGCTCCTATTCCTTAGAGTATTAACTGAACCCTTATCTAAGTGGGTCTCCTGAAGGCAGAGTATCCTGGCATCCCTTGTTCTGGCCATAGAGAAAATTGCTTGTTTCTTGCAAACATCTTTCACTCCCCGCACATTCCATGAACATACCTTCATACACTTAAATGTTCCTAAAGTTGCCCTCTTACCTATTTTTGTGCCAACCATCACTTATTCCTATACCTTAACTCAAAATAATTCTTAAATTCCAACACTTTTTTGTGATTAATTTTTGAAATTTTTGTGCCTTTTACTTTTTGTGTGGCTTCCTTAATGCCTCCTTCACACCACTCTACCCCCCTACCTCCCTCCCCCCCCGAACCACCATCCACACATCCTCACCCCCACCCCCCCTCCTTCCCCTCCCATCCCCCCTCCCCCAACGGCCCAACCTTGGGCCCATCCCACCGAGCTTCTAAAGTGACCCTGATTAACCCTTTAAACCTGGGTATACCTCCTTCCTCCTCTTGCATTGCAACCCAAACCCTTTATAAGAGGGGAATTACCCCCAATATACTTAAGTGTAAAATTTTTATAGCTGCTACCCCCCTACACCCACACCTCTGTAAAATATATCCCTAAGAGAGGGATGGAAAAAACAGGAGGGAAGAAGGGGAGAGAGAGGAGAAGGAAAGAAAAAAAAAAAGGAAACAAAAAGTACCAAATCTCATCTCTAAGTATGCGTCTGTCCGCTGGACAGAGAAAAAGATGAAGAGACCCCAGATTCTGACCTCCTGCTCCTACCCCCTTTCCCTCTAGGGCCTTTCACCTGGCCGTAACCTTCCCTCATTCTTTTCTAACCATGAAAACACCTCTGCAGGAGTATTAAAAAATGTCACCTCCCCGTTTACTGTTACCTGTAAACGGGCTGGATACAGCAGCGCATAACTGAGTCTACGCTGCTGTAGACTTCGTTTACACTCTATAAACTTTGCTCTCTGTCTCTGCAGCTCAGGAGAAAAATCTGGATACAAAGATATTCTTGCGCCATTGTATAGAATATTCTTCATCTCCCTTGCTCTCTGGAGGATAGTAACTTTGTCTCTGAAAAACAAAAGTTTGACTGTAAGGGGCCTTGACTGACCCCCTAAATGTGGGACCCTAGGGGCGACTCTGTGTGCTCGTTCAATAGCGAACATGTGGGAGAATGTGTCCTTGCCAAACATGTCTCCAAACCATCCCTCCATGAACTCTACAGGGTTATTGCCCTCACTCTTTTCAGGGAGGCCTAGGACCCTCACATTCTTCCTGCGTGCCCTGTTCTCGTGATCATCCATTTTCTGAAGGCATGTATCTAATTGTTCCTTCATCCTCTTAACCTCCTGTCTCAGTGGGTTCACATCATCCTCCACCTGGCTGAGTCTCTCTTCTAAAGCAGTGGTTCGGGTGCATACCTCCTGCATATCCCTCTTCAACATGGCCAAGTCGTCTCTAATACCTTTAAGTTGGTCTGATAAATCCGACAGCGTGGTCTTACAAACATTTACTGCTATACTGCTATTCAAAGATGGTTCCTGCTCTTGTGCCTCCTTATCCTTTATTACTACATTGCCCAGGCCACTCAGGCCACTCTCCTTTTCCAGATACGTCTGTGACGCTGATTCAGTTACTGTGTGTACACAAATTTCAGCTGGTCCTTGGCTTTTCCTCCCCCCAGGGTGACTGACCTGCGCCCCTTGAATCTGTGCACCCCCCACCTGGTTTCCTTTTTTTGGTGTGCAGTTTGGCGTATGGGCAAAGCGCTCCTTGGGACCTCGCAAATTGTGCGCCCCGGCTCCTTTCTGTGCTGCGGCCTCCTCTGACCCTTTTTCCTGGTCATCTTTTCCCCCCTCACCCCTTGGGACTTCAGGGAAAAAGGGTTATACCAATTGTTCAGTCTCTGCCAGTTCTTTTCTTCCTAAATAATATGTAGTAACATAGTAATTTGCTGTTAGCCCAAAGGGGAAAAGAAAAAAAAAAACTGCCTCCGGAAAACCGCCTCCAAAGAGCTCAATAACCCCTGAGATGAAAACACTGGGGGCAGTATGCTCACCTTCCCCCTCACAGCGTCCTTCTCCAATCTTTAAATATGCCCCCTCCCGTGCATCCAGTCAGGAACTCACCGAGAGATATCACTACGGGGGGTTCCCCAGATTCTCATTTTACAGGGATGACATGGACGGGTTACCTTAAGGCATACAATGCACAGTGTACCTGGATGGTCTTCCTTCCCCCTGTCATCCAATCCACTGCTCTGACCAGCAGCGTCCACCTGTTTGCAGACCTGTTTTTCACAGCCAGCACGAGCGCTCTGTTGGAGGATCCGATGCGGTGTAGACTCCCATCCCCGGGACAGCCACGGCGGCGGCGCCAGCCCGATTTTTGAGCCTGGCTGCTCGCTACTTGTCTCCCCTACCTTCCAGCCGTCACAGACATAGGACAAGCAACTACGGCATCCTGAGCTTCCAGCGTGGGCGGCAGACGGCGGGCGTCAGGAGGAGCAGCTGGGTCCGGGTTCTCAAAGCCCTCCCCTTCCCCTCAGCCTCCGGTCACGCCCATTCCCCCCTCCTTCCCCCATTAATACACTGATTTAACTACTTCTGTCTGTGTTTCAGAGGAACTTCTCTTTAACACAGTTAGACAGGCAGAAATGATTACCCCGTTGTACAAATGTTATCGCAGGTTGCAAGATGAAAGTTAAACATAGACAGTCAGGTAGATATTGTGAATCGGTGTACCAATATGATTTCGGGTTGCAAGATGAGAGTTTCACACAGTGAGGTTAATTTACTAAAGGCAAATATACTGTGCACTGCAAGTGCACTTTAAGTGCATTTTGCTCTAGATCTGAGAGGAAGGTTTGAAATAAGGGGAAGCTCTGCTGATTTTTATCACCCAATCATGTACAAAGAAAATGCTGTTTTTTATTTTCCTTGCATGTAATTGAGTATTCTTTTTAAAGTACAGTTTTACCTCATTTACTAAGCTCTGGAGCAAGTGCACTTGTAGTGCACAGACTATTTGCCTTTAGTAAATCAACCTTATTGCATCTGTGAAGGAGCAGAAAAAAATGCGAGAAGTTGAATGCATGATATGCAGCTGTGTTAAAATGTGCTACACTTATGCAGAAATTATACTTTGGCAGAAATTATGATGGAAAACATTCCCTGCTATCACCCCTATAGACTTCAGTGAGATTCATTGCTAAGTTTGGGTGCAGTGGGGGGCTTTCCCTGGAGATAGACGTCAGATTCTGTATTCTTGGATACAGGGTATGGAGACGGGAGGAGGTAGCAGCTAAAATAGCCGTTCTGAGGTGTCTCTACCAGGCCCGAAAGCTCATTATGCAGAGATGGCAAACAGTCCTTCCCCCTGCAGTGGACGAGTGGGCTAAAACAATAAATGAGGTAATATGGAAGGAGAGAGCCCTATATATTAGAAGAGGGAACCTTAAGAAGTTTGAAAAGATGTGGAACCCGTGGTTGGAAAGCCTAGGGTGCCAGGAATAAAGGGAAGGTTGTGGCCCAAGGTAGGGGGTGGGTAAGGGAAGGGTGGGAGGGTTGGGGGGAAGGGAAGGAAAGGTAAAGAGAAAAAGGGAAAGCTTCCGATCGCCTTAGTGTACCATATGATGTATGTCCCTTTTTTAGTGGAGTATGTCCACGCGAACATGTAGGTGTTTTAATACAATATGATGTATGTAAATTAAGAATTGTTAATAAAGATTATTTAAGAGAAAAAATAAGTTTGGGTGCGGTGAATTTCAAACAGGACTCAATTAATCAAACCCACATACTAGTGGCAGATTGGAGGGTTAATGTATACATTTGCCCATCTTGATCTTTTCCAGCTATTATACAAACATCTGGATGATTATAGAAAATCAAGAAGATTGCTTAGGACAGGGATCAGTGAGTATTACATAATCTGTAATCCTACATATACAAGTTGCGTATATATCCAATTGCTTTCTCTTTGCTGTGCAGCTACCTTTTCATCACTTATTAAATGTTCTACTTAATTACTTTTTCCACCATTGCTTGTTTGGCTTCAACCTAATATCATATCTGCTCTACATACTGTATCACCTTCTAGTTCTGTTTCTGCTGCCAGGGTCTTAGAGTGAAACATCCCAGGGGCACATTTTAGGCTGTTTGCTTAACTAAAAGAGTGTCTATATAAATGCAAATAACCCTTATTATGATTCAATAATAACAACATCATGAAAAAACTAAGTAATTTAGGCAACTGTATTCCCACAACTACCTGTGCATGAGTCAAGAAATTGCAGCAGATATTTTCATTATCAGATAATTGATTTTTTCCTTTATTTGCATGAACTGTGTTAATTATTTTTACAGTGTTTTGTGCACCCAGTCTATGATAGTTACTGCTTAATATCGTACCTTGTTGCAGTCAACTAATAATAATACATTTTACCACCAATAATAACAGTGAATGTTTGCCCTTTTCATCTTAAGTCTAAACCGCACACCAATTGCAGTAATATAAACTTAAATGAAAATATAATTGCCACTTATGTAGAGCTACAAAGGATGTATCTGATATGATGTGATTGGTATGACTGGAATAGCACAAACAAAATATACATAAACTGTAATCGTAAAACAGCAGGTTAACACATGCAAGAAAACCTTCCATGCATAAATCACCATCATTAATGTTTCAGGGCCACCTGTGGTTAAGTAGAATTAGTAGGCTACTAATGTACCTTTTGGCACTTTGATTAAAACATATTATTATATTTTTCTAGCAATTCTTTAAAAGAAATGGATCAGGTGTAAGGATGAAGTGCCATGTGTTTTTTTTACACCAAGTATGTAGTAATAATAGCAAAAGAGTAAATCGGACAATAACTGTAGTCCTCTGATTTAACAAGGGAATATGACAACAAGAAATTGGCACAATTTCATTTGTCAATCAATGATTTATGGACTGTTCGTTTGAAAGACTATTAAAACTATTTTCCAGCATACATTAGCAGTTCCTTATCTCACAAATATGAATTACATTTTTTAAAGACATTATTTAAGCCATTTGACAGTAAGTAGAAAATTGTAACATTTTACTTTCATAATTTTAGCAGAAAGGCCATCCTCTGTTTTCCCCAGCCAATTGACAAGGACAGGTAAGTAAAAGAGAAGCTGCATTGGAGACGGTGGGTTATGGGTATAAATAGCATGTGTGTGTGTGTGTATATATATATATATATATATATATATATATATATATATATATATATATATATATATATATATATATATATATATATATATATATATATGTATGTATATATATATATATATATATATATATATATATATATGTATATATATATATATATATATATATATGTATATATATATATATATATATATATATATGTGTATATATATATATATAGAAAGTATTCAGACCCCCTTAAATTTTTTACTCTTTGTTGTATTGCAGCCATTTGCTAAAATCATTTACCGTAAGTTCATTTTTTTCCTCATTAATGTACACACAGCACCCCATATTGACAGAAAAACACAGAATTGTTGACATTTTTGCAGATTTATTAAAAAAGAAAAACTGAAATATCACATGGTCCTAAGTATTTAGACCCTTTGCTGTGACACTCATATATTTAGAACCAAAAAAGAGTGGGGATTTTTAAGGTGCACATCAATTGAATAGATATCAAATATTTTTGTATAAAAAGATTTTTATTTTATTAGGAAAGTACAATAAAAATATATTTTTTTCACATAAAAATGTAAAAAGGAGATTTATATATGGAAGTGCCACATGTATTTAATTGCAGATGCAGTAACACAGCAAAAATGATGTACTTCCCAACATGTTTCGCCCATCTGTCGGGCTTCCTCAGGGGATGCTGGTCACATGCACAATACACTGCCTTCTGTATCTCCTAGAAGATGGGGGGGAAAGAGGGGAGAACGGGGTAGGTCTGCCAGGATAAATGCTGCCGCCGTACCAAGGGAGCCCCGTGCTGAAGGTGAGCGTAGATGGTACAAAAAGGCCAGAGAGGTAGATACGGCAGCTGGCTTAATGCCAGGGACCACACACCTCCCAGGATACAAATCACTTTAAAGGAATACCTGAGTGGAGAGTTTGATGTGCATGGGTCCCTTGGTTTCTTTTTGGTTCTAAACATTCTTTTTTGGGATGTGGTGCTAGAAATTAAACTTGGGCTCATGCTCATATAATTTTCGTACTCATATATTTACCTCAGGTGCTGTCCATTTCTTCTGATCATCCTTGAGATGGTTCTACACCTTCATTTGAGTCCAGTTGTGTTTGATTATACTGATTGGACTTGATTAGGAAAGCCACACACCTGTCTATATAAGACCTTACAGCTCACAGTGTATTTCAGAGCAAATGAGAATCATGAGGTCAAAGGAACTGCCTGAAGAGCTCAGAGACAGAATTCTGGCAAGGCACAGATCTAGCCAAGGTTACGAAAAATTTCTGCTGCACTTAAGGTTCCTAAGAGCACAGTGGCCTCCATAATCCTTAAATGGAAGACGTTTGGGACGACCAGAACCCTTCCTAGAGCTGGCCGTCCAGCCAAACTGAGATATTGAGGGAGAAGAGCCTTGGTGAGAGAGGTAAAGGAGAACCCAAAGATCACTGTGGCTGAGCTCCAGAGATGCAGTCAGGAGATGTGAGAAAGTTGTAGAAAGTCAACCATCACTGCAGCCCTCCACCAGTCGGGGCTTTATGGTAGAGTCGCCCGACGGAAGCCTCTCCTCAGTGCAAGGCACATGAAAGCCCGCATGGAGTTTGCTAAAAAAACACCTGAAGGACTCCAAGATGGTGAGAAATAGGATTCTCTGATCTGATGAGACCAAGATAGAACTTTTTGACCTTAATTCTAAGCGGTATGTGTAGAGAAAACCAGGCACTGCTCATCACCTGTCAATACAGTCCCAACAGTGAAGCATGGTGGTGGCAGCATCATGCTGTGGGGGTGTTTTTCAGCTGCAGGGAGAGGACGACTGGTTGTAATCGAGGGAAAGATGAATGCAGCCAAGTACAGGGATATCCTGGATGAAAACCTTCTCCAGAGTGCTCAGGACCTCAGACTGGGCTGAAGGTTTACCTTCCAACAAGACAATGACCCTAAAATAACGAAGGAGTGGCTTCACAACAACTCCGTGACTGTTCATGAATGGCCCAGCCAGAGCCCTGACTTAAACCCAATTGAGCATCTCTGGAGAGACCTAAAAATGGCTGTCCACCAACGTTTACCATCCAACCTGACAGAACTGGAGGGGATCTGCAAGGAGGAATGGCAGAGGATCCCCAAATCCAGGTGTGAAAAACTTGTTGCATCTTTCCCAAAAAGACTCATGGCTGTATTAGATCAAAAGGGTGCTTCTACTAAATACTAAGCAAAGGGTCTGAATACTTAGGACCATGTGATATTTCAGTTTTTCTTTTTTAATAAATCTGCAAAAATGTCAACAATTCTGTGTTTTTCTGTCAATATGGGGTGCTGTGTGTACATTAATGAGGAAAAAAATGAACTTAAATGATTTTAGCAAATGGCTGCAATATAACAAAGAGTGAAAAATTTAAGGATTTAAGGGGGTCTCAATACTTTCCGTCCCCACTGTGTGTGTGTATATATGTATATATATATGTATATGTATGTATATGTGTATATGTATATATATATATATATATATATATATATATATATATATATATATATATATAATATATATGCAAATTACAGTTAAGTGGTAAAAGTGGAGCAGTCATCAAGAACAGTCCACCTATTGCTATGGTGATATATATTGCCAGAATAAAGAATAATCACAAAACTTTACTTCAAAGTATGGAAGACATAAACATTTTCAAAACTTTATTAATGTAACATAAATAAATTGCCCACAAAGACACAAAATATTAGTTGGCTCTAATAGGCGTCCTGATTTGAGCCGTGGGCTCTAATAGGCTTCCAAATTGGTAAACAGCAGGCGCACTGCTGTGTGTTCGCTGCTTACACAGTGCTGTGTTAGGGAATCAAATAAATTGCTTCCCTAACACTGACCCGCTTCTCAGCCAATCAGGTGCACTGGGTCTGGTTACCTGTCAGCTGATTGGCTGAAGCGATAGACGCTGTGATTGGATGCCTATCGGGCATCCAATCATAACAGAAGAGGATGGGAGAAGATATCGAGGACTCGGAGGGAGTGTGGAGGAATGCGCTGACCCGAGGCAGGTAAGTGCCGGGGGGGGGAACACAGTGAAGCTGCTAACACTGACCCCGCCTCTCAGCCAATCAGGTGCACGGGGTCTTGTTACCTGTCACCTGATTGGCTGAAGCGACAGGCGCTGTGATTGGATGCAATTTATGGGCACAGTGGCTGTGTTTAATGGGCACAGTGGTGGCAATTTATGGGCACCAGCCGCCACTGCAACCGGGTGCAATGCTCTGCAGGCAAAAAAAAATGCACTTTTTTTGAGAGAAAGAGAGAGAATGGATACAGAAATGCAAGGAGACAAGTGGGATGGACAAGGGATACATGGATACTACAATAAATTTCATAGATGTATTTGGATACTTATATACACACTAGTCATATATGGGCAAAGAAACAAATAAAAAGTATTGGGGAATTAGTATAATGTATTAGTATAATGTCTGTGTGTGCATATTTTTGCTGCCAGCCAAGCTCCAAGCCAAAAGTGGCCCCAGGGGCACTGAGTGCAGACTGCCTACCGGGTATCCCGTTAGGCCAGTCCGGCCCTGCACAGCGGGGTACCCTGCAGGTGCTGTGGATGTGAAACCCCTTTGTGAACTAACCCCAGGGTTTAACATAAGTTTTCACTGCCCCCCCCCCCCACAGCGAACGCAGGGGGTCAGTCTACCACACAGCTAGGTTTGCGAGAGCCCTGTTGGCTCCACAAGTTACTTTATATATAATGACCACCTATAGTCCTAAGGTTTGCTACTATATAACATGTCTTTGCTCTGACCCACCAACACTTTATCACCTGACATCTATGAAAATGGATTGTTTGCAGACCACTACCTGTGTACCTGTTAATGGTAAAATGTATGCCAATGTATATTCTCTATATAATACTGTTGTCTCCTGTATTACTGAGGCCTTTTTAGAAGGTGAATGTACTCCTATTAGTGATTACAATATACCCTTATGGTGGTTAAATTGAATGTCCTCACATGGAATTTTCGAGACCTGGGTACCCCGGTTAAATGGCTATCTGTAGACATATTAAATCAATGGATGCCGATATTGTATGCTTGCAGGAGATTAAAGCCTCGTACATATGATGTTCAATTCCACTCTACCTACTCTAAGTACTCTAGAGGGGTGAGCATATTAATAGGTAGGGGGGGTCCGGTTTCACTGCTTTAAGAATCTTATAGACCCAGGGGGTAGATATGTATTTCTACTATGCAAAATCTACGGATTAACCTGTATACTAGCTAGTATATATGTACTGTCACTGTACTCAAAGATGCGGGCTCACCTGGCTCATATAGGCCTATATCATTACTGACAGCCTACATCAAACTACTAGCCCGGATGCTGGCGAACAGACTGGCTAAGGTGATACACAAAATAGTCCATAGGGATCAATCTGGGCTCATTCCCATGAGATCCACTGCCCAAAACATACGGAGGCTATTCTTGAACCTACAGCTCCCTGTTGACAACTCAGGCAATAGGGCGATATTTTCGCTGGATGCAGCTAAGGCCTTTGACAGCGTCGAATGGCCTTACCTGTGGAAGGTACTGAAGCATGTGGGACTGGGGGACACTTTAATTAAATGGGTTCGGCTATTGTATGCCAAACCCACAGCTAGAATTAGAATTAATGGGGAACTATCAGAACCCTTCCCATTGTTCAGGGGCACCAGACAGGGGTGTCCTTTGTCATCCCTTCTGTTTGCCCTGGCTCTGGAGCCCCAAGCAGCAAGAATCCGGGGAGATGCTAGTGTCACAGGGTTCCAGCGGGCCACGGGCACAAACATTGTGTCCATGTACGCTGATGACACTCTACTATATCTAGGAGACACCCAAGATACTTTACAGGTGGTTATGTTCCTTATTAAGGCCTTTGGAGAGCTATCAGGCTACCGGGATAAGTCGGTGCTGATGCCACTAGACCCTCTGGACACCCCACTACCAACTTGTGCAGATAGTGGAGTCATTTCGGTATCTGGGTGTTCAGGTGACTCCAGACCCATCTCAATACATTATTTCTATTTTAATTCCCCTCCTCAATAGATTTCGTGAAAAATGTACTGCCTGGTGCAAATTACCTCTGTCAGTAGTCAGGAGAGTAAATCTCATTAAAATCGTCTGGGCACCACAGCTGCTATACATATTTAATAAATCCCCAGTATGGATCCCTCGGAAATGGTTTGATAGCATTGAGTCCCAATTTAGAGAACTAATATTGCATAAGAAAATAGCTAGGATCAGGCTAGCAACACTACAACACAGTAAAGATGAAGGGGAGCTTGCGATACCCCATCCCAAGACCTATTATCTTGCATCCCAGGTACAACAGCTGGGGGACTGGGGAATGATAGACCTGGCTGACCCTATACGTAGACTTTTGGACATAGTGGGTGAGAATGAGTCCGCATTTACAAGGTTGGAGGCAGGTTATATGCACTTAGACAAATTAAATTATTAAACACATTATGGTCCTATACTAGAAAATTGCTGGGGATAAGGGTTTTTTTTACCCATACACCCCTATGGTACAACAGACAATATAGGGAAATACTGAAACTTAAAGGATTCAGGAACTGGGAAGAAGCAGGCATAAAATATATTTCTCAACTACATAACGGCCCTACCCTCAAATTGTTCTCTGAGATCCAGGTAGAGTTTGGGATCCCACACAACAATTTTTACAAATACCTACAGTTACGCAACACCATACAAACACAGGCAAGAACCACTACACTACAGCAGACTGACTATGCGATATACAAAACATTATCATGGAAAATGTCAAAAAAGGGTATGATCTCCAAGTGCTATAATATAATTCTCACCCAGATACAAGACCCCTCCAGACTACCCTGCAGACACGGTTGGGAGAGTGATGTAGGTGCCATTGATGGGGAGACCTGGGAGCTATGCCTTTCAGCTGCTCCCATTGTATCAGTGTCAGCGTCCCAAAGGTTATCTCATCTATATTTATTACAGAGCCTACAGGACTCCCCTGCAACTTCACAGATGGGGATTCAGGGACTCCCCTCCCTGTCCAAAATGTGAATGTGACCATGGTGATCTCCTCCATATGCTCTGGAAATGCCCTAAATTTTTGAGATACTGGAGAGAGGTTTTATACATGATATCTACGGTATATATGACTCCTGTGCCTAGGGATCCAGTTATCTGTCTATTAGGAGCATTTGAGTTGAATCACTGACTCCATCTTGAGACTGCTTTACGTGGCACGTAAGCTAATTGCCCAACTGTGGATCACTCCTAGAGTGCCCACTAGGGGGTAATGGGTGAACAATGTCAACAAACTGTTGATCAGAGAAAAATTGACATACCAACACAGAAAAGCTCCACGTAAATCTTACTCAATGTGGCAGGCGTGGTTAGATGTCCCGGGTTTGGCCCCCCATCAATTGATCAAAGACAGGCAATTATCGGGGCAGATGCAAGGTAAATAGTTACTTAGTAATTAATAAACATGGAGACTACAAAATTCACAGGATGGCACTGATATTGTTGGGGTCAAGATGTGACGGATCGAACTCACGGTTGAGACATGTAAGGTTATGAGAAATATGCTGGTTAACTATAGCTACTTTATCTTTTCCTTTAATTACTTGTTAGGTTAATTCAATACATCTTAACAATAAAGACACTGAAGGGTGTAAGTTTGCACTCTACTGCATATGGGATTGTTCTATGCCTTATGTACATTTTGTCTTTCTTCTCCTTTTTTTTTGGACACATACCTGTACATTGTATGGTTTATATTATGTACTGTGCAAAGAAACAAAAATAATAAAAAGTTTTTCTGATTTAAAAAAAAAAACTTTTCCAATGTATGTCCAATCTTTGTAAATGAAAAAAACTTACTTAAAAAATGTTTGGCATTTCCACCTATTGTGTGTCCATTACACTACCTAGAAGTACCATCTCACCAGTCTGTATGTTAGCCCACTGTGTTCCCGATTCTAATAGGAGGGAGAACACCAATATTATCTTCTAGCTATGACCATGCTGATGCTGACTTTATATTTGAACGTGCATTTTATTTTTTGCTCTAAGATTTTTCCTTGTCAAAAGAAGTTTATTGAGTATACAATATTATAAAGATACATAAAGTAAGTTTACAAGGATCTATAAAGTAAGCTCATTGTTTTACAGTAGGGTTTATATAGGTAAATATCATGAAATTTCAAATATTAAACATTGGGTTCACGTAAACCTAAATTAAAGATATATATATATAATTTCCTTAGTTACTTTTGTAGGTATTTAAATGATTTATACCTACTATACATATTGTTTACAGGTAGAGTGTATATAGGTCAAATAAATTCTGATAATGAGCTTTAATCATAAGGTGGAGAAAAGGAAAGAGAAAGAAGAAAAAGAGTAGAAAGGCAGAGGTATGGTCCACAAGGTTGTCCCGCTCGTCAGTTTATTATTCTTTTTAGTTCTCTTTGAAGCCTTAGGGTATCTCAGTAAGTCATTTAATCTGTTACCATGGCAACAGGACAGAGTCATTGAAATTTGACAGGAACTGTTTTATCCAAGGATGCCAAAGTTTTTTTCAAATTTTGGAATTTGATTTTGATCGATGGCTACCATCTTAGCATGGGACATTGTATTATTCATTCTGTGAATTGTTTCTGCTAGTACCAATGTAGGAGATTTCCATGCCTTGGCCACTGTTTGTTTTGCAGCCGTTATTAGTTGGATCATAAGTTTGAATTGAGAGAGTGTTAACCATTCCGGTTTTAGATTAAGTAAAGTTATATATGGATCTGGTTGTATTCTTTTTTTAAATATTTTAGATGCAATCACGAAGACTTCCTTCCAGAAGGTTTGGATTACTGGGCACATCCACCATATGTGTAAATGTGTGCCTATTTCTGGGCATCCTCGAAAACAAAGAGCTGAGGTATTAGGTGAATATTTTGCCACTCTAGCGGATACAAGGCACCAGCGAGTTAGGACTTTATAGTTTGTCTCCAGTGCTAAGATGTTGGGTTAGGATGACTTAGATGTGAGCCATATGTTAGACCAGTCTGTGTCTTCTAAAGTTCGTCCCAGGTCCTCCTCCCACCTCTGAACGTAAGAGGGTCTATTAAGATTTACTACTCCATAAAATTGATTATAAAGTGATGAAATTGTACCTTTAGCAAATGGATCTTTTGTACAGATTGATTCAAAAATGGATAATTGGGATAATGGTGTATCCTCCTTTAGGAATGGTGTATAGAAATTTTTAATTTGGAGATATCTAAATATCTCAGCGTTTGGTAGATCATATTTTTCTCTAAGCGATGGGAATGAAAGGAATGATTTAGATGCTATGAAGTCATTTAGTCTGAATGCCTGATGTTGTCCAAGCTTTAAAAGAATTTGGGTAGATCCATGCCGGATAAAAGGCCGGATTTCTGATAAAAGAAAGGAGAGGATTGTGTGGAGATTGTAACTGATATTTGTTTTTTAGTTTATCCCAGAGAGATAAGAAGTGTTTAGTTATGGGATTATGAATTTTAAAGCGGTCTTTAGGATCAAGCCATAACAAGTTTGATATTAATAGAGGGTCATTTTCTGAAGCCTCTATAAATACCCATAATGGGATTTCCTGTTTTGCATGGTATTTGGACAGACTGGCCAAATGTGCTGCTCTGTAGTAGTTAGTAAAATTAGGGTATCCCAGGCCTCCTTTATTTTTGGGAAGATGTAGTGTGTGTATAGGTATACGTGGTTTAGAAGAGCCCCATATAAACGAAGTTGCTCTTTTTTGTACTATTCCCAAAAAATAGGAAGGAATTGGAATAGGGAGGACTCTGAATAGATAAAGCAATTTGGGTAGAATAGTCATTTTGATTGCATTAATCTTCGCTATCCAGGATAAAGGAAGTTGCGACCATTGTTTTATTAGATTTGTGATCTGTCTTAATACAGGAGGATAATTGGTTGAGAATAAGTCAGAATGAGATGCTGTTAAATTAATTCCAAGATATGGGATTGATTTTTCTGCCCATGTGAATGGGAGTGCAGCCCTAGCCGGGATCAATTCCATGTTTGTGAGCAAAATATTAAGCACTAGGCATTTCTTAGGATTAATCATAAGGCCGGATAGGGCTGCAAATCCATCAAGAGCTGGTATTAAGTTAGGACCAGAGACCTGTGGTGATGATAGAAAAAGTAATATTTCGTCTGCAAATATACATAATTTGTGTGTAATACCTCCTACTTCAATGCCAGTTATAGTTTGGTTTGTTCTGATGTATTGGGCCATGGGTTCGAGTATAAGGGCAAATAATAAGGGAGATAATGGGCAACCCTGTCGGGTACCTCTTTCGATATTAAAGGCATCAGATTTGTATCCAGCATATTTTATATAGGCTTTGGATTTATTATATAATGCTTTGATCCATGTTAAAAAGTGGGGTCCAAAACCCCATTTTTGTAATGAATATTGCATATATTGCCAGGATACTGTATCAAATGCCCTCTTAATATCGAGAGATAGAAAACAAAGGAATTTTCAGTTTTTTAGCAATATGTGCCAATAACACTGCCCTGCGTATATTATCGCCTGCCTGTCTATTTGGCATGAAGCCTACTTGATCTCTATGTATTAATTTTCCTATAATGCTATTGAGGAGTTTTTTGCTATTATTTTTGCTAATAATTTAATATCGAGGTTTAACAGAGGCCGATAATTCACACAGGAAGTATCATCAGAAAGGGGTTTTGGGATCATACAAACAATTGCCATTAATGTTTCTTGCCGAAAAGAATGTCCTTCTAGAAGTTTGTTAAAAGTTTCAGTGAGAATGGGAGCGAGTATTTCTGAGAATGTTTTATAGTATAAAGCTGAGTAGCCGTCTGGGCCTGGTCTTTTGTTAAGTTTTAGGTCTTTTATGGCGTTAGCAACTTCATCTATAGTAATAGGCTCATCCAAACTGCTTTTTTGATTCTGAGACAACTCAGGTAAGGTTATTTTTGAGAAGAAGGATTCAGCCTCTGTAGGATTAAATTCATTGTTTGTCTTGTATAAAGTTGCGAGGTGTGAGTGAAATTTATGGACTATTTTAACTGGATTACAAGTATAAACATTTTTTGATAATTTCAAACGTATTGGTTTGAAAGATTTGTTAGTTGAATTTAATGCCGTGCCAAATATGTGCCTGGTTTGTTTGTATTCATGTAGAAATTGTGTTTGGAGCGTTTGAGGGATTTATCAACTGACTCAGTGAGAAATAGATCGTATTCCAATCTCGATTTTTCCAGATGAGATTTTGTACTCTGAGATGGATTATCTTGGAATGATATGTAGGCTGCATTAAAATTGAGTTCTAGTTTTTTTGCTAGATTTTTGCGTTCCCGTTTAAATGGTGCCATTTGTCTTTGTATTGTACCACGCAAGACAGGCTTATGAGCTTCCCACAGTGTTATTGGGGAGATGTCTGTTGTATTATTAATTGTTATGTATTCCTTTAAAGCTTGTTCAATGGCCATCTGATGTAGTGGGTGTTTGAGCATTATGTCCGGTAAGTACCACGTTGGGTCATGCGCTTTTGGTATGGCTGAGGCTATAGTAGTGTATACTGCATTATGGTCAGACCACGGAATCGGAATTATATCTGATGCAATAATTTCTATTCTGGTGAAGGTTTGATGAGGGTGCGAGAAATAAGTGAATTTCTTTTTCATTGGGTTACTTTCTCTCCACGAATCTACCAGATTGTATTTGGAAAGAAGTTGAGGAAAAGGTAATCTAGAGGTTATTTTAGATGGTGTAAAAGGTGATTTATCTAGAAATGGGAGGAGGACCTGGTTCGAATCCCCGCACATTATCACTGTTCCTATTTTGTGTGTATTAATCACTTGTAATATATGTGAGAGGAATGGTGTAGGTTGTTTGTTAGGAGCGTAGTAGGAAATCACCGTGATTGCTGTATCCATTATATAACCCATGAGTATCAGGTATCTACCTTCTGGGTTTTTAATTTCTGATAAGGTGAATGGTGTGGATCGGTGAAATGCAATTAGAGTTCCCCTTTGTTTGGTACAGGCAGAAGCCGTGTAAATTTGTTGATAAAAAGGAGAAATATATTTTGGAGTAGAATCTTTGGTGAAGTGTTTCTTGGAGGCATACTATGTGAGCCTTCTTGTTATGGAAAGTACGGAAGGCTTTGGTCCTTTTTTGAGGGACATTTATTCCCTGAACATTCAGGGAAAGTATATTCAGTGGTGCCATGGTAACAGATCAAATAGTTTTGACTTACTTTTTGTTATGCAGAGTTGACTGCGCAGATCAACCTGTGTGGACTGAAGAGATGAAAAGATAGGAAAGAAACCAGTGAATTCTGGAGTAAAGAGTAAACAAAAAACATATGAGATTAGATGATACATTGTATAAATTATTTTTTGCAAGTAATCACAATTTACCCGTGAAAGAGAATAAATATCTCTCTCAGGGGAATAAGTGCCTTCGTCACACTCCCACATAATATGGTTGGGAGCATGAGGAGGGCTAATGGGGGTACACGGATCTTCCGCTTACAGGAGAGAAGTGCTACGTCAAAAGACATCAAAATGATGATTCATTAATTGGAGTGCAGAATATAGTTTTTGTTGAAATTATTTATTCCAGGGTGGTTGTATATGGTTAGTTTTGCCCTAGGCTAAATAATTCAGTTGGAAAGGTACTGTTAATAACTTTGGTATTGATGAAGATGGTTTGAATTATTTTGGGATTTTAACCCTTTTAGAGTAAACAATTACATATTTTATTCATATGTAACTGTTTAGATATAAACTCATAAAATTAAGGTTGTATTGCTTCAGATTAAAATAAACAAAAACATAGTTCTAGGAACTAGTTAGGTAATAATACATTTGTTTTAAGAAAAGAAAGAAAAAGCTTCCATTACTTCTGGATTATTGAACATATTTGTCCTAAAAAGTAATAAATCTATTGTTATTACCTGAAAATATATAACTGAACAAGAATTTCCTTGTTTCACTTATATATTCTAAGGCTATATGAATCAGAAGTAATAAGAAATATAACTGGAATGTAACATGATCCCACACAGTGTGTGACTATCAGAATGCAGTTACATTCAGTTATAAATTTAGGTTTTTTATAGAGAACCATCTCTTAGTATAATAAATGAAGAGATATCAGGAATTAGGATGTCAGTCCATTGAATCTTCTTGGTCCATGGATGATGTGGCATAACGGCCTCTTTTGTGAGAATGATGATTCCCATTTTGTTCTGATATTTTCTGGGTGCTGCCTGAAGGTGAAGATGATGCCATTCTTCTGCGTGTGGGAGAGTTGCTGCTTGTGGGTTCTGTCAGATTTAATTTTAAAAGGGTTTGTTGTAGTTCATCTGCTGATCTGCTTCTGTAAATTGTATCTTGGTAGTTAAATCTGACTGAAAAGGGGAAACCCCATTGATACATAATGTTGTGGCGTTGCAGTTCCATTAGTTGGGGTTTCATGGATCGTCTTTTAGTAATAGTAAGTTGGGATAGGTCAGCAAAAATTTGATAATTGTGTCCTTGAAAATTAAGTTCCTTTTTTTCTCTTGCAGCAATTAGTATTTGTTCTTTCGTTCTGTAATGACATTTTGTGATTATATCACGTGGGGGTCCATCTTTCTTTTTGGCTGTGAGGGCTCTGTGTACTCTGTTCAGTTCTAAACGTTCAATAGGGATATCTGGCTTTAGTTCTTGTAATAGAGCAGTAATAGTAGATTGCATGTCTGTCACAGTTTAAGGTATTCCCCTCATGCGCAAGTTTGAACGTCTGGCTCTATTTTCGTAATCTTCAAGCTTAGTTTGAAGTATTAAATTCTCCTCTTTTAATTGTTCCAATTCTGTTATATTTTCTTGGGTTGTAATTTCAATTTCATCCATTTTTTTATTTCTAAGGCTGCGGTGCGGTTTCCCAGCTCTCTTATTTCTTTGGTTAGGCTGTTTGTTATTTGGTCTGAGGTTTGTTTTAAAGCCTTATGAAGCATCTTTTCAAATTGTAATAATATTACTGGGGATGCTGAGGAGGCTTGTGGAGAAGTTTGTGAGAGAATTTGTTCTGTATCTGACTCAAATGGAGAGTCTTGCTGTGACATTTTCTGTCTGTGAGAGTGCCCTGATGCTGTATATTGTGAGGTGACTGGAGCTGCTTTAGTTGCAGTGAGTGCCTGTGAGCTCTTTGTGAGGTGATTTTTATTTCTGCCACGGCTTCCTCCCAGTACCATTTTTTCCTGCCCAAACTTTCACAGTTTGTTCCCTGGGGCAAAAAGGTTCAAATGGATACCTTTTGAGCCTGCAGGCTCCGCTTTGTCCTTCTCTTCTCTCCTCAGCGGTGTGGAGCTCTAACAATGCATGTCTGCCCTGCTAGACTCCGCGCATGCATCCCTGCTCTAAGATTTTTATGCTGTATGTGATCGCCTCTTTCTTTGTCATGGTGGAGACAATTGTGATCTAGAAGTTATCAGCTATGTTCTCATGATATGGAATTTTCCTTCACAGTTTTACAGCTCATCCGACCTATCTGATATACTATATATTAGTATAAGTCATATATACCTTGTAGAAGGTATGTATCCAAGGGAGTGGGACTACACAAGGAGTTTTTCTTCTTCACTTATGTTGTACATGAACATCTACACACAGTGTGTTCCTCTACACTGATTATTTGTCACTGCATGAACATTGAGTGTTTCACATTAGATACGAACACAGCATGGACATGTTTTGTTACATACAGTGGGCAGTTTATGTTTTTTTTACTAAATGGACACTATATTGATTATATGGACGGGTTTGTTTTCTTTCTCTCTGGCATTGGAAGTTGTTTTTTTTACTGTGGGTGTTGACACATATTCATTGTTTTATATGCTGGGTGTACTAAGGTTGTAGCACTGAACCGTATGTGGAAAAATTTTTTTTTTTTCTTTGTACATTGTTGTATCCCATTAATGTTGTTTTTACTTTTCTTTCCTAATATTGTCAAAACTCATACTATTGTTTTTTTTAACCATGGAGAGCTTCATTTTTTGCATTGTGGATACATGGAGCTACCATAAACCTATGGCTAGAAATTCCCTTCTTAGCTGCCATTTTTAGCATGCTAATTATACAGTTTTTCAGGGAAGCTGGTCACGGCAATAAGTAATTTTTCATTCTGAAAGATTAAGCTTGCTGTATAGAAAACAGATAGCTGCTATGGAGGTTTTTCAGTATTGATTATTTATCTTATTATAAATAAATTTATTTTATTATAAGAGATTCAACCTACAGGCCTCAGTTGCCCCTTGAAATGTGTTGACTTCCTTATATTTCACTAACATTTTAGATTTCATTTTTTTTAAATAAAATGCCAATTTTATTTTCAAATTATTAATTTTAAAAGCGAAAAATAAAATAGGATTGCAGACATGCAAGCTATAATGACCATGCTGTGCTGAGAAATATCATCCTAACAATTTCATAGAAATTTGTGAAGTCTACCTTTCAACCAAGTGAAAGTTTATTCTCTGCTTGGTAAAATGGGTCAGTAGTCGTATCGGTTAATACTGCAAAGTTTTTATGTGAACCCACAAACAGGGAATCTGTTCTATGAAACCTGGTCATGGCATTCAAATACATCCTAGTTGCCCTGTCTCCATTCAAGGAATGTAAGGCCACTTCCTTAGAGTAGACTAGCTTGGGAAACAGTGATGGAAGTACACAGTCCTTGTACCAATGGAAAGTTGATACCACTTTCAGAGAGAAAGAAAGTCTCAGAAGTGAGACAACCATATCCCCAATGATGCACCAAATCTGGAGGCTTGCAGGAAATGCACCAGTTCAGAGACACCTCATGCCGAAGTGATGGCCATTAAGAAAGTCACTTTCTAAATCGATGTCAGCAGCAGAATCTCACTAATATGAAGAGAGGTTTCTGCAATACTAATTATAATAGATTAAAGTTTGATGATACTAGATTAAGGTTCTACAATGACAACAGTGGCCTGACCAAAGAAACAATGTGTGTAGCTCTCTAAATGAAAATGTAGACAGTGGCAGTGATGCCAGTGGAACAAGACCTCCAATGTTGACATCTGACTCTTGATTGTACTGGAGGCCAGGCGCTGTACCACCATGAGCTGGAGAAAATCCAAGAGACAAGCAACTGCGAAAGAACAAGGGCATACCCCCAGGAACTTCCACATATGATGGCAAGCCTTACAGGATCATATGAGAGGGGCTGCATCACCTGTTGTTGGCACTGTGGTCTATGCAGTCCACCTGGGAGGGTCCCCTAGCAGCCAGCAGGACCCAGGAATTAGTCTGAATCTGGTGCTTACTGCTGGGAAGGTATATACTGTAGCTCCTCCTCAGTTATCTCTCAGCATTACACATGTGTGCCCATTTGGTCTGGTGCTCTATGAACCAGTTAGCCTGATCCTGTCAGCCTGAACTTGTCTCCTGTGTACCTCATCCCCATTCTGGCCATTTTCCTAAACCATGTTACCCATTGTCCCTTGCCAGTTATCCTGATCCTGCTGCCTGTGCCTAATGCCTGTATGCCCAATTCCAGTTCTGGCCCTGCTCCTGACCTGTCTAAACCTTTTCTTGTATCCCTGCTTGACTCTGCCTTGCCCGATTCCTCCTGCTGTTTTCTATACAGTTATAGTAAAGTTGTTTGCTAGAAAAATATATAGGTAGGCACTCACTTGTACAGGTCTTAGGTAGATAAAATTACAATTGTATATCATTTTTGTTTATTAGTCAGTTGGATTGTTTTTCCAGTGTTCACATGCTGTTGGCCACATTTGCTGTGTTCTTTCATTGCATTTTCTTCACTCATTTTTGGCTCTAGTTGTCACTGTGCAGTCTAACTTCTGATAACACCTACTCTGTCTGCTGTCAGCATGTGGTGTCCTAACATAACCCTAAGGACATATTGACTAGATTGGCTGCACAGTGTATCTTAGTTACTTGATCGTGTATGTTTGCTATATTGTTGTTTTCAAGATGCTTTCAGAGGAATTATCCCATTATGTGTTGTTAGCATCCAATGAAAGAGAATATTGCTGCCAGTTATTGCACATCTAACTAGTGAACAGCTGCTAGAATATATTTGTGCATCTCATTCCTTAGTTGATCAGTGCAGCTTTTCATTTGGTTAAGTGCGGCCACTAATTCAAATCTGTCCTGAGCTAACTTCATCAGGCACCATTATTGGTGATGACTTTTCTCCTCCTTTTTATTGTGTCTCAAAATGTGTCTTTGGTTTAGTTGTTGGAAGATAATAAACCCTCTGTCTTTGAACTTTGTTTGGACTGCATTAATGTGGTAAATTCCATAGTTAATCAGAAGAATTGTAAGCTGAGCTTTATTCAGCCCTTACTTCAAAGCTGTTCAAAAATTTTAGCTACTAGCTGCAGCAAATGTACATCAATTCTTTCCTGTCTTCAGACACCCATGTTTCCAAAAGTCCTTATCTCCATTTCCCATAGCAACCACAACTGCAGCCATATACAATAAACCATGAACCGAACCATATATCAGTACCTTACTCCACAATCTTCTGTTCCTTTTCACACTAGTTGTACAGTCAATGTAGCCAGTTGCCTGACATTTCTCTCCACAGCTTCATTACCCACTGTACACTTACAGCTTCCCATTGATGTTCCAATTTTTCTGCCAATAAAAACTACCAAACCAGCACCTAACTCTAGAGTCCTAAAATCTAAAAAGAAACAAATGTTTTTTACAATCCACACAATGTTGTCACTCTTTACTCCTACCTTAGCCAATGTTCAGCCAGGTTCTGTGCCAGTACTAGTCTCCATGCAGTCTAACTTTGTTCCTCCAGACTAGCATGATACTACACCAGCCTTTGACGATGTGTGTTTCTACTAGCTTCTGTCAAGCCAGTGTCATCACCATCCATAACCACTTAGTTTTACCCCCCTTCATGACCAGGGCATTTTTAGCTATACAGCACTTTGCTACTTTAACTGTCAATTACTTGGTCATACAACACTGTACCCAAATGAAATTTATATAATTTTCTCACATAAATAGAGCTTTCTTTTGTTGGCATTCAATCAGCATTGGATTATTTACTTTTTGCTAAATACATGAAAAAATACCAAAAATGTTGTTTCTGTTATAAAATTTTGCAAACAATCTTCCTTTAAAAATGTAGGTCAACGTGTTGTCTGCTACATTTCCTTGGTAAAAATAACCCAAATCAGTGTATATTAGTTAGTCTGTGTGAAAGTTATAGAGTCTACAACTATAGTATATACAGTGCATCCGGAAAGTATGCACAGCGCTTCACTTTTCCACATTTTGTTATGTTACAGCCTTATTCCAAAATGGATTAAATTCATTATTTTTCTACAAACAATATCCCATAATGACAACTTGAAAGAAGATTGTTTGAAACCTTTGCAAATTTATAAAAAAAAAAAAAATGAAAAACATCCCACGTACATAAGTGTTCACAGCCTTTGCTCAATACTTTGTTGAAACACTTTGGTACCAATTACAGCCTCAAGTCTTTTTGAGTATGATGCTACAAGCTTGGCACACCTATTTTTGGGCAGTTTTTCCCATTCTTCTTTGTAGGACCTCTCAAGCTCCATCAGGTTGAATGAGGAGCGACGGTGCACAGCCAATTTCAGATGTCTCCGAAAATGTTCAATCGGGTTCAAGTTTGGGCTCTGGCTTGGCCACTCAGGGACATTCACAGAGTTGTCCCGTAGCCACTCCTTTTTTATTTTGGCTGTGTGCTACGGGTCATTGTCCTGTTGGAAGATGAGCCTTTTCCCCAGTCTGAGGTCCAGAGCGCTCTGGAGAAGGTTTTCAACAAGGATGTCTCTGTACATTGCTGAATTCATCTTTTCCTCGATCCTGACTAATCTCCCACTCCCTGCCACTGAAATACATCCCCACAGCATGATGCTGCCACCACCATGCTTCACTGTAGGGATGGTATTGGCCAGGTGATGAGCAGTGTCTGGTTTCCTCCAGACATGACGCTTGCCATGCACGCCAAAGAGTTCAATCTTTGTTTCATCAGACCAGAGAATTTTGTTTCTCATGGTCTGAGAGTCCTTCAGGTGCCTTTTGGCAAACTCCAGGTGGGCTGTCATGTGCTTTTTACCAAGCAGTGGCTAACATCTGTTCTGTCTACCATAGAGGCCTGATTGGTGGAGTACTGCAGAGATGGTTGTTCTTTTGAAACGTTCTCCTATCTCCACAGAGAAATGCTGGAGCTCTGTGAGAGTGACTATCAGGTTCTTGGTCACCTCCCTGACTAATGCCTTTCTCCCCTGATTGCTCAGTTTGGCCAGGCAGCCCGCTCTAGGAAAAGTCATGGTGGTTCCGAACCTCTTCCAATTACAGATGATGGAAGCCACTGTGCTCATTGGGACCTTCAATGCTGCAGAAACTTTTCTGTACCTTTCCCCAGATCTGTGCCTCTATACAATCCTGTCTCAGAGGTCTACAGACAATTCCTTGGACTTAGTTTGTGCTCTGACATGCACTGTTAACTGTGGGACCTTATATAGACAGGTGTGTACCTTTCCAAATCATGTCCAATCAACTGAAGTTACCACAGGTTGACTCCAATCAAGTTGTAGAAACATCTCAAGGATGATCCGTGGAAACAAAATGCACCTGAGTTCAATTTTGAGTGTCATGGCAAAGGCTGTGAAAATGTATGTATGTGTGATTTTGTTAGTTTTTTATTTTTAATAAATTTGCAAGATTTCAAACTTTTTTCACATTGTCATTATGCGGTATTGTTTGTAGAATATTGAGGAAAATAATGAATTTAATCCATTTTGACATAAGGCTGTAAAATAAAAAAAATGCGGAAAAGGTGAAGTACTGTGAATACTTTCCGGATGCACTGTATATTTAAAAAATTACCAATCCTAATGTACTGACTAGGGATGAGCTTCGTGTTCGAGTCGAACCCATGTTCGACTCGAACATCGGCTGTTCGACCGTCCGTCGAATTGCGAACGATATGGGCCGTTCGCGCCAAATTCGTGTGGCGCGTCACGGCCCATAATTCACTGCGGCATCGCAGTGCATTGCTGGCTGATGATTGGCCAAGCATGCACTATGACCCGCATGCTTGGCCAATCACAGCGCCGCCTGAACAGAGAGCCGTAATTGGCCAAAGCCAAGGAGGCTTTGGCCAATTATGGCTCAGGGGATTTAGTACACGCCCCACACTATATAAGGCCGCCTGCACGGCGGCCCTGTGTAGTGTGTGTTCCGGCGTTGAAAGAGATAGACAGAGAGACAGTGTTTGATTTGAGTTAGATAGATTAGGCAGAACAGTCAGTCAGTTAGCTGCACTTACAGTGTATTGTGTATATATATGCATCCCAGGTGTTGCATATATATATATACACTGTATTCAGTTTAGCTAGATCCGTTCCTGTTATCTTCTATCTAGACTATTTACATTCAGTGCAGTGTGTCCTGCTCACAGTGTTCAGCTAGATCCGTTCCTGCTATTTACATTCAGTACAGTGCTTCCTGCTCACAGTGTTCAGCTAGATCCGTTCCTGCTATTTACATTCAGTGCAGTGCGTGCTGCTCACAGTGTTCAGCTAGATCCGTTCCTGCTATTTACATTCAGTGCAGTGCGTGCTGCTCACAGTGTTCAGCTAGATCCGTTCCTGCTATTTACATTCAGTGCAGTGCGTCCTGCTCACAGTGTTCAGCTAGATCCGTTCCTGCTATTTACATTCAGTGCAGTGCGTCCTGCTCACAGTGTTCAGCTAGATCCGTTCCTGCTATTTACATTCAGTGCAGTGCGTGCTGCTCACAGTGTTCAGCTAGATCCGTTCCTGCTATTTACATTCAGTGCAGTGCGTCCTGCTCACAGTGTTCAGCTAGATCCGTTCCTGTTATCTTCCTACTGACAGGCAGGCTTGTCTGGTTACAGTATATAAAGCTACCTGAAGAAAATTACAGGTGTTCTTTTTGATCCTATTAGTACCACGGTCAGGCAGCTAGACTATTTACATTTAGTACAGTGTGTCCTGCTCACAGTGTTCAGCTAGATCCGTTCCTGTTATTTACATTCAGTGCAGTGTGTCCTGCTCACAGTGTTCAGCTAGATCCGTTCCTGCTATTTACATTCAGTACAGTGCGTGCTGCTCACAGTGTTCAGCTAGATCCGTTCCTGCTATATACATTTAGTGCAGTACGTCCTGCTCACAGTGTTCAGCTAGATCCGTTCCTGTTATCTTCCTACTGACAGGCAGGCTTGTCTGGTTACAGTATATAAAGCTACCTGAAGAAAATTACAGGTGTTCTTTTTGATCCTATTAGTACCACGGTCAGGCAGCTAGACTATTTACATTTAGTACAGTGTGTCCTGCTCACAGTGTTCAGCTAGATCCGTTCCTGTTATTTACATTCAGTGCAGTGTGTCCTGCTCACAGTGTTCAGCTAGATCCGTTCCTGCTATTTACATTCAGTACAGTGCGTCCTGCTCACAGTGTTCAGCTAGATCCGTTCCTGCTATTTACATTCAGTGCAGTGCGTGCTGCTCACAGTGTTCAGCTAGATCCGTTCCTGCTATATACATTTAGTGCAGTACGTCCTGCTCACAGTGTTCAGCTAGATCCGTTCCTGTTATCTTCCTACTGACAGGCAGGCTTGTCTGGTTACAGTATATAAAGCTACCTGAAGAAAATTACAGGTGTTCTATCCCAGCTTAGTGCAGCTACAGGCCATTAGTATGTCTGGAAGGCCAAGAAGGAGAGGCAGACAGTCACAAGCCAATAAGAGAGGGCAAGCAGGCTCTGTGTCTAGTGCTGGTCGTGGAGACGGTGCATCCTCATCAGCACGTGGCCATGGGACACGCTTGGCCTTTTTTTCGGCAGCTGGCCGTGTTGAGCCGCAACATGCGGAAGACTTGGTCGAGTGGATGACCAAGCCGTCCTCATCCTCCTCATCCTCTCTCACCCATGCCCAGGGTGCTTTGTCTGGCAAAGCAGCGGCCTCTTCCCTCAGCTCAATGTCATCAGTGACTCCTTCCCTAGCCCCACCATGTCCTCCTGAGGATTCCCTCGAACTGTTTGACCACAGTGTTGGGTACATGCTCCAGGAGGATGCCCAGCGTTTGGAAGGCTCTGATGATGATACTGAGCTCAATGAAGGCAGTAACATGAGCACGGACAGAGGGGGTGCCCAAGAAGGACAGCAATCTGGCAGTCATGCTCCCCCTGCTGCAGCATACTGCCAGGTTTGCTCCAGTGATGAGGAGGGAGGGGATGATGAGGTCACTGACTCAACGTGGGTGCCTGATAGGAGAGAGGAGGAGGAGGAGGAGGAGGAGGAGGAGGAGGAGGAGGTGGCACATCACCAACTAGGCAGGATGCCCTCCAGGGGCCAGCCTAAGGGCAGCACATTGACTGCATCACACCCCAAAGCTCCACATGTGCAGGGCGCTGCAGTCTCTGCGCGTTATTCAAAAAGTTCTTTGGTGTGGGCCTTTTTTGAGACGAGTGCATCAGATCGCACCGCTGCTATTTGCAATATATGTCTCAAGCGTATCTCGCGTGGCCAAAACATCTCCCGCTTGGGTACCACATGCTTGACCAGACATATGTTGACCTGCCATGCAGTTCGTTGGCAAGCGTATCTAAAAGACCCACACCAAAGAACAAAGACGATCTCTCCTTGCTCCTCATCAGCTGAGATTTCCAACCCCACTAGACCTTCAGTCCTCTCTGCGACCTGCAGTGAGAGGAATGAAGGTGTAGAATTAGGTGTGTCACAGCCAAGTACTTATGGGCAATCTGCTTTTGGTACACCGACGTCAGATTGTACCAGGCAAATTTCCCTGCCCCAGCTGCTGCACCGCCGAAAGAAGTTTGCTCCCAGCCATCCACATGCCCAGCGGTTGAATGCTAGCTTGGCAAAATTGCTAGCACTTCAACTGCTGCCTTTTCAGTTGGTAGACTCTGCCCCCTTCCGTGAGTTTGTGGAATGTGCGGTTCCTCAGTGGCAGGTACCCAAACGCCACTTTTTCTCACGGAAGGCGATTCCGGCTCTCTACCGGCATGTGGAAGGCAATGTCCATGCCTCGCTGGACAGGGCGGTCAGCGGTAAGGTGCATATTACCGCTGACTCATGGTCCAGCAGGCATGGACAGGGACGTTACTTAAGTTTCACGGCGCATTGGGTGACTCTGCTGGCAGCTGGGAAGGATGCAGGACAAGGTGCAGTAGTGTTGGAGGTTGTTCCGCCACCACGCCTCCAAAATGCTGATTGTGACACACCTCTCTCCTCCACCCCCTCCTCTTCTTCTTCCTCCATGGCCTCTTCCTCGGAACCAGCGGTGCTCCGTAGGCGTTCAAGGGGCTACGCAAGTACGCAGGCCAAAAGATGCCATGCGGTGCTTGAGCTGGTGTGCTTGGGGGACAGGAGCCACACTGGGGCAGAGGTTCTGTCAGCTCTGCAGGGGCAGGTTCAGAGGTGGTTGACGCCACGCCAACTTAAGGCAGGAATGGTGGTTTGCGACAATGGCACCAACCTCCTCTCTGCCCTCCGACAGGGACAACTGACCCATGTGCCCTGTTTGGCTCACGTCCTTAACTTGGTGGTGCAGCGGTTCTTGGGCAGGTACCCGGGCTTACAGGATGTCCTGAGGCAGGCCAGGAAAGTCTGTGTGCATTTCCGCCGGTCATATAATGCCAGTGCTCGGCTGACGGACCTCCAAAAGGAGTTTAACCTGCCCAAGAACCGCCTAATCTGTGACATGCCCACCAGGTGGAACTCGACGTTGGCCATGCTGCAGCGGCTGCACACGCAGCAGAGGGCCATCAATGAGTACCTGTGCGACTATGGCACCAGGACAGGGTCAGGGGACCTTGGTTTTTTTTCCCCACGCCAGTGGGCCATGATCAGGGATGCATGCACTGTCCTGTCACCATTCGAGGAGGCCACGAGGATGGTGAGCACTGACAGTGCATGCATCAGTGACACTGTCCCCCTTGTCCACCTGTTGGAGCACACGCTGCGTGGGATAATGGACAGGGCACTTGAGGCAGAACAGAGGCAGGAAGAGGAGGACTTCCTTAGCTCTCAAGGCCCCCTTTATCCAGACAGTGTTCCTGCGTGCCCGCCGATCACACAGGAAGAGGACGAGGAGGAGGAGGAGGAGGAGGAGGAAGATTGTGTCAGTATGGAGGTGGAGCCTGGCACTCAGCATCAGCAGTCTTTAAGGGATCAGTCCCAAGGAACACATGGACTTGTACGTGGCTGGGAGGAGGTGGCTGCGGACGTTGTTGTCCTTAGTGACCCAGAGGACTCCGGACCGAATGCCTCAGCAAACCTACGCTGCATGGCCTCCCTGATCCTGCAAAGCCTGCGTAAGGATCCTCGTATTCGTGGTATCAAGGAGAAGGACCAATACTGGCTGGCAACCCTCCTTGATCCACGTTACAAGGGTAAGGTTGCGGACCTTATCTTGCCATCGCAGAGGGAGCAGAGGATGAAACATCTTCGGGAGGCCTTGCAGAAAGGTCTGTGCAACGCGTTCCCAGAGACTGGGAGGTTACAAACTCCTGTTTCTGGACAACGTGTTGCTGAGGCTTCGGTCAGTCAAAGAAGGAGCGGTGGAGAAGGTGGCCGTCTGACCGATGCGTTCAGACAATTTTTTGGTCCGCAGCCCCAAGGTATGATCGGTTCCAGCAACCATCGCCAGCGTCTGTTTTACATGGTGCAGGAATACCTAGGGGCAAGATCAGACTTGGACACCTTTCCCACCGAAAATCCTCTGGGTTACTGGGTCTTGAGGATGGATCACTGGCCAGAGCTTGCACAGTATGCAATTGAGCTACTGGCCTGTCCTGCATCCAGCGTTCTTTCGGAACGCACATTCAGTGCTGCTGGAGGCGTGGTAACCGATCACAGGGTGCGTCTGTCCACCGACTCGGTCGATCGGCTGACCTTCATAAAAATGAATCAGTCTTGGATCACCACCAGCTACCAAGCACCTGATGCAGATGTAACCGAATAATTTTTTTTGAAATCTCAGATCCCTTCAAAGACTGCCTATGCTGATGCTGAGTGACTATCCCTGAGTAATTATCCTCTTCCTCCTCAATCATCACGCTGATAGCTTGTAAGAACATTTTTGGTTCTGGGCGCCACCACCAGTGCCTAAGGCACAATTTTTCAGCCCCTGTTTAACAGGGGCGTGTAATTACAATTTTTGATGTAATACTTTGCAGCAGGGCTCGTTCCTGCATTCCAACTAGAGTGTCTGTGAGGGGTTGCAGTGTTGTGGCACCAGCACCAGTGCCTAAGACCCAATTTTTCTGCCCCTGTCTAACAGGGGCGTGTAATTACAATTTTTGATGCAATACTTTGCAGCAGGGCTTGTTCCTGCATTCCAACTAGAGTGTCTGTGAGGGGTTGCAGTGTTGTGGCACCAGCACCAGTGCCTAAGACCCAATTTTTCAGCCCCTGTCTAACAGGGGCGTGTAATTACAATTTTTGATGCAATACTTTGCAGCAGGGCTTGTTCCTGCGTTTCAACTAGAGTGTCTGTGAGGGGTTGCAGTGTTGTGGCACCAGCACCAGTGCCTAAGACCCAATTTTTCAGCCCCTGTCTAACAGGGGCGTGTAATTACAATTTTTGATGCAATACTTTGCAGCTGGGCTTGTTCCTGCGTTTCAACTAGAGTGTCTGTGAGGGGTTGCAGTGTTGTGGCACCAGCACCAGTGCCTAAGGCCTAATTTTTCAGCTCCTGTTCAACAGGGGCATGTAATTACAATTCTTGATCTAATATTTCACAGCAGGGCCCTGTGAGGGCTTACAGTGTTTTGGCCACAGCAACACCTAAGGCCCAAATTTCTGCTGAGTATATAGGGCAGGACCCTACTTTCAAACATCTAACTTACAAACGACTCCTACTTGCAAACGGAAGGAGACAACAGGAAGTGAGATGAAATCTACCCCTAAGGAAGGGAAATTCTCTCCTGTAAGAGTTAATATGGGAAAACAATTTTTCCTTTCCACTGATGCTTTCCAATCCTTGTTCCACAAAAAAACCCAAATTTTCAAAAAACATTTTTCATTGGGACAAAAAAGTGAGGTGAAATCTTCTGAAGAGGAGGAAAGACGCAAAACAAATGTCACAGGGGTGATAACCCTTCCCTATGTTTTCCAAAAAGCTTAGAAAAGATTTTTTGGCTGGAGCTAAACACATTAAAAATGTTCAAAATTACAAACAGATTCTACTTAACAACAAACCTACAGTCCCTGTCTTGTTTGCACCGCCTGTATACTGCTGTTCAGAGTATATAGGGACCTTTCCTTATTTTAATTTGGGTGCGGGGTTCCCCTTAATATCCATACAAGACCCAAAGGGCCTGGTAATGGACTGGGGGGTACCCATGCCGTTTGTCTCACTGATTTTCATCCATATTGCCATGACCCGACATGACATTAAACCCGCAAGCAGTTTTAAATGAGATTTTTTCCTTTAAAAATGACATTTGGTGCAGGGACTGTTCTAAACATGGGAAACACGCGTCACTTTACAGGCATACTATAGACACCCCCCAGGTACGATATTTAAAGGAATATTTCACTTTTTTTTTTTTACTTTAAGCATCATTAAAATCACTGCTCCCGAAAAAACGGCCGTTTTTAAAAGTTTTTTTTGCATTGATACATGTCCCCTGGGGTAGGACCCGGGTCCCCAAACCCTTTTTAGGACAATACCATGCAAATTAGCCTTTAAAATGAGCACTTTTGATTTCGAACGTTCGAGTCCCATAGACGTCAATGGGGTTCTAACGTTCGTGCGAACTTGCGGTCCGTTCGCGGGTTCTGGTGCGAACCGAACCGGGGGGTGTTCGGCTCATCCCTAGTACTGACTGTCTATATAGTTTCTTGAGGCCCTAACATTTCAGAACAGTACAAATACCCCCCAATTGACCCGTTTTTCGAAAGTAGATAGTCCAAGGTATTGAGTAAGGCATGGATAGTTTTTTGAAGTTGTAATTTGTGTCACAATGTTTTGGAAAATGAAGAAATTAAATAAAATATGTTTTTATTTTTTTAACAATTCGTTTTTTGACATATTGTCACCCATACTGTACAGTGCCATCATATGACTGGTGGATAGTGATCATGGATACTGACTGGTGACAGTATGTAAAAATAAATAAATGAGAAAATGAAATAAAAAGTAGCGCATAAATGGTGCCAAAAGTCTTCAATCAAGAAAACAACTGAAAAAAAAAACAAAAAAAAAAAAAAACAAGGTGAATAGAATCCTGTCAGTGAGTGGGAAACAAATGACATGGAATGTCCCACTGAAAACCATGCATGGATGCAGGGAGACAGAAGTTAAAACGCAGGTGAATCAACAAATCATCCCCAAGTTGTATCTCTCAACAACATGCGACTTGGTAAAGGTGGGCACAGAGGGAACAATGATCCGCACCTTGGCCATCCTTTGGGAGGACCCACCTGGCGACCCCGGGAGATCCGCGCAGAGTTTGACCCAGAAGGTTCGCAGAGCTGTGATGCCCGTTCACTGGCCCTGAGAGGCAACCCGCTCGAGTGACTCCCTGTCGCTGACAAGGGAGTCCATCATATCTGGTAAAAGTTTCTTACACACCACCTTTACCAAGTCGCATGTTGTTGAGAGATACAACTTGGGGATGATTTGTTGATTCACCTGCGTTTTAACTTCTGTCTCCCTGCATCCATGCATGGTTTTCAGTGGGACATTCCATGTCATTTGTTTCCCACTCACTGACAGGATTTTATTCACCTATATTGAGAGACTTACAAGTTTTTTCACTGTTATGTTAATTATTTGTGGACATTTGTTTTTTTTTGTTTTTTCAGTTGTTTTCTTGATTGAAGACTTTTGGCACCATTTATGCGCTACTTTTTATTTCATTTTCACATGTTTCTTTGGTTGTTGTCACCTTGTAAGTAGCTGCTCCGCACCATATATTCTTTCAATTTAGCGCAGTGTACACTTTTATTAAAAATAAATAAATAACTGGTTATTCTTTTTTTTTTTTTTTCTTTTTTTTTCTGGTTATTCCTAATTTTTTTTTCTTTTTGTTTTTACAATAATTTTTTTAATATACTGTCATCAGAGTAGTTTGGTGTCATCATAGTGACACTGTGCCACTCTAGAAGGGGGGTGATCAGGGTTTTTTTTTTACACTGTGGTTGCTTTTTACAGTGATGATCACAGTAACAGCAATCATTTGAATGATCATAAATGGCTTTCATTCAAAACTCATTGTGTACTAATGTGATGCTGTGGCCCGCAGCTATCACATGGTACAGGGGGATGTGATTGGCCCAGGTAACATGTAATCACTGGTGACACACACTGGAGATCACACACAGTAGTAAACAATGGATGTCTTAAATTGATCCAATTCATGACTTGTTTATTATGTGACATGTGATCACATGGTATCTGCCCGTCTCACAGCAGCCCAATACAAAGAACTGCAATCCACTGTGTCCAGTGGACATAGCGGTTGCAGAGCACACCCCTGCATACCCTGCCACTTTCAGACTTTGACATAATTTTTAAAGGCTTGAGACATCACGAACCATCACAGATCTGTGCATGCTGAGTCAGTGATGTCACAAGGGGGCGGTGCCACCAGGTGACATCACTAAGTGGCCCCCCATTACCTATATAAGAACTATCAAATGGCGGAGGAGGCATTGGGCGGTCAGCCATCAATGAGTTCCGGAGCTTTTTTTCCGGGTGCCGGTGTCGTTGTGATTGACGATTGATTTACATCGGGGACACTGTTTTTTTTTATTTTTTAATAAAGGAATGGTCAAAAACTTTCTCTGTGTTTTTTATTACTTTTTGACACTTTTTTGATGAATACTATGTACCAGAGAATGTTTGTTTTTTTTTTTTTTTTTTAATTCATTTGTCAGCGGGGAAGCCCATTGACAGCTGATAACTTATGCTCCTCCTTAACATCCAGCTTTGCCCAATCAGGGCGCAGAATGCGTTCAGCGACGCGAACACCTGCCTAACAGCCTGGAAGTTTCAGGTGTTCCCCAAACAGGGCAAACAGCCAATGTTCAGCCCAAACTCATGCTTGGGCCGAACCGTTTTCCTAACCTTACTTTTCTGCATACCTGGCTGGTTTGAACTGCTGGGTTCACTTCCCTGTGAAGATAGAGGGTTTAAGTGACTTGGATCCCTTGTCATTAATTCCTTACAAACAAAAACAAACTGTCAAGCAACTTGTTTGAAGAAAACTGAATGATCTTTCTATATCCTACCTTTTGGACCCTAGGCTAATAACTGAGTTGTCCACTGTGAAGGGGGTTTTGGCCCCCAGTAGGAGTCACCAGCCTGGGCTGTCTTTTGTTTTTTAGTTCCACCTTGTATTGCTGTGTCCTCCAATGAAAAAAAGATAGATTCAACTTTTTTAAAGCAAATTTAATGTTCTGTTTACACAATACATTTACAGTTAACACCAAATGTGTTATCTATTTGTTTAACTTTTTGCTAAATATACATTATACTTTCAGAGTATTTAAATGTGTATTTTATAGTGTCTTTCTAATATGTCTAATTTAAATGAATGTGAAAATAACACAATCATTGTTTTCATTCACTGTTTTCTATTGCATTGTGTATATCTCCATCAGTGTATTTATGTCTGTATTCAGTAAATGTAGAAGCTTTTTATGTCTCTATTTTCCTGACTTTAATAATGATGTGTTTACAAAACAAAGTTTATAGAGTGCTTTCATATTTGCCTTCATTTTGAGTGTCCTTATAGCCCTAGGGAGAACTGAACCCAGCACTCAAGCATTTCAAGGACTTTGTTTTGCACCATTGCTTTTGTTATTGCCCTACTTTTGTTATCTTATTTCTCTGCTTCCTTGAATTGTTCAACAGGTGCATGGTTAAACTACTCTGGGCACTTATAAAAACTATCACCTTCTATACATAAAGCTGCATAAAGCTTACAAAACCCTTGTGATTAGATTTGACTCTTCTGACTCTACTGCATTAAAACCCAAATGTAAAAATCAACCATATAGTAAAAAACTATGAAAACTGAACAATTTAGGTTTTTGCTTGTTGCAGATTTGAGATGAAGAAAAAAAATCTACATGTAACACCAAAAACATAGCAGAGAAGCTGTCAGTGTAAATGAATACAGGACTGGCCAGGATGCATGTAAAGCACTGTATTTCAAAAGATGGGGAAAGTACTTTCAGGCAGAGGGCATGGAAAGCACTGTTGGGAAGAGGGCATGAAAAGCGCTATTGGGCATGGGTTGTGAAAAACACTAATATAGCTACACTGCAGTGGTTCTGGGAAGGAGACATCAACCTGCCAAATTCAAGGCAACTGAATAAGTACTGTTACCTTACTATAGGAAGTCCATGCCACAGAGATATAACCAGCAGGATCATCAGGGAATATGTATTATGCTGAACTCCTTTATATGCCCTCTGCCTGCAAATATTTTTTAAACCTTTTTGAATGGCAGTGCTCTTCATGCCTCCTGTTCACTTTTGCACTGATTGACACTGTAAGCTTTGTCACTGTTTTGCTTTCTTTGCTGCATGTAAACCACTGCAGTTTCAGCTCAACTGTATTCAAAACCACCTCAAATGTATGTACAGTATCTCACAAATTTAGTAGAACCCTCACATTGAAAAAAATATATATATAATATCTTTTAATGTGACAACACTGAAGAAATGACACTTTGCTACAATGTAAAGTAATGAGTGTACAGCTTGTATAACAATGTAAATTTGCTGTCCCCTCAAAATAACTTAAAACACAGCCATTAATGTCTAAACCTCTGGCAACAAAAGTGAATACACCCCTAAGTGCAAATGTCTAAATTGGGCCCAAAGTGTCAATTATTTTTCAGCACTGCCTTAACCCTCTTGGGCACGGAGTTCACCAGAGCTTCAAGGGTTTCCACTGGCGTCCTCTTCCACTCCTCCATGACAACATCATGGAGCTGGTGGATGTTAAAGACCTTGCGCTCTTCCACCTTCAATTTGAGGATGCCTCACAGATGCTCAATAGGGTTTAGATCTGGAGACATGCTTCGCCAGTCCATCACCTTTACCCCAGCTTCTTTAACAAGGCAGTGGTCATCTTGGAGGTATGTTTGGGGTCATCATCAGGTTGGAATACTGCCCTGCGGCCCAGTCTCCGAAGGGAGGGGATCATGCTCTGCTTCAGTATGTTACAGCACATGTTGGCATTCATAGTTCCCTCAATGAACTGTAGCTCTCCACTGCCAGCAGCACTCATGCAGCCCCAGACCATGACACTCCCACCACCATGCTTGACTGTAGGCAAGACACATTTGTCTTTGTACTCCTCACCTGGTTGCTGCCACACACACTTGACACCATCTGAACCAAATAAGTTCATCTTGGTCTCATCAGACCACAGGACATGGTTCCAGTAATGCACGTCCTTAGTCTGCTTGTCTTCAGCAAACTGTTTACAGTCTTTCTTGTGCATCATGTTTAGAAGAGGCTTCTTTCTGGGACGACAGCCATGCAGACCAATTTGATGCAGTGTGCGGCGTATGGTCTGAGCACTGACAGGCTGACCCCCCACCCCTTCAACCTCTGCAGCAATGCTGGCAGCACTCGTACGTCTATTTCCCAAAGACAACCTCTGGATATGACGCTGAGCACGTGCACTCAACTTCTTTGGTCGACCATGATGAGGGCTGTTCTGAGTGGAACCTGTCCTGTTAAACTGCTGTATGGTCTTGGCAACTGTTCTGCAGCTCAGTTTCAGGGTCTTGGCAATCTTCTTATAGCCTAGGCCATCTTTATGTAGAGCAACAATTCTTTTTTTCAGATTCTCCGAGAGTTCTTTGCCATGAGGTGCCATGTTGAATTTCCGGTGACTAGTATGAGAGAGTGAGAGCGATGACACCAAATTTAACACGCCGGCTCCCCATTCACACCTGAGACTGTAACACTAACGAGTCACATGACACATGGGAGGGAAATGGCTAATTGGGCCAAATTTGGACATTTTCCTTTAGGGGTGTACTCACTTTTGTTGGCAGTGGTTTAGACATTATTGGCTGTGTGTTGAGTTATTTTGAGAGGACAGCAAATTTACACTGTTATACAAGCTGTGCTCTCACTATTTTACAGCAAAGTGTCATTTCTTCAGTGTTGTTACATGAAAAGATATAATAAAATATTTACATAAATGTAATATACATTACTATCTATCTATCTATCTATCTATCTACACACAGTGTGTGTATATGTATATGTGTGTGTGTATGTGTGTGTGTATGTATGTATGTATGTATGTGTGTGTGTGTATATGTGTGTATATATATATATATATATATATATATATATATATATATATATATATATATAAGCACCCTCCTAGGTAGGTGCTAGAAGAGAGTATAGTTTTTGATCTTTCTGCTTACCAGGAAGATGGTCAGGTAACTTGCTCTCTGTCCACCAGGGATCAGGATCTATTGGTTAAGTCTGCTCATTGTACTCAGGTGCAGATCAGCTTGTTCTAACTGTCCCTCATTGGTCCAATAGGGAGGCATATTAGACAGTGGGAGGCGACCTGACAAGTGAGTGCACAGGCTTTGTTACAGCCCTGGCAATTGGCAGAGGAAAAGTGCCGCATTGCATGTTGAGATACTGTATTTTAAAGCCAGATTACATGTGCTCAGGGTTAGTTGAGCTGGGGAATAGAGTCCAGGAGGAAGGGGGTGGCTGCCCTCTCTTGCGCGGAGGTGGTCATGTGGCCCTGTATGGTCGACCCAGGGGCCTAGAGAGAGAGAAGCTGAACCCAGAGGTCCTGCAGAGCTGACTGGAAGGGAGACACCAGGAAGGATCTAATTCTGCCTACTGTGAGTACAGATCGGTCTTTGGAGCCTGTTGAGTAAGGGCTGTACCCTTCAGCTAGAGGAGTCAGTGAACGGGTGTCAGTAAAGTGGATGCTAGAGAGTGTCCTGAAGATAATGTAGTGCATCAAGTCTGCTGCTAGTGAGAGCAAGAAGACTTAATTCCTCCATATATGTGCCTGTATGGTTAAAGCAGTGTGATTGCTTCTGCTAATAATGCGGCGAGGTCAAGTGAGTTGTCCTTCTCCTTTGTGAATAGTTCCAGTTGGAGTATCCCACTCATCCCTTCTCCCATCCAAGTTTCAAAATAAAATACAAAAACACAAATACCCTGGACTGGTCATTGAGTAATGAGTAAGTGTGAGAAGGGTGGGCCAAATATGAACCTCTAGCAACCAAGTGGGAAACCTCAGCAACCAAGTGGGAATTCTCAGCAACCAAGTGGAAACTATTAGAAACCAGCTGCAGGTAAACAGAAAGAGGTCTAAAAAGTCAACACACAGCAAGCCCTATGGGGACGGTGCTACATTTTCATCCAGGATGTCTTTCTAAGTTACAGCAATGGTTGGTACCGGCAATGGCCGAGTATGTACCTAACTAACGCTATGTCTTCTCAAGAAAAGTGCTGAAGTGTCAGTGGAAAAAGGATATGTTGCACTATGGAGGAAAGTGATATCTGCTTCACAGTAATCAGTGCAAGTGTGCTTTCAAGTTGTGTTTAGGAAAGCTGGGACCCGGGACACGGGGATCGGCATGTCAAGGGTTGTGTCTGTACATGTGCTGGGAAAGGAAATGTCTGCCATGCAGCTAGCAACAGCAGGACAGTTTCCAGCAGCAAAGAGGGAGCCGGGCTGGCATGTGAGCAAGAGAATGCAGCCTGGGCCCAAGCGTCGGCAAATGAGTGTGTATCTGTTCATTCATGGAAGCTGAGCAGCGTGAAGGCAGCAGTGAAGGGGTTACTGTACCACACGGGAGGGAGCTCGCTAAAGAGATCTGCCTAGCAGGAGAAGCCACCGCCAGAGAGTCAGATTAATGCCCAATGTAGGACTGGCATTGTGCAGTGAAGGAGACACAAAGAATCTCAAGCTAGTATGTAGCGTGTTCCTGAATGTATCTGTGAGGCTGCGGGCCAGTGTGGGCACTGCGGTGACATGTTGCTGCTGTTGGAGCAGAGTGATTGCCAGCCCAGAAGATTGTATGTAAACTGGGAAGTAGGAACCACTTCAGAGACACTGACACCCATAGTGGCTATTCCATTTTGGAGAGGACGGGTAGTGCTGAAAACACCGCTGGGGCCGGGACCAGTGGTGCACACCCGCACTACCATTTCCCAGACCCATGTATCAGAGGTGCAACGTCTGCAAGTTATGAAGGCCAAGTCACGGCCACAGGCAGTCACAGAAACTGGGAAGTCAGCTCTTAAAGAGGCAAGAGGGCTTCAATGGATCCAGAGGTAGAAGTCCTCCAGTTCATCCAGTGAAGAGGAGGCAGGGATCATTGATGTGGTCACCCTGCTTCAAGCACAGATTTGGGTCCCTGGAATAGGGAATTGATTATTGGGGATCAGAGGCCGAGACTAAGTGGGATTTGGTGCCCGAGGGAAGAAGAAGCTCCCTAAGCTCCAGTTCGCTCAGTGAAGAGACAAAGGCGGCAGTCGTCGCATAAGGTATGCAAGGAATCCGGGTTTCTGTGAGGCCTATGCCACAAGGGTCCCAGACCTGTCCCCTCCCGCACCTATGCTCAGGCTCGAGCACAGAACGACTCATATGAAAGACTGATTATCAAAGTGGAGACCCCATATGCCCCACCTGGGAGAGGTGATAGGAAACTCCCTAGGTTCTCCTATTTTTAATGGCTTATTCAGAGGAAGGTGGCCATGGAATATGGATACGACTATCCATATGTCCCAAGGAAGACCATGGAGGAGATTGAGAGCAAGAGGGATACCTGGTGTGATGAAGCCATCTGGGGATTCCTAATGTATATGTCCCCAAGCCAAATCAGAACTTGCCCAGATCGCCTCAATGGGACACCTTCCTCTCCATCAAAGAGAATTGGAATCTGGGGCAGTCCATACGCATTGACCAAGTAGAGATCAATAGACCAGATGGGAGAGGCCAGGCTTGGTCTCTCAGCATCGTAAGTCCAGAAGTTAGAGCAGATCCCTCATCTAGATCATTATTATTGAGGTATGCAAAGTCTAGATAGAGCAGATCCCTCATCTAGATCATTATTATTGAGGTATGCAAAGTCTAAGCCAGAGTCATGGACTGAAATAGTAAAGGGGTTGCTGAGCCTGAAGAATTGCCACAGTTGGCCTATTGTTCACAGGATTGAAGGCCCTATTTCTCCAAGTTTCCCCTTCCTTTCTATCCTTGCAAACAAAGAAGAGAACTACAGAAACTGTCTGTGTTTCATCATCTGGGGGAACAATTATTTTGCCACAGAGGATTCCTCCTGTCCAAGCCAGGAGCTGCTATCTGGAGGGAGTAAACCCCTAGTCCACAAAGACACTTCCAGAAACCATGAAATCAGACTAAGACAGAAGTACAGTTAAATCACACTTGTTTAACAATAAAAGTAAAAAGAACAAACATAGTCAAAACATAGCCAAAGTTCAGTAACCGGAATGGATAGTCAGTCAAACCACAAGTCAAGGATCAATGTAGTGGAACAGCAAGCAGGATTTGGAGCCAGAAGGGATGTTAGCAAAGCAAGTCTTTAAATAGGAATGCAGGAGATGCTCTGTGATGTTGACCAAGGCGAAGGCAGAGATCTTTTGGGCTGGAGGACTTAAGTAGGCAGGACTGACGAGCAGGATATCATCCACAGCTGAGTAACTGTGGAGAGATAGGAGCTGGCAGTTAGCCGACAGGTGAGCGGCTCAGCTCTTAGAAGGAAGAGATCAAAAAATAGGGTAGAGGTCAGTTTTTTCAAATACACAGAGGAGTAATAATTGTACTAACATCCCTGAAAGATGATAGAACAAGAATGTGTATAATGTGGGACTTTAAAAGCACATCATGTAGGTGAAGACACAATTGATTAAAATTATACAAATATTTAAAAACAGAAAGAAAAAGGAATACAGTTTACAGTCAAAGTCAAAGGCAAACATCCATTACCAAACATTGACAGATGAAAAAAACTGTAGTCACATGAAGCTAAACATAACCACGTCCAGAAATTTCAACATGTTTCGCCGAAGTGGCTTCATCGGGAAATGGACGAGAATATTTGATTAATGAATGAAAATACACATGATATGTTCAACCTTGGATGTATAGAACAAACAAAAGCAAAAAATTATATAAAATATATATTGAGATATCACATAACATTTATACAGGTGTATAACTTGCACAACCATGACTCCATCAAAAAAAACAAAAAAACAAAAACAAACCCACACTCCCAACCCCCCCGGGGCATCACCTATCACCTCCACACCCCCAACCACCACAGACTCCCCACCTATGTCAGCTCCATACCTCAAAAATGAGTTCCGGAAAGAATGCAGTTTCAGAGGTGTCCAGGGGGGCCCCCCAGAGTTTACTGCCAGAACAATCCAGAGAAAATTGCCAGATCACCCGTAGGGAAGGATGTATATTTTGTAGTTGATAAATCAATCATCCAGAGATATAGCCATATCTGCAATATATTTCATGGATTATAAGAAAAATGCATGTATTGAGGATAGGGAGGGCACAAGTCCATAATACCGCCTTCTCAATGGACTGCACTCACCGTTATCCAATAAAAACTAATGTCTATATTGGGAGCTCATGCGGACAGAAAGCACAGAAGCAAATGTGCAAGTGCATCAATGAAAAATCCGAGACTGTCACAGCTATCACATAATTTCTGAAATAATGTGTGTATATATATATATATCAATATCTTATATAGAAATTGTATAATATATCTTTAAATCTTTAAGAGCATTTGCTCACCTTAAAGATGTCTCACCGCTGTGTGTGGGACTGCATCACAACCCAGTCCCCTCAGCTGGGAGAGAGCATAAAAGTAGAAGAGTATCAGAGGATAGTCAGCCAAAAACTCCACAAAGGAGCGCAAGGATGGCTAAGGGCAATCTAAATAAAAGAACATCAACAAGGATAATGCTTAATTCATGATTAAATACAGAGCAGGAACATTAACCTACTTATTGACAGTTGTAAGTTTACCTAGTGCCGGCGTCCGTGTTCAGCGTGAGCTCCCAAACTGCCAAGGCAGATAAACAATGTATGGGGTTTAAATATCCCTCCCCATGGCGCCAAAATGCAGCGCATGACGTCACGCCACACCGGCACCAAGCGGACGCAAGAGGGAGGTCCAAGTACCATGGACTAATGACCGGAAACCAGATACCAGAACGCAGAAGTGTCTAAAACTTCCGGTGAGCAAATAACAGCATTGCAGCACACAATGGGGACAGTGCTGGACCAAAGAAATGGAGAGATGGTTTGAAAAGATGGTATATAGTGAACTGGTCACAGTTTGACAGGAACGCCATGGGACAACAGGATACCTCAGGGCGGACGTGCAACAAGCCAGCACCACCCCAGGGGGCAGTTTGCTAGCGCCACTGCACACCCTTGGGCGTCCATACGGGGATCTATAGGCACTGGACTGGAGAGGCAGCAGATGGGGGAATACAAATACATTGCCCAACTAATGAAATACACTAAGCATAGATGTGGTCATGACTTTGCATCACAATATTTAAATTTCCCTAATCTGCATGTTAATTATATTTATGTAATAAATAATTGAAAAAGTGCATACGATGTCTCAAATAGCTCAACATACGTTTCTTTCCCTATATTCAAAATAAGACAACAGGCAATCTTGGACGGGGCAGCCCGTCAGGTACAGATCATAGTATGACATGCACTTAAAGTCACATGACACTGAAAATTGATGAGTAGCAAGAAATGACAGTATAGATGAAAAACGAGGCCAGGTCCATGGCCAATACACCCAAATGGATACCCATACTTAAAATCACCAACTCAGCAAAGCCATAATGAGCATATCAAGCAAAGGACACTGTTCACAAAAAGGGCTTATAGCTAATCCCCTCATTAAGGCGGACCGAGTGGCCTGTAAAGTGTAGATCCATCTTGTCTCCAACTGAAGGAGCTTATTATCAATATCCCCTTCATGTTCATGTTCGGGAAGGTGTTCAAGACTGAAAAAAACAATAGATTTTAGGTCAAAATGATGGTATAGCCCCACATGACGGCTTATTGGTGTTTTCATCTTGTGTTTAGAAATCAGGGACACATGATCCCTGATTCTACAGAATAGTGGGTGCTTTGTTTTCCCCAAATAGAATGCTCCACAACGGCATTGCATTAGATATACTGATTGACAATTGGTCCTATGTCCCAAGAAACGTCGGAACAACATCTGCCCATGACTACTCCCTATATGGATTCTCGGAAATCACCCATATTTAGCTCCAACACCGTGGACTCTAGGCGTACTTTGTCAACTGCACCTACTCCTATGCAAACAATAGGTCAACCTTTAAAGTAGAATGCCCCGGTTCCACCTCTGATGGGAACCGGGATAAATTCGACATCCTAAATCTGTCTTCATACCCTTTGACAGAAGAGGAGTCCTCTCTATTGGAATTAGGTCTTAATTTCTGTCCAGATGAGGATGCTAATAAATTTGAGCTGATCAAGGATCTGCACCTATTTGCCAGACGTCTTATATACAAAGTATTATACGATAAAGATCCAAATAACGTTCAAGCATCAGGCTCACAAAACTCCAACTTGGAAGGTGTAACTTTTGAGGACTTACAAGCTCTTCAGGGTCTAATGGACCTGTGGGACGAAAGTAACCCAGGGGAGGTTGGCTGGACCTTCAATCCATCTGGAGTAAATACCACTCATTCCGATGATCGGGGGGTTGGTGCACCCAATCCTTTTCTTTGTCCTCTCAATCCCTCTTTGACACTCCTTGTAGGTGTTACTTTTGGCACACCGAAGTCTTACAAACCTAAATCTAAGTCATTTCCTATCCTACAGGGAAACTCCAATATATGGGCTTTCGTGATTCAGGTCACTAAAGAGATTGAATATACCAATTGGTAAACTGGACCTCCGTCTAAATTACCCAAGCATTTGAAAAAGGCATTGAGAAATTTAAGATCTAACAAGAATATTGTAATAAAGCCATCTGACAAAGGTGGAAACCTTGTCATAATGGATATAGAACAATATGAACAAATGTGCTTTGATATTGCTCTTAATACCAACTGGTATAGACCAGTTCCGAGATCTCATGTAAACTACTATATGAGGCTTTATAAAGACATTCTTGCTAAAGCACACTATAGAGGCATCATAGACTTGAATACACTTAAATTTCTGGACTCTACTAATTTCATCACTCCAACGTTCTATGCGCTACCCAAGGTGCACAAAAATCTGCAGAACTCTCGAGGTCGACCAATAATTTCGGGCTGTGGATCACTGACTGAGAGAGCTAGTCAACTAGTCGATGAATATCTATACCCCCATGTGAAAGGGCTTTTTTCATTTGTTAAGGACACTATCGAACTATTGAAAACACTGGCTGGGCTACAGCTACCCCAAGGTTGTTGGCTGGTCGCGATTGACATAGAGGCCCTGTACAACTCCATACCACATACCAGAGGTGTGGAAGTTGTGCGGGAATTTTTGAACGAGCGCGACCTTGACTCGTGGAAGTACAATTAATTTGTTATTGAAATACTCAACTTTATACTCACACACAACATCTTGTATTTAAAGGTTCCCACTACCTCCAGGTAAAGGGCGTAGCTATGGGGGCGAAGTCTGTACCTGGGGGGGTGGGAACGAGATCTTTTTTCTGACGAGTCCAAATCGGAGAATATTGTCCAGATTGTATCATGGCATCGATACATAGATGATGTTTTCATGGTGTGGGCAGGATCAAGAGAACACCTACTGGAGTTCCTGGATGGGTTACAAGTGAACACATACAATTTTAAGTTCACATATACATTCAACCAATTAAGAATCACCTTACTGGATGTAGAAATTTTTATCAATGAAACAGGAACACTTTGTTCCACTCTATACAGAAAACCCTCAGCGGGAAACAGCTTGCTACATGCTAGCAGCTCACATCCAGAAAAATTGAACAAAAGTATCCCCTATAGTCAATTTCTAAGATTGAAACGCAATTGCACACAGGATACAGATTTCCAAAAGGAGGCGAACTTGTTATGTGAACGCCTTTTAGCCAGGGGCTACAGTAGAACATGTTTGAAAAAAGCCTTTAATAGAGTGAAAAATCAGAATAGACAACTGCTACTGTATAAACCCAGATGAGACAAAGTATCCTCATCAACACGGGTTATTACTAAATTTAACAGACAACATGCCAAAGTGCAACATATTTACAACAAGTTCTGGTACCTATTGGCAACTGACCAAAAGATTTCTAAGTTTGTTAAACCCCATCCAGAGATTACTTTCAAACGCTCTCGATCATTAAGGGATACCTTGGTAAGTAGCCATCACAGTAACCTGGCTACTCTTAAATCTAAGTTACCGGGCAGTTATCCATGTGGTAAGTGTAATTATTGTCCCTTTATTCTAAAGGGGAAAAGCATTATTCTTCCCAACAACATCTGAACTTCCAAACAGAGAACCAATTTTCAATCAGTTGGCTCGGTATAGCTAATGAAATGTTGTTGTGGAGCATTCTATGTGGGGAAAACAAAGCGCCCACTATTCTATAGAATCAAGGATCATGTGTCACTGATTTCTAAACACAAGATGGAAACACCAATAAGCCATCATGTGGGGCTATACCATAATTTTGACCTAAAATCTATTGTTTTTTTCAGTCTTGAACACCTTCCCGAACATGAACGTGGGGGGGATATTGATAATAAGCTCCTTCAGTTGGAGACGAGATGGATCCACTCTTTACAGGCCACTCGGTCCCCCCGGCCTTAATGAGGAGATTAGCTATAAGCCCTTTTTGTGAACAGTGTCCTTTCCTTGATATGCTCATTCTGACTTTGCTGAGTTGGTGATTTTAAGTATAGGTATCCATCTGGGTGTATTGGCCATGGACCTGGCCTCATTTTTCATCTATCCTCTCATTTCTGGCTACTCATCAATTTTCAGTATCATGTGACTTTAAGTGCATGTCATACTATGATTTGTATCTGACGGGCTGCCCCGTCCAAGGTTGCCTGTTGTCTTATTTTGAATATAGGGAAAGAAACGTATGTTGAGCTATTTGAAACATCTTATGCACTTTTTCAATTATTTATTATATAAATATAATTAACACGCAGATTAGGGAAATTTAAATATTGTGATGCACAGTCATGACCACATCTATGCTTAGTGTATTTCATCAGTTGGGCAATGTATTTGTAAGCAAGTGCATTGAAAAGAATAAAAAAATTAGTTTTTTCTTCCCCCATGTGCTGCCTCTCCAGTCCAGTGCCTGTAGATCCCTGTATGGACGCCCAAGGGTGTGCAGTGGCGCTAGCAAACTGTCCCCTGGGGCGGTGCTGCCTCGTTGCATGCCCGCCCTGAGGTATCCTGTTGTCCCATGGCGTTCCAGTCAAACTGTGACCAGTTCACTATATACCATGTTTTCAAACCATCTCTCCATTCCTTTGGTCCAGCACTGTCCCCATTATGTGTTGCAATGCTGTTTTTTGCTCACCGGAAGTTTTAGACACTTCCGCGTTCTGGTATCCAGTTTCCGGTCATTAGTCCATGGTGCTTGGACCTCCCTCTTGCGTCTGCTTGGCGCCAGTGCGGCATGACTTCATGCGCTGCATTTTGGCACCATGGGGAGGGATAGTTAAACCCCATACATTGGTTATCTGCTTTGGCAGTTTGGGAGCTCACGCTGAACACGGATGCCGGCACTAGGTAAACTTACAACTGTCAATAAGTAGGTTAATGTTCCTGCTCTGTGTTTAATCATGGATTAAGCATTATCCTTGTTGATGTTCTTTTATTTAGATTGCCCTTAGCCATCCTTGCGCTCCTTTGTAGAGTTTTTGGCTGACTATCCTCTGATACTTTTCTACTTTTATGCTCTCTCCCAGCTGAGGGGACTGGGTTGTGATGCAGTCCCACACACAGCGGTGAGACATCTTTAAGGTGAGCAAATGCTCTGAAAGATTTAAAGATATATTATACAATTTCTATATAAGATATTTATATATATATATATATACACACTATTTCAGAAATTATGTGATGGCTGTGACAGTCTCGGATTTTTCATTGATGCACTTGCACATTCGCTTCTGTGTTTTCTGTCTGCATGAGCTCCCAATATAGACATTTGTTTTTATTGGATAACGGTGAGTACAGTCCATTGGTAAAGCGGTATTATGGACTTGTGCACTCCCTATCCTCAATACATGCATTTTTCTTATAATCCATGATGTATATTGCAGATATGGCTATATCTCTGGATGATTGATTTATCAACTACAAAATATACATCCTTCCCTATGGATGATCTGGCAATTTTCTCTGGATTGTTCTAGCAGTAAACTCTGGGGGGCCCCCCTGGACACCTCTGAAACTGCGTTCTTTCCGGAACTCATTTTTGAGGTATGGAGCTGATATAGTTGGGGTGCCTGTGGTGGTTGGGGGCGTGGGGGTGATGGGTGATGCCCCGGGGGTTGGGAGTGTGGGTTTTTTTTTTGTTTTTTTGTTTTTTATGGAGTGATGGTTGTGCAAGTTATACACCTGTATAAATGTTTTGTGATATCTTAATATATTCTTTATATACTTTTTTGCTTTTGTTTTTTCTATACATCCAAGGTTGAACATATCATGTGTATTTTCATTCATTAATCAAATATCCTCGTCCATTTCCTGATGAAGCCACTTCGGCGAAACATGTTGAAATTTCTGGACGTGGTTATGTTTAGCTTCATGTGACTACAGTTTTTTTTCATCTGTCAATTTTGGTAATGGATGTTTGCCTTTGACTGTGACTGTAAACTGTATTCCTTTTTCTTTCTGTTTTTAAATTGTTTTTCTAATAAATATTTGTATAATTTTATTCAATTGTGTCTTCACCTACATGATGTACCTTTTAAAGTCCTACATTCTACACATTCTTGTCTTAGAAGGAAGAGCTGAGCCCAGCCCTGACAGACACTTTGCAAAGATATTTTGCTAAGGACACTTTGTAAAGTTCTTTGGGCCAAAAGGCCCTTATGTTTGCTCAAGTGCTGTTCAGAAAAGAAAGAGAAAAGAAAGAAAGGGCGCTTTGCGAAGATACCTCATATAGCAAGGACACTTTGCAAAAATTCCTTTGGACCAGTGGGCCAGTGTAATTTGTGTGAGTTGCTGCCCTGTGAAAAAAATTGGGTAGTGGCTCATTGTTTCTTCAGAGAAGGAGAGTGCCAGAAAGAAAGGGCTCCCTTGAAGAATTTCTACAAACACTCACAAGTAGGTCAGCTATTGCTCAGGCTCCAGCAATAACAGTAGGCTATCAGGAGAAGGTGTGTTGCCTCTGTGCCACAGAAGGAAGGACACTGTGAGCATCAGTCGGATGGACTCCGCACCTCTTCATCCTAACTTATGCATCTGACTAGGATAGGCAAGAGTCAGTACCCTGGTAATTCAGTGGGACTGAGTCTATTGCTAGTCATATGGTTCAAACGTGAAATTTTTCAAGTTAGTCAGATTTTTTTCTGTTTATCTATTACAGGTATACTACAGGATGACGAGTCAAGAGTTTCCCTTAGGGGGATGGATACATCTGCAATCTATATGTGATGATTAGTGATAGGGATTGGTAAAGTGAGAAGGTCACCTCTGAGGAGAGGGCAGTCTCAATGTAAGTATATAGGGTGAATGATGCTATATACTTGTATTTCTTTTCTTTTCAGGCCTGCAAGAAATCTTCATACCTAGGCAGAGGTTGTCCTCAGTTCATTTGTATATTAATATATTTTGTACATTTGTAAAAGTGTTATGTGTAGCATAGTTAGGGGTGTTCAGCCATTTCCCCGTCAATCAATTTTGTTTGGTGGGGGGTGCACTAACATAGTGTACCTGGCAAAAATGCTCTTTAAAAATAATGTAAATATTTGTACAGCAGATGTCTATGTTTTTCTACGTAAGTTATTGTGCTAACTGGCCACATATGGGTATGCCTATGGCCCTGTACATACAGTATATTATTTCCCTTTTTCCCCCTTTTCCAAGTATGTGGGACACTCCATGTATATTTTGTACAGGTATTTTTGTAGGGGCGAAGCCAATGAGGACATGGATTAATTTGGTGGGGGGTGAATGAAGCACCCTTCTAGGTAGATGCTAGAAGAGAGTATAGTTCTTGATATTTCTGCTTACCAGGAAGATGGTCAGGTAAAACTTAGAGTGCTCTCTGACTACCAGGGAGCAGGATCTATTGGTTAGGTCTGCTCATTGCACTCAGGTGCAGATCTGCTTTTTCTGATTGTCCCTCACTGGTCCAACAGAGAGGCATATTGGACAGTGCAAGGAAACCTGACAAGTGAGTGCACAGGCTTTGTTACAGCCCTGGAAATTGGCAGAGGAAAAGTGCTGCATTGCTTGTTGATATACTGTATTTTAAAGCCAGAGTACATGTGCTCAGGGTTAGTTGGAGTTGGGAACAGAGTCCAGGAGGAAGGGGGTGGCTGCCCTCTCCTCCGCGAAGGCAGTCATGCAGCCCCGGGTGGTCAACCCAGGAGCCTAGAGAGAGAGAGAGAAGCTGAACCCAGAGGTCCTGCAGAGCTGACTAGAAGGGAGACACCAGTAAGGATCTGATATTGCCTACTGTGAGTACAGATCTGTGTCTTTGGGGACTGTCAAGTGAGGGCCACCCCCTTCAGCTAGAAGAGTCAGTGGACGGGTGTCAGTAAAGGGGATGCTAGAGAGTGCCCTGAAGATAATGTAGTGCATCAAGTCTGCTGCTAGTGAGAGCAAGAAGACTTAAGTCCTCCATACATGTGGCCGTACGGTTAAAGCAGTGTGACTGCTTCTGCTAATAATCTGGTGAGGTCAAGTAAGAGTTGTCCTTATCCTTTGTGAATAGTTCCAGTTGGAGTATCCCACTCATCCCTTCTCCCATCCAAGTTTCAAAACAAAATACAAAAACACAAATACCCTGGACTGGTCATTGAGTAACGAACAAGCAGGAGAAGGGTGGGCCAAGTATGAACCCCTTGCAACCAAATGGGAATCCTCAGCAACCAAGTGGGAATCCTCAGCAACCAAGTGGAAACTATTAGCAACCAGCTGCAGGTAAACAGAAAGAGGCCTAAGAAGTAGTGCTACATTATATATATATATATATATATATAGTTTATATATATATATAGTTCCAGAAATGAAAACAAAAGTAGTTTCCCTTGCAGGGGGTTTTCACCATCAGCTTTAAATAAAAGGATATTTAGCCTCCTGGCTTAGCTTACACATGCAGCATTGCAAACAAAATACCGAGCCACCTGGCTCTCTTCAGCAGCAGATGCACCACTGCTCAGGCTCCCACATGGAGCTCTCCTGACTACTGTCAGCGAACTCAGACTCAGGTCTCTGGCTTTTACCTTACAGCCTGCACTCTTTGGATACTTCAGTGCACACCTGCACTCGCTGGCTACTTCAGTGCACACCTGCACTCTCTGGATATTTCATTGCACACCTGCACTCTCTGAGTTCTCCCTTGCAAGCCTGGACTCCTGGAGACCTTCTGTCTCTCTGGATGGAGCCCAGAATCATGGTTCTGACTCTGCTATCAGGCCCACACACACCTGAACAATCAGTGTGCCGGTGAATCCCAAAACCTGGACCCAGGACTGGGGACTTCATCCCACCCGGATCTCTAAGAAATCCCCGAGCTCCAGGTCCCAAAGTGGACTTTAGTAAATAATGAGGAAACTGAAAAGTCAGTTTCCTCTTCACGTTACAAGCTCCCTGGAGGCCCTCAACCCGTCTGGTTGAGAATTCTGGGTACATACACTGGTGGGGTACCACACTACCACATATCCCCCCCCTTGTTTCGACCCAGAGGGCGGAACACACCAGTACCACCTCCTCACTTTGGCATGACCATGCAAGCTACCACCCACATGGGTCAAATCTTGTCCCACCTGGTGACTTTCTCCATGTCCCCCTGCTACATTTACTCGGGCTCTACAAAGACACTGCCATGCCTTTTTACGAGTACGGTTCCAAAAGCGATGTCTTCCCACTTCTCTTGGGCCTACACTAGTCCTTTTACCAATCTTGGTACCTTTTTGCACATGAGGGTGATTTCTGAGTTTTAAGGGTTGAACACCATTACAGTTATAACGTGCTCCCTCAATTTCCACTAAACCACCCCTTTTCGCTTTACTTTACTTTTAATTTAGAATGAACCACATTTTTAAAAAACGATTTAGTGATAAGTGGGGGCTCTGTTATTGGGGTGACACTGGTCCCTCTCTGCACTTTATGTACGGGCACCCTCTTACTGTCCAAACTTGGCGTCACTTGTTTCCTGTACACTGCATGCTTCCTTTTGTCAGTTTCAAGGTCATGTGATGCCTTGCTGAGCATTGGGCCATTTCCCTCCGGCCACTGTTTACCACGATCCTTCTCAGACCTTAGAGATTTCTCAAACCCCAGGAAATCTTCCCCAGAACTACCCCCCCGAACCTGTAGGGGGCTTAATTCTGCTGTACCTTTTACCTCTTCTGTGTCAATCATCCCATTCCCCATTTCATTACAATTTACAGGGTTTGCTACAACCATATTAACTTGACCAAGACCACCAGGTCTACCATTATTTTTGTTGTCACCCATGGTAACCAAACCATCAAACATTGACAATGTGCTGCATTTTTCATTACGGCAAGAAATATCAATGCATTTGCCATATTTCATTTCACTCATGTTCGGCAGGGCAGTGTCTGAAGAGGAACTGCACCCAGCGGAGGGGTTGTCTAGCAGCTTCACTATACAACAACTCCACTGGCATGAGATCCTCTGCCAACAACTGTCCTGACTCCTGACCATCATCGCATAAAATAACATTTGGACCTGTGACTACAATCACTTCATTTATTGCTGTGCCATCTGGCATTTCCACCCACAAGAGCTCATTTGGCACGGCATTATCCATTACCACATAATTAGGCCTTTTGTGGATCACAGACATGACCTCTTCTGTGCGTTCGCCCTTACTTGGCATTTCAATCTCATGAGCAACATTGTCTGCAGTAGCAAGTGCACCCTTGCATATAAGTGGTTCTGCAGGTCCTTCATCTAGCACCGCAGAAATCATGTCTGCTCCACTTTTACCAACAGAGGCCTTTTCCAACAAAGCCAACAGACTTTTTGTCCACCTGTCCCAGTCTGTTATCTCCATGCTCCCAGAAGTACCACGCAGTACCGCTCCTACTGCACAAGGAGACCCAGAGGGACAGAGTGGTTCAGCAACAGACACATTGCACATATCACTTTGGTTCACATAAGATTGCGGCACTACATTTTAACCATAGCAGACTGCAATACCACACCTTCACCGCCTTGCTCTGGTGGCGCTTCATTAAACGCATGAATGCTTTCACATCTGTCATTGCCAGACTGCATTAACCCATTTCCACCATGTGTGTTTTCAAACATTTCAGTTTTAACATTTAGCATCCTGTCATCACCATGTTCAGGTACCCTCTTGTTCCTCAGAGCAGCACCATAGTTGTCCCAGGCAACCTCCGGCTCCAAAACGCAGAGCTCCCTGTGGGTTCCAAGGGACACCTCTGTGGCATTCGTCACCATTGCTAGGGGAGATAGCACATCTTTAACCGCATTCATAGCAATGTTTTTACCTCTAGTGAGCTGCACTAGCTCATTAGCAACTGGATCATCAACTTTAGCCAACACAGTATTAGCAGTTTTACCCATTACACTGTCACATTCAAGTTTACCACTTGCCTCCCCACTGGACAGGGCATTGCAGCGAGGCAAGTCCTTTTCCACACAGACAGTGGATCTCCCATTTGGGGTCACCTCCACTCCAGTGTGCACAGTCACATACTCAGTCCCTTCTATGCATTTACCAGCACCAGTTTTACCCATCACTGTAACAGGAGTTAGCATGTTCACTTGAGTACATGGTCTATCCTTTGTTGCAGTTTGACTGGGCAACTCTCCCTGGTGGCCATGGGATGAAATTGCAGCAGCCATTTCTGACTCCGTAGCACCCCCTGCAGGCACAACAGGTACTTCTTAACTGTTGCCAGAGGTGACTGAAAACATTTTTAAACAGGAACCTGGGCTTGCAGAAAGACTTTTGACCAGTGGCACTATCACCAGCTATGTTCCACAACCTGGGACAAGAAAAGATTCCATGCCCCAGTTAACCACATTCCAGGCATGGTACATTTTTGCACATATCTTTAGTGGGTCGCTGCTCCACATCTCCGATGTAGCTCCTCCTTCCGGTAAACACCCGATCTCTCGTTGCTAAGGGAGATGGCACTCTTCCAGCTGTACTTTGCTGACTCTCCCAAACGCAGTGACTTTGCGCTCCTTGTAGCATTGTTGCTTTCAACTTGCCACGATCCTCTGTCGGCAATACGTTTCTCATGTGGGCCGCAGACATGACATCACCGCCTTTGCTGTAGGAAACCACATACCTCTCAAACTTCCGGTCAGCCTGTTAATCACTCCCAAATCAGGCTTCCCAAACATTGTTGCAGACCTTTGCCTGGCCATGTCACCTTCTCTTGGAGACTTAGACAAAGGGCACTTGGAGACACTGTGACCCTACTCTCTGCACCGCAAACACCGCTCTTGCTTCAGAGCCTCAACAGGGCTTCCCCAATTGCATACTCTTTTAAACTTAGGCCTCTGCACATTGATAGCTGGCCTGCTTGCACCAGCATTGTCGGGGCAACAGCACGCACTTTCCCTTTAACTGGAGTTGGTGAAGCAAAAAACAGTCTGCAATACTCGCCGGCAGGCTCAAACCCTTGCTTCATCTTCGCAGTCACTCCACAACACTTTTGCACAGTCCAGCAACAAAATGGAGCACTGTCACTGTCACAAAAAAGCATGTTGCTTTTTTCTTCACGCAAGCTTCCCTCACCTGCACACACAGATTGTGCTGTCTCATGCACACAAACACAGTTCATATAAAACAGACGAACTTACTTTTCCAGGGATCTCCAGGTCTGCCCGCATTCTCCACCACTTGTAAGGTTTGGGGGTTGTTTAGCTCAAGTGCAGCACCCACTAGCGAGAACAGTCCACACAGATGATTCCTTTTCAGGGTTTTTTTGGCCCACTTTTATTAAAGAAAATCAAAGTTCCAGAAATAAAAACAAAAGTAGTTTCCCTCGTAGAGGGTTTTCACCATCGGCTTTAAATAAAAGGATATTTAGCCTCCTGGCATAGCTTACACATGCAGCATTGCAAACAAAATACCGAGCCACCTGGCTCTCTTCAGCAGCAGATGCACCACTGCTCAGGCTCCCACATGGAGCTCACCTGACTACTGGCAGGGACCTCAGACTCAGGTCTCTGGCTTTTACCTTACAGCTTGCACTCTCTGGATGCTTCAGTGCACAGCTGCACTGTCTGAATACCTCAGTGCACACCTGCACTCTCTGAGTTCTCCCTTGCAAGCCTGGACTGCTGGAGACCTCCTGTCTCTCTGGATGGAGCCCAGAATCATGGTCCTGACTCTATTAGGCCCACACACACCTGAACAATCAGTGTGCCGGTGAGTCCCAAAACCTGGACCCAGGACTGGGGACTTCATCCCAAGAAATCCCCGAGCTCCAGGTCCCAAAGTGGACTTTAGTAAATAATGAGGAAACTGAAAAGTCAGTTTCCTCTTCACGTTACAACCTCCCTGGAGCCCCTCAACCTGTCTGGTTGAGAATTCTGGGTACATACACTGGTGGGGTACCACACTACCACAATATATATATACATACACACACACACACACAGTGCTCAGCATAAAGGACTACACCCCAACAGACTTTCCTTTCAGAATCAACATTTTTTATGGTGGGACACTACTACAAAATACTCCAACAAATGCGAACCATTGAATGCAACCAAGATTTGTTAATTTGCACACACAAAAAAGTATTTTTCCTAACAAATTCATTCAAGACCATGTTGCAAAAATGAATACACCTCAATTAAATTCTCAAAATTCTAATTAACAGGAATTCAATTACAGGTGAGTCTAATTATTCATTAAACAGGTGTGCAGAAGTCCTTGTAGATTGTAGGGTAGGATAGATTCTTCCTGGAACCGGAGCCAAGGTATTTGGAGTGAAGGGACATACCATTGGGCTAATTGGGTAAATCTGGCTGATAGATAATAAAGCCAAAGGTTAGGGATGCTGAGGCCTCCTTTTATTTGGGGTCTAATTATAAGGGAATAGCTAAATCTGGGTTTCTTGTTTAGCCATATGAATTTGCTGATCTCTCTCTGTAAAGAACCTAATGTTTTTTTACGGCCACTATTCTGCCCGAGAATGAAATCTGGTATGATGACCAAAGTTTTAGTAAGATTTTTAATACTGTTAAATAAGGGAGGGTAGTTTGCTTGGTAAAAAGTTTTATACGAAGGTGTAATTTGGATACCTAGGTAGCTAAATGCATCCGCATTCCAATTGAATGAGAATTTGTCTTTAAGTGAAGCTATTGAAGCTGGGGGAATATTGATTGGTAAAGCTGAGCATTTAGATAGATTTACGCCCAGACCTGTCTCTGTTCCAGGACTATCCCAAATAAGACCCTTAAACCTCATCGTCACTCACACCCTTCAACTATAGAACAGACAAGTCTCTAAATTTAAGTTATCCTCTGACATTTCCCCCTTGGCTTTCTTTCTCGGTGACCCTCATTTTCCCCTCCCAGATAGAGCTCAGGATCAAAACTCTCTAACGAATTGGAAGTTACATAACCTAACACATTTAAAATCGCTCTCCCACAACAATTCATTCCTCACTTTTTCCAGTCTACAAATAAAATATGATTTCCCACTTACTGAACTACAGAACTATACAAATATAAGACAATTCTATCAGAAATATCATTCACTTACACTCCATCCCCCCTATACACAATTTGAACAAATTTGTATCTCCTCCCCTTGTTATAGTGGTTTAATCTCCAGAATATATAAAAGTTTAAATGAGACCAACATGCCTGAGAAGTCACATCCCATGCTACAATGGGAATCAGATTTAAATACCTCATTTACTCTTGATCAATGGGATACTATTTTTACAAATCTCCATAAATGTACCAAAACAACCTCGATCAGAGAATCAGCCATCAAATTGCTCTATAGATGGTATCTTACCCCTGCTAAACAACTCATTTTATCCCTCACTATCCCCACTCTGCTTTAGGGGTTGCCCCTCTCAGGGTACACTTTTACATATCTTTTGGGATTGTCCCCACATAAAAAACACTTGGCATAAGGCTAGCATAATCATTGAAAAAATATCTGGTAGAAAGATTTCTCTTACACCCCAAATCTGTCTTTTATTCTCCCCTATACAGGATATTCCAATGACTAGCAAAAGGCCAATCCACACATTCCTCAGCTCCATTCATTGGGCCATAGTCTTCAATTGGCACTCCACTATGGTACCTTGGCCACAAATTCTCAACCGCATGACGAACATCAAACTTTCTGAAATAATTCACCGCACGTTATATGACTCCATGCCACTTTATTAAAAAAAATGGACTCTCTGGGACACCACCTCCCTGAATTAGAAAAATTTATATTTTATTTTCTTCACCTCCTCTTCTTAACATATACGTAATTGTCCTTCTTTCTTCCCTCTACAACAGTACTGTTGATTGGCATGATTATGACACTGTGCATTCTTCATCTAACTAACCATAATCCTTTTTTATTTCCTGTACAACATTCACTGTTAAAGATATTTGTATACATACCTGTACCATCATTGTAATTGTTTTATACCTTGACCTTTTACATAATAAAAAGCGTTTGTAAACAAAAAAAAAACAGGTGTGCAGACAGTTGATCATAAAAGGGTGTTACTTAACAATGAAAATCTCTTCCCATTTCATGCTGTCAGCAATGGCACCACATGGAAGAGAAATGTCACAAGGCCTGAGAAAGAAAATAATTTCTTTACACAAGAAAGATGAAGGCTATAAGAAGATCAGCAAAGCTTTACTTATCAGTCAGAATACTGTAGCAAAAGTGATGCAAAACTTTAACAAAGATGGAACTGCAACCATCTCACAGAGACATCAGGCTGCCAGGAGTTAACACCTCGACAGGAGCATCTTCTAAAGAGAAGGGAATCGCCATGCAAGTTCACTGCAGTTAGCTAAAGAAGTAAAAAGCCAAACTGGGGTGATTGTTTCCTGTGACACAATATGGTGTACACTGCAGAGGAATGGCAAGCATGGGTGTTGTCCATGAAGGAAGCCTCTCCTGAAGCCCATGCACAAAAGAGCCTCCCTAGAATTCGCCAGGGTCCATGCTGAAAAAGAAGAAGACTACTAGGACTGTACTCTGGAGTGATGAGACCAAGATAAATGTTTTTGGAACTGATGGCTTCAAAACTGTATGGTGTCACAAAATTGAGGAGTATAAAGAACAATGCATGGTGCCTACAGTGAAACATGGTGGTGGCAGTGTTCTTCTGTGGGGCTGCATCAGTGCTGCTGGTATCGGGTAGCTGCATTTCATTGATACCATCATGAATTCACAGATATACTGCTCTATATTGAAAAAAAAGATGCTATAATCGCTCCGTGCCCTTGGCCGTCGTGAACTTTTCTGACATGACAATGATCCAAAACACACATCTAAGGCCACTGTTCCTTCCTAAAGAAGAACAGGGTGAAAGTTATTCAGTAGCCAAGTATATCACCTGATCTGAACCCAATCGAACACCTATGGGGAATTCTGAATAGACAAGATGAGTATCACTCTCCATCCAGCATCCAGGCTCTAAAAGAGGTCGTTCTTGAAGAATAGAAAAAAGATAGATGTTGCAATAAGTCGCCAACTTGTTCATTCCATGCCTGGAAGACTTGGTGCTGTCCTTACAAATCATGGAGGTCATACAAAATACTAGATGTAGTAGTTTTTGTTGTGGGGTGTATTCATTTTGGCATCAATTAATTTGAGTAAAACTGAAGATTTTGCAATCTAAGTTACACTATATTACCAAAAGTATTGGGACGGCTGCCTTTACACACACACTTGAACTTTAATGGCATCCCGGTCTTACTCCGTAGGGTTCAATATTAAGTTGGCCCACCATTTGCAGCTATAACAGTTTCAATTCTTTTGGTAAGGCTGTCTGCAAGGTTTAGGAGTGTGTCTATGGGAATGTTTGACCATTCTTCCAGAAGAACATTTGTGAGGTTAGGCACTGATGTTGGACAAAAAGCCCTGGCTCGCAGTCTCCACTCTAATTTATCTCAAAGATGTTCTATCTGGTTGAAGTCAGGACTCTGTGCAGGCCAGTCAAGTTCCTCCACCCCAATCTCTCTCATCCATGTCTTTTCGAGCCTTGCTTTACATACATGGCTACATACATCGATATCTTAACTTTCAGGACGTTTGGTGGGAATTACCCAGCTGGACCTCCCACAATGCATTGCAAAAAAAGTCTGGCACCCAAACTCTGGTCTGCAAGACTTTGGCCAATGATGTTTTTTGGCTAAAGCCCCAGCCCAGAAATTATAAAAGTCTGTACTCACAGCAGCCCTTTGTCAGTGCGTTGGAATGAGCATGAGAGACAGATGCCAGTGCTTTTAGGCCCCGTTCACATCTGGGCATAGTGGAAACACAGGCAGAAACATGTATTTGTGCATGTGTTTCCACAAATGCATGAAACACATCCTAAAACATGTAATGCACTTGCGGTGTAATTATTTCTTAATGGCACCCAAAACACACGTAGCAGTCGACCGTCTCAGTGCATTTTTTCGACACGACAAAACGTGCAAATAACATGCAAAATTTGCAAAACATGCTTGGTTCAGTGCTAAAGTTTGAGCTTCTTTGGTGCATTTTTGGAGCAGAGGCCCATTTAAATGAATGGTGCCACTCTAAAAACGCTCTACAAAAACACAGAAAAAATTGTGCAAAATGTATGTGAATGGAGCTTAAGGGAGAAAGTCTCCTAGTGCAGTGTGCCACTACATAGCTATACAGTACGATATTCAGTGCTGTGAATTGCAGGTTGTAGGGCTAGTTATAGTGGAGTGTACACTCAGCTGCATTTAATATCAACAGTCTTTTCTTTGTGTGTGTGTCAGTGGCATGTTCTATTGCTGATGTTTTCCTTTTTTCGTGATGTTTTGTTGATTTTCTTTCCTTTTTTCGTTTCTTTTTTTTTAAGTGGGTTTTAGTTTGCTTTTAATGTTTTAGGGTTGGTGTTTGAGTTTTTTTTAGTTATTTAAATTTTTTTGGTCCTTGAGCTTTTTTACATGTGCCTAATTTTGTTGGAATGTTTTATTTATTTAATTATTTTACACAGCTAGCAGCAACAGCAACAAAGTAACAGCAACAAAGTATAAAGTTGTTGGTGACATGCAAAAGCTACCCTTTTTTTGCAGTGCAGAACAACATGTGACTTTGGTGTAGTTTAGGTCTTCAAAGCACATGTCAAGTGCATCAATGCACTACATATCCCATGTAGCTCTTGCCATAGCTGTTACTAAAACTAGGGTGTTGGAGTGAAGCATCGAGAGTCAGTGTGCATGCTATAAATCCAGAACATGTAGATGAGGTGGTGGAGTGGCTAACCAAGTCTTCATCATCCTTCTCCTCTGTTTCTTAAGGCCCCCTCTGTGTCGCAACTTTGACCAATGTGATCCTTTTGCTTGTGCTCTACAAAGTGGTTAGACATGTGCAGAATGAAAAAATTAGTTTTGTTTTGTTTGGTTTCTTTATTTTCTAACAAATTCCACATTTTCAGAACCATTTGAATTTGCATTGCTTGAAAATTGATCAACCAATTCTAATTTTGTGTAAAGAAATAGCTGGTTGTTAAGGATTGGTTGGGGGGGGAGCAGGCAGCCATGCCCTTAACAACTGTTGACTCATTAGCTGTCAACGGGTTTCCCCACTGACAGCTGAATGTAAAAATAAAAAGAATGCAGACAATGAAAAATAAATGAAAAAAATGGCGTGGGCTCCCCCCCCCCCCAATGTATACTAAGCCCTTTTAAAAAAAATGGCATTACAGATATGAACGGTTATCATAGGGAAACATGGGGTGCGACTTTGGGGTCCAAGTGTGAATGGGGCCTAAGGGTCCTTTCACACTGACCTTCCATTTGTTTCATCAGTTCAGTCACAGGGATTTTTTTTTAAAATAGGATAGAAAGCAGGTTCGGACTTCAGTTTTTACATCCGTTTTCATGTCCACTAACATCTGTTTTTCATCTGCTAACATCAGTTTTTTCATCTGCTAACATCTGTTTTTTTAGCTGTCTTCATCTGTTTTTTATCAGTTTTTTTTATGACTCATGTAAATTTCCCAAGACACTTGTGCTTCCCATACTGCTTTGCTGTCCCAGTGAATGACTCAGTGTGCATTACAGTGTTCTCCTTGTGTGTTCCTGTGTCTTTCCTGTGATTTACGGTTAAGAGCGATGGCTTCTTCCTGATTTTGGGATGATGTGACATACTTTGTCATGATGGATTACGTGAGGAGAGTGGAGGAGGAGGAAGACATTTAAGGCGAAAATGTTGCAGCTATTGGTCACACCCCATGCCCCTGAAGAGTCCCTAAAGGGGATTTGTTGTTCTGCACTACGCAGATTTGCAACGTTATCTCTGGAAATTCTTTCATTTTAATTTAACTTGGATGTCTGTACCCACGTTTGATTACCTATTGAAGAAGTTGCAACCACGTCTTCAATGGATGAATACCAACATGAGACATTGTGTGCCCCCGGGGGAGCATCTCCTAGTCTAAGGTAATGCAGCCTTGCTTTTTTTATTCTAATTTAAGAACCCTCCTTCTCTCCTCAGCCAGTAATGGTCACATTGGTTATTTACCTAGACAAGTAGAGTAGGCAAGCATATAACACCCCCCTTGGGACACATCAAATGTACCATTAGTGTCCAGCACAATTTGTAGTGCATAGTATGCATGCAAAATGTTAACATGTCTTTGGAAAACCTTATGATCCAAATACTATATCTTTTCACTAAACCACCCCCCAAGAAATAAAAATGTTTATTAAAAGTCATAGCATAGTAGCAGTGAAGGGCTTGGTATTGAATATTCTATATCTCATGAACATTTACCATTCTGTTAAGTCATTTCTGAAATGTTTCTAACCACTCTTCCTGGGTATCTTGCATCAGGTCCGACATTCACCAGTTTGAACCACTATTTCCTACTGGGTATATAAAGAATTTTAGCAATTGTCCATAACACCTGTCAGGTGGGAGGAGCTAAGTTCACTTGCAATGCCTGTTCACATATGTGGCTGGAAATATCAAATAGATTGTATTTAAATGCCTTCTGGATCAGGCTCCAGGTATTACAATTATAAGAAATTTTTCTCATTGGTCCTTATGGCAATATGCAATAATGAGCACAAATTTGTTGCAGTGAATATCGGGGAATACTGCAGCACAGCTTACTCCCAAGTGTTCATGGCATTTGCTGACAAATCCCTGCCTGGAACTTCTGGACCTGATATGCCTCATGTCCTCATGGATGATGAAGCTTTTGTACTCTCAAGGCATCGTCTCAGGCCATATACCAGGCACAATCTGAACAACCAAAAGAGAGTCTTCAACTACCGACTCAGTAGAGCAAGGAGGTTAATTGAATGCACGTTTGACATATTAACCAGCAAATGCACATTTTCCACAGTGCCTTACAACTGAGTTTGAAGAATGTGTGATACAAGCATGCTGTGTTCTCCACAACCTAATTTGGGAGAAGGAAAGCATCAGTATGAAAGAGGAAGATGAGACATAGTTGCGCTCTGTCCATCATTGTGGACTGCATCCAAGCAACTATGATCTTGCCATATGTGACTAATTTGCAGACTATTTTATGTCCCCTGAAAATGAAAATCAATTATTCCGCACTTAGGACAAAAGAAAGGAACTGCAGCCCCCCCAAAAACGAAAATCACCAAAGTGAAATACAAAAAAACAAGATACTCTGTTAAGGGAATTGACGCTGTTCAAGAAATATATGTGTACAAATGTGTATTAAATAAGGAGTGTGTGTACGTGAAAATGCACCAAAATTTAATAATATCTTATAAGGTTCTAAATACTGGAAAATGCGTATATCAAATGAAATGCAATACACGAAAAATCAAAATAAAGTAAAACATCTATTAAAAACTTATGATCTCAACCACTGTAAAAAATGACACAAATACCAAAAAAGTGGTAATCAGTATAAACAGTGTTACACAGTGTATCGGATGACATTTATTGAAAACTGATGCTCTCAACCAATGTGAGAAAAATAACAAAAATCCCAAATGGTGATAATAGATGTATGAATAAAAAACAAAAAACAAAAATAAAAAATGAAAAAAGTGAAAAATGAAAAAAGCTATTACAGTGTCCTATAAATGTGACAAAAGTCTGCAACGAAGTGATAATGTATTAATCCAAAAAATTAAATAAAAATCTTGGTATAATGCTGTGACAAGTGTTCCCCGTCTTCTGTTGCACCCCCAATCGTGCCCTCACTCACCAGAGCGCCTAACCCCTGCAGGGGTAATAGGCATGTAGATGTGGATCCAGTGGTGATGTTCCTTGGCAATCGATGTTCCTCTCAGCGGTGTCCTTTTCTCCTTTCCCAATATGCCACTGATGTCCTCTTAATGACCCCTTAATGAGCCTCATAGCGTAAATCCAAAAAGCAATGTTTATTTTTAAAAACAGTTATAAAAATGGAGCTGACAGTGCTCCGCCGGCTGGCTCAAAGCCAATTGCCGCAGCAACAGCGTGGTAGCGGCCTGCCTACCAAAAACCGGAAGTCTCTAACAGAAGCCAAAAACAGAAGCGATTTTGGTACACCATACGTCCATATATAGTACATGGAGGCGCCATGATGTCCAATCAAAAACATTGTTGTGCCATTACACCCACCCAGCGAAGATGAAAAAACTGCTGTACTAGGATGAAAAAGATGAAAAGGTTAGCACCCTACGCCACCTAGTGGAATATTAAATAAATGTCACAGTTGGCGCCTCCATATATTTAACAGATGAAGGAAAATAATATATCTATTCATTAAAAATGGCATAAATTTACGAGAAACAAAAAAATCGAAAAATATGCAAACAATTATTTAAAATATCCTGCAACAAACCAAAGGAAAGAAGAAGAACGAAATACATAAAAAATATATATACATATAAATGTATATATATAAAATTAAAATAGGATAAAAAATTGATATGTCTATACAGATATCCACAAATCTTTCATCATTAGTGATATAATATAGGTATAAGGCCACATTATCAAAGGTGGGTGAATATCTGCCAAACGGCCTATCATACTCTAGACAGATATGTGTATGAAATTGTTACGTATAAATAAACACAACGCAAATAATATATGTGTATAATAAGATGAAAGTATATATAATAAAAACTGCATCCAATAAAAACTGCATCTACTAAAAATACTATGTTGGAATAAGGGAAACGAGAAGGAGAATGTGTGGGGACTAGGAGGTCCATATGAAAACTTAATATTAAAAGTTGGATAAAAAGCAGTTTAAATCGATCTCCACATTTAGCCTTCTAGGTACCAGACAATCTAAACAATATATCCATCTGGTTTCGTTTTGGGATATCTGGGTTCTTCTTACTACCCCCCCTCCAATGATCATTAATGGTATCAATACCATAAAAGACCAAACCAGATGGATCCCTACAATGAAATTCGTTGAAATGTCTGGAGAGGTTATGCTTAGGGAACCACATATTGCAGTCGGCATGGGCATTCAATGACATATGTCACATGGGTAGAATTGCAAGTGATCAATTCTCTGATATCATATTCAATGCCTTTCCTCGATTTAAATGAGGTTCTTTTCTTAGATTGTTTTTTGCTAACCCGGCAGGCCAAACACTTCTGACATCCTATAAAAGCCCTTCATACCAGAAAACAATTTAACATTCCTCGGGGGGGGGTCAATCACGTTATGGACCAAGTGATTTCCAAGTGATTCTGGTTGGTGCTCTCCTATAGATAAAACGGGTTTTTTTTTGTAAGGATTTTCCCTAAGGTCCTGTCAGATTTTAAAATAGGCCAGTACTTTCTCACTAAATGTTCAATGGTGCGATATTGGTTAGTAAAGCCTGTAATAAAAGCTATATCCCCCGGGAGTGGCCAATGGTTATTGACAACGATAGACATCAATTCCTTATATACAAGTTTTACCCAGAAGGACGGATTAAAAGGGGTTGAGAAGGCCTTATATGAAAGCTCAGACCTTAGGCATGAACAAATTAAATTTATCCTAGAAGGACTTGGATTGGCAATGGAGAGTAATTACTTTTGGTATATAAAAAAAAATTTTATGTTCAGAAAAAAGGCGTGGCCATGGGTGCCAAATATGCCTCAAGTGTGGCAAACTTATTTATGGATCTGCTGGAAGAACGTTATTTATATGGTAGTAGACGGCCTGAAATAAAGTTTTACCGTCGATATATCGATGATGTAATCATACTGTGGGAAGCAGACTCAGAGTCGTTCCAGATGTTCCTGGATGAATTGAATCATAATATATACGGTATATAAAAAGGCTCAAGCACTGACGTGGTTAAAAGTTACTACTAAGTTACTAATATGGAAACCGAATGGTTAATATGAGATGACCAAATAATATAGCTGCAACTAAATAGGTGATAAATCAATAAATAATAAAGTGGTCAGTTGCGCTTATATTAACCTCATATGTCCATTAACCACTTCCCTACCCGCCCATAGTCATATGACGTCCTGGGATGGGATCTCCCATCCTGGGTGGGCGTCATATGAGGTCCTGGGATTCCCGGCCGCCTAGGGGGCGCGCGCGCGCGCGCCCGCCGCGTTCCTCGGGACCCGGTGCGTGTGCCCGGCGGCCGCGATGTCCGCCGGGCACCCGCGATTGCCCGTTAACCGGGCCGGCATGTGGATCTGTGTGTGTAAACACACAGATCCACAGCCTGTCAGCTCTGAGGAGAGCGATCTGTGTTCCCAGAACGGAGGAACACTGATCGGTCTCCTCCCCTTGAGCGTCCCCTCCCCCTTCAGTTAGTAATCACTCCCTAGGAAACATATTAACCCCTCTCCGCCCCCTAGTGGTTAACCCCTTCACTGCCTGTCACATTTACACAGTAATCAATGCAATTGTATAGCATTGATCGCTGTATAAATGTGAACGGTCCCAAAAATGTGTCAAAAGTGTCCGATGTGTCCGCCATAATGTCGCAGTCACGAAAAAAAATCGCGATCGCCGCTAAAAAAATAAATAATTTTTTTTTTTTTAAAAATGCCATAAATCTATCCCCTATTTTGTAGACGCTATAACTTTTGCGCAAACCAATCAATATACGCTTATTGCGATTTTTTTTTTACCAAAAATATGTAGAATAGAAGAATACGTATCGGCCGAAACTGAGGAAAAAATTAGTTTTTTAAAAAAAAAATTGGGATATTTATTATAGCAAAAAGTAAAAAATATTGTATTTTTTTCAAAATTGTCGCTCTTCTTTTGTTTATAGCGCAAAAAATAAAAACCGCAGAGGCGATCAAATACCACCAAAAGAAAGCTCTATTTGTGGTGAAAAAAGGACGTCAATTTTTTTTGGGTACAACGTCGCACGACCGCGCAATTGACGTTCAAAGTGCGACAGCGCTGAAAACTAAAATTTGGCCTGGGAAGGAAGGGGGTGAAATTGCCCTGTATTGAACCAGTTAAAATAGTGAAAGGTAAAAATAAAACCTATAAAAACACCTCCAAAAAATCTTTAGTCTACAAATTCTTTCAAAATTGATAAAAAAAATGAAAAAAATAAATAACTATATAAATAAATAAATCTAATCCCACCAATATGCATATAATTATCTCATAATTATCTCATAAAATACATTAGTGATAAACCTTTCTCAAATGTGCATGTGCTTTTCAACATATCTACTATTCATATTAAATGCAAAGCATATATCTGATTAAATATATAGCCGTGCTATTTGAAACTTCCAAAAATAAATAAATAAATATAAATGTGCCAAAAACATTTATATTTATGGCACATTTATATTTATTTATTTATTTTTGGAAGTTTCAAATAGCACAGCTATGTATTTAATCAGATATATGCTTTGCATTTAATATGAATAGTAGATATGTTGAAAAGCACATGCACATTTGAGTAAGGTTCATCACTAATGTGTTTTATGAGATAATTATGAGATAATTATATGCATATTGGTGGGATTAGATTTATTTATTTATTTATTTATATAGTTATTTATTTTTTTCATTTTTGTATCAATTTTGAAAGAATTTGTAGACTAAAGATTTTTTGGAGGTGTTTTTATAAGTTTTATTTTCACCTTTCACTATTTTAATGGACATATGAGGTTAATATAAGCACAACTGACCACTTTATTATATAATATATACGGTATTTCCTTCACTGGTAAATCTGATTATAATCTGATAGACTATTTGGACCTACAGATTTACAAAGTTGGTGAAGAATTGTTTACTAAAACCTTTTTTAAAGCCACAGACCGAAACGGGTATATACCCATCTCCAGCTGTCACCACCCTAAGTGGAACATCCCCAAGGGACAGCTATTGAGAATACAGAGGAACTGTCCGGAATATTGAAGACTACCAGAATCAAGCTGACATTTTGATAAATAAGTTTGTGGAAAAAGGATACCATATTGATCCTTTAGTAAGATTAAAAAAGGAGATACAAGATCTGGACCGAGATTCCCTATTAACAAAAAATAACAATACCAGCAAGAACTCCCTGGGGGATATAGCTTTTATTATAGGCTTTACTAACCAATATCGCACCATTGAACATATAGTGAGAAAGTACTGGCCTATTTTAAAATCTGACAGGACCTTAGGGAAAATCCCTACAAAAAAAAAAAAACAGTTTTATCTATAGGAGAGCACCAATCCTCAGAAATCACTTGGTCCATAACGTGATTGACCCCCCGAGGAATGTTAAATTGTTTTCTGGTATGAAGGGCTTTTATAGATGTCAGAAGTGTTTGGCCTGCCGGGTTAGCAAAAAACAACCTAAGAAAAGAACCTCATTTAAATCGAGGAAAGGCATTGAATATAATATCAGAGAATTGATCACTTGCAATTCTACCCATGTGACATATGTCATTGAATGCCCATGCCGACTGCAATATGTGGGTAGGACCACTAGACCCCTATGTGTACGTATTAGAGAGCACATTAATAACATTAGAAAGGGGTTCCCTAAGCATAACCTCTCCAGACATTTCGACGAATTTCATCGTAGGGATCCACCTGGTTTGGTCTTTTATGGTATTGATACCATTAAGGATCATTGGAGGGGGGGTAGTAAGAAGAACCTGATATCCCAGAACGAAACCAGATGGATATATCGTTTAGATTGTCTGGTACCCAGAGGGCTAAATGTGGAGATCGATTTATACTGTTTTTTATCCAACTTTTAATATTAAGTTTTCATATGGACCTCCTAGTCCCCACACATTCTCCATCTCGTTTCCCTTATTCCAACATAGTATTTTTAGTAGATGCAGTTTTTATTGGATGCAGTTTTTATTATATATACTTTCATCCCATTATACATATATATTATTCACATGTGTTTATTTATACATAACAATTTCATACACATATCTGTCTAGAGTATGATAGGCCATTTGGCAGATATTCACCCACCTTTGATAATGTGGCCTTATACCTATATTATATCACTAATGATGAAAGATTTGTGGATATCTGTATAGACATATCAATTTTTTATCCTATTTTAATTTTATATATATACATTTATATGTATATATATTTTTTATGTATTTCGTTCTTCTTCTTTCCTTTGGTTTGTTGCAGGAGATTTTAAATAATTGTTTGCATATTTTTTGATTTTTTTGTTTCTCGTAAATATATGCCATTTTTAATGAATAGATATATTATTTTCCTTCATTTGTTAAATATATGGAGGCCCCAACTGTGACATGTATTTAATATTCCACTAGGTGGCATAGGGTGCTAACCTTTTCATCCTTTTCATCCTAGTACAGCAGTTTTTTCATCTTCGCTGGGTGGGTGTAATGGCACAACAATGTTTTTGATTAGACATCATGGCACCTCCATGTACTACATATGGACGTATTGTGTACCAATATGGCTGCGCCTCAGATGACGTCTTGATGACAAAACACGTAAGACGTGGTCACGTGGTACGCATACGTCGCTTCTGTTTTTGGCTTCTGTTAGAGATTTCCGGTTTTTGGTAGGCAGGCTGCGGAACGCATTGGCTTTGAGCCAGCCGGTGGAGCACTGTCAGCTCCATTTTTATAACTGTTTTTAAAAATAAACATTGCTTTTTGGATTTACACTATGAGGCTCCTCTTTTTTCACTATATATGGATATATTTCGGTGGGGATCATTAAGAGGACATCAGTGGCATACTGGGAAAGGAGAAAAGGACACCGCTGAGAGGAACATCGATCGCCAAGGAACATCACTACTGGATCCACATCTACATGCCTATTACCCCTGCAGGGGTTAGGCGCTCTGGTGAGTGAGGGCACGATTGGGGGTGCAACAGAAGACGGGAAACACTTGTCACAGCATTATACCAAGATTTTTATTGGATTTTTTGGATTAACACATTACCACTTCGTTGAAGACTTTTGTCACATTTATAGGACACTGTAATAGCTTTTTCTTTTTCACTTTTTTCATTTTTTATTTTTGTTTTTTATTCATACATCTATTATCACCATTTGGGATTTTTGTTATTTTTCTCACATTGGTTGAGAGCATCAGTTTTCAATAGATGTCATCCGATACACTGTGTAACACTGTTTATACTGATTACCACTTTTTGGTATTTGTGTCATTTTTTACAATGGTTGAGATCATAAGTTTTTAATACATGTTTTACTTTATTTTGATTTTCCGTGTATTGCATTTCATTTGATATACATATTCTCCAGTATTTAGCACCTTATAGGATATTATTAAATTTTGGTGCATTTTCACGTACACACACTCCTTATTTAATACACATTTGTACACATATATTTCTTGAACAGCGCCAATTCCCCTATCAGAGTATCTTATTTTATGTCCCCTGATGGGGAGGTTCCATGGCAGTATTCACATATGTAAACAGTCCCAACATTGACCTTATTACCATCACATCCTTCAGTTCAAATTGTTATTTGTTCACTATAAAATTACAAGAATAAATGAAAACATTGCACATTTCCTGGCGGTCAACTTCTTTTTAATAATGTCATGGAAAATAACTGATCACAAAGTAATACATCTCAAACAAATATTATATCCAACAACAAGTTTAATGCCAAAAATATTGGATGTACTCATCTCAGTTGTGATATGGGTGAAGGGGGTGTGTCCCTTGCCTACAGTCCGCTCCCAGCATTCCTCAATGTGCTGGGAAGTGTATAAATTTGCCTAAACTCTCATGCAAGCTTCATAAATCAGAAACTTTGAAACAAAGTCTGAAAAGAGAATACTGCAAATACACATGAATAACTTGCAGGAGGCTTGGTCTCATCACTGTGTATTACCTGATATCAGAGAAGTGAATAGTGCAGATAAACAGGTATAAATTGCAGGAGGCTTGACCTAATCACTGTGTATCACTTGAGACCTGTAACTTCTAATTAAAACAATAGTCTTTTTAATTTTGGACACAGTGGAGAGGGATTTTCAGTTTTTTACTGATGTCTGTATCCCAGAAGATTAATCCTTTGTACTGGTCCTGTTTAACATTTTCATTGTAACTAAACAAAACTCCAAATTTTAGGGTGTCCACAGGGAAGTAATAGAGGGGAAATGTTCCAATGGGGAAACTATTTCCAGTGACCTGGTGGTCCCCAACTTGCAGAGATTTCCTCTCACTTCTCTTTTTTGCTATGCGACAGGAAGTGAAGGAAAATCTTCCCAATGAGACACTGATGGGCAAAAAAAAACAGGGTTAAAACCCTCCATTACTCCATAAAAATGTACCCCCCAAAAAAAAAAAATAGTAATAATATATAGCTCAACTTTAAAGCTCCTGATAATAAGGACTGGGGGTGAGAGAATTTAAATACTGGGTGGTTGGTTGTAAGGAACTGCCAAAGGAGTTAGCCTGAGAACTTGAGGATTCATATGAGTGGGAGGTGGTGTTATTTTGTCTAAAAAGTGACACATGAGATGGTGGTAAAATATTTTAGGCTGGGGTGCTTGGTGTGCATTGGTTATGCTACATGGGATTATTGCTTCGGAGTACAGATAAGCCGAACACCCCCCTGTTCGGTTCGCAGCAGAACATACGAACAGGAAAAAAGTTTGTTTGAACATGCGAACACCGTTAAAGTCTATGGGACATGAATAATCAAAAGTTCTAATTTTAAAGGCTTATATGCAAGTTATTGTCATAAAAGGTGTTTGGGGACCTGGGTCCTGCCCCAGGGGACATTGGTCAATGCAAAAAAAAGTTTTAAAAATGGCTGTTTTTTCAGGAGAAGTGATTTTAATCATGCTTAAAGTCAAACAATAAAAGTGTAATATCCCTTTAAATTTCGTAGCTGGGGGGTGTCTATAGTATGCCTGTAAAGGGGCACATGTTTCCTGTGTTTAGAACAGTCTGACAGCAAAATGACATTTCAAATAGAAAAAAGTCATGTAAAACTACTCGCGGCTATTGCATTGCCGGTCCGACAATACACATAAAACGGCATGGAAATTCCCCACAGGGGAACCCCGAACCAAAAAAAAAAAAAAATGACACGGGGAAGAAAATGAAGAAGAGAAGAAGATGAAGAAGAGAAGAAGATGAAGAGAAGAGCGGGAGCCTCCACCCATGCCATGGGTGCGGAGCGGCCCGAGGAGAAGAAGATAGAAGGCGCCGCGGAGGAGATGCTGGATGACAACACCGGAGGAAGAACCAGAAGAGCCAGAAGAACCAGAAGAAGAAGAAGAAGATGAAGAAAGATAGAAGATAGAAGAAAGAAGAAGCATTTAAATAAAGGAATTGTCGAAAACTGTCTCTTGTCATTTTTAACATTTTTGACAGTTTTTTAGTGAAATGGTAGGGGTACTTTTGTACCCCCTTACCTTTTCACACAGGGGGGGGTGGCATTTGGGGGTCCCCTTGTTAAAGGGGGCTTCCAGATTCCGATAAGTCCCCCACCCGCAGACCCCCACAACCACCGGCCAGGGTTGTGGGGATGAGGCCCTTGTCCTCATCAACATGGGGACAAGGTGTTTTGGGGGGCTACTCCAAAGCACCGTCCCAATGTTGAGGGCATGTGGCCTGGTACGGTTCAGGAGGGGGGGCGCTCTCTCATCCCCCTCTTTTCCTGCGGCCTGCCAGGTTACGTGCTCGGATAAGGGTCTGGTATGGATTTTTGGGGGGACCCCACGCCGTTATTTTTTTTTTAATTTTGGCCGGGGTTCCCCTTAATATCCATACCAGACCTGAAGGGCCTGGTATGGAATTTAGAGGGACCCCCACGTCATTTTTTTTTTAAATTTTGGTTCGGGGCTCCCCTGTGGGGAATTCCCAAGCCGTTTTTATCAATGAACTTTTATGTTTAGTTTTAGTTTTAAATGACTTTTTTTCCTTTGAAATGTCATTTTGCTGTCAGACTGTTCTAAACACGGGAAACATGCGCCCCTTTACAGGCATACTATAGACACCCCCAGCTACAAAATTTAAAGGGATATTACACTTTTATTGTTTGACTTTAAGCATTATTAAAATCACTGCTCCCGAAAAAACAGCCGTTTTTAAAACTTTTTTTGCATTGATCCATGTCCCCTGGGGCAGGACCCAGGTCCCCAAACACTTTTTATGACAATAACTTACATATAAGCCTTTAAAATTAGCACTTTTGATTTCTCCCATAGACTTTTAAAGGGTGTTCCGCGGCATTCGAATTTGCCGCGAACACCCCAAATTGTTCGCTGTTCGGCGAACTTGCGAACAGCCGATGTTCGAGTCGAACATGAGTTCGATTTGAACTCGAAGCTCATCCCTACTTCTAAGCATACAGTATACATGCTGAGTAGATGAGTTGAGTGGAGTTGACTCTAATGTATAACCTTGGGATGGCCGTGGTTGCTGACTAACATAATTATAAGATTACATGGGATCTTGCAGCTCTTACACATAAACCTGTAAAGTTAAAGATGGCCTTCATTCATTTGAAAAAAAAATTTAGGTGAGAGTTTGACTAAGATGATTGTACAGGTTTTTGAAGAAATGTAGCATCTGTATTTGCTGGGTCAGCAAATGAATCCATAGAGTCAGCCCTCCTCCTCGCCCCTCTTGTCCTCCATGAATGCCATCATTGCTGCTTCCATGTCAGGACTGGATTGCCCTCTATGATGTTGAGAGGTTCTGCAAGTGGTGGTTCGAACAGGACGGATCTGTAGAGTATGAAATTATTTTTTAACATTTTATAATAAGGCTTTTGGTATAGGGTTTTTACAGGCACAGGATGTCTTTCATGAGCAGTCCTTCTTGCAGGATCTGATGACACTTGTACAGATACTGGTTGTTCTGGACTCTGTCCAGGGGCTTCAACTCTCATCTCTGACTCTGGCTCTTGATCAGTGTCTTTAGAGCATGCTTCCCCCTCTGCCTCCGTATCAGAAATGTTGGGGCTGGTACTGTAATAAGTAATAAAAATATGGTCATAGATGGATTACAGGTCAGTACAGTAGATTTACAATACATAGATCCATGTGTTTTTGCTGTTCAAAAGGAGTCTATCATTCGGTCTACTTTTCCAACTAGTTTAATTTTGGGGAGACTTATGCCGCGTACACACGGTCGGAATTTCGGCCCGCAAAAGACTGATAAGAGTTTTTCGGCGGAAAATGCGACCATGTGTATGCTCCATCGGTCTTTTGCTGGCGGAATTCTAGCCAGCAAAAGATTGAGAGCATGCTCTCAATTTTTCGGTCGGGAAAAGTTCCTATCCAAAAATGCGATCGTCTGTGGCAATTCCGACATGCAAAATCCCTACGCATGCTCAGAAACAATTCAACGCATGCTCGGAAGCATTGAACATCATTTTCTCAGCTCGTCATAGTGTTGTACGTCACCGCGTTCTTGACGGTCGTAATTTCAGCAAACTTTTGCGTGACCGTGTGTGTGCAAGGCAAACTTGAGCGGAATCCCGTCGGATAAGCCGTCATATCTTTTTCTGACGAGAAAACCGATCGTGTGTACATGGCATAAGGTATTAAAGACAGTTTAATAATTACAGTCCTTCACATTTCTTAAGATGTTCAACATTTCAAAGAAAGGGCTTCTCTTTTTTTTTACTGGCTCCTGCACCACTCCCGTTTTCTTCGGCTTCCGCTTTGAGCCTCTGGGATCTCCATCTTGTCATGATGTTTTCACCTATATAAACAAGGAACAGGAGACACAATGGACAGAGAGAACTCCAAAATTATACAAAAGTATGGCATATAGGTGTACTACAAGTCTTTACATGGCAAGCATGAGATATAGGTGGGCTACAAGTCTCAGCATGCTAAGAATGACATATAGGTGGACTACAAGTTTCAGCATGCCCCTCCCATCAGCTAGACTTTCCACAGACACTTAACACATTTCTCACGCTGCCTCTCCCTGAGTGATGCCCAGTTAGGTGTGACCTGAACAAATATTTATTCTCAGAGTCTCTTCTTGGTAATCCTATCATTGTAGAATGACAGGATGTGTCCCATAATCCTGGCCTGGCATGGACCAGGTTAAAAAGACGTCCATGGGAAACATCTTTTGCCATGTCTCCAACTCTCCTTGCACTGGGATGGATGTCACTTCCTTTTAGACCACTACCTGGGTCATAGGTTGCAAATTTAATGTAAATTATCAAAACAAAATAATATTTTGATGAAAAACAGTTTTGTCTGCTAACATCCGTTTCTCGTCTGTTAAATTTTTTTAACAGAAGAAAAATAGGGCTTTCTTCTGTCTCAAAAAACAGATGTTAACATAAGCGGATGTCAACGGATGATCATGTGCTAACATCCGCTTGCCCATCTAAATACATGTATGTCCATTTTTCATCCATCAACAGATGGAGAAAAAATGGAGGTGCAAAACGCCCGTGTAAGAGGGATCTAAGCCCAGAGTAGCTTGAAGTCATCATCCAGTACAAAAGTGCCTTCTAGTTCACAGCTACTCCTGTTGCTACCCCAACAACTGGTACTTAGGAGCTAAATTATTTGAGCACAACCTGAGCCACTTGCTGCAAAAGGATGTGCAGTAATTTATTGCACCTGAGGTTGCAGAGAGGAGCAATGGGAGCACAGGGGGAAGGGAAAATGGACAAGGAGAAACAATTGTCCCTGCAGCTTCAGCTTACTGCCACATTGGCTCTAGGGATTGGGGGGGGGGAGGGCGATTGTGAGGTCTCACCCTGTACCTGAATGTTTGATATAGTAGAGGAGGAAAGTGAGGGAGAGGCATAACATCATGTATAGCACCATCTAAGGAGCCGCAAGTAGATTGGGATTACCCACCCTGCACAACCAGGCACACCGAATTTCCGCAGTCACCCCAGAGTCAGAGGACAGTCTGTGGCTTTGTTTTTTTTGTTTGTTTATTGAGGGATATAACTTGGACAGGAATGGGAGGTTATGGGAAACCCATTTGACTTCAAACAAACTTCAGGGGCAACTCTTCCTATATACAGTCCTATATACAGCTCCTCTTCTTCCTCCAGCACACTCTTACTTGCAGAATACAGCTATATCAATCTGTGGTAATTTTGTAGCAAAGACCCATTACAGGCAGGGACTCAAAGCCCCTGTACTTGAAGAAGAGCAGATAGGGTGACACAGCTCACTCTTTACCAGCACTTCCTCACTGTGGTCACTGATCCCAGCACCACCTCTTCAGGCACTGCCAACCTGCCCGGCTACAGCTGTCCCTTTCACTAGCCCTACAGGCTAACTTCTTCCCATGGTCCTCCAGACTGACACTCACCAGACCACCCAGCTGACTCTCAGGAGATCTCCCGGACGTGCTGACCTGCTGCCACTAGCCTCTCTTCTTACTCCCTTGCTTCAGGAAGGGTTTTCTCCACGTGTTGTGGCGGATCCTTCAAGCACCCAAGCCCCAGACCCGAGGTAATCCCCCCAGACTACAGGGTGCCCTGCGAGGGCCTCTGACATCCTCCTCAGCACTCCATCTTCCACCTGACTGCCCTTGCTGGCATGACTCATAACTATTTATGAGGTGAGCTCCCCCCTGCTGGGGATTGGCGAGGGCCCTCAAATATGCATGGCATCCCTTCCTTATTCCTGCCCTCTAGTTTCTACCAGACAGAGCTGCTAGATAAGTCATCCAGCCTCCCTGGGTCACTAAACCTTGGGTCTCATTCATACATTCTACTTGACCATGGTCAGCAAGTATACTGGAAAAACCTGCACCCGGTATCTCAGATGTTCCAATCTCTTTTCAGCTTATCACTCAGGTGAATAGGCTGAGCAGCTGACACAAAAAAAAAAATATCTGGGATCCTGGCTGTAGGTGTTCATGGTATATTTGCTATTCCATGGGCATTTAGAATATGAATGAGATCTAAAGCCTGGTTTACACGGTAAGTTTTCTTTTGTTCAACCCAGCGGGCTGGACGAAAAAAAAAAAAAAAACTAGGGATCTTAGGAGGAGCTTGCTGTACTGAGTACATGACCGAACCACAACTGCGTGCATTGCGTTCTATTCAGTTGAATGGGGACAATTTTTGCTGCGCTGCATTGCAAAGCCTCATGGCCCCATTCTGCTGTCACATGTTTTTACCGTACCTTCCCCAACATAAAAGTGTAAATGATGCCTTTAAGTTTGAAAGACCTGAACCCCCCCCCCCGGAAAAAAAAATATCTACGACCCTGTGTAAGGTCAGGTGATACATTTTATGTTAAAATACCTAGATTAAATTAAGCTTTCTTTAATTTTATTAAATGTGCCAACACTTTGCAGTTACATGTATGTGGTTATGTTTTTCTGTTGTCTAAGCTGCTTACTTCCTTTAATTTTGATAATTAAAAATAGCCTAAAACAGCCTTCAAACCACTGGCTATGTAAAGGGCCAATGCTATACAAGCTATAAAGCCTTCTCTTAAGTTAGAGGCATGCATTACGGAACCAGGAGGGAGGAAGAGAGCTTAGCAACCTCTGCTCTGTATTTTCTCTGCATTTATGATATTACCCGGCTTTCAGCACACCAAACAGGATAATAAAAACCCAGCCCAAAGTATTTTACTTTACAGTACTTGCAATACATAAAAAAAAAAAAAAAAAAAAAAAGAGTGAGGAATATTATCTTCTGAAAATAAATATATGGTTTACTTTCCTTTTTTTAAAACAAAAATTAAAACTTCACAGGCAATACTATAAACTTTTTTTAAATGTATGTATTCTTATTTATCAGGTTTGACAAAACAAGTGAAACTATCCTGCAAGTTTTTTTTTTTTTTAAATAAAACTACTGCGAACATGGTAAATTAATAATCTAATATATATATATATATATATATATATATATATATATATATATATATATATATATATATATATATATATATATATATATATATATATATATATATATATATATATATATATATATATATATATATATATATGATAATCCAATTACTAAAATACACACATACATACATATTTTTTTTTTTTTTTTTTGTGGGAGATTAGCTCGTGAGATCACCTTTTTTCTGGAAAAATAAGGTCAGCGTGCAGACAGTTTCTTTAAAATCTGGCGGGTTGCCAGGTTTATTAAGCAGAGGTTTGTAAAGTCATGAAAACAAAGAAAAAAAAACAATAAAGTGAATCCTTGCCATCCAGCACTAAACTATACAGTAGACTCCTCTCTATACAGTGTGGGGCTGGTCCCCATCACCCACAAAACATGTGGTAAAGCAAACCTTCTTTTTAAATCCAAACAGAGCTTTTCTCTCTCTCAGATTCCCTTCTGAGTCTCAGGCCAGAGCTCTCCTGTGCACTCTTCCTGCTCATTTAAAGTCCACCTGAGCGTGGACTCAAGTGGACCACAACATCCGGACCGGAACCGAGCCTGCAACAGAGGCTGGAAAAACCCCGGCCGGATTCCAGTTCAGTCTCTTACAATAGAACGCATGCGAGGTGAAATATACCAATTATCCATTACTTCACCTTGCATACCGTCACATATCCTCCCCTTCTGCTCAAACCCCTAGGGCTGAGCAATTCCCAAGTATACAGTGCATGCGGGAGAGGGCATCTGCATTGTTTTGGAGCTTGCATGACCTATGCTCTACTGTAAACTTAAAGGGCTGTAAAGCCAGGAACCATCTTGTCACGTGGCCATTTTTCTCCCTGTTGTCACACATCCACTTTAGGGGAGGATGGTCGGTGACCTGCTTCTTTAAGGGAATCTACCACTGCTTGTACTCAGGAGATGTGCGATTCCCAATCTGGGCTGTGGATGACCACATCATCTAAATAAGCGGCTGCATATGGGCGATGTGGTCTCAAAGTTTTGTCCATCATTCGCTGGAACGATGAAGGGGCTCCATGCAGACCAAAAGGCATCCGCTTGTACTGAAACGAGCCCTCAGGAGTGGAAAAGGCAGTCTTATCCTTGGCTGATTCAGTTAGTTGTATTTGCCAATAGCCTTTCGTTAGGTCTAGGGTTCTTATGTAGTGGGCCTGTCCCAACCTGTCCATGAGTTTGTCGACCCGAGGCATCAGGTATGCATCAAACTTGGACACATTGTTGAGTTTCCTAAAGTCATTACAAAACCTGATAGTGCCATCAGGTTTTGGGACCAGCACTATGAGGCTCGACCAATCACTGTGGGACTCTTCTATCACGTCCAACTCTTGCATATTTTTGATTTCCTTTGCGGCTGTCCTTCGCCTGGACTCTGGGATTCTATATGGCTTTACATGTACGTGAACCCCAGGTTCCATCACTATATCATGCTGGATCACCTTAGTCAGTCTGGGTAAGGAGGAGAAAAAGTCTCTATTTTTGTACACAAACGCCCTAATGTCACTTTGTTGTGCCACGGACAGGGAATCCGTTATGGGGATGTCAGGTGTCACCAGTACCCGGTCTGTTGGAGGTGAGGATGCAGTCAGTAAAGTCTCTCTGTCCTTCCAGGGCTTTAAGAGATTCACATGATAAATTTTTTGTGGTCTCCTTTTCCCTGGCTGGTAGACTTTGTAGTTTACCTCCTCTACCCTTTTGACAACCTCAAAGGGACCCTGCCACTTGGCTAGGAACTTACTTTCCACTGTGGGAACCAGTACCAACACTGTGTCCCTGGGGCTGAAAGTACTGACCTTGGCACCCCGATCATAAACTCCCCACTGGGCCTCCGGGGCCCACTCCATATGTTCTTGTACCAGGGGCAAAACAGCTGCGATTCGATCCTGCATCAAAGAGACATGCTCTGTGATGCTTCTATATGGCATGGCCTCTCCTTCCCACGTTTCTTTGGTGACATCTAGCAGTCCCCTGGGATGTCTACCATACAAGAGCTCAAAGTGGGAATAGCCTGTGGATGCCTGCGGAACCTCTCGTATGGAAAACATGAGATATGGTAGCAAAAAAAATCCCTATTTCTCCCATCTTTGTCGACCACCTTTTTTCAGCATACTTTTCAAAGTTTTATTAAATTTTTCCACAAGACCATCTGTTTGGAGGTGGTAGACAGAGGTATGGAGATTTTGTATAACTTACACAGTTCCTTGGTAACCCTGGACATAAATGGGGTGCCCTGATCAGTTAAGATCTCTTTTGAGATCTCCACTCGACTAAACACTTGGACTAACTCCTTGGTTCAAGGGTATGGCATCAGGATAGCGCGTCACATAGTCCAGGATTACCAAAATATGCTGGTGACCATAGGCAGACTTCACTACCGGCCCCACCAGGTCCATGCCAATCCTCTCAAAAGGGACCTTTATTATTGGTAGAGGGACAAGGGGACTATAAAAATGGGGAAACTGTGCCACCTTTTGGCACTCGGGGGACGATTCACAGTACTCCCTGACATCTGCATATAATCCAGGCCAGAAAAATCTCTGGGTGATTCTCTCACTGGTCTTTTCGATACCGAGATGTCCTCCCATTACATGACCAAAGGCCAGGTCTAGCACCACCCATTGGAAGGATTTGGGAACCATTAGATGTTCTACCTCATCCTCTCCACATTGTACCACCTGATACTACTGTAAATTGTTTTTAAGGGCCACGTAGGGGAAAGACACCCCCCCAGTTAGGAGCCACTGGTTACATCTCGTAGTTGCTCGGTACAGAAATCCTCTTTCCTGACCTCTAATTCGGGTACTACATTCTGGATACTCTCATTGTCAGGGTCAAAGATGTTCTCCTGTTTGTTACCCTTGGGCTGGGAGCTAGCTTCGAGGTCCTCCGGCTCCCCAGCCATGATAGGGAAAGGAAGAGGATCTTTGGCTTCCTCGATCCCCTCCAACAGCGTCCCCTTCCCTTTGGCAAAAAGGGTCTGGTAAGAGTTCTCATGCTTCCCCAGCAGGGGGAACTCTATCTACCAGCCTCCCCTTGCTCTCCTATAAACTCCAAAAATGGGGAAAATCTCTCCCCACTAAAGCTTTATGAAGCAGTGAAGGTGAACCCCTACTGAATGTGTTACGCTGCCCCACGGGGTATTAACCTCAACCACTGCTGTCTGGTAGTCCCGAGTGTCCCCATGGATGCAAATAGTACTGAGGTGTAGTTTTGTGGGTTTTACACAATAATTTCTGACTAGGGTCACCACTAGGGATGAGCCGAACACCCCCCGGTTCGGTTCGCACCAGAAGCTGCGAACGGACCGAAAATTCGAACGAACGTTAGAACCCCATTGACGTCTATGGGACTCGGATGTTCAAAATCAAAAGTGCTCATTTTAAAGGCTAAGTTGCATGGTATTGTCCTAAAAAGGGTTTGGGGACCCGGGTCCTGCCCCAGGGGACATGTATCAATTCAAAAAGAACTTTTAAAAACGGCCGTTTTTTCGGGAGCAGTGATTTTAATGATGCTTAAAGTAAAAAAAAAAAAGTGAAATATTCCTTTAAATATCGTACCTGGGGAGTGTCTATAGTATGCCTGTAAAGTGGCGCTTGTTTCCCATGTTTAGAACAGTCCCTGCACAAAATGTCATTTTTAAAGGAAAAAATCTCATTTAAAACTGCTTGCGGGTTTAATGTAATGTCGGGTCCTGGCAATATGGATGAAAATCAGTGAGACAAACGGCATGGGTACCCCCCAGTTCATTACCAGGCCCTTTGGGTCTTGTATGGTTATTAAGGGGAACCCCCGCACCCAAATTAAAATAAGGAAAGGTGTGGGGCCACCAGGCCCTATATACTCTGAACAGCAGTATACAGGTGGTGCAAACAAGACAGGGACTGTAGGTTTGTTGTTAAGTAGAATCTGTTTGTAATTTTGAACGGGTACATTTTTAACGTGTTTAGCTCCAGCCAAAAAATCTTTTTTAAGCTTTTTGGAAAACATAGGGAAGGGTTATCACCCCTGTGACATTTGTTTTGCTGTCTGTCCTCCTCTTCAGAAGATTTCACCTCACTTTTTGTCCCAATGACAAATGTTTTTTGAAAATTTGGTTTTTTTTGTGGAACAAGGATTGGAAAGTATCAGTGGAAAGAAGAAATGTTTTTCCCATATTAACTCTTACAGGAGAGAATTTCCCTTCCTAGGGGTAGATTTCATCTCACTTCCTGTTGTCTCCTTCCGTTTTCAAGTAGGAGTCGTTTGTAAGTTAGATGTTTGAAAGTAGGGGCCTGCCCTATATACTCATCAGAAATTTGGGCATTAGGTGTTGTTGTGGACACAACACTGTAAGCCCTCACAGGGCCCTGCTGTGAAATATTAGATCAAGAATTGTAATTACATGCCCCTGTTGAACAGGGACAGAAAAATTGGGCCTTTGGTGGTGGTGGTGGTGCTGGTGCCACAACACTGTAAGTCCTCACTCGCCCTTGGTGGGCGCAGAAATGGGCCCTGCTGTGAAATATTAGATCAAGAATTGTAATTACATGCCCCTGTTGAACAAGGGCAGAAAAATTGGGCCTTTGGTGGTGGTGGTTCTGGTGCCACAACACTGTAAGTCCTCACTCGATCTTGGTGGGTGCAGAAATGGGCCCTTCTGTGAAATATTAGATCAAGAATTGTAATTACATGCCCCTGTTGAACAAGGGCAGAAAAACTGGGCCTTTGGTGGTGGTGGTGGTGCTGGTGCCACAACACTGTAAGTCCTCACTCGCTCTTGGTGGGTGCAGAAATGGGCCCTGCTGTGAAATATTAGATCAAGAATTGTAATTACATGCCCTTGTTGAACAAGGGCAGAAAAATTGGGCCTTTGGTGGTGGTGGTTCTGGTGCCACAACACTGTAAGTCCTCACTCGATCTTGGTGGGTGCAGAAATGGGCCCTTCTGTGAAATATTAGATCAAGAATTGTAATTACATGCCCCTGTTGAACAAGGGCAGAAAAACTGGGCCTTTGGTGGTGGTGGTGGTGCTGGTGCCACAACACTGTAAGTCCTCACTCGCTCTTGGTGGGTGCAGAAATGGGCCCTGCTGTGAAATATTAGATCAAGAATTGTAATTACATGCCCCTGTTGAACAGTGGCTGAAAAATTAGACCTTAGGCACTGGTGCTGGTGCCACAACACTGCAACCCCTCACAGATACTCTAGTTGTAACGCATAATCGAGCCCTGCTGCAAAGCATTGCATCAAAAATTGTAATAACACGCCCCTGTTAAACAGGGGCTGAAAAATTGGGCCTTAGGCACTGGTGCTGGTGCCACAACACTGCAACCCCTCACAGATACTTTAGTTGTAACGCAGAAACGAGTCCTGCTGCAAAGTATTGCATCAAAAATTGTAATTACACGCCCCTGTTAAACAGGGGCTGAAAAATTGGGCCTTAGGCACTGGTGGTGGCGCCCAGAACCAAAAATGTTCTTACAAGCTATCAGCGTGATGATTGAGGAGGAGGAGGATAATTACTCAGGGATAGTCACTCAGCATCAGCATAGGCAGTCTTTGAAGGGATCTGAGATTTCAAAAAAAATTATTCGGTTACACCAGCATAAGGTGCTTGGTAGCTGGTGGTGATCCAAGACTGATTCATTTTTATGAAGGTCAGTCGATCGACCAAGTCGGTGGACAGACGCACCCTGTGATCGGTTACAAAGCCTCCAGCAGCACTGAATGTGCGTTCCGAAAGAACGCTGGATGCAGGACAGGCCAGTAGCTCAATTGCATACTGTGCAAGCTCTGGCCAGTGATCCATCCTCAAGACCCAGTAACCCAGAGGATTTTCGGTGGGAAAGGTGTCCAAGTCAGATCTTGCCCCTAGGTATTCCTGCACCATGTAAAACAGACGCTGGCGATGGTTGCTGGAACCGATCATACGCATTGGTCAGACGGCCACCTTCTCCACCGCTCCTTCTTTGACTGACCAAAGCCTCAGCAACACGTTGTCCAGAAACAGGAGTTTGTAACCTCCCAGTCTCTGGAAACACGTTGCACAGACCTTTCTGCAAGGCCTCCCGAAGATGTTTCATCCTCTGCTCCCTCTGCGATGGCAAGATAAGGTCCGCAACCTTACCCTTGTAACGTGGATTAAGGAGGGTTGCCAGCCAGTATTGGTCCTTCTCCTTGATACCACGAATACGAGGATCCTTACGCAGGCTTTGCAGAATCAGGGAGGCCATGCAGCGTAGGTTTGCTGAGGCATTCGGTCCGGAGTCCTCTGGGTCACTAAGGACGACATGGTCCGCAGCCACCTCCTCCCAGCCACGTACAAGTCCATGTGTTTCTTGGGACTGATCCCTTAAAGACTGCAGCTGATGCTGAGTGCCAGGCTCCACCTCCATACTGACACAATCTTCCTCCTCCTCCTCGTCCTCTTCCTGTGTGGGCACGCAGGAACATTGTCTGGATAAAGGGGGCCTTGAGAGCTAAGGAAGTCCTCCTCTTCCTGCCTCTGTTCTGCCTCAAGTGCCCTGTCCATTATTCCACGCAGCGTGTGCTCCAACAGGTGGACAAGGGGGACAGTGTCACTGATGCATGCACTGTCACTGCTCACCATCCTCGTGGCCTCCTCAAATGGTGACAGGACAGTGCATGCATCCCTGATCATGGCCCACTGGCGTGGGGAAAAAAAAACAAGCTCCCATGACCCTGTCCTGGTGCAATAGTCACACAGGTACTCATTGATGGCCCTCTGCTGCATGTGCAGCCGCTGCAGCATGGCCAACGTTGAGTTCCACTTGGTGGGCATGTCACAGATTAGGCGGTTCTTGGGCAGGTTAAACTCCTTTTGGAGGTCCGTCAGCTGAGCACTGGCATTATATGACCGGCGGAAATGCGCACAGATTTCCTGGCCTGCCTCAGGACATCCTGTAAGCCCAGGTACCTGCCCAAGAACCGCTGCATCACCAAGTTAAGGACGTCAGCCAAACAGGGTACATGGGTCATTTGTCCCTGTCGGAGGGCAGAGAGGAGGTTGGTGCCATTGTCGCAAACCACCATTCCTGCCTTAATTTGGCGTGGCATCAACCACCTCTAAACCTGCCCCTGCAGAGCTGACAGAACCTCTGCCCCAGTGTGGCTCCTGTCCCCCAAGCACACCAGCTCAAGCACTGCATGGCATCTTTTGGCCTGCGTACTTGCGTAGCCCCTTGAACGGCTACGGAGCACCGCTGGTTCCGAGGACAAAGCACAGGAAGAGGCCACGGAGGAAGAAGAAGAGGAGGGGGTGGAGGAGAGAGGTGTGTCACAATCATTAGCATTTTGGAGGTGTGGTGGCGGAACAACCTACAACACTACTGCACCTTGTCCTGCATCCTTCCCAGCTGCCAGCAGAGTCACCCAATGCGCCGTGAAACTTAGGTAACGTCCCTGTCCATGCCTGCTGGACCATGAGTCAGCGGTGATATGCACCTTACCGCTGACCGCCCTGTCCAGTGAGGCATGGACATTGCCTTCCACATGCCGGTAGAGAGCCAGAATCGCCTTCCATGAGAAAAAGTGGCGTTTGGGTACCTGCCACTGAGGAACCGCACATTCCACAAACTCACGGAAGGGGGCAGAGTCTACCAACTGAAAAGGCAGCAGTTGAAGTGCTAGCAATTTTGCCAAGCTAGCATTCAACCGCTGGGCATGTGGATGGCTGGGAGAAAACTTCTTTCAGCGGTGCAGCAGCTGGGGCAGGGAAATTTGCCTGGTACAATCTGATGTCGGTGTACCAAAAGCAGAATGCCCACAAGTACTTGGCTGTGACACACCTAATTCTACACCTTCATTCCTCTCAGTGCAGGTCTCAGAGAGGACTGAAGTTATAGTGGGGTTGGAGATCTCAGCTGATGAGGAGCAAGGAGAGGTCCTCTTTGTTCTTTGGTGTGGGTCTTTTAGATACGGTTGCCAACGAACTGCATGGCAGGTCAACATATGTCTGGTCACGCATTTGGTACCCAAGCGGGAGATGTTTTGGCCACGCGAGATATGCTTGAGACATATGTTGCAAATAGCAGCGGTGCGATCTGATGCACTCGTCTCAAAAAAGGCCCACACCAAAGAACTTTTTGAATAATGCGCAGAGACTGCAGCGCCCTGCACATGTGGAGCTTTGGGGTGTGATGCAGTCAATGTGCTGCCCTTAGGCTGGCCCCTGGAGGGCATCCTGCCTCGTTGGTGATGTGCCGCCTCCTCCTCCTCCTCTCTCCTATCAGGCACCCACGTTGAGTCAGTGACCTAATCATCTCCTCCCTCCTCATCACTGGAGCAAACCTGGCAGTATGCTGCAGCAGGGGGAGCATGACTGCCAGATTGCTGTCCTTCTTGGGCACCCAATCTGTCCGTGCTCATATTACTGCCTTCATTGAGCTCAGTATCATCATCAGAGCCTTCCAAACGCTGGGCATCCTCCTGGAGCATGTACCCAACACTGTGGTCAAACAGTTCGAGGGACTCCTCAGGAGGACATGGTGGGGCTAAGGAAGGAGTCACTGATGACATTGAGCCGAGGGAAGAGGCCGCTGCTTTGCCAGACAAAGTACCCTGGGCATGGGTGAGAGAGGATGAGGAGGATGAGGACGCTTGGTCATCCACTCGACCAAGTCTTCCGTATGTTGCGGCTCAACACGGCCAGCTGCCGAAAAAAAGGCCAAGCGTGTCCCACGGCCATGTGCTGATGAGGATGCACCGTCTCCACGACCAGCACTAGACACAGAGCCTGCTTGCCCTCTCTTATTGGCTTGTGACTGTCTGCCTCTCCTTCTTGGCCTTCCAGACATACTAATGGCATGTAGCTGCACTAAGCTGGGATATATATATATATATATATATATATATATATATATATATATATATGTACTGATACTGCAGCTAGCAAAATCATTTGCCTGCCTGTAGTATGAGAACACCACCAACCTTCTACAGGTAGCTTTAGCTGAACACTGTGCAGAGCTCACAAAAAACTAACTTGTAGCTTTTTTAGCTGCCTGCGGTAGTGATAGGATCAGGAAAACACCACCAACCTTTTACAGGTAGCTTTAGCTGAACACTGTGCAGAGCTCGCAAAAAAATAACTTGGAGGTTTAGCTGAACACTGTGAGGAGGACGCACCACACTAACTTGTAGTTTTAGCTGAACACTTTGAGCAGGACGCACTGTACTAACTTGTAGTTTTAGCTGAACACTGTGCAGAGGTCTCACCCCACTAACTTGCAGGTTTTAGCTGAACACCGTGAGCAGGACGCACCGCACTAACTTGTAGTTTTAGCTGAACACTGTGAGCAGGACGCACTGTACTAACTTGTAGTTTTAGCTGACCACTGTGCAGAGGTCTCACCCCACTAACTTGTAGGTTTTAGCTGAACACTGTGAGCAGGACGCACCCCACTAACTTGTAGTTTTAGCTGAACACTGTGAGCAGGACGCACTGCACTAACTTGTAGTTTTAGATGAACACTGTGAGCAGGACGCACCCCACGAGCTTGTAGTTTTAGCTGAACACTGTGAGCAGGACGCACTGCACTAACTTGTAGTTTTAGATGAACACTGTGCAGAGGTCTCACTACACTAACTTGTAGTTTTAGCTGAACAATGTGAGCAGGACGCACCACACTAACTTGTAGTTTTAGCTGAACACTGTGCAGAGGTCTCACTACACTAACTTGTAGTTTTAGCTGAACACTGTGAGCAGGACGCACCGCACTAACTTGTAGTTTTAGCTGAACACTGTGAGCAGGACGCACCGCACTAACTCATAGCTTTAGATGAACACTGTGCAGAGGTCTCACTACACTAACTTGTAGTTTTAGCTTAACACTGTGAGCAGGATCCACCGCACTGACTTGTAGTTTTAGCTGAACACTGTGAGCAGGACACACCCCACTAACTTGTAGTTTTAGCTGAACACTGTGAGCAGGACACACTGCACTAACTTGTAGTTTTAGCTGAACACTGTGCAGAGGTCTCATCCCACTAACTTGTAGTTTTAGCTGAACACTGTGAGCAGGACGCACTGCACTAACTTGTAGTTTTAGTTGAACACTGTGAGCAGGACGCACCCCACTAACTTGTAGTTTTAGCTGAATACTGTGAGCAGGATGCACTGCACTAACTTGTAGTTTTAGATGAACACTGTGCAGAGGTCTCACTACACTAACTTGTAATTTTAACTGAACACTGTGAGCAGGATGCACCACACTAACTTGTAGTTTTAGCTGAACACTGTGAGCAGGACGCACTGCACTAACTTGTAGTTTTAGCTGAACACTGTGAGCAGGACGCACCCCACTAACTTGTAGTTTTAGCTGAACACTGTGAGCAGGACGCACTGCACTAACTTGTAGTTTTAGCTGAACACTGTGAGCAGGACGCACCCCACTAACTTGTAGTTTTAGCTGAACACTGTGAGCAGGACGCACCCCACTAACTTGTAGTTTTAGCTGAACACTGTGAGCAGGACGCACTGCACTAACTTGTAGTTTTAGATGAACACTGTGCAGAGGTCTCACTACACTAACTTGTAGTTTTAGCTGAACACTGTGAGAAGGACGCACCGCACTAACTTGTAGTTTTAGCTGAACACTGTGAGCAGGACGCACCGCACTAACTTGTAGTTTTAGCTGAACACTGTGAGCAGGACGCACTGCACTAACTTGTAGTTTTAGATGAACACTGTGCAGAGGTCTCACTACACTAACTTGTAGTTTTAGCTTAACACTGTGAGCAGGATCCACCGCACTGACTTGTAGTTTTAGCTGAACACTGTGAGCATGACACACCCCACTAACTTGTAGTTTTAGCTGAACACTGTGAGCAGGACACACTGCACTAACTTGTAGTTTTAGCTGAACACTGTGCAGAGGTCTCATCCCACTAACTTGTAGTTTTAGCTGAACACTGTGAGCAGGACGCACTGCACTAACTTGTAGTTTTAGCTGAACACTGTGAGCAGGACGCACCCCACTAACTTGTAGTTTTAGCTGAATACTGTGAGCAGGATGCACTGCACTAACTTGTAGTTTTAGATGAACACTGTGCAGAGGTCTCACTACACTAACTTGTAATTTTAACTGAACACTGTGAGCAGGATGCACCACACTAACTTGTAGTTTTAGCTGAACACTGTGAGCAGGACGCACTGCACTAACTTGTAGTTTTAGCTGAACACTGTGAGCAGGACGCACCCCACTAACTTGTAGTTTTAGCTGAACACTGTGAGCAGGACGCACTGCACTAACTTGTAGTTTTAGCTGAACACTGTGAGCAGGACGCACCCCACTAACTTGTAGTTTTAGCTGAACACTGTGAGCAGGACGCACCCCACTAACTTGTAGTTTTAGCTGAACACTGTGAGCAGGACGCACTGCACTAACTTGTAGTTTTAGATGAACACTGTGCAGAGGTCTCACTACACTAACTTGTAGTTTTAGCTGAACACTGTGAGAAGGACGCACCGCACTAACTTGTAGTTTTAGCTGAACACTGTGAGCAGGACGCACCGCACTAACTTGTAGTTTTAGCTGAACACTGTGAGCAGGACGCACTGCACTAACTTGTAGTTTTAGCTGAACACTGTGAGCAGGACGCACCCCACTAACTTGTAGTTTTAGCTGAACACTGTGAGCAGGACGCACTGCACTAACTTGTAGTTTTAGATGAACACTGTGCAGAGGTCTCACTACACTAACTTGTAGTTTTAGCTGAACACTGTGAGCAGGACGCAACGCACTAACTTGTAGTTTTAGCTGAACACTGTGCAGAGGTCTCACTACACTAACTTGTAGTTTTAGCTAAACACTGTGAGCAGGACGCACCACACTAACTTGTAGTTTTAGCTGAACACTGTGCAGAGGTCTCACCCCACTAACTTGTAGTTTTAGCTGAACACTGTGAGCAGGACGCACCCCCACTAACTTGTAGTTTTAGCTGAACACTGTGAGCAGGACGCACTGCACTAACTTGTAGTTTTAGATGAACACTGTGCAGAGGTCTCACTACACTAACTTGTAGTTTTAGCTGAACACTGTGAGCAGGACGCACCCCACTAACTTGTAGTTTTAGCTGAACACTGTGAGCAGGACGCACTGCACTAACTTGTAGTTTTAGATGAACACTGTGCAGAGGTCTCACTACACTAACTTGTAGTTTTAGCTGAACACTGTGAGCAGGACGCACCGCAATAACTTGTAGTTTTAGCTGAACACTGTGCAGAGGTCTCACTACACTAACTTGTAGTTTTAGCTGAACACTGTGAGCAGGACGCACCGCACTAACTTGTAGTTTTAGCTGAACACTGTGCAGAGGTCTCACTACACTAACTTGTAGTTTTAGCTGAACACTGTGAGCAGGACGCACCCCACTAACTTGTAGTTTTAGCTGAACACTGTGAGCAGGACGCACCCCACTAACTTGTAGTTTTAGCTGAACACTGTGAGCAGGACGCACTGCACTAACTTGTAGTTTTAGATGAACACTGTGCAGAGGTCTCACTACACTAACTTGTAGTTTTAGCTGAACACTGTGAGCAGGACGCACCGCACTAACTTGTAGTTTTAGCTGAACACTGTGAGCAGGACGCACCGCACTAACTTGTAGTTTTAGATGAACACTGTGCAGAGGTCTCACTACACTAACTTGTAGTTTTAGCTGAACACTGTGAGCAGGACGCACCGCACTAACTTGTAGTTTTAGCTGAACACTGTGAGCAGGACGCACTGCACTAACTTGTAGTTTTAGCTGAACACTGTGAGCAGGACGCACCCCACTAACTTGTAGTTTTAGCTGAACACTGTGAGCAGGACGCACTGCACTAACTTGTAGTTTTAGCTGAACACTGTGCAGAGGTCTCACCCCACTAACTTGTAGTTTTAGCTGAACACTGTGAGCAGGACGCACCGCACTAACTTGTAGTTTTAGCTGAACACTGTGCAGAGGTCTCACTACACTAACTTGTAGTTTTAGCTGAACACTGTGAGCAGGACGCACCACACTAACTTGTAGTTTTAGCTGAACACTGTGAGCAGGACGCACCACACTAACTTGTAGTTTTAGCTGAACACTGTGCAGAGGTCTCACCCCACTAACTTGTAGTTTTAGCTGAACACTGTGAGCAGGACGCACCCCACTAACTTGTAGTTTTAGCTGAACACTGTGAGCAGGACGCACTGCACTAACTTGTAGTTTTAGATGAACACTGTGCAGAGGTCTCACTACACTAACTTGTAGTTTTAGCTGAACACTGTGAGCAGGACGCACCGCACTAACTTGTAGTTTTAGCTGAACACTGTGCAGAGGTCTCACTACACTAACTTGTAGTTTTAGCTAAACACTGTGAGCAGGACGCACCACACTAACTTGTAGTTTTAGCTGAACACTGTGAGCAGGACGCACCGCACTAACTTGTAGTTTTAGCTGAACACTGTGCAGAGGTCTCACTACACTAACTTGTAGTTTTAGCTGAACACTGTGAGCAGGACGCACCGCACTAACTTGTAGTTTTAGCTGAACACTGTGAGCAGGACGCACTGCACTAACTTGTAGTTTTAGATGAACACTGTGAGCAGGACGCACCCCACTAACTTGTAGTTTTAGCTGAACACTGTGAGCAGGACGCACTGCACTAACTTGTAGTTTTAGGCTGAACACTGTGCAGAGGTCTCACTACACTAACTTGTAGTTTTAGCTGAACACTGTGAGCAGGACGCACCACACTAACTTGTAGTTTTAGCTGAACACTGTGAGCAGGACGCACCACACTAACTTGTAGTTTTAGCTGAACACTGTGCAGAGGTCTCACCCCACTAACTTGTAGTTTTAGCTGAACACTGTGAGCAGGACGCACCCCCACTAACTTGTAGTTTTAGCTGAACACTGTGAGCAGGACGCACTGCACTAACTTGTAGTTTTAGATGAACACTGTGCAGAGGTCTCACTACACTAACTTGTAGTTTTAGCTGAACACTGTGAGCAGGACGCACCCCACTAACTTGTAGTTTTAGCTGAACACTGTGAGCAGGACGCACTGCACTAACTTGTAGTTTTAGATGAACACTGTGCAGAGGTCTCACTACACTAACTTGTAGTTTTAGCTGAACACTGTGAGCAGGACGCACCGCACTAACTTGTAGTTTTAGCTGAACACTGTGCAGAGGTCTCACTACACTAACTTGTAGTTTTAGCAGAATACTGTGAGCAGGACGCACCGCACTAACTTGTAGTTTTAGCTGAACACTGTGCAGAGGTCTCACTACACTAACTTGTAGTTTTAGCTGAACAATGTGAGCAGGACGCACCCCACTAACTTGTAGTTTTAGCTGAACACTGTGAGCAGGACGCACCCCCACTAACTTGTAGTTTTAGCTGAACACTGTGAGCAGGACGCACTGCACTAACTTGTAGTTTTAGATGAACACTGTGCAGAGGTCTCACTACACTAACTTGTAGTTTTAGCTGAACACTGTGAGCAGGACGCACCCCACTAACTTGTAGTTTTAGCTGAACACTGTGAGCAGGACGCACTGCACTAACTTGTAGTTTTAGATGAACACTGTGCAGAGGTCTCACTACACTAACTTGTAGTTTTAGCTGAACACTGTGAGCAGGACACACCGCACTAACTTGTAGTTTTAGCTGAACACTGTGAGCAGGACGCACCGCACTAACTTGTAGTTTTAGCTGAACACTGTGCAGAGGTCTCACTACACTAACTTGTAGTTTTAGCTGAACACTGTGAGCAGGACGCACCGCACTAACTTGTAGTTTTAGCTGAACACTGTGAGCAGGACGCACTGCACTAACTTGTATTTTTAGCTGAACACTGTGAGCAGGACGCACCCCACTAACTTGTAGTTTTAGCTGAACACTGTGAGCAGGACGCACTGCACTTACTTGTAGTTTTAGCTGAACACTGTGCAGAGGTCTCACCCCACTAACTTGTAGTTTTAGCTGAACACTGTGAGCAGGACGCACCGCACTAACTTGTAGTTTTAGCTGAACACTGTGCAGAGGTCTCACTACACTAACTTGTAGTTTTAGCTGAACACTGTGAGCAGGACGCACCACACTAACTTGTAGTTTTAGCTGAACACTGTGAGCAGGACGCACCACACTAACTTGTAGTTTTAGATGAACACTGTGCAGAGGTCTCACTACACTAACTTGTAGTTTTAGCTGAACACTGTGAGCAGGATGCACCGCACTAACTTGTAGTTTTAGCTGAACACTGTGCAGAGGTCTCACTACACTAACTTGTAGTTTTAGCTGAACACTGTGAGCAGGACGCACCGCACTAACTTGTAGTTTTAGCTGAACACTGTGCAGAGGTCTCACTACACTAACTTGTAGTTTTAGCTGAACACTGTGAGCAGGACGCACTGCACTAACTTGTAGCTTTAGATGAACACTGTGCAGAGGTCTCACTACACTAACTTGTAGTTTTAGCTGAACACTGTGAGCAGGACGCACCACATTAACTTGTAGTTTTAGCTGAACACTGTGAGCAGGACGCACCCCACTAACTTGTAGTTTTAGCTCAACACTGTGAGCAGGACGCACCGCACTAACTTGTAGTTTTAGCTGAACACTGTGAGCAGGACGCACCGCACTAACTTGTAGTTGTAGCTGAACACTGTAAACAGGACGCACTGCACTAACTGTAAATAGTCTAGCTGCCTGACTGTGGTACTAATAGGATCAAAAGAACACCAGCAATTTTCTTCAGGTATCTGTCAATACTGTAACAAGACAAGCCTGCCTGTCAGTGAGAAGATAACAGGAACGGATCTAGCTAAACTGAATACAGTGTATATATATATATATATATATATGCAACAACTGGGATGCATATATATACACAATACACTGTAAATGCAGCTAACTCACTGATTGTCCTGCCTAATCTAGCTAACTCAAATGAAATGACACTGTCTCTCTGTCTATCTATGTATCTCAACACCGGAACACACACTACACAGGGCCACCGTGCAGGCGGCCTTATATAGTGTGGGGCGTGTTCTAAACCCCCTGAGCCATAATTGGCCAAAGCCACCCTGGCTTTGGCCAATTACAGCTCTCTCTACTGACGGCGCTGTGATTGGCCAAGCATGCGGGTCATAGTGCATGCTTGGCCAATCATCAGCCAGCAATGCACTGCGATGCCGCAGTAAATTATGGGCCGTGACGCGCCACACAAATTTGGCGCGAACGCCCATAATGTTCGGAATTCGGCGAACGACCGAACAGCCAATGTTCGAGTCAAACCCACGAAGCTCATCCCTAGTCACCCCACTACCAGAGTCTAGCAGGGTTGTGAGTGGCTTTCCATCCACTGAAATAACACACATTTGTTTTTCAATGGGACTCTGACTTGATGCAGTATGTGCGACCTGAGCAAACAGAGATATGCATATTTTCATATAAGCATAATCGCATTGCATAGGTTCATAATTTATAGGACAGTTTCCAGCAATAGGCCCTAATGGATGGCAACAAAAACACTGTTTGTGCTCTACCCCCATTCCTCTTAACGGTCCCAAAGACCTTTCTGGCTTCTTTGGCCAATCTCCAGGTCTAGGACCCACAGTCTTATTAGCTGTAACAACAGTCTTATCTAACTTCCTCATGCTCTTGAACCCTGTAACAGTCTTACCAGAACCGCTGGGTGATCTTGCACCCCTAGACACACCAAAGTGGGATGTAGATGGGTTCACTAAGTCCTCAGTAGCAATGTACCTCTCGACTAGGTCCACCAATTGGGATGCAGTTTTGGGGTCCCCCTGTCTGACCCACTTCCTCAGTACAGTAGGGAGCACACACAGTTAGCGGTCCATAACCACACGCTCCACGATCTGAGTGCCTGTCAAGGTCTCTGGCTGCAACCACTTCCTGGTGAGGTGGACCAGGTCGAACACTGGAGAACGGTGTGGCTTGTTGCTGGAGTAGGTCCACTGATGCACGCCCTGGGCCCTTACTGCCATGGTGACACCCAAGTGTGCGAGTATCTCTGTCTTCAGAGTCTCATAGTCCTGGGCCTTATCTGGTTCCAGATCAAAATAGGCTTTTTGAGGTTCTCCTGGCAGAAATGGGGCCAACAGACCCACTTACTGTTCTTTTGGCCATCCTTCGCAGACAGCGACTCTCTCAAAAGTCGCAAGGTATGCCTTGACATCATCAGCAGGTGTCATCTTCTGTAGGTGGTACGAGGCACGTACCAATTTGGTTCCACTGGCACAGGAGGTGCGAACGCCTTTTTCAGTTCCACCAGAGCCTCTGCGAACTGTCGGTTTATCTCCTGCTGGGCCGTCTGTTGTGCTGCAGCAGCCTCTGCGACTTGGCTGTTCATTTTCTGCTGGACCACCTGTTGTGCTGCAGTGGCCTCTGCGACTTGGCGGTTGGCTTCCTGCTGAGCTGCATTGGCCTGTAGCAGGGCCTTTAACATTTCCTCCATCTTTAGAAATTGCCCGCTGAGTTCACCACGTGTGGAAGATTAGCTCATGGGGATCACTTTTTCTGGAAAAATAAGGTCAGCGTGCAGGCAGTTTCTTTAAAATCCGGCGGGTTGAGGATGCATGCGTGACTTCTAACATGGAGGACGTCTTCTGAGTGAGCTCCGGGCTCCATCGGCTCTCCGAGACCTCCGAGAACATTAGTCACATCCAGCCTCGGGGGTAAGCCTGAGCGAACATTACACTCCTTGGGCACCCCATGGGAAAGGTCAGCCAGCGGCAGCACTACTATAAGCCGCTTTTTGGGCCGCGTGCGGTAACAAGCATGGACCGGTATATCACTAGGCCACAATCCTCGGGCTTGAGTTCTCCCGCTGATCCCTTCGCTGTAATGGACCCGCTTCTGGGGATGGAGGAGGCCGGAAATCCTCCACCAGCTACTACCCAGGTCCCGAGCTCCACTCCCTCTCCTCACCCCGGACATCTTGGATGCCAAGCCGGGTGCCAAACTGCAGCTTCTACTACAGCAGATTACCCACACCGTATCGGCAGAGGTGAGCAAAATATCAGCAGAACTGAAAGGGGAAATAAATCAAATTGGGGAACATACTGATGCACTTGAGTATAAACTTGACGAAATGGTAAACTATGTGCAGGCTATTGAGGAAAAAAACCATAACCTTAGACATTCAGTGTCCCAGCTACAACTGCAGCAAGAGGACTTGTAAAACAGGGAGAGAAGACAAAACTTGCGCTTCCAAGGTATCCCTGAAACAGTGGGGGACCCTGCTTTACGCCCCTATCTCCTGGGGCTTTTTAATACCCTGGCTCCCACAGTAGTGGATGTGGACTGGCGCCTTGACAGGGCCCATCGCTCTCTGGGCCCAAAACCTCCGGCTGGAGCTAGGCCCAGAGATGTTATAGTGAGGTTTCACTTTTATGACAGCAAAGAGGCACTAACCTTGGCCACACAAAATATGTCCCAGCTTGTATACAAGGGGGCAAAACTACAGATCTTCAGTGACCTCTCTCCCATCACCCTTGCCAAGAGGAGAAATCTACGTCCAATCACATCTCACTTGCAACACCATCAAGTCCCATATTACTAGAGATTTCCCTTTCACCTCATTGTATCCAAAGATGGCGTCCAACACAGTCACCGTGACCTTCAGGAGGGGGAAGCCTTCATGAAAAGTCTTGGTCTCCCCCTCTACCAGAAGAAGATCTGATACCTCCTCCTATTTAGGCTTTTCCATTCCCCTCCACCCCCAGCTGTGTCTGGACCCCTGTGAGGAGATGATCGAAGAAACATTTCTCCACACCTCAACGACCATGACCCTCCAAGCAACCTCCTTGATGCCCCTACATGGAAATCTCTGGCTCACAATTGTTCCTGTTTCTCCGTAGTCCAAGGGAAACACAGTTAAGTGCTCTGGAATACAGGTTTACAAGTTACCCTGCATTTTGCATGGGGTCATTTTCCCCAACCCCATGGGGTATTAATGTTATGGTCACTATTACCGTTTTGACAGTTGTCCCCGTTTATTTGTTGACTTTCCCCTTTTTTCATCAGGGTCTCTCCTGTCTGACTTTTACTGATCCTGCCAAGTTCATAAGGTGAGCAGATGGACCTCCCCTCTCTCTCCCCAGAGTCCCCTGATGGAGGTCCTCATGTGTCCCTACCTGCCCTTTGATAATGTTCAAGGCCTCCTGAACATTGGCTGTGTCTCAGGCATTCAAACACAGGTTCTCTTTTTTTTATATCTTCAAGACTTTGTTTTTTTGGTTTTTCTTGTCCATATTCATATGCCAGCTCTGTAAGATGAGGTCGCAAATTTTTCTTTTCTTTTTTTTCTGTTGTTTTTCTTCCTATATGGTATATTTGTTATTGCTCAGGTACCGAGGGGTTATGCTTCTCATCCATGATCTTATTCAGTCTCACACCCATTTATATGCCTTCTATGTTTTGTTTCTTTTTTATGTTTCTTGTTCCTACACAAGCTTTTATGAAAGTCTCACGCCTATGGCAATAAGGATCATGTCATATAATGTAAAGGGTCTGGGCTCCATTCAGAAATGTTGGGTGGCTCTGAAGGAGTTCAGATCCTCAGGTGCAGATGTGATAATGATCCACAGACACACTTCCATGCTGGCGGTTCGCTCAAATTTGCCTCAAAATTCTTCTTCACCTCCTACCTTGCCTCTGACTCCACAGGCAAAGCAGGAGTAGCAATCCTGATTAGGAAATCTTGTCCTATTAAGGTTAAGAACACTCATGCTGATCCTCATGAGAGGTTTCTCATCCTAGATTTTAGGGATGAGCTTCGAGATCGAGTCAAACTCATGTTCGACTCGAACATTGGCTGTTCGCAAGTTCGCCGAACAGCGAACAATTTGGGGTGTTCGCGGCAAATTCCAATGCCGCGGAACACCCTTTAAAAGTCTATGGGAGAAATCAAAAGTGCTAATTTTAAAGGCTTATATGCAAGTTATTGTCATAAAAAGTGTTTGGGGACCCGGGTCCTGCCCCAGGGGACATGGATCAATGCAAAAAAAGTTTTAAAAACGGCTGTTTTTTCAGGAGCAGTGATTTTAATAATGCTTAAAGTCAAACAATAAAAGTGTAAGATCCCTTTAAATTTCGTACCTGGGGGGTGTCTATAGTATGCCTGTAAAGGGGCGCATGTTTCCTGTGTTTAGAACAGTCTGACAGCAAAATGACATTTGGAAGGAAAAAACCCATTTAAAACTACCCGCGGCTCTTGCATTGCCGACAACACACATAGAAGTTCATTGATAAAAACGGCATGGAAATTCCCCACAGGGAAACCCCGAACCAAAATTTAAAAAAAAAATGACGTGGGAGTCCCCCTAAATTCCATACCAGGCCCTTCAGGCCCTTAAGGGGAACCCCGGCCAAAAAAAAAAAAAATGGCATGGGGTCTCCCCAAAAATCCATACCAGATCCTTATCCGAGCACGCAACCTGGCAGGCCGCAGGAAAAGAGGGGGGACGAGAGTGCGGCCCCCCCCTCCTGAACCGTACCAGGCCACATGCCCTCAACATTGGGAGGGTGCTTTGGGGTAGCCCCCCAAAACACCTTGTCCCCATGTTGATGAGGACAAGGGCCTCATCCCCACAACCCTGGCCGGTGGTTGTGGGGGTCTGCGGGCAGGGGGCTTATCGGAATCTGGAAGCCCCCTTTAACAAGGGGACCCCCAGATCCCGCCCCCCCTGTGTGAAATGGTAAGGGGGTACTTACCCCTACCATTTCATTAAAAAACTGTCAAAAATGTTAAAAATGACAAGAGACAGTTTTTGACAATTCCTTTATTTAAATGCTTCTTCTTTCTTCTATCTTCCTTCATCTTCTTCTTCTTCTGGTTCTTCTGGCTCTTCTGGTTCTTCCTCCGGCGTTCTCGTCCAGCATCTCCTCTGCGGTGTCTTCTATCTTCTTCTCCTCAGGCCGCTCCGCACCCATGGCATGAGGGGAGGCTCCCGCTCTTCTCTTCATCTTCTTCTTCATCCTCTTCTCTTCTTCCTTCTCTTCTTCATTTTCTTCTCCGGGCCGCTCCGCACCCATGCTGGCATGGAGGGAGGCTCCCGCTGTGTGACGGCGTCTCCTCGTCTGACGGTTCTTAAATAACGGGGGGCGGGGCCACCCAGTAACCCCACCCCCCTCTGACGCACGGGACATGACGGGACTTCCCTGTGGCATTCCCCATGATGTCACAGGGAAGTCCCGTGTTTAGAACAGACTGTTCTAAACACGGGAAACATGCGCCCCTTTACAGGCATACTATAGACACCCCCCTGGTACGAAATTTAAAGGGATATTACACTTTTATTGTTTGACTTTAAGCATTATTAAAATCACTGCTCCTGAAAAAAACCTAGTTACGCTCCCAATACTGGCCAGATTGACTTCCTCAACAAACTTTTTGACTTCCCCCAATACTGTTCTCAACCCTTCATGATTGTTGGAGGGGACTTCAATCTGGTCATATCATCCACTAGAGATAGACAAACTCTGCTTAATACTACTTCCTCGAGGAAGACTGCATCCTAAGCCAATTAATTTCGCAAATGTATTAGATCCCAACAACTTTTTGACTCATGGAGGATCAAACACCCCTCCGCTAAGCAATTCACGTGATCATTTCTTTATTTCTGCCCCGCTCATCCCTATGTTACTGAGTTTGACATATCCCCCATTACATGGTCCGACCATGCGCCCAGCACACTAGATCTTGTGCTCTCCCAGACCCACACCAGGTCATGTCATTGGTGCCTCAATGACCACCTTCTACAACCTGAGGTCTCATGTACTAAATTGGCAGCAGGCCTAAAAGAATTCTTCCGGCTTAACGTGGGGTCTGATCCTCATTTTTTCACACTGTGGACAACCCTTGGGGGTGTTTATTTCATGGGATTAGAATGTCAACTAGGAATTACTTGAGAACATTATTACCTCAGCTCTTGAACGCAGCAAAAAGCCTTATACCTAAAAATTGGCAAGAAAAAGGGAGACCCATGTTGCAGAACTGGTTTAACAAAATAAATGAAATTCAAAGCCTAGAATATTTAAGGTACAGTGAGGGGATGAGAATGGAAGAGTATGAAGAGAAATGGAGAGAATGGGTAGAGTATAAATGTCCAATAAGGTGTGCCGAGGTGATGGGAATATAAAATGAAACCGGGATGAGGCTTTAAAAGTAGCTAGACTGTACGAAGTAGGTTAAGAAGAGGAGAAAAGTGAAGACCAGAAGGAGTAAGGGAGAGGGGGAGATGGGAGTGGGTGGGGGGAGATATGTGGCGGGGGGAGGGAGGGGGGGAAAGTTTTTGTATATGTTTTAATGGTCGGTGTTAGCTGCAGTGGGGTATCACCAAATGTAATATGATGTAAAATTTAATTAAAACCAATAAGGAAAAAAAAAAAAAAGTCAGGGCTCTGGCTGGGCCATTCAAGAACAGTCACAGAGTTGTTGTGAAGCCACTCCTTCGTAATTTTAGCTGTGTGCTTAGGGTCATTTTCTTGTTGGAAGGTAAGCCCAGTCTGAGGTCCTGAGCACTCTGGAGAAGGTTTTAGTCCAGGATATCCCTGTACTTGGCCGCATTCATCTTTCCCTTGATTGAAACCAGTCGTCCTGTCCTGCAGCTGAAAAACACCCCCACAGCATGATGCTGCCACCACCATGCTTCAATGTTGGGACTGTATTGGACAGGTGATGAGCAGTGCCTGGTTTTCTCCACACATACCACTTAGAATTAAGGCCACAAAGTTCTATCTTGGTCTCATTAGACCAGAGAATCTTATTTCTCACCATCTTGGAGTCCTTCAGGTGTTTTTTAGCAAACTCCATGCGGGCTTTCATGTGCCTTGCACTGAGGAGAGGCTTCCGTCGGGCCACTCTGCCATAAAGCCCCGACTGGTGGAGGGCTGCAGTGATGGTTGACTTTCTACAACTTTCTCCCATCTCCCGACTGCATCTCTGGAGCTCAGCCACAGTGATCTTTGGGTTCTTTTTTACCTCTCTCACCAAGGCTCTTCTCTCCCGATAGCTCAGTTTGGCCAGATGGCCAGCTCTAGGAAGGGTTCTGGTCGTCCCAAACATCTTCCATTTAAGGATTATGGAGGCCATTGTGCTCTTAGGAACCTTAAGTGCAGCAGAATTTTTTTTTGTAACCTTGGCCAGATCTGTGCCTTGCCACAATTCTGTCTCTGAGCTCTTTAGGCAGTTCCTTTGACCTCATGATTCTCATTTGTTCTGACATGCGCTGTGAGCTGTAAGGTCTTATATAGACAGGTGTGTGGCTTTCCTAATCAAGTCCAATCAGTATAATCAAACACAGCTGGACTCAAATGAAGGTGTAGAACCATCTCAAGGATGACCAGAAGAAATGGACAGCACCTGAGTTAAATATATGAGTGCCACAGCAAAGGGTCTGAATACTTAGGACCATGTGATATTTCAGTTTTTCTTTTTTAATAAATCTGCAAAAATGTCAACAATTCTGTGTTTTTCTGTCAATATGGGGTGCTGTGTGTACATTAATGAGGAAAAAAATGAACTTAAATGATTTTAGCAAATGGTTGCAATATAACAAAGAGTGAAAAATTTAAGGGTGTCTGAATACTTTCCGTCCCCACTGTATGTTCTCCACCCTACTTGCATATGGTTTTAGGGGTCCTTTACTAACGGCTTTAGAGGCTCTATACTCGAAAGTCACGGCCCAGGTGCAAACGTCCTCCTTCTTGTCACCTGGCTTCCCCATGACAAATGAGACTCGGCAGGGCTGCCCTCTATCACCGCTACTTTTTATTTTGTGTCTGGAACCCCTGGCCGAGTCCATCCGTATACATCCGGATATTCGTGGGGTGATAATGCGGGGTTTGCTTTTCACAAGAAGCATTGCCTGATGTGAATGATGCCTCGCACAAAAGAGCTCTCAGAAGACCTACGATTAAGAATTGTTGACTTGCATAAATGCCTTAAAACCTTCTCTCTTACTTCCCCATGCCCTCCCCTCATGAATGTGCTCTTCAACCCATCCATACCAGATAGTTTATCCCTGGGATGGGTCATCCCATGAAAAAATGCTTCCTTGTTTCAGCTTCAGAACTTAGTTCACCCAATCTCACGCAGACTACACACTTTTGACACTCTACGTGAGAAATTTGATATCCCCTCCCACCTTTTTCATTCCTATTTACAGTTCAGGCTTTTCTTCCATTCCCTGTCCCCACTCCTGACTTTAGATAAACCCACCCCCTTTGAATACCTATGCGCTCAGGGTCCTCATCAATTCATCTAATATCCTCTATCCACCATATCCTCCATGAGTCAACCCCTCTCACCGAGACCACCCATCTATATATGAGGATATGGATTCACCTGATAGGTAGACCTATTGGCTCTCAGTTGTGGGATAAGATCTGGTCTTCTACTTTTAAATCCCTAAAAAGTGTACTCCAGAGGGAAACGTCCATCAAGATTCTCATGTTTTGGTATAAAACCCCTGAAGTCATTCACAAATATGACTCATCAGGTCCGGGCAGACTGCTGGTGCTGTGGGACTGATGTAGGTTCATTGTTTCACATCTTCTGACAATGTTCTATGATTCAGCCTTTTTGAAGCTATTGATACAGAAGGTGGTGGATGTGTGCCTTCCGCTTGTTCCCCTAATTTACAGGCAGTCCCTGAGTTACGAACGGGCTAGGGACTGTAGGTTTGTTCTTAAGTTGAATATGTTCGTAAGTCAGAACAGCATGGGCAGAACGGCAGCTATGTCATTTTCCGATATTCCGTCGAAAGTGGCCGACGTCGAAAAGGGTCTGTCGAATGTGCGCGCCGTCGAAAAGGGTCCGTTGAATGTGCCGTTTGTAAGTAGGAGTCATTCGCAAGTGGGATGTTCGTAACTCGAGGACTCCCTGTATCTTTTGGGCCTTCCTTTCTCAGGTATTACTAAAAAATTTTGTAATATATTTACATATCTCCCTGATGAAGACACATGATCCCTGTGTCGAACACGTGTAGGGGAGGGGCCAGGACGGAGTGAGCAGCACGGAGTCTGTTTGTTAGAGACGCATACCATACCACACGCTTTACCTGCAGTTTTTATTCTTTGGAGGCTTGTTACAGAGCGGTGCACTTACGCACTGATAGAATGTGAGTACCCCATTGCGGGGAGTGTTTTTATTCAATAATATACCCTATGTTATTACACTATGGAGTTTTCTTTTCTTTTGTTTATATTCATGATATGGAGCTACATTGAACAAGACTGGAGATCGACACCTGTAATCAGTTTAGAGCCTGGGGGTGGCTCCAAGGCGTGTTTTGACACAGTTAGCAGCTGTGTCACACGCTCTGAGGTGAGCGCAACATCTTAGGGGGGTCACTGAAGTGCACCGAAGCATGGTTTGCGACACCTATGATCTGATGTGTATGTTGGATGACACCAAATATGGACACTATTTTATACATTTATTTTGATATTTGATTTTCAGGACTTTTTTTTTTCACTTATCACACAGGATTGGTTAACAGAATCTGTTTGATATCAGTGTGAGCACTGGGCACTTTATATTTATGCATGCAATTTAACATTTGTTGATATACTATATGCACGGTGCACTTTAAATGCTGTTTATATGTTAAGTTGTTTATACAAGTTTTTTATTTTTTGATTGATACACTATTTACATTTAGACTTTAGGAGTTTACATATTAATTTGGTTCACCCTAGCGCAGCCTATAATATCTATCTATTAATATATCCTTCTAGCTGCCAAGAGGCTCATTCCATTGTGCTGGTTAACCAACACGCCTCCCCTGTGGTCCAGATTTATACAATTTGCTAGCTGAGATCCGAAGGATGAAATACCTGACGGCCTCTGTGCATGATAACATTCCCCAATTTAATAAAATCTGGGAACCTTGGGATCAATCGGAATATGGAACCCCTTTGCCAACTGTTACATCATAAACTGTATTATTCTCTGCAGATCTTCTCCCCACCACCCCCTGATACATACTGATTGGTACCCCTTAGAGCTTCCTGCTCCGACTTGTATACCCTAAATTTACTCTTATCTTTATATGACTTCTTTTTTGTTTCTTGTTTATACCTACGAGTTGTTCCTATTTCCTGATATGCCATACAGATCACCCCTGTGCTCTGTATATGTGGACATTTCTATTTGTACCATTGTACTTTTTGTTACACTTCAGATACGCTCTGTAACAATTTCTTTCTTGATAATCCAATAAAAATACAATGAAAAAAAAAAATCTGGGGGGGCGTGTCCGGATGTGAGCCGAGAAAGACGTGTTGCTGTGGAGCTCCGCATATCCTGAAACTATCTATTTCCATCCTCTGCACTAATCAACTTGGTGAGCCTCCACATCAGCCCCATTGGTCCCTGGGCACCCCCTGCCACAATCACAGCCTATATTGTGGTCCCGGCTGGCGGCTGATGTTATTATTTGGCCCGTGGCCGGCTCCACACAGCTGGGACCCTCCGCCATCTTGCGGTCTACGATACCACATACATCCTCCACACTAGAGTGGATCCCGTAGTTGCTGCGGCCTAGTGCGGCCTTGTGAAGCCTGTGAATCCCCGGTGTTTCCTGAGCCAGCTGCCCCGTGGAAGTGCATCGCGGCCGGTCCGACCCGGCTTCAGAGGCGTGGATCTCCTTTCAGCATCTGCCTGGTCACTCATCCAAGGCCCTGCCACGGCCAGGGAGCTGTTAAACACTGCCTGCCTGAACTGTGATCCAGACCCCGGTGTCTCCAATATCTAGCAAGTGCGGCCATCTTGGTACACCTCGGCAGATACTCGAGGCCTGCAATCCTCTCAATTAGGACCCCATCCCACCACCAGAGCCCCTTTACCAGACAGAGTGGTGTTCCAGCAGAGGACTGAGGTGGGTTTCATCCCTATGACCGGTATGGATGGCAGCGGCAGCCCGGATCCCATCATCTTACCAGGCGGCCATCTTGCTTCACCTAACCTCAGCATTATAGAAGTTTCCCTTACATCTCTGCAAACGATCTGCTCCCTACATTGAAGTTAAAATAACCTAGCCTGAAAGTCTATCTTCAGAGGTCACCATCATCTGGTGGCATGGACGCTTTTTTATCCTGTAGAGGAGTTGACAGTATGATTTAAAAGCACGCTTCTAGGGGGGCGTGGCCTGGACATGGCTGGCTGAGGACATGCATCTGCTGAGCTCCCGGCCCTTCTACCCCTACCCCGGCTATTTTAGCTTACGATCTTAAACTATGCACTCAGCCAGACGGAAATCCACAAAAAAGAGCAACAAGCCGACCAAGTCTGCCCCTCAGCCACCTACTTTGGGTGAACTTCGGAGGAGATTCCAGCTATCTCTCCTCGGCTCCCCGGAGCTAAAGATGGCGGCGGTACGTGCAGGACTCACAGGGAGACAGGAGATAACCAGCTCCCCGCCACTACAGAGAGACACACAAGCGGCAGACAGCTATGCCGGCTTCCCCACGGACCTCCGCTTTACATTTGGAGAACCTTCCCAGCCCTCAGGTCAGTCTCCTGGAGTAGACACAGAGCTCCGTGCTCTGTTACAGGCACTTCCAACTAAAAATTGCAGCTCTTATAGCTACAGTAGAGGCTGCACACTGCAAAGAAATGAAAGCAGTGAGGGTGGACGTCAGCACTCTGGCTGTGAGAATAGAATCAGGAGAGAGTTCCTTATCAGTACTAGAACGCCGAATGTCAGCTATGGAGGAAAACCAGAATCTGCAGGCAGAAGCGTTACAAGAGCAACAGCTACGCTTAGAAGAAATGGAGGACTGGAGTCGCAGAAACAATTTGCGCCTCCGGGGACTCCCAGAGGCCACAGGACCGGAAGATTTAGCTGACACAGCGATCGCCATTTTTCGCAGCCTCCCAGGTATTGAGCTGCCCGATCGTATTGTCATTGACAGAATACACCGTGCATTGGGCCCTAAACCCACTGATCCCCTAAGACCAAGAGATGTCATTTGTAGGGTACATCACTACGTGCATAAAGAACAGATCTTACGTAAGGCCTGGGAAGCGGAGGATCCAGAACTAGATGGTGCCACAATCAAAATCTTTCCGGATTTATCACGCGCTACCCTACAGAGGCATGAGATTCTGAAGCCGCTACTAGACCTCGCCAGAAGGAAGGGAGCTACATACCGTTGAGGGAACCCACTGTCGGTAACGTTTAGGAAGGATCAGAGGAGTTTCACCCTGCGCAATCCAGAAGCGCTACCTGCCTTATTTACTTTCTTGGACACTGACCCTATTGACATCCCAAACTGGCTGGGACATCTCCCGCGAACACAAGGCCGTCCAACTTCCTCAAGAATGGGAAGTAATCTCCCACCAAGGCAACAACGGAACCGACGTCAACCCAGGGCATCCTCTCAGGAAGACACACGTGAGTCCTGAATCATAAATTTATTTACACCATAGCTATTCATGAAGGAATGCTGTTTTGGAATTCTTGTTCCCCTTTGTTTGAGGTAGACTGTTCCCTCTACCCAAGAGTTAATCCTACCATGCCATAACTGTGGTAAAGTGAACATTTCTTTTATCTCTGTTGGAATGAAGAACAGCGGAATCTGCTCCTGGTTATTTCTGTTATTGCCAGGGATGCACTAAAGTAGTTTGTTTGCTGTGGATAGAGCCCACTACTTGAACTAGCCCACTACCTGTTGCAGGAAGCACAAAGTCATGTGACACTAACTTTAGTGTATGGAACTTATATGACGACAGACCTGGACAGTTCCATGTTACCTGAAAGGATTTATCCCATAACCGTATAAGTTTGCCTGTCATACAAGCTCAAATAGGTGACTTGTACCAGTATGCGAACACAGAAGCAGACACCTCAGGATAACAGAGAATCTGTGAGACACTAGCACTATGGGACCTGATGCGTGTGGTGACCTGCAGAGCCAGTTTTTAATGGCTAAGGGAGTGGTCTTTCTGGCTACTGGTTAGTGGAGTTAAGGAATGCTCTCCCAGCAGACATCACACATCACGCTAGATGTTGCAGAAGAATTAAGAGTCAGGTTGTATAATAAAGTCCAAAAAGTTTTGATGTGTTAGGACGATAGTTATGTGGAGTTATGGCTCCAGGTTCCTTCTGCAATACGGTATACAGAATTGGGCAGAGTTACTGAATAACTTAGATGCTTGCAGTGTACTGATCCAAGGGATGAGTTCAGCCGTTAATTAAGAAGACTCACAATGTTTACTTACCTAGTCATAATCAATCCTGTTGGGTTGATCAGCTGACTGGTTTGATTGGTCTTACCTTGAAAAAATGCATAGTTAATACTTTAATGATTTTTTCTAGATAAGCTGGGGTGGGGGGGAACACAGGAGTCTCACCTTTTCGAGCCTTGTCTTTCCTCTCTCCCACCTAGAGTAGCATATCCTCCTGGGGTGCAATTTGTGCCTTTTGGGGGACATATGCAAAATACGTACCCTATTTTGGGGTTTTGAAACAGGCCTAGGCCTGGTCTGTATCTTCTTTGTGTATTGATACTCTTATTTCTTTTCTTTCTATTCTTACTTCTCTTCCTCTTTTCACGCTTCACCTTCCCCTCAGTCTTCACTTCCCCCTCCACTCCCTCCCCCTATCCCACTGTAAGATGGCGGTTAGCAAAATTAAAGTAATGTCCCTAAATGCGAAAGGTCTTAACATACCAGAGAAGAGACGCATTTTGTTAGATGACTTAAAGCGAACTAATACGGATATCGCTTTTATCCAAGAGACACGCTTTAAGACCAATAAATTACCATACCTACAAAATAAATACTTCCCAGTATCATGCCACTTCATGAACCCGGACTCTAAATCTAAAGGAGTTTCTATTTTAGTCTCGAGTAAGACCCATTGGCAATTACAAGACTCAAAAACAGACCCAACTGGGAGATACGTATTTCTTAAAGGCCTAATTGGTACGACTAAAGTAACACTAGCAACTGTATATACCCCTAATGAACAACAGGCCAAATTCTTGAAAGAGACTTTGGAGAAGCTAAATGACTTTAGGGAAGGTCAATTGATACTGGGAGGGGATTTAAATACACCTCTAATCCCATCAGCAGACACATCGTCAGGTAAATCTTCGATCCCACCAAACCAGCTGAAAAAGATAGCCCAAACATTACATAAATCTCAGCTTATTGATGTCTGGCGCTTAAAACATTCAGGAGAACGAGACTTTACATTCTATTCAAATGTACACCAGTCATACACTAGGATTGATTACTTCCTGATCCCCCATACGCAGCTACATGCTGTGGAACAAACTTCTATAGGAAACAGGACATGGTCGGACCATGCACCGGTGTTCTTGAACTATCGTTTATCTGAGACTTTCTCTCCGATACACCGCTTTTGGCGTCTAAATGAAAGCCTTCTACAAAACCCGGAAATACTGACAGAAGTAACGAAGGCAGTTCATTTATACTTTCAAGAAAATGACCAACCAGACTGTGATACGGGAATATTATGGGAAGCTCACAAAGTGGTACTTAGGGGAATTCTCATATCTCACGGGGCCCGTATCAAAAGAGAGAGAAACAGACAGCTATCCCAATTGCTACTCGAACTAGCCACCCTAGAAGCCAGACACAAACATGCCCCTGTAGTGACCTCTGAGACAGAATTGACGACCGTTAGACGGAAAATAACAGACCTCTTACAATATAAGGCGAAAGCAGCCATACAGATATGTCGTAAACAGACATATGAATTGGGGAACAAGTGTGGGAAACTCTTAGCCAAAATGGTCAGACAACACAAATCAGCGACTTACATCCCGCACATCTCTACCTCTAAAGGCACAAGAGCAACCTTCCCCACACAAATCACTGAAGAGTTCAGACAGTTTTACTCTAGATTATACAACCTACCACAGGCAGCCTCTTCCATAAATTAAATAGAAAACTACATCACGTCTTCCCAAATGACATCTCTCCCTCAGGAGATTAGAGATGACCTAGAATCTCCTATAACTTTGACGGAATTACAAACAGCCATTAAAACGATGAAACCAGGTAAAGCCCCAGGCCCCGATGGCTACACATTGCAATACTATAAAACACTTTTCCCTACACTAGGACCCCGTATGGTCACGTTGTTTAACAAAATAGGAGAGGGTAAAGCTTTTGCTAGAGAAACCCTGGGGGGCCCATATTTCGGTAATTCATAAGGAGGGGAAGGATCCAGCGGCTTGCGGTAGCTACCCATCTCACTCTTAAACCTCGACCTCAAGCTGTTCACTAAAATTTTGGCGACTCGGCTGGTGCATCACCTCCAACAGCTTATCCACCTAGACCAAGTTGGATTTATTCCATCTAGGGAGGCTAGAGATGGCACTATAAAGGTGCTAAATCTAATCCATATCACCAGATCCAGAGGAATACCTTGTGTCTTCCTTAATACCGACGCAGAAAAAGCGTTTGATAGGGTGAGTTGGCAATACATGTTCGCAGTGCTCAGACATATAGATTTGGGGGGGATGATGCTCAGCCGAATAGCCGGTATATATTCAAATCCCACAGCGCAAGTGAAGGTGAATGGAGTCCTGTCGGATCCCTTTCCAATAATGAATGGGACAAGACAGGGGTGCCCCCTCTCCCCTCTTCTTTTTGCCCTCTCCCTGGAACCCTTCCTCTCCAGGATAAGATTAAATCCCGACATACAAAGAGTTTTGGTAGAACACATGCTACATAAGATTTCTGCCTATGCAGATGACTTACTCTTCTCCCTGACCAACCTCTTGAAGGAATTTGAAACTTATGGGAAAATGTCAAACTTAAAAATTAACTTTACCAAATCCGAAGCGATGGGAATCTCCATAACGACCAATGCCCTCTCACACTTGCAGTCGAGCTTTAGATTTAGATGGACTAACTCAGCCTTGACCTACCTAGGTACGAAAATACCGTCAGATCTGTCCCTACTATTTACCAACAATTTCCCCCCCTTACTAGATAAGATCAAAAAATTAATGGATAACTGGGATACTGGGTTACATTCGTGGTTTGGGAGGTGTAACTTAATCAAGATGAGTATATTACCCAAATTTTTATATTTATTCCAAACCTTACCCATTAAGATACCCACCACATACTTTAAACGAGTGCAAAATCTCTTTATGCAATTTATCTGGGCACATAAAAAACCACGCATCCTGAGATCACAGTTATTCCTACAAAAACATTATGGAGGTGTTGCACTTCCGGATATAAAGAAATATTATCTGGCAGCTCACTTGGGCAGAGTAGTCGATTGGAATAGACATAAGGAAACTAAATTATGGGCACAAATAGAGCAACATCAAACCAAAATACCTTTACGGACAGCAATGTGGTGTTGGGACCTCCTTCCGTTGGAGTTGAGATCTCACCCCCTCATAGGCAACACTATCAAGCAAGGACTACATGCCACGTTACAGGCTTCTTTAACGACTAAAGAGTCTCCCCTGACCCCGATTCTGGGGAACCCCAAATTTCCCTCGGGACTCACACCTGGACAATTCCAATCATTAAAGAGCTCTAATTGTACTAGTGCTTCACATTTTGTGATCCAAGACAAATGGCCCTCCATTTCAGAATTAGTAGACTCAACGGGTCCATTTAATCTGCCTTTTTGGAGTGCGGTACAAATACACCATTTTTTTCAGACAATTCCACACCCTAAATCTTACTCTAGACCTTTGACTACGTTTGAAGAAATTTGCGTAGACGCAGAACCATTATCACAGGTCCTATCTAAGATGTATACCTTGTTAAACACACCCCCACAACTGCCTAACTTGCCATGCATTACTAAATGGGAAACTGACCTTCAACGCTCTTTTACGACAGTACAGAAGCAGAACATGATTGCTCTCTCCCTTAAATCCTCAATATGTACTAAACTGCAGGAATCAAACTATAAGATCCTGACTAGGTGGTATTTAACACCCAGTCGCCTGCACTTGATGTTTCCCAATACGTCAAATATTTGCTGGAAGTGTCGCAAAGAGGTGGGAACGATACTTCACATGTTCTGGTCCTGTTCTAAATTGACAGATTTCTGGTCCAAGGTCCGCTCTATCTCCCAAAAGTTCACGGACTTTCAGATTCCAAATGACCCAGCATTTTTCCTACTCCATATATCCTCCATACCACCTAAAACATATAAAAAGTCCATTCTACATCATTTAATCAATGCAGCCAAAGCCTGCATCCCCATGCTCTGGAAACAGCAAACCCCACCGACCACCTCAATGTGGTTAAAGAAAGTAGAAGACATTAACAAGATGGAAGACCTCATATTGGCAGCTCAAAACAGACAAGCAAGTTATACAAAAACTTGGACATTGTGGAATATGTTTAAATATTCTGAGGAAGGGAAAGCACTTTTCGGTAATCCAGACCATTAAAGAATCACATAACATCTCCGACATAAAAGATCTAATTAAATATAGGTATCCGCCGATACTCCCCCCCCCCCCATCCCATCTCCCAATATCCCTCAATAATTTCCCCTATTTCCTTCCACACCTCCCCTTCCCTACCCTCTCACTCCTATCTATTTTTTTTCCTCTTTCTTATCTACTACTAACTTTTCTACTTTTCTGCCTTCCTTTTGGGTAGCTACCTTCTGATTAAAATAAATGAATATCTAAGAAAGACTTGGAATTCAGCTAGAAAACCTACTTAGAGGACTCCTACATGTCTTCACAGGAAAGTATACCTTTTAGTAGCAATCACATGTTAACGGATTGGATCTCCTAAGTCTTTCTATATATATGTTATCTTATGTAATGCTATACTGTCGGGAGGCTGTGACCCCCTTGAACTGTTATATACCGCTCTGGTATGTTCGGGGCTTTGCCCCTTCTTTCTTTTATAAAAAATAAATAAAAATTATATTAAAAAAAAAAATCTGGCAGGTTGCCAGGTTTATTTAGCAGAGGTTTGGAAAATCATGAAAAGAAACACAAAAAAAAACAGTAAAGTAAATCCTTGCCGTCCGGCGCTAAACTATACAGTAGACTCCTCTCTATACAGTGTGGGGCTGGTCCCCGTCACCCACAAAACGCGTGGTAAAGTAAACCTTCTTTTTAAATCCAAACAGAGCTCCTCTCTCTCAGATTCCCTTCTGAGTCTCAGGCCAGAGTTTTCCCATGCTCTCTTCCTGCTCATTTAAAGTTGAGTGTGGACTCAAGTGGACCACAACATCTGGACCCGAACTTGCCACAGAGGCTGGAAAAACCTGGACCGGATTACAATTCTACTCTTACAATAGAACGCATGCGAGGTGAAATATACCGATTATCCATTACCTCACCTTGCATACTATCATGTACTGTATATATAGTATGTACTTCTCCACATGTTTACTGATCATACACAAACTGATCACTGATTATTTCAATATTAAAATAAGCTCATGTTATTAAAATACTACTTCTTTCTGCTATCCCTTTGCCATAGGAACAATAATGTGGTTTCCTAGCTGTCTATGCCCTCCTAAATTATGTCCCCCTTTATCACATTCTTTAGCAGCCTGGCACAGAGCATGTCACCGCAAATCTTTATCGTCCCCACACACACTGTTAGCTCCTCACTTTTGCAACCTGGAATTTCCACCTGGGCTTGTACCGAGATAATTTCAGTGGTGGCTTAATAAGGCGTTATTAAGATTTGGAGATTATCTTAATGGAGACCAAGTATACTCCTTAGAACACTTTAAGGATACAATTAAATTGCCTTCTGGTTCTATTCTGATATAATCAAATTGCATCCTTTGCCAGATTTAAACTCAATTTACTAGCAGGGCCCTTTACACTTACGACTTCTGAGTTATCTTGCCAGACAAGGGGTCTTCTGAGGGGATGTATATCTGCGGTGTATACCTCCCTCACTGAGCTGAATTCAGAACTTTCCTATAATCTGACTGAGTAGCAGGACATTGCTTACGCTTTGTCTAAAGTCTCCATCAATATGACTCTAGCTGAAGCTAATTTTCAAACACTTCTGATACCTGGTTCCTACCCGGGTAGTTAAAATGCATCCTTCCACATTGCCAAACTGGCAACATTGTGGTCAGTTGGGGACGATGCATCATATCTGGTGGCAATGCCCCCTTGTGACTACATTGATTCGGATATTTCATCTTATAAATTCAGTGACAGGGGTGAACATCCACAGATCCCCAGAGGCAGGCCTTTTTCATAAACAAACTGATGAAGTGCCCAAGAAGTTATTGAAGTTGATCACATACACACTGTTAGCAGCAAGGATCACTATTGCTACGCATTGGAAGCAGTCAGTTATTCCCCTTGATTACGGCAAGAGTAAACTCAATTGGATTATGGCAAATGGCAAATGACAAACTCACTCATATACTTCATAACAACTCGAAAAATTTCATAAAATATGGGACCAGTGGATCCAATATATCTCAGGTCCCCAATGAGCTTTGGGCTGATCTTCTTCTTCTCTTTTTATTTCTTCTTCTTCTTTTTATTCTTTTTTCTTCCCCTTTTTTCCCCCTTCTCCTCATTTAACATACATTCAGTTTACTTTAGGACCCTTTACGGTTATGTTCTCGATGATATTCTCAAGGATTGGTATCCATTTTTTTTTATTCCTGACAATGACCGATAGACTAATTTCTGAATGCCTACCCGAGAACATTCCATGACTAGTGTATGTCTTTTTCTTCTGATGCTGGATTTTGTTAATTTTGTCCATTCATGTATTATTTACTTGTGTCTTTAATATGATGACAACCCAAGAACTGGCTTTTGCTCAAAATATATTTCTGTCATTACCAGATCTTTTCAATAAAAATATTGAAATATAAAATACTACTTCTCTGAATTGCATCAGCATATTTTAATGTATTTCCAACCAACCTGTATACAGAGGTGATACCTCTGATAAATGTGTTTCTATTTTATTTTGGTTTGAGCACCTTTGGATTGAAGCTCCATATAATTGCTGCCCCTGGACCAGAATCACAAGAGCTGGTGAGCTTATATTCACATCTCTTTTTATATTCTAATTTACTCTGGAGTGTCAATGCCTTTCTTTGTTCAGTTGCTTCCTGGCTTGCAGCTGTGTGCTGGTCTTTTGTGAACTGTCCTGGAAAGGTGTCCTTTATTTTCATTACGCACTGGTGTCTTAGCATGCTTGTGTCTTTTGGTATGACCCATTTCATGAACTGTTATTTCTGGTATCGGGTTCTTGCTTGCTACTTTGTCCTGGTATGGCCCACTTCTCTGGAAAGATGTATTTTTTTTATAGTAGCTGGAAAAGCTTGCCATGACATATCGCTCAACTTCCCACTTGCATGACCTCTTATCCCATTGTTTACTCTGTCCTTACACTTGATCTATAGTCTAAACTAACTTAGTTTTCCATACACATGCTCTCCTGTTCAAAGCAGAAAGACCATAAAATGTTATTGGGTGATTTGGGGATACAGATTTCTGGGGATGCTATTTCTCTGTGGAGTAAGACATTTCATTTGTACACTCTTATGCCCCGTACACACGGTTGGATTTTCCGATGGAAAATGTCCGATCGGAGCGTGTTGTCAGACATTCCGACTGTGTGTGGGCATCCATTTTCCATCGGATTTTCCGACACACAAAGTTTGAGAGCAGGCTATAAAATTTTCCGACAACAAAATCCGATTGCGTCAATTCCGACCGTGTGTGGCCATTTTCGACGCACAAAGTGCCACGCATGCTCAGAAGAAATTCCGAGACGGAACAGCTCGGTCTGGTAAAATTAGCGTTCGGAATGGATACAGCACTTTCGTCACGCTGCAATGTCAAAAATAGTTTAATGCAGCGCACTCTCTTCTTCTTTATAATGTGAGAAGAATGAAGTAGATTTGCTGCTCATATTCACACAGACTTCTCACAAACTTATTTCTTTATTATTTATTGGGATTCCCTCAATATATTTACATTTGTCACATCTGACCAATTTTTTTTGGGGTTGTTTTTAAATATTTTATGTTTTTTTCAAGGCTGTTTTTTTTATTTTTTTGGTGTTTGTCTTTTTTTTCAAGGCTGTGTTTTTATTGTTTTTTTTGTGTTTTACTCCATAATATTTTTGTGTGTGTTTTGTGTGTCAAGTTACCACAACACCATTATTATTTTGTATTATTTAATCTCAAGGAGATTGTTTGGTGTTGGTGTCCCTTGTTAATTTCACATTGTATTTTTGAAATGTACCTGCCTCCTCACAAACAAACTGTCCTTTTTGAAGGAAAACACACATAGGCGAGTATAATTGAAACAAAAAAATCTTTTATTAAGGGCTCATAACCAAACAAAGAGGGAGGCAACGCTGGAGAAACAGTTGAAATTGGCGAAGCCTTTGACCCCCAGGGCACACATCAATTCTTTACCAGCAAAATTGGTGGCCTAAGGAGTCCATATGTAAGGGAGTGCAGTCTGGTCCAGAAGTCACAGAGATCATGAAAGCAGCAGATGACATCTGTGTCCCCAGGCTGTGGTACTACAAGAGGCTGCATCTTTTGCCAGACCAGACTGAACCCAGGGCCATCACTCTCTGGTCTTCCTTCCACGCTTCTTTCCACGCTGTGGCTCTGGTGTGGGAGATGTGCCAGGAGGAGGATTAGGACCTTGAGGAGTAGGAGGAGGAGTAGGACCTGGAGGAGGAGGAGGACCATGTGTGAGGTCACAAATGTGGGTAGCACATGTTATTTCGCCCCTCAACCCCTTATTGAGAGCTTCCAAAATTAGGAACTCACACAGGAGTCGTTGGCCCTCCTCCATCTGCATCATTTTGCAGGCAGTTATGCCAGCAAAGTCCTCCTCCACAGTGTGGGGGCTTCTCAGGGCCTCTGTAGCCTTCCAAAAGAGGCCTATGGCAGCCTCCTCCAGGTTACTCCTCTTCTTGCCACTTTGTTTTTGAAGGTGTAGGGGAGGGATCTGGGCATCAGGCAGCCTGCTTGGCCCAGCCACCTCCTGGCTGAGACTTCCCTGTGTATGAAAAAGGGACATGGTTTTAGTTTTTGCTTCATCAATCACAATCAAAAATTAGTAGTACTCCAAACTAACATCTATTTCACATCATTGATTGGACAACCATGAATATTTAGAGGAATGCTATACCTGGCTCAAGCTGGGCTCCTCCACATGTTGCTGCCTGGAAGGCCCAGGTTGGGCATCTGAAGCCCCAGCTGGGGGGGAAGGAAGCGTGGAAGAAAGACTGGAGAGTGCTGACCTGGGTTCAGTCTGACCTGACAGAAAATGCAGCCTGGCATAGTACCACAACCTGGGGACATAAATGTCATCTACTGCTCTGGATCTCTGGGAATCCTGGACCTTCTTGTGCTCCCTTAGATATGTGCTCCTCAGGCCACCAATTAGAACCTTCAAATAGATGATGTCTGCTGTAGGGATCACCGTCTTCACAAATTCCAACAAACTATCCAGCGCTGCCTTCCTCTTTGTTTGGTTCTTATAATGTGGGTGGTTTATATGCCACAGACAAGGCAGCTCCCTGTACATATCAATGAATATGGCCATAAATTCATCCTCTCTAAAGATATCCATTTTCACTGCAAGACACAACACAAGACAAACCCTAATGTCAGCCTAAAGTCTACTAAAGTTGTGCAAATACAGGCCTCAATCTAGAAGCAGTATAGGCCCAAAGTAAAATCTTACCTTCGCAATCACGATCGGCGCCTCCGTTACTCCTTCCTCCGCTCACAGATCGTACGTACTACGCATGTGTGTTACGCTTTATAGACACTGTGCATGCGTGAAACTCCGCCCGCCCTGACGTTCTTTCTAGTCTATTCCCCGCCCCTTCTCGTTCGGCGCAGTGGGGGAAGAGCACATGGCGGAAACACAGCAGGTGTCTGATAATTACACCGACAAGAAGGAGGAGGAGGAGGAAAGCCAGGAGCCTAAAACGTCCCGATCCAGAAGGAGACGATATAAGGCATCAAATATGTCCTTTGGGGAGATGTTGGAGATGGTGGACATCCTGAAGAAGGCCGACTATGACAGGAAGTATGGACCTTACCCCATCCCCAATGTCAGAAAGGCCAAGATAATGGCGAAAGTAGTCAAGAGTCTGCACCGGAATTTTGGGGTACGACGATCGAAAGATCAGCTCAGGAAGCGGTGGTCGGATCTCAAATTAAGAGAACAAGAGCAGTACAGAAAGATCCGGAGAGTGTTGGAAAAAAGTAAGTAGTTGTGCTGTGTTCCGATTCTTTCTGTTTATTACGTTCGTGCTGCTCCATGTGCTTTTCTTAATAACTGTTATCCAGTTTAAAATGGCAACTTTCATGTTCATGGGCACATTATTAGTTCGTATCAAACATAGTTCGTTTGGCCATATGCAATTGCCATCATTTTTTGGGGCCTACATGTGTGAAAAGAATTGGGTGGTCTAGATGTGTTTGTTACTAGAATAAAATGCCAACTAGATTCTGTGTAAGGAGAGGACACTCAGCGGCAGTTTTCACATCTGGACGCTGTAGCACTAGTGTGGGACACAAGAACACCCTTTTTATTAGGGGGTCCACACAGGTGCTCCAGTGTATACTATAGGGGGGTCTCTATCTGTGAAGCTTGTACAAGACAGGTAAAGTATTGAAGCTTGACAAAGGACAATAAAAATGCTACATCTTGGAACTCTGCCAAAATAGATAATTGTACCCCACTTCCAAGCAATGCTTCATATTTATAGTTCTGACATGAAATATCTGTGTGCTAAGTATACCTATTTTTTTTTTTACATAGGGGATAAAAGACTCGGAGGACATCCCTCATCTGAGGAGACCACAGACCCCCCACCTCTGGAAGAAGGTGAAATCCCCCAAAGACAAGAAGAGCAGGAGGAGGAAGACGTGGTGGAAATTGTCACAACAACAGGTGAGTGTCTGCGACCACAGGCTCAGGTAAGAGATGGATGCCGGCATATTTATAATACCTGGTTTTTTTTTTTTTGGTTTCTCTCTTTTTAGGTGATCGTGATGTTGTGGATCCTGATCCTTTCACCTCTGAAAATACCCAGATCCTGATTGGGGAGATCATGGGGTGTAATGTTGCATTGGAAAACATCAAGAAAAACATCAATGATGTTCTTCAAAAAAATAAGAACATCATTGATGTTTTAGGGCGAGTTTAAAAGCCCTCCAAATCCCTTTGTTGTTTGGTGTGCTACAATTTTTGAATTCTTTTTTTAAAATATTAGAAAAGCCAAATTTTGAAGATGCACACAGTGTGTCAACATGTGCTATCTGCCATCACGGGAGATCAATGGATGCGTTTTGGGGGTGCAACCCCTTCCTCAATAATAAAGTAGCTGAGAGGAAGGGGTTGCTCCCCCAAAACACGTCCCTTGATCCCCCGTGATGGCAGGTAGCACATGTTGACATTCGTAAATTTGTGTGCATCTTCAAAATTTGGCTTTTCCTGGGGTGACTTCAACCCATCTGAACGCAATATCAAACTCAGTTTGTAAATACTCATGTCTGATATTGCCTTCAAGTTCTACCAAATGTGAACTTTAAGTTCAAGATTTGTGTCTTTCTTGTTGGTTTTAAACATGCCTGTTTTATCTTAAATGGACATTTCTAATTTTTCTAATGTGACCCCAAAAATTGTTATACAGCAAACATGTTGGTTTGTTTTAAAAAACTTTTCTAAATGCACATGTGATTGTGCTGGTATTAAAAAGATTGTTAATCAAGATTGTGTGGATTATTGTTTCAACGCTACAAAACTTTTGTTGTGCTGTAATGGGTGTTTTCTGTGACAATGGGGGTTATTTCCTGAGGGCAAATCCACTTTGCACTACAAGTGCAGTTTCAGTGCAGTTTCAGTGCAGTTTCAGTGCAGTTTCAAGTGCACTTGTAGTGCAAAGTGTCTTTGCCTTTAGGAAATAACACCCAACAGTGCTTTGTAAGGTTACACAATCACGCCAATTTCAGGACACCACATTTCTTTCAGGGTCAGCTAAAACAAACACAAGCAGGAAATGGTTGGTTTTATTTATTTTTTATTTAAAAAATGTTTTAGACATTGTCTGGCATATTGATGGCCCCCCTACCCACAAAGAATTCAAGGTATCTTAGCCGGACATCACGGGCACTCAGGGAGGGCAAGCCAGGACGGCCACTTTCAAGCGCCGTCATGGTTGGTTCATTAGGAATTCCGGCCTCAGGCCCAACTGAGCCAGCATAGTTGGCAGAATGTTTCCGTAAAAAGTTGTGTAGAACACAGCATGCCAGGATAATGTGATTCAGTTTGTACTCCGCCATATGTATGGGTGTAAAAAATAGGTAGAACCCGCTGGCCATGATTCCAAACGTGTTCTCCACAACTCTTCTGGCTCTGGCCAGTCGGTAATTAAAAACCCTCTGGTTCGGGGTGAGGGTCCTCATCGGGAATGGCCGCATAAGATGGTCCCCCAGCGCAAATGCTTCATCCGCAACGAAGCCGAATGGGAGTCCTTCCACATTGTCTTCTGAAGGTGGCAAGTCCAAGCTGCCATTCTGGAGATGCCTGTAAAACTCTGTCTGGGCGATGACTCCACCATCGGACATCCGGCCATTCTTCCCCACGTCCACATACAGGAACTCATAATTAGCCGACACCACCGCCAACATCACAATACTATTGAACCCCTTGTAGTTGTAATAGTACGACCCCAAGTTGGGTGGTGGGACGATGTAAATGTGTTTCCCATCAATGCCCCTCCACAGTTAGGAAAGTCCCACTGCTGGGCAAAGTGGGAGGCCACAGTCTGCCATTCCTGTGGCGTGGAAGGAAACTGTGGAGTCAAAACAAAATCAAAAATGAGTCATTTTGCACATAATCATGGAAAGCAGATTAGACACAAACATTCTTGCCCAACATCAAGCTAACATTTTTATGAGGGAATTTTTTAAGACAAAAGTATAAGGTACACCTATCAGACTCCCCCCCTCTCCTGGGCCATTTCTAACATAGGGGGGGAACTCTGGGACAGGTAACCCTCTCCACTTCATTGAGATATGAATGCCTAAATAAATGCCTAAATAATGGGTATTACTTTGAACAGCTCCTCCTTAGTTACACTATTGGCAGCCCACTGGACAGGTAAGAAGTGTCATAATACAAAGATATAAATACACACTGTACACATTTGAGCACATTTGGACATTCTGCTATTACCTATCGAGATAATAATAGGATACAAAAACTTGAAACAGTACCATTTGAAATTATACAGGCAGGCCCTTGCACTACATGCTTTGGGGAATTCATCCATAAATCTGACCACAAAAGAGATGGGTATAGTGTGTATGGGTTTGGTAAAGTCAGCAGATAGATGATTGAGGATAGATAGAGAATTGGTATCAGAATTGGTATCAGCTGACTTAGCAGTTGGGGGGAGGGAGGGTTCCAAATGATTTGGGGACCCAAAGAAAAGCCTCTGGCACTCTGCCTGAATTTAAAGCACAAATCACATTTATAAACATTTTAGGGGGTGTTTGGGGTAAAGCACTACTACAATATGGAGCTGATAAAATACATTGTTAAGTGACTACATGAGGTGAATATAGGGCCAGGAGACCATGCTGGGGAGGTAAGTGAAGGCAAATATGTATGAAGGACAACAAAAATAATTACATAAAAATCCAGCATGCATGTGGACAAAGGGGACATTCACAGCATATTACAATCATGGTAATTAGGGAATGAGGAAAGAAATACAATATATTAGCAAACATTAAATACAATAAAATGTGATATTAAAGGATAAAAACCTTACCTTAATATAATCCTTCTGCAGGACCTGAATGATGGCAGAACAGTTCTCTGAGATAATGATCCTCAGAGCCTGGGGGGAGATGCCTGTCGAGAACTTCAAGTCCTGCAGGCTTCTCCCCATCGCCAAGTACCACAGGATGGCGACGAGCCTCTGCTCCGGAGTGATGGCTTGCCTCATGCAGGTATCCTGCCTGCTGATATAGGGGGTCACAAATCTTTTCACAAATCCCTGAGAAGGCTTCCAAGACCGTTTATCTTCCTTTGGTCCTCATCTTCTATACCATTGCCATTGGGCAGTAAAGGCTTGTGTTGACCTATGTAGCATATGCTATTTTTAGGTCCAAAATCTATGGTACGCCTTCATTACCTTGGGGATTGTCTAATCACTATTTTAGTCATATATCCACGTGGTGATTTTAATGTTTTCACAAAAAATGGACTTTGACTTATAGATAATGGACATTTATTATTATGTGATTTTTATATGTTGATATTCACAATTATCATTTCACTTTTGCATAAAATATAGCGCTGCACTTATTTATACATTCTATGATATAGGGGGTCAGCAAAGTCAAAAAACGGTGAAATACGGGGTCCATCATCCGGAGAAAGTTCCTGAAATCATCAGGATTATTCTCATGGATCTCACGGAGCAAAGACATATGACAGAACTGGTCACGCTGAAGCAACCAATTCTTGGTCCATGTACTCCTCCCCATCCTGTTCATGGACTGGACTTGTGTCAAGGTCAGGAACCCAACACCAAGCCCCCGCACAGCACGAACTCTACGAGCAGTACGTATACGCAACATGGCTAGAAAACGATTGGCTGCTCAGAACGAAGTAACAGAACGCACTGAAGAACAGCAAGGCCTGTGAAGAGCGACCTGAAAAACAGCAACGAGCAGACAAGAACGCAATGAGTAATCAAATACGAACTCACTGCACGCACTGAAGAGCAGATACAAACCCACAAGCACAATCTGAACAGCAGAAAACGATCTGAAAACCACGAGTCTGAAAAAGCGCAAATCGTCTCTCACCAAACTTTTACTAACACAAAATTAGCAAAAGGAGCCCAAAGGGTGCCGTGCTTGCTTCTGAAATGGCCTTTTATAGTCTCGTCGTACGTGGTGTACATGACCGCGTTCTTGGCGATCGCAAATTCCGACAACTTTGTGCGACCGTGTGTACGCAAAACAAGTTTGAGCCAACATCCGTCTAAAAAAATACTAGGATTTTGTTGTCGGAATGTCCGACACACTCACACTCTGTGTAATATATTGTTGTATGCTCTTTAAAACTCTCTACCTACTCAAGTCAAAGGAGGCATTAGATAAAGAGGTGCTAAAAATTTGACTGGCAAAAAATCAAAGAAAGAATTTTATTAAACAACATGCTTATCTATTTCATTTTAGCAACAAATGTCATTAACTTTACTTTAGTTATCATCTTTCTAGACACTGCATTTCAGTTTATAAAATTTCTTTCAGGTGCAATTAAAAACACCACCTTTTAAACCACCTTTTTAAAAAATTCCCTATGTGTAATGTTATAATAGTGTATATGCTGACTATTTAGCACTAATAAATTATATTCTGTGCTAGAATGATAGCTAAATGTATGATTATAGCTCCACATTGATGGGCTAGAATTTCAAACAACATTTTTTTTAACTATATTATTGCAGGCAATTCACTTGGTGGCTTTTTACAATATATTTGGATTGCAATATTTTCCAATGCCTGCTTACTTTATATACACACTTATAAGATAAAATAAACTCAATCGGAGATACTACCAAATAGGAAAAATATGCAAGAAAAATACATATGTGTAACTGGGAATATAATATTAGTTCAAAAGTTACTTTCTTTTAAATGAGGCAATCTTGTTAAAAGACCAAAAATATGGCCTGTTAAGCAGATAGGTGATAGGAACCATAACAGCAGTTTTGATTTTTTTTTTAAGCTAAAAATCAAAAAAAAAATCAAAGACATTTTCCAGTCTGATAGGAACTGGACCTCTGCTGTCGATCCTTCTGTGTAATGACATGAAAGTCTGTCTCATTTCATCTCATGATTTCTCTTTGCTGTGCTTTTCTTCTAAGCATTACTTGGGCCAGTATACCACTGCTGTTAGTACTTCTAATAAGGACAATCCATTAAAGCTGGAGTATTCTTCTGCAGGGAGAAAACTTATATCAGTAAATATCAGCACACGTTGCTACATTACAATGTTACAGTAACAATCTGTTTCATTTGAAAAACAATTCTCATGAACTAAAATGTATTTATATTATTGTATTTGGTTAATATATGTAATTATTGTATTCTGTATATGATTTGCTTTTTTTTTCATTTACAAGCTTTTTTCTACATTTTCATGTAAACCAAGCTGGCTAGCAAATATGACAGTTACAGTGTTTAGGACAAATTCAAATTGCCAGAGGAGAACATTTTTTTTCTTAAAGCCCATCCTAAGCTACACTTTCTACTCAGAAAATATTGAAGCATAGACAGGTAAACAGCATTCTCATACAGAGGCCATCAACGGAAGCCTACATAGTTCTCTTACAGCAGGTTTACTTATAGACTTAAAATTAAGTGTATTTTACAGTAAGACTTGCTATAAGGCCCCCGTAAATGCTGACCTTTCTCTTACTTGAGCTCACAGCAGAATGAAGCCTTTCTTTCTTTAGAGGAAGTAAACTCTGTAGTTTTTTCCCCTTTTTTTTCTTTCCTGCAAAATAAAGGCATAATGTGCTAGTATGCATTACAGACTAGCACCTTATGTGACAGTTACCTGCAAACTAAGCCCACATTGTCCCCGCTGCAGGCCGCATCAATTTTCGCCTGTCTTCCTTCCGGGGCTGTAGACTCCAGCTATGACTGGCTAGAGCCATTGGACGTCACTCCCACGCATGTGCACAGGAGCCACCGGTCACGGCACACACTGCTGAAGAAATGGCCTGGGCAGCCGTTCCTTCACAGCATATGTGCAGATGATATCATTGGCGCAGTATACAGTAAATATCTCCTAAACAGCGCATGTTTAGGAGATATTTACAATACCTATAGGCAAGCCTTATTCTTTGCTTTGCTTACCTATAGGTACAAATAATACAGTGAGGTTTGCAACCTCTTTAACCGCTTCAGCCCTGGAAGATTTTACCCCCTTCCTGACCAGAGCACTTTTTGCGATTCGTCACTGCATCGCTTTAACTGACAATTGCACGTTCATGCGACATTGTATCCAAACAAAATTGATGTCCTTTTTTCCCCACAAATAGAACTTTCTTTTGGTGGTATTTGATCGCCTCTGCGGTTTTTAATTTTTGCGCTATAAACATAAAAAGAGTGACAATTTTGAAAAAAACACATTATTTTTTACTTTGTGCTATAATAAATATCCCCCAAAAATATATAAAAAAACAATTTTTTTCTCAGTTTAGGCCGATATGTATTCTTCTAAATATTTTTGGTAAAAAAAAAATCGCAAAAAAAAAGCGTATATTGATTGTTTTGCGCAAAAGTTATAGCATCTACAAAATAGGGGATAGATCTATAGCATTTTTATTATTATTTTTTTTTTTTACTAGTAATGGTGGAGATCTGCGTTTTTTATTGTGACTGCAACATTATGGTGGACACATCGGACAATTTTGAAACATTTTTGGAACCATTGGCATTAATACAGCGATCAGTGCGATTAAAAATGCATTGATTACTGTACCCATGACCCTGTATTCACAATATCTGGTCTCCCACAGTACACAGAACATGGAAATGCAATTATTTTAGTAAATATAAACTGCTAAATACCTTTTCTCATCAGTGGTATATAGAAGTCTTGTGACTTCTATCAGTGTCTGGTTAAAGCTTGTTGGAGGAGTTTTCATTCTACTTTGACTGTCCTATCAGACTGCAGGACCCCTGACCCTCTGTCTGGATAGTGCTGATTGGCCCTGTGCTAATCATATGCACCCTCCCCAGACAAGAATTCAAACTCTCTAGCAATACACACAAAATTGATCATGTGCAGAGTGACTCCAAAGGCTTTGTCATATCAAGAGATGGATTGGGGCCAGTGCAAGAAGGGGGAGGGGGATCAGAGAAGATAGGATCAAACAGCCTTTTTACACAATGCAGAGGATTAGCCTCTTAGATACCACAGTGAGTATAACAAGCATGCTTTACTGCATATACAGACTGATATACAGACTGATTTTACTGTTATGGGTTTAGTAACACTTTAAGGTTTGTGTTTAAGTGGATGTAAATCCACACTAATACCCAGTGAAGTGAACAGCCTCAGATGATACACAGTTGTGAAACAAATCCTCCTACATACGTTTTACATGTATATCTGCTGTCTTCAGCTTTATATACTGTTTAGAAAGTGCATATCATGTTAGATTTTCTCTTCCTGATTCACCTGTGGGTGTGGATTCTTATCATACACTGCGAGACAGCTGATTGGAGGAAAGTCACCCCCCCCCCCCCACATAGGCAGAGACTTGCAGAGCTGTGCTGTGAATAGATCAGCTCTCTACTAATCTATTTATAGCACCTACTCTGACACAAATGTAGGGCTGGTTTTATCACAGTTGAAGGAGAACTTGTCAGAATTTATCATGCTGATAACAGAAGAATGGAGCAGGAGAAAGATAAGAGATAAAAAAACACTGCAGATATATGTGCCCAGCTTACATTTCATGAATGCAGTTTACATCCACTTTAATAAAATAAAAAATTTAAAAAGCCTGATACCACCTTTGCAAGATGACAGTATTATGAGTGCTTGTTATTAACACTGAGCTTGGATAGAAACAAAATTAAACTTGCCCTGATTGTTCTGCTCTGGTAGGGAGAGCATTCAAAGTTAATAATGTAAACCTTAGGTAACCTCCAAGAGGTAAGCAACATATTTAACAGAGTGGAGATTCAGATTACTAAAAATGGCCATTTGTACCTAGTTCTCTTTAAAGGAAATCTCGGCAGATTTCTTGCAGTGCTGATGTGATGATGTCGTTGCCACTCTCTGTTTCCCGTGTATTGTAAATAGAGAGCACCTTGGTAATAACCTCTCAGAGGAGGGAACTATGACACCCTGCATTGACAATATAGTCTTGGAACATCTTGAGGTTCAAAGGAGATTCTGTGGGAGAAAACATCAGATGAAAGGTGGGTAATGCAGTTATGAGTTATTTTAACAGCAAAAAATATCAGCCTGGGGTTGGGTTTTAGGACTCCTGCCACTTGAACATGTATCATCTTGAACTATAGATCCTTAAATCCTTTCATTTTTTGGTGGCACATCAATATAGAAAACAACAAAAAAATGTATCCATTTTAATAAATTTAAATTTAAACTGTTTTTTTTTTTTTTACAACATGTGCCTATTTATTTGGAATAGGTTTTTTGACTGAGAGTTTTATGTAGCGCTGGTAGATTTTCAATCTACTGCTTATAGGTAAATTTAGTGGGTTATCTGCTCATACATAGTCAGATTTGCCTCTGTTCCAGCTTGGCTGAGTTGCATGTAGTTTCACACTGTGCCTGTGGGTGTCGTTGTCACCATGGGTCGGTGTTGGAAAGACAACACGCTGAAGTGTATGAGTTCTCCTCTGTTCCCGGAGATAACTCGGTGGAGGTGGTCCTCCGAGTTGCATTCTGGGAGAGGGTATTTATGGGACAGACGCCATGTTTTAGGGTTCGTTTCGTTCCACCTGCTGGCCCTCCTGGCCGACAGGTATGTGCTAGGAGTACTACCTTGTGGTCCTCCATCCGGGAGGCCCACGTCGCTGCGGCGTGTGGGTGGCCCCAGAAGCCTGTCTGGGGCCTACCACAGCGGCAGAGGAATGGTTCTGAGCTGTCTGTCCTATGGGAAGAAGCTGGACAACTGAGAAGATCCCAGGGGAGGACCCGTCACGGAAGGATCATGCAGAGTGCTGGTCTGGAGAGGGGCCTGGTGACTCAGTTGGAGGACGCATCCTAAAGTAATCTTACCGCATAGTACTGCCGGGTCGGCTTAAAGGTTCTAGTGCTGTGCTTGCTATTCATCGTAAACCATTACATCCTGTGGCAGAGGATCGAACGGGTTTTGTTCCAATCAAGTCTATGGCAAAGACTTTTGTTCGTGCTGCGTACTGGCTGCTAGGTTAGTGAGAGAAACCTATCCAGGCGGGCAAAGATTCAACTATAAAGAGAGAGTACATTCATCTGCAAGCTCTCAATTCCTAATATTACACCAAGAAAAGGTATTTGAACTTCCCTGCAACTTTCCTTTTACCGCTTTCCTGCTACTTCCTTCAGTTTACGTTTACAGTAGGTGACCGCGATATTGTGTCAATCTCGCCGCACTTCTCGGCGAGATTTGACACCTACGAGCCCCGTCGCAGGAGCCAGCGCCGAGATGGCTCGCTCATTGGGAAAGGAAAACTTTGTTTTCCTTCTGCGATGAGTGACAGGCAGCACTGACAGCTGTCTAGTATGAACCCTGAGGCGGGAACACCGCGCCAAATTTTAAATGAAAAAACCGGCGTGGGTTCCCCCCTCGAAGGCATACCAGGCCCTTAGGTCTGGCATGGATTGTAAGGGGAACCCCCTATGCCGAAAAATCGGCGTGGGGGTCCCCCCCAAATCCATACCAGACCCTTATCCGAGCACGCAGCCCGGCCGGCCAGGATAGGGGGTGGGGACGAGCGAGCGCCCCCCCCCTCCTGAGCCGTACCAGGCCGCATGCCCTCAACATGGGGGGGTGGGTACCTTGGGGGAGGGGGGCGCCCTGCGGCCCCCCCACCCCAAAGCACCTTGTCCCCATGTTGATGAGGACAAGGGCCTCTTCCCGACAACCCTGGCCGTTGGTTGTCGGGGTCTGCGGGCGGGGGGCTTATCGGAATCCGGGAGCCCCCCTTAATAAGGGGGCCCCCAGATCCCGGCCCCCCACCCTGTGTGAATGAATTTGGGGTACATGGTACCCCTACCCATTCACCTAGGGAAAAGTGTCAATATAAAAAAAACACACTACACAGGTTTTAAGAGTAATTTATTAGTCAGCTCCGGGGTCTTCTTCCGACTTCGGATTGGGGGGGACCCCCACGCCGATTTTTCGGCATAGGGGGTTCCCCTTACAATCCATGCCAGACCTAAGGGCCTGGTATGCCTACGAGGGGGGAACCCACGCCGGTTTTTTCATTTAAAATTTGTTCCCGCCTCAGGATTCATACTAGACAGCTGTCAGTGCTGCCTGTCACTCATCGCGGAAGGAAAACAAAGTTTTCCTTTCCCGATGAGCGAGCCAGCGCGACATGCACAGTACCCTGTCGCCGAGAACCAGCGCGATGGTATCGCGCTGGAAACACAATCTCGCGGTCAGGTACTGTATTAAAGCATTGGAAAAGATACTCAAGTGTCTGGTGCCTACATTGTGTGGGACCCTAGACCCAGTTCTGGTGAAATAGAGGTAACGAAGGTGACGGTAACAGCCCGCTTTAAACCAGCAGCTCCACCGAGAGTTATTGCTACATTTATTATTGAGTATATTAGATCATATATTTTAATTCATTACAATATAACTAGTGATTATGAAGTGTTAAAAATATGCAGATGTATTTAAATTTGCACGCAGAAAGCAAATAAAAAACGAGCAATCTTTCTACCCTTTTAGCTACCAAGAACACAACTTGTATTGTACTGTATGAAACCTCACTTTTCTGCTTCTGTCCATGGTCCTGGAGGCTATGGCAATGCTGGCAGTTTTGCAAGTGGAATGAAGTAAAGGTTTTCATGCTTCTTATCTGCCAGATCATGACTAGCAGTATCACACTGAAAATATTTGAAGGTCTGCCACTAATCACATCACGCATGGCAGGATTTATGTTTTTGACCACAATAAATCACATTAAAGCTTATACAGAAACCATCAATTACCGTATTTATCGGCGTATAACACGCACAGGCGTATAACACGCACATTCATTTTAAGAGGGAAGTTTCAGGAAAAAAACTTAAATTTTAAATTAGGAACTTTGAAGCAAAATAAGGGTCAGTGCCCATCTGCAGCCTCACCATTGCTATCAATGCAGCCTGATCAATGCCCATCTGCAGCCTCACAAGTGCCATCAATGCAGCAACCTCACCATTGCCATCAATGCAGCAGCCTCACCATTACCTTCAATGCAGCAGCCTTGCCAATGCCATCAGTGCAGACTGATCGATGCCCATCTGCAGCCTAGAGGGGACAGGGAGGTGGGCGGGATGAGCGCCAACAGATTACATACAGTGAGAATCTCCTATGATAGACAGAACAGTGGTCCAATGGCGGCCCAGGAGATGGGACTTCTTATTACAGAGGCCGAAAAGTAAACAGAGGATTCTCACTGTATGTAACCTGACGGCGCTCGTCCCACCCCCTCCCTGTCCCCTTCGAGGCAGCTAAAATTGAGGTATTGGCGTATAACACGCACACGCTATTTGCACACGATTTTCATGGTGAAAAAGTGAGTGTTATATGCCAATAAATACAGTACCTTTAAGAAATTTCTTAAACGAGTATATGAATTTTTTTGTACATTGTCACTGACAACAACAATGGATATAAAGCTATAGGTTTAAATATGCACAACAAATTGAGAATCAGTGTAGATTGGTCAAACGTATAGCTAATTAACTTTTTTTTAAGGTGCTGCAAAATAGCAAGAGCTAAATGACAGATAATGCCTTATTTTCTATTTTATTACAGGTGCAACATTTACTTGCTAATAAAAGTTAGTGAGCACCTGCTTTTAAACTGTGCCCCTTGTAGCAGTAGAATTGTATTGAAGCTGTATAAACATATGGTACTCCAGCTGCTATATCAGTTATATTTTACCTTGGTCAGATGTAGCAAAGTGCGTAATTAGCATTTGTTTAGACAGAAAGCCTAAAAGAGCAGTTTCCTTCCCTTAAACTACCATTAAAGTGATAGTAAATTCTGAAAAAAAACAAAAAAAACGTATTCCTGAAAATGAATGTCATAATGTGCTAGTATGCATTGCATACTAATACAATATGTACTAATTGGGAGCATTGAAAGCTGAGAGTGGGGTCGGGTAAGTTGTAGAGGAGGAAGCGAGAACACACCAAGGACTGTGTGACAAAGAAGAGGAGGACCAGCTACGTGTGACCCCCCAGAAAAAGAAAGTTCTCTTACCATCAGTTCATTGTCAGACACATCAAAATTTCACTCTGCGTGCCTTTTCCATTGCAAAAATCCAATTTAAAATAAGTAAAAAATCAAATTTCTTCATCAATTTAGGCCAATATGTATTCTGCTACATAATTTTGGTAATAAAAATCCCAATAAGTGTATATTGATTGGTTTGCGCAAAAGTTATAGCATTTTCATATATTGGGGAATAGCGCACAAATCTTCTGCTTATATAATTTACTTCTGATATCACACACTGGTCCAATCCTATCTCCTCTCCTCTAGATCATCAATCCAGTATCCAATATTTGTCCATGACCATACAATAATAAATATGTACATGATGCCATAATACTGTACACAGGGAATGATTGCTGCAGCTGCAGACTGTCTGTGTATATTACTGTTTGTCTACAGCTTGAGCCAGGCAGCAATTATTACAGACCAGTACCACACTGCCCGTTATTACACACACACTGACACTGTATCTTCTCTTCTCAGGCTGTTTCAGCCTGAGTGAGCCTCCAAACAATCCACATGAATTTATTTGTTCACAAGCAGTTTTAGGACACCGGGCAGCTCAAGGCCCTTTCTCTCCTTGACACTTTTTTTTCTGTGTGATGGTAAGATCTCTTTCCCAGCCATCGTAGGATGCCCTATGTTCCTATAAGCTGAAGTGTGACTTTTGGGAATTCTGTACCAAGCAGACATAAAGCAGAGCGGAAATGAGCGCTTGAGAACATAAAAAACAGTAAGCGGAGCTGATGGAAGTTGCATAACTAATTAAACAGAGACAATAAACAGAGAAAACAACTTTTAGCCTTTGGATCTAGTATCAGGTAAATGCATTAGGCGCAGTGTTAGTTTTAACATTGTAGGTGCAAGTCTTACCTAATGACAATAAGTATTTCACAATCACACACAGAGTCCAGACAGCCAGGGACTACACTAAATGCAGAGTATATACTAGGCTGTTTATATAATTATATATATAATATATATATATATTAAATACACTGCCTGTACTGACTGAATATAGATTCTACACTGAATATCTAATCTACGCTAAATGCAGAGTATATATATATATATTAGACTGTATATATATATATATATCAAAGACACTGCCTGCACGCCACTAACTAAGCTGCCTAATCTCGCTTCATTCATTACACTATACAGCCTCCGTGTAAGCAGCAGCCTTATATAGTGTGGGGCGTGGACCCTGCCTTTGGCAAATTATGGCTCTCTCAGCAGAGAGCGCTGTGATTGGCCAAAGCATGCAGGTCAGGAGCATGCTTTGGCCAATCATCATGCAGCAATGCACTGCGATCTCGCAGTGCATTATGGGGCATTCCGCAGCGCTTGAATTTCCCGAAAACTACATATGTTTGGTTCATTTTAGAACAAACGAACACCCGATGTTCGAGTCAAACTTACATTTGATTCAAACCTTGGGCTCATCCCTAGTTATGATGAATGACTACAACCTCTAAACTTATTCTACCTGGAGAAGAGACACTTGAGAGGAAGTATGCTAGCAATATACAACTACCTCAGTAGGGATTCTAGCATAGGGAGGAAACTATTCACTTTCAGGGAGCTTAAGGCCCCTTTCACACTGGGGCGGTTTGCAGGCGTTATTGCGCTAAAAATAGCGCCTGCAAACCGCCCCTAAACAGCCTCTGCTGTTTGTTCAGTGTGAAAGCCCGAGGGCTTTCACACTGAAGTGGTGCACTGGCAGGAGAAGAAAAAATCTCCTGCGAGCCGCATCTTTGGAGCGGTGAAGAAGCGGTGTATTCACCGCTCCTAAACCGCTCCTGCCCATTGAAATCAATGGGACAGCGCGGCTATACCGCGGTAATACCGCGGCTATAGCCACGCTATACGAGGGGTTTTAACCCTTTTTCGGCCACCAGCGGGGGGTTAAAACCGCACCACTAGCGGCCGAATACTGCGGTAAAACAGCGCTAAAAATAGCGCTGTTTTACCACCGACGCTCCCTACCGCCCCAGTGTGAAAGTGTGAAAGGTGCCTAAGAGAACACATGGCCAATCAATAAAATTGGAGGAGAAGCAGTTCAACCTTAAACTGTGTAGGGGGTTCTTCACTCTTATGCCCCGTACACACGATCGGACTTTCCAACAACAAAACCGTGGACTTTTGTTCGAAGGGTGTTGGCTCCAACTTGTCTTGCATACACACAGTCACACAAATGTTGGCCAACAATTATGAACGTAGTGATGTACAAGACGTACGACGAGCTGATATAAAGGAAGTTCAATAGCCAGTGCGCCACCCTTTGGGCTCCTTATGCTAATCTCGTGTTTATCTCGTGTTAGTAGAAGTTTGGTGAGTGACGATTCACGCTTTTCAGCCTCGTGCTTTTCAGTTCATTTCTGCTTTTTAGGTTGTGCTTGTCGGTTCGTATCTGTTCTTCATTGCGTGCTTGTCAAGTCATTTCTGTCTTTCAGTGCATTCTATTTATAGTTTGCTTCTGATTTTGAGTGCGTGCTTGTCTGGTCGTTTCTGATTTTCAGCTTGTTCTTGTCAGGTCCTTTCTGATTTTTAGTGCGTTCTTTCAGTTCGTTCTGTGCAGCTGTTCTTTTGTTAGCCATGTTGCGGTTATGTACTCGTCTGAGAGTTCATGCTGTTGTTGGGCTTGGTGTTGGAGTTATTGCTTTGACCCAAGTCCAGTCCATGAACAGGGGAGGAGGAGTTCTTGGACCAAGAATTGGTTGCTTAATCGTGACCAATTCTGTCATATGCCTTTGCTGTGGGAGCTCCAGGAGAATAATCCTGATGATTTCAGAAATTATCTCTGGATGACGGACCCCATCTTTTACTGTCTATTGGCTTTGCTGACCCCTTATATTATGAAGCATGACACCTGCATGCGGCAGGCCATCTCTCCTGAGCAAAGGCTCGTCGCCACCTTGTGGTACTTGGAGACGGGGAGAAGTCTCCAGGACCTGAAGTTCACGACTGCGATCTCCCCCCAGGCTCTGGGAATCATTATTCCAGAGACCTGTTCTGCCATCATTCAAGTCCTGCAGAAGGACTATATTAGGGTAAGTTTTATCCTTTAACATCACATTCTATGTATTTAATGTTTACTAATGTATTGTATTCATTTCTTCATTCCATAAGTACCATGATTATAATATACTGTGAATGTCCTCTTTGTTCTCATGCATGCTGTAAGCTTTTAATGCTCCTTTTTTATTCTACATGCATATTTGCCTTCACTAACCTCCCCAGCATGCTATCCTGGGCCCATACACACCTAGCCTAGTTACTTAACCACTTGCCGACCGCCGCACGACGATGTACATTGACAGAATGGCATGCGCAGGCATATGGGCGTACCTGTACGTCCCTGCCTCCCAGTGGGCGGGGGGCCCAATTGGGCCCCCCCCCCAGTGCTTACCGCGGTCTGTTTCATTCCAGGAGCGATCGGTGCGGAGGGGGAGGTCACTGATTCATGGCTACCCCCTTGAAGAAGACATCACTGTGAGTTTGCACCAGCAGCACACTAACACCAGTACACGTAGACACACAAATCACCCCCTGATCACCCCCCCTGCACCCCCTGTCACAGTAACACCAATAGCAGTTTTCATTTTTTTACTGATCACTGCATTGGTGTCATTTGTGACTGTTATAAGTGTTAAGGCTGTTAGTGGTAGGCTCCTTTGGGTCTAGGGTACCCCCCTAACCCCCTTAATAAAGATTTAACCCCTTGATTGCCCCCCAGTTAACCCTTTCAGCCCCTATTGCCAGTGTCACTAATCGATCATTTTTCTGATCGCCGTATAAGTGTCACGGGTGACGCTAGTTAGCCAGTTAGTTATTTAGGTTGACCGTCAGCTTTTAATAGCGTCATGTACCACAAAATGCTACCTAATAAAGGTTTTAACCCCCTTATTGCCCCCTAGTTAACCCTTTCACCAGTGATCACCGTATAAGTGTTACGGGTGATGCTGGTTAGTTCGTTTGTTTTTTAGACCCGCCGTTTATTACCCAATAAACGTTTAACCCCCTGATCGCTCGGTGAGTGATATCAGTTAGGTTTTAGTGTCAGATAGGGTCTGCGTCGCCCCAGGCAGTGTTAGATTAGTGCCAAAAGCACTAACATCCACGCACGCAGCATACACCTCCCTTATTGGTATAGTATCTGAACGGATCACTATCTGATCAGATCTATAGTAGCGTCCCCAGCAGTTTAGGGTTCCCAAAAATGCACTGTTAGCGGGATCTGCCCAGATACCTGCTAACACCTGTGTTTTGCTCCTCCGTCCAGCCCAGCCCACCCAAGCACAGTATCGATCGATCACTGTCACTTACAAAACACTAAACACATAACTGCAGCGATCAAGGAGTCAGGCCTGATCCCTGCGATTACTAACAGTTTTTTTGGTAGCGTTTGATACAGTTGCTTACAGCCTAGAAGCTTTTTTTCCTGTGAGTCTCACTAGTGTACCAGTGAATTTAAAGCCCAAAATGGCAAATCGAAGGTACACTAGTGAAGAGGCCTACACGTTTCTGAGAATGACAGATAGTGAAGAGGAAGTCTTTCATCTGTCAGATTCAGGCTCAGAATACGATCCTGTAGACGACAGTGGCTCCATGACAGATAACTCTGACGATGGAGTTGTGGTCCCTGCCAAGGTCAGGCGTACCAGACCCCAATCTTCTTCTGCTGTTGTTGAGGTGCAAGAACCGCAGGGCTCTCGTATGGAGTAGAGAAGTACTAGTGCCGCTCATCCTTCTAGTGAACTGGCAAGCACCAGCGGCCTAGTACGCCCTGGTCGTACATTCACCACTGCAGTATCACATAGTGACGTGGCGAGTCCCATAAGTGCAGTTCAAGCTGGCGAGGTGGCAAGCACAAGTAGTGTCCCGCTGCCACCAAGAAGACAAAGACAGGCCCGTCGTGCCCATAGTGTCTTTCCTGCAGAATTCGCCAATCCTGATTGGGAGCCCACCACTTCTGCAGCACCCGTACTTCCCCCATTCACTAGCCAACCCGGCATTCAGGTGGAAACAGTTGATTTTATGTCACTTGATTTTTATTCGCTGTTTTTCACGGAAGATCTCTATAGATCTATTGTGGACCAAAGCAATTTGTATGCTGGTTAATTCATCATCACTAATCCCCAGTCCTCCTTTGCCAGAGATTGGAAACCAATTACGGTTTCTGAATTTAAGACCTTTCTGGGCCTATCCCTCGACATGGGCATAACTAAAAAGAGTGAGTTGTGGTCATATTGGTTCACTGACCCAATTCACCATATGCACGTGTTCTCTGCCTCCATGGCCAGGGCACAATACGAGCAGATCTTGCGATTCATGCACTTTAACAACAATTAACTCTGTCATCCTCATTAAAACCCTGGATACGATCGGCTCTACAAAATTCGGCCCCTCGTAAACCACTTCAATGAACGTTGTGCAGCCTTGTTTACTCCCCATCAAGTTGTCTGCATTGATGAGTCCCTGATTAAGTTTTATGGCTGCTTGTCTTTCAAACAGTATCTTCCCAGCAAGCGTGCCAGATACGGGGTCAAGATGTATAAGCTCTGTGACAGGGCCACAGGCTATACATATAGTTCTATGGTTTACGAGGGAAGAGATGGTCACATAGAGCCAGAGAACTGACAGATTACATAGGGAGTGCTGGCAAGATTGTGTGGGACTTGGTGTCACCCTTATTGGGAAAGGGGTACCATTTGTATGTGGACAATTATTACACGAGCGTGCCACTTTTTAGTCACTTGTTTGATCATCAGATTGGCGCATGTGGCATGTGCGACCTAATCACCGGGGCTTACCCCAAAGGCTTGTAGATTCCTGTTTTAGGCTGGGGGAGAGAGCCTGTTTCAACTGTAATAATTTGCTTGCTGTGAAGTGGAGGGATAATAAGAATGTTTTCATTCTTTCCTCCCTTCATGCAGACACGACGGTCCAAAATCCTACGACGACTGGTGTTGTGGAGAAACCCCTCTGTGTCCACGAATATAACCTTAATATGGGAGGGGTGGACCTCAACGACCAGTTGTTGGCGCCATACCTAATTGCCCGTTAGGCCAGACGCTGGTACAAAAAAGTGTCTGTATACTTATTTCAATTGGCTTTGCTGAACGCTCATGTGCTATACAGAGCTTCAGGACAGACTGGATCCTTCCTTAAATTCCAGGAAAAGATCGTCAGAGCCCTTCTGTTTCCAGACAGTGCTTCACCTCACCTTCCCAATCCAAATGCAGTAAGCCGGCTGCATGAGAGGCATTTTCCATATGTCCTCCCTAATACCCGTACCCAACGAGCCCCCCAAAGAAAATGTTGTGTCTGTAGAAAGCACGGATATAGGAGTGACAGCTGCTATTTTTGTCCCTCCTGTCCTGACAATCCTGGTCTTTGCATTGGTGAATGTTTTGAATGCTACCATACACTAGTGGAGTATTAGCGTAGGCTACAGCACTGCACAGACTAGGACACACTTTCACTGGGTCTCCCAAGATGCCATCGCATTTTGAGAGACCCGAACCTGGAACGGAACCATTACAGTTACAAATAAAAGTGTAAAAAAAAAAATAGTAAAAAATAAAAAAAAACACAAAAAAATAAAATAAAAAAAACAAAAATAGTTGTCGTTTTATTGTTCTCTCTCTTTATTCTCTCTCTATTATTCTGCTTTTTTTTAATGTATTCTATTCTGCAATGTTTTATTGTGTTTCATTGTTAACCATTTTTTGTTTTCAGGTACGCCATTCAGCTGCAGCATGGATTTATTGATCTTGACAGCAACAGCATTTGCTCCCACGATACATAAAACCATGACTCCAGCGCTGTAGATGGTGATTTCACCACCACAGTTAAACACAAAATGGTGCATGCATGCCTATCATTAGAAGAAGGAGGTATTCTTATTCTTATTCTGATCAATCTCTTTTTTCCGTTCAGCCCACAGGCTGCATGAAAAAAAAAGATTACAATATATGCCCAACAAGGACCAGCAACGTACTGGTATGTTGCTGGACTTTGAGTGGTTATACCAGAATGATGCCTGCGGGTTTAGGTATCATCTTGGTATCATTCTTTTCAGCCAGCGGTCGGCTTTCATGTAAAAGCAATCCTAGTGGCTAATTAGCCTCTAGACTGCTTTTACAAGCAGTGGGAGGGAATGCCCCCCCACCGTCTTCCATGGTTTTCTCTGGCTCTCCTGTCCCAACAGGGAACCGGAGAATGCAGCTGGTGGTTCCGCAAGCTGACCATAGAGCTGATCAGAGAGCAGAATGGCTCCAATCATCTCTATGGCCTAAGAAACCGGAAGCTACGAGCATTTCATGACTTAGATTTTGCCGGATATAAACAGCGCCATTGGGAAAGCATTTTATCACACCGATCTTGTTGTGGTCAGATGCTTTGAGGGCAGAGGAGAGATCTAGGGTCTAATAGACCCCAATTTTTTCAAAAAAGAGTACCTGTCACTACCTATTGCTATCATAGGGGATATTTACATTAAAATGCAAGGACAGTTCAAACCCCCCCAAATGACCCCATTTTGGAAAGTAGACACCCCAAGATATTTGCTGAGAGGCACGTCGAGTCCATGGAATATTTTATACTTTGACACAAGTTGCTGGAAAAAGACACTTTTTTTTTTTTTTTTTTTTTTTTTGCACAAGATATAATATAGAAAGTGCAACGCTGGACATATTAAGTGAATGGTAAAATATTACTAAACCATGTAATAAAATTTGATCAACAACAATATATACAAATAGTGACCTATAAATATAGGTAGTGAATTACTTATGACCGTGAGCATATAAATATAGGTAGTGAATTACTTATGACCATAAGCATATGGAATTACAGAAAAAAATTCCTGGAGATAAAACTTTTAAAGGTGCATAAAAGTCCAAAGCAATAATTTTTCGTGCAATGTGAGTTTCAGGGGTGCATCTTCGATAATTGGTGTTGCCCACCACCGGATAGGTGAATGAATAAAAGGCTTACCAGAAAGCCTGTGACCGCCCTTATTCAGGGGGGTCAAAACAGGCTTAGCAGATATGGGGGGACCACCACACGGATACTCCGGTTGATACCTGATGGATCAATGGGTCAAGACTCCTTGCCAGGTAATTCTCCAGCCGACAGCCACTGTGGATGTTCTCCCGACTCCTGTCCTCTCATGGGGCAGACTTGAAGACCGGAGGAAGATGCCGGAGAAGACCAGAGGATGAAGCAGAGGAAGATAGAGGAAGAAGCAGGGGAAGAACAAGATGGAGGAAGAAGAAGAAAACCGAAGGAAGACCAGAAGAGGATGGAAGAAGAAGCAGGGAAAGAAGAAGACCTTAATAAAGGAATTGTCAAAAACCGGCTATTGTCTTTTTTAACATTTTTGACACTTTTTTTGTGAAATGGTAGGGGTACATCTGTACCCCATTACCAATTCACACGGGGGGCGGAATCTGGGGGTCCCCTTGTTAATGGGGGCTTCCAGATTCCTATAAGCCCCCCGCCCACAGACCCCCACAACCACTGGGCAAGGGTTGTGGGGATGAGGCCCTTGTCCCCATCAACATGAGGACATCCTCCCCATGTTGAGGGCATGTAGCCTGGTACGAATCAGGAGGGGGGGCGCTCTCTCGTCCCCCCTCTTTTCCTGTGGCCTGCCAGGTTGCGTGCTCGGATAAGGGTCTGGTATGGATTTTTAGGGGGAACCCCACACAATTTTTTTTATTTTGGCACGGGGTTCCCCTTTAAATCCATACCAGACCTGAAGGGCCTGGTATGGAATTTGGGAGGACCCCCACACATTTCTTTTTTTTTATTTCAGTTCGGTGTTCCCCTTAATATTCATACCAGACCCAAAGGGCCTGGTAATGGACTGTGGCGGAATCCCATGCCATTTTTTTCAATGACTTTTATGTGAATTGCAGAGACCCGACAATTCATTAATAGCCGCAAGTACTTTTAAATGACTTTTTTTTCCTTTAGAAATGTCATTTTGCTCTCGGACTGTTGTAAACACGGGAAATATGCGCCACTTTACAGACATACTATAGACACCCCCCAGGTACGAAATTTAAAGTAATATTTCACTTTTATTGTTTCACTTTAAGCCAGTGGTTCTCAACTCCAGTCCTCAGGACCCACCAACAGGCCAGATTTGCAAGATAGCTGAAATACATCACTGGTGATATCACTTGCTGCTCAGTGATTGCAGTATTCTAGTCTGCAACTCTCCAAGGTAATACTTAAAATCTGCCCTGTTGGTGGGTCCCGAGGACTGGAGTTGAGAACCACTGCTTTAAGCATTATTAAAATCACTGCTCTCGAAAAAACTGCCTTTTTTAAAACTTTTTTTTGTATTAATACATCTCCCCTGGAGCAGGACTCGGGTCCCCAAACACTTTTTATGACAATAACTTGCATATTAACCTTTAAAATGAGCACTTTTGAGGTCTCCCATAGACTTTTGAAGGGTGTTCCACGGCTTTCGAATTTGCCGCGAACACCCCCAAATAACCCCAAATGTTCGCTATTCGGTGAACGGGCGAACAGCCAATTTTCGAGTCTAACTCATGTTTCAAAATGTTTGATTTTTCCATTTATATCGCAAAAAATGAAAGTAGCAGAGGCAATCAAATACCATCAAAAGACAGCTCTATTTGTGGGAAAAAAAGGACGCCAATTTTGTTTGGGTACAACATTGCATGACCAGTTAAAGCAGGGCAGTGCCAAATTGTAAAAAGCCCTCTGGTCTTTAGGCAGCCAAATGGTCGGGGGCTGAAGTGGTTAACAATGTATTTTGTCAGCTCCATTGTAGTGCTTACCCTAAATACCCCTGAAAATGTGTCCAAATGTTATTGTTGTCCTTAAATTCAGGCAGAGTGCAAGAGGTTTTTTTTTGGGGGGGGGCACAAACTCATTTTAACCCTCCCTCCCCCAACCGCTAAGTCAGCCAATACCAATACTCTATCTGCTGACTTTGCCAAACCCATATACACTATACCTACCTTTTTTGTGTTCATATTTATGGATGAATTCACGGAAGCATGTAGTGCAGGTGCCTGCCTAAATACTCTCAAATGGTACTGTTTAAAGTTTTGTTCTCCTATTATCTTTATAGGTAATTGCAGAATGTAAAAATCTGCTTCAATTTGGACAGTGTATATTCATATTTTTGGATTATGAAACTTCTTACCTGTCCAGTGGGCTGCCAATAGTGTAAGTATAGAGGGGTTGGCCAAAGTAACAAACATTATTTATGCATTCAGCTCTCAATGAAGTGGAGAGGGTTACCTGTCCAAAACATCTACATTCCCCACCATAATATTTTTCCAATGGGCCACCAGAGGGGGTGAGAAATCTGATAAGTTGACCTTATACTTTTGTCTTTAAATACTCATTTCAATAAAAGTTATACTTATGTTGGCCAAGAATGTTTGTGTCAGAGAATCTAATTGACCAGACTGTGTGGACTGCACAGAGGAGACCAGAAACACATGTAAGTGAAATAATGGTGTTTATTAAACAAGTGAAAAGTAAAAGGAATATAAACAGTGCAAAACCAACACAACAACCCACTACAAACAACAATATATACAAGTAAATGGAGATACCGTAATCGTAAACAAAGCCAAGCCAAGGTCATACACAGGGAAGTCAGCAGATGGGTAAGGACGGGAAACCGAACAGGACAGGGAGAGGATGGATGGATGGGGTTCAGGGCAGGGATCCAAGGTAACCAGGAACAGAAGGGACAGGACCAGGAAGGGCTCAGGATAGGGAATGGATCAGATCAGGTCAGGACAAGGCAGATGCAGGCTCAAGGTCAAAATAACAGGCAGCAAGGTCAGAATGCAGGGAGAGAGATACCAAGGCAAGCCTATGAGGGCTTGCAGGGTATTTATAAGGCTGTGGTAATTGACCTCATGTCACAGCTGAGCGCAGTGTGTGCTGTTTGCTCCACACTGCCAGAGTGCACCCGCTGGTTGACACCGGTACTACGGCCCAAGGATGCAACAGTGCCACCAGCAGGAGAGACCTCTTACTGCAGGTCCTAGGTGTTGGAAGACACCTGCTGATGGACACTGGTACTGCGATCCAAGAGACCGATAGCGCCACCAACGGGTAAACCCTCTCATGACAGTACCCCCCCTAAAGGAGCGGCCTCCGGACGCTCCAACAAGGTGCATCTGTCCAAAGTTCATGGCCTCCAACCGAACAGATGAGGGCACATCAGGCCGGGCATCGGGTACATCAAACTGGATGGTGGGTATGTCTGAGATGACAGTGGGCACATCTGAGCAGACGGCTGGCATGTCAGAGTCATTGAGCTGGGCAGCGGACAGGAACAACTTGAGCTGGGCAGCATGCAGGAACAACTTGAGCTGGGCAGCGGACAGGAACAACTTGAGCTGGGCAGCGGACAGGAACAACTTGAGCTGGGCAGCGGACAGGAACAACTTGAGCTGGGCAGCGGACAGGAACAACTTGAGCTGGGCAGCGGACAGGAACAACTTGAGCTGGGCAGCGGACAGGAACAAGTTGAGCTGGGCAGCGGACAGGAACAAGTTGAGCTGGGCAGCGGACAGGAACAACTTGAGCTGGGCAGCGGACAGGAGCAACTTGAGCTGGGCAGCGGACAGGAGCAACTTGAGCTGGGCAGCGGACAGGAGCAACTTGAGCTGGGCAGCGGACAGGAGCAACTTGAGTTGGGCAGCGGACAGGAGCAACTTGAGCTGGGCAGCGGACAGGAGCAACTTGAGCTGGGCAGCGGACAGGAACAACTTGAGCTGGGCAGCGGACAGGAACAACTTGAGCTGGGCAGCGGACAGGAACAACTTGAGCTGGGCAGCGGACAGGAACAACTTGAGCTGGGCAGCGGACAGGAACAAGTTGAGCTGGGCAGCGGACAGGAACAAGTTGAGCTGGGCAGCGGACAGGAACAAGTTGAGCTGGGCAGCGGACAGGAACAAGTTGAGCTGGGCAGCGGACAGGAACAAGTTGAGCTGGGCAGCGGACAGGAACAACTTGAGCTGGGCAGCAGACAGGAACAAGCTGAGCTGGGCAGCAGACAGGAACAAGCCGAGCTGGGCAGCAGACAGGAACAAGCCAAGCTGGGCAGCAGACAGGAACAAGCCGAGCTGGGCAGCAGGCTCCCAGACATCAGGCTGGAGGGCAGCAGGCACCCGGACATCAGGCTGGAGGGCAGCAGGCACCCGGACATCAGGCTGGAGGGCAGCAGGCACCCGGACATCAGGCTGGAGGGCAGCAGGCACCCGGATATCAGGCTGGAGGGCAGCAGGCACCCGGACATCAGGCTGGAGGGCAGACACCCGGACATCAGGCTGGAGGGCAGACACCTGGACATCAGGCTGGAGGGCAGACACCCGGACATCAGGCCGGAGGGCAGACACCCGGACATCAGGCTGGAAAGCAAGCTTCGGGACATCAGGCTGGGAGGCAGGCATGAAGACATCAGACTGGGGAGCGGGCACTGGAACTTTAGACTGGGCAGCAGACACAGGCGCTGGCACATTGGGCAGAACAGCAGGTGCTGGCATACCAGGCTGAACAATGGGTACATCGGATTGGACAGTAGTCACTGAAGCGTCAGACTGGAACATGGGCACTGAGATGTCAGGCTGAGCAGCAGGCACTGGGACCTCAAACTGGACAGCGGGCACAGGCATTGGCACAACAGGTTGAGTAGAAGACACTGGCGCATCAGGCTCGGTAGCAGGCACTGGACTGTCAGGCTGGGTAGCAGGCAGAGGTTTGACAGAATCAGGTGGGTTAGTTGGTGTGGAAGCAAGTTGGGTTACTGGCAGGATCGTGTGGGTAGGAAAGAATTTTTGTTTTTTTTTTTTGGTTTAGCCCGTGCAGTCTTGTATGTAGGTGCAGGGCTGAAAGAAAAGAACGTAGCTGGATCGAACGAAGACCAAGGAACTGTAGCTAGAGAGGGGTTTTGTGGGACTGTTACAGGTGGAGGAGGAGAGACAGGTGGATTGAAGGCGGGATAGGTGCTACACTTGGAGACTGGGTAGTAGTATTTGGTAGGGGGTTGAGTAAACTGGGCTGTAGCTGAGGTTGCCATAGGCGACGGGGAGATACATTTTTGGGAAGACAGATGATTAATGGCAGGGCTGGAATATTGTGGCTTAGCTAAAGACAGGAGATCTGACCATGCCTGCAGCACAGGTTGAACAAACGCTGATTCACACACAGCCTGACTAATCAAGGATTGCACCGACTGGATGCAATTAGACAATACTTGCTGGGAACGAGAGGAATAATGTTCCATAAAATAGGCTGGATCATCCTCTAACAACCAAACCAGGGATTCAACTTGGCCATAATTGAAGGGGGGCGAAAAATCATCACTTCCCTTGGGAATACATGACAGGGCTGGTTTTGCACATAACTGGATCAGGGGCTGAGCATCCTCAAAAGACATATAACCCTGATCCACTAGGGAATGAGCTGATCGGATAGTTTCCATCAGCTGGTCACTAGTCCACCCTTTTAAAATCTGGCGACAATATTCACCATCCTCTTCTGCTAGCAGAGAATATTAAATGATTTCATCGAAATCCATATTAGCAGACCCAATACACCAGGATGGTTTCCTCAATGCAGCCACGTCTGGTCAGGGATGGCCTTGGTATACTGTCAGAGAATCTAATTGACCAGACTGTGTGGACTACACAGAGGAGACCAGAAACACATGTAAGTGAAATAATGGTGTTTATTAAACAAGTGAAAAGTAAAAGGAATATAAACAGTGCAAAACCAACACAACAACCCACTACAAACAACAATATATACAAGTAAATGGAGATACCGTAATCGTAAACAAAGCCAAGCCAAGGTCATACACAGGGAAGTCAGCAGATGGGTAAGGACGGGAAACCGAACAGGACAGGGAGAGGATGGATGGATGGGGTTCAGGGCAGGGATCCAAGGTAACCAGGAACAGAAGGGACAGGACCAGGAAGGGCTCAGGATAGGGATTGGATCAGATCAGGCCAGGACAAGGCAGATGCAGGCTCAAGGTCAAAATAACAGGCAGCAAGGTCAGAATGCAGGGAGAGAGATACCAAGGCAAGCCTATGAGGGCTTGCAGGGTATTTATAAGGCTGTGGTAATTGACCTCATGTCACAGCTGAGCGCAGTGTGTGCTGTTTGCTCCACACTGCCAGAGTGCACCCGCTGGTTGACACCGGTACTATGGCCCAAGGATGCAACAGTGCCACCAGCAGGAAAGACCTCTTACTGCAGGTCCTAGGTGTTGGAAGACACCTGCTGATGGACACTGGTACTGCGATCCAAGAGACCGATAGCGCCACCAACGGGTAAACCCTCTCATGACAGTTTGTATATAATCTGCTTCCAATTTTATGTGCAAAAGTACTATTTTTTTTTTCTTGTTTGACTCCACAGTTTCCTTCCAACCCACAGGAATGGCAGACTGTGGCTTCCCAATTCCACCACCAGTGGAACTTTCCCAATTGTGGTGGTGCGATCGACACCCAACTCGGGGTCATACTACTTTAACTATAAGGGGTTCAGTAGCATCGTGATGTTGGCGGTGGTGATGGCAATTTATGAGTTCCTATATCTGGATGTAGGGAAGAATGACCGTATGTTTGATGGAGGGGTGATCGCCCAGATGGAGTCCAACCTGTGTCCCCAAAATGGCACCTTGGGGTTGCCACCTCCAGACAGGGCCGCTGATGGGGGGGACCACCAGCCCTGGTGTAAGGGGCCCAATAACATAGGGGGGCCCACACAGGGAGGGGGATTAGTGACAGACAACAATTGTGTTTCTTTTCCTCCAGTAGATGAAAGCTGCTCTCCTCCCATTTCCCTGCTGTCAGCTTTTATCTGCAAAGAAAGAGACAATCGTCCTTCACTAATCCCCTCTCCCTGTTATTTCTGCTCCTGAGTTTATCTCTCTAACTTGGGCTCCATGCACACTGATTTAAAATTCACTGCTTCTACAGGAGTTTTGTGTTTTGTCTGTAGAAGCAGCTCAATGTTATCCTATGTGTCCATGCACATCAGGATGTTTACAGGCGTATTTTGAGCTCAGCGTTTAGAGGCAGAAAAAAAAACCTTCTGGTTTGTGTCTCTGATTGGAGATTACTGGCAGAAAAAAAACGTAAAACTCTCCTAAACTCATCTAAACTTTGTACAAAAAATGCTCTATATGAGCATTTTTTTCTGCTAGGTGGATTGGAGTTTTTTTTAAGCCCAGTGTGCATAGAGCCTAACTTTTCTCTCCCTCTGATCCCGCAGCCTGTATATTTTTTTTCATCTCGTCTTCATTTTTATTTATTAACTCAGTTTTATCTTTTAGATTTTTAGATTTAGCAGGAATTCTATGAGTTATGTTGTATTTGTGTCTGTTAATAGTTTTATTGTATTTTTAGCGAAATATAGCTAATATTTTATTGGGGGGGCTTGGGCAGGTAGTCTGTACAGGGTCCCACGATTTCTATCAGCAGCCCTGCCTCCAGAGGATAATTTTGTGGGCCTCAAGTTCGTGTTTGTGGCGGATGAGGCCTTTGCTCTGGGGGAACATCTCATGAGGCCGTTCCCCATGAGGACCATGACCCCAGAGCAGAGGGTTTTTAATTACCGGCTAGCCCATGCCAGAAGAGTGGTTGAGAATGCCTTTGGCATAATGGCCAGCCGGTTCAGGCTTTTCCTTACAGCCATCAACATGGCCGAATACACATTGTGTTGAGCTGCTGCATTCTGCACAATTACCTTCGCAAGAATGCAGCCAGCTATCTGGCCTCAGTTGTGACTGAGGCCAATTTTTCCAAAGAAGCTTCATCATTGATGGGGCTCAAAAGTGGCCGCCCTGGCTTGCTTCCCCAAAGTGCCAGCGGAGTCTGGCAAAACTATGTTGAGTACTTCGTGGGTAGGGGGCAATTGATTTAAAAGCAAATCTTGAAGCTGTAAAATATTTTTTTTTTGGAAAAACTAAACTTATATTTGATTTGAATTACTGGTTGTGTTTCTTAGCTGTCTCCTAAGTTCTGAAATGGCCTTTTATTTTTGGCCATTTTCTTCAATAGTGCAAACGTAACTTATTTGATACATGAAGTGACAATCTCTTCTTCAGCTAACTATTATGTTGTGCTGTGGGTCTGCTACACACACACAATGATATTGTTGTTGCAATGCATTAATGATACAAATAATCATCCTATTCATCTCCATGAATTAATTGCTTGGGGTCCCTAAAATGGCCTGATTTTGGAAAATTTTACAGCACAGTGGGGGTTATTTACTAAAGGCAAATCCACTTTGCACTACAAGTGCACTGAAAGTGCACTTGAAAGTGCACTGAGAGTGCACTTGTAGTGCAAATTGGATTTGCCTTTAGTAAATAACCCCCATTATCGACCACTGTAATGAATCAGGGAATGGGGGTGTGTGAGTAAGTGAGTGCTCCTCCCCCCTCCACGATCCCGGGCTAATGGACGCAGCTGAGATGCAGTGCACGTGAGAGAGAGCTTTGCTAATTTGCCTGTCTTCGGCTACCCTCGTACAGTAAGCAAAGATACGCCGGCATTCGAGAGGGAGGGGGGCGACTGCTCTCACCGGCTATTTTCCCCTCATCTGTCTCCAGCTTCCCGGTTCAATAAAGCGACCATACGCCGGTGCTCTCCTGACAGTAAACGGACGGCCAGTGCAGCGGAGCAGAGCAAAGAGTGACAGAAAGCTGAAAAGCAGTGAACGGGAGAGAGGGCTTTGCTAGCCTGTTTTAACTGTCTTCAGCCTTTCCATGTAGCAAGACAGACACACGCCGGCATTCTCCCTGATAACAGATGGGCGGCCAGCTGAGGTGGAGAGAGAAGGAGGAACGGCTACTTCCCCATTTCACTACTCCACTCCACACAGGCAGACTCCACAATGAGATAGAAAGTGGAGAAGCGGTGTATGGGAGAGAGGTCTTTGTTAGTCTGCCTGCCTGTTTACAACCTCTCCGTGCAGCAAAGCAAACACACACCGGCATTCTTCTGAAAGCAGACGGGCGGCCAGCTGGATTGGGAGAGTGAGAGAGGTGGAGAGAGGAGCTCTCTAAGGCTGCCTCCCCCCCACGTCTCTATTCTATTCTATACGAGCAGAGTGTGATAAAAAATTTTGAGGATGACAACACGCAGACAAGCAGCCCTGCAACCAACAGCAGGGAGAGGCAGAAAATCAATAGATGGCATCAGAGCGTACCTATCCCCCTGCATACCTGAGCAAACAGGAAGGTCGGATACAAAGAAGCGAAGCGGAGGTAACACCATGGACTGTGTAGAAACAGCAGAGCGGGAGTCCCAGATAAAGCAGGTGAGTACCCAGAGGACAAGTGACAGTGTTGTGGCAAATGGTAAGAGATCCCCTACAGCAGGGAGAGGGAGGAAGACCCCAGAGCCAAGCCCCCCGGAAGTGGTGGGAGCCCCAAGGTAATAGGGGCTAAGAATAAGGGCCAACTCATCCCTGGTAATGGACATCTACCAGTGAACATACGAAGCCCACTGGTAGAGAGCCGGTGTCTTGCCGAATAAGTTCCTTCGGCGGATAGGTTCCCCCCCTGTACTGCGCAGGCGCAGCGCCTGCGCAGTACGTAGTACTGTTGGCCGCCGGAGATAGCCGAAGCTCAAACGCTTCGATCAGCTGTACACGGCGCCTGCGCTCTGGGTCCAGATTCCTTCCCCTCTATCCAAGTGGACCTAGAGGGGGAATCTAAAAGTGCCGAGCGCAGCGAGGCCGTGCCCGAAGCGTGGCGAGCGAAGCGAGCCCGCGAGGGGCCCTCTTACAGGCGCCGTGTACAGCTGATTTTCAGCTGTTCCGCTTCGGCTATTTCCGCCGGCTTCTACTGCGCATGCGCAGTAGAGGGGGAACTAATCCGCCGAGCGGAACTTTCTCGGCAGAACACCGGGATGCAATGACGCAATGGGAGGATAACAGGTGGTCATTAGAAGAGGCACAGTCCATAGACACAGAGACTATGATGGGAAGAGGAGGAGAAGACCCAATCCCTGATATGGATCAAAGTATCCGACAGGAACATCTAGAAATAACAAGGGGGGATATGGGAGTAAGTGGGTCACCACATAGACACGAGTGTGAACAGGAGAATGCTCAGGATGGCGAGGGGAACCCACAGGGGCGGAATGGACAAAATTCAGACTCAGAAAGGGACATCTGGGAATTGTTGAAGGCCCTCCCCACCAAAAATGACATTCAGCAATTAATAAAAGCAGTTGAACAATCCTGTATGCAAGCAGTGGCAAGTTTAAAAGAGGACATCAAGGATCTGGGACACAGAGTAGAAGGGGCGGAAAAAGAACAAGAAACTATCACACAGGCAGTGGTAGATGTTCAAGAGTCCATGAAAAAATATCAAGAGATATTAAATTCATACAGAGAACAGCTGGATGAGTACGAGAACAGGGATAGGCAACAAAATATACGTATAAAAGGATTAAAGGAGTCAATTACAGCGACAGAATTAGCCCCAGCAGTACAAAAAATTTTTGGACAGATTCTGGGGGATCAAGCCCCAAACATTATTGAAATAGACCGGGCACATCGGGTCCCTCCCCAGAACACAAAAGCTGACGTACCCAGAGATGTAATTTGTAAAGTTCACAAATACACCGTGAAAGAAAATATAATGAAGACAGCACTTAATATTTTTACAATTACATTTGAAGGCTCAAACATAGCACTGTATCCAGATATCTCAAAAAGAACTCTTTTTAAGCGAGGGTCGGTCTGTCCACTGTTAGAAATCCCACAAAAGGCTGAGATCAAATACCGGTGGGGGTTCCCCTTTAGTTTAACAGCTTCCAGGGATGGAAAAACTGCAACCTTGCGAACAAAGGATGATTTAAAATCATTTATAGAGAAATTAGACCTTCCGATGGTGGACTTTACTGACTGGAGAATAAACTCTTTAGGGTCCCCCCTGCAACGAGCAGATAAGTGGCAGGAGGTACCGGCAAAGGTTAACAGGGGTAGAGCCCAAAGAAGGACTTAAAGGACTTTTTTTGGTGGGGGGTTCCCCTTCTTCTTTTTTTTTTTTTGTTTTTCCACCTGGGAAGGGTTCTATAGGGTGAAGCCCGGGAGGAGAGGGGAATAGATGGGGGGACATGAGGGAACATGAGGACCTTGTGTAGGTCAATAGGCCAGCCCCAATTAAAGGGGAGAGTAATCCTGCGGAATGCAGGGAAGGGGGGTAGCTTGCGCGTGGGAGGTGCCCATACGCGCAAGCTCCCCACCCGATTTTTAGATATACCCCTAAAGAGAGGTTTTTGGTACGGGGGAAGAGCATGCAAGGTTTATGTCTATAACACAAATGTGACATATTTTTTGCTTTTTTGTTATGTTATGTATAGGTATGTGTTTAATGGGGTATTGAATGTTGGAAATGGGGGGGTAACAGGGGGGGTGGGAACGGCAGAGGGGAAGACAGAGACTATGGGCAAGAGAACAGGGGGTTCCTGGGACAAAAGAAAATGACAGCCATATTGAAAATATTGTCATACAACGTAAGGGGTTTGAGCTCACCAAATAAGAGAGGGAGACTGTGGGTGGAGATGCAACACTTGGGAGCTGACGTAGTTCTCTTGCAGGAGACCCATTTTGGGAGCAGCTCGATTCCAGGCCTGCCCCAGAATATATTGAAGCAATGGTATCATGCAGTATCTCCGGTGGCAAGGGCAAGAGGGGTTACAATTGCATTTAAGAAATCATGCCCCTGGATAATAAAGACTGTACAATGCGACCCAGAAGGTATTTGCTTGTAAAAGGTGTAATACAGGGGAGACGATATACCTTTGCTTCACTATATGCACCCAATGAAGGGACTGTTAATTTTTTGGTTAAAATGTTTAAAAAACTGAAAGAATTTAAGGAGGGATGTGTAGTGGTTGGAGGAGACTTCAATATGGTGCTAGACCCGAGTATAGATACATCTACGGGTAGAACCGCTTTATCTTTTGGAGCCATAAAGCGAGTTAAACAAACCTTACGCTCACAACATCTTGTGGACAGCTGGCGAGCTCTACATCCAGGGACTAGGGACTTTAGTTACTACTCTAAAACACACGATATGTACTCGCGGTTGGACCTTTTTCTGGTGGATCAATTCTACCTGGGGAATGTTACCACAAGTACAATCGAACCAATAACTATATCCGACCACGCCCCAATAACTCTGACCCTCCGACCAACACAAATGGCATGTTCGGAACGAATATGGCGTTTGAACGAGTCATTGTTGGATAAGGGGGAGACAGTGGAGAAATTAAGTATTAAGATAAAGGAATATTTTGAAATAAATAAAACAGAAGAAATGTCAGATCAAGTGGTGTGGGAAGTCCATAAGGCTGTTGTAAGAGGGGAGCTAATCACCATTGGTGCGCATATGAAGAAGGAAGGTAAAAGAGAGATAGACGAACTACTAGAGAAGATTAGGGCCCTAGAGATAAAGCACAAGAAAAATCTCGACCAAATGGATGGCAGATGCCTGGAGAGCTTACGAGCAGAGCTCTCACAATGCCTAGAACATAGAGCGAAGAATAAAATTAGGTTTTTTGCTAATAGAGCATACGAACAAGGAAATAAATGCGGAAGGCTATTGGCAAAACAACTCAAAAAACAACAGGACTCTAGACACGTGCATAGCTTATTAGTGCAAGGCAAGAAAATAATAGATACAAAGGCTATAGCTAAAGAATTTGGTAAATTCTATGAGGCCCTATATAACATCGCCAAAACAGAACCATCTGAAGGAGGGGAAAGTGAGGGTCAAAGGAGGAATGAGATAGATGAATATATGGAGAGCGCTGCCATGCCTATAATACCTAGAGAAATATATGAAGATATGAAACGTCCAATTACGATTGAAGAGTTGAGCAGAGTGATAGCAACCCTGCCTTCTGGGAAAAGTCCAGGGCCAGACGGGCTGACAAACTCATATTATAAGAAATTTCTCTCAGTTTTGGTAAAACCACTATGCAGTTATTTTAACTCTGTTAATGCTGCGAACCCACTCTCTCCAGAAGCATTACTGGCATATATAACGGTATTACCAAAAGAGGGAAGAGATCCCCAGGTATGTGCTAATTACAGGCCTATCTCTCTGCTGAATTCTGCCACTAAATTATTGGCAAAAATCTTGGCCTTGAGACTTCAGGAACATGTAGGCGATTTGGTACACCCAGACCAGACGGGGTTTATAAAGGGACGGGAAGCTAGGGACAATACCATCCGCAGTCTCCATGTGTTGCAATGGATGTGACATGGTCCGGATAGAGCCCCAGGAATCACTCTGTCGATGGACGCCGAAAAGGCCTTCGACAGAGTTAACTGGGGCTTTATGAGAGAAGTATTGGGGAGGATAGGTCTGGGGGGAAAAATGTTAGGGTGGATTATGTCACTATATGGGAAACCAAGAGGAAGAATTAAGGTCAACGGGACAGTATCCGAATGTTTCAACATACAAAACGGTACCAGGCAAGGGTGCCCACTGTCCCCTTTGATATTTGCGATAGTAATGGAACCATTTCTGCGCAGAATTAGAAAGAATGAGGAGATAGTAGGGACGTACATAGGACATATGGAACATAAAGTAGCAGCGTATGCGGATGACCTGTTATTTTTCCTCTCCGCTCCTCAGGCATCTATAGCCACATTGATGACGGAAGTACAGAGATTTGGAAGGGTGTCTGGTTTCAAGATCAATTTTGAGAAATCAGCCATCTTTCCTAGTAATATCTCAGCGGAGATGGAGAGGTTATTGAAAGAGATGTACCCATTTATATGGAACAAGGAGTCGCTGACGTACCTGGGGGTACAAATTAGCGCAGACTATGAACTATTGTATGAACGTAACTATGGCTCATTACTGAAAGAAATAACAGAAGAGCTAAAGAAATGGAAGGGTAAATACCTGACCTGGTTCGGGAGAATCAGTGCCATAAAAATGAGTATACTGCCCAGAATGGTTTATGTGCTGCGCACAGTGCCAATCAGGTTACCAGCGACTCTCTTCAGGCAAGTGCGTAGGCTGTTTGTGGCCTTTGTGTGGAATGATAAAAGGCCTAGATTGGCTTACGATATCTTAAGGAGAAGCAGAGCTGAGGGAGGCCTAGGACTCCCGGACATAACATCCTACTATAAGGCCATGACTCTAGTAAGAATAGTAGACTGGTGCCATGACCTAAAGAAAAAACCATGGGTACAGGCAGAAATGTCAATGGCGGGGAGAAATCTGGCAGGAGCACCATGGATCCAAGGGTCATTGAGAGGGTTGTCAAAATGGACATCACCGATGACCCTGAATTCACTGGAAGTATGGGATAGAATGAACAGTAAGGGTAGATATGCTCCCCAGACCTCCCCTCTGGCTCCTTTGGAGGGATTCCCTTGGTTCCCTCCAGGGGAGGAGATGGGAAGTCTGGGGGCATGGGGCCTGGATGGGAATACTAGATGTGGTAAGTTTGCTCCTATTGGAGCACTATTATCACTGACAGAGATGGTCATGAGATTTGGTGAGACACGAATGGCAGAATGGAAATACCACCAAATGAAGAGTTTTCTCAAGAAAACAAAACCATTAAGACCCATGAACTCACTTACGGCATTTGAGAGGCAGTGTGCACAGATATCAGAATCTGGGCATATGCTATCTCGAATGTACAGAATGATCCTAAGGGAACAAGAAAGGACACCCCCATACTTTGTAAAAGAATGGGAGAGGGAGCTGGGCCAAGTATGGACAGATAAACAAATTAATAGAATGATATTGTTAATATTCACAACTTCCATAAGCTCAAAGGTGCAAGAAATGGCATATAAGTTCCTAGCGAGATGGTACAGGACACCAGTAAAACTAGCACAAATCACCTCAGCTTCTAGCGATAGGTGCTGGAGTTGTTGTGGACAGAGGGGAACCTTTCTTCATCTTTGGTGGACATGTCCAATAATTAAGTCATTTTGGGAATCAGTGGCCCCATGGATTAAGAAACTAACAGTGGACTCCTTGGAGTTCGGACCTATACAATATTTGTTTCACGGAAATCCCGGACCTGTCAAAAAGTATAGGGAAAGTATAACCCCACACTTATTAAAAGCAGCAAAACAACTAATCCTGAAGTATTGGAGGCAGGATCGGAGTCCGTCAGTTTTGGAGTGGAGAAATGAGGTTAACATAATAAAGGAAGCGGAGAGGTGGGTTCATGTGGTTAAAAATCAAAAAGAGAAATTTGAAAGTACATGGGCAAAATGGGAACAGTGCGCCAGGGAGATAATGGAAGAGGGAAACATCAATGGGTAATGAAGGTAGAAATGGTATAGTCATTAAGAAATAAGAAGATGAGCCCAGAAAGAGAGAGTTAAATATTGACATGACTTCTCCAATGCCAATTAAGTAAAGGGGGTGGGGGGTAAGATAATGTATGGTTACATGTTCTCATTTTCCGGAGTTTTTTTTTTTTTTCTTGTTCTTCCATCCACCCCGATTCCCCTAATAAACACTAAGTGGTGAGGGTGATGCGGGGTAGGGTCGTGTGTTTGTTTTTTTTTTTTTCTTGGTAAATTATATAATTAGGAACTATATTGATTTATGATATGAGTTAGAAGAAGGGGGAATTCACTTTATAATTTAGTTTTATCAGGTTTGTACGTTGGGGGGAAGAGCTGGGGTAAATTAATACTAAGGATGGGGGTGGAGGGAAGAATGCACAATTTATTAATTATGGATTATAGTGATTTATGACACAAATTGAATAAGGGGGAAATTCACGTTATAATTTGATTTAACCACGTTTGGATAGGGGGGGAGGAGTTGGGTAAATTAATATTAAGGATGGGGGGGGAAGAATCACAGAAGGGTTTTTTTTTTTTCCCCCTTTCTCATATGCACAAATTATATAATTATGAATTATAGGGATTTATGACACAAATTAGAATAAGGGGGAAAAACACTCTATAATCTCATTTAATTACGTTTGCACGTTGAGAGGAAGTGCTGGAGTAAATTAATATTAAGGAGGGGGGGAGGGGATATTACGGATAGTAAAAAATTATTTTTTTTTCTTTCTCTTTCACTTTATAATTAGGGGAAGTCACTTTATAATACTGTTTAATCACGTTTGTACATTGGGGGGAAGGAGTTGGAGTAATTAATACCAAGGATAGGGGTGAAGGGAGGAACTACAGATTTTAATAAAGAATTTTTTTTTTTGTTATTGTTGTTGTTGTTGTAATTTATAAACCTTGGTTAAATGGGATAGGTGGGGTAATTTGTAGTTTTGTTATTGGGTTTAATGTAGGGCTATAGTATGTTGTATAAATATTATAGAAATATATAAATATAAATATAAAGAAAACTGCGCTATATGAAACAAAACTCAGTGTATGCACACATATTGTTAAAGTCCGTCAAAAGCAAATATACAGGTATCAGATTGACAATCTGTATAGAGTCCACAAAAGGTATGTATCCAAATCTTCAATCAAGGTGACAACACACTTAGAACCACCGCAGAAATAAGTGTAGAAGATAGGACAGTCCTCCACCTATGAACCAACTGCCTCTTACCAGCTCCCTCGATCTCTGGTAAGGAGATCAAATGCGCTTTTTAGCTTATGACCCAGCTACAGGATGCAGTAAGTGGAACGCCAGGTGAATTCTCTGTGTTTTCCTTAAATAAGTCTCATCAGCATATCCATAGGCCAATCCTGAGTCCACTGTCACTTCATTTCCCATGGCACGCCCTCTAATAACTGGATCAGTCATTGAAAGGTCCTTATTTTTTTTTTCTACTGCTCAGCTGACCAATTTTTCGTCGGGCGCTTGTCATAAATTCACACTGGAATGCTCAAGGACCATGTTGTGACGCTCTGAGAACATTTTTTGGCAACACATGATGTAAACTTGTGGTAGTCAAGAAGCAGCTCCCATATCACTAGGAAGAGGCGTGGGCACTGCAGACCTGATTGGGAGGCAATCAGGGGGCTAAACATCGATTGCACTGAAGAGTGGAGAGGCCAGTCTGCAGTGCCCACGCCTCTTCCTAGTAATATGGGAGCTGCTTCTTGACTACCACAAGTTTACATCATGTGTTGCCAAAAAATGTTCTCAGAGCGTCACAACATGGTCCTTGAGCATTCCAGTGTGAATTTATGACAAGCGCCCGACGAAAAATTGGTCAGCTGAGCAGTAGAAAAAAAAAATGAGGACCTTTCAATGACTGATCCAGCTATTAGAGGGCGTGCCATGGGAAATGAAGTGACAGTGGACTCAGGATTGGCCTATGGATATGCTGATGAGACTTATTTAAGGAAAACACAGAGAATTCACCTGGCGTTCCACTTACTGCATCCTGTAGCTGGGTCATAAGCTAAAAAGCGCATTTGATCTCCTTACCAGAGATCGAGGGAGCTGGTAAAAGGCAGTTGGTTCATAGGTGGAGGACTGTCCTATCTTCTACACTTATTTCTGCGGTGGTTCTAAGTGTGTTGTCACCTTGATTGAAGATTTGGATACATACCTTTTGTGGACTCTATACAGATTGTCAATCTGATACCTGTATATTTGCTTTTGACGGACTTTAACAATATGTGTGCATACACTGAGTTTTGTTTCATATAGCGCAGTTTTCTTTATAATATCTTGTTTAATGTGGGTATCCCATATTTTATAACTGCAGCTCTATTACGCATTTAGACAGCAGATTTTGTTTTGCATGTCTCTAAGTTTTTTGCTGACAGCGCTGTATTTTTTACATATTTTGCTATGTTGTATAAATGATGTAATATATAAACGAATAAAATTTTGATTATTAAAAAAAAATAACCCCCATTATCACTAGGGATGAGCTTCGAGTTCGAGTCAAACTCATGTTCAACTCGAACATCGGCTGTTTGCAAGTTCGCCGAACAGCGTACAATTTGGGGTGTACGCAGCAAATTCGAATGCCGCGGAACACCCTTTAAAAGTCTATGGGAGAAATCAAAAGTGCTAATTTTAAAGGATTATATTCATGGTATTGTCATAAAAATTTTTACATTCTGCAATTACCTATAAAGATAATAGGAGAACAAAACTTTAAACAGTACCATTTGAGAGTATTCAGGCAGGCACTTGCACTACATGCTTCGGTGAATTCATCCATAAATATGAACACAAAAAAGGTAGGTATAGTGTGTATGGGTTTGGCAAAGTCAGCAGATAGAGTATTGTTATTGGTTGACATAGCGGTTGGGGGAGGGAGGGTTAAAATGAGTTTGTGCCCCCCAAGAAAAGCCTCTTGCACTCTGCCTGAATTTAAGGACAACAATAACATTTGGACACATTTTCAGGGGTGTTTAGGGTAAGCACTACAATGGAGCTGACAAAATACATTGTTAACCACTTCAGCCCCGGACCATTTGGCTGCCTAAAGACCAGAGGGCTTTTTTACAATTTGGCACTGCACTGCTTTAACTGGTAATTGCAATGTTGTACCCAAACAAAATTGGCGTCCTTTTTTCCCCACAAATAGAGCTGTCTTTTGATGGTATTTGATTGCCTCTGTTACTTTCATTTTTTGCAATATAAATGGAAAAAGACCGAAAATTTTGAAACATGAGTTTGACTCGAACATTGGCTGTTCGCCCGTTCACCGAATAGCGAACAATTTGGAGTGTTCGCGGCAAATTCGAAAGCAGAAGAACACCCTTTAAAAGTCTATGGGAGAAATCAAAAGTGCTAATTTTAAAGGTTAATATGCAAGTTATTGTCATAAAAAGTGTTTGGGGACCTGGGTCCTGCCCCAGGGGACATGGATCAATGCAAAAAAAAGTTTTAAAAACGGCCGTTTTTTCAGGAGCAGTGATTTTAATAATGCTTAAAGTGAAACAATAAAAGTGTAATATCCCTTTAAATTTCATACCTAGGGGGTGTCTGTAGTATGCCTGTAAAGGGGCGCATGTTTCCCATGTTTAGAACAGTCTGACAGCAAATTGACATTTCAAAGGAAAAAAAAGTCATTTAAACTACTTGCGACTATTAATGAATTAGACACTGACCTGTTTTCGACACCATTTCCACCACTTCACCCAGCGCTTCCTGAACCTCTGCATCCACATGTTCATGGTGTGTGGTGAGTTCCCTTTCTTCATTCGGTATGGGGTTACTGGTGTCCTCAGATGTCCCTACTCTTTTTTTCCCCTATGTGAATACAAAAAAAGGTATACTTAGCAGACAGATATGTTAGGTTAGAAATAGTCATATGCAGGGGTCGGGAAATGGGAGGGTAGGACGTAAGAACGTAGCGTCCGTCACGGAGGGAGGGGTCTCAGTGTAGCAGCAGGAAGCCGCCTCGAGGAACGCTCTGTGAAGCCGCCGGTGTACATACCACAACGGGAGAAGAACCTCAGCCTGTCAGCAGGGAAGATGACAGCCACATGAAAAAAAAAACCGCCAGAGAAACATCTTAGGACACCGAGGAGCGGCCGGAGCAGTAAGATAAGTGTAAACCGAAAGTGATCTGTGAAACAGCTGTAAGCCCCGGCATCCCGTCCCCCTCCCCCCTCCTCCCCCTCGTCTCCCCTGTCTTCCGAACGGCTGGTTAGAGGATTTATTGTTTGCCGTAATCCTCAGCCATAAACACCGGAGGAATCAAGGGAAGTTTTTTGAGACACAGAACCTGTAAGAGTGGAGAGTGGAGAGGGTAAGAGGTGGATGGATGAGAGAGAAATGGTTAACAGCATGTGAAGTGAAAGTCTTGAAGGACAGAAGCCAAGTGTATTTTGGAGATACTGAAGTTTAAACTCTGAGTGAAAATAACTTAACTGAACATCACTGAGAAAGTTGGTAATGTGATTAAACATCAAGGGATTGTATTTAAAAACGCCAGGGAAACATAAAGGAATATATGTGACCATCAGCATCATTAGTGTTGTCAGCATAAAGCATCTGAGATGTGGATGATGAAGGAATATATATTGGCTTAAGAGATAAATGGTTAAAGTCTGTTATAAAATCAGTATCAGAGCTGTGGTGGGGGAGGGGCAGAAGAAAGAGGGAGAACCACGATCAGGAAGAACCAACAAACCACCAGAAGTATAACACCTAAAAATAAATAAATAAATAAACATAACCAGCTGGGAAAACATCTAAATCACTATAAAACACAACAGGACTGACATATGGGATATCCCTAGGTAGGGGTAAACCCTGGAACAGCTCTCGTACCTTTCACCTCCACTGCCCATCCCCATAAACCTCTTTCGGCACCCCCTGTTCCAGTAAGACATATTGCTCCCCCCTAATTAAGGGAGAGCAGGGAATCAAGGCTGGGTAAACGGATAAGAGGAATAAGAAGAGTAAAGATGAGTAAAAGCACAAATAAAACGACAAGAAGGAGGCGCCCCTAAATCCCCAAAAGATAAACCAGGGGTCAGTACATTGAAGCATTACATGACACAAGGAGCCAGCCCAAGAAATACGGAAGTGGAGAAGCAGGGGAAAGCGAAGATGGAAAATAAATAAGGGACAGATAAGAAGGCGGGTGAGAACCCAGAACACTCCAGGGAAGATTTCATATCAGAAGGGGAGTTGGAAAGCAGTAGGATAGAGGGGAGACCATCCGAGTCTCTCCCCCCCACAAAAGGAGAGATGAATGAGATGTTATTGAGACTAGAAAAGTCGATTAAAACAGACATCAACATGATGAGAGGAGATCTGGGAAGCCTCCTGGATAGGGTAGAAGAAACAGAAAAAACAGTAGAAAATCAAAAGAAAGAACTGGAAACCCTTAAACAGCAAATGAAAATAGCACAACAAACCCAGAAGGAAATTCTTTATAAGCTGGAAGACCAGGAAAATAGAAATAGAAGACAGAATATAAGGTTACGATCAGTCCCAGAAAAAGAGGGAGAAGATCTGAGGAAAATTTGCATAATAGTGCTAGGCCCCCTTATAAATAAAAAAGATGAAGAACCCCTAAGAATAGAAAGAATACATCGAGTTGGATACCGGCGAAACCCAGAAGAGAGACCACGGGACATTATTATAAGATTTAGATTCTATGAGGATAAAATGGAGATTTGGGGAAAATTAAGAGGAAAACCACCCTTGACATATGAAGGAGCGGAGTTACAGGTGTATGCGGATCTATCCCAAGAAACCCTGACAAGAAGAAGACATCTTAAACCCCTCTTAGAAAAAATGAGACAACAAAACATTAGATACAGCTGGGGGTTCCCAGCCTGCCTGATAGGATATAAAGAGGGGAGATTAGTGAAATTTCGCTTCCCCGAAGATCTGGAAGAGTTCTGCAGAAAACTAGACTTACAGATACCAGATATACCGGGCTGGATGGGGGGGAACTAGGGGGGAGGGGAAGGGGAAAAGGGGGGGAAGGGAGAAGCTTTTCTGTTTAGGGGAGAGGGGAGGAGGAATATTAAAATATAGGGTTCACAGATCACGTGAAATAGAGGATGGCTGATCAACACCCCTTCGAATTTTCAATCTAAGGAAGGGGTGAGAGGCTACACTGGGTCCCACACCTTGGGACAAATGGGTTTGTTAGACGCCTTGATTTTCAGGGCGACGAACAAACTAGGGGCCCATATGGGGCCAGGTTGGGAGAGGAGGTGAAGGGTGGATGGGTGGGGATGGAGGGAGGAAGGGGAATGGGGAGGGGGGGTACACTGTGCAAATGCCTTGATAGAAATAGGGATAGCTCGAGATAGGTTAGAGGTACAAAAGGTAGCAAGTTTAGAAAAATGATAACACTTAAATTCTTATCCTATAATGTAAAAGGGTTAAATTCGAATTTGAAAAGACACAAAATCTTGAAGGAACTACAGACCTATGGGGCAGAGGTGGTGTCCCTACAGGAGACCCATTTAACATATGAATCAAATATTAGACTCAGGTCGAGAGAATTCCCGAATTGGTATTACGGAGATGCAATATCAAAAAGAGCAAGGGGAGTGGCAATAGGGTTGGCAAAAGGGGTTCACTTTAAATTAGAAGGTATGATCCAGGACCCAGAGGGGAGATTCCTATTCATCAAAGGAATACTTGGGGAAATAGAATGCACCCTAGCCAATATATACGCCCCAAATAAAAACCCAGCAAAATTTTTGAAGGACACATTAGAGAAATTAACGGATTTCAGGAAGGGGGAATTAATAGTAATGGGAGATCTTAATATGTGCTTAGACCCAGAGATCGATAGTACGTCTGGGACACAGGGGACGAATAATGGTCAGATGAGGAAGATAAAACAGGAACTGCATAAAAATCAATTGGTAGATATATGGAGGGTAAGGAATGGTAAAACACGAGACTACACATTTTACTCCCCTGTGCACCGGACGTACTCTAGGATCGACTATATTTTAGTAGACCATAGACTTTTAGATAGGATAGTGGGTTCAAAAATAGGAATCATCACAATATCAGACCATGCCCCGATTGAGATGGAGATGCAGATATCTAGGACACAAGGAAGGCAGTCATTATGGAGAATAAATGAAGATCTATTACAAAACGAAGATACCTTCAAAAAAGTAGAGCGAGAACTAAAACATTATTTTGTAACAAATGAAACAGGAGATATATCGGAGTCGGTGATATGGGAAGCACATAAAGTTTACATAAGGGGAATAATAATACAAGAGGGAGCAAGGAGAAAGAAGGAAAGGAAAAATAAAATGGGAAATCTTATAAAAGAAATGTTCAACTTAGAACAAGAACATAAAAAACATAGAGGACACCACCAAGCAACATACCTAGCATTGGTAAATAAACGAGACGAACTAAAAAAGTTGATGGAACAAGAAACAAAGGAAAAATTCAACCAAATAGCTAAAGAAAGATATCTGTGGGGAAATAAGGCGGGAAAACATCTAGCCAGAATGCTTAGGGAAAAAAAAGCCCTAAACTTTATAGGAAAGATACAGGATAAACAGGGGAAGATGGTATATGAAACCAAAGAGATAGGTGAAGTATTTAAAAACTACTATAGTGAGCTATATACGGGGGAGACGAACGGAGGCCAGACAAGTGATGAAATTAAAAACAGGAAGATAAAGGAATTCTTAAAGTTAGCCAAATTAACCAAGATTACAGAAAACTCTAGAGAGGTCCTGGAGAAACCAATAACAGAGGAGGAGATATATAGAGCAATAGCGGAGAGCGCACAGGGAAAAAGCCCAGGTCCGGATGGGTTCACCACTTATTATTATAAGAAATTTAAAGATATACTAGTGCCGAAAATGTGTAAGTATATGAATGGGCTGGGAAGCGAGTTTGAACTAAGCAGTGAGGCGCTTTTTGCCACAATCACCGTGATCCCAAAAGAGGCCAAAGATGGGACCCTTTGCGCTAGCTACAGACCAATATCACTGCTTAACGTAGACACAAAACTATACTCAAAGGTACTAGCTACGAGGATGAAAGAATTGATGAGTGGGGTGATCCACCCGGACCAAGTGGGCTTTATAGCAGGAAGGGAGGGAAGAGATAATGGGGTGAGAACCCTTTTACTGCTCCAGAAGAGAAGGGAGGAGGGACTCCCAGGTCTGCTCCTGTCAAGTGATGCCGAGAAGGCATTTGAGAGGGTAGACTGGGAGTTCCTGTTTCAAACCCTAGAAACAATAGGAGTAGGCCCAAAGATGGTAGGACGGATTAAAACACTCTACAGAAAACCCAAGGCGGTCATTAAGATTAATGGAACCCTATCATCTCCCTTCGAAATGAAGAGGGGGACAAGACAGGGATGTCCCCTGTCCCCCCTTCTCTTCGTGTTGGCCCTAGAACCTCTACTTGCAACAATTAGAAATAACCCTAACATCGAGGGATTTAAGGTGGGAGAAGAAGCGCACAAATTGGCCACATTTGCGGATGACGTGCTCTTTTATATAAATAACCCCGGAAATACAACGCCAAGATTGGTTAAAATATTAGAACAATATGGCGAAATAACAAACTTTAAGATCAATATGGGGAAATCGGAAATTTTGAAGATAAATGTGAGTAAAGTAGAGGAGGAAAAACTGAAGAGAGATTTCCAATTTTGTTGGAAAAAAGAGATAAAATACTTGGGAATAAGGCTCGCGAACTCTCCGGAAAAGATATACAGGAAAAATTATATCCCTCTTTTAGATGAAATAAAGAAGGAAGGGAAAAAACTCCAGACAAAACCTCTTTCATTGGTGGGGCGTATCAACGCCATAAAAATGATCCTCCTCCCAAAGATCAGGTACAAATTCCAAATGTTACCTATTAGATTGCCACAGGAATACATTAGAAAATTAAAATCAATAATATCCAACATAATATGGAAAAATAAAAGATCAAGAATATCTTTAAAGACCTTAAAACAAGATAAAGATAAAGGAGGTCTCGCGGTCCCGGACATCCTAAAATACTATAAAGCAATAATTTTATCAAGGGCAATAGAATGGGCTAGGGATAACCAAGAAAAAAGATGGGTGAATATAGAAAAATTTTATAGTAAAACACGTTTAGGATCTATTATTTGGAACCCTCCGAATCACAGAATGGTAGATGAAAACACGCACTGTTTGACAAAAGTAGTTTTAAAGATATGGAATGTAGCATATAAGCAATTAGATAAGGTTTACAACTCTCCCTTGATAGAATTAAAGGAGAATGAATATTTTGCACCAGGGAAAAGAAATATAGGTGGGAATTGGATAAAAAAAGATAATGTACAACTTAGAGAAATACTTAAAAAAGGGAAAATTGTCACAATTATAGAATTGAAACAAAACACTGACACATGGGTGATAGATGAATGGAGATACATGCAATTAGACCGCTTTGTGAAAAATCTACCTCAACCGATAAGATCAGGAGAAAATCTGACAGCTTTAGAAAAACTATGTACAGCGGAAAAAATAAAAAATACTATATCTAAGTTATATAAATTATTATTGAAAGAAGAAGAAGCAGAGGTACCCATATTCATCAAAAAATGGGAAAAGGAATTGGGAACACAAAAAAATATAAGCACTATTAGAAAAATGTTAATCTTGGCCCATAGCTCAGCGGCAGATATAAAAACAGCCGAGATGAATTATAAATGTATGGCAGGGTGGTATGCAACGCCAGATAGAATAAGTAAATTCCAACATGGGAAACCGGCAGACTGTTGGCGAGGCTGTGGAGGGGTGGGTACTATGGCTCACCTATGGTGGAATTGTCCGATAATCAAAAAATTTTGGAAAAAAATCTTGGCCTTGATTAAGGAGATTACAAAAATAGAGGTGAAAGAAGATCCGTGGGTAGTTCTCTTCCACGGTACAGAAGGAAATGTGAAACAATATAGAACATCTCTGGTCCCACATCTATTAAACGCAGCAAAAAGATTAATCCCTAAAAATTGGTGGGGAAAAGAAAGCCCTGAGATGTGGGACTGGATAAATGCCATGGAGGAGATCTACACCTTGGAGCAGGTTTTTCATAACAAAGAGGAAGAGATAGGAGTGGATAAATGGAAATGTTGGAAGGAGTTTAAAAAAACATGAAGCTATGCAGAAAAAATTAGGATCTAAACGAGCTACCATATAGATCAGAGGCATTGCACAAGGGTTGGGGAGGGAGAAGGGGGGGTTTATATGGGTAATTTTTTTTTTGTTTTTTATACAGATCAGTAAAACAGAGAGATTTATACATAAAGATAAAATTTTAGAGAGCAAAAGGAAAGGGAACTAAGGGTTTATAGGCGGTGTTAGTTTTTATATTATCATTTTCTTGTAAACCCCTGTTGTTTCCCTCGGCTGAAAATTAAAAATATGCCACAGTGATGAAGAGATGAGAAGAGACATATATGAGCAAGTAAGCTGAATTAGTCTCTCTAAGAAATTTCTGAGGTGGCGGAAAAAAAAAAAAGAAATAGTCATATGAACCATTGCTTGGAAGTGTTGTCCAATTGTCTGTTTTGACAGAGTATCAAGCTGAAGACATGTTTTTTTCACTTTCAAAAGCTGGAATACTTACCTGTTTTGTGCAAGTTTCACACATGGGGAGACCCCTAGTATCCACTGGAGCAGCTACGTGGCACACCATAAAAAGGTTGTTATGGTGTCCCACACTATTGCTCCTGCGTCCAGATGTGTAAACAGCTGCTGAGTGTCCTCTCCTGACACTGAATAAAGTTGTCAATCCATTATAGTTTCGAGCACATCTAGACAACAATGTGATAAACTTATTTAATCCAAATAGGCATGAACAAATGTAGTTAACATGCATCTGCCAAAAACAACGTATTAGTGGCCGAACAAACGTCGTTTAATATGAACAATTCCTGTGTCCACAAACCTCAAGCTTGGCATTTTTAACTGTACAACCGTAAAGAAAAGCACATGGACCAGCACAAAAGTAATAATAATAATAGGACAGCACAGTGGTGTAGTGGTTAGCTCTCTCACTTCGCAGCAATAGGCTCACTGGTTCGATCCCCAACCATGACACTACCTGCCTGGAGTTTGCATGTTCTCCCTGTGCCTGCGTGGGTTTACTCCGGGTACTCCAGTTTCCTCCCACACTCCAAAGACATGCTGTTAGGTTTATTGGCTTCTGTCCAAAAAAAAAGTTGGCCCTGGTGTATGGGTGTGAGTTGGGGACCTTGGATTGCAGACCCCTTGGGGGTGAGGACCGGTGTGGGTGTGTGTGTGGAGCGCTGCTCCAAAAAAAAAAAAAAAATAATATAGTGGATGGGCATCTTGATGGGACGCAATGTGGGGGGATGGGGACAATTGTGGGTGCTCACTCAGGTTGAACTGGATGGACTTGTGTCTTTATTCAACCTTACTAACTATGTAACTAAGGAAACACGACAAATACTTACTTTTTTGCACCACTTTCCTGATCTTTCAATACTGATCTTGCTCCCTCAATTTCAGATCTAACCAGCGTTTCCTCAATTGCTCCTTGGATCTTTGTACCCCAAAATTCCTGTACAGACTTCTCACAACTTTAGCCATGATCTTGGCCTTTCTCACATTAGGGTTTCTGTATGGCCCATGATTCCCATCATAGTCTGTCCTCTTCAAGATGTCCACCATCTCCACCATCTCTTCAAAGGACATATTTGAGGCCTTATATCTCCTATTGGATCTGGAACTGCCTTGCTCCAGGCTTTCGTTGTTGCTGCTCTCAGCACGCACCTGCTGTGTCTCCGCCATGTGCTCTTCCACTGCCCTGAAAGAGAAGAGGCGGGGAATACACTAGAAAGAAGGATAGGGGTGGAGTTTGACGCATGCGCAGTGTGTATAATGCATAACACACGGGCGGCGTACATACGATCTGTGAGTGGAGGACGGAGGATCATTAGCGCTGATCATTCAAACGAAGGTACAATTGTAACTTGGGGCATCAGTGGTTAGTGGCCTATACTGCTTATAGATTGAGGCCTATATTGGGACAAGATTATGAGAGTTTAGCCTGACATTAGGGTTTGTCTTGCGATGTGTCTTGGAGATAAAATTGTTGATAAAGTTACAGCCCTTGATTTCCTGCCCAACTTTATCGACAAATACAGGGAGCTGCCATGTCTCTGGCAAGTCCAATGCAGGGACTATTCTAACAAGTTAAAGAGGAAGGCAGCACTGGAGAAACTGTTGGAATTAGTGAAGCCTGTGTATCCCACGGCAGACATCACCTATTTAAAGGCCAAAATTGGTAGCCTGAGGAGCAAATATAATAGGGAGCGAAAGAAGGTCCAGGATTCCCTGAGATCAGGAGCATCAGCAGATGACGTATATGTCCCCAGGCTGTGGTACTACCACAGCCTGCGTTTTTGGTCCGACCAGCCGGAACCCAGGCCATCATTCTCAATGCTTCCTTCAACATCAGCTGAGGCTCCTGAGGTCCAACCTGGGCCTTCCACCCAGGAAGAAGCCCAGCTTGACCCAGGTATAGCATTGTTGTACATATTTCTTGTCAAAAATTGAATGATGTTAACAAGATTTTATTGATCATTAGGGATGGGCTATCTGTTCGAGTCGAACATGAGTTTGAATCGAGCATTGGCTGTTCACCCATTTGCCGAACAGCGAACAATTTGGGGCGTTCACGGCAAATTCGAAAAGCCGGGGAACACCCTTAAAAATTCTATGGGAGAAATCTAAAGTGCTAATTTTAAAGGTTAATATGCAAGTTATTGTCATACAAAGTGTTTGGTGACCTGGGTCACGCCCCAGGGGGCATGTATCAATGCAAAAAAAAGTTTTAAAAACAGCCCTTTTTACGGGAGCAGTGATTTTAATAATGCTTAAAGTGAAACAATAAAAGTGAAATATTCCTTTAAATTTCGTACCTGGGGTGTGTCTATAGTATGCCTGTAAAGTAGCGCATGTTTCCGGTGTTTATAACAGTCCGAGAGCAAAATGACATTTCTAAAGGAAAAAAAATCATTTAAAAGTGCTAGCGCTAGTGCCGGCTATTAATGAATTCTTGGTCCTGACAATAAACATGAAAGTCATTGAAAGTCATTGAAAATGTAAAAAAAAAATGCATGGGGGTCCCCCAAAATTCCATTACCAGGCTCTTCAGGTTTGGTATGGATATTAATCGGAACTCTGCGCCAAAATTTTTTTTAAAAATGGCGTGGGTTTCCCCACCCCAAAATCCATACCAGACCTGAAGTCTGGTATGGATTTTAATGGGAACTCCGCACCAAAAAGAAAAAAAAAATTGCGTGGGGTTCCCCCAAAAATCCACACCAGACCCTTATCTGAGCACACAACCTGGCAGGCTGCAGGAAAAGAGGGGGAATGAGAGAGCGCCCCCCGAACCATACCAGGCCACATGCCCTCAACATGGGGAGGATGTCCCTATGTTAATGGGGACAAGGGCCTCATCCCCAGAACCCTTGCCCGGTGGTTTTGGCGGTCTGCGGGCAGGGGGGCTTATCAGAATATGGAAGCCCCCTTTAACAAAGGGGACACCCAGATCCCGGCCCCCCATGTGAATTCATAAGGGGGACATTGTACCCCTACAATTTCACAAAAAGAAAGTGTCAAAATGTTAAAAACCACAGGAGACAGCTTGGGACAAGTCCTTTATTTAAAATTAAAAAATTAAAAAAAAAAAAGAGATTCCAGCCATGTAATCCAATAGATTTATGCTCCTACTCCAGCGATGTAATCCCATTCTAAATCTCCAGCAATGGATGATCTCCAGTGACTCCAGCGAGGAATCCTGCATTGCATCAGAGGGGGGCGGGGTCACCCGTACACGTTGCTGGCAAAGCCTGGCATTTCCCCTTGTCAGAGGGGGATGTGGTCACGTGGTGGGTGGCCCTGCCCTCAGCTACATAAGAGCTGTCAAGCTAGCGCTGCGTCATTGCCTGGGTGCCTGTGCGTGTTCCCCTTTGTGAAATGGTAGGGGTGCAATGTACCCCTTACCAATTCACATAGGGGGGCCGGGATCTGGTTGTCCCCTTTGTTAAAGGGGGCTTCCAGATTCTGATAAGCCCCCCTGCAGACCCCCACAACCACCTGGCAAGGGTTGTGGGGATGAGGCCCTTGTCCCCATCAACATGGGAACATCCTCCCCGTGTTAAGGGCATGTGACCTGGTACAGTTCAGGAGCGGGGGCGCTCTCTCGTCCCCCCTCTTTTCCTGCGGCCTGCCAGGTTGTGTGCTCAGATAAGGGTCTGGTGTGGATTGTTGGGGGAACCCCACGCCATTTTTTTAAAATTTTGGTGTGGAGTTCCCCTTAATATTAATACCAGACCTGAAAGGCCTGGTAATGGAATTTTGGGGGACCCCCACGCTTCTTTTTTATTATTATTTTTCAATGACTTTCAATTACTTTTATGTGTATTGTCGGGAACGACAATTTATTAATAGCCGGCACTAGCGCTAGCACTTTTAAATGACTTGTTTTCTTTTAGAAATGTCAATTTGCTCTCAGACTGTTATAAACACGGGGAACATGCACTACTTTACAGGCATACTATAGACACCCCCCAGGTACGAAATTCAAAGGAATATTTCACTTTTATTGTTTCACTTTAAGCATTATTAAAATCACTGCTCCTGAAAAAACAGCCATTTTTAAACCTTTTTTCTGCATTGATACATGTCTCCTGGGGCAGGACCCAGGTCCTCAAACACTTTTTATGACAATAATATGCATATTAACCTTTAAAATTAGCACTTTTGATTTTTCATGTTCGTGTCCCATAGTCTTTAATGGTGTTTGCGTGTTCGAACAAATTTTTTGCCTGTTCGTATGTTCTGGATGCGAACCGATCAGGGGGTGTTCAGCCCATCGCTATTGATCACTAATTTCTGATTTAACAAAGTGGTTTGCATATCAATAGACAGTAGTAGCCAAAAATGGTTGGGACAAGAATGAAAAATGCTGGGGTCAGAATGATAGTCTTTTCTATTTGTTAACATTCAATTTGCAACAGTCATGAGCTCAAAATTGTGTGTTATTGATGACTAAAAACCTAAAACTATGTACAATTTTCATACACAGGAAAGTCTCAGCCAGGTGGAGGCCGTGGCAAGCAGCCTGACCGAATCACAGGTTCCTCCCCTCCGCCCTCCAACCAAAAGGACCAGGAAGGCAAGGAACCTGGAGGAGACCATGGCTGCTTTCCTAAGACATGCTACTGTGGCAATTACCACGACTCCTGGTGGCCATGAGGCATTTGGATGCGTCACTGCCAGTAAATTAGAACACATGGAGGAGGCACAACGCACTATATGCGAGGAGATAATTCTTCAGGCCCTAAACAAAGGGACAAGGGGCGAACTCACACATCAAACACACCTCTGTGAGTTGGACAATGCTCCTCCACCAACTCCACCAACACCACAGCCACCCCACTCACCACAGCAGCATGGAAGGAAGTCTGGAAGGAAGTGTTGAGAGTGATGGCCTGGGTTTGGTGTGGTCTGGCAAAAAACACAGGCTATTGTAAGACCACAGCCTCGGGACATATATGTCATCTGCTGATGCAGATCTCTCAGAGTCCTGGACTGTATTGTGCTCCCTATTAAATGGACTCCTCAGGTTACCAATTTTGACAGTCAAATAATTGATGTCTGCCCTGGGGAACAAAGGCTTCACCAATTCCAACTGTTTTTCCATTGTTGCCTTCTTCTTTATTTTGTTATGACCTTGTGCTCTCTATTAAATGAAAACATTTTTAAGGGACAAATACTTGGCTATGTGTTTTACTTCAAAAAGGACAGTTTGTTTGTGAGTAGGCAGGTACGTTTCAAAAATACAATGTCAAATTAACAAGGGGCACCAACATTGTTGTATCTTTGAGGTTAAAAAAATAAAAGATAATAATGGTGTTGTGGTAACTTGACACACAAAAGGAAGAAAAAAAAAAAATTATTATGGAAATCACTGGAAAAAACAAAAAAATATATATATTATTCTGGAGATCACTAGAAAAAAAACACACAAAAAAATATATTGGAGATCACTGGGAAAAAAGATATATTATTCTGGAGATCACTAAAAAAAAAAACACACAAAAAAAATATATTATTCAGGCGATCACTAGAAATAATAAAAAATATGTTTGTCAGAACTCTGTGAATATCAGCAGCAAAGCAACTTCATTATTATACCATTTTAAAGAAGAAGAGAATACAATGCGCTGCATTGAGATTTCATAATTTGCTGCGTTACGAATGTGATATCTCCATTACGAACGCTAGTTTTACAAGACCGAGCGCTTGCGGCTCGTACTTGATTCCAAGCATGTGTGGACTTTTGTGCGACAGACTTGTGCACACACGACACAACAAACATTTGTTGGCGCAAAATTTGAGAACCTGCTAGCCAACATTTGTTGGCGGAAAGTCCGACAACAAATGTCCGATGGAGCATACACACGGTCGGACTTACTGCCAACAAGGTCACATCCAACATTTCCCGTCGGAATGTCTGATCGTGTGTATGCAGCATTATGCCCCGTACACACGGTCGGACATTGATCGGACATTCCGACAACAAAATCCTCGGATTTTTTCCTACGGATGTTGGCTCAAACTTGTTTTGCCTACACACGGTCGCACAAAGTTGTCGGAATATCCGATCGCCAAGAACGCGGTGACGTCAAGCACGTACGACGAGACTAGAAAAGACCGGTTCAGAACCAAGCAAGGCACCCTTTGGGCTCCTTTTGCTAATCTCGTGTTAGTAAAAGTTTGGTGAGAGACGATTCGCGCTTTTTCAGACTCGTGGCTTTCAGATCGTTTTCTGCCGTTCAGTTTGTGCTTGTGGGTTTGTATTTGCTCTTCAGTGCGTGCAGTCAGTTCGTATCGGAGTTTTCTGTGCGATCTTGTCCGCTCGTTGCTGTTTTTCAGGTTGCTCTTCACAGGCCTTGCTGTTCTTCAGTGCGTTCTGTTACTTCGTTCTGAGCAGCCGACCGTTTTCTAGCCATGTTTCGTATGCGTACTCCTCGTACAGTTCGTGCTGTGCGGGGGCTTGGTGTTGGGGTCCTGACCTTGACACAAGTCCAGTCCATGAACAGGGTGGGGAGGAGTTCATGGACCAAGAATTGGTTGCTTCAGCGTGACCAGTTCTGTCATATGCCTTTGCTCCATGAGATCCGTGAGAATAATCCTGATGATTTCAGGATCTTTCTCCGGATGACGGACCCTGTATTTCACCGTTTGTTGGCTTCGCTGACCCCCTATATTAGCAGGCAGGATACCTGCATGAGGCAAGCCATCACTGCGGAGCAGAGGCTGGTCGCTACCTTGCGGTATTTGGCGACAGGGAGAAGCCTGCAGGACCTCAAGTTCTCGACAGGCATCTCCCCCCAGGCTCTTCTTTGTGTTTGTTTGAGCTGACCCTGACAGAAATGTGTGGAGTCCAGAAAATGTTGTGATTGTGTAACCTTATACAAAGCACTGTTGGCTGTTATTTACTAAATGCAAAGACACTTTTCACTACAAGTGCACTTGCAACTGCACTGAAACTGCACTTGTAGTGCAAAGTGGATTTGCCCTTAGGAAATTACCCCCATTTTCTCTTCAAACAACAATTACATCACCCCAAAAGTGTTGTAGCATTGAGACAATAATCCACACATTCTTGATGAACAATCTTTTTAAAACCAGCACAATCACATGTGCATTTACCAAAGGTTTTTCTGACAAACCGACATGTTTGTTGTATAACATATTTTGTGGTGTCATTATCCAAAATCAAAATGTGCATTTTATAGAAAACAGGCCTGTGTAAAACCCACAAGAAAGACACAAATCTTGATCTTACAAAAGTTCACATTTGGTAGAACTTGAAGGCAATATCAGACATGAGTATTTAGGAACTGTGTTTGATATTGCGTTCAGATGGGGGGAAATCACCCCAGGAAAAGCCAAATTTGGAAGATGCACACAAATTTCCCAATGTCAACATGTGCGACCTGCCATTACGGGGGATCAAGGGACGTGTTTTGGGGGAGAAAGCCCTTCCTCACCGCTACTTTATTATTGAGGAAGGGGTTGCACCCCCAAAACGCGTCCATTGATCTCCCGTGATGGCAGATAGCACATGTTGGCACACTGTGTGCATCCTCCAAATTTGGCTTTGGGAAAAATCACAAAAACATTTCGCACATTGTAGCAGACAAAAGAAGAAAGTGATTTGGAGGGGCTTTAAACTCGCCCCAAAACATCAATGATGTTTTTATATTTTGGAATAACATCATTGATGTTTTGCTTGATGTTTTCCAATTGTAAATTACACCCCATGATCTCCCCGATCAGGATCTGGGCACTTTCGGATGTGAAAGGATCTTCATTTACAACCTCACGATCACCTAAAAAGAAAGGAAACCCAAAATAAATTAGGTCTAAAAAAAATGCCGCCATCCATCTCTTATCTGAGCCTGTGGTCGCAGACACTCACCTGTTGTGGTGACTAGTTCCACCACATCTTCTTCCTCCTCCTGCTCAGCTTGTGTTGGGATTTCCCCTTCTTCCAGAGGGGGGGGCTCTCTGGTCTCCTCGGATGAGGGGTGTCCTCCGAGTCTTTTCTCCCCTATGTAAAACAAAAATGGTATAATTAGCATACAGATATTTAATGTCAGAACTATAAATAGGAAACATTGCTTGGAAGTGGGGTACAATGATCTATTTTAGCAGAGTTCCAAGATGTAGCTTTTTTAGTGTCCTTTGTCAACCTGCAATACTTTACCTGTTTTGTACAAGCTTCACAGATGGAGACCCCCCTATAGTATACACTGGAGCACCTGTGTGGCCCCCCCTAATAAAAAGGGTGTTCTGGGGTCCCGCACTTTAGTGCTCCAGTGTCCAGATGTGAAAACAGCTGCTGAGTGTCCTCTCCTTACACACAATCTAGTTTTCATTTCATTCTAGTAACAAAGCCATCTACACAACCCAATTCTTTGAAGACAAGTATAGGGCCTCAAAATGGTGGCCAAATGCATATGGGCTAAACAATGGTATTTTATAGTCCGAAAAAAAAAATGTGTGATCCGAACGAATAATGTGCCCATGAACATGAAAGTTGCCATTTTAAACTGTACAACAGTTCCTAAAAGCACATGGAGCAGCGTAATAAACACAAGAACAATAGGAACACAGCACAACTACTTACTTTTTTGCAGCACTCTCCGGATCTTTCTGTACTGCTCATGTTCTCGTAATTTCAGGTCCGACCACCGCTTCCTGAGCTCATCTTTCGATCGTCGTACCCCGAATTTCCGTTGCAGACTCCTGACCACTTTCGCCATGATCTTGGCCTTTCGGACATTGTGGTTGGGGTAAGGCCCATACTTTCCATCATAGTCGGCCTTCTTCAGGATGTCCACCATTTCCAACATCTCCCCAAAGGACATATTTGAGTCCTTTAATCTCCTTCTGGATCGGACGTTTCAGGCTCCAGCCTTTCCTCCTCCTCCTCCTCCTCGTTGCTGTAATTAGCACTATCCTGCTGTCTCTCCGCCATGTGCTCTTCCTCCACTGCGCCGAACAAAAAGGGGCGGGGAATAGAATAGAAAGAACGTCAGGGGCGGGCGGAGTTATACGCATGCGCAGTGTGTATAAATCGTAACGCGCGCGTCTTACGTACGATCTGTGAGCGGAGGAAGGAGCATCGGAGACGCCGATCGTGCTAACGAAGGTAGGATCTAAACTTGGGCCTATACTGCTTCGAAATTGAAGCCTATATTGTAACAAGATTAGGGGAGTTTGGCCTGACATTAGGGTTTGTCTTGTGTTGTGTCTTGCAGAGAAAATGGATGGGTTCAACGACCACAATTTCCTGCCCCTGTTTATTGACAAGTACAGAGAGCTGCCCTGTCTGTGGCAGGTGAGACACCCCCACTATAACCACAAACAGAAGAGGCAGGCAGCGCTGGAGAAACTGCTGGAGTTGGTGAAGCCGGTGGTCCCCACAGCAACCATCCCTTATTTAAAAGCTAAAATTGGTGGCCTGGGGAGCACATATCTGAGGGAGCGCAAAAAGGTCACAGATTCCCAGAGGTCCGGAGCTGCAGCAGATGACGTTTATGTCCCCAGGCTGTGGTACTATGAGAGACTGCGATTTCTGTCAGACCACACTGAAGTCAGGGAATCCCTCTACACTCTTCCTTCCACCCTTCCTTCCATCCCAGCTGAGGCTTCCGATGTCCAACCTGGGCCTTCCAGCCAGGAAGAAGTGGAGGAGCCCAGCTGGAGCCAGGTATAGCATTCTTCTACAGATTTCTGGGCAATAAAGAAATGATGTTTACTAGATGTTATTATTGATCACTAATTGCTGCTTGAAAGTGTTTTACATATCAATACACAGTAGTGGGCAAAAATAATTGGGACAAGAATGCAAAATGCTGGGCTCAGAAGGATAGTCTGTTATATTTGTTAACATTGAATTTGCAGCAGTCAGGAGGTGAAAATTGTGTGTGATTGATGAAAACAATACTAAAACTATGTCCCTTTTTCATACACAGGAAGACCTCAGCCAGGAGGAGGCTGTGGAATGTGGCAGTCAGGAGGAGGCGGGGATTAGTGGCAGTCAGAAGGAGACGGGGATTAGTGGCAGTCAGGAGGAGGCGGGGATTGGTGGCAGCCAGGAGGAGGCGGGGCTAAGTGTCAGCCAAAGAAGCCAGGGACAAGTCGCAGCCTGACTGAGTCTCAGGTCCCTCCCCTCCGCCTGCCATATAAAAGGGCCAGGAAGGCCACTCCCAGTCCTGTGCAGGATTCAGCGTACAGGCTGATCCAGGAGGCTTCGGCGTCCCTCAGAGCCTTCCCCAGTCCTGCAGAGGCCTTTGCCTGCATGGCTGCCACCAAATTGCTGGGCATGCAGGAGGGCCAACGCAAGATTTCTGAGGACCTGATTTATAAAGTCCTTCGTAAGGGGGAGAGTGGGGAACTGACACCCAAGACGGATGTCATGGAGAGGGACGATCCTCCTCCTCCTCCTCCTCCTCCTCCTGCTGCCACAACTCCACCACCACAGTCAAAGCCTGTAAGGAAGCGTGGAAAGAAGACCTGAGAGTGATGACCCTGGGTTCAGTCTGGTCTGACAGAAGCTGCAGTCTCTCGTATGACCACAGCCTGGGGACACAGATGTCATCTGCTGCTTTCCGGATCTCTGGGACTTCTGGACCAGACTGCCCTCCCTTAGATATGGACTCCTCAGGCCACCAATTTTGCTTTTAAATAATTGATGTCTGCCCTGGGAGTCCAAGGCTTCACCCACTTCTGCAGTTTCTCCAGCGTTGCCTCCCTCTTTGTTTATAGTTGTGACCCCTTAATAAAATATTTTTAGGTAAATTCTACTCTCCTGTGTGTGTTTTCATCCAAAAAGGACAGTTTGTTGGTGAGTATTCAGGTACATTTCTAAAGTACAATGTGAAATTAACAAGGGACAACAACACCAAACAATCTCCTCCTACAGATTAAATAGAACAACATATCAATGGTGTTGTGGGAACTTGTCACAAAAAACACACAAACATTTTCAGGAATACAAATCAAAATCACAAAAAAAAAATAAAAAATAAAAAGAGAAACACAAAAAAAGATTCTACATTAAAGTAAAAAATAAAAAATATGTTGTCAGATGTGAGAAATCAAAATATATTGAGGGAATCCCGATAAATAGTAACGAAAAAAGTTTGTGAGAAGTGTGTGTGAATATGAGCATCAAAACGACTTAATTCTTGTCACATTATAAAGAAGAAGAGAGTGCGCTGTATTAAACCATTTTTTACATTGCAGCGTGACGAAAGTGCTTTATCCATTACGAACGCTAAGTTTACCAGAACGAGCTGTCCCGTGTCGGAATTTCTTCTGAGCATGCGTGGCACTTTGTGCGTCGGAACAGGCCACACACGGTCGGAATTGACGCGATCGGATTTTGTTGTCGGAAAATTTTATCTCCTGCTGTCCAACTTTGTGTGTCGGAAAATCCGATGGAAAATGTCCGATGGAGCCCACACACGGTCGGAATTTCCGACAACACGCTCCGATCGGACATTTTCCATCGGAAAATCCGACCGTGTGTACGGGGCATTAGAGTGGTAAGGATGTGGAGCACCCTTCCACAATCACTGGTGTCAGAGGGAAATGTCAACAATTAAAAAAAAACTCTTAAATGGGCAACTTTGTGAATGCAATATAAAGGGATATGGGAAATAGTATTGACATAGACACACACACGTTGAACTAGGTGGACTGATGTCTTTATGCAACCTTTCAAACTATAAAGGTTCCAATCAATAAGTTACTTCTTTCCCATTTCCACTTATAGTATAAGTGTACTGGAACAATCTATCCTCTTTTTTCCTAAAGATACATTTTTTAATTGTTTTTGCATAAACATAAGTACAAAGGTATAATATTACCAAGTGCACAGAGAAAAAAACAGAAGATAGATGACAGGGATGATTGGAAGATATTTAAGTGCTCTCACCAATAGGTGGTTATAAAAAGGGTACATACATCTTCAAATAGTAAATTTTGAACAGTAGAACAAAAGGGGGATTTTGTGGTTTTGTGGTTTAGAGTGAATGATTTGATAATAAGCCTAAGCCACTGTGTAAGAGAAGTTATTGAATAACTATGATTTTCTTAGAAAAGAAAGAAAAGGAAGCGAAAAAGGAGTTTTGCACAGTTAGATAAATCATCATTATCCAGATACCTGAGAAAATGCTAGGAAGGGTTACATATATTAGATAGTTGGAGCATAGAACCAGTAAAATCTGTAACTGCAGATGAAAAGGTATACATAATCGGACAGTCCCAGAGTCCCAGACCATATGGTAAAACATGCCTTCAGCACAGACATTTAGTGCAAGAGGGAGATAGTAGTTTGTACACAGAATGTGTACAGAACACTCCCCAGAAACATAATTTCCTGTTTGGGTGATTGGCTCACTAATTTTCCCAGAAGTCTGCACTAAGATGCAAGTCAGGTTTCAGGCATTCCTGCAGCACAATTGTCATTTTTGGTGCGATACTCCCAATAGGAACACATCTAAAGCTGCTGCAGTTGACTGATAATTATGAAACCACTCCCATTAGATTCACTTTCCCACATGGGCACAGAGAAACACACAGGGATTTCTTCAGAATGACAAAAGGTAGAAATCTGCAACATAGTTTGTTAAAATCCCTGTAATGTACATGGATCACCCAGAGGGGAATGTTTTTTTCTCAACAAAAGTGGAGTTACGCTTCAATGCAGAGGCGGCTCTAGGCTTTGTGAGGCCTTAGGCAAAACCTAGACATGAGGCCCCACTCACGCCCATAATGGGAAAAATAATTCAAGCGACAAAAAAATAAACTGTATAAATTACCTATATTAAGAGCTTTAAAGTGCTGGTGTCAGTGTTCTCTATCTCTGTGCTGGTGTCAGTGTTCTCTATCTCGGTGCTGGTGTCAGTGTTCTCTATCTCGGTGCTGGTGTCAGTGCTCTCTATCTCGGTGCTGGTGTCAGTGTTCTCTATCTCGGTGCTGGTGTCAGTGCTCTCTATCTTGGTGCTGGTGTCAGTGTCCTTATCTCGGTGCTGGTGTCAGCGTCCTTATCTCGGTGCTGGTGTCAGCGTTCTCTATCTCGGTGCTGGTGTCAGTGTTCTCTATCTTGGTGCTGGTGTCAGCGCTCTCTATCTCGGTGCTGGTGTCAGTGTCTCTATCTCGTGCTGGTGTCTGCATTCTCTATCTCGGTGCTGGTGTCAGTGATGGAGATAGCAGCGGAGAAGCCAATCAGCAGGCAGTGCCAGCGCAGGATGCAGAGCGCCTGGCCCACCAAGGCTGAGGATCAGCACTGGACTGGCACCTCCCAAACCCCCCCCACAGTGGAGTCCCGCATAGGTGGGGGTAAGGGCAGGGCAGAGGGAAGGGTCAGGGGCTGCCAATCACAGGTGGGCACAGTGGGACTGAGCTGCCCTTACTGTTTGTGACACTGATGATCAGGAGGAAGGGTGTGGAGTGCATGGGACAGGACAGGGGGTGAATATAAAGACCAGTCTGTGGCTGAGGGTTGCTGGGTGGGCTGGCTCTCTCTCATGTTGGTGGTTGCTGGCTGCAGAAGGGGTTGTGGCATGGTAGCTGTGCCTCTCCCTGCAGCTGGAGCCTCAGTTCCCCCCTCCCCGCGCTGATTGACAGCCCCAGAGAGAGAGAGAGGCGACACCCGCTTCCTCCTCAAGACAGAGCCACACTCCATCCTCTCTCTCCTCTGCCTGTTAAACCACTGCTGGTCGGAGCTTAACGCCGCCCGCAGCAGCATTGTTGTCAGCAGAGGCGGTTCTTCAATGAGGCGGTCGCTGGGCCCCTATGAGTGCGAGGCCTTAGGCGACCGCCTTATTTGCCTAATTAGAGAGCCACCTCTGCTTCAATGATAATATTTTAATACCAGGGTGTTAATTCTGGTAGTATTATAGGATAATTTTTGTTTTGTTTTGTGATTGTATTATATGTTACAAAACCATGGATGCAAATCATGATTATAGAGCCAAGTGACACTCTATAATGTACAGAACTGTACAAACAATCATGCACAGTATTATTGTATAGTAGCCTACTGTCTTTATTACAAAAAAAATCAAAAGCTCCAGTTACATGTACATTAAAAGGCAACTATGGGCAAAATAAAAAATCACTTGCTGTATACGCTGCAGTTTTGTTGTCTGTTGATCCTGCCAATAGATCCATTATTATGCACCTTCTTTTCCCTTAATATCTTTATTTATTCAAACAGTTTTCAATTTTAACATTGCAACACTTACAATAATAAAAACAATCATACTAAGAACACATATACACCATAGATAATGATTATTTACTGTGATCTAATCCAACACTGGTCGCCTATACTCAAACATCAAACATCCTAACAGTCGATCCCATCCAATTAATCATACTGTACCATTCATACCTAACCTACAAAAAAAAAAAAAAAAAAGAAGGGGAGGGAAAAGGGGAAGGGGAGGGAGGGGGGAATATGGGGTCAAGGATGACAGATATAATCCCAATCCCCACCATACCATATATATTCCCATATCCCTAAGGGTACCTAGCCTCCTATGGATCGCATAGTAATTCTGCCGAGGCGCTATATGTTACCCACCGCTTCCAAATATCCATTGTCTGTGTAATCTGTTTATTGGATCCTTCCTCTCTCACCTTTCTTTCTTCCAGGGTCCGCATCTCCGTCATCTCACACTCCCACTCTACCATGGAGGGTGCATCTGTACATTTCCATTTTCTGGCTATACACGTACGGGCAGCCGTTAGGAAATATTTTAATGGGCCTTTCTTTATACTTTTCATTGATCCAGGGATCATAGATAATACTGCCATTTGTATATCTGGATATATTTCCCTCGCTGTCATGGCCCTAAAGATTTCGAAAATTTTCTGCCAGAATGGAAGGATTTTAGAGCAATAGTACCAAATATGGGACATTGTACCACGTCTTTCCTGACACCTCCAACATACTTCTTTATTCGTAGGGCTTATCCTATAGAGGTCTACGGGGCACTTATACCATCTAGCTAAAATCTTATAGTTTCTTTCTTGATGTTTAGTTGAAACAGAGAGTTTGTGCGTGACTGCTAAGGCTTTTTCCCATTCCTTCCTGGGGATCTCCATCCCCAGTTCCTCTTCCCACTTCTTAATATATGGTAACTCCAACTTCTGGCCGTCCTCAATTAAGATTTTATATACTTTCGATAGCACGTGCGAGGGTCTTTCAGCTTGTATAAAGATTTCTTCTAGCGCCGTTAGAGGTCTGGTTATTTCTGCTTCTTTGAACAGGGATATAACATACTTTTGGAATAAGCCATACTGCAACCAATCTTTTCTATGTTCCTCCCCCATGGACTCTAGAGGAGGAACCTTATTTCCCACCAGTGTTTCTATTACCCTTGTATCCTCATGACTGTACCACTTAAGGAATGATTTTACCCCGAGTGAAAGCGGGAATTCTGGGTTGTCGAAGAGTGGGGTCATGGGTCCTCTAAAGGTGGAGACACGCCCCGTTTTAATCAGAATGTCCCACGCTTTCATTGTTGAGGTCACTAAGAAGGGTGTATAGCCATACGGTGAGCTATATGTCCTTTTGATCCATGGCAGAGATTTCAGTTTCAACCCTGCAATCTCTTCCTCTAGTCCCACCCACTGTTTATTGTTCCTATTATGGAACCAGTCAACTAGTCTAGTGACCATTACCGCCTTAAGATATACTGCTATGTCAGGGAGGGATAGGCCCCCATTTGCTTTGGTCTTATTTAGCACTTTTCTACTAATTCTGGGGGTCTTACCTGCCCATACAAATTGTCCCATTATCCTGGAAACCTTTTTCAAAAAACCCAATGCAGGAAACACATAGATCGTTTGTAATATATACAGTATTTTTGGGAGTATGTCCATTTTTATGACGTTTACCCTACCCAACCATGAGAAGGTACCCCTATTATATTGCTGGAGAGTTTTTGTTATTTTTTTGCAACATCGGGACATAGTTATACTCTTCTAATTTCTTTAAATCGGTAGGGATATAAGTGCCCAGGTATTTAATAGCATTTTCCTGCCATCTGAAGGGGAAGTCCTTCTTGAGCAGTTCCACCATATTTCTAGACATATTGATATTCATTGCCTCAGATTTATTATAGTTGACTTTAAAATTACTCAAGATGCCAAAACGATTAAATTCCCTTATCAGGTTTGGTAGTGTTATCAACGGGTTTGTGACATACAGCAAGATGTCGTCTGCATAGACAGACAGCTTGTATTCTGTATCCCCCACTCTTATACCTTGTATATCCTTATTCATCCTAATTGCATTTAATAAGTGTTCCATAATTAATATATATAGTATTGGGGACAGTGGGCAGCCCTGTCTGGTTCCATTTGCTATTATTATTTCTCCGGACAGGTTACTATTCGCCCGGATCTTGGCCGTTGGATGTTGATACAAGGTCATTATCTTGTCTATCATTACAGTTTCAAGCCCCCACTGTATAAGGGTCTCTTTGAGGAAGCTCCATCCCACCCTGTCAAAGGCTTTTTCAGCGTCTATTGCTAACAAGCAGGATGGGATGGAGCCTCTCTGTACGTATTCCAATAGAGTAAGCGTTTTCAGGGTATTGTCCCTGGCTTCTCTTCCTTTAACGAATCCCACCTGGTCCAGATGGATATAACGAGGTATTATAGGGGTAAGTCTATTAGCGATTATTTTTGGAGTATATTCTGAGATCAAGGTTTGTCAGAGATATCGGCCTATAATTCCCACATAGGTTATGGTCTTTATCCAATTTTGGTACGAGGGTGATATAAGCCTGCATACTCTGAGAACCAAAAGGTACTGCAGTGGAAACTGCGTTAAACGTCTGTTCATTATGGGCATAAGTTCCGTTTTAAATGTCTTATAGAACCTAGCGGTGAATCCGTCCGGTCCTGGGCTTTTCCCAGGTACTAATGAGTCAATTACTCTTTGTATTTCTTCCATAGAGAAATCACACTCAAGCTGGCTTGACTCTGAGGATGTTAAAGTCGGGATTGCGGTTTCCTTAATATACTGTTGTATTTTTTGCTGGGCCATCTCAGGGTTGCCATACATCTTCACATTAGGAATATTATACAGCTCTGTAAAAAATATTTGAAATTCTTTTAGAATCCCTTTTGGATAATATCTCATGTCTCCATCATCTGACTTTATCTTGGCAATGGGTTGTGTGCTGCTTCTGTTTTTTAGGGCCCTTGCCAGTAGTTTGCCTGGCTTGTTGCCCTGCTGATAAAATAGGGCCCGATTTTTATCCCTAACATACAGCGTCTTTTCATTCAATAATATTTGCAATTCTGCCTTTAATTCTGTTACTATCAATAGTGTTTCCCTCGTTAGGTTTTGTTTATGTTGTGTTTCTGCCGTCTCTATTTCTTTAAATAATTGAGTAATTCTACAGCTTTTCTGTTTTTTCAATCTAGACCCATGTTTTATAAATAAGCCTCGTAACACACATTTTAATGCTTCCCATTGTGTAGACAGTGATGTAATATCTCCACTATGATCAGCAGCAAAGTCCGTTATTGCTTTTCTTATTTCTAATACACACATCTCATCATAAAGTAAATTATCGTTAAGACGCCAGTTACCCCTACTGTTCTCCCCCATATGTAGGTCTACTTTTAGAAACACGGGTGCATGATCGGACCATATTGAGTTGCCTATTTCTGCCGCGAGGATGGCATTTATCCCTCTCTGATTTATTAAGAAAAAATCTATACGGTGATATGATCCATGCACCTTAGAGTAAAATGTGAAGTTCTTCTCAGTTGGGTGCAGTAACCGCCAGATATCCACCAATTGACGTTTAGCCAATAAATCCTTAAATTTCCTCTTATCTTTACTACACTGCACTATCGTCGGTGCTGTGGTGTCAATCCCGCGATCCATAACGAAGTTGAAATCACCCCCGACTATTATTATACCTTCTGCTTTTTCCAAAAGTTGATTAATCAATTGTAAGCCTACTTTGATCTGGTTTTGATTAGGTAGATATATGTTTATCAAGGTGTATTTTTGGCCATATATATTAAGCTTAAGTAGTATTGCTCTTCCATCCCTATTGCGCCATTCCTCTAGCACCTGAATTGGAATTGTTCTATGGATTGCGATAGACACCCCTCTCGATTTAGAATACCCATAGGAATCATGGAACCAAGTGGTATAATATTTATTTCGTAGGTTAGGAATATGATCCGACCGGAAATGCGTCTCCTGAAAGAAGATAATCCCCACCTTCTGTTTGTGAAGAGAATATAGAACCTGTGATCTCTTTGATGTCGAGTTGAGACCCCTAATATTGTAGGAACATATATTCATTACTAATCAAGGCTTACGGGAAATGGACCAACAAGGGGAAAAAAAAAAAAGAGACAAAAATTAACCCCCCCAAGAACTATCCTACCCACCCCCACCCACCACACACACACCAATTCGTACCTAATTGACTATAAACAGTCTATCTTACTTTAACGTAAGTACCCTATACTAGGGAGAGCAGAGCGTACCCTCGAATTACCGCCCGCCAGTCGGTGGCTACACGCTGAATTTTTTGTGTATTATAGACCTTTTTAATTCATTACATTTCCCTTTGTCTGGTTGGTTCCGATGGTTACGGGGGAGAACAAACTTTCATAGAGGATAATAACCTTCACCAATATCATATCTATGTCACTCTATAACATGTTTAAGAATATACATACTATCTTAATGGCCTAAATAAGCCATACCTAAATAAAGGGGGGGAGAGAAAAAGAAAAAAAAAAAAAAAAAAAAAAAAAGAGGGAGGGGGGGGGGGGAAACCTCCACCTCCCCCTATACCCTAGCATCTACGTGCAATATTTAGTACAGTGCTTATCCCTATACAAAAACAAACCATTACATTTACTTTGGACTAATATTAGTGCTCAAAATTATAACCAAAACCTATGCGTTCCTATATACAAATCGAGACAACAACAACAAAAAAAACAAAAAAAAAAGGGGGAAGGGGGGATCTCCTTACCTACCCCCTCTCACATACGTACATCATTCAGTGCAAAACCTAACATTGTGCATAATGTATCAAAACAAAAATACCATCATCATCTGTGCTACTATTAGATATTAAAACCATCATCTGTGAAAAACCTAAAATCAAGAATCTAATGTACCCTCTTGTATTGATATGCTAAAGGAAAAAAAAAAAAAACCCTACCCCCCCATCACCCAAACCCCTTACCCTCACACAAACCCATCATCTTTAATACAGTGGTGAAGCAAATACATAAGCTAATAATAAAATATTCAATTTGGACCACGGGTGGCCACCTTCTTTTAACAGGGTGTTCTGTTTGCAATGCAGGGTAGTCTTAGATGGATATTTAACCACTTCAGCCCCGGAAGATTTGGCTGCCTAATGACCAGGCCATTTTTTGCGATACGGCACTGCGTCGCTTTAACTGACAATTGCGCGTCGTGCAATGTTGTACCAAAGCAAAATTGAATTCCTTTTTTTCCCACAAATAGAGCTTTCTTTTGGTGGTATTTGATCACCTCTGCGGTTTTTATTTTTCGAGCTAAAAAAAAAGAAGACTGACAATTTTGAAAAAACACCATATCTTTTACTTTTTACTATAATAAATATCCCAAATTTAAAAAAAAAAACTTTCCTCAGTTTAGGCTGACTTGTATTCTTCTACATATTTTTGGTTAAATAAAAAAAAAAATGCAATAAGCGTATATTGATTGGTTTGCGCAAAAGGTTAGGTCTGGAGACAGGCTTGGCCAGTCCATCACCTTTACCCTCAGCTTCTTTAGATAGGCTGTGGTCGTCTTGGAGGTGTGTTTGGGGTCGTTATCATGTTGGAATACTGCCCTGCGGCCCAGTCTCCGAAGGGAGGGGATCATGCTCTGCTTCAGTATGTCACAGTACATGTTGGCATTCATGGTTCCCTAAATGAACTGTAGCTCCCCAGTGATGGCAGCACTCATGCGGCACGCCATGACACTCCCATCACCATGCTTGACTGTAGGCAAGATGCACTTGTCTTTATACTCCTCACCTGGTTGCCGCGACACACACTTGACACCATCTGAACCAATTAAGTTTATCTTGGTCTCATCAGACCACAGGACATGGTTCCAGTAATCAATGTCCTTAGTCTACTTGTCTTCAACAAACTGTTTGCGGGCTTTCTTGTGCATCATCTTTAGAAGAGGCTTCCTTCTGGGACAACAGCCATGCAGACCTGTAGATTTGATGCAGTGTGCGGCGTATAGTCTGAGCACTGGCAGGCTGACCCCCCCACCCCTTCAACCTCTGCAGCAATGCTGGCAGCGCTCATACGTCTATTTCCCAAAGTCAACCTCTAGATATGATGCTGAGCCTGTGCACTCAACTTCTTTGGTCGACCATTGTGAGGACTGTTCTGAGTGGAACCTGTCCTGGTAAACCACTGTATGGTCTTGGCCACCATGCTGCAGCTAAGTTTCAGGGTCTTGGAAATCTTCTTATAGCCTAGGCCATCTTTATGTAGAGCAACAATTCTTTTTTTCAGATCCTTAGAGAGTTCTTTGCCATGAGGTTCCATGTTGAAATTCCAGTGACCAGTATGAGAGAGTGAGAGTGATAACACCAAATTTAACACACCTGCTCCCCATTCACACCTGTGACCTTGTAACACTAACGAGTCACATGACACTGGGGAGAGAAAATGGCTAATTGGGCCCAATTTGAACATTTTCACTTAGGGGTGTAGTAACTTTTGTTGCCAGCGGTTTAGACATTAATGGCTGTGTGTTGATTTATTTTGAGGGGACAGCAAATTTACAAGCTGTACACTCACTACTTTACATTGTCGCAAAGTGTAATTTCTTTAGTGTTGCCACATAAAAAGATATAATAAAATATTTACAAAAATGTGAGGGGTGTGCTCACTTTTGTGAGACACTGTATAAAAATGCACTGATTACTGTATAAATGTCACTGGCAGGGAAGGGGTTAACACTAGGGGGCGATCAAGGGGTTAATTGTGTTCCCTAGTGTGTGTTCTAACTGTGGGGGGAGTGGGACTGACTAGGAGGAGACAGAGATCGGTGTTCATACATAGTATAAATACTCAATATGTCTCCTCTCCCCTGAGAGAACTGGGATCTGTGTGTTTACACACACAGATCCCAGTTCTCAATCTGTCACGAGTGATTGCGGGTGCCCGGTGGTCATCGTGCCCGCCAGGCACTTGCAACGCGCCGGGGGCGAGCCGCGGGCACGCACGTGCACCCCCGAATGGCCAAAAGGCGAAGTGGCTTAAGGTATCGTCATTTTGCCCAGGGGAGCCAACCTGCCGCAGTACGGCGGCAGGTTGGGAAGGGGTTGAACACTGCTATGTTAATGCTATTGACAGATAGTATCATATGTGTCATGTTTTATTTTGCCCATAGTTACACTTTAAGTTATAGGGACACTCATTAAAATAGCCTTCAGCATGCAAGGAGAGAAAACTCTTTCTAAACATCCATAACAGTAGAATAATCAAGTCTTTAAAAACACTCCCATGGGACTGTAGAACCCCACAAACAACCACCCTGATTCAACCCAACCCATAAACGTCTGACCAATTGTGATAGTAAATAAAACCAAGAAACTGGAGTGTGGAACATGATGGCCAAAGCCCTTTTATTTGGGTTTTAAAACAGAATATGAATAACCTTGAGCCTTTAATTTTACCTGATCATTAACACTTAACACACAGACCAATACCACCGTTAAAACTTTCACCAAATCACCTGCTCAGTCTTTCAGGACTTGAACACCTAAAATCTGTACCAACCACCAGGTACTACCATAAACACTGTCTACCCACACCAGTGGGGTTACATTACCCCATTAGCCAGATTATGACCCGGCACCCCCCACCGCCACGGCCAACTCAATCATGAACTGGAAACCAGCATCAAAAATATGACAGCCAATGTCAGACAAATGGATCAAATCATTGTCAAATAGTCCAGGAATAAACCCTTCCAGCTCAGAATGAAGGTAAGAAAACCTGGTTGGCATGAATTTACACATCTTTCCATTGACCCTTTTCCTAATGTTGTCCATGTGCTGACTCCCAGGAGTGGGAGCCCAAACCATGCGAGGAACAATTTCAGAAAAAAATAACCTAGTCCCTGGCAGATAGAAATGAATTGCAGCTAGATCATTTAATGTTTAGTTAGACTGCCAGTTTCTGTCTATAAGATTCATCATAATGGAACCAAACCAGGGACCCTAAATGTCTGTAAGCCTCGTGTACATTGTCCAGATGCTGAAAAAGACCTGAACAAAGATCAGACCTTTTCTCACCTAGCACACTCACATAAAATGAAAAGGCCTGTAACCAATTTGCAAATGTTCTGGTCACAGGACACTTTTGCTCTTCCTTTGTGCCATTTCTTTCTTTCTGACCAAAATCCTTCTGGATAGTAATGATAAGATATGTACATAACAACCTTACCATGTTTTTTTTAACACCAACTGCTAAATGAAAACACAAAGGAGAAATCTCACAAGTCTAATTCTTCTCTATAAGAACTTTCTACCACCCCTAGCATGATGGCAGGTTGGGTAGGAGCACCAGTTAACTGAGATTGGGTTAAATCAGACTGGACCTGCAAATGCACAACTGGCTGACAAGAGGTAGCTACAGAAGTGTCAGGGACTGATGCAGGAGAAGAACCAGCATGAACCGGGGGGGGGGGGGGGGGCACTCAGATTACCAAAATCAGAATGTGTAGATGGAGGAGAATCCACAGAACTAAGCAGTTGGGATAGTGAGGAGAGAGAACCAAGAAAGGTGCCTTCCCACCCCACTTTTATTGCACTCACCAAGTGCAGAAGAAGGTCCTGTTTCCTGTCACAAAATGGGCGCCTGGTCCTGAACAGTTGCAAGCATGATAGCTGATTTTTTAGTGCTGTTTACCACTCAGCTAACCCTCCTTGAATCCCTGGAGCTGTGGGCCTTCGATGGGGATTGGGGCACCTAGGTTTTCTGCTCCTCTTTTGCATGGGTCCTACCTCTTTCTCCCAGGGATCCCTTGATGTGGCAGTTACTTGACCCTGGCTCTGTTGGGATGTGCATCTGACTTCCGGAACAGCTTCCTGCTGAGCCTTATCCTGGGATTCTTCCCTGGCCTGGTGTTGGAAGTCTTCAAGTGGTCGATGATACATTTTGATCATGTTGCCTCTCAGGGGCGTAACTAGAAATAGCAGGGCCCCATAGCAAAATGTTGTATGGGGCCCCCCTGCAAACAACCCCCCCCACAGCTGCCCTAGTGTCAATGCAGCGTGACCTGTGCCACATATAGCGTGACCTGTGCACAATGCAGCGTGACCTGTGCCCAATGCAGCATGACCTGTGCCCAATGCAGCATGACCTGTGCCCAATGCAGCATGACCTGTGCCCCATACAGCGTGACCTGTGCCCAATGTAGTGTGACCTGTGCTCCACACAGCGTGACCTGTGCCCCATACAACGTGACCTGTGCCCAATGCAGCGTGACCTGTGCCCAATGCAGCGTGACCTGTGCCCCATACAGCGTGACCTGTTCCCCAATGCAGCATGACCTGTGCCCCATACAAGTGACCTGTGCCCAATGCAGCGTGACCTGTGCCCAATGCAGCGTAACCTGTGCCCCATACAGCGTGACCTGTGCCCCATACAGCGTGACCTGTGCCCAATGCAGCGTGACCTGTGCCCCATACAGCATGACCTGTGCCCCATACAACGTGACCTGTGCCCAATGCAGCGTGACCTGTGCCCAATGCAGCGTGACCTGTGCCCCATACAGCGTGACCTGTGCCCCATGCAGCGTGACCTGTGCCCCATGCAGCGTGACCTGTGCCCAATGCAGTGTGACCTGTGCCCAATACAGCATTGCCTGTGCCCAATACAGCCTGGTATGCCTGTGCCCCATACAGCTTCACCTGTGCAGAGGAAGAGGCAAGCCACCCAGGTCAGCAGAGAGCGGGATTGCCCGCTGTAATAGCTTTCATTTGAATTTCCCGTCTTCCCAGGGCTCATCGTCACATAGCCCCACCTCTTGGCCTGGCACCTATGATGACGTCACACGTCCCGCATTAGATTGGCGTTCTGTCTATCAAAGGTGCCAGGCCAAGAGGTGGAGCTATGTGACGTGAGCCCCGGGAACACTGGAAGTTCTAATGAAAGCTATTACATCGGGCAATTCAGCTCTCTGCTGATCCGGGTGGCTTGCCTCTTCCTCTGCACAGGTGAGGCTGTATGGGGCACAGGCAGACCAGGCTGTATTGGGCACGGGCAATGCTGAATTGAGCACAGGTCACGCTGCATTGGGCACAGGTCACAGCTTGCCTCTTCCTCTCCTCTCTCTTCCCCTGGCTGGGAGACTGTGGCGGCGGTGCTCTCATCCTCACTGGGCCCCACTTGGCTGCCGCCCCCATAGCGCCTGCATGGGTCGCCATGGTGGTAGTTACACCCCTGTTGCCTCTGGCTCTGATAACCTTCTTCCTGTATTTACTACCTCAGTGCCGCACAGACTTGTAAGAATGTTCCATCACTTTTATCCTGACAAGCCATTCAAAAATGGATTGCTGAAGTAATAACACTTTTAAAGAGATACACTATTGCCAAATTTGTTAGCAACAGTCCTGTGATTCCTTCATAATTGCATCCAGTTAATGAGGAAGTAAAGTATATTTTACTGTTATTTAAGAGGAAGGAATTAGGTGAATAATTGGGCTTTATTGTGGTGTTCATTATGGAGTTGCTAGCACTTCAAGGTGACATTATTATTAAGGACCTGTGTATCCTGCAAGCTAAAAGGATTGAAGACATTTCCAAGAGGTATTTCCACAAAATGAAAATGCTTCTGAGATCCTATGATACCAACATGATTGGAAGCACTAGAGCATATAAAACTGCATTGTGCTTGATTTGTTTCCGAGTTCCACACTTCTTCTAATACTGTGAAATAATGTTGCATTATTTTTCAGTCATTAAAATTCTCTTAACAGGATTGTTCTAAAAAACTTGCTCAAGAAGTACAAGTTGAAGAACCTAAGTATATGGTGTATGACTTCCATTTGCGTGAAGACGAAGGATACATCTAGGTCATTGAAAATTAGAAAGAAAATGGAGACATTTTATTTATGAATAGTTGTTAACCTGTGCTTTTTTTTGTTTAACCACTTGCCGACCAGCCACCGTCATTATACGGTGGCAGGTTGGCTGCTTCCCGTGAATCGCCGTAGCTGTATGGCGGTCCCTTTAACAGCTACAGCAGCTGGGGAGCCGATACGCGTGCCTGGCGGCCGCGATGTCCGCCGGCCAACCATGATCGATTCACAGAGAGTCAGAACAGGGATCTGTCAATGTAAACAGACAGATCCCCGTTCTGACAGGGGAGTTCAGAGTGATCGTCTGTTCCTAGTGATTAGGAACAGCGATCTCTCTGTACTTCCAGTCAGTCCTCTCCCCCCACAGTACGAAACACTTCCCAGGGAACGCATTTAACCCCTTGATTGTCCCGTAGTGTTAACCCCTTCCTTGCCAGTGACATTTATACAGTAGTCAGTGCATTTTTATAGCACTGATCACTGTATAAATGTCAATGGTCCCAAAAAAATTTCAAAAGTGTTCGATCTGTCCGCCGCATGTCGCATTCCCACTCAAAATCACTGATAACTAGTAAAAAAATAATAATAAAAATGCCATAAATATATCCCCTATTTTGTAGACGCTATAACTTTTGCGCAAATCAATCAATATACGCTTATTGCAATTTTTTTTACCAAAAATATGTAGAAGAATATACCGATGAAGAAATTTGTTTTTGTACATTTTTTGGGGGGATATTTATTATAGCAAAAAGTAAAAAATATAGTTTTTTTAACAAAATTGTCAAGCCTTTTTCTGTTTATAGCGCAAGAAAACCACAGAGGTGATCAAATAACATAAAAAGAAAGCTATATTTGTGGGAAACGGGCAGTGAAGCCGTAAGGCTCCACTGCCTGTTTCCCTTAGTTAGGATGGCGGTGCCGCAAAAGGTGCAGCAAAGGATCTTATGTTGGTGAAACAGGACAGAAGTTGCAAGCGAGGATGAATTTTCACAGACATACCATTTTGCACAGACATAAGATCAAAGAACATAAAGAAGACAGTTTATGCACACATGTGGGACATCATTTCTCACAACCGGACCACACTATAGAAGATCTCAATGTTTTAGTTCTTAAAGGGAATTTCAGAACTATCCAGGAAAGGAAAACGTTTAAACTAAGAATGATACTTCTTTTTGACACGAAAAATAATGGCCTGAATTTAGATATTGGTTTTCTTACACATTATGCTTTTACGACCCCCTCTGTGACTAGTATCCCCCCTGCATTCTATAGCTCTTCCTCTGTCTTATCTCACTAATCTGCTGCTATCTTTATTACCATTGATTTGTATGTGTTTGGTTTTCTCTTTTTTTTTTCTTCTTAACATTCTGCTTAAAAATTTGTGAATCAGTACTGCTTGGACCTTAAAGAAGGGGACATACCCCGAAAGCTTGTCATGAAAAATTGTATGTTAGTGCAAATAAAAAAAGTATCACGGACAGTACTCAATTTTCTCTGTCACAATTGCACTAATACGGCTACAATCAAATCAAGTGGGAAAAAAGGACATTCATTTTGTTTGGGTACAGCGTCTCACGACCGAGCATTTGTCAGAATTGCAAAAAATTGCCTGCTCATTAAGGGGCAACTCTTCCGGTCCTTAAGTGGTTAAGCAAGGACAGTTTGCGAGAAAAGTAAAAAAACTAGATTTGATTTTAGCTTCTAGTAATCCTAAATGCTAAAAGCGGCATGTGACGTAACCGCTTGGCACCTGATTAGGGGTTTCCTTCCGCCAAAGAGTGCCTCTTATACCAGCCTTTTTACCCCAATCATCGTACACAGACAAGATATGAGGTCAAATTCAAAGGAATGACTGTTTATTGAAACTCAGACACACATACTTTACACCCCAGAGGAGGACATTCCCCTACCCTACCATACTGTAGCTAAACAACAGCCAACATATATTATAAACATTAAAGTGGAGGTCCACCCTTAAAAAAAAAAAAAAATGCAGAAAAAAATACCTAAAAAAATGGAGGGGAAAAAAAAAAATTAACTTACGTGAAATGGCTGTTGCTAGGCAGTCTTCCTAATCTGCCTCTTCCTATGCCGCGGTGATCTTCAGTATTCTCCTCCCGGCATTTTCTTCTGGGTAATGGGGCAGGGTGTGTTATGGAAACTGTGTGTGTCCCACAACACATCGCGTCCCATTCACAAAGCACTGCGTGACTCGTGCATGAGCAGTAGGAAACGGGCAGTGAAGCCGTAAGGCTCCACTGCCTGTTTCCCTTAGTTAGGATGGTGGTGCCGGGACCCGAGAGCCAAGGGACAGGTTGGCCTCGGGCGGCCGACATCGCGGGCACCCAGGACAGGTAAGTGTGCTTATTTAAAGTCAGCAGCTACAGTCTTTGTAGCTGCTGACTTTATTATTTTTTTTTCAAAGCCGGAATCCCGCTTTAAGTTAAAGTGATTGTAAACCTATGTTTTTTTTTAAATAACAAACATATCATACTTACCTTAGTTGTAGTGCACTTTGTTTTGCACAGTGTAGCCACAATCATTGTCTTCTGGGGTCCCCTGGCGGGGCTTGCAGCTCCTCCTCGCATCGGTTAACCCCCTGGAGAAGCGGGGGGTTACCTTGCGGGCGAGCTTCCAAGTCCAGCATTTGCGTGCATAGACACAGAATGCCGGACTCGGCCCCGCCCCCCGGCATCTGCATCTTTGGATTTGACTGACAGCAGCGGGAGCGGGAGGCTGCGCTGCTATCAATCTATCCAATCAAGAGCCGAAAACCCCAGGCAGAGAGGAAGAGCGCGTCTCCACCGAGGGAACTAAGGGCTCAGGTGAGTAAAACGGGGGGCTGGAGGGCCGATCAGTGTAAGAAGTTTTTTCACCTTAACGCATAGGATGCATTAAGGTGAAAAAACACCCCCTTTAATCAAACAACTAGCCACCTAGACAATATTGTGATTAATCCGATATCCCACTCCAGGTCAGTCTGCCCAGCCCCAAGGTCACAACAAAGTACATTACACATTATCATAAGCATAAACACATAACACCCCACAATAGTTTGCTAACAAGGTGGGGGGGAACAATACTAGCAGATAGACAGAAACAATAGGTGAGCCAATTAACAATAAACAGAGATCTCACCCCACCTCAGAATAGTAGGCAACAAAAGACCCAGTATACAAGTAAAGGCGCAGAGAACTAGAGCAGTAAGTATCCCACAGTATTAGGTAATGTGCTGTATAGACATATTAATATATGCACAGTAAAGATAACATAACAAAAGTCCACAGTCTATGGACCATATAGGGTGATGATGAAGGGGGAACTCCCACATTCAGAGCTGCCATCAGGGGGAACAGAAACCATGTTCCAATGCACTGAAAAGACATAAGGGGAGAGGCGCCTCTGGGTGTAGATATAGGACGAGATTAATGTAAATTAAAAATACACAGGCAACTCATATTTGTGAAGTCATAATAACCATTGGTCCCAGCATAGGGGTATCATCAGTGTAGTCAGTCCATTCTTGCTTTGTGGGTGCTTTTGGCTCGTTACAGACACCGCTGGATGGTCATCGGCCAGCCACAGTGGAGATTTACTCAGAACGAGACTTGAGGCGCAGATGGGTTGCAGGCGAGGAAGGATGATGTCACTGGAAAGCAACGGGTTTCCTGAGCATACAGGCTGCGAGTGACGTGGCAGCCTCGCTCCTTCTTCCTCGGTCATCGGTCTGACTCACTGGTCCTGTACTGTATAAAAATGGGACAGGGGTCTCATTTGAGGGATCGTGAATGTAAGCATACATAAAAGATTGCTGAAAGTCTAAGACTGCTGTTACTGTTGCAGCACCCTGTCCTGTTTTTGCATATTCAGCAGGCCGAGAACGGAGTGACAATTAACGCACATCTGCCCTCAGGATCCTGCTACAGCTTGGAGAAACTGCTTGGACTTGCAGCCCGCTCTGAAGATGGACATCCTGGATAGGGATGGGCTATCTGTTCGAGTCGAACATGAGTTCGACTCGAACATTGGCTGTTCGCCTGTTTGCAGAGCAGTGAACAATTTGGGGTGTTGGTGGCAAATTCGAAAAGCCGCGGAACACCCTTTAAAATTCTATGGGAGAAATCTAACGGGAATCCTGCATTGCATCAGAGGGGGGCGAGGTCACACGTACACGTCATTGGGAAACCCCGACGTTTCCCCTTGTCAGAGGGGGGCGGGGTCACGTGACGGGTGGCCCCGCTCTCATCTACATAAGAGCTGTCAAGCTAGTGCCGCGTCATTGGCTGGGTGCCTCCGGTGGAGGCAGGATCCTTTGCGTGTTCCTCGCTGGAGTCGCTGGAGATCATCCATCGCTGGAGATCGAGAATTGGATTCAATCGCTGGAGTAGGAGCATGAATTTATTGGATTGCATTGCTGGAATCTCTTTTTTATTTTTTTATTTTTAATAAAGGACTTGTCCAAAGCCGTCTCCTATGGTTTTTTAACATTTTTTTTTTTGAAAATTTTTTTATTGAGGTTTACATAATATAAGCAGGTACAATGCAGTAATATCAAGGCAGGATAGCTCATATACATACAGATAAATGCATATGTCTCAGTATAGATAAGGTGGAAACAAAACGAAACTAACTTGTAAACAAGAAATAAAAAAGGGAAAAAAGGGGGGGGGGGAAGGGGGGTATGCCAAGCGGATTACTTTCTCTTAAAGAATAATAGCTAACTAGCATTTTACATAGTACGATGGGTGTATGTACCTTTATAACCTCAGGAGTGGAAGCAAAGTGTAGACAACAATGTCCTATAAGGATGCATTATGTTCAAACAGTAACAGTGTAGGCTGTGAGAGTTACCAGTGTCAGAGATACAGGGGACATGGAAGTCAAGGAGCTGTAATGACTTTGTGAAGAATTATGGTGGTTGGAAGTTGGGGAGGGGGTCAGTCTGAGTAGGAATTTTAATTTTAAGGTTGCCCAGAGAGTTTGAGATATCTCTTTTCAGGTACCAGTCCGTGTATCGGAATGGGCGCATGACGTCTTTTAGAGTTGTCTGGGTTAACGTGGCTTCTATATATTTACGCCATCTCATGAAGAAGCGCAAAGTAGAGCGAAAGTTCAGTGTAATGGTGTCGAGCCGTTCCATGTAAAAAAGTAACATCTTAGCTTTTTTCACTTCGGGTAGGGCAGGTGGAGTCGTTGAAATCCAGTGTTTCATTATCATTCTGCGGGCCACTAGAAGGAGTAGATGTGCCCATTGGGGAATATTCATAAGTCCTCTGGTTGTTGGGGGGGATGTTTGGGGCGTGTATCCAAATAGACAAAATAATTGAACCTTTTGGATTTGTGCTTTACTGATTTTGCCAATGTGATCCAAGACAGAATTCCAAAATGTGATTATGGCTGTGCATTCCCAAACACGGTGCAATAGGGTGGGGCGTGGTTCAGAACACCAAGGGCATTTCATTTGACTTGGATTGTCCTTGGTGAAGTAGAAAGGGTAGTAGGCTCTGTGTATAATCTTGAATTGGGTTTCCCGCCATGTTTCAGATATCGTAAGTTTGCGGACTTGCCTGTATCCTTCAAGTATTTTTACTGACAGTTCATCATCTCCTAGGATAACAGACCATTTATGAAATGGTTTGAGGTGGTATTTTGCAGATTGATGTTGGATGAGGTAGGAGTATAGATTGGTGATGGAGTAGTCATTTTGCTGTAGAACCGTGTCTACGAAGGATTTCTGGAAGGGATCAGATTTGGGCCCATAGCAGGACTTCAAATAATCGATCAATTGATAGTAGAAGAAGATGTGTGCTGATAGTAGGGAAAATTCGCTTGCTAGTGATCGGAAAGGTTTGAAGTGTCCCGATGTGCCTTGGTATATGGAGACTACTTTCGTGAGGCCGTTGGATCCCCATTGGTCAAATGCTTTGTGCATCGTCAATGGGAGAAACATAGGGTTTCCTTGAATGGGTAAATGTCTTGAAATATTTGAAGGGAGCCCCAATAATTTTCGTACTTCTCTCCAGGCAATTATAGTATCTCTGATGAGTGTATTTGACTTGAGGTGAGGTGGTAGAGTGTTGAGGTTAGAGTGGAGGACAGCTGACAGTGCGTGAGGTGAGGTCATTGCACCTTCAAGAAGAGTATTGCAATATTTGGACTTTCCGTTCAGCCAATCCAAACCCTGCCTAAGCAAACAAGAAAGATTATAAAAACGTAAATTGGGTAGACCCGCCCTACCGTCGGACTTCGGGAGGCATAGTTTTTGTAGCGCAATATGTGTTTTTTTGCGAGACCAAATAAAAGTTGTTAATGCTTTATGAATTTTCTGTACATCTGAGTGTTTTAATAATAAAGGTATGGTCTGCATTGGGTAAAGCAAGCGCGCAAATGACACCATTTTGAATAAGTGGCATCTCCCAAAGAGCGAGAGGGGGAGGGCCGCCCAGGCTTCCAACTCCTGCACAATCTTAGTTATTAAAGGTGGGTAGTTAAGTACATAGAGAGAAGAGGGTTCACGTCCTATATGTATGCCTAGATAAGTGATATATCGGGTTGCCAAAGTGAATGGTGATAGATGTTTCCACTTAGTTGATAATCGTGGGTGTAGTGGTAAAATTTCGCTTTTGTCGAAGTTTATTCGAAAGCCCGAGCTCAGTCGAAAAGCCGCAAAAAGTTCTCGCAGTCTGTCAAAGTCTGAAAGAGGGTTAGTGGAGAACAACAGTATGTCGTCTGCAAATAAAGCGGATCTGAGAACTTGGTCTCCTATTTTGATCCCGCTGACTCCATCTTGTGAGTTGAGTATTCTGGATAGTGGTTCTATGGCTAAGTTAAAAAGTAAGGGGGAAAGTGGGCAGCCCTGCCCCTTTCCTTTATTTAGAGGGATCGAGGCAGACATGAAGTCAGGAGTGACAAGTCGTGCTGTCGGAGATGCATACATTTGTTGAAGAAAACTCAAGATAGGACCTGTGAAGCCGAATTGTTGTAATACTCGAAACAGCCAGGACAAACTAACGTTGTCGAAAGCTTTTTCGGCATCTAGTGATATAATAGCGACATCTTGATCAGGGTGTGTTGTAGCGTAGTGTAACGCCATTAGTACTTTTCGTATATTTAAAGTGGCTGATCGACCTGAAACAAATCCCGATTGGGCTGGGTGTAGCAATGAAGGGAGAAGATGGGCTAAGCGTGACGCAACGATTTTAGAGAGGATTTTGACATCTACGTTTATTAGGGATATTGGGCGGTAAGAACCTGGCAGTTGGGGGTCTTTTCCTTTTTTAGATATCAGTTTGATGTGGGCTTGTGTCCCTGTAGGAAGATATGGTCCCCCATCCCACATGGCTGCGTATACATGTTTTAGGGTGTCGGGGAGAAAATCGTTGGTCATTTTATGAAATTCGGCCGTGTATCCGTCAGGACCTGGACCTTTATTATATGACATAGTTTTGATCGTTCGCCGGATATCGTCAGTTGTGATAAGTGCATTAAGTGCCTCTAGTTGTGCAGTTTGAAGTCTGGGTAGACATACTTTGGACAGGAGAGCTTCAGTAGTGGCTTGATCAGTTTGGTCAGCAGCATATAAATCTGTGTAATATTTTGTGATTATATTGCTGATTTCATCAGTACATGTAATTAGGGATCCATCCGCATTTCTCAAAGTAGATATGCGAGTGGGTCGTCTCGTTCCTTCACACAGTTTAGCCAGTAGCTTGCCCGCTTTGTTGCCATACCTGTGAAAATGTAATTTAGAGTATGCCATTTTAGCCGCCTCCTGTTGTTCCGCCCAAAGATCAAACGTGCACTTAGCTTGTCTCCACGTTCGGATATTATCAAGTGTAAGATTTAAAGTTAAGCAGTCATGGGCTGTATGTAGAGCTTCACTAGCTTGTCTGTATTGTTGTTTAGTGTATTTTTTAAATTGTGTGGTATAGGAAATGATCGTCCTTTTTAAGAAGGCTTTGCCAGCTTCCCAAAAGAGATTGGGTTCGGTGATATGAGCTCCATTAGTGGAGACATAATCGTTCCATGCTGTGTTTAGTGTGTGGCGAAAATCTTGGTAGTCCATCAAGTAAGATGGAAAGCGCCATATGGGCGAGGGAGATGAAGGTGTGGCCTGTGACATGTGTATAGATATGGGGCTATGATCTGATATCCTAGCGTCTAAAATCTCTGATTCGCATAAGGTGTTGATTAGTGCAGGGGAGGCAAAGAAGTAATTGATGCGTGAAAAGGAGTTGTGTGGGGGTGAGAAGAAAGTATACTCCCTATCTGTTGGGTGGTTCAGACGCCAAGTATCCACATATTGCATGGAAGTAACGGCTTGTGCCAGGAGAGTAGAGTCGGGTGTTTGCGATGTGGAGTTATGTGTTCGGTGGGTTGAGTCTTTTGTGCGGTCTGCTAGCGTGGACATGACCGAATTGAAATCCGCGCCTACTAAGTGTAGTGTTTCAGGAGCGGAGAGTATCCATTGCACCATGTCTTGAAAGAAAGAGATGTCTGGCGAGTTAGGAGCATAGATGTTAGTGATAGCCACTTGTTTGTTGTCTAAAGTCATGTGTAGGGTCATTTTGCGGCCTGACGAGTCAATCCTAACGTCCCTTAACATGTGTTTTAAATTCTTATGTATTAAGATGGCCACACCGCTTTGCGGCCAAGTGCAGGCGATCCATACACTGTACCCACCCACAATTTACGTAAGCAGGTTAGATAGCGAATAGCCATCCGCTTACATGGAGAGCGGAGTCCCTTGACATTCCATGAAGTAAACTTTAAGTGGTTCTCACTGGTTGAAGAGGCCATGTCTGACGTTGAGGAGTATATTGGGTTGAGGGTGTGGAATAAGGCCCCCAATCAGGCAATGCATCTGCAATCCGGAGTTCACTAAAGTTTCCTGAGGTTGGGGCGTGGCCAAGATGGCAACCTAGGAGGACGTGTTGCATGGAGCTCTGCTGAAGGACATCCTAATATCCTGACTCCTGGCTAATACCTTGCGAGGGGAACCCCCTATAATAGCCTGAATGCCATATAGAACACGTCGGCGGGCCACAAAGCTACGATTCCCGCAGAATCTGGATGATATAGCCCCGATTGCGAACTCACACGTGGCGGAATCCCCCCGGAGGATATCCAATATGGCGTCTCAGACAGAGGCCGCAGACCCGACGGAGACGGCACAGCTCGGATTCCCGGAGGTTATGGCTGCGATCGCCTCCTGCCAGGCTGCTTTGACGAGCAAGATCGAATCTGTGCAGCTGGACGTGAGTCTGATTAGACAGGACCAGGACAAGCTTCGGTCGAGAGTGTCGGAGGTGGGAGGAGCGGGTAGGCCTGACCGAGGATGCGGTCGCGGACCATTCTGCATCCATCCGCACGATACAGACGAAAGTCCGGGCTCTAGAATACAAAGTAGATGATTCCGAGAACCGGAACCGAAGAAACAATCTTCGGATTGTTGGAATGCCAGAAGGCGCCGAGGGGAAAAATCCTACGGTCTTTGTGGAGGAGCTACTGAAAACCCTGCTCCCAGCGGCGCGGTTTTCCCCCTTTTACACTGTGGAACGAGCGCATCGGGTCCCTCCTGTTCCCGGGCCGCCTGGATCCAACCCCCGCACCCTGATCTTCCGTATGCTTAACTTCAGGGACCGGGATGCGGTACTGAGAGAGGCGCGCAGGGTAGGTGAAGTAAAGTTTCAAAATGCAAACCTGCTTTTTTTTCCAGACTATTCTGTAGAAACACAGAAAATGCGCAGGTCTTTTGACCAAGTGAAAGCATCGCTTAGAGCACGGAACATTAAGTATAGCATACTTTTTCCGGCCAGACTGAGGGTACAGGATGGTGAGACGGTTAAATTCTTTACATCTCCCCGGGAGGCTGCCACCTGGCTCGAGGCTCTCCCACAACACCGTTAATTTAATGTTTGCTTTCTTTTCTCCCTGATTTGACATGGATCTCACAATGTAGTTATCATCTTCTTAAATGCTAAAGCTGTTCTCTACTACTTGTACTCAGCGATGGTGACTTTGGTGCAAGCAGCTAGTTTTGTGCTAACCCGTTACTCTGGATGTCTTGGATGGCAAATCCTTCCGAGCACACCTAGCATAGAGGAAGATTGACCCATGGATGACCCTCTAGGAGTCATCCCATCGCACCAGTTATTGTTCTGATCGCTGTGTGGGATAAGGATGCTGTTGGATCAATTGTCCAGTGCAGTGCCACAGGGACGTGCATGAAGTGAATTCTTGAACTTTAGATCCTGATGCCTGCTTGGACTTTACAAATGCTGAGAGCAGCTACTGGAAGATATCTAAACTGAAGATGGTCTATGAGAGGGAGGGGGGTCCTGTTCTATATATATTTTTTTGGTTTTGGTTTTATTTTCCTTTTCTCCTGAATAGGTGCCCCCGTGATAACTATTAAGAAAGGATCACCGTACCTTATATATTTTTTATTTTCAGCATCGCAGTTTAAAGCGACTGCATCTGGAATGGTAGTGCTGTTATTAAGAAATGTGCCCCTGTAATCAATCCAGGAGAATTGTTATACTTACTGTACGCTATGGTTATTAGTAATCAAGTTAAGAGAGAGAGTGTGCCTAACACTTGGGCATTGTAACTAAGATATTTACCCCTGCAACAGCCCAGGTGACATGAATCTTTATAACAAATGATATATGTTTTCTTTACTGGCTGAGTTAAATGAGAGGATGCCCAGAGCCCTCACACTGTAACCAAGATCTGTGCCCCTGCATTAGTTCAGGAGAAATAGGCTGTTATATTATATATGTCTTGTAAGCATCTCTGTTGTCTGGCTAGACAACCTCATCGTATTTGAGTCCACGCCCCTACTACGGTTGTAATAGTTGGGATTTATGGGTACTGACACATCACCAGCTTCAAGGGGGTGTGGGGGAGGGGGGGATGGTTTCTGCCGTTGCAGACACAAGGGAGTTGAATATGTTCTTAGTTTTTCTAAACGAGGAGTTGCTCATGATACAAGAGGGATAAGATGCCCCTCACTACAGTACGAATTAAGTGTAGATATAAGCTTAGATCTATTTCTGTATAGAGTACATGATGCTGGGTTGTGCTGTCCCTTCAGTAGTTTGGGGGATGGGTGGGGCTTGCAGATCCTGATACAAGTTTCTTTTGGCAAATTATTAGATGGCTGACATCTCTATTATATCGTGGAACGTCAGGGGATTAAACTCAGCCGTAAAAAGGTCTCTTGTCTTTAGATATATACAGAAACACCTACCCCATGTATGCATTTTACAGGAGACGCATCTGATTGGCTCTAAAATTCTTGGGTTAAAAAAGGCCTGGGTGGGAGCACATTACCATTCTACCTACTCTGGCTATGCTAGGGGGGTGAGTGTTCTGATCCGCAGGTCCCTCCCATTCCAGATTCTTGATGTTAAGACGGATGTTGAGGGAAGATATGTGATAATCCATATGACTGTACACACCAGGCCAATGGTATTGGTGGGTCTGTACCTTCCCCCTCCTGTGAGGGCCCAACTTCTCTATGACATTATGCAAATTGTCATGGGATACCATACACAAGCAGTATTTATTTTTGGAGACTTTAATTTGGTGCCCTCCCAGGAGGCGGATAGACTTAACCCCGGGTCTCGCATCTCGTCGGAGCTGCAGCACTGGGCAAGTACGTTTGCGCTGACAGATGCATGGCGACATTTTCATCCTAGGGACCGAGAGTACACCTGCCACTCAGCTTCATACAGGGCCCTATCCCGTATAGACTTGGCATATGTATCAGGGGATGCACTCTGTTGGACGAGGGAGGTAAAACACTTGGCACGAGGTATCTCAGACCATGCTCCCCTAAGCCTTGTTCTCTCCTTGGATAGACCTACAGGCCCTAGGCTATGGCGTCTGTCCAGATACTGGGCGCTGGACGAGCAGATTCAGGAGGTGCTGCCGGAGGCTATTTGTAGTTTTTGGCTGCGACATAATGGATCTGTGGACTCCCTGATCCTCTGGGATACCTTTAAGGCCTGGGTTAGGGGGGAGTATATATCCCGTATCTCTTCACTTCAGAAAGAGGCGGGTCGATCCCTGGAGCGATTGGAGGGAGAGGCGGGGGAAACTGAAGCTGCATATGTAAGATCACCTACTGAACCCAATTACCACTCTTGGCAGAGAGCTCTGAGGGAACTTTCCCTATTTAATATAGAACAAACTAAGAAATCCATGCTGCATTCCACACAGAGGATATTTGAACATGGTAATAAAAATGGGAGATTGTTGGCTTGGCTGGCGCGGGGACAGATGGCAACCACACACATAGCGGGGGTACGGGACGATAACGGAGTGTTGCTGACCTCTCCGGAGGATATTAATGCTAGATTTTCCCGTTTTTTCAGTGATCTATACACTTCCAGAACTAGTGGTAATTCTTTGACATTGCAGGAGTACTTGAATAACATCCCCTTTCCTACGCTATCTGAGGAGCATAGGGCAATGATGGATAAGGATATATCCCTGGAGGAGGTACAGGCTGCGATTGGGGGCTTGCAGAAAGGAAAAACCCCGGGGGTGGATGGGCTCCCCACGGAGTTCTACTCTCAGAATATGGAGCTGCTTGCTCCTAAACTTACATCATTGTTTGCTGCATTTGCGGGGAGGGGTACTTTACCGGAGTCCATGGAGGAGGCGGTCATAGTCTTGATACATAAACAGGGTAAGGATCCTCAGGAGTGTGCGTCCTACCGGCCCATCTCATTACTTAATGTGGATACCAAAATTCTAGCCAAAATCCTTGCCACCCGCTTGTCCTCAATCATTTCCACATTGATCCACGTTGACCAGACCGGTTTTATGCCGGGCAAGGGGACAGACATCAATATTAGGCGTCTCTTCCTCAACCTGTCCATTGCCCATGATAACTGTGGGGATAGAGTGATCGCCTCCTTGGACGCAGAGAAGGCGTTTGACTCTGTGGAGTGGGATTTTCTTGGGGAAGTGCTGGAGAGATTTGGTTTTGGTCCTGGCTTTCGCCAATGGATCAAACTTCTGTATAGAGCACCGAGGGCTAGGGTGCGCACCAACGATAGGATATCTGACCCCTTCCCACTCCACAGAGGCACTCGCCAGGGGTGCCCACTATCGCCTAGTCTGTTCGCTCTGGCCCTGGAGCCACTGGCGATTCTGGTCAGGGAGTCTTCGGAGATCAAGGGGATGCAGATTGGTAGACTTGAAGAGAAAATCTCATTATACGCGGACGATGCACTACTTTACTTAAATGATGCAGGACCATCTCTGCTGGCCGCTCTGACCATCTTTGATAGATTTGGTGCTGCATCGGGGATTCGAATAAACTGGTCTAAATCGGTCCTTTTCCCTCTGGATGGTGGGATCCCTGTCGCGACGGGTGGGGCGCCCCTTCAGTGGGTCTCAGAGTTTAAGTACCTCGGGGTTCGAGTATCCAGGGATGTTGCCCAATACTACAACCTGAATATACTTCCATTGCTTTACCTCCTGAAGGAACGTTGCCGAGCATGGTCTGGACTACCCTTGAATTTGCTGGGGCGTATAAACATCTTGAAAATGATGCTCCTGCCCAAGTTCACTTATCTTTTTAGAAATAGTCCGATCTGGCTTCCGGCGTCCTTCTTTCAGGAAATAGATAAACAAATTATCTCCTTCATTTGGAATGCAGCTGTTCCGCGTCTAGCTAAGACCACACTGCAACTCCCTACACAGCTGGGGGGGCTTGCTCTCCCTAATTTCAAACTTTACTACTGGGCCGCGATGCTAGTGACGACGTACTGGTGGTTTGAGGGGAAACGCTCTAATGCGGCTGTATGTGTGGAGGCGGCGAGGCTGGGCTCGTTACAGGATCTCCAAAATCTGGTATATAGGGGGGTAAAAGCGTATGCGGAGCTTCCTGCCCCGACCAAGGCAACACTTCAGGTGTGGAAAATGGCTAGAAGGAGCTTTTCTTTGGTGGGACGTTGGGCGCCGGTACAGCCACTTTGGGGAAATCCTCAGCTACCCCACTACCGAACAATTCCTGATCCCCAGTTATGGGCAGGATTTGGAATCAAAACCCTAAGAGACATTATGCCCAATGGAGAACTGTTATCCTTTGCGCTAATGGCAAGGACATATAGGCTCCCGGGATGGATGTTTTTCCGTTACGCTCAGTTACGTCATGCGACCCGGGCACAATTCCCTGTCCCGCCACTAATACAATTAGATCCGCTAGAAGACTTGTTGTCCAGTGAGGACCTGGGGAAACCCCTATCTGCCATATATAGTTTGTTGCTGCCCAGGGAACTGCCCAAGATGGACAGGTTGTGGAATACCTGGAAACTGGACATCCCTACGCTGGATAGAGAGGACTGGGAGACCTCTCTGGAACAGGGGCCCAAACTGGTGATATCAGCAGGGGATAAACTGACACAAATAAACTTTCTTCATAGGGTTTACTTTACCCCGGAGAGGTTATCCAAAATATATCCTGACAGAGATCCCCATTGCCCTAGATGTCAAACTCAGATTGGCACATATCTCCACATGTTCTGGGACTGCCCTGCTTTGTCAAAATTCTGGCTGGGAGTGTATGATCACCTAAACCTTAGAATGGACTTGTCCGTTCCCAAAACACCCGAGATGGCCCTACTGGGAATACATGAGGATGAACACAGATCGCATCATGCAAAAATATTAATCTCGCTTCTATTCTATTACGCAAAAAAAGAGATCCTTGCTAGATGGACCTCTGCTGAACCCCCGACCCTATCCTCTTGGGAAAAGAGAATTAACAAAGCATTGCCCCTCTATAGATTGACGTACACTAGTCGGGGATGCCCATGGAAATTTGATAAGGTTTGGTCACCATGGATGAGCTGACAAGGTTTTGATGTATATGATGGAAATACCTAGTATGCTTTACAAGTAATTACTTATTGAATTGCGGTAGATGCTTTGGAAAATGGTATGATAACAACTATGTGAGCAAGAGATTACCTCCAATCAAAATATGATCTGCATTTATATGTACTCGTATACACATGGTCTGTGTTACTCCTTTCTTTTTTGTACTGTATATTATACCTTTCAATAAAGCACTCCTGATTGTTAAAAAAAAAGTTTCCTGAGGTTATAAGTATTGAACAAGTGAATACATTCGATAAATAAACATAGCTATGGATAAAAAGAAACAGCTTGGCAAAAGTTAAATGGGAAAAATCTTTAACATATATTATAAGCTTCACTTTTTTCCACATGAGGTTTGACTACTTTTCATGGCTCCCATCAATCTCCCATTCCACTCTTGGCTGCAGGTGTTAAGCCAGATGGAGGGGGGTAGAAGGGCATGGGGAGGAGATGTGAATAAATTGCAAGTCATAAGGACTAAGGTTTTACATGGAGCGTATCAACTCCTCACCTAGGAGGGAGGCGTCAATGAAGGACTAAATCTTGTGAATTAGAACTAGAAATAGGGGGAATCAGAGGAGCGGATCTGCAACTGAAGCCTCAGTGGTGGTCAAACAACTTAACCCGTACACAATGCGAGTTTTACAAAGCCATATCTCTATGGTTAACCAAGCAAATATTGAGCAAACAAAACCGTGCCTAAACATAGCAGCATGTTATAATACTAACTGCGGCAGTTCACTTAGGCATATAAGGTATAAAAGTTGTAGAAATAACGTAAAGAAAGAAGAAAGGGAGCATGTGGGGGGAGTAATACTACCCGTCTCCCAGATAAGTGGAACAACATCTGGTCCTTGTAGGTCATCAGCGGTGTCCTGAACGATCCTCTTTTTGCGTAGCACGAAGGCGCTTGTATGGGGGTTTGGTTGGACTACGTTGGGGCTTAGCGGATGAAGATGGAGGGGTCACCAATGTTGCAGCATAGTCCTCTGTAGAGTTGATATGTTCCATTTCCGTGCCCAGAGTAGAGACAATTTTTTCTGCTTCATCAGGTGTGGTGAAAGTGAGTTGTTCGCCATCATGTGTTTGAACTCGAAGGGTTGCCGGGTAAGCCAAGGAGAATCTGAGCTGATTGTTGTACAAGATGGAGCATATTGGAGAAAATGCCTTGCGCTTATTCATGACCTCAACAGAGTAATCCGCAAATATTAGCAGTTTTGCGCCATCCACTGTTAGTGAGCGGGAGTGGCGAAATTTTTGCATAATGGCATTCTTATCTGCATAGTTCAAATATTTGACAATAACATGTTGGGGTTTGATACGTGTTTCTGTGTATTGTCCAATGTGATGCGCTCTTTCTACTATTTATGGTATGCGGAGGCCCAGTTGTTCGGGAATGATCTTTGCACATATGTTTGTTAGATGTTGAGTACTGATTGATTCGGGAAGTCCTATTATCCTTAAATTGTTTCGTCTCGAACGATTTTAGAGATCGTCGAGTTTATCCCAAATCTCTCTGTGTGTAATGCTCATACGTGCTACTGCAGCAGATGTAGCAGCAGCTTCATCTTCCAAAGAGGAGATCCGTTCCTCTGTGAGTGTAATCCTCTGTGCTTGTGTCTGCACTTCTACATGGAGCAGCTACAGCCCTCTGTTCACTGCTGTGTCTACTGTGGCAGCAAGAGTAGGTCCCAGCAGCGCTACAACTGCCTGGGCTATGCCTTCAGGAGAGGCAAGGTCAGCTGCTACTGTTACTGGGGCTGAGGGGTGCAGTGAGGATGGCTGTGTAGGCAGTGGAGGCGGCTGCAGCTGTTCCGCTGAAGAAATCACGGCCGCCATTTTAGCTGCGCCTGTCTCTGTCCCTCCTGCCTGTGTCAGTGAGGAGGACGCCGCTCGAGCATATGATCGCTCTACAAAGCGATCCATATGTGTCTCCTCTGTGTGCCAGTGTAAGGGGAGGTCTCCCCGAGGCATTTGCTGGGCTTTTATGGCCGTATATACAGAGAGTGTAGCGGGAGCTGAGGGTTCCTACCTCCTCCTCATGCGGCGCTGGAACCGGAAGTCTGGTTTTTTAACATTTTCTTTTGTAAAATGGTAGGGGTACAATGTACCCCTTACTAATTCACATAGGGGGGCCGGGATCTTGGTGTCCCCTTTGTTAAAGGGGGCTTCCAGATTCCAATAAGCCCCCCGCCCGCAGACCTTCACAACCACCGGACAAGGGTTGTGGGGATGAGGCCCCTGTCCCCATTAACATGGGGACATCCTCCCCATTTTGAGGGCATGTGGCCTGGTACAGTTCAGAAGGGGGGGGTGCTCTCTCGTTCCCCCTCTTTTCCTGGGGCCTGCCAGGTTATGTGCTCGGATAAGGGTCTGGTGTGGATTTTTGGGGGAACCTCACACCATTTTTTTTATTTTGGCACAGAGTTCCCCTTAAAATTCATACCAGACCTGAAGGGTCTGGTATGGATTTTTGGGGGGAATCCCACGCCATTTTTTTTTTAATATTGGCACGTAGTTCCCCTTAATATGCATACCAGACCTGAAGGGCCTGGTAATGGAATTTTGGGGGACCCCCATGCATTTTTAAAAAAATTTTCAATGACTTTCAATGACGGGACCGACAATTCATTAATAGCCGGCACTAGTGCTAGCACTTTTAAATGACTTTTTTTTCCTTTAGAAATTTAATTTTGCTCTCGGACTGTTATAAACACGGGAAACATGTGCTACTTTACAGTCATACTGTAGACACCCCCCAGGTATGAAATTAAAGGAATATTTCACTTTAAGCATTATTAAAATCACTGCTCCCGAAAAAACAGCCATTTTTAAAACTTTTTTTTGCATTGATACATGTCCCCTGGGGTAGGACCCAGGTCCCCAAACACTTTTTATGACAATAACTTGCATATTAACCTTTAAAATTATCACTTTTGATTTTTCATGTTCATGTCCCTGTCAGGGAATCTAATTGACCAGACTGTGTGGACTGCACAGAGGAGACCAGAAACACATGTAAGTGAAATAATGGTGTTTATTAAACAAGTGAAAAGTAAAAGGAATATAAACAGTGCAAAACCAACACAACAAACCCACTACAAGCAACAAAATATACAAGTAAATGGAGATACCGTAATCGTAAACAAAGCCAGGCCGAGGTCATACACAGGAGGTCAGCAGATGGGTAAGGACGGGAAACCAGCAGGAAGGGGAGAGGATGGATGGTAAAGCTGCAGGGTAGGGATCCAAGGGAATCGGGAGGGACACGAGCAGGATGAGCCTGGGATAGGGATCAGATCGGATCAGAGCGCAGCAAGACAGAACAGGTTCACAATCAGGATAAGGCAGCAAGGTCAAGGCACAGTGAGAAAGATACCAAGGCAAGCCTATGAGGGCTTGCCGGGTATTTATAAGGCTGTGGTAATTGACCTCATGTCACAGCTGAGCGCAGTGTGTGCTGTTTGCTCCACACTGCCAGAGTGCACCCGCTGGTTGACACCGGTACTACGGCCCAAGGATGCAACAGTGCCACCAGCAGGAGAGACCTCTTACTGCAGGTCCTAGGTGTTGGAAGACACCTGCTGATGGACACTGGTACTGCGATCCAAGAGACCGATAGCGCCACCAACGGGTAAACCCTCTCATGACAGTACCCCCCCTAAAGGAGCGGCCTCCGGACGCTCCAACAAGGTGCATCTGTCCAAAGTTCATGGCCTCCAACCGAACAGATGAGGGCACATCAGGCCGGGCATCGGGTACATCAAACTGGACGGTGGGTACATCTGAGATGACAGTGGGCACATCCGAGCAGACGGCTGGCATGTCAGAGTCATTGAGCTGGGCAGCAGACAGGAACAACTTGAGCTGGGCAGCAGACAGGAACAACTTGAGCTGGGCAGCAGACAGGAACAACTTGAGCTGGGCAGCAGACAGGAACAACTTGAGCTGGGCAGCAGACAGGAACAACTTGAGCTGGGCAGCAGACAGGAACAACTTGAGCTGGGCAGCAGACAGGAACAACTTGAGCTGGGCAGCAGACAGGAACAACTTGAGCTGGGCAGCAGACAGGAACAACTTGAGCTGGGCAGCAGACAGGAACAACTTGAGCTGGGCAGCAGACAGGAACAAGCCGAGCTGGGCAGCAGACAGGAACAAGCCGAGCTGGGCAGCAGACAGGAACAAGCCGAGCTGGGCAGCAGACAGGAACAAGCCGAGCTGGGCAGCAGACAGGAACAAGCCGAGCTGGGCAGCAGACAGGAACAAGCCGAGCTGGGCAGCAGACAGGAACAAGCCGAGCTGGGCAGCAGACAGGAACAAGCCGAGCTGGGCAGCAGACAGGAACAAGCCGAGCTGGGCAGCAGACAGGAACAAGCCGAGCTGGGCAGCAGACAGGAACAAGCCGAGCTGGGCAGCAGACAGGAACAAGCCGAGCTGGGCAGCAGGCTCCGGGTCATCGAGCTGGGCAGCAGGCTCCGGGTCATCGAGCTGAGCAGCAGGCTCCGGGTCATCGAGCTGGGCAGCAGGCTCCGGGTCATCGAGATGGACAGCAGGCTCTGGAACATTGGGCCGAACAGCGAGCACCGTAAGGGCAGGCCGGATTACAGGCACCGGCTCAGCAAGCTGGGTAACGGACCCCGGCCCAGTGGGCTGGGTAACAGGCCCCGACTCAGCGAGCTGGACACCGGGCACTGGTTCGGCAAGCCGGATAACGGATACTGGCTTGACAGGCCAAGTGACGGACTTTGGTTTAGCAGACTGGGTAACGGGCACCGATCCAACAGACTGGGTAACGGGCACCAATTCAGCAGGCTGAGACACGGGCACCGAAACTCCAGGCTGAAACACGGGCACCGAAACTCCAGGCTGAAACACGGGCACCGAAACTTCAGGCTGAGACACGGGCACCGAAACCTCAGGTTGGGATACCAACATCACGACATCAGGCTGGAAGACAGGTACCAGGATATCAGGCTGGAGGATGGACAAATCAAACCGGAAAGCAGGCTCACCAGGCTGAACAGTGGGCACATCAGGCAGAACAACAGGTACTGGCACAACAGGCTGAACAGGTACATCGGAGTCAGTAGTCGCTGGAGCGTCAGACTGGAACATGGACACTGGGATTTCGGGCTGAGCAGCAGGCACTGGGACCTCAAACTGGGCAGCGGACACAGGCATTGGCACAACTGGCTGAGTAGAAGACACTGGCACATCAGGCTGGAAAGCGGACTGGAAAGCCGGCACCGAGACATCAGAACAGACAGTGGGTGCTGGAACTTTAGACTGGGCAGCAGACACAGGCGCTGGCACATCGGGCAGAACAGCAGGTACATCGGACTGGTCAATAGTCGCTGGGGCGTCAGACTGGAACATGGACACTGGGATTTCGGGCTGGAAGGCAAGCTTCAAGACATCCGGCTGGAAGGCAGGCATATCAGACTGGATAGCAGGTGCATTAGACTGGAGAGCGGGTGCATCAGACTGGAAGGTGGGCACACCAGACTGGAAGGTGGGCACACCAGACTGGAAGGCAGGGACATCAAGCTGGAAGGCAGAAACCAAGACGTCAGGCTGAAAAGCAAGCTTCGGGACATCAGGCTGAGAGGCAGGCATGAAGACATCAGACTGGGGAGCGGGCACAGACTGAAAAGCGGGCACCGGGACTTCAGGCTGGAAGGCAAGCTTCAAGACATCCGGCTGGAAGGCAGGCATATCAGACTGGATTGCAGGTGCATTAGACTGGAGAGCCGGTGCATCAGACTGGAAGGTGGGCACACCAGACTGGAAGGCAGGGACATCAAACTGGACAGCGGGCACAGGCATTGGCACAACAGGTTGAGTAGAAGACACTGGCACATCAGGCTCGGTAGCAGGCACTGGACTGTCAGGCTGGGTAGCAGGCAGAGGTTTGACAGAATCAGGTGGGTTAGTTGGTGTGGAAGCAAGTTGGGTTACTGGCAGGATCGTGTGGGTAGGAAAGAATTTTTGTTTCTTTTTTGGTTTAGCCCGTGCAGTCTTGTATGTAGGTGCAGGGCTGAAAGAAAAGAACGTAGCTGGATCGAAGGAAGACCAAGGAACTGTAGCTAGAGAGGGGTTTTGTGGGACTGTTACAGGTGGAGGAGGAGAGACAGGTGGATTGAAGGCGGGATAGGTGCTACACTTGGAGACTGGGTAGTAGTATTTGGTAGGGGGTTGAGTAAACTGGGCTGTAGCTGAGGTTGCCATAGGCGACGGGGAGATACATTTTTGGGGAGACAGATGATTAATGGCAGGGCTGGAATATTGTGGCTTAGCTAAAGACAGGAGATCTGACCACACCTGCAGCACAGGTTGAACAAACGCTGATTCACACACAGCCTGACTAATCAAGGATTGCACCGACTGGATGCAATTAGACAATACTTGCTGTGAACAGGAGGAATAATGTTCCATAAAATAGGCTGGATCATCCTCTAACAACCAAACCAGGGATTCAACTTGGCCATAATTGAAGGGGGGCGAAAAATCATCACTTCCCTCGGGAATGCATGACAGGGCTGGTTTTGCACATAACTGGATCAGGGGCTGAACATCTTCAAAAGACATATACCCCTGATCCACTAGGGAATGAGATGATCGGATAGTTTCCAACAGCCTGTCACTAGTCCACCCTTTTAAAATCTGGCGACAATATTCACCATCCTCTTCTGCTAGCAGAGAATAATAAAGGATTTCATCGAAATCCATATTAGCAGACCCGATAAACCAGGATGGTTTCCTCAATGCAGCCACGTCTGGTCAGGGATGGCCTTGGTATACTGTCAGGGAATCTAATTGACCAGACTGTGTGGACTGCACAGAGGAGACCAGAAACACATGTAAGTGAAATAATGGTGTTTATTAAACAAGTGAAAAGTAAAAGGAATATAAACAGTGCAAAACCAACACAACAAACCCACTACAAACAACAATATATACAAGTAAATGGAGATACCGTAATCGTAAACAAAGCCAGGCCAAGGTCATACATAGGAGGTCAGCAGATGGGTAAGGACGGGAAACCAGCAGGAAGGGGAGAGGATGGATGGTAAAGCTGCAGGGTAGGGATCCAAGGGAATCAGGAGGGACACGAGCAGGATGAGCCTGGGATAGGGATTGGATCGGATCAGAGCGGAGCAGGACAGAACAGGTTCACAATCAGGATAAGGCAGCAAGGTCAAGGCACAGGGAGAAAGATACCAAGGCAAGCCTATGAGGGCTTGCCGGGTATTTATAAGGCTGTGGTAATTGACCTCATGTCACAGCTGAGCGCAGTGTGTGCTGTTTGCTCCACACTGCCAGAGTGCACCCGCTGGTTGACATCGGTACTACGGCCCAAGGATGCAACAGTGCCACCAGCAGGAGAGACCTCTTACTGCAGGTCCTAGGTGTTGGAAGACACCTGCTGATGGACACTGGTACTGCGATCCAAGAGACCGATAGCGCCACCAACGGGTAAACCCTCTCATGACAGTCCCATAAACTTTAACGGTGTTCGTATGTTCGAACAAATTTTTTGCCTGTTCGCATGTTCTGGATTCAAACTGAACAGGGGTGTGTTCGGCCCATCCCTAATCCTGGATACTGCCATCATGGATTCTGTCAGATATGGACTCCTTCACAAGCCTGGGTTAGGGACTAGGAATGTTAGGAAAAGACTGTTGCTGATGTAATTTGAAATGATCAAGGTTTCCAGTAAAGCTTTTGAAACCTTGCCTTTGCCTGGTCTGAAGTTACTCAACGGGTGTAATTCAAGTAACCAGCAAATATATTCTACAGCTCAGGTCAGCTAAACACATTGGGGTGTGAAGATAATGGTAAAAGAGTTAATACAGAGTAGGGATGAGCCGAACACCCCCCGGTTCGGTTCGCACCAGAACCCGCGAACGGACCGCAAGTTCGCACGAACGTTAGAACCCCATTGACGTCTATGGGACTCGAACGTTCGAAATCAAAAGTGCTCATTTTAAAGGCTAATTTGCATGGTATTGTCCTAAAAAGGGTTTGGGGACCCGGGTCCTACCCCAGGGGACATGTATCAATGCAAAAAAAACTTTTAAAAACGGCCGTTTTTTCGGGAGCAGTGATTTTAATGATGCTTAAAGTAAAAAAAAAAAAAGTGAAATATTCCTTTAAATATCGTACCTGGGGGGTGTCTATAGTATGCCTGTAAAGTGACGCATGTTTCCCATGTTTAGAACAGTCCCTGCACCAAATGTCATTTTTAAAGGAAAAAATCTCATTTAAAACTGCTTGCGGGTTTAATGTCATGTCGGGTCATGGCAATATGGATGAAAATCAGTGAGACAAACGGCATGGGTACCCCCCAGTCCATTACCAGGCCCTTTGGGTCTTGTATGGATATTAAGGGGAACCCCGCACCCAAATTAAAATAAGGAAAGGTCCCTATATACTCTGAACAGCAGTATACAGGCGGTGCAAACAAGACAGGGACTGTAGGTTTGTTGTTAAGTAGAATCTGTTTGTAATTTTGAACATTTTTAATGTGTTTAGCTCCAGCCAAAAAATCTTTTCTAAGCTTTTTGGAAAACATAGGGAAGGGTTATCACCCCTGTGACATTTGTTTTGCGTCTTTCCTCCTCTTCAGAAGATTTCACCTCACTTTTTTGTCCCAATGAAAAATGTTTTTTGAAAATTTGGGTTTTTTTGTGGAACAAGGATTGGAAAGCATCAGTGGAAAGGAGAAATTGTTTTCCCATATTAACTCTTACAGGAGAGAATTTCCCTTCCTTAGGGGTAGATTTCATCTCACTTCCTGTTGTCTCCTTCCGTTTGCAAGTAGGAGTCGTTTGTAAGTTAGATGTTTGAAAGTAGGGTCCTGCCCTATATACTCAGCAGAAATTTGGGCCTTAGGTGTTGCTGTGGCCAAAACACTGTAAGCCCTCACAGGGCCCTGCTGTGAAATATTAGATCAAGAATTGTAATTACATGCCCCTGTTGAACAGGAGCTAAAAAATTAGGCCTTAGGCACTGGTGCTGGTGCCACAACACTGCAACCCCTCACAGACACTCTAGTTGGAACGCAGGAACGAGCCCTGCTGCAAAGTATTGCATCAAAAATTGTAATTACACGCCCCTGTTAGACAGGGGCAGAAAAATTGGGCCTTAGGCACTGGTGCTGGTGCCACAACACTGCAACCCCTCACAGACACTCTAGTTGGAACGCAGGAACGAGCCCTGCTGCAAAGTATTACATCAAAAATTGTAATTACACGCCCCTGTTAAACAGGGGCTGAAAAATTGTGCCTTAGGCACTGGTGGTGGCGCCCAGAACCAAAAATGTTCTTACAAGCTATCAGCGTGATGATTGAGGAGGAAGAGGATAATTACTCAGGGATAGTCACTCAGCATCAGCATAGGCAGTCTTTGAAGGGATCTGAGATTTCAAAAAAAATTATTCGGTTACATCTGCATCAGGTGCTTGGTAGCTGGTGGTGATCCAAGACTGATTCATTTTTATGAAGGTCAGCCGATCGACCGAGTCGGTGGACAGACGCACCCTGTGATCGGTTACCACGCCTCCAGCAGCACTGAATGTGCGTTCCGAAAGAACGCTGGATGCAGGACAGGCCAGTAGCTCAATTGCATACTGTGCAAGCTCTGGCCAGTGATCCATCCTCAAGACCCAGTAACCCAGAGGATTTTCGGTGGGAAAGGTGTCCAAGTCTGATCTTGCCCCTAGGTATTCCTGCACCATGTAAAACAGACGCTGGCGATGGTTGCTGGAACCGATCATACCTTGGGGCTGCGGACCAAAAAATTGTCTGAACGCATCGGTCAGACGGCCACCTTCTCCACCGCTCCTTCTTTGACTGACCGAAGCCTCAGCAACACGTTGTCCAGAAACAGGAGTTTGTAACCTCCCAGTCTCTGGGAACGCGTTGCACAGACCTTTCTGCAAGGCCTCCCGAAGATGTTTCATCCTCTGCTCCCTCTGCGATGGCAAGATAAGGTCCGCAACCTTACCCTTGTAACGTGGATCAAGGAGGGTTGCCAGCCAGTATTGGTCCTTCTCCTTGATACCACGAATACGAGGATCCTTACGCAGGCTTTGCAGGATCAGGGAGGCCATGCAGCGTAGGTTTGCTGAGGCATTCGGTCCGGAGTCCTCTGGGTCACTAAGGACAACAACGTCCGCAGCCACCTCCTCCCAGCCACGTACAAGTCCATGTGTTCCTTGGGACTGATCCCTTAAAGACTGCTGATGCTGAGTGCCAGGCTCCACCTCCATACTGACACAATCTTCCTCCTCCTCCTCCTCCTCCTCCTCGTCCTCTTCCTGTGTGATCGGCGGGCACGCAGGAACACTGTCTGGATAAAGGGGGCCTTGAGAGCTAAGGAAGTCCTCCTCTTCCTGCCTCTGTTCTGCCTCAAGTGCCCTGTCCATTATTCCACGCAGCGTGTGCTCCAACAGGTGGACAAGGGGGACAGTGTCACTGATGCATGCACTGTCAGTGCTCACCATCCTCGTGGCCTCCTCGAATGGTGACAGGACAGTGCATGCATCCCTGATCATGGCCCACTGGCGTGGGGAAAAAAAAACAAGGTCCCCTGACCCTGTCCTGGTGCCATAGTCGCACAGGTACTCATTGATGGCCCTCTGCTGCGTGTGCAGCCGCTGCAGCATGGCCAACGTCGAGTTCCACCTGGTGGGCATGTCACAGATTAGGCGGTTCTTGGGCAGGTTAAACTCCTTTTGGAGGTCCGTCAGCCGAGCACTGGCATTATATGACCGGCGGAAATGCACAGAGACTTTCCTGGCCTGCCTCAGGACATCCTGTAAGCCCGGGTACCTGCCCAAGAACCGCTGCACCACCAAGTTAAGGACGTGAGCCAAACAGGGCACATGGGTCAGTTGTCCCTGTCGGAGGGCAGAGAGGAGGTTGGTGCCATTGTCGCAAACCACCATTCCTGCCTTAAGTTGGCGTGGCGTCAACCACCTCTGAACCTGCCCCTGCAGAGCTGACAGAACCTCTGCCCCAGTGTGGCTCCTGTCCCCCAAGCACACCAGCTCAAGCACCGCATGGCATCTTTTGGCCTGCGTACTTGCGTAGCCCCTTGAACGCCTACGGAGCACCGCTGGTTCCGAGGAAGAGGCCATGGAGGAAGAAGAAGAGGAGGGGGTGGAGGAGAGAGGTGTGTCACAATCAGCATTTTGGAGGCGTGGTGGCGGAACAACCTCCAACACTACTGCACCTTGTCCTGCATCCTTCCCAGCTGCCAGCAGAGTCACCCAATGCGCCGTGAAACTTAAGTAACGTCCCTGTCCATGCCTGCTGGACCATGAGTCAGCGGTAATATGCACCTTACCGCTGACCGCCCTGTCCAGCGAGGCATGGACATTGCCTTCCACATGCCGGTAGAGAGCCGGAATCGCCTTCCGTGAGAAAAAGTGGCGTTTGGGTACCTGCCACTGAGGAACCGCACATTCCACAAACTCACGGAAGGGGGCAGAGTCTACCAACTGAAAAGGCAGCAGTTGAAGTGCTAGCAATTTTGCCAAGCTAGCATTCAACCGCTGGGCATGTGGATGGCTGGGAGCAAACTTCTTTCGGCGGTGCAGCAGCTGGGGCAGGGAAATTTGCCTGGTACAATCTGACGTCGGTGTACCAAAAGCAGATTGCCCACAAGTACTTGGCTGTGACACACCTAATTCTACACCTTCATTCCTCTCACTGCAGGTCTCAGAGAGGACTGAAGGTCTAGTGGGGTTGGAAATCTCAGCTGATGAGGAGCAAGGAGAGATCGTCTTTGTTCTTTGGTGTGGGTCTTTTAGATACGCTTGCCAACGAACTGCATGGCAGGTCAACATATGTCTGGTCAAGCATGTGGTACCCAAGCGGGAGATGTTTTGGCCACGCGAGATACGCTTGAGACATATGTTGCAAATAGCAGCGGTGCGATCTGATGCACTCGTCTCAAAAAAGGCCAACACCAAAGAACTTTTTGAATAACGCGCAGAGACTGCAGCGCCCTGCACATGTGGAGCTTTGGGGTGTGATGCAGTCAATGTGCTGCCCTTAGGCTGGCCCCTGGAGGGCATCCTGCCTAGTTGGTGATGTGCCACCTCCTCCTCCTCCTCCTCCTCCTCCTCTCTCCTATCAGGCACCCACGTTGAGTCAGTGACCTCATCATCCCCTCCCTCCTCATCACTGGAGCAAACCTGGCAGTATGCTGCAGCAGGGGGAGCATGACTGCCAGATTGCTGTCCTTCTTGGGCACCCCCTCTGTCCGTGCTCATGTTACTGCCTTCATTGAGCTCAGTATCATCATCAGAGCCTTCCAAACGCTGGGCATCCTCCTGGAGCATGTACCCAACACTGTGGTCAAACAGTTCGAGGGAATCCTCATGAGGACATGGTGGAGCTAGGGAAGGAGTCACTGATGACATTGAGCTGAGGGAAGAGGCCGCTGCTTTGCCAGACAAAGCACCCTGGGCATGGGTGAGAGAGGATGAGGAGGATGAGGACGGCTTGGTCATCCACTCGACCAAGTCTTCCGCATGTTGCGGCTCAACACGGCCAGCTGCCGAAAAAAAGGCCAAGCGTGTCCCATGGCCACGTGCTGATGAGGATGCACCGTCTCCACGACCAGCACTAGACACAGAGCCTGCTTGCCCTCTCTTATTGGCTTGTGACTGTCTGCCTCTCCTTCTTGGCCTTCCAGACATACTAATGGCCTGTAGCTGCACTAAGCTGGGATAGAACACCTGTAATTTTCTTAAGGTAGCTTTATATACTGTAACCAGACAAGCCTGCCTGTCAGTAGGAAGATAACAGGAACGGATCTAGCTGAACACTGTGAGCAGGACACACTGTACTAAATGTAAATAGTCTAGCTGCCTGACCGTGGTACTAATAGGATCAAATAGAACACCTGTAATTTTCTTAAGGTAGCTTTATATACTGTAACCAGACAAGCCTGCCTGTCAGTAGGAAGATAACAGGAACGGATCTAGCTGAACACTGTGAGCAGGACGCACTGTACTAAATGTAAATAGTCTAGCTGCCTGACCGTGGTACTAATAGGATCAAAAAGAACACCTGTAATTTTCTTAAGGTAGCTTTATATACTGTAACCAGACAAGCCTGCCTGTCAGTAGGAAGATAACAGGAACGGATCTAGCTGAACACTGTGAGCAGGACGTACTGCACTAAATGTATATAGCAGGAACGGATCTAGCTGAACACTGTGAGCAGGACGCACTGCACTGAATGTAAATAGCAGGAACGGATCTAGCTGAACACTGTGAGCAGGACGCACTGTACTAAATGTAAAATAGTCTAGCTGCCTGACCGTGGTACTAATAGGATCAAAAAGAACACCTGTAATTTTCTTAAGGTAGCTTTATATACTGTAACCAGACAAGCCTGCCTGTCAGTAGGAAGATAACAGGAACGGATCTAGCTGAACACTGTGAGCAGGACACACTGTACTAAATGTAAATAGTCTAGCTGCCTGACCGTGGTACTAATAGGATCAAAAAGAACACCTGTAATTTTCTTCAGGTAGCTTTATATACTGTAACCAGACAAGCCTGCCTGTCAGTAGGAAGATAACAGGAACGGATCTAGCTGAACACTGTGAGCAGGACGCACTGTACTAAATGTAAATAGTCTAGCTGCCTGACCGTGGTACTAATAGGATCAAAAAGAACACCTGTAATTTTCTTAAGGTAGCTTTATATACTGTAACCAGACAAGCCTGCCTGTCAGTAGGAAGATAACAGGAACGGATCTAGCTGAACACTGTGAGCAGGACACACTGTACTAAATGTAAATAGTCTAGCTGCCTGACCGTGGTACTAATAGGATCAAAAAGAACACCTGTAATTTTCTTCAGGTAGCTTTATATACTGTAACCAGACAAGCCTGCCTGTCAGTAGGAAGATAACAGGAACGGATCTAGCTGAACACTGTGAGCAGGACGTACTGCACTAAATGTATATAGCAGGAACGGATCTAGCTGAACACTGTGAGCAGGACGCACTGCACTGAATGTAAATAGCAGGAACGGATCTAGCTGAACACTGTGAGCAGGACGCACTGCACTAAATGTAAATACCAGGAACGGATCTAGCTGAACACTGTGAGCAGGACGCACTGCACTGAATGTAAATAGCAGGAACGGATCTAGCTGAACACTGTGAGCAGGACGCACTGCACTGAATGTAAATAGCAGGAACGGATGTAGCTGAACACTGTGAGCAGGACGCACTGCACTAAATGTAAATACCAGGAACGGATCTAGCTGAACACTGTGAGCAGGACGCACTGCACTGAATGTAAATAGCAGGAACGGATCTAGCTGAACACTGTGAGCAGGACGCACTGCACTAAATGTAAATACCAGGAACGGATCTAGCTGAACACTGTGAGCAGGACACACTGCACTGAATGTAAATAGCAGGAACGGATCTAGCTGAACACTGTGAGCAGGACGCACTGCACTGAATGTAAATAGCAGGAACGGATGTAGCTGAACACTGTGAGCAGGACGCACTGCACTAAATGTAAATACCAGGAACGGATCTAGCTGAACACTGTGAGCAGGACGCACTGCACTGAATGTAAATAGCAGGAACGGATCTAGCTGAACACTGTGAGCAGGACGCACTGCACTAAATGTAAATACCAGGAACGGATCTAGCTGAACACTGTGAGCAGGACGCACTGCACTGAATGTAAATAGCAGGAACGGATCTAGCTGAACACTGTGAGCAGGACGCACTGCACTGAATGTAAATAGCAGGAACGGATCTAGCTGAACACTGTGAGCAGGACGCACTGCACTAAATGTAAATACCAGGAACGGATCTAGCTGAACACTGTGAGCAGGACGCACTGCACTGAATGTAAATAGCAGGAACGGATCTAGCTGAACACTGTGAGCAGGACGCACTGCACTAAATGTAAATAGCAGGAACGGATCTAGCTGAACACTGTGAGCAGGACGCACTGCACTGAATGTAAATAGCAGGAACGGATCTAGCTGAACACTGTGAGCAGGACGCACTGCACTAAATGTAAATACCAGGAACGGATCTAGCTGAACACTGTGAGCAGGACGCACTGCACTGAATGTAAATAGCAGGAACGGATCTAGCTGAACACTGTGAGCAGGACGCACTGCACTGAATGTAAATAGCAGGAACGGATCTAGCTGAACACTGTGAGCAGGACGCACTGCACTAAATGTAAATACCAGGAACGGATCTAGCTGAACACTGTGAGCAGGACGCACTGCACTGAATGTAAATAGCAGGAACGGATCTAGCTGAACACTGTGAGCAGGACGCACTGCACTAAATGTAAATACCAGGAACGGATCTAGCTGAACACTGTGAGCAGGACGCACTGCACTAAATGTAAATAGCAGGAACGGATCTAGCTGAACACTGAGCAGGACACACTGCACTAAATGTAAATAGTCTAGATAGAAGATAACAGGAACGGATCTAGCTAAACTGAATACAGTGTATATATATATATGCAACACCTGGGATGCATATATATACACAATACACTGTAAGTGCAGCTAACTGACTGACTGTTCTGCCTAATCTATCTAACTCAAATCAAATGACACTGTCTCTCTCTCTCTATCTCTCAGCACACCGGAACACACACTACACAGGGCCGCCGTGCAGGCGGCCTTATATAGTGTGGGGTGTGTACTAAATCCCCTGAGCCATAATTGGCCAAAGCCACCCTGGCTTTGGCCAATTACAGCTCTCTCTACTGACGGCGCTGTGATTGGCCAAGCATGCGGGTCATAGTGCATGCTTGGCCAATAATCAGCCAGCAATGCACTGCGATGCCGCAGTGAATTATGGGCCGTGACGCGCCACACGAATTTGGCGCGAACGGCCCATATCGTTCGCAATTCGGCGAACGACCGAACAGCCGATGTTCGAGTCGAACATGGGTTCGACTCGAACACGAAGCTCATCCCTAATACAGAGTGAAGATACAGTGGTTACCAAGGGTAACAAAGGTCTCTCTAGCAGACTGTCGTAAGCATGTACATGTGACAGATGGGATAGCTTCTAGGAGGGGGAAGTTGTCGTCAGCACTTTCTCTGTGTCACTCTTCATCTCCCATAGCAACAGGAGCAGATCAGCACTGCAGAGGTCCCCAGCCTGTACACTGGTACAGAAAAGAAAGAGTTAAGTGAAGTGTACACATGGAGTCAGTGGTAGGTGCACGACGGGGCTCCATACAGTTCCTTGGAGTGAGTAAGCGGTGATGCACTGGAAAGGTGGAGAGGGAAGAAATCTACAAGACCCACCTAAATGCATCAGTGACTGTGGTTGTGTATATTACATCCGGAAAGTTTACTAGAGATCAGTATGTAAAGGTACCTCATGTATAAGGCAGTGACCCTATCTAAAATGCCTTGTGTATCCCAGAAGAACCCACCCCAGGTAGGCCTCTTATGTAACCCACAGTTGGCAACCAATGAGATGGGGAACATGGAGGAAATGTCACCCGCCTACCCTACATGCAAGCACTTCACAATGTTGCGGGCCCTAGTATGGGATTCAAGGAGTTAAAGCAGGCGGTGATGAGGGATTTCAATGCCTCCTCACAGCCTGTCAAATTCTCTCTAATGAGCAATCTGAACTAGATGGTTGGGGCTTCATCTGTGACTTCACTTCTGCTCCATGAACCGCACGGCCATGTTGGAAACCGGGAAGTGTTAATAGTAAGAAAGGCAACCCTATGGTGATTTCATGTGAGTGCATAAAGTGAAGTGTGCTGGGGATATCAAATAAAGAATTCTTTACACTACATGCGGATATTTCATTTTTTTTTATATGGTGGACTGGAGCTGAAAGGAGGGGATATTGGAGAACAGGTTCGAAGGTGCCAAAAAAGGATATGTTGCTTTGGAGGAGAACAAACAGTATTGTCAAACCTTCCTCTTAATTCAAGCTGTCTTATTATCTGGTGAGTGCAGCACATTGGGACACATGGAGAGACACTTTTTGGCGTGTTTGCTCACAAATGTGCATTTGCACAACAGTGGCATGAATGACCATTTGGGACACAAGAGCAATATTCTGCACATCCCATGGAGAAATACTCTGCAGTTTACACCAATTGTTTGAATTCACTTTAATAATTTACAATTCTTATGAGTTTGTCAGGAAAGGCACATACCTGTGCGCAGGTGAAGAATACCAAGAAGCCCTGTCCATGGCCAACGTGCATGTGAGTGAATAGGTGCCAGGTGGGCTATTTAAGCTGCACTATGGCCTTGGGTCATTGCTGTTTGGTCTACTACATTTCCTGAGTTTCTGTTACCAATTCCTGTGTTGACCTCGTACTACAGACTCAATCTGCTCCTGACTGCCCGAACACTGCCTGTCCCAACCTCTGGCTTGTCTTTGGATTTCGTCTCTGCCTGCTTCTTCTGTTCATCCACCTATTTGCTTTCTGTTACCAGCCCGGCCTGACCTTTGACTACTCTTCTGTCTGCTGCATGCACTTGATCTGCTCGCTAGATGCTGACCCAAATTGCCTGACTCTGCTTATGGATTCCTTCCCTGCATCCGAGCCTGCTGATCTGTGCCAGTCTCCTGCTCCAGTCTACATGCCAGTACAGCTTCCAGTCTGTTTTCCTGCTGTTATGGGATGCACAGCCTACTCTTCAGCATCCTTCAACAGAAGACCAGTCAGGCACTCATGCTCAGATATAAACAAGGCCTGGGTAATACCCAGGAAAAAATTCCAAGCCTTATTACCACCAGCTCACAGACAACCAAATTAACCTGTCTAACAGTATGCGTTAAAAACAGGGGTTTAGAACGCACACATTTGCAAACACATGCGTAAGCCACAGAGCCTCGTCACGGCACCCTGATATCTGTGGTCCTAACACTAAAATATGAGTGTCCCCACAGTGGAGGCACATGCTCACTCTGTGCTCTGGCGCTCCCTGTTACCTTACCAGGACTCCTCAGCCACAGGTGTAAGAGAAGACTACCTCTGCACGTCAGGCTCCACCACCAGGTTTGTTGCAGTACCAAATGGCCATGTCAGAACCTGAGAGAGGGGCTTCTCTCATGGACGAGATTCATCAACACATTGCAGCACTGACTCAAGCCATTAAAAGCCTGCAAGAGGGATATATGCAGCTCAAGAGTTGCATCAAGGCCCTGCCTACACCTGTGACCTCAGCAACAGCTACCCCCACAGTCTCTTCAGCTCTAGAAACAGCTCAGGTGGCTGCTTCTGCTCCTCCTACAGTGATGATGCTTCCTCCAGAGCCAAGAGTCCCCACACCAAGTTTTGTGCATTCCACAATGCATGTCAGCTATATTTCGCATTGTAGCACCTTTTCAAAGTGAAGCAACTAAAGTAGGATTTGTCATCTCGCTGCCACAAGGGGAACCTCAGACATGGACCTATCATCTTCTGGAAAAAGAGGATCCTAAATTGACTACCCTCAACCCCTTCTTTGATACCATGGCACTACTGTATGATGATCCTCAGCGCTCTGCTGAAGCAGCTCTCCATTCCCTAAAGCAAGTCCACAGAGCGGTTGAGGACTACATGACTGAATTCAGAAGCTGGAGTTCCGATACCAACTGGAATAATGCTGCCCTGCATTATCAATTCCGCTTGGGTATCTCTGAACCCCTGAAAGATGAACTAGAGTGGGGGTACCAAGTTCTCTGGAAGGACTAATTGACTTATCTATTCAGATTGACTGGTGACTCAGAGAACAATGGCTAGAGAGCTCCACTGGTTAGACTTGCTCCATATGGATGCTGCCTAAGGTGTTAGAACTAGTTATCCCTGCTCCTCCCGGTCCAGCTCCACCTGTTTCTTTTTTTTAAATACTTTTTATTTCATATATTTGCATTTACAAACATTAACAATATCACATTTCATTATTATCAATTTCTTTGTTTCTTTCATAGTAATAAATGCACACCAAAAAAACAAGAATAAATCACTATATGTTTCATTTCACCTTGAAAAACAACACCAAAAACCAACAACATTTTTTTTTTTTTTAAAGAGGATGGAGACTGGAGGGATCACAAGGAAATAAAAGAAGCAAAAACTTCCTCCTCCCCCTTCCCCCTCCCTCCACTCCCCCCCCCCCATGGAACAAGAGTTAAGATACCCACTTACCCTGGCTGCAGCCTCCACTTTCTCCACCTTTCCTAGGTTACATAAATCGAGGAAACCTTCTGTCTATGCCCCTCTTATACATTATTCATTACCACTAAGAGTTAATAATGAGTTTAACCATCCATCCCAGATTCTATGATATTTCTGAGGTGTTCCTCTATGCTCGTACATTAATTTCTCATATGGGAGTATTTGATTTAAGTATAGTGATCCCTTGAGGGGGGTATTTGTTGCATCCACCTAAGGATGATTTGCTTGCGTGCCATAAATAACGTTTCTTGTAGACAGGTCTTGGCATATCCAGTCACCCTCTGACTCTCCATTAGTCCCAGCAAGCAGACCTCTGGAGTAAATAGGATACATTCTCCCAGCACTTCTGACAATATATCCAAGACCTGTCTCCAATATCTACTAATGTCCGTGCAGGACCACATTAAATGCTCAAAGTCGGCCTCTGATAAACAACACCTTTCACATTCCGCATTCTCCGTTCGTCCCATTAAATGTAATTTGTGGGGTTTCAGATAAGCTTGATGTATTATATATAACTGTATCAATCTATTATTACTTGCAGGCCACACTACCAAGTGTGATTTACATGTCCCCTTCCAAGTCTCATCTGTCATAGATGTACAAATCTTTTGCCACTTCCTCTTAATCTGGAGCGGGGCATCCCGTGTCTTAACCTGCATTAAATATGTATATAATTTAGATACTAATCACCTTGGTCCCACGGTTCTTAATATTTCAATTGGGGGAATTTTGATATTAATACTTTTACTACCTAGTGCATGCCTTAGCTGTAAAAATCTATTGAAATTCTTATCTGTTAGGTTATATTGGGTAGTTCGGATGGGATATCTTTGAATCTTGTTAATTTTTTTGCCTCTCGCCATACCGATTGAATCAATGAGAGCATGGGGATCTTAACCCTTGGTAGTTGTGTACCTCTTACTTCCAATCCTATCAATAAATTTTCTAACTGAATTATCTTTAACAGGTGCTTCTCCACCCCAAGACTTTGTTCTTGTATAAGCCAGTTACGTAAATCTCTTAATTGTCCCGCAAGACAGATACATATCTGGCAGAGCCAAACCTGCCTCTGTTTTTGGGCGCTGTAATGTTGTAAGTTTTACTTTACATCTGCCTTTGGCCTATATAAATTTAGTGAATTGAAAGTTCAAGCTTTTAAAGATCTTTTTAGGAACTACCACTGGGGAATGTGAAAAAATATATAAACACTTTGGCAGTAAAATCATTTTAATTAAATTTATTCTACCCAACACCCAAAGTGGTAGGTTACTCCAGTTTTTCAGTTTAGATTTAATATACTCCATCAATGGATTTACATTCGCTGCCAGTGCATCCTAAGGTTGCCTTGTTATATAGATTCCTTAGATACTTAAAGGAGTCCACTATTCTAAGTGGGGTATCTATCCTTTCATCCATTTCTAGTTCTTTATGCAGTGTCATAAGGAAAGACTTCTGCCAATTAATCTTAAGCCCTGAATACTGGCCAAAGGTGTCTATTATACTCATAGCTTTCATCAGGATGTTCTGTGTATCTCGCATATATAGTATAATATCGTCCGCATAAAGACCAATCTGTTCTATACTATCCCCCCAAATCTATCCCCTGGTATTCTCCAGTCTGCCGAAACCGTAGGGCCAGGGACTCAATTTTAATGGCAAATAAAAGTGGAGATATTGGACACCCCTGCCTCATGCCCCTGCATAGATATATTGATGGGGTCAGTATTCCATTAATCAATAAGTTTGATCTCGGGGTTGCATATAATATTTTAACCCAATGTTTAAATCCATTGCCAAACCCAAACCTCCCCAGTGTTGCCTGCAAAAATCTCCATTCTACAGAGTCAAAGGCTTTGGCTGTATCAAGAGATGCCAGAGCCCCTGACTCTGAAATATATTCCCTCATTTGTGCCACTAGTTGCGTTCTACGAATATTTATCAATGTTGATTTACCAGGTATAAACCCTGTCTGGTCTGTGTGGATTATAGATGTTATTACAGTGTTTATTCTTCTAGCCAGTATCCTGGCAAGGATTTTGTAATCACACAAGGATATTGGCCTGTAAGAGGTGCATTCATGTGGGTCCTTGTCTGGTTTTAAGATTAATATTACTGTTGCCTCATACATTGAATATGGGAGTTCCCCCCTTACAAGGGTCTTTCTATATACCTTAGTTAAAATTGGGGATATCTGATCTATATATTGACTGTACACTTCCAGGGGTATCCCATCTTGTCCTGGGGATTTGCCAGTAGCTAACGATGAGATTGCCTCCCTTACTTCTTCCTCCATGATCTCCCCGTCCATAAATTTTGCATTTTCTCTTGTTATTTCTGGGTACACTACCTCCTCCAGATACCCGTCTATATCCTCCTCGGTGCATGTTAATGAAGTAGCGTACATCTTAACATAAAACTCATAAAAGCATTGCATGATTTCTTCTATTGTACTGGCCAGTATCCCTTGTTCATTTCGTATCTTAGAGATAGCCTAGGTTGTTGTTTGCTGTTTGGCAATAAATGCCAGTAATTTGCAAGACTGGTTCCCTTGTTCAAAAAATTATTGCCTCATAAAAAATTGTTTCAGTTTAGCCTTTACTTCTGTTTGTCCCTTATATAACCTAAGGAGACTTTCCCACCTTGCCTGATTTTCACTTGAGGGGTCAGATACAAATTCATCTTCTGCTTGTACACATCGTTTAGCTATTTCCTCCTCTCCTTGCCTACTGGATAATTTGATATGGGATATGGTTGACTTCAGTGTCCCCCGCAGATAGGCCTTAAATGCATCCCATACCGTACCATCCATTGCATAGTTCTCATGTGCCTAAAAAAAAACATTTAACTGCTCTGGAATACGATCATGAGTCCCAATCTGAGATAGCCAATATGGGTGCATTTTCCAGATTGGTTAGCTCCCCCTAACGCTGATACTTAACCCAAACATTAGTGGGGAGTGATCAGAAATCCCCCGGGGGAGAAAAGCAATCAAATGCACCAGTGGTTGTACTTTTTCATTCCCACATACCATGTCAATTTGAGATAGACACCCTCCACCTGGGGCTGCCCACGAATAGATCCTAGTCTGTGGGTTCCCAACTCTCCACAAGTCAGACCATCCTACGTCACCAAGAAGACTTTTTAATGTATTCTCCCTACTCACCCATTTTAGGATTGCACCCCAATATCTATCTAAAGTTGAGTCCAGTATCAGATTTGTGATCCCCCATACATATCACATATGCATCAGGGTATTGAGCCATAAACAGCACTGCATCCTTCACTACCTGCATACCCACATGCGATGGATTATAGATTCCCATAAGTACAAATAGTAACGCGTATAATATTCCATAGATAAACACATATCTACCATCAGGATCACATCTATAGCTAATACACTCCCACTGCACCGATCGGTGTATCAGCTTGAATAGGACGTATGATATGAGTGGTAAATATGATTAACCCAGGGCTTCTTCAAATATTTTAAATTGTCTTTTATCATATGCATTTCCTGCAAACATACTATCTTTGCCTTGGTCTTTTGAATAATCGTAAATACCGTATTTATCAGCATATAACACGCACCCCAAGTTTAGAAGGGAATTTTAAGGAAAAAAACTTTTAGGAGTAAAGTTTAAGGAAAAAAAAAACCTTACATTTAAATACCCATCAATGTAGCCTTATCGTGTCCATCTGCAGCCTTGTCAGTGTCATTGCAGCCTTTTCAGTGTCAGTGCAGCCTTGCCCCAGTGTCCATTGCAGCCTTGTCAGTGCAGCTTTGCCTCAGTGCAGAATTGTCAGTGCAGCTTTGCCCCAGTGCAGAATTGTCAGTGCAGCTTTGCCCCAGTGCAGAATTGTCAGTGCAGCTTTGCCCCAGTGCAGCCTTGTCAGTGCAGCCTTGTCAGTGTAGCTTTGCCCCAGTGCAGAATTGTCTGTGCACCTTTGCCCCAGTGCAGAATTGTCAGTGCAGCTTTGCCCCAGTGCAGAATTGTCAGTGCAGCTTTGCCCCAGTGCAGCCTTGTCAGTGCAGCTTTGCCCCAGTGCAGCCTTGTCAGTGCAGCTTTGCCCCAGTGCAGCCTTGTCAGTGCAGCTTTGCCCCAGTGCAGCCTTGCCCAAGTGGTCAGTGCAGCCTTGCCCCCAGTGTCCATTACATGCTTGGACAGATCGCCGCAGACATACACAAAGCGTGTAGTTTTAAATATGGCGCCACAGAGTTTGAAGGGACTCGGCGGTGCTGAACGAGCGCCGCCGAGATCACAGTGACTGGGCGGAGCCGAGATACACATAGCCGAGTGTTCTCAGCTCTTCTCATTGCCGCTCACAATCACGCCCAGTCCCTATGATGGACATAACACAGGTCCAATGGCGGGACTGGGCGTGACTGTGAACGTCGTCGAGAAGACCTGAGAACACTCGGCTATGTGTATCTCGGCTCCGCCCAGTCACTGTGATCTCGGCGGCACTCGTTCAGCTCCGCCGAGTCCCTCCGAACTCTGCGGCACCATATTTAAAACTACACGCTATGTGAATGTCGGCGGCGATCGCTCCGATAGATCATAATTAGCGGGGATCGGCGTATAACACGCACCCACGATTTTCCCCTGATTTTAAGGGGAAAAAAGTGCGTGTTATACGCCGATAAATACGGTATCTGTATTCTCTTAGTGGTTGCCCCCATTCCTCTTACATTCCATGATATAAAAATACATTGTTCACTCATATTTCCCATAATTGGTAATTAACAGGGGCTATACCTACTCGGCATCCTATCTTCCATTATGTTTATCTGTTTTAAGTAAAGAAGTGTCGCTGCAGCCATTGATATCCATATTACATCCATTCTAAACCTCTTATCCCCCAAAACGTCAAAATATTTGATTAATTCAGGGTGCAAAAACTAGACATTGCCTGCATATGGCATTACCTATATTGCAGGCAATTCGAAAAGTGTCCAGCCTGTTTAAGCTAAAGATTGCAGCTATTGTTTTACTTGAGATATATCTATTTATCCCAAATAACAAAGAAAAAAAAACAGGTAAAAGGAGTGGTTCGGGAGTTTCAAAAAGAAATTTTTTTTTCACGCAGTATATAACACATATATCCAGGTTCTCTACCCTCTCCTCCGCCCCCCCTTCCCCTTTCAGGGGTAACCCAGAGACAGTCCCCTCCCTTCCCATCCCCTTCCCACATAAAATATAAAATATCCCCCTGTTGTGCCATTTCTTAAACCCATCTGTAAATAGATTAATAAAGTGCAAAGGTACAAAAATTACCCAAACTATCCTATATATAACTGACATATGTCTAATAAAGTGCGAATGTGCAATTCAAAAAATGCAAAAATACAGAAAATACCCAAACTGTCCTATATATAACTGACATGTGCTCAATAAAGTGCAGATGTGTAATTCAATACATTAAATATCCTATATTAATTTGTATACTCCCAACTAATCAAAGCAGTACCATACATCCATTTCTATCCAATTAATATACCACACAAAAAAGCAGGGGTTACATATAAAACATTTAAAGTGTTTTCATTGTGACATCTGCATTTAAAAAAAAAGTTTTTCTTCCTTTTTATTTATATTTGTATATACTTAAAAAATGTAATCACTGCAGAAAAAACATGTTTTATATAATAGACGTGCCTTAAAAATAAGCCCCAAACAAATAAAAACAAAAAAAAAAAAAAGGGGGGGGGGGGTTCCATCAAAAAGGGAAATAATTCAAAAATATATTTCAATATGGATTTCCACTACCTGGAATTCCCTAATTTTTGGGAGATGTCCTTTTATTAATCTGTAGCCATTCATGGGCCTGTTCAGCTGTGGTGAAAACAAAACCTTCCCTCTATCCTCCACTCTTAACCAAGCTGGGTAAGCCATTGCATACACAGTCCCGTTTTCTGGTAGCTTCTGCTTGATTTCATTAAAGCCAACGCGCTGCTTTTGTAGCTCTTAGGAAAAGTCTGTGAATTTTGAAATTTTAACATTTTCATATTGTATCACACACTTTTGTCGAGCTTTACGCAGGACTAATGGTGCGTACACACGACCGGTCTTTCAGAGTTTATTCCGATGGAGTTCCAACGGAGTTCCGCTGAAACTGTCTTGCCTACACACGATCACACCAAAGTCCAACCGTCTAGAACGCGGTGACATACAACATGTACGATGGGACTAGAAAAAGAAAGTTCAATAGCGAGTAGCCAATAGCTGCCATCTCATACTTGCTTCAGAGCATGCATCGTTTTTGGTCCGTTGGAACAGCATACAGACAAACCAATAGGAATTGGTCCGTCTGTATTCTTCCATTTTACCTGATAAAGCCACATTGGAGGTTTGTATTGCTGCCAGCAACTAAGATTTCACCTGTTCCAGCGTTAGTTTACTGTATCTCTCCACCTTCTCTATATTTTCTGCAGTTCCATGCTTAGAAGGGTCTGAGGTTACAGCCGATCCTCTGCTCCGGGTGCTTGGGGGGCTCTGTCCAGCCCCCTGACCGTCAGAGTGAGCATATTCCTTCAGCTTCTCAGCTGCCGACTGTTGTCTACTCATCTCTCTCACAGTCAACAGCAGGGGGGAGGGAAAGCCAGTCTCACACCAGCTGCTAGGTAATGTATGGAAAATCAGCTGCTTAGATCGATTACAGCCGAAGTGCTGCCGGGGGTTCAGGACTACAACCAAGGCTCAGCCAACCCAAGATGCTGCCGAGAATTCAAGCTCAAGTTCAGCTAGTTCAGGGGTGCTACCGTTCACACTCCCACTCCTACTCCCTTGAGGGCTCTGCTCTATCTCCCACTCCCGCTCCTGCTCGCACAGGGTCAGCTCAGAGGGTTCCTCTCCCGCTCTTACTCGGGCTCGTATAGGAGAAAGCCACTACATGCCACTACAAGCTACTGCTAGTTGAGGATGCTGCCGGAGGCTCAGGCATGGACACAAGCTCCGCTACTCACGTCCGGCCGTGACTGCGGAAGCCACGCCTCTTGCTCCACTTGTTTCTGATGTGCTCAAACCCATGTAATTGGGCCTCCTATGTACCTCACTCACACCTGAGGAACGTCAATGACGTTGTCAGAACAACTTGTGCCTCTACTGTGGAGAAGCAGGCCACTAAGGAACTGCCCGGCAGAACTACGTAAGTACCTGTCTATCTCCTCTATTAAAAAGAGCTCTGAGGTGTCTGGCTCTGCACAAGTAACTCTTCCCATCTCATATTAGCTTCCGTGAAGGGCTATTCTGGTATCCGCCATAATTGGAGTTGTTTCAGTGACCTGTCTTTTGCTACATAACACCAGATCCCTTTGCAACCCAAGGCTCAAGGACTCTCTGTATATCTGGCTGACAGGTCCAGTATTAAAGTGGTAGTACACCGCACCTTTAAAAAAAAAAAAACCTGACAATGCCATAATGTTTCGGTTTAGGAGATATTCACTGTACCTACAGGTAAGCCTTATTATAGCCTATAATATTAAGTTAAAAATAACATTTTACTACGACTTTAAGTCTGCGACTGTTATTCATGAAACCATCCCTTTGCCAGTGTCCACTTTCCTTTCAAACCACAAGGAACTGTTGTGTCTTGATGTCATTTCATCACTGCTGTACCCTGTCATTCTAGGTTTGCCATGCCTGCAGGCAAACAACCCTAGCTAAACTGGGCCACTGGGGAGGTGGACTTTCAATCCTCCTATTGCCAGGAACACTGCCTAAACTCTAGATCCAGGCTTTAGCTCTGCTATGCATGGACACTTATGAAGAGCTGCATCAAGTGGTCCCAAGAGCTTACCATGACTTCCTAAATGTTTTCAGCAAACAAGGGGCTGACCCCCTGCCACCACAAAGGACCTATGACTGCCCTATTGAATTGCTGCAGGAGGCCATAATCCTATTCTGACATTTTTTCCCCTATCTGAGCATAAACTTGAGGCATTGAAAGAGTATCTGGATGACAGTCTTATTTTGGATCAGAGCAAAAGTCTGATATTATTATATCTACCCCTGATCAGATTGAATATAAAGCATGCATGCTCTGAAGTGATTACGCTGACACTCAGTTCAGAATAAAAACTCTCTGTTTTAATATTTCCTCTTTTCAAGACTTTTTGACACGATTAAGACACGTCAGATAAGGCTGGTGTATGCAAACCACAAAACAACCACAGATATATAAATACATATAGTGACAAAATATTGGCTTTAGCTGGGTGCCTATATGGGGAAGTAACTTTGTTCTTGCAGTGTTCTTGCTTCTTCTGAAATGTTGGTGTTAACTTTGAGTGTATTCTCAGAAGAGGTGCAATTCTTCTGTTAACTGTCCTTCTATTAACTCTTCAGTTCCACAGCAGCAAGGGAGGGATAAGCTAAGCTTTGCAAATATCTGAATATGTTTTAAGGTTGATATACAGAAGCTGATATATGTTAGATATATAAGGCATGTACTTATAAATATATATTGGAGTAGACATTTCATCATGACATTCCCACATCCATTACATTCCCCACTTGAAACTGTCTATTTCAATACTGTCTCTCATACTGAAGGTCCTACTCAACTGGCCCATTCTCCTCTGCAACTCTTTTGGGCTGTATATAGAGAAGAGCAGTGACTAATTCACTACCCCCCTCGATACAGCTTAGAGAGGGGCAATCAGGTGCTGTCTTTCCCTGTAATCCTATGGTGTTGCATCCCGGAGGAAGTGACTGTAACACAAAATCATCATCAAGTCTTACATAATCGTCATCATCATCATCTGGTATTTCTTGGTTCACAAACACCGGAGTAGATTGATCAACAGCTTTTTCTACACACTTTTTAAAGCAGGGAAGAACACATCAGACCATAACAGCTAGGGTCACTAGAATTATCAGAATGGCTATTCTGATCTGTGTTAAAATTCCCTACCATCCCCCCTTGATCCAGGTGAAGTATTGATCCCAGGGGTTGGAGAGCCCTAAATTCTTCAATTCTTTGGACAAATCCTCAAGTTTCTGGATGGCTAAAGTCACTTTACTAATTGGACCTGTGTTATCTGGGATATAAGTACAGCATGTACTCGTTCCAGGTAACATCTTACACACATCCCCCTATTCAGCTAGCACCATATCCATATCTAAGGCCATACGGTTTTGAAAGGTCATATGCGAAGCGTCTTCTAGTTGTTCGGCTAAACCTTGGAGTAAAGATTGGAGGGTTATTAGATCTTATCACAGGATGGACTGTGGAGGTCTCATATGTAGAGCAGTGCCAACGTCCTATTTTAAGTCTTAGAAAAAAGGAAGGGGGGGGGGTAAAAATACCCAGGAGAACTAAACAGATGGACTTTGTAGGCACCAATCATAAAAATCAATGTAAACTTTTATTTATACACAAATTTAAAAAGAATCACATAAACGTAAACATTTTTTAAAAAACGCAGTACATTGAGGAAATTGGTATTATATGTCACTACATAAATGTATGAGAACGGATCGGAGAATAGCCCCTATACCAGAGGGAGGGATAAACCCCTTCCGTTCCCATTAAATAACCTCAAACTGATATAGCTCGGTATGGCTCTACATGTTTCGCAAATTTGAATGCTTCTTCAGGAGCTTGTTTGGGTTACCTGTAATGGGAAATAATAGAGAAGGACATACACCAAAAAACAAACATACAGTAGCATATTAATATTATTTTTGCATAAAGACTTTTCAATAGTGCGTCTCAATCAGAACCACTGAGTACCGTGAGGAAGCGATCCCAAAGGCCCAAGATTCAACACGCATATGGTGACCTGTGATAACATGCGGGGATGTGTCTGGTAAAGATATTTATATCACCAGTAGACTCAAGGGGGGTAGTGAGCTAGAGAATCCCAACTGTCCAAAAAAGGGGGGGTAATAATAACTAATGTACATCTGTGGTAAAACTGGAACATTCATATGTAGAAGAGAGCATAAGGCACAACTAAATGGGGGTGGGGGTCAGGGAGGGAAAGAAAGAGAGAGAGGCAAGGAGAGGGGGGGGAGGAAAAAGGGGGGGGAGGGAAGGGGGGAAGGGAGAGAGAAAGGAGAAACCAAAAAGGGGGAATAGACAGAGGAACTGGGATATAGCAAGTAATGTACCAGCCAGAGTAAATGCATCCGTCTTCAGATCAGGTAGAGGTTATGGATAATTGAAAAGCCATGCATTCAGAGACAAAGCCTCCAATGACCAAGGTGCATAAGGGAATCCAGAGACTGTAATCTGAAGATGTAGATAATATCTAATTAGCCAATATTGAGACCAGCTCCTTATAGTGTGCCGTTATACCAATAAATCAAATGGCATAAACAGATTCTCATATACATGCTAAGTACAGGTATGCCTATAGGGTTAAATAATTGCACATGAAGGACTGCTCCTACCTTGTAGGGTAATACAGGTGAGCAGGTCCTGTAAACAGCATAAATCAGCTACTTGCTTGTAAACCTGGCACAAAATAGATCTTGGCTAACATGGCTGCAATAGAGCTCTGATCTTATCCCAGCAAGGAGCTATCTAATAAGCTCCCAGAACCGCCATCTATATTAGGGAGTGAGAGAAACATCAGGTTTCATCTAGTTGCACAAACAGAGTACAGCTACAGAGCATTTTGTTTAGATTTGTATAAATCCAGCATACTCTTACCAGACAGCTTGTGTTGTTCAACAGGTGACACCCAGGCATCAGAGCGCCATGGAGGGTAGTGGCGTGGTATAAGGCTGTTGCTGACAGCCTTAAGTACACGTCCCAATCAGGTGTGTAAGACATGCATCACCTGATTCGGCCGAACGGAGCTGCGCACGCACTCACATCCCATCGCACATGCTCAGTGGTCAGACAGGCCTCTGTCATAGAAAACGATGTGAGGAGGGAGAGCAGTCCTATAGGTAATAGATCTATGAGCTCCCCCTAGTGGTTCCTCCTGGATATAGCGTGTAAAGAGCTGTAAAGTCTGGGACCAACAGATGGAGAGTCTGGAGATATCAACGCACACATCATGGAGTGTGCATTGTAACTCCAGGGGGAGAGGGGTAGATCTACACCAAACGCCGCAGACACCATCCCCCAAAGAGCAAGGGGAGGGCAGAATGTGGCTTACTGGCCGCACATGTGATCCAGACACCAGCAAGTTGATAGGGACCGGGGTCAGCTTACCTCAGTACTTGTAACTGGCCTGAGACGCAAGGCCGGTATACATGATTAAAATGTTTGTTACCATGAAGGGAATGACTCCATTCATGGTGATACAACTTACAAATGCATACTAATAGTTAATGCTGATAGAAGAAATACAATACACATATACATTTTGCAAATAACAGTGTGATTACAAGTTTGCGATTTCCTGCGATTAAACAATACTTAAACTCGGTAAAACCACTAATATCCATACACAACACTAGCAAGGGGTATAATAGACTGTGTTTAGCTGCAGAAGTGCCTGTGATGGGCGGAGCAGTGGACAGGGGGATCTCCTGTCCTGAAGAGGGAGGGGCCAGTGGATTGATAGTGCAAATTTCTAGGGACTATAGACTATGGTAAACTGCGTATTACCTAATTGCTATAAATCATTCGGCCTTAGTTGGTTGTCATATAGGTCAACTTTAAATTTTTATCCAAGAAAGGATTTATAGGATTGTACTTCGTTAATGCCTGGCCACCGTGTGGCATTCAGGCGTTCAATCCACTTGGCCTCTTGTTGGAGTATCCACCTGTCCCAATCACCCCCCCTTGGGTCTTGAGGAATTACTGCTAGGACAATAAAAGTCGCAACAGAGGTGTCAAATCTGTGGCATAAATCGAGATGTCTACTAATGGGACTAAGCATTTTCCCATTTGTTGAGTAATATACGTGGTCACGTATCCTTTGCCATAAGTGGCGGATGGTCTTACCCACATAGAATATCCCACATCTACACGTCATCAAGTATATTACACCTTGGGTGTTAAAGTCTGCCTGAAAACGTGGACAGAATGTCTCACCGTTGGCAATTGGAATTTGTGGCCTGTGGATACCCAGGGGCAAAAAGAGCAGTGTCCACAAGTGTATATACCCATTCTATTGGTCGTTTGAGCCTGTGAGGATGCAAAATGGCTCCTAGTCAGCTTATCACGCAAGGATGGTGCTTTTTTAAAAACGATCTCAGGGTGGTCACTGACATATTTCTTTAGGATGGGGTCCTCAGATAAAATATGCCAGTGTTGCTGTAGTATATTGCGTAATTGGTACTGTTGGTGCGAGTATTGTGTGATGAATTTCGTCGTTGAATGTTCCTCCCCCCTGGGTTCCTTGGAGAAAAGGAGTGCATTTCTAGATTGGTCACAGGCTTTATTAAAGGCTTTGCTGAGTAGGGACTTGGAGTATCCCCGTAAAAGGAGACGTTCCCTCAGTAAGTCCGCATGGTGTTTGAAATCATTATCAGTAGTACAATTCCTCCTAAGGCGGATGTACTGTGCATAGGGGATACTTCGTACCAGGGTGGACGGGTGGGCGCTAGAGGCATAAAGTATCGTATTCCCTGCTGTCTCTTTGCAGTAAAGTGTAGTGGCCAGACATAGATTGGCGTCCTTGTAGATCGTTAGATCTAAAAACGAAATTTTGTGTAGGTCGCTATTGTAAGTGAACTTTAAATTAAACGTATTGCTATTTAGATGATCTACAAAAGAAGCCAGTGTTTGTTGGGACTCGGTCCATATGATGAAAATGTCATCGATGTATCTTAGCCATACCAACACCTCATTGGTGTGGCTGCTAAGTTGCTCGTTTGAGAAGACATAACGTTCCCACCGCCCCAGGTACAGATTGGCGTAGGCGGGGGCACAACATGTGCCCATAGCCACGCCCTGTACCTGGAGGTAGTGGGAACCATTAAATAGAAAGTAATTGTGTGTCAGTATAAAGAGAAGTAGTCTCAATATGAAATTATTAAAGGGCCATAAATGATGGTCTTCCTCCAAGAGGAACGAGCGGACCATCCCGACACCCTGCTCGTGAGGGATGCTGGAGTACAAAGCCTCCACATCCAAAGTCACGAGCAGGGCATCGGGAGGGACCGTCACCCCTTCAATCTGTTTAAGGAGGTCTAGGGTGTCCCGCACATATGAAGGTAATCGCTGGACATGGGGAGTCAGAAAGAAATCAACAAACCTGCTTGCATTTTCTGTCAATGAGCCTATTGCCGACACTATGGGGTGACCAGGGGGGGCTTTCAGGTTCTTATGGACCTTTGGTAACGCATAGAATGTAGCCAATGCAGGAAATTTGTTATCCAGAAAGTTGTAGGTGTCCTGGTCTATCAAACCCATATAGTATGCCTCCCCTATAAGGGATTTATATTTGTTAGCAAACCGGTGACTGACACTCGCAGAAATTCTGCGATACCATGTTTTATTGTTTAAAATATTGAGGCACATTTTGATATATTGTTGTTCCGTCATCAATAGGGATGAGCCGAACACCCCCCGGTTCGGTTCGCACCAGAACCTGCGAACGGACCGAAAGTTCGCACGAACGTTAGAACCCCATTGACGTCTATGGGACTCGAACGTTCAAAATCAAAAGTGCTCATTTTAAAGGCTAATTTGCATGGTATTGTCCTAAAAAGGGTTTGGGGACCCGGGTCCTACCCCAGGGGACATGTATCAATGCAAAAAAAACTTTTAAAAACGGCCGTTTTTTCGGGAGCAGTGATTTTAATGATGCTTAAAGTAAAAAAAAAAAAGTGAAATATTCCTTTAAATATCGTACCTGGGGGGTGTCTATAGTATGCCTGTAAAGTGACGCGTGTTTCCCGTGTTTAGAACAGTCCCTGCACCAAATGTCATTTTTAAAGGAAAAAATCTCATTTAACACTGCTTGCGGGTTTAATGTAATGTCGGGTCATGGCAATATGGATGAAAATCAGTGAGACAAACGGCATGGGTACCCCCCAGTCCATTACCAGGCCCTTTGAGTCTTGTATGGATATTAAGGGGAACCCCGCACCCAAATTAAAATAAGGAAAGGTGTGGGGCCACCAGGCCCTATATACTCTGAACAGCAGTATACATTCAAACAAGACAGGGACTGTAGGTTTGTTGTTAAGTAGAATCTGTTTGTAATTTTGAACGGGTACATTTTTAACGTGTTTAGCACCAGCCAAAAAATCTTTTTTAAGCTTTTTGGAAAACATAGGGAAGGGTTATCACCCCTGTGACATTTGTTTTGCTGTCTTTCCTCCTCTTCAGAAGATTTCACCTCACTTTTTGTCCCAATGAAAAATGTTTTTTGAAAATTTGGGTTTTTTTGTGGAACAAGGATTGGAAAGCATCAGTGGAAAGGAGAATTTTTTTTCCCATATTAACTCTTACAGGAGAGAATTTCCCTTCCTAGGGGTAGATTTCATCTCACTTCCTGTTGTCTCCTTCCGTTTGCAAGTAGGAGTCGTTTGTAAGTTAGATGTTTGAAAGTAGGGTCCTGCCCTATATACTCAGCAGAAATTTGGGCCTTAGGTGTTGCTGTGGCCACAACACTGTAAGCCCTCACAGGGCCCTGCTGTGAAATATTAGATCAAGAATTGTAATTACATGCCCCTGTTGAACAGAAGCTGAAAAATTAGGCCTTAGGCACTGGTGCTGGTGCCAAAACACTGCAACCCCTTACAGACACTCTAGTTGGAACGCAGGAACGAGCCCTGTTGCAAAGTATTGCATCAAAAATTGTAATTACACGCCCCTGTTAGACAGGGGCAGAAAAATTGGGCCTTAGGCACTGGTGCTGGTGCCACAACACTGCAATCCCTCACAGACACTCTAGTTGGAACGCAGGAACGAGCCCTGCTGCAAAGTATTGCATCAAAAATTGTAATTACACGCCCCTGTTAGACAGGGGCAGAAAAATTGGGCCTTAGGCACTGGTGCTGGTGCCACAACACTGCAACCCCTCACAGACAATCTAGTTGGAACGCAGGAACGAGCCCTGCTGCAAAGTATTGCATCAAAAATTGTAATTACACGCCCCTGTTAGACAGGAGCAGAAAAATTGGGCCTTGGGCACTGGTGCTGGTGCCACAACACTGCAACCCCTCACAGACACTCTAGTTGGAATGCAGGAACGAGCCCTGCTGCAAAGTATTACATCAAAAATTGTAATTACACGCCCCTGTTAAACAGGGGCTGAAAAATTGTGCCTTAGGCACTGGTGGTGGCGCCCAGAACCAAAAATGTTCTTACAAGCTATCAGCGTGATGATTGAGGAGGAAGAGGATAATTACTCAGGGATAGTCACTCAGAATCAGCATAGGCAGTCTTTGAAGGGATCTGAGATTTCAAAAAAAATTATTCGGTTACATCAGCATCAGGTGCTTGGTAGCTGGTGGTGATCCAAGACTGATTCATTTTTATGAAGGTCAGTCGATCGACCGAGTCGGTGGACAGACGCACCCTGTGATCGGTTACCACGCCTCCAGCAGCACTGAATGTGCGTTCTGAAAGAACGCTGGATGCAGGACAGGCCAGTAGCTCAATTGCATACTGTGCAAGCTCTGGCCAGTGATCCATCCTCAAGACCCAGTAACCCAGAGGATTTTCGGTGGGAAAGGTGTCCAAGTCTGATCTTGCCCCTAGGTATTCCTGCACCATGTAAAACAGACGCTGGCGATGGTTGCTGGAACCGATCATACCTTGGGGCTGCGGACCAAAAAATTGTCTGAACGCATCGGTCAGATGGCCACCTTCTCCACCGCTCCTTCTTTGACTGACCGAAGCCTCAGCAACACGTTGTCCAGAAACAGGAGTTTGTAACCTCCCAGTCTCTGGGAACGCGTTGCACAGACCTTTCTGCAAGGCCTCCCGAAGATGTTTCATCCTCTGCTCCCTCTGCGATGGCAAGATAAGGTCCGCAACCTTACCCTTGTAACGTGGATCAAGGAGGGTTGCCAGCCAGTATTGGTCCTTCTCCTTGATACCACAAATACGAGGATCCTTACGCAGGCTTTGCAGGATCAGGGAGGCCATGCAGCATAGGTTTGCTGAGGCATTCGGTCCGGAGTCCTCTGGGTCACTAAGGACGACATGGTCCGCAGCCACCTCCTCCCAGCCACGTACAAGTCCATGTGTTTCTTGGGACTGATCCCTTAAAGACTGCTGCTGATGCTGAGTGCCAGGCTCCACCTCAATACTGACACAATCTTCCTCCTCCTCCTCCTCCTCCTCCTCCTCCTCTTCCTGTGTGATCGGCGGGCACGCAGGAACACTGTCTGGATAAAGGGGGCCTTCAGAGCTAAGGAAGTCCTCCTCTTCCTGCCTCTGTTCTGCCTCAAGTGCCCTGTCCATTATTCCATGCAGCGTGTGCTCCAACAGGTGGACAAGGGGGACAGTGTCACTGATGCATGCACTGTCACTGCTCACCATCCTCGTGGCCTCCTCAAATGGTGACAGGACAGTGCATGCATCCCTGATCATGGCCCACTGGCGTGGGGAAAAAAAAACAAGCTCCCCTGACCCTGTCCTGGTGCCATAGTCACACAGGTACTCATTGATGGCCCTCTGCTGCGTGTGCAGCCGCTGCAGCATGGCCAACATTGAGTTCCACCTGGTGGGCATGTCACAGATTAGGCGGTTCTTGGGCAGGTTAAACTCCTTTTGGAGGTCCATCAGCCGAGCACTGGCATTATATGACCAGCGGAAATGCACACAGACTTTCCTGGCCTGCCTCAGGACATCCTGTAAGCCCGGGTACCTGCCCAAGAACCGCTGCACCACCAAGTTAAGGACGTGAGCCAAACAGGGCACATGGGTCATTTGTCCCTGTCGGAGGGCAGAGAGGAGGTTGGTGCCATTGTCGCAAACCACCATTCCTGCCTTAAGTTGGCGTGGCGTCAACCACCTCTGAACCTGCCCCTGCAGAGCTGACAGAACCTCTGCCCCAGTGTGGCTCCTGTCCCCCAAGCACACCAGCTCAAGCACCGCATGGCATCTTTTGGCCTGCGTACTTGCGTAGCCCCTTGAACGACTACGGAGCACCGCTGGTTCCGAGGAAGAGGCCATGGAGGAAGAAGAAGAGGAGGGGGTGGAGGAGAGAGGTGTGTCACAATCATTAGCATTTTGGAGGCGTGGTGGCGGAACAACCTCCAACACTACTGCACCTTGTCCTGCATCCTTCCCAGCTGCCAGCAGAGTCACCCAATGCGCCGTGAAACTTAGGTAACGTCCCTGTCCATGCCTGCTGGACCATGAGTCAGCGGTAATATGCACCTTACCGCTGACCACCCTGTCCAGCGAGGCATGGACATTGCCTTCCACATGCCGGTAGAGAGCCGGAATCGCCTTCCGTGAGAAAAAGTGGCATTTGGGTACCTGCCACTGAGGAACCGCACATTCCACAAACTCACAGAAGGGGGCAGAGTCTACCAACTGAAAAGGCAGCAGTTGAAGTGCCAGCAATTTTGCCAAGCTAGCATTCAACCGCTGGGCATGTGGATGGCTGGGAGCAAACTTCTTTCGGCGGTGCAGCAGCTGGGGCAGGGAAATTTGCCTGGTACAATCTGACGTCAGTGTACCAAAAGCAGATTGCCCACAAGTACTTGGCTGTGACACACCTAATTCTACACCTTCATTCCTCTCACTGCAGGTCTCAGAGAGGACTGAAGGTCTAGTGGGGTTGGAAATCTCAGCTGATGAGGAGCAAGGAGAGGTCCTCTTTGTTCTTTGGTGTGGGTCTTTTAGATGCGCTTGCCAACGAACTGCATGGCAGGTCAACATATGTCTGGTCAAGCATGTGGTACCCAAGCGGGAGATGTTTTGGCCACGTGAGATACGCTTGAGACATATGTTGCAAATAGCAGCGGTGCGATCTGATGCACTCGTCTCAAAAAAGGCCCACACCAAAGAACTTTTTTGAATAACGCGCAGAGACTGCAGCGCCCTGCACATGTGATGCAGTCAATGTGCTGCCCTTAGGCTGGCCCCTGGAGGGCATCCTGCCTCGTTGGTAATGTGCCGCCTCCTCCTCCTCCTCCTCCTCTCTCCTATCAGGCACCCACGTTGAGTCAGTGACCTCATCATCCCCTCCCTCCTCATCACTGGAGCAAACCTGGCAGTATGCTGCAGCAGGGGGAGCATGACTGCCAGATTGCTGTCCTTCTTGGGCACGCCCTCTGTCCGTGCTCATGTTACTGCCTTCATCGAGCTCAGTATCATCATCAGAGCCTTCCAAACGCTGGGCATCCTCCTGGAGCATGTACCCAACACTGTGGTAAAACAGTTCGAGGGACTCCTCAGGAGGACATGGTGGAGCTAGGGAAGGAGTCACTGATGACATTGAGCCGAGGGAAGAGGCCACTGCTTTGCCAGACAAAGCACCCTTGGGCATGGGTGAGAGAGGATGAGGAGGATGAGGATGGCTTGGTCATCCACTCGACCAAGTCTTCCGCATGTTGCGGCTCAACATGGCCAGCTGCCGAAAAAAAGGCCAAGCGTGTCCCATGGCCACGTGCTGATGAGGATGCACCGTCTCCACGACCAGCACTAGACACAGAGCCTGCTTGCCCTCTCTTATTGGCTTGTGACTGTCTGCCTCTCCTTCTTGGCCTTCCAGACATACTAATGGCCTGTAGCTGCACTAAGCTGGGATATATATATATATATATATATATATATATATATATATATATATATATATATATATATATATACTGCAGCTAGCAAAATCAACTGCCTGCCTGTAGTATGAGAACACCACCAACCTTCTACAGGTAGCTTTAGCTGAACACTGTGAGGTGGACGCACCCCACTAACTTGTAGGTTTAGCTGAACACTGTGAGCAGGACGCACAGCACTAACTGTAAATAGTCTAGCTGCCTGACCGTGGTACTAATAGGATCAAAAGAACACCAGTAATTTTCTTTAGGTAGCTGTAAATACTTTAACAAGACAAGCCTGCCTGTCAGTAGGAAGATAACAGGAACGGATCTAGCTGAACACTGTGAGCAGGACGCACTGCACTAAATGTAAATAGTCTAGCTGCCTGACCGTGGTACTAATAGGATCAAAAGAACACCAGTAATTTTCTTCAGGTAGCTTTATATACTGTAACAAGACAAGCCTTCCTGTCAGTAGGAAGATAACAGGAACGGATCTAGCTGAACACTGTGAGCAGGACGCACTGCACTAAATGTAAATAGTCTAGCTGCCTGACCGTGGTACTAATAGGATCAAAAGAACACCAGTAATTTTCTTCAGGTAGCTTTATATACTGTAACAAGACAAGCCTGCCTGTCAGTAGGAAGATAGCAGGAACGGATCTAGCTGAACACTGTGAGCAGGACGCACTGCACTAAATGTAAATAGTCTAGCTGCCTGACCGTGGTACTAATAGGATCAAAAGAACACCAGTAATTTTCTTCAGGTAGCTTTATATACTGTAACAAGACAAGCCTGCCTGTCAGTAGGAAGATAACAGGAACGGATCTAGCTGAACACTGTGAGCAGGACGCACTGTACTAAATGTAAATAGTCTAGCTGCCTGACCGTGGTACTAATAGGATCAAAAGAACACCAGTAATTGTCTTCAGGTAGCTGTAAATACTGTAACAAGACAAGCCTACCTGTCAGTAGGAAGATAACAGGAACGGATCTAGCTGAACACTGTGAGCAGGACGCACTGCACTAAATGTAAATAGTCTAGCTGCCTGACCGTGGTACTAATAGGATCAAAAGAACACCAGTAATTTTTTTTCAGGTAGCTTTATATACTGTAACAAGACAAGCCTGCCTGTCAGTAGGAAGATAACAGGAACGGATCTAGCTGAACACTGTGAGCAGGACGCACTGTACTAAATGTAAATAGTCTAGCTGCCTGACCGTGGTACTAATAGGATCAAAAGAACACCAGTAATTGTCTTCAGGTAGCTGTAAATACTGTAACAAGACAAGCCTGCCTGTCAGTAGGAAGATAACAGGAACGGATCTAGCTGAACACTGTGAGCAGGACGCACTGCACTAAATGTAAATAGTCTAGCTGCCTGACCGTGGTACTAATAGGATCAAAAGAACACCAGTAATTTTCTTCAGGTAGCTTTATATACTGTAACAAGACAAGCCTGCCTGTCAGTAGGAAGATAACAGGAACGGATCTAGCTGAACACTGTGAGCAGGACGCACTGCACTAAATGTAAATAGTCTAGCTGCCTGACCGTGGTACTAATAGGATCAAAAGAACACCAGTAATTTTCTTTAGGTAGCTGTAAATACTGTAACAAGACAAGCCTGCCTGTCAGTAGGAAGATAACAGGAACGGATCTAGCTGAACACTGTGAGCAGGACGCACTGCACTAAATGTAAATAGTCTAGAAGATAACAGGAACGGATCTAGCTGAACACTGTGAGCAGGAGGCACTGCACTAAATGTAAATAGTCTGGAAGATAACAGGAACGGATCTAGCTGAACACTGTGAGCAGGACGCACTGCACTAAATGTAAATAGTCTAGAATTTAACAGGAATGGATCTAGCTGAACACTGTGAGCAGGACGCACTGCTCTAAATGTAAATAGTCTAGAAGATAACAGGAACGGATCTAGCTGAACACTGTGAGCAGGACGCACTTCACTAAATGTAAATAGTCTAGAAGATAACAGGAACGGATCTAGCTAAACTGAATACAGTGTATATATATATATATGCAACACCTGGGATGCATATATATACACAATACACTGTAAGTGCAGCTAACTGACTGACTATTCTGCCTAATCTATCTAACTCAAATCAAATGACACTGTCTCTCTGTCTATCTCTTTCAACGCCAGAACACACACTACACAGGGCCGCCGTGTAGGCGGCCTTATATAGTGTGGGGCGTGTACTAAATCCCCTGAGCCATAATTGGCCAAAGCCTCCTTGGCTTTGGCCAATTACGGCTCTCTGTTCAGGCGGCGCTGTGATTGGCCAAGCATGCGGGTCATAGTGCATGCTTGGCCAATCATCAGCAAGCAATGCACTGCGATGCCGCAGTGAATTATGGGCCGTGACGCGCCACACGAATTTGGCCCATATCGTTCGCAATTCGGCGAACGACCGAACAGCCGATGTTCGAGTCGAACATGGGTTCGACTCGAACACGAAGCTCATCCCTAGTCATCAATACAATATTGCCCCCTTTGTCTGACTGTTTAATAATCAGGTCAGGGCAGTTACGTAGTTTTTCTAGGGATTGTAGTTGGTCAGATCGTAGATTTTTTGGTAATGGATCTAGTGTCAGTCGCCTAAGGTCACTTGTGGTGGCTATAAGAAATGCCCAAATGTGTGGATTGCTCGTAAGGTCTGGAAATTTTTTAGACTTAGGTTTAAATTTTTTGGTTTTGGTACCGGTAGAGTAGTCGTATCAGTCGGGGTTGTTAGGGACCCGGACCTCTCATTCTCCTCCAGTAGGAGGATGAGATCTCTGAAGGCCCTGAATTCCTCCATAGTGAAGCGTTTAATGCTTTCAGACAGTTCCTTGTCTTTTTTGGAACGTATGTATTGATCATCAAAGAGATATTTGTAAGTTAGTCTTCTACAAAAGAGATATAAATCTTTAATGGTATCATATTTGTCCATTTGTGGAGTAGGGCAAAAACTTAGACCGAATCTTAAAAGGTCAAAATCCGCTTGAGAAAAGGAATAAGGAGTAAGTTTAATGATATCCAATTCTACGTGGGAGGGGGTGGGTTCAGGGGTGAGGGAAAATTTGAAGAAGGTGATGCTACAGAGGTAACATGAGCATCCAACGTGCTTTGTTTGGTGGGGAACATTACTGGTATTGTGGTGTTCTGTTGGTGTAATACCGTGTTGGTAGTGCCATGTGTCATCGTATTAGGGCCACTAGGGCCAATATTGGGGACAGGATTAGCATTAGATCCTGTTGGGTTTTGTAACATTGTTAGTGCTTGTGTGGCTAAATGGCCTAGGTGTGTGATGGAGTGAGTACCTTTCGTGGTCCCTGTATTGGGGCCCGAAGGTGGGCATTGGGGTTGTGTTTTGGCCATTTGTGAATGTTGTTTAGTGATTTCGTCAGGTCGTTTTTTGGGGTGTGGGGTGCGAGGTTGGTTCCCTGGCAGACTTCTTTTACGTGGGCCAGAGTGGGAGTTGGTACGTGTATTGGTGGATTGTGAGGGGGGTCGTGTAGAAGAGGAGGCAAAAGATGAATCCGATTCAGTGTCCTCCTCCCTGGAAGAGTAGCTTGGGTCATTATGGCTATTTTTAGTGCCCTGTCTCATTCTTTTGTTCTGTGGCATCAAATGCCACCGATAAGCATAGCCTTCCATGAAGGCCGTCTTGTCCCTAAACATTTTGGTTTGTTTCTTTGATCTGATGTCCTTATTAAGTCTGTTCAAATATTCCTTCAATTCCTGCCATTTTTTGTCAAACTGAGCATGGCCTTTTACCGCATCTTGTTGTGTCTGTAGGGAGATGAGTACCTGGTCTAGCGCCGCTAGATCTGTCCTGTACTGGGCCACTAGCAGTCTAATCAGTTCAATGCTACATTTTGTAAGTTCTTGTTCCCATAACCGTTTTAGTTCCGGAGTAACATTCTTAAAAGAAGGGAATAGTTGTATCCTGAGTCCAGTTGGGCAGATGTTATCTAATATGTACTGTTGAAAAAATTCAATATGCCAGTATAGATTCGACTTCTTTTTAAGAAGTCTTCTGGCCTTGGCAAGGTATTGGTTGAGCGCTAGATCATCTCTAGTAGAAGTGTTACAATTGTTATGTAGTTCACTCATGTAGCCAGACCAGGCCTCCCCTACAAAGTCCATTGTCATTCTCTTAGGCAGGAACTAGTCTGAAATGCAGGTATCTCAAGGGGGAACACTATAGATAAGAGAGGTACGAATTAATTACTGCAGGAAGCTCAGGTATCACACTGGAATATTAAGCAAGTAGTGCCGGGGTGTATACTTCGCTCAGACACTGAGCGGTAAGAAAGGGGGGGGGACAAGTTTGTTTTAAAAAGATAGTAAACCATCACACAATAAGCGGGTGCTACCACCCTATCGATACTGAAAGATTGGAGGGTTATTAGATCTCATCACAGGATGGACTGTGGAGGTCTCATATGTAGAGCAGTGCCAACGTCCTATTTTAAGTCTTAGAAAAAAGGAAGGGGGGGGGGTAAAAATACCCAGGAGAACGAAACAGATGGACTTTGTAGGCACCAATCATAAAAATCAATGTAAACTTTTATTTATATACAAATTTAAAAAGAATCACATAAACGTAAACATTTTTTAAAAAACGCAGTACATTGCGGAAATTGGTATTATATGTCACTATATAAATGTATGAGAACGGATCGGGGAATAGCCCCTATACCAGAGGGAGGGATAAACCCCTTCCGTTCCCATTAAATAACCTCAAACTGATATAGCTCGGTATGGCTCTACATGTTTCGCAAATTTGAATGCTTCTTCAGGAGCTTGTTTGGGTTACCTGTAATGGGAAATAATAGAGAAGGACATACACCAAAAAACAAAAAAACAAACATACAGTAGCATATTAATATTATTTTTGCATAAAGACTTTTCAATAGTGCGTCTCAATCAGAACCACTGAGTACCGTGAGGAAGCGATCCCAAAGGCCCAAGATTCAACACGCATATGGTGACCTGTGATAACATGCGGGGACGTGTCTGTTAAAGAGATTTATATCACCAGTAGACTCAAGGGGGGGAGTGAGCTAGAGAATCCCAACTGTCCAAAAAAGGGGGGGTAATAATAACCAATGTACATCTGTGGTAAAACCGGAACATTCATATGTAGACGAGAGCATAAGGCACAACTAGATGGGGGGTGGGGGTCAGGGAGGGAAAGAAAGAGAGAGAGGCAAGGAGAGGGGGGGAGGGGGGGGGAAAGGGGGGGGGAGCGTTATGTCTTCTCAAACGAGCAACTTAGCAGCCACACCAGTGAGGTGTTGGTATGGCTAAGATACATCAATGACATTTTCATCATATGGACCGCGTCCCAACAAACACTGGCTTCTTTTGTAGATCATCTAAATAGCAATACATTTAATTTAAAGTTCACTTACAATAGCGACTTACACAAAATTTTGTTTTTAGATCTAACGATCTACAAGGACGCCAATCTATGTCTGGCCACTACACTTTACCCCAAAGAGATGGCAGGGAATACGATACTTCATGCCTCTAGCGCCCACCCATCCACCCTGGTACGAAGTATCCCCTATGCACAGTACATCCGCCTTAGGAGGAATTGTACTACTAATAATGATTTCAAACACCATGCGGACTTACTGAGGGAACGCCTCCTTAAACGGGGATACTCCAAGTCCCTACTCCGCAAAGCCTTTAATAAAGCCTGTGACCAATCTAGAAATGCACTCCTTTTCTCCAAGGAACCCAGGAGGGAGGAACATTCAATGACGAAATTCATCACACAATACTCGCACCAACAGTACCAATTACGCAATATACTACATCAACACTGGCATATTTTATCTGAGGACCCCATCCTAAAGAAATATGTCAGTGACCACCCTGAGATCGTTTTTAAAAAAGCACCATCCTTGCGTGATAAGCTGACTAGGAGCCATTTTGCATCCTCACAGGTTCAAACGACCAATAGAATGGGTATATACACTTGTGGACACTGCTCTTTTTGCCCCTGGGTATCCACAGGCCACAAATTCCAATTGCCCAATGGTGAGACATTCTGTCCACGTTTTCGGGCAGACTTTAACACCCAAGGTGTAATATACTTGATGACGTGTAGATGTGGGATATTCTATGTGGGTAAGACCATCCGCCACTTATGGCAAAGGATACGTGACCACGTATATTACTCAACAAATGGGAAAATGCTTAGTCCCATTAGTAGACATCTCGATTTATACCACAGATTCGACACCTCTGTTGCGACTTTTATTGTCCTAGCAGTAATTCCTCAAGACCCAAGGGGGGGTGATTGGGACAGGAGGATACTCCAACAAGAGGCCAAGTGGATTGAACGCCTGAATGCCACACGGTGGCCAGGCATTAACGAAGTACAATCCTATAAATCCTTTCTTGGATAAAAATTTAAGGTTGACCTATATGACAACCAACTAAGGCCGAATGATTTATAGCAATTAGGTAATACGCAGTTTACCATAGTCTATAGTCCCTAGAAGTTTGCACTATCAATCCACTGGCCCCTCTCTCTTCAGGACAGGAGATCCCCCTGTCCACTGCTCCGCCCATCACGGGCACTTCTGCAGCTAAACACAGTCTATTATACCCCTTGCTAGTGTTGTGTATGGATATTAGTGGTTTTACCGAGTTTAAGTATTGTTTAATCGCAGGAAATCGCAAACTTGTAATCACACTGTTATTTGCAAAATGTATATGTGTATTGTATTTCTTCTATCAGCATTAACTATTAGTATGCATTTGTAAGTTGTATCACCATGAATGGAGTCATTCCCTTCATGGTAACAAACATTTTAATCATGTATACCGGCCTTGCGTCTCAGGCCAGTTACAAGTACTGAGGTAAGCTGACCCCGGTCCCTATCAACTTGCTGGTGTCTGGATCACATGTGCGGCCGGTAAGCCGCATTCTGCCCTCCCCTTGCTCTTTGGGGGATGGTGTCTGCGGCGTTTGGTGTAGATCTACCCCTCTCCCCCTGGAGTTACAATGCACACTCCATGATGTGTGCGTTGATATCTCCAGACTCTCCATCTGTTGGTCCCAGCCTTTACAGCGCTTTACACGCTGTATCTAGGAGGAACCACTAGGGGGAGCTCATAGATCTATTACCTATAGCAGTGTTTCTCAACTCCAGTCCTCAAGGCGCACCAACAGGTCATGTTTTCAGGATTTCCCTCAGATGAAACGGCTGTGGTAATTACTAAGGCAATGAAACTGATCAAATCACCTGTGCAAAATAGTGGAAATCCTGAAAACATGACCTGTTGGTGCGCCTTGAGGACTGGAGTTGAGAAACACTGACCTATAGGACTGCTCTCCCTCCTCACATCGTTTTCCATGACAGAGGCCTGTCTGACCACTGAGCATGTGCGATGGGATGTGAGTGCGTGCGCAGCTCCGTTCGGCCGAATCAGGTGATGCATGTCTTACACACCTGATTGGGACGTGTACTTAAGGCTGTCAGCAACAGCCTTATACCACGCCACTACCCTCCATGGCGCTCTGATGCCTGGGTGTCACCTGTTGAACAACACAAGCTGTCTGGTAAGAGTATGCTGGATCTATACAAATCTAAACGAAATGCTCTGTAGCTGTACTCTGTTTGTGCAACTAGATGAAACCTGATGTTTCTCTCACTCCCTAATATAGATGGCGGTTCTGGGAGCTTATTAGATAGCTCCTTGCTGGGATAAGATCAGAGCTCTATTGCAGCCATGTTAGCCAAGATCTATTTTGTGCCAGGTTTACAAGCAAGTAGCTGATTTATACTGTTTACAGGACCTGCTCACCTGTATTACCCTACAAGGTAGGAGCAGTCCTTCATGTGCAATTATTTAACCCTATAGGCATACCTGTACTTAGCATGTATATGAGGATCTGTTTATGCCATTTGATTTATTGGTATAACGGCACACTATGAGGTGCTGGTCTCAATATTGGCTAATTAGATATTATCTACATCTTCAGATTACAGTCTCTGGATTCCCTTATGCACCTTGGTCATTTGAGGCTTTGTCTCTGAATGCATGGCTTTTCAATTATCCATAACCTCTACCTGATCTGAAGACGGATCCATTTACTCTGGCTGGTACATTACTTGCTATATCCCAGTTCCTCTGTCTATTCCCCCTTTTTGGTTTCTCCTTTCTCTCTCCCTTCCCCCCCCCCCTTTTTCTTCCCCCCCCCTTTTTCCTTCCCCCCTCTCCTTGCCTCTCTCTCTTTCTTTCCCTCCCTGACCCCCACCCCCCATCTAGTTGTGCCTTTTGCTCTCTTCTACATATGAATGTTCCGGTTTTACCACAGATGTACATTGGTTATTATTACCCCCCCTTTTTTGGACAGTTGGGATTCTCTAGCTCACTACCCCCCTTGAGTCTACTGGTGATATAAATCTCTTTACCAGACACGTCCCTGCATGTTATCACAGGTCACCATATGCGTGTTGAATCTTGGGCCTTTGGGATCGCTTCCTCACGGTACTCAGTGGTTTTGATTGAGACGCACTATTGAAAAGTCTTTATGCAAAAATAATATTAATATGCTACTGTAGGTTTGTTTTTTGGTGTATGTCCTTCTCTATTATTTCCCATTACAGGTAACCCAAACAAGCTCCTGAAGAAGCATTCAAATTTGCGAAACATGTAGAGCCATACCGAGCTATATCAGTTTGAGGTTATTTAATGGGAACGGAAGGGGTTTATCCCTCCCTCTGGTATAGGGGCTATTCCCCGATCCGTTCTCATACATTTATGTAGTGACATATAATACCAATTTCCGCAATGTACTGCATTTTTTTAAAAATGTTTACGTTTATGTGATTCTTTTTAAATTTGTGTATAAATAAAAGTTTACATTGATTTTTATGATTGGTGCCTACAAAATCCATCTGTTTCGTTCTCCTGGGTATTCCCCCCCCCCCCCCCCTTCCTTTTTTCTAAACCTTGGAGTACATCTCTAGTGTAATTGACAAACCTTTGTTGATTATAGTAGATGTAATTTATCCAGTCTACATTCTTGTTTTACAGTGATGATGGGGATCAGGAACTCAAATCCTGCTGCTACTTGGTCTCTTGCTTTGAACTCATCTGGGTCCATTCAGGGACCCCTATGGCATCTATGTACAGATGAGGGTCAAAGCTTCCTGCTGGGACACTCCTACGCCTCCTGTTAGGCCTGGTTGCGTTGTTTGTATCTGGTTTTGGGTTCTCTAAGAGAATATGTAAGGACATTATGGCCTTGGCCGGTGCACATTCTCCTGTCCACTGTCCTGTCAATCTGCTTCTGATTTTCATGCCTCCACAGATCCAGTACACGTCTCCCAAAGACTGGACTTGATTTTGCACCAGATCTGCAGACACCTTACGATAAGATCCACAGTAACTCTTAGTGAAATTCCCAAGAGGGTCCCCCCCGTGATATCTTCCATAACATGTGTAATTGCCAGGGTATATGGTGATACCTCCTCCTGGCTTGGGGATCTTGGTGACTATGGGATATTCCTTCTTCCAATGTTCACACAGGGAGTGGTTAGAGGTTGTTTTGGTAAATAGGCTGAGTAAACATGTCTCATATTCGGGGGGTATGTTCAGGGGTACCGTTCCCAAATGTGGTCTAGCCCCCCCACACACATAGCAATTGGTCTTATCGGTTTTCCCTGCACTGTACCTCATCCACTTGAGCCACAAGTTGATAGTTGAGAACTCGGTTTCTGCAGCCATAGTATCCTCAAAGGTAGGGCCTGCTATGGCTACCATGTCCTTTAACCACTTCAGCCCCGGAAGGATTTACCCCCTTCCTGACCAGAGCACTTTTTACAATTTGGCACTGCGTCGCTTTAACTGCTAATTGCGCGGTCATGCAATGCTGTACCCAAACGAAATTTGCGTCCTTTTCTTCCCACAAATAGAGCTTTATTTTGATGGTATTTGATCACCTCTGCCTCTTTTATTTTTTGCGCTATAAACGGAAAAAGACCGAAAATTTTGAAAAAAAATGATATTTTCTACTTTTTGTTATAAAAAAATCCATTAAAATCAATTTTAGTCATACATTTAGGTCAAAATGTATTCGGCCACATGTCTTTGGTAAAAAAAATGTCAATAGGCGTATATTTATTGGTTTGCGCAAAAGTTATAGCGCCTACAAACTAGGGTACATTTTCTGGAATTTACACCGCTTTTAGTTTATGACTGTCTATGTCATTTCATGAGGTGCTAAAATGGCAGGGCAGTACAAAACCCCCCCAAATGACCCCATTTTGGAAAGTAGACACCCCAAGGAAATTGCTGAGAGGCATGTTGAACCCATTGAATATTTTTTTTTTGTCCCAAGTGATTGAATAATGACAAAAAAAAAAATTACAAAAAGTTGTCACTAAATGATATATTGCTCACACAGGCCATGGGCATATGTGGAATTGCACCCCAAAATACATTCAGCTGCTTCTCCTGAGTACGGGGATACCAAATGTGTGGGACTTTTTGGGAGCCTAGCCGCGTACGGGGCCCCGAAAACCAAGCACCGCCTTCAGGATTTCAAAGGGCATACATTTTTGATTTTACTCCTCACTACCTATCACAGTTTTGAAGGCCATAAAATGCCAAGATGGCACAAACCCCCCCCAAATGACCCCATTTTGGAAAGAAGACACCCCAAGCTATTTGCTGAGAGGCATGATGAGTACATGGAATATTTTATATTTTGACACAAGTTGCGGGAAAGTGACAATGTTTTTTTTTTTTTTTTTTTTGCACAAAGTTGTCACTAAATGATATATTGCTCAAACATGCCATGGGCATATGTGGAATTACACCCCAAAATACATTCTGCTGCTTCTCCTGAGTACGGGGATACCACATGAGTGGCACTTTTTGGGAGCCTAGCTTCATACGGGGCCCCGAAATCCAATCACCGCCTTCAGGATTTCTAAGAGCGTTCATTTTTGATTTCACTCCTTACTACCCATCACAGTTTTGAAGGCCATAAAATGCCAAGATAGCACAAAACCGCCCCAAAATGACCCCATTTTGGAAAGTAGACACCCCAAGCTATTTGCTGAGGGGCATGGTGAGTATTTTGCAGCTCTCATTTGTTTTTGAAAATGAAGAAAGACAAGAAAAACGTATTTTTTTTTTTTTCAATTTTCAAAAGTTTGTGACAAAAAGTGAGGTCTGCAAAATACTCACTATACCTCTCAGCAAATAGCTTTGGGTATCTATTTTCCAAAATGGGGTCATTTGGGGGGGGGGTTGTGCCATCTGGGCATTACATGGCCTCCGAGACTGTGATAGGCAGTGAAGAGTGAAATCAAAAATTTACGCCCTTAGAAAGCCTGAAGGCAGTGCTTGGTTTTCGGGGTCCCCTATGCGGTTAGGCTCCCAAAAAGTCTCACACATGTGGTATCCCCGTACTCAGGAGAGGCAACAGAATGTATTTTGGGGTGTAATTTCACATATTCCCATGGCATGTTTGAGCAATATATCATTTAGTGACAACTTTGTGCAAAAAAAAAAAAATAATAATAATAATAATTTGTCTTTTTCCCGCAACTTGTGTCACAATATAAAATATTCCATGGACTCGACATGCCTCTCAGCAAATAGCTTGGGGTGTCTACTTTCCAAAATGGGGTCATTTGGGGGGGTTTTGAACTGTCCTGGCATTTTATGCACAACATTTAGAAGCTTATGTCACACATCACCCACTCTTCTAACCACTTGAAGACAAAGCCCTTTCTGACACTTTTTGTTTACATGAAAAAATTATTTTTTTTTGCAAGAAAATTACTTTGAACCCCCAAACATTATATATTTTTTTTAAAGCAAATGCCCTACAGATTAAAATGGTGGGTGTTTCATTTTTTTTTTACACAGTATTTGCGCAGCGATTTTTCAAACGCATTTTTTGGGGAAAAAACACACTTTTTAAAATTTTAATGCACTAAAACACACTATATTGCCCAAATGTTTGATGAAATAAAAAAGATGATCTTAGGCCGAGTACATGGATACCAAACATGACATGTTTTAAAATTGCGCACAAACGGGCAGTGGCGACAAACTAAATACATTTTTAAAAGCCTTTAAAAGCCTTTACAGGTTACCACTTTACAGAGGAGGTCTACTGCTAAAATTACTGCCCTCGATCTGACCTTCGCGGTTATACCTCACATGCATGGTGCAATTGCTGTTTACATTTGACGCCAGACCAACGCTTGCGTTCGCCTTTGCGCGAGAGCAGGGGGGGACAGGGGTGCTTTTTTTTTTTTTTTTAATTTTTTGATTTTTTTTTTTATCTTATTTTTAAACTGTTCCTTTCATTTTTATTTTTTTAAAATCATTTTTATTATCTCAGGGAATGTAAATATCCCCTATGATAGCAATAGGTAGTGACAGGTACTCTTTTTTTGAAAAAATTAGGGTCTATTAGACCCTAGATCGCTCCTCTGCCCTCAAAGCATCTGACCACACCAAGATGGCGCTGTTTACATCCGGCGAAATCTAAGTCATGAAATGCTCGTAACTTCCGGATTCTTAGGCCATAGAGATGATTGGAGCCATTCTGGTCTCTGATCAGCTCTATGGTCAGCTGGCCGAATCACCGGCTGCATTCTCAGGTTCCCTGTTGGGACAGGAGAGCCAGAGAAAAACATGGAAGACGGTGGGGGGGGGCATTTCCTCCCACTGCTTGTAAAAGCAGTCTAGAGGCTAATTAGCTGCTAGGATTGCTTTTACATGAAAGCCGACCGCTGGCTGAAAAGAATGATACCAAGATGATACCTAAACCTGCAGGCATCATTCTGGTATAACCACTCAAAGTCCAGCAACATACCAGTACGTTGCTGGTCCTTGTTGGGCATATATTGTAAACTTTTTTTTCATGCAGCCTGTGGGCTGAACGAAAAAAAGATATTGATCGGTGGGTATGCCCACCATTAGAATACCTCCCTTCATCCACCCACTTCTAATGATGGGCATACATGCACCATTTATATATGCCGAAGCATGGGGGCATACTCCCGCAAAAGGCAGGAGCAAATTGCTCCTCCACCCACTGCCCCCACGCTTCGGCATATATGCTGAAGTATGTAACTGTGGTGGTGAAATCACCTCCGGCAGCGCTGGAGTCACGGCTTTATGTATCGTGGGAGCAAACGCTGTTGCTGTCAAGATAAATAAATCCGCGCTGCAACTGAATGGCGTACCTGCTAAGCAAATGATGGTTAACAAAAAACAAAGTAACATTACAGTATAACAGTAATACTTACCATACCTGCAAAGCAAATACAAAAAAAAAACATAGTAAAAAATAAAACATTTAATGCAACCTGTGCCTACCTAAAATATATATATGCCGAAGCATGGGGGCATCCTCCCACAAAAGGCAGGAGCAAATCGCTCCTCCACCCACTTCTGCCCCCACGCTTCGGCATATATGCTGAAGTATGTAACTGTGGTGGTGAAATCACATCCGACAGCGCTGGAGTCACGGCTTTATGTATCGTGGGAGCAAACGCTGTTGCTGTCAAGATAAATAAATCCGCGCTGCAGCTGAATGGCGTACCTGAAAACAAAAAAATGTTTAAAACACAGTAAACTATAAAAAAATTACATACCTGAAAAGCAAACGTGATAAAACATAACAATAAAACATTGCAGCATAGAATACAGTAAAAAAGAGCAGAACAATAGAGAGAAAATAGAGAGAGCGAGAACAATAAAACGACAACTATTTTTGTTTTTTTTATTTTATATTTTTTTGTGTATTTTTTTTTTGCTTTTTTTTACTTTTTTTTTTTTTTTTTTTAATAACTAACTTTTAACCACTTAAGGACCGCCTCACGCCGATTTACGTCGGCAAGGGCAGGCAAAATCACGTACATGTACGTGATTTGCCTCCCGCGGGTGGGGGGTCCGATCGGACCCCCCCCGCCGCCCGAGGCGGTCCCGTTCTGTCCCCCGGCGATCAGAGACAAGGGGGAGGCCATCCGTTCGTGGCCCCCCCCTCGTGATCGCCGCCGGCCAATGGGAACACTCCTTTGCTGCTGTATGCTAAACAGCAGCAAAGGAAGTGATGTCATCTCCCCTCGGGTCGGTAGTTTCCGTTCCGGCCCGAGGAGAGACGACATGTGAGTGAGTGCACCAACACACACACACACAGTAGAACATGCCAGGCATACAAAACACCCCGATTCCCCCCCCCCCCGATCGCCCCCCGATCCCCCCCAATCACCCCCCCCCCCCCTGTCACAAACTGACACCAGCAGTTTTTTTTTTTTTTTTCTGATTACTGCTGTGTCAGTTTGTGACAGTTACTGTGTTAGCACAGTTACTGTTACCCCCCTGTAGGTCTAGGGTACCCCCCTAACCCCCCCTAATAAAGTTTTAACCCCTTGATCACCCCCTGTCACCAGTGTCGCTAAGCGATCATTTTTCTGATCGCTGTATTAGTGTCGCTGGTGACGTTAGTTAGGGAGGTAAATATTTAGGTTCGCCGTCAGCGTTTTATAGCGTCAGGGACCCCCATATACTACCTAATAAATGTTTTAACCCCTTGATTGCCCCCTAGTTAACCCTTTCACCACTGATCACCGTATAACCGTTACGGTTGACGCTGGTTAGTTCGTTTATTTTTTATAGTGTCAGGGCACCCGCCGTTTATTACCGAATAAAGGTTTAGCCCCCCGATCGCCCGGCGGTGATATGCGTCGCCCCAGGCAGCGTCAGATTAGCGCCAGTACCGCTAACATCCACGCACACAGCATACGCCTCCCTTAGTGGTATAGTATCTGATCGGATCAATATCCGATCCGATCAGATCTATACTAGCGTCCCCAGCAGTTTAGGGTTCCCAAAAACGCAGTGTTAGCAGGATCAGCCCAGATACCTGCTAGCACCTGCGTTTTGCCCCTCCGCCCAGCCCACCCAAGTGCAGTATCGATCGATCACTGTCACTTACAAGGCACTAAACGCATAACTGCAGCGTTCGCAGAGTCAGGCCTTATCCCTGCGATTGCTAACAGTTTTTTTGTAGCGTTTTGGTGAACTGGCAAGCACCAGCCCCAGGCAGCGTCAGGTTAGCGCCAGTACCGCTAACACCCACGCACGCACTGTACACCTCCCTTAGTGGTATAGTATCTGATCGCATCAATATCTGATCCGATCAGATCTATACTAGCGTCACCAGCAGTTTAGGGTTCCCAAAAACGCAGTGTTAGCGGGATCAGCCCAGATACCTGCTAGCACCTGCGTTTTGCCCCTCTGCCCGGCCCAGCCCACCCAAGTGCAGTATCGATCGATCACTGTCACTTACAAAACACTAAACGCATAACTGCAGCGTTCGCAGAGTCAGGCCTGATCCCTGCGATCGCTAACAGTTTTTTGGTAGCGTTTTGGGGAACTGGCAAGCGCCAGCGGCCTAGTACACCCCGGTCGTAGTCAAACCAGCACTGCAGTAACACGTGGTGACGTGGCGAGTCCCATAAGTGCAGTTCAAGCTGGTGAGGTGGCAAGCACAAGTAGTGTCCCGCTGCCACCAAAAAGACAAACACAGGCCCGTCGTGCCCATAGTGCCCTTCCGACTGCATTCGCCAATCCTAATTGGGAACCCACCACTTCTGCAGCGCCCGTACTTCCCCCATTCACATCCCCAACCAAATGCAGTCGGCTGCATGAGAGGCATTTTTATGTCCTCCCGAGTACCCCTACCCAATGAAACCCCCCAAAAAAGATGTTGTGTCTGCAGCAAGCGCGGATATAGGCGTGACACCCGCTATTATTGTCCCTCCTGTCCTGACAATCCTGGTCTTTGCATTGGTGAATGTTTTGATCGCTACCATTCACTAGTTGAGTATTAGCATAGGGTACAGCATTCCACAGACTAGGCACACTTTCACAGGGTCTCCCAAGATGCCATCGCATTCTGAGAGACCCGAACCTGGAACCGGTTACCGTTATAAAAGTTAGTTACAAAAAAAGTGTAAAAAAAAAAAAAAAAAATATGAAATAAAAAAAAATAGTTGTCGTTTTATTGTTCTCTCTCTCTCTATTCTCTCTCTCTTGTTCTGCTCTTTTTTACTGTATTCTATTCTGCAATGTTTTATTGTTATTGTTATTATGTTTTATCATGTTTGTTTTTCAGGTGTGTAATTATTTATACTTTACTGTTTACTGTGCTTTATTGTTAACCATTTTTTTGTCTTCGGGTACGCCATTCACGACTGCCTGCAGGTTTAGGTATCATCTTGGTATCATTCTTTTCAGCCAGCGGTCGGCTTTCATGTAAAAGCAATCCTAGCGGCTAATTAGCCTCTAGACTGCTTTTACAAGCCGTGGGAGGGAATGCCCCCCCCCCCACTGTCTTCCGTGTTTTTCTCTGGCTCTCCTGTCTCAACAGGGAACCTGAGAATGCAGCCGGTGATTCAGCCAGCTGACCATAGAGCTGATCAGAGACCAGAGTGGCTCCAAACATCTCTATGGCCTAAGAAACCGGAAGCTACGAGTATTTCATGACTTAGATTTCGCCAGATGTAAATAGCGCCATTGGGAAATTGGGGAAGCATTTTATCACACCGATCTTGGTGTGGTCAGATGCTTTGAGGGCAGAGGAGAGATCTAGGGTCTAATAGACCACAATTTTTTCAAAAAAGAGTACCTGTCACTACCTATTGCTATCATAGGGGATATTTACATTCCCCGAGATAACAATAAAAATGATTAAAAAAAAAAATATGAAAGGAACAGTTTAAAAGTAAGATTAAAAAAGCAAAAAAATAATAAAGGGAAAAAAAAAAAAAAAAAAAGCACCCCTGTCGCCCCCTGCTCTCGCACTAAGGCGAACGCAAGCGGCGGTCTGTCGTCAAACGTAAACAGCAATTGCACCATGCATGTGAGGTATCACCGCGAAGGCCAGATCGAGTGCAGTAATTTTTCCAGTAGACCTCCTCTGTAAATCTAAAGTGGTAACCTGTAAAGGCTTTTGAAGGCTTTTAAACATGTATTTATTTTGTTGCCACTGCACGTTTGTGCGCAATTTTAAAGCATGTCATGTTTGGTATCCATGTACTCGGCCTAAGATCATCTTTTTTATTTCATCAAACATTTGGGCAATATAGTGTGTTTTAGTGCATTAAAATTTAAAAAAGTGTGTTTTTTCCCCAAAAAATACGTTTGAAAAATCGCTGCGCAATTACTGTGTGAAAAAAAAAAATGAAACACCCACCATTTTAATCTGTAGGGCATTTGCTTTAAAAAAATAATGTTTGGGGGTTCAAAGTAATTTTTTTGCAAAAAAAAAAAAACTTTTTCATGTAAACAATAAGTGTCAGAAAGGGCTTTGTCTTCAAGTGGTTAGAAGAGTGGGTGATGTGTGACATAAGCTTCTAAATGTTGTGCATAAAATGCCAGGACAGTTCAAAACCCCCCCAAATGACCCCATTTTGGAAAGTAGACACCCCAAGCTATTTGCTGAGAGGCATGTCGAGTCCATGGAATATTTTATATTGCGACACAAGTTGCGGGAAAGAGACAAATTTTTTTTTTTTTTTTTGCACAAAGTTGTCACTAAATGATATATTGCTCAAACATGCCATGGGAATATGTGAAATTACACCCCAAAATACATTCTGCTGCTTCTCCTGAGTACGGGGATACCACATGTGTGAGACTTTTTGGGAGCCTAGCCGCGTACGGGACCCCGAAAACCAAGCACCGCCTTCAGGCTTTCTAAGGGCGTGAATTTTTGATTTCACTCTTCACTGCCTATCACAGTTTCGGAGGCCATGGAATGCCCAGGTGGCACAAAACCCCCCCAAATGACCCCATTTTGGAAAGTAGACACCCCAAGCTATTTGCTGAGAGGTATAGTGAGTATTTTGCAGACCTCACTTTTTGTCACAAAGTTTTAAAAATTGAAAAAAGAAAAAAAAAATGTTTTTTCTTGTCTTTCTTCATTTTCAAAAACAAATGAGAGCTGCAAAATACTCACCATGCCTCTCAGCAAATAGCTTGGGGTGTCTACTTTCCAAAATGGGGTCATTTGGGGGGGTTTTGTGCCACCTGGGCATTCCATGGCCTCCGAAACTGATAGGCAGTAAAGAGTGAAATCAAAAATTTTCACCCTTAGAAATCCTGAAGGCAGTGATTGGTTTTCGGGGTCCCGTACGCGGCTAGGCTCCCAAAAAGTCCCACACATGTGGTATCCCCATACTCAGGAGAAGCAGCTAAATGTATTTTGGGGTGCAATTCCACATACGCCCATGGCCTGTGTGAGCAATATATCATTTAGTGACAACTTTATGAAAAAAAAAAAAAAGTGTCACTTTCCCGCAACTTGTGTCAAAATATAAAATATTCCATGGACTCAATATGCCTCTCAGCAAATAGCTTGTGGTGTCTACTTTCCAAAATGGGGTCATTTTGGGGGGTTTTGTGCCACCTGGGCATTCCATGGCCTCCGAAACTGTGATAGGCAGTGAAGAGTGAAAGCAAAAATTTACACCCTTAGAAATCCTGAAGGCGGTGATTGGTTTTCGGGGCCCCGTACGCGGCTAGGCTCCCAAAAAGTCCCACACATGTGGTATCCCCATACTCAGGAGAAGCAGCTGAATGTATTTTGGGGTGCAATTCCACATAGGCCCATGGCCTGTGTGAGCAATATATCATTTAGTGACAACTTTTTGTAAATTTTTTTTTTTTTTTTTTTTTTTGTCATTTTTCAATCACTTGGGACAAAAAAATAAATATTCAATGGGTTCAACATGCCTCTCAGCAATTTCCTTGGTGTCTACTTTCCAAAATGGGGTCATTTGGGGGGGTTTTGTACTGCCCTGCCATTTTAGCACCTCAAGAAATGACATAGGCAGTCATAAACTAAAAGCTGTGTAAATTCCAGAAAATGTACCCTAGTTTCTAGACGCTATAACTTTTGCGCAAACCAATAAATATACGCTTATTGATATTTTTTTACCAAAGACATGTGGCTGAATACATTTTGGCCTAAATGTATGACTAAAATTTAGTTTATTGGATTTTTTTTATAACAAAAAGTAGAAAATATCATTTTTTTTTTTTCAAAATTTTCGGTCTTTTTCCGTTTATAGCGCAAAAAATAAAAACCGCAGAGGTGATCAAATACCATCAAAAGAAAGCTCTATTTGTGGGAAGAAAAGGACGCAAATTTCGTTTGGGTACAGCATTGCATGACCGCGCAATTAGCAGTTAAAGCGACGCAGTGCCAAATTGGAAAAAGACCTCTGGTCCTTAGGCAGCATAATGGTCCGGGGCTCAAGTGGTTAAAACTGTAACGGTTCCAGGTTTGGGTCTCTCAAAATGCGATGGCATCTTGGGAGACCCTGTGGAAGTGTGTCCTAGTCTGTGCAGCGCTGTACCCTACGCTAATACTCAACTAGTGTATGGTAGCGTTCAAAACATTCACCAATGCAAAGACCAGGATTGCCAGGACAGGAGGGACAATAATACCGGGTGTCACGCCTAAATCCGTGCTTTCTGCAGACACGACATTTTCTTTGGGGGGCTCGTTGGGTAGGGGTACTCTGGAGGACATAAGAAAAATGCCTCTCATGCAGCCGGCCTACTGCATTTGGATTGGGAAGGTGAGGTGGAGCACCGTCTGGAAACAGAAGGGCTCTGACGATCTCTTCCTGGAATTTAAGGAAGGATCCAGTCCATCCTGAAGCTCTGTATAGCACATGAGCGTTCAGCAAAGCCAATTGAAATAAATAAACAGACACTTTTTTGTACCAGCGTCTGGCCTTACGGGCAATTAGGTACAGCGCCAACAACTGGTCGTTGAGGTCCACCCCTCCCATATTAAGGTTGTATTCGTGGACACAGAGGGGTTTCTCCACAACACCAGTCGCCGTAGTAATTTGGGTCGTCGTGTCTGCATGAAGGAAGGTGAGAACGAAAACATTCTTCTTATCCCTCCACTTCATAGCGAGCAAATTATTATACTTCAAGCAGGCTCTCTCCCCCAGCCTAAGACGGGACTCTACAAGCCGCTGGGGAAAGCCCCGGCGATTGGGTCGCACGGTGCCACATGCTCCAATCTGCTGATCAAACAAGTGACTAAAAAGTGGCACGCTCGTATAATAATTGTCCACGTACAAGTGGTACCCCTTTCCGAATAAGGGTGACACCAAGTCCCACACTATCTTGCCAGCGCTTCCTATGTAGTCAGGGCAGTTTATCGGCTCTACGTGACTATCTTTGCCCTCGTAAACCATAAATCTACATGTATAGCCTGTGACCCTGTCACAGAGCTTATACATCTTGACCCCGTATCTGGCACGCTTGCTGGGAAGGTACTGTTTGAAGGACAAGCGGCCAGAAAACTTAATCAGGGACTCATCAACGCAGACAACTTGATGGGGGGTAAACAAGTCTGCAAAACGTTGGTTGAAGTGGTTTTTGAGGGGCCGAATTTTGTAGAGCCGATCGTATGCAGGGTCTCCACGAGGACGACAGAGTTCATTGTCGTTGAAGTGCATGAACCGCAAAATCTGCTCGTATCGTGCCCTGGCCATTGAAGCAGAGAACACGGGCATATGGTGAATTGGATCAGTGGACCAATATGACCGCAACTCACTCTTTTTGGTTATGCCCATGTTGAGGAAAAGGCCCAGAAAGATCTTAAATTCGGAGACCGTAATTGGTCTCCAATCTCTGGCAAGGGAGGACTGGGGATTAGCGGCGATGTGTTGACCAGCGTACAAATTGCTTTGGTCCACAATAGATCTATAGAGATCTTCGGTGAAAAACAGTGAATAAAAATCCTGTGGTAAAAAGTCAACTGTTTCCACCTGAATTCCGGGTTGGCCAGTGAAAGGGGGAAGTCCGGGCGCTGCAGAAGTGGTGGGTACCCAATTCGGATTGGCGAATGCAGCAGGAAGGGCACTATGGGCACGACGGGCCTGTCTTTGTCTTCTTGGTGGCAGCGGGACACTAGTTGTGCTTGCCACCTCGCTAGCTTGAACTGCACTTATGGGACTCGCCACGTCACCACGTGATACTGCAGTGCTGGATGTACGACCAGGGTGTACTAGGCCGCTGGTGCTTGCCAGTTCACCAGAAGGAGTAGCGGCACTAGTACCTCTCTGCTCCATACGAGAGCCCAGCAGTTCTTGCACTTCAAGGACAGAAGAAGAAGATCGGGGTCTGGTACGCCTGACCCTAGCAGGGACCACAACTCCATCGTCAGAGCTATCTGTCATGGAGCCGCTGTCCTCTACAGGTTTGTATTCTGAGCTTGAACTTGACAGATGAGTGACTTCCTCTTCACTATCTGTCATGCTCAGAAACGTGTAGGCCTCTTCACTAGTGTACCTTCTATTTGCCATTTTGGGCTCTAAATTTAGGGGTACACTAGTGAGACTCACAGGCAAAAAAGCTCCTGACTGTCAGCGACTGATTCAAAGCACTACCAAAAAACTGTTAGCAATCGCAGGGATCAGGCCTGACTCTGCGAACGCTACAGTTATGTGTGCTTAGTGTTTTGTGACGGTTATCGATCGATACTGCACTTGGGTGGGCTGGGCTGGGCCGAGGAGCAAAACGCAGGTGCTAGCAGGTATCTGGGCTGATCCCGCTAACACTGCGTTTTTTTTTTTTTTTGGGTGACCCTAAACTGCTGGGGAGTATAGATCTGATCGGATCAGATATCGATCCGTTCAGATACTATAGCACTAAGGGAGGTGTATGCTGCGTGCGTGGGTGTTAGCGGTACTGGCGCTAACCTGACGCTGCCTGGGGTGACGCAGACCTTATCTGATCCTAAAAACTTAACTTCTATCACCGCCGGGCAATTAGGGGGTTAAACCGTTATAGGGTAATAAACGACGGGTGCCCTAAAACTGTAATAAACTACAAAAAACAAACCAACTAACCAGCGTCACCTGTAACAATTATATGGTGATCGCTGGTGAAAGGGTTAACTAGGGGGCAATCAAGGGGTTAAAACCTTTAGTAGGTAGTATATGGGGGTCCCTGTCGCTATAAAACACTGACAGCAAACCTATATACTTACCTCCCTAACTAGCGTCACCTGTGTCACTAATACAGCGATCAGAAAAACGATCGCTTAGTGACACTGGCGACGGGGGGTGATCACGGGGTTAAAACTTTATTAGGGGGGTACCCTAGACCTAAAGGGGGCTAACCTAACTGCCCTAACACTTGTAACTGACACAAACTGACACCAATGCAATAAATCAGAAAAAAAAAAAAAAACTGCTATTGGTGTCAGAGTGATTGGGGGGTGACGGGGGTGACAAGTGTGCCTGCGTGTTCTACTGTTAGTGTAGTGTTGGTGCACTTACTTGGATGTCTTCTCTCCTCTGCGCCGGACGAAAAGACCGGCTCGAGGAGAGATGACATCACTTCCTCCGCTTCTGTTTACATTCACAGAAGCCGAGGAAGCTTGTCATTGGCCAGGAGCGATCGCGAGGGGGGGGGGGCCACGAATAAGTGCCCTCCCCCTCACCTTTGATCGACCCTGACCTTGATCCGACCGCCGCTGGCACCGGGGGGGGGTCCGATCGGACCCCCCACCTGCGGGCAGGCAAGGACATACAGGTAAGCCCTTTTGCCTGCACGTGCCGCTCTGTCGGCAACTGGTTAATGTCTGTATATGGGGCCTCAGGGGGTTGGAGCTAGATGTAGATTGAGGAACTCCCCACTATGGGTTATTGAACATATCTTTCAGTTGGAAAGGCTTTCTAAAACTGGGATACCCACTTCCCCACCATAGGCCCAGAACATAGGTCCCGCTGTCTCCTGGGCTAGGATTCTCAATAGTCAGCCTGAACTCTTTGGTGTAATACTGATCTGTGTGCTTGTTGATTGTCATTCTATCTGAGAGTGACTTCCCATTATTATCCTTTCTATTTTGGGCGCTTTCAGGTTTGTATCCCCAGCTTGTATCCCCTGTGTTCCAACCCACTGCTCCCCAGGAATCACAGTTGTTACCCCAATAGGAATCAGTAACGCATACATACATGGTCATGGGTCTTACTGTTTCATCCCTGGACCGGATCTTGTACATAGTACCTGGAATTATCTGTTCATAAGAGGATATAAAGGTGGCAACATGTGTATTGGATGAGTTATACCAGAATTGTGTTATACCATCTTTTTGTTTGATGGCTACCTCATGTGCCTGAGCAATGATTACAATGAAAAGGATATACAGAATCATTTGGTCCCCTCGACCTCTTCTTCAGGTACAGGGACTTTCTTGCAGTGGGAGGCGTGTATCCACGTGTTCTTCCCGGCCACCTTGACTGATGTGGCAGTTGTTAGGAGAATCTGGAAAGGACCATCATATCTGGGTTCAAGGGTATGTTTTCTCACAAACTTCTTTACCAGGACCCAATCACCGGGAACCAGCTTGTGCATTCCTGTATCTAACTCAGGATCTGGAATGGATGCGGGTTAATTCTTGAGATAAAGCAGTCACATAATCAGTCAATACATCAGATTGGAGCTGTAATTGCTGTGGGAAGTAACAACCCAGTCTGGGGGCTGAACCAAACAATATCTCATAGGGTGACAGGCAATGGTTTCCCCTTGGAGTGTACCTAACACTGAATAAGGCAATGGGTAGCCTTTTTGGCCAACTCATTCCTGTTCCCTGAGACATTTTTAGCATTCTAGATTTTATTGTGCCATTCAATCTTTCCACTTTCCCACTGCTCTGAGGATGGTATGGGGTGTGGAAAGCTAGTGTGATCCCTAAAGTTGCCCATATTTCCTTGGTCACTGATGCCATGAAAGCCAGCCCCTGGTCACTCTCTGGGACAAACTAAAGTGTCCACAAAAAAGGGGGTCCCATAGACGATGCAATCCAAATTGTGACAATCTCAATTGAAACAAGTGAAAAGATAGTTCATCAAAGATTCCCAGGGCCAGCAATCAATCCTAAATGTAGATAAAGATGCAGTTCCCCCAGCCTCTCACCTAGGGGCTGAGCGATAACAGCCTCATTAACAAATAGTAACAATCCAATCAGCTCCAGGATCTCCTTAACGGTAGTTCCCTTAGGGGCCTCCTGTTTAAAACGTACTCCGCTCTCAGGATGCCCCAGTTCAGCAATGTAATTCATGTAAAAGAGGGGAGGACGCACTCCATAGTGTAGTATTTAAAATAACACATTTATTAAAGGTATTCCACTTACATTGACTAGATTTAAAACGAGCATAGCATCAGCCAGTAACACAGCTGCTTCCCGAACCCGGCCATGATCGGGAAGCTACACGTGACCCGCCTCTCTTCTCTGACGCATTGCTTGACTGTCACGTCACTTTTTCAAAGGGTATAGAGACGGGTATGATGGGGATGACTCATATAGCAGGGACGTTACTATGGTAACCTCTGCTCAGCATATAACAGTATAACGGTGACTAACGCTCAGCATATAGCGGCATAAGGATTCCAAATAATGGCTTTTCATTTATTAAAACAGTAATGGCTTTTCATATAATAACAACAATTCATCATATGGCATTTCATCTGGTATATTGGGTTTCTGGGAGGGGATCAGACATGTTTTACCAAGCAGCATAGTCGTCTAGTGATGCACACATTGTTGTTGTTTTTTCATTCTCCAAAAAATTAATGTTCTTTATGTGTTTTTTTTTTTTTTCTTCTTAGAGCAACAACTGTTTTATGTCCTATTCTATTCCCCTGATGAAGCCAATATTTTTGCAAAACTAGTAGGGACCTGCTGTTGTAACTCACCATCATCTTTCTGGTCAACAGTACACTGGAATATGCTCCCCTATTGTATGTGATTTAATATACTGCATTATGGATTTTTAACCTATTGTAATAAAATGTACTATTTTTTATTTTAAATTTATTGTATTGAGTTGTTTATGGCACCGCAATAATCCCCTCCTCTCTGCTCCTTACTGTGTTCAATCTTTGGATGAGGTGCCTTATATATTAAGGACATACCAACCACTATCTTTCTATTTTGTAAACTGTAAAAGTTCCAGATTAGGGTCTCTCAAAATGTGATGGCCATCTCATCTTTTGAGACCCTGTGTAAATGTGCCCTAGGACGGGTGTCACGCCTATATCCGCATTTTCTGCAGATGCGACATCTTCTTTGGGTAGGGGAATTGTTATTATATGAAAAGCCATTACTGTTTTTATTAAATGAAAAGCCATTATTTGGAATCCTTATGCCGCTATATGCTGAGCGTTAGTCACCGTTATGCTGTTATATGCTGAGCAGAAGTGACCATACTGTTATCGCTCAGCCCTGAGGTGAAAGGCTGGGGGAACTGCATCTTTATCTGCATTTAAGATTGATTGCTGGCACTGGGAATCTTTGATGAACTATCTTTTCACTTGTTTCAATTGAGATTGTCACAATTTGGATTGCATCGTCTATGGGACCCCCTTTTTTGTGGACACTTTAGTTTCACTATTTTAAGCACGTTTGTTGGATTCATATTGCATCCTAATTTTTATTTTATAATCTCTTTGCACATCTGCGGAGTGTTGCATGTTATTACATATATTTTGTTCATTTATTTTATATTGATGTTGCACAGTTTGCACTTTTTGCACTGCACTTTTTGAAATGTATCTGCATATCTTTAGTGTGTATTATTTATTGCCTTAGTTTATTTATGTTTATATTTATTTATTTGCACAATAGTGTCATGAATTATGGGTAGGCACCTTATCAATTTGGTGGGCTTTTAGAAAATAATGTTTCATATTAGAAGATTTTTTCTCCCTGATAATATATATCTCCCTTTGAGAGGCTCCACTAATGGTCATTTTGGGAGTAGGCTATTTTGGATCCATTTATTGAAGTAACAATGATTTGCTTTTATCCTTGGTTACACAATGCGATGGAAGATTAATGGTAAAGACACAAATTATTGATTGGATTTTCCGATCTTGAATTTGCATTTATACCTAGTTGTATTACATTTCTAGTTGATTTGATTGAGCGCCACATATTTAATATTTTTTAGATCTCCTTTATTGGTGTGGGAACACCCTTATGGTGGCAGCTTTATCAGTTATCCTTTTTTGGTTCTGATTTTTTTTTTTTTCTGTGTTTTGTGGTTTGTGCATTAGTATTCGCTATTACCATCTCAGTGGTGAAATGAAGGGGCCGTATTGGGGCCATTGTTTTTGGTGGTGTGAGGGTCCAGGAGGTGTCCATTTAAGGAGGGGTTTAGGGAGAGCACTGGGGGGGTGGCTGTTGGATTTGTGTATTGGGTTGCGAGGGGCGTAAGAGGGACTGTAAATGTGTGTTACTACCAAATAGGTGGTCAAGTCTGAGTCCCTAGTCCTGGGTCTGTTGGGGCAGGAGCCTCCTGAGGCTTGGGTGGGGGAGGTGCCTGGGTTTCCCCCTGGGAGCTGTCCGAGTCTTCCCCAGAATGTACATTTGTCATTAATGGGGTAGGTTTGGCTTTGTAATATGATCCGGAGGACTGGACTATCACTGGATACATGTGGGTAGGTTCCGGTGTGGGCGGTGGTGCAGGTGGTACAGATTGGGTCAGGCGTGTGTGGCAGCAACCACCCGAGCCGTACAAAGACAAGTGTGCCTTGTCTACTGTTAAACAGGGCGGGGGAGGTGTCAGAGGCTCCTCTGTCACTTGTAACAGAGGGGCGGTAGGGGGAGGTGTCACTTGGAACAGAGGGGCGGTAGACGAAGGGCAGTGTCTACTTCCTGGGAACCAGACACCATCATAGGGCGGTGGCAGACTACTTAGCTTCCTCTTTTCTGTTTTTCTTATACACATATACAATACGACCATCTTGATTTGTTTCTTGCTCTATCCACCCTTCCTCATGAATAGCTTTTGCAACTTTAAACCAATCATCTGCTGCTTGTAGCAACCCATGGTCTGACAACAAACCCCTTTTTCGTTTCAAAATGGTACGCTATTCATCTACTTGTAGCCTTCCGCCCAAATGCATATCAACCCCACACACTTTTGCCAATTTCTTTCCCTTTTTGACAGCACCCTCTCCTTCCCGCTCTAATACCAAGTCACAAGCCAAACTGCCCCCTTTGGGCCTCACTAACATTTGCCCCATCGTTTCATTAGCTATTGAAGAGTTTGTGTCCGGGCTCAGGGTTTGTATGGCAGTTTTATGAAGCTGTCTTGGACAAGGGTCCGACAATCCTCTGACTGCCACCTGTCCTTGTTCGGATCACCCTCCAATATATAACGCTACCTTGCTACGCCTACGTTCTGTCTTGATGACTGGGATATTTATGTGTCTGCTCAGGATTTTAGATGGGTCACGAGGCTGTCTTCGACAAGCCAAAACGATTTGGCTGTCTTCAAGCCAAACGATTGAGGCCATGTCAGGCCAGGTGCACACACTTTTTTTTTTTTTTTTTTTTTTCAATATTTGTATTTCACATAACATACAGACCAAGAATGTCAAGCCCATGCTCTGTCATGGATGTTCGATGACCCTACTGTTTTGTGTATAGCTGTGTCAATCTGTCGGAAAAGTTTAGGAGATGTTGCTTTAACATTTTTTAGTATTTCATCCCACTCTGAATCACTAATAGCTCCTATGTCCTTCTCCCATCCTAATTTGGCCTTTTGGCTAACTGCCATTAACCTTGGAAGTCTAATGGTATAGTATAGGTTGGAAATCAGTTTTTGAGGTTCTGAGCCCATAATTATTTTCAGGGCCTGAGGGCGCTCAAGAGTAAAAGCGAGATCCCTAAACTGGGAGCACAATGCATGGTGGAGCTGCAAGTACCTAAACATTAGGTGGTGCGGAATAGAGTATTCTTTTTTGAGGGACTGGAATTGTTTATGGCCCGTATAAGTCATTACTTGGTGGAGATATAATATCCTGTACTTGGCCCATATGTTAGGGTCTGGTATGTGTTTAAGTTCTGGAATGTGGTTATTGAGCCACAGGGGGGCATGGGAATGTATATGCCCACGTTTTAGCTTTTTCAGAGTTACAGTATTTCCCATATTTTTTGATTGTGTAAAAGCATACCCTCATTTCTTTGGGGAAATCTTTTTTACGTGCCTTTCTCCCCCGAAAAATAGCTTGTAGAGGTGATGCCAGTAAACTCCCTGGGCTGTCACACACTAATGCTCGATAGTGCTGCATCTCAGTCTTGTTAAAATAGTACATATGGGATAATTGTGCAGCTATATAATATTCCTGCAAGTCTGGGAGTGAAGTTCCCCCCCATGGATGTAGGATTTTTAAGAATATGCCATGCCAGTTTGTGTCTTCCGTGACCCCAGACGAATGAATTTAGGATAGCTTCCATCTTTTTGAAAATTTTGAGGGGAATATATATAGGGGTGCATGCCAAACCAGATAGAGAATCTTAAGTAAACAAATCATCTTAATGATGTTTATACGTCCCATAAACCACAGGGGCAATTTGGACCAGGCTTGCGTATTAGCTTTTATCAGGGATAACAACGGTTCCACATTATTGGTAATGTAGTCCCCCAGTTCCCGTGTGACGTGCACCCCCAAATATTTAATAGCGTTTACTCTAGCTAATGGTAATTTCGGGTGTGTGGGTAGAGGGGGAAAATGATCTATGGGGAGTATCTGGGATTTATCCCAATTTATGCGCAACCCTGAGAAACTTCCCATCCTCTTAATGATCCCCAGGCCCCCTGTAGCGATGAATCCTGGTCTGCCAGGTATAAAATAGTGTCGTCCGCATAGAGACCTATTTTTTCCAGAGACATATCCATGCGTAGCCCATCTATCTCTGGCGCTGCCCAGATGGCAATAGCCAGAGGTTCAGCTGCCAGGGCATAAAGAAGAGGGGAAAGGGGGCACCCCTGCCGTGTGCCCCTCTCGAGGGGGAACTGGTCAAATAGCCACCCGTTGACTAATACTCATGCTTTTGGTGATTGTTACAAAATCTGAACCCACTTGAAAAATTTGGCCCAAATCCGAATTCCTTTAAGCACTCCCATAAGTATAAACATTCTACTAGCTGCTATTGTGCAGCTATATGGGCACAACAGCAGCTATATGGGCAAAATAGCATCTATAACAGGGCTAATAACCATTAAGCAGCTTTCACACTGATGCGCTGCGGGGGCAGAGCAGTGTACTGGCAGATTTAGCAGTGCCATAGCCATAGACTTCCACGATATCCTGCGCGTTTGGTGTGCTTCCTGAAAGCACACCAAAATTCCTGGAGTTTTGGTGTGCCTTTAGAAAGCTCACCAAACTACCAGGATATTATAGAAGTCTAGGGCAAAGGTCAACTAACCCACAGGAAAGTCACAGGTGCATCATTGTGAAAGCAACTATCTTGGAGGCTCAGGACAGTAAGGGTTTATTTACAGTTTGAGGGGCAGTAAAACCCTATAGTTGAGCTGTGTTTTTACCACCACTCCCCCCAACCACACTTCCTTAAGCTGCAGTATCCAGGGGTGTACACATGTTGTGGCCTTAGTATTGATGATACACCCCGTCACGCTTGTTGGGTGTAGAACCCGCCCAGCATGACGCATTCAAGTGAATGAGGCTGCTCTGCAAGCACCCTGCAAGCTTGTGCAGTATAGCAACCAAGGTGGTTAAAGCAGACTGTGAGGAGGCATCGTATTGCCTCCTCACTAGCTGCCTTAACCCCTTAGACCCCACAGAAGCATGCAGTTGTGGGGCGCTTGCAGAGTGGCTGCATTTACTTGAATGGGTCACAATTGATGGGCAGTAGCACCCACCAAAAGTCACAAGGGGTATCATTCCTGCTGCAGCATGTGTATACCTTGAGGGGATTTCATCTTTCCTCCTCCAAGGACTGTTGCTATAGTTCCATTTCAGCGCTACGTGTGACCTTTTTTATGTGTATACCTTTTGGCTGCTGCCTCTGCAGGGTTTTACCACCCCCCGACCTTACGTGTGAACAAGCCCTAGGAGTGCCGCTGCCAAATGTCCTCATTCACAAGTGCAGCAGGCACTACTGCTCGTCTGAAAAGCGATCTGACTGTGTTTGACAGATGGTGACGAGACAATATATTGCCTCCTCACTGCCTGTTTTTTTTAACCTATAATTGCTGTGCAATGCATGCGATTGTGGCGCAGTAGTAGAGAAATTAAAGTTTTAAATCAGGCAGTGAGGAGGTGACATCACCTCCTGTCCACCTGTCAAACACCTCTGAAAAGCAATCCAAGCATGTGAACTTTTCAGAGGAGCATCAGTGCCTATTGCACTTAAGGAAGGAAAAACAGTAATAAAAAATGCATTGTACAGTAGAAGCAGACAGAATATGCTGTTTAAAGGTGGATATTGGCAGCTGGGCACAGGGGGCATGTTAAGGACTATACTGGGTCATACCTGATAACAGCCACTGTCTGAACTCTGTGTTACTTACTCCCCACCTGCAAACGCTGCATAACTTACTCCTAACCTCTTAAGTCTGCTTTGCTTACTCTTGACATGTGAACTCTGTGTTACTAATTACTAACCTATGCACCCTGCAATACTTACTCCTGACCACTGCACTTTGCATTTTTTAAAATCTGAACTATGCGTTACTTACTCCTCACACCTTCACTATACTAACAAAAATGTATACTGCTCTGACAGATCAATCCGAGCCCAGCTAGCCAAGTAGAAGCCACCCAGCCAATCCAAATCTCAGCCAAGACAGATATCAGAGTTTTTAGTCCAGCCAGCCAGGCCTAAATTCAAGCCAGACAGCCAGGCCAGAACTCCAGTCAACCAGGCTGAAACTCAGACCAGCCAGTCAGGCCAGAAGCTAGACCAGTCAGCTGGGCCAGAACCCAGACTAGTCAGCCAGGTTGGAACTCTGTCCAGCCAACCAGGCTGAAACTCAAACCTGCCAGCCAGGCTCAAACTCAAACCTGCCAGCCAGGCCAGAACTCAGTCCAGCCAACCAGGTCAGAAGTCAGATCAGCCAGCCAGACCAGAATTCAGAGCAGACAGACAGCCCCGAATCCGGACCAGACAGCCATGCAGGCTGCAACTTGGACCAGCCAGCCAGGCTGCAACTTGGACGAGCCAGCCAGCCAGGCTGCAACTTGGACGAGCCAGCCAGCCAGGCTGCAACTTGGACGAGCCAGCCAGCCAGGCTGCAACTTGGACGAGCCAGCCAGCCAGGCTGCAACTTGGACGAGCCAGGCTGCAACTTGGACGAGCCAGGCTGCAACTTGGACGAGCCAGGCTGCAACTTGGACGAGCCAGGCTGCAACTTGGACGAGCCAGGCTGCAACTTGGACGAGCCAGGCTGCAACTTGGACGAGCCAGGCTGCAACTTGGACGAGCCAGGCTGCAACTTGGACGAGCCAGGCTGCAACTTGGACGAGCCAGGCTGCAACTTGGACGAGCCAGGCTGCAACTTGGACGAGCCAGGCTGCAACTTGGACGAGCCAGGCTGCAACTTGGACGAGCCAGGCTGCAACTTGGACGAGCCAGGCTGCAACTTGGACGAGCCAGGCTGCAACCTGGACGAGCCAGGCTGCAACTCGGACGAGCCAGGCAGCAACTCGGACGAGCCGGCCGGCCAGGCCGCAATTCGGACGAGCCGGCCGGCCAGGCCGCAACTCGGACGAGCCGGGCGGCCAGGCCGCAACTCGGACGAGCCGGGCGGCCAGGCCGGAACTCGCACGAGCCAGGCGGCCAGGCCGGAACTCGCACGAGCCAGACGGCCAGCCAGGTTGGAACAAAACAGATTACAGGCGCACACATTCAAGAATGACATTTTCTGCAAGGCTAGTTAAAAACACCTGAACGTATTCAAACAATATGGAGGTTTGGTCACACTATATGGTCATATAGTGCTAAGCCCACTTACTGCGACAAAGTACCCCAAATTAATGAGTCCTACCCTAGTAATAGAATGGAAGATCCTGCATCTCAACCATGGGAGATGAATTCCTCTATGTGGGAGAACTAAAGGGGATTCCTCCTATGCACTGGTGGCCACTAAATAAGAGGTAATGAAGAGGGGGAGGGGTGCTGCAGCCCAAAAAAACCTGGTCAGGGTCTATTACAATATACAAAAACATATTTGTTGGGCACACCCTAAAATGCAGTGGCAGTTCAGCCTCCAGTACAATGGCAAAACAAAAGCAGAAAATCTATAATTTTCATCATGAATGGGAACATGACTATTTTTTTTACTGAAGTGAATGGGAAGTGTGTTTGTTTGCTATACAAAGCTTCCGTTGCTTTAGCCAAGAAAGGAAATGTTGAGACACTTTGGAACACTTCATTCTAAAATCGATAATGATTTTCCACCTAAGTCCGAATTACAAGAACAAAAAGTGCAACATTTTAAAAACTTTTCTTACTACACAGCAAAGGATATTCAGTAGGACTGCAGAGAAAAACCTCAACTATGGCCTCTTATCCTGTGTCTCAGCTCATAGCCAAGAGGAAAAAAACATTTGAGGATGGTGAGATGAGTAAGAGGCTTTTTTGGAAGCTGACGATTCTCTCTTTGATGGCTTTAAAAACAAAACTGAAATCATTTCTGCAATATATTCTGTTCAACTTTCTGCAAAAACAGTTACAAGAAGTCATGGCAGGTGACATAATTTTACAACTGAAAAAGGACTTGGATGACTGCAGCTATTTCTCCCTTTAACTTGATGAATTAGTTGATGTTACAGATACCTCACAACTAGCTATATTTGTTAGAATGGTTTTCAGTAACTTTGAAGTAAAGGAAGAAATTATGAAAATAATTTATTTGAAAGGCCATCTATTCAAAAGTGAAAGAATATTTCATCTTTGAAAATATTCAGATACAAAAGCTTGTCAGCTTTACTACAGATGGAGCACCCACTTTGACTGGCAGAACCAATGGATTTATAGCTCTTTGCCCAAGGGATACAAGTTTCCCAGAATGTTTTCCTACCATTGCATCCTGCACAAACAAGCACTCTGTGGGAAGTTATGAAAACTGTTATTAAGATTGTTAATAAAATTCGGTCCCACTCCCTTCAAAGAAGGTTATTCAGGGTGTTGATTGGATAGCTTGAAATGGAATACAGTGAACTTCCCTTCCGCACTGAGGTGCATTGGCACAGCAAAGGAAATATTGCTTCAAGCAGCTTCTACCAGCCATAGCAACATTTCTAAAAGAACGTAATGAAGAAGCATTTGTAGTGATGCTGGAAGATGCTAATTGGCTTCAAGACTTTGCCTTTTTGGTATATGTCACTAAAAAACTTAATGATTTGAAACTGAAACTTCAAGACAGAGATAAACGTACTGTATTCTGGACATGATTTCTGAGGTAAAAACATTTTCAGACAAACTTGGCCTGTGGGAGAATATTTTGAGAAAGGCAGATTTAAAGCATTTTCCAAATTTAAAAGAGCACATTGAGAAATCTGCAGTACCCTATGAGGGGGATAAATTTCTGAATGTAATTTCTCCACTTTAAAAAGTTTCAGTGATTTCAGGTGGATTGAACCCGCCTGTCAATTTGTACAGTTTCCTTTTTATAATTAAATGTTGAAGAGTTATCTGCTGCAATACAAAAATAATTTGACAAAGATCAGTCTACTGTTGAGCTTGAACTTATTTAGCTGAAAAATGACTTAGCAGTGAAAAGTGTTGTTGATCCAATAAATGTCTGGCCTACAATTCCAAAGGAAAAGTATCCCTTTTTGGTTATACACTTATGTCCCCTTTCCAATACATGGAATGATATGCCAAGGAAAATCTCAGACTCCCTAGGAACGCTGAAGATCCAGTAGGGGTCAGGCATCCCTGCCTTCCAACTAATATCTTTTACCCCAGAGGATAATGCTTACAGGTCTGTTACTGTGTTTGATACCTCCACAAATTAGCCTTTCAGATACTATACTAGGAGCAACTGTTTTTTTCTTTGTTCTAGTTTTTTTTTTCTTTTCATTTTGTTTGTTTTGTTGTTACATGCAGTGTCACAGCTCCTTTAGCTTATTAGTAGGGGGAGTTTGCTCACTACAAAGGATTTCTTTCTTGGGTTTTGTCATCATGTCAGAGCTGGCTTGAGGGCCCCTCCTGCTAGGAGAAGTCTCCGCCACATGGAAGGCCTTTCTATTCATGATACCATCATATGCCTTTTTTTTGCCTCTAAGACACTTCACACTAAGGCGCTATCAGTGCTTTGAGGGTACTTTTTAACCCTTTATTCGGCCACTAGCAGGGGTTAAAAGCGCTCCACTAGCGGCCATAAAGCGCCTCTAAAACGACGGTAAAGTGCTACTAAAACCAGCAGCGCTTTACCGCCAACGCCCCCAGTGTGAAAGTGCCCTAATAGGTTAACAATGGAAAGATGTTGTCAGGGTATTTATACTGAAATTTTAAACAGTTTTTATATTTATGAAAATGAGCAAAACTCTAATGCCCCGTACACACGGTCGGACTTTGTTCGGACATTCCGACAACAAAATCCTAGGATTTTTTCCAACGGATGTTGGCTCAAACTTGTCTTGCATACACACGGTCACACAAAGTTGTCGGAAAATCCGATCATTCTAAATGCGGTGACGTAAAATACGTACGTCGGGACTATAAACGGGGCAGTGGCCAATAGCTTTCATCTCTTTATTTTATTCTGAGCATACGTGGCACTTTGTCCGTCGGATTTGTGTACACACGATCGGAATTTCCGACAAAATTTTATAACCTGCTCTCAAACTTTGTGTCGGAAAATCCGATGGAAAATGTGTGATGGAGCCTACACACGGTCGGAATTTCCGACAACAAGGTCCTATCACACATTTTCCGTCGGAAAATCCGACCGTGTGTACGGGGCATTAGATTTAGGAGATTTCCACGTATTTCCACAAATCACCCAATGACTCAAATTTGTTTATCTGCGCTAATTTGAAGACGAAGGAATACAACTATATATATATATATATATATATATATATATATATATATATATATGTATGTATGTATGTATGTATGTATATTTACTAAAAATCAGTGCAAAATAATATCAAAACATAACTGGTGATAAACACAGAATATAATTTCAAATATCAATAATACAGATCATGAGACAATAACCACAAGCTCTAGTTTTAAAATGTCAATGCCTTAAAACTTAGTAGTAACTGCTTTGTAAATGGTTAACAGTTTCTCAGTGGCTTCACAGACCAAGAAAATAAGTGATGAAATCAACACTGAAATCGACACGTGATCTCTCTCAAACAGATAGACCTGGCAAGCTCAAACTTTAAAAGCACAGATCTTGGTGATTTAACTAAGACCTATTTTTGAGGTAAAGTTTGATCTTGAATTCATTTTATATTTAAACATACATTATAACTAAGCCATTCAATAAGCTTTAAATGTAGCTGTGTTGAGACATACAACAATGTGTATTTCTCTTATTAACCACTTAAGCCCCAGACCTTTTGGCTGCCTAAAGACCAAAGGACTTTGTACAATTTGGCACTGTGATTTTTTAACTGGTAATTGTGCGGTCATGCAATGTTGTACCCAAATGAAATTTGCGTCCTTTTTTTCACACAAAAAGAGCTTTCTTTTGATGGTATTTGATTGCCTCTGCGATTTTAATTTTTTGTGATATAAATGGAAAAAGACTGAAAATTTTGAGAAAAAATTATATTTTCTACATTTTTGTTTTAAGAAAAATCCAATAAACTCAATTTTAGTCATACATTTAGGCCAAAATGTATTCAGCCACATGTCTTTGGTAAAAAAAAAATGTCAAAAAGCGTATATTTATTGGTTTGCGCAAAAGTTATAGCGTCTACAAACTAGGGTACATTTTCTAGGAATTGACACAGCTTTTAGTTAATGACTGCCTATCTCATTTCTTGAGGTGCTAAAATGGCAGGGCAGTACAAACCCCTCCCCCCCAAATGACCACATTTTGGAAAGCAGACACCCCTAGGAAATTGCTGAGAAATGGCATGTTGAGCCCATTAAATATTTAATTCCTTTGTAATGATAGGGCTTTGCCTCATTTGGCCGACTAGGTTGCCTATGCGTCCCATCCTGGCATATCATAAAGAACAAGATTCCTCAGGTTTGGTACTTTAAATGGACTTTAAATTTTTTGTCCCAAGTGATTGAATAATGACAAAAAGAAAATAAAAATTACAAAAAGTTGTCGCTAAATGATATATTGCTCACACGTGCCATGGTTATGTGGTATTGCACTCCAAAATACATTTCTTCTGAGTACTGGGAAAACCAGGGACTTTTTGGGAGCCTAGCTGCGTACGGGGCCCCGAAAACCAAGCACCGCCTTTAGGATTCCTAAGTCGTAAATTTTAGATTCAATCCTCACTACCTGTCACAGTTTTGAAGGCCATAAAATGCCAAGATGGCCCAAACCCCCCCAAATGACCCCATTTTGGAAAGTAGACACCCCAAGCTATTTGCTGAGAGGCATGGTGAGTATTTTGCAGCTCTCATTTGTTTTTGAAAATGAAGAAAGAAAAGAAAAATGTTATTTTTTTTTTTTCAATTTTCAAATCTTTGTGACAAAAAGTGAGGTCTGCAAAATACTCAACATACCTCTCAGCAAATAGCTTGGGGGGTCATTTGGGGGGTTTTGTGTCATCTGGGCATTCCATGGCCTCAAACTGTGATAGGCAGTGAGGAGTGAAATAAAAAATTTACACCCTTAGAAAGCCTGAAGGCGGTGCTTGGTTTTCAGGGTCCCGTGTGCGGCTAGGCTCCCAAAAAGTCTCACACATGTGGTATCCCCATACTCAGTATAAGCAACAGAATGTATTTTGGAGTGTAATTTCACATATGCCCATGGCATGTTTGAGCAATATATCATTTTGTGACCAAAAAAAATTGTCTTTTTCCCGCAACTTGTGTCAAAATATAAAATATTTCATGGACTCGACATGCCTCTCAGCAAAAATCTTGAGGTGTCTAATTTGCAAAATGGGGTCATTTTGGGGGTTTTGAACTGTCCTGGCATTTTATGCACAACATTTAGAAGCTTATGTCACACATCACCCACTCTTCTAACCACTTGAAGACAAAGCCCTTTCTGACACTTTTTTTGTTTACATGAAAAATTGTTTTTTTTTTTTTTTTGCAAGAAAATTACTTTGAACCCCCAAACATTATATATATATATTTTTTTTTTTACACAGTATTTGTGCAGCGATTTTTCAAACACGTTTTTTTTGGGAAAAAACACACTTTTTTAATTTTAATGCACTAAAACACACTATATTGCCCAAATGTTTGATGAAATAAAAAAGATGATCTTAGGCCAAGTACATGGATACCAAACGCTTTAAAATTGCGCACAAACGTGCAGCGGCGACAAACTACATACATTTTTAAAAGCCTTTACAGATAACCACTTTAGATTTACAGAGGAGGTCTACTGTTAAAATTGCTGCCCCCGATCTGACCTTCGCGGTGATACCTCACATGCAGGGTGCAATTGCTGTTTACATTTGACGCCAGACCGAAGCTTGTGTTCGCCTTTTTTTTTTTTTCTTTTTTATCTCATTTTTAAATTGTTCCTTTCATTTTTTTTTTAACCATTTTTATTGTTATCTCAGGGAATGTAAATAAATATCCCCTATGATAGCAATAGGTAGTGACAGGTACTCATTTTTGAAAAAAATTGGGGTCTATTAGACCATATATCTTTCCTCTGCCCTCAAAGCATCTGACTACACCAAGATCAGTGTGATAAAATGCTTTCCCAATTTCCCAGTGGCGCTATTTCCATCCGGCAAAATCGAAGTCATGAATTGCTCATAGCTTCTGGTTTCTTAAGCCTTAGCGATGATTGGAGCCTTTCTGGTCTCTGTTCAGCTTTATGGTCAGCTGGTGGAACCATCAGCTGCATTCTCAGGTTCCCTGTTGGGACAGGAGAGCCATAGAAAACCATGGAAGACGGTGGGAGGGGGGTCATTCCCTCCCACTGCTTTTAAAAGCGGTCTAGAGGCTAATTAGCCACTAGGATTGCTTTTACATGAAATATGACTGCTGGTTGAAAATGACACCAAGATGATACCTAAACCTGCAGGCATCATTCTGGTATAACCACTCAAAGTCCAGCAACATACCAGTATGTTACTGGTCCTTGTTGGGGATATATTGTAATTTTTTTTTTCATGCAGCCTTTGGGCTGAACTAAAAAAAGATTGATCGGTGAGTATGCCCACCATTAGAATACCTCCCTTCATCCACTCACTTCCAATGATGGGCATACATGCACCATTTTGTTTTTAACTGTGGTCGTGAAATCACCTCCTACATCGCTGGAGTCGTGGCTTTATGTATGGTGGGAGCAAACGCTGTTGCTGTCAAGATAAATAAATCAGTGCTGCAGCTGAATGGCCTAAAAAATATATGCCGAAGCATGGGGGCATCCGCCCCAAAAGTTAGGAGCAAATCGTTCCTCCACCCCTGCTGCCCCCAAGCTTTGGCATATATGCTCTTTTTTTTAACTGTGGTGGTGAAATCACCTCCTACAGCGCTGGAGTCACGGCTTTATGTATTGTGGGAGCAAATGCTGTTGCTGTCAAGATAAATAAATCCGTGCTGCAACTGAATGGCGTACCTGCTAAGCAAATGATGGTTAACAATAAAACAAAGTAACATTACAGTATAACAGTAAGACATACCATACCTGCAAAGCAAATACGAAAAAAAAATAGTAAAAAATAAAACATTTTTTAATGCAATCTGTGCCTAAAATATATACATGCCGAAGCATGGGGGCATCTGCCCCAAAAATTAGGAGCAAATCACTCCTCCACCCCTGTTGCCTTCATGCTTTGGCATATATGCTCTTTTTTTTAACTGTGGTGGTAAAATCACATCCTACAGCGCTGGAGTCACGGCTTTATCTATCGTGGGAGCAAATGCTTTTGCTGTCAAGATAAATAAATCCACGCTGCAACTGAATGACGTACCTGCTAAGCAAATGATGGTTAACAATAAAACAAACATTACAGTATAACATACCATACCTGCAAAGCAAATACAATAAAACATAGTAAAAATAAAACCGAGAGAGAAGGATAGATATAGAACAATAGCGTGCGAACAGTAGCGTGGAAAGTAAAGAGCGAACATAAGAGAGAACAATAGAGAGAGAGTAGAAAAATAAAACCACAAATAATTTTTTCTTTTTTGTGTTTTTTTTCACTTTTTTTTCACTTTTATAAAATTTGAAAAAACTATAAACTGACCGTTGCAGATTGGGGTCTCTCAAAATGTCATTGCCATTACATCTTTTGAGACCCCAAGACCCTGTGTACGTGTGCCTATGACTGTGTGGTGCTGTACCCTATGCTAATACTCAACTAGTGTGTGATAGCATTCAAAACAGTCACCAATGCAAAGACCAGGTTGGTCAGGACAGGAGGGACAATAAAAGCGGGTGTCATGCCTAAATTCTACAGACACAACATCTTCTTTGGGGGTTTCTTTGGGTAGGGTTACTAGAGAGGACATGGGGAAAATGCCTCTCATGCAGCCAGCTTACTGCATTTGCATTGGGAAGTTGGGCCAGAGCACCATCTGGTAACAGAAGGGCTCTGATGATCTCTGGAGTTTAAGAAAGGATCTAGTTCGTCCTGAAGCTCTGTATAGCACATGAGTGTTCAGCAAATCCAATTGAAATAAGTATACAGACACTTTTTTATACCAGCGTCTGGCCTTACGGGCAATTAGGTACGGCGCCAACAACTGGTCATTGAGATCCACCACTCCCATATTGAGGTTATATTCATGGACACAGAGGGGTTTCTCCACAACACCAGTTGCCGTAGTAATTTGGACAGTCGTGTCTGCGTGAAGGGAGGAAAGAACCCAAACATTCTTGTTATCCCTCCACTTCACAGTGAGCAAATTATTACATCTCAAGCAGGCTCTCTCCCCCAGCCTAAGACAGGAATATACAAGCCGCTGGGGTAAGCCCCGGCGATTAGATCGCACGGCCACATGCGGCAATTTGATGATCAAACAAGTGACTAAAAAGTGGCACGCTTGTGTAATAATTGTCCACATACAAGTGGTACCCCTTTCCAAATAAGGGTGACACCAAGTCCCACACAATCTTACCAGTGCTCCCTATATAGTCAGGGCAGTTCTCTGGCTCTACGTAACTATCTCTTCCCTCGTAGACCAAAAAATTATATATATAGCCTGTGGCCCTATCACAGAGCTTATACATCTTGACCCTGGCATGCTTGCTGGGAAGATACTTTTTGAATGACAAGCGGCCAGAAAATTTAATCAGGGACTCATCAATGCAGACAACTTGATGGGAATTGAACAAGGCTGCAAAATGTTTTTGGAAGTGGTTTATGAGGGGCCGAATTTTGTAGTCAAAATCAAATTCAGGGTCACCCTGAGGATGACAGAGTTCTTTGTTACTGAAGTGCATGAACCGCAAGATCTGCTTGTATCGTGTCCTGGTCATGGAGGCAGAGAACACCGCATATGGTGAATTGGGTCAGTGGACCAATATAACCACAACTCACTCTTTTTAGTTACGTCTATGAGGAGGGATAGGCCCCGGAACGTCTTAAATTCGGAGACCGTAATTGGTCTACAATCTCTGGCAAGGGTCAGCTGGGAATTAGTGGTGTTGAATTGACCAGCATATAAATTGCTTTGGTCCACAATAGATCTATAGAGATCTTTGGTGAAAAACAGCGAATAAAAATCAAGTGACGTAAAATCAACTGTTTCCACCTGAATTCTGGGTTGGCCAGTGAATGGGGGAAGTAAGGGTGCTACAGAAGTGGTGGGTTCCCAATTAGGATTGGCGAATGCAGCAGGAAGGGCACTATGGGCTCAACAGGCCTGTTTTTGTCTTCTTCTTGGTGGCAGTGGGACACTACTCATGCTTGCCACCTCACCAGCTTGAACTGCACTTATGGGACTTGCCACGTCACCAAGTGTTACTGCAGTGCTGGATGTATGACCAGGATGTACTAGGCTGCTGGTGCTTGCCAGTTCACCAGAAGGAATAGCGGCGCTAGCACTGGCTCTCTGCTCCATACGAGGGACCTGCGGTTCTTGCACCTCAACGACAGCAGAAGAAGATCGGGGACTGGTACGCCTGACCTTGGCAGGGACCACAACTCCGTTGTCAGAGCTATCTGTTAGGGTGCCGCTGCTGTCTACAGGTTCGTATTCTGAGCCTGAATCTGACAGATGAGTGACTTCCTCTTCACTATCTGTCATGCTCAGAAACGTGTAGGCCTCTTTACCTGTGTACCTTTGATTTGACGTTTTGGTCTCTAAATTTACTGGTACAGTAGTGAGACTCACAGGTAAAAAAGCTCCTGACTGTTAGCGACTGATTCAAAAGCTGTTAGCATTCGCAGGGATCAGGCCTGACCCTGCGAACGCTGCAGTTATGTGTGTTGTGTTTTGTAAGTGACAGCGATCAATCGATACTTAACTTGGGTGGGCTGGGCTGGGTGGAGGGGCTAAAAGCAGGTGCTAGCATGTATCTGGGCTGATCCCACTAACACTGCGTTTTTGGGAACCCTTAACTGCTGGAGACGCTAATATAGTTCTGATCAGATCAGATATCGATCCGTTCAGACACTATACTACTAAGGGAGGCGTATGGTGCGTGTGTGGGTGTTAGCGGTACTGGCACTGATCTGGCGCTGCCTGGGGCGACGCAGACCCTATCTGACGCGAAAACCTAACTTTGATCACCCGCCGGGTGATCAGGGGGTTAAACCTTTATTGAGTAAAATATGGCAGGTGCCCTGACGCTATAAAATAAATCTAGCTATACTGTAATCAAGGGGTTAAACCTTTATTGGGGGGGTTAAGGGCAGTCCCTATACCTAACACTAGTACAGCGATCCAAAAAAATCTGATTGCTGTACTGGGTGACACAGTGACAGGTGGTGAAGGGGTTAATTTGGGGGTGATCGGGGGGGGTGAATTGTGTGCCTACATGACCTGGTGTCAGTGTAGTGTTGTGCAACTCACTGTTCTGATGCTCTCTCCTTTCGGTCTGGAACGAAAAGACCATCACAAGGAGAGATGACATCACTTCCCCTGTCAGTGTTTACAGTTACACAGACAGGGGAAGGATATCATTCGTCAGGAACGATCACCAGGTCAAGGCCAGATTTCATTGGCCTGGGCCTTGGGATTGATTGGTTCCTGATCGAATCCGATCATCGGGGCAGGCAGGGGGGCGCGTGCCCCCCCCCACGTAGCATAACATCGATTCGCCTGCCTGTGCCATTCTGCTGCGGTACAACTGCGGCGGACGGTTGGCAAGCGTTTAATTGGAACAAAACTAAGTCCAATTTATGCTACAAAGATTAAATGGTCCAGCCAATAAATGTTCGAATAATCATTTGCATAAAGAAAAATAAGATCTTTACTTTACCAAAACTTTTGAGCTTTTTTGTTTGATAGATGTCAGCGGTGTTTTTAAATGGGCATTGTTCCCTTCCTTTGATCTTTCCGTTATCCTCTCATTCTGATCTTAGCCCTCTGTCCTCCTCTCTGCTATCCATATGCATCCTTTATCCGCCCAAAGAGTAGGCTTGGATATGCCTTTCATGTAATGAATGACGTTAAACACATGTTATTTCCTGCACCATACCTATAAGGGCAATATCGTCAAAAATCTCATCAAATAAAGATATAAACTATTAATATAAAGATGTCATTTATATGTCAGATTGCTAGACTTGTAGTCTTGTAGTAGACTGGAAAATATATAGATGTAGTAAGTTTAGATAAGTTAATTAACTCTTGTTCTAAATTTGTTAGTAGTTAGATCATTTGTAACTGAACATGCAATAACCATTATGTTTACGTAGTTTCACACATAGAATACCTATTCATTTAAAACTATTCATAATGTTAACAAGATGCTATCCTTCACCTTAATAAAATATTTCAATGGGTAATAACAAATAAAATATAATGAATAACTGTGGTACATTATAAAAATACATAAACCCGAATCACTGAGTTTATTCAATTAAGTATGCATATATTTGCCCTATAATAATATAATAGGAATTATTGCTAATACAATTGCTTATAGTGAAAAATACTTGTTTCATAAAATAGCTTTTGAATAAGCCCCTTCTCTCAGTCATAAAAATGAAAAAAATATGTACGTGTTTGTTCATTGTTCATTTGAAACAGGAGACCTTGGTCTCATTATGATATAAACATTAGCCCTCTTGGTTTCCCTCTTATTTATCTGGCTGACAGAATTTCTGAATTTACGATCTGAGAGAAACTAAGGTAAGCCCTGAAAATCTTCTTGTAAAAACCTTGTTTAAAATCATGATCTCCCATTCACCTTAGGGAAATAAAAAATAGCACAAAATAACTTCCGAGTTGCTCATGAAATTATATATATATCTATTGTATGCATAAGCCTAGAAATTAATTCTTTTTAACCCCAATAGTTCTGACAATGGCATGGCTGTTAATGTTCCCATTCTATCCCACAAAATATAATGCACCTGTCTAATATTCTACTTACTCTTTGATGTACTTTTTTCAGATGGCTTTAATTTTGACACTGTATGCTACTTTATGTTTATAGATAGTTATTATTATTATTATTATTTATATCTAAATGTTATGTATATAATGTTCAAATGAGAGAATTAAATAAAATAATGTATTTAAAAAAACAGTGTAAAAATTCACTTCAGTTATCTAGTCATGTAAAAAACATATGCACTTGATAGGATATTCAAACTGAACATTTTATAGGGTAACTCAATTTGCATGAAAAAAATAGCAAAAAAATATATATATATAGCATATACAATTTGCAATTATTAGAAATGATCTTTTATTTTAAATCTGCAGCCACTGTAATTTTCTGTAAAATGCAGATGGTGTACTGAACACCCCACAGAAATGTAATTTCCTGTTTGTGTGATTGGCTCACAGATTTTTCCAGAAGTCTGCACTAAGATACAAATCAGATTTCGATCATGTCCTGCAACAAAAATGTCACTTTTGGTGATGTACTCTATAGACATAAATAGTGAACTAATAGTCTGTATAAATCATCAAACCCATCAAAGCGGAAAGGTGAAAAAAGTGAGTGTCCCTTTAAAAGTTCCTTGTGACAATAATGTGAGTGTTGTCACACTACGACAAAAAAGGGGGTGCACCTTTCAACGCAACTACGAAATCTCCAATCTCTCATCAACTCCTTTATCTGGCAACACAAACGGGCCAGGATAAAACACCACAAGTTAATGACTCCAGCACGAATGGGGGGGATTGGGAGCCCCTAACGTTAGCCTATACTACAAAGCAGTCATTCTAGACCAACTGCAATTATGGTGGAATCCATCCACTCCCTCCAACTGGACACAAATAGAATCAGAAATGCTAACCAAAGACCCGAAACTATACCTCTGTGCCTCCCTTCTTGCCCCAAACCCCAAATGCTTTCCTATGGACACAATAACGGCCTCCCTAAGAGTATGGACATCTATTCCTCAAATGCTGCAGGGGTTACCTCAAGCCATTCTACAATTCATTCCACTCAAAGCTTGCTCAATAATTCTACCTGATCTTTAACTATGTACATGGATTGACGTAGGTATTCACACCATTGGTCAACTCTTCACTGCGTCCGGTTTAATCCCATTCAACGACCTTCAAACTACCTTCGGTCTCTCACCAAGAACTTTCCATATATACCTCAGGATCAGACCTCTCCTCAATAAAACACATTGGATAACACAAGACGAGATTTTATCTCCCATCTCTCACTGCACCACGCATTGGGAATCCTTACAAAAGCTCTTTCAACACTGGTACTACACTCCCACCAAAATTGCCAAGATGCACCCCAACACATCCCACTTATGCTGGAGAAATTGCAGTCTTACAGGAACTCTATTCCATATTTGGTGGGAGTGCCCACACCTCAAAGTCTTTTGGAACCAAGTACTAAAAATGCTCCAATCATTAACACTCACAACAAATCTATCTCCCATTGACCTTCTCCTGGGTCTGATGATTCCCACATGGCCCAGGAAATTTCAAACAGTGGCCACCCACATCCTCATCGCTGCAAGATTGGCAATTGCAAGGAAATGGAAAAGTATTCATCCTCCTGACATCAAGGAAGTGATCACAATCCTAAACGAAAACTTCAAAATGGAACACGGCTTCTCCAAAGCCCATCACACCACTGAAAATTTTTTTTGACTTTTTTGACTTTATGGATCAACGACCCTAGAAGTGTACAGCTGAACTGATTCCTCCTTTACTCACAAAAATCTCACAACTCCGGTATAATCTTTATTCCTCTATAATAAGTAGGCAGTCCACACATCTCAGCATTATGCGCCCAGTTTCCCCACGTAGTAAAATATAACTACGTGTGTGACTGTCTGCTGGTCCCGCTCCCTGTAGATAGCAAGAATAAGGTTTAAGTTAAATCTAAAATCGATAACGTTGTTTTTTCTTTTAGGTTACTACCTACAGTATATAAGACCAAGTATTTGCATGTTATAGCTCCTTTTATGGCACATATATGCAACACATTTTTTGCATGTTACGTTGTTACGCATGTTAGATACGCACCTAAGTGTATACATACCATAGCTTGAAGATGTATCTTTGTAATAATCTTTTTGTTACCTTTTTGTAACTGTTGAAAATTGAATAAAACTTGAAGTATAAAAAAAAAGGGGGTGCACCTCCACCACATGAAATACACGCTTACCAGATGGCAAGTTTAGGAATGCTTGTGGCTATTGCCCAGCCAAGGCCTTTATCCTGAGGGGGATCTGATGTCAGCTCAAGGGGATGGATCCCACTCCATGCGGGATAAAGTCAAGCAGACATCCTTTATCCTCATAGAGACCAAGAAGTCAACTCCGCACTCAGTGGGTACAAAATACCCAAAATGAAAAAGCTTGCTATAGTGTAAAACCAACTACACCTTTAATTGTAAAAAGGTAGTGCACTTACAGCAAGAAGCAGATTAAAAACATATGTAAAAAAGGCACCTGGCTTGCATAACCACCCGTCCATCTGGGATTGTAGCAACACTGGGACGTCAGCACGTCCCTCCTCCCGACACGTTTTGTCACAAGCTGACGTTGTCCTGGTGCAGAGCTTTTTCATTTGGATACTATCATTGTTTTAATGTGTTAGCGCGGTATTTTTTCCATTTGTGTTTTACTTTCGGTTTTATACTCAAAGGAAAACCACGTCTAAAGGGTTGCAGACCCTGCCACTTCACTCATTAGAGCCCTGCAAATGCAGCAGCTGATTGATAATTATAAAATCACTCCCATACAGATTCACTCATGGACACGGACACTGAGAAACAAACATTCCTTCAGAATAACAAAAGGTAGGAATCTGCAACAAAGTTTGTTAAAATCCATGCAATGTAGACAGATCGCCCAGAGGGGAATGTTTTTTTTTTTCTCAACAAAAGTGGAGTTACACTTTAATTTTTCATTCATAAATGATTGAAGTGAATGTTCACACAATTTTTTAAGCATACGATATACATTACAGAGCATTTGTTAAATGTTGTTGGTGTCATTGAGCACATCTCCATGAGCACAATTACTCACTTTATGAGAGTTGGTGGATAGCAGTGTAATCCCCAACAGGTCATGTTTTCAAGCTTTCCATTATTTTGCACAGGTGATTTGATCAGTTTCACTGCCTTAGTAATTACCACCGTTGTTTCATCTGAGGGAAATCCTGAAAACATGATCTGTTGGGGGTACTTGAGGACTGGATTTGAGAAACGTTACTGTAAAGTACCATTCAGCTCAAGTATGGGGATGGTAAACAGATCTTAGTTGAAGTGCTGACTGTCACTTTAAGCAAGCTGATAACATCATTAAGTGTACCCTCCAATGGGAACCAGGGGTTAGTAAGCTTCAGGACTACTTGAAGCTTGTTGATAGCCTACTGAAACAAACCTGCTATTAACCTATTTAAAGTGACAGCACGCCTATTAAGAACTGAAGAGTTCTTTAACCACTTCAGCCCCGGAAGGTTTTACCTAATCAGAAAAAAATGAAAAAAAGGCACAAAAGGATATCTCACCTACTCCTGTATACCAAACCGGACCTCCCTCTAGGAAGCTAGATGGCCATACCTTGGCCCTGACTTCTAATGGGGATTTTTAAAACCGATTGTACCGTCTAAATCTGGCGTCTCGGATAATGGTTATGAATCAGAGACGCCAGGATTTGGTTGTCCTCTGAGTTATTATTGAATCATAAAGACATCACGTGACAAGCACAAAGAAACTCTTCTATAAGGACAAACCGGTACTAAAGGTATAAATCTTTATTCAATTAACTATCCAGAGTTTAAACATGTACATCTAAATCAAATGTCAAACAACAACCCTTATTCCCAGAACACATTTAAAAGACCTAATGTCTGAAGGAAATATAGGTGGCCACCAATTTCCAAATAAACCTCACCGACCTCTCATACTCACATACACATACACCATTCAATCAGAGTCGCTCGTCAAGTCTGTCTGGATAATAAGTGTTCTCATCCGGTGATCATGGGATTTGTCCGTGAAAGTGATACAAGTACTGGGTCATCATAAACAGTCCCGATCATGGATGGTTTAATCACTATTAAAGCAGTCTCATGAAAGATCTAAAGTGCAGGTGTGGTGAAGCAGTTCCAAATAAATTCCGTGAAATTAGCTTAAGACAATTGCAGCTTTAGGTACAGCCAAATGTCAGTGATCTGATCAGTTCAGTAATAGCCAGCAGTAAGGTAACACAGCATGTAAAGAGTAGCATCTATGTAATATACTGGAGATAAATCTGATTTTACCATAGGCTGCAGCAGACCAGAGAGCGGCACATCATGTCAGGTGTCAGCGGGATCGGCATGCAGATATCGGCATTTAGAAAAGATCTTGGCGAACTGTAAACCACTGTCACTGAAGCTGGACAGGGGGATCCCGTTTGCTGGTCTCGATGTAATCATCCACAGTTTGTGATGTCAATCTTCGTCAGCTGGTTATATGGACATTATCTCCTTGATGCTATGACAGGTGCCATACCCGCTGAAAGAGCCGCAAGTGTCAGGCTCTGATGCTTTTTCACGGTCAGTAAGGAGAGAGGTTTGAAGAGCAATTCAATTAAAGGTGTGTGGCCATCCGTAGATCCTTCTTGTGGATATCACCTTAATGATGCTTACATGTTTCGCTAAATGATAGCTTCCTCAGAGCATGCGCATTAGTGTGTCAGTCAGATTATATATCGTCATTTCAATCAAGTTTCAATTGATTACTACTGGTCAGCAGTCCACAGCGCATAAATCATTCATGATATCACTCACCCGTGCATAGTCACACCTAGTGCAGAGGAACATTCAGAGTTTAACCCCCTATATATCTAGAATCATTTCAGATATTGGGTTTTGTAGGGGAATTACCCTTCCTGTTTAGATTGACCATAATAAATAAAAGTAACCACCAGCAGTTTAAATAAAAATAATAATAAAAAAGTCCCAAATCGTTTAGGGAAATTTTTATAAACAAAATCATCTATTGAAAGATTGCTACATTGCCTAGTAGATACAGGGATAGATGGATAGATGTAGCGGTTCATAACAAATAAAACCCAGATCAATTTCCAGTGCATATATGCACCTGAAGACTGATCATTTATTTAATTAGGTGGTTTTTTGAACAAATAGATCAGTACAGGCAGCTCCAATATATGAATAGGGAAACTTCATATGCAGTATTTATAAGGGATAAAAACATTAAACAAAGTTTCTTGGTAGCGGGTCCCTGATTATAGTTATTAATCATAGGCAGATCATATAGGGATAATGGTTTAGGGAGTCACTGGTTCAATACCGTCCTACACCCAGGTTACTGGGCTTCTGGGGAGGTTATCCTATCATATTAAGTTACCAAGTATAACCATTCTAAAGAGGTTGCTACAATCCACTATTTAGTGGATACAAAAATATATGTAGCAATTTTGTAGCACATAGAAGTCAGTTCCACACCTAGTACAGATACACTCTTAGAGAGTAGTCACTTATTTTTTAGAATAGCATTGTGGACAGAGAGGGTAGAACAAGCAGCTGATATATGCAGGTAAGGAAACTTCACATGCCTAGTTAATAGATGATATAAAAATTAAATGAAGGTTTTTGGTAACAAATCCCTAATAATACCTATTGGTCATAAACAGGTTATATACAGATAAAAAACAATCATGGGAACCATTAGCTCAATCCCGTCATATGAAGAATCCCCATTTATATCCACAAGCCCCTTGTTAGGGGGGCTTTACAATAGGAGTTACCCTTTATGGTTCTAAAAAGACAGATAGGTTGCATTCATTATTCAGGCCTCGTGGCTGCATGCTTTATAGCATAAATATCCACATCTTTTCCTTTTGGTATAACACTTTATCAAAATCACCTCTCCTTGGGGGCAAATTCAGTTTGTAGATACCTTTGCATTTAAGGCCACTTGGATCGCCATCGTGTTTCTCCAGAAAGTGCAGTGATAGAGGTCCCTCATCATCCTTATTTAATATACTTTGGACATGTTCGCCAACGCGGACTTTGAGCTGTCTTTTGGTCTTGCCCACGTAAATAAGACCACACGGGCATGTGAGCATATATATGACCTTCGTTGACCGGCAGTTAATAAAATGATGGATTTTGAATTGTTTTGTGCCGTCCGAGTTGGCAAACCTTGTCAACATATTTGCAGATGTGGCATCTGCCACATTGGAACATACCCCTAAGGGGAGGGAGGCTAGTAAGCCAGTTGCGTCTGGAAGATCTCGTATATTCCGAATGGACCAAGTTGTCTCTCAAGTTTGTGGCCCTTCTTGCCGTCATTAAAGGTCTGCTGCCTACTATTCTCCCCAATATAGGGGATTCGGCTAGAATGTGCCAATGGCGATTAAGTATTTTACGGACTTGCCCCCCATGTGTTCCATATTTAGTGATGATCCTTATTGGGGGAGAGGTGGTTTTGTCTGATTGTTGGGCAGGTTTGTTTTTAGAAAGTAGAGATGATCGTTCAGTAAGGTACGCACGTTTTTTCGCTTTTCTGATACATCCATGTGAGTATCCTCGCTCACGGAATCGCCCGTATAGTTCACGGGATTCCAGGAGGAATGCATTATCCTCTGAGCAGTTGCGTCTAGTACGTAAAAACTGCCCCACTGGGATTCCGTGAATGAGGGACCTTGGATTGTGGCTTTTAGCCAGAAGCAAAGTATTGGCTGCTGTATCCTTCCTGAACGTTTTTGTGGATATTTGGCCATTGTTGATCTGAATATTAAGGTCAAGGAATGGCAGGGAACAGGAATCAAAAGAAAAGGTCAGTTTAATATTTAGGTCATTCAGATTCAGTTCGTCAATGAAGGACTGCAGTTCCCGGGGGGTACCCCCCCCATAGCATAATCACGTCATCTATGTACCTCAGCCACATGACACAGTGGCCGAGGTACATAGACGAGGGATAAACGCGTTCCCGTTCCCATAGCCCTAGGTGCAGACAAGCATATGCTGGTGCCCATGGTGCCCCCATGGAGGTACCCCTTATCTGTCTATAGTATTGATTAAGGAATTGGAAGCAGTTGTTATCCAGCATAAACTGTAGCAAGTCTACAATGAACTCATTCTGTGCGGCTAGTTGTGGGAACTTGGAGTCAAGGAAGTACTGTACCGCTCTAAGTCCACATTCATGTGGGATCGACGTATACAGGGACTCTACGTCAATCCCCACCAATATGGTGTCTGTTGGTACCCTGAGTCCGTCGATTTTCCTTAGAACGTCGCGGGTGTCCTGTACATAGGAAGGGAGATCAGTCACTAGTTTTTACCCCCTTCCTGACCAGAGCACTTTTTACAATTCGGCACTGCGTCGCTTTAACTGCTAATTGCACGGTCATGCAATGCTGTACCCAAATGAAATTTGCGTCCTTTTCTTCCCACAAATAGAGCTTTCTTTTGATGATATTTGATCACCTCTGCCGTTTTTATTTTTTGCGCTATACACGGAAAAAGACCGAAAATTTTGAAAAAAAATGATATTTTCTACTTTTTGTTCTAAAAAAAATCCAATAAACTCAATTTTAGTCATACATTTAGGCCAAAATGTATTCGGCCACATGTCTTTGGTAAAAAAAATGTCAATAAGCGTATATTTATTGGTTTGCGCAAAAGTTATAGCGCCTACAAACTAGGGTACATTTTCTGGAATTTACACAGCCTTTAATTTTATGACTGCCTATGTCGTTTCTTGAGGTGCTAAAATGGCAGGGCGGTACAAAACCCCCACAAATGACCCCATTTAGGAAAGTAGACACCCCAAGGAATTTGCTGAGAGGCATGTTGAGCCCATTGAATATTCATTTTTTTTGTCCCAAGTGATTGAATAATGACAAAAAAAAAAAAAATTACAAAAAGTTGTCACTAAATGATATATTGCTCACACAGGCCATGGCCATATGTGGAATTGCACCCCAAAATACATTTAGCTGCTTCTCCTGAGTATGGGGATACCACATGTGTGGGACTTTTTGAGAGCCTAGCCGCGTACGGGGCCCCGAAAACCAATCACTGCCTTCAGGATTTCTAAGGGCGTACATTTTTGATTTTACTCCTCACTGCCTATCACAGTTTCGGAGGCCATGGAATGCCCAGGTGGCACTTTCCAAAATGGGGTCATTTGGGGGGGTTTTGAACTGTCCTGGCATTTTATGCACAACATTTAGAAGCTTATGTCACACATCACCCACTCTTCTAACCACTTGAAGACAAAGCCCTTTCTGACACTTATTGTTTACATAAAAAAATAATTTTTTTTTGCAAGAAAATTACTTTGAACCCCAAAACATTATATTTTTTTTTAAAGCAAATGCCCTACAGATTAAAATGGTGGGTGTTTCATTTTTTTTTTTCACACAGTATTTGCGCAGCGATTTTTCAAACGCATTTTTTTGGGAAAAAACACACTTTTTTACATTTTAATGCACTAAAACACACTATATTGCCCAAATGTTTGGTGAAATAAAAAAGATTATCTTAGGCCGAGTACATGGATACCAAACATGACATGCTTTAAAATTGCGCACAAACGTGCAGTGGCGACAAACTAAATACATTTTTAAAAGCCTTTAAAAGCCTTTACAGGTTACCACTTTAGATTTACAGAGGAGGTCTACTGCTAAAATTACTGCCCCCAATCTGACGTTCGCGGTGATACCTCACATGCATGGTGCAATTGCTGTTTACATTTGACGCCAGACCGACGCTTGCGTTCGCCTTAGCGCGAGAGCAGTGGGGACAGGGGTGCTTTTTTTTTTTTTTCATTATTATTATTATTTTTTTATCTTATTTTTAAACTGTTCCTTTCATTTTTTTTTTTTAAATCATTTTTATTGTTATCTCAGGGAATGTAAATATCCCCTATCATAGCAATAGGTAGTGACAGGTACTCTTTTTTGCAAAAATTGGGGTCTATTAGACCCTAGATTTCTCCTCTGCCCTCAAAGCATCTGACCACACCAAGATCGGTGTGATAAAATGCTTTCCCAATTTCCCAATGGCGCTGTTTACATCCGGCGAAATCTAAGTCATAAAATGCTCGTAGCTTCCGGTTTCTTAGGCCATAGAGATGTTTGGAGCCACTCTGGTCTCTGATTAGCTCTATGGTCAGCTGGCTGAATCACTGGCTGCATTTTCAGGTTCCCTGTTGAGACAGGAGAGCCAGAGAAAAACACGGAAGACGTTGGGGGGGGGCATTCCCTCCCACTGCTTGTAAAAGCAGTCTAGAGGCTAATTAGCTGCTAGGATTGCTTTTACATGAAAGCCGACCGCTGGCTGAAAAGAATGATACCAAGATGATACCTTAACCTGCAGGCATCATTCTGGTATAACCACTCAAAGTCGTGAATGGCGTACCTGAAGACAAAAAAATGGTTAACAATAAAGCACAGTAAACGGTAAGGTATAAAAAATTGCATACCTGAAAAGCAAACATGATAAAACATAACAACAATAAAACATTGCAGAATAGAATACAGTAAAAAAGAGCAGAACAATAGAGAGAATAGAGAGAGAGAGAACAATAAAACGCCAACTATTTTTTTTTTTTTTTATATTTTTGTTTGTGTTTTTTTTTTTTTTTTTTTTTTTTTTTACACTTTTTTTGTAACTAACTTTTATAACTTAACCGGTTCCAGGTTCGGGTCTCTCAAAATGCGATGGCATCTTGGGAGACCCTGTGAAAGTGTGCCTAGTCTGTGCAATGCTGTACCCTACGCTAATACTCAACTAGTGAATGGTAGCGTTCAAAACATTCACCAATGCAAAGACCAGGATTGTCAGGACAGGAGGGACAATAATAGCGGGTGTCACGCCTATATCAGCGCTTGCTGCAGACACAACATCTTTTTTGGGGGGGTTCGTTGGGTAGGGGTACTCGGGAGGACATAAAGAAAATGCCTCTCATGCATCCGACTGCATTTGGTTGGGGATGTGAATGGGGGAGGTACGGGCGCTGCAGAAGCGGTGGGTTCCCAATTAGGATTGGCGAATGCAGCAGGAAGGGCACTATGGGCACGACGGGCCTGTGTTTGTCTTTTTGGTGGCAGCGGGACACTACTTGTGCTTGCCACCTCACCAGCTTGAACTGCACTTATGGGACTCGCCACGTCACCACGTGTTACTGCAGTGCTGGTTTGACTATGACCGGGGTGTACTACGCCGCTGGTGCTTGCCAGTTCACCAAAACGCTACAAAAAAAACTGTTAGCGATCGCAGGGATCAGGCCTGACTCTGCGAACGCTGCAGTTATGCGTTTAGTGTTTTGTAAGTGACAGTGATCGATTGATACTGCACTTGGGTGGGCTGGGCCGGGCGGAGGGGCAAAATGCAGGTGCTAGCAGGTATCTGGGCTGATCCCGCTAACACTGCGTGTTTGGGAACCCTAAACTGCTGGGGACGCTAGTATAGATCTGATCGGATCAGATATTGATCCGATCAGATACTATACCACTAAGGGAGGTGTACGGTGCGTGCGTGGGTGTTAGCGGTACTGGCGCTAACCTGACGCTGCCTGGGGCTGGTGCTTGCCAGTTCACCAAAACGCTACCAAGAAAACTGTTAGCGATCGCAGGGATCAGGCCTGACTCTGCGAACGCTGCAGTTATGCATTTAGTGTTTTGTAAGTGACAGTGATCGATCGATACTGCACTTGGGTGGGCTGGGCCGGGCCGGGCGGAGGGGCAAAACGCAGGTGCTAGCAGGTATCTGGGCTGATCCGCTAACACTGCGTTTTTGGGAACCCTAAACTGCTGGGGACGCTAGTATAGATCTGATCGGATCAGATATTGATCCGTACAGATACTATACCACTAAGGGAGGCGTATGCTGCGTGCGTGGGTGTTAGCGGTACTGGCGCTAATCTGACGCTGCCTGGGGCGACGCATATCACCACCGGGCGATCAGGGGGCTAAACCTTTATTCGGTAATAAACGGCGGGTGCCCTGACACTATAAAAAATAAACGAACTAACCAGCGTCACCCGTAACGGTTATACGGTGATCAATGGTGAAAGGGTTAACTAGGGGGCAAGCAAGGGGTTAAAACATTTATTAGGTAGTATATGGGGGTCCCTGACGCTATAAAACGCTGACGGCGAACCTAAATATTTACGTCCCTAACTAGCGTCACCAGCAACACTAATACAGCGATCAGAAAAATGATCGCTTAGCAACACTGGTGACGGGGGGTGATCAAGGGGTTAAAACTTTGTTAGGGGGGTACCCTAGACCTAAAGGGGGCCTAACACTCACTGCCCTAACACACTAACTGTAACAAACTGACAGAAATACAGTAATCAGAAAAAAAAAAAAAAAACCTGCTTGGTGTCAGTTTGTGACGGGGGCGGCGGGGGAGGGGGGGGTGATCGGGGGGCGATCGGGGGGGGTGATCGGGGGGCGATCGGGGGGGGGGGATCGGGGTGTAATGTGTGCCTGGCATGTTCTACTGTGTGTGTGGGTGTGTTGGTGCACTCACATTACAGTCTTCTCGTCTCAGCCCGGAACGGAAAAAAATGGCGAGCCGAGGAGAGATGACATCATTTCCTCTGCCTCTGTGTACAATACAGAGGCAGGGAAATGATCCCATTGGCTGGGAGCGATTGCGAGGGGGGGGCCACGAATGGATGGCCTCCCCCTCACCACCGATCGCCGGGGGACATTTGCCGACCGCCGCAGGCACCGGGGGGAGGGGGTCTGATTGGACCCCCCACCCGCGGGCAGGCAAGGACGTACAGGTAAGCCCTTTTGCCTGCCCGTGCCGCTCTGTCGACGTACATCGTGCGTCGGTCGGCAAGTGGTTAAAGGCTTCAAAAAATTGCTTTAAACTTGCTGAAAGATCTGCAAAAGCTTCACAAAACTATGCTGTACACACTAATATTTTATTAGCTAAAAACCATGTAAACTAAGCCTTAATTTGTTTAGATAATACATTTCTGATTGAAACTGAAATGAATAGTAAATACTGTACATTAGACAGAAACTGCACTATATTGCATATTATGTTTGCACCCTTACAAAATGTAAATAACCAAATATTTTCTCAGTTTAATTATGACTTCTGCATTAACAGGGAGAATATTTAGGCCTGGTTCGTACCTATGCATTTTTTTGTGCGTTTCAGTTTTGCAGACACACTATAGTCCATTTAACTTGGTTTCCTATGGATGTAGTTCACATCTGTGCATTTTATGGAAAGGGTCAGGGTTTTTTTTTTTTCTGGTTTTTGGTTCCATAGACTTTAATGGATCAAAAATGTGTATTGAAAAATGCAAAATGCACCTGGAATATTCACATCTATGCATGTTGCTTTTGAGCATTTCTGTAGTGATTTTTGTTGTGATTTCTGCATTTATTAAAGTGTTTCTACCACGTTTTTGTCGCGATTTGCATTTTTTTTTACACTGTATATAGCTGGTTGCTAAGGAAGGGGCCAGGAAGCCAGCCGTCGCCTCCTTAACAACCAATGATTCATCAGCTGTCAAGCATTTCCTAGATAATTATTTTTTTGCCGGCAATTTTTTTTTTAGTTGACAGCTGATGACTCATCGGTTGTTAGGGATGCGGCGGCCAGCTTCCTGGCCCCCTCCTTAGCAACCAGTTAAATGTACAGCAAAAAAACCTACAAATCGTGTCAACATTGCAGTAAAAAATGCGGTACTTGCATTTTGGATTGAAGTCTATGACATGCAAAATGCTGCCTTTCGCGGAAAATGCAAAATGCAAGTTCTGTTTTTTACTGCGATTTTGACACTTTTTTTTTGCTTTACAATCACTGTATATACCTGGTTGCTAAGGAGCAGGCCGGAAAGACAGCCACCACATTCTTAACAACCAGGTTTCCCTGCTGACAGCTGAATATAAAAAAAAAAATTTGTGCCCCCCTCAAGATCATACCAGACTGAAGTCTGATATGGATTTAAAGTGGAGTTCCACCCAATTTTGAGAGGTGGTCTTAAATGAAAGACCACCGCTCCATCCCTCGTTTTTGGATACTCATTTTTTTTAATCTATAGTACCTTTTTAATGAAGTGCAGCCTGTACTTCCGATCCGCAGGGCGTCATGTCTTTTTGTGCGGCGAGCCCCCCCGCTGTCTTTTGGGACCTGTGTGTGTGTCCCAGAAGACAGCTGGCCATGTACAAAGGGCCATGCGACTCGCGCCTGTGCAGTAGGAAATGGGCAGTGAAGCCACAAGGCTCCACTGCCGGGTTCCCTTAGCTAGAATGGTGGTGCCTGCACCTGATCTGATGGATGGATCAGCCTCAGGGGGCCAACATCGCTGGCTCCCTGGACAGGTAAGTGTCCTTTTTCAAAGTCAGCAGCTACAGTATTTGTAGCTGCTGATTTAAAGCAGTGTTCCACCCGCACATTTTTTTTTTAAGGGGAAACCCCATGCCAAAAAAAAAAAAAATTATGTGGGGCCCAAAATCCATACCAGCCCCCTTTAACAATTGTACCCCTACTCATTTACCCCAAAAAATGTAGTGTAGTGTGACAAATAACAAGAGACAGTTTTTGATAAGTCCTTAATTAAAAATGTTTACTTCCTCCTTCTTTCTCCGGTCTTCTTCTTCCTCCACCACCGCTGAGAATAAAAAGAGTGATCCTCCTCCGATGAATGCTCCCGCTGTTCTGTCCTCTGTTGTCTGACATTTCTTATTTAACTATGGGGCATGGCCATCGGGTGACGTCACCCAGAGACCCCACCCCCTTGTGATCTCACCAACTCATTATTCCCGGGCAGTGACACTACAAGGGAGCGTGGTCTCCAGATGACATCACCTGGTGGCCACGCCCCATAGTTATATAAGAAATGGCGGACGTGGGAGAGGACAGAACAGGGGGAGCATTCATCAGAGCAGGTTTGCTTTTTTATTTTCAGCGGGTTGGCAGTGGCAGTGGCAGCGGCAGCGGCAGATGCAGAGGATAAAGTCTGCCAGAGGAAGAAGGCCAGAGGAAGAAGCGGAGGAAGAAGAAAACCTGCGCAAGAACCAGAGGAAGAAGAAGACCAGAGGAAGAAGACATTTTTAATAAAGAACTTGTTTTTTATCATACTACACTACTTTTTTTAAGGTTGTATGGTTAGGGGTACAATGTACCACATACTCATTCACATAGGGAGTGGCCGGGATCTGGGGACCCCCTTGTTAAAGGGGGCTTCCAGATTTCGATAAGCCCTCTGCCCACAGACCCCCACAGCCACAGCCCATGGTTGTGGGGAAGAGGCCCTTGTCCCTATCAACATGAGGACCCCCCCCATGTTGAGGGCATGTGGCCTGGTATAGTTCAACAGGCTGCATGCTCAGATAAGGTCTGGCATGATTTTAGGGGGGGGACGAAGACACTTTTTTCTTGAATATTTTTAGCCGAAAAATCTTTTTCTTACATTTTTTACAGAGGAAAGCCACTGACAGCTGATGACTCATCATTTGTCAAGGACATGGCAGCCAGCTTCCCACTTTTAAGCAACTAGCTATATACAGTGAATGTAAAGCAAAAAAATCTACACAAAACGCAAAACGAAAATTGCGGTAAAATTGCAAAGAGAGCACAGCAAAAAGCTCTGAAACGCTCAAAAGCAACAATAGATGTAAATCGAGTCTTATGCCACGTATACGCGGCTGGACTTGCCAACGGGCTAAACTCAGTTAGCATTTCCAACAGAAAGATTTAGAACATGTTCTATATCTGAGTCCGTCGGAAATTCCGACAGAAAAAGTCTGATGGGGCATACACACGGTCGGAATGTCTGACCGAAAGCTCCCATCGGACTTTTTCTGTCGGGAAGTCCGGCCGTGTGTACGCGGCATTAGATGTACTAGCAGATTTAGATACACTAACAAGCTGACAGCTAACAACTTTTAAGTTACAGCAAACAGTCTTGTTTTCTTTTGAGATAAAGGTTTTACCCAAATAAATAAAAGCGGACCACCGTAAGCACCCTTGTCAATGTTAAATGGTTTGTCTCAACTATAGCTGCTATATCTGCAGGACAGCTGGTTCTGTTAAAAAATAACAGACTTACTAGCCAAATCACAAGGCAAAAATGGAAGAAAAAAAGCCTAAATAAATCAATGCAGCCACTACCTCTAAAAATTGGTAAGCTCCAATATACTGTGATAAATGTTAATTGTTGATGTATGATGTTTGATTATTTTTTTGAAAGAGCCCTCTTCAGATTTTGTTAAATTATCCTGAAAAATCGATTAGGAGATTAGAAGCAGATATGACCTTCTGCTTATGTTCAATATTCAAACCCAAAAAATGTGATTTACCTGCCAAGAGATTATAAATGTGTATACTAGTTTAACTACTATTTTTGAACTGGGGTTTGTGTTTAAATGGTGTGGTTTACCCACATACAACATGGACACGTTATAAGTGTTGGTGGCATTGAACAGAGTCCTCCATGCTGCTCTACATGTTCTGTCATTATCACTTGTTAATTCATGCCCTCCCTCCACCTCTCAACCAGTCAGGAGGTCAGAAGACACAACCCTCAATAAAACTATTGTAGACTACAGTTGTCAGCATGTTATGGGTACACATGGGATAGGTCTATCTGTCTATGCTGCTCTTTTAACTCATCTTTTTTCAGACATTCAAATCAGAATGCATTCACAAATGTGAAATGTTCAATAAATGTATCAATAATTCATCCCTCTTTTCATTCGGTACAATAAATAGTATCCCCTACCATCACAGTGAAATTGCTATTAGCTTGCGTTCACTACATATGTCACAAATTATTGTCATTTTCCAATTAGCCTGGCCATACACAGTTATTTTTAGTTTTTTGTCTTTCAGTTGGGACATTGTATTCAGACAGTGGTAACTATCTCCATCATAATATACTGATCAGTGCCTGCAACTTCTGATCACCTGAAAATTTCCCAACACATCCCTTCAAGTCAAATAAATAATCAACTTCTGTCAAACAGGGAAGGCCGTGCACTGATAGAAATGTGGCTGGTCAGACCAAATTTCAATCAGTGTATGGTTAAATATAGTGTCTAAATAAGTCTTATGCCACATACATACTATCGGAATTCCCGTCAGAAAAAACATCCAAGTTTTTTCTGACGGAATTCCGCTCAAGCTTGCCTTGCATACACACGGTCACACAAAAGTTCTCTGAACTTTCGACCGTCAAGAACACAGTGAAAGAAAATGAAGTTCAATGCCTTCCGAGCATGCGTTAAATTGTTTCCAAGCATGCATTATTTTTTGTACGCCCGAATTGCATACAGACGAACGCATTTTCGGATAGGAACTTTTCCCGACCGAAAAATAGAGAACATGCTCTGTCTTTTGCTGGCTGGAATTCTGTCAGCAAAAGACCGATGGAGCATACACACGGCCGCATTTTCTGACAAAAAGCTTTCATCTGAGTTTCGCTGGTGGCATTTCCGATCATGTGTACGCGGCATTATTCTTCATAGTAACAATGTATTTCCTAATTGTCAGAATTCACTGCAGCTAATCCTTTTCTTTTTTTACTGTAGTTTAGGGCTTATTGCATCATTGTTGTCACACAAAGCCTAGATAACATTAGACAGGGTCTAGTTGAACATCTGCTAGTAGCCAGTGGTCACATTGACGTGGCACACCTGAAAGCTATAGGGACAAAATCAAGGCATTCATAGCTCGTTTTCTGTTTGGCCTCTCTGTCTTTTAACACAATAGAAAAAGTTTTTTCCTCTTAGTTGGGATTTTAGAGGGCGGAGGTCTCCAAAAAATATATAACAAAAAGCATATAAAAAATGTCAAATTTTATTATATCAAAAGATTAAAAACATAGCACATACTAAATAAAGGATCACAAATGGCGAGAAAAATATTGTGGATGCCAGAATGTACAAATGATAGTAATACAACGAGAATATACAAAACAGGTTGACGGAACTACACTTAACCCATAGAAGTTGTTTAAGCAAGGAGCTAATTGACAGTGCAGGCCCAATGCGTTTCAAGGTATTTTATAATGATTGCGACCTCTTCTTCAGGGGCTGGGGGTAAGGTGTATATCTGTCTGAGGAACATTTTTGTAAAGAAAAAGGGAAACAAAAAGAGACACACAGTAGAACATGTTATATATCAAGAATCATGCATATATACAACTATTTACATAATAAAGATATTGTAAAATGATGGCAAAAACATATTCTAACCATAATATTATAAGATCAACATCACATGGCATCCGATTCAGGAGAGGGGGAGGGATAGAATGGTTAGCCACAGGGTCCAGAACCGAATATCGACGACACCGCCACGAGACCGAGATTGTCAGCAGATTGGGACCGGGCACAAAGGGCGTCTCGTCCGTCAGCTAAATAATAAATCATCTTGTTAGCTAAGGGTTGAACAGGATATGTATAAAGGAGGATTGTCCCAAAGGGTGTCCTCATAGTTTATTGGGCATCCCCTCTAAGTCCCCTCCCAGCACGGGTCCTCCTCCCCCTCCAGGATGTGATGTACTCCGCTCCTGGATTGGACCCGTGTGTGGGGCGGGGGGGCTGGTCTGCGCGCCGGGGACTCGGAGGGCGGCCCCTCCTGTCAGCGATGACGCTGCTCCCTGTGGTGTCAGCTGTCCTGAATGTGCTAATAACAAACAGCACTATTTAAGCTGCACACAAAGCTGCCAGCTCACTCGCTGGGGAGACACTGAACTGAATGTGCAGTTGCTGTTGATCGTGTAAGGTAAAGAAGCTTAGTCCCTTCCTTATCCACTTAAGGTGTGTTTTGAATGTTACTTGGAGCTGCAGGATGTATATACATCTTGAGCACAATCACTGTCCCTGTAGTTTATGATAAATTATGTGCTCTTCAATCTATGTAGGAGCCTGTATTTATCATTTATGCTCTCCCTTTTCTTTATTCTAGCCGCTGACCATAGGAGTTCTATTGTTATCTCCTCCTGGATTACGGCCGTGAGACCCATTAGCCACTATAGACAACACTTTCATGTGAGTCAATACAGGGACTTACTATTTATTATGCATTTTTAGGTATGCTTACTTGATTCTTGTAGATGTTTGCATACTAAGTGATAAATACCCAACTGAGCAATACTTTTCACCATGCTGCTCTCTCTTTTCTCCCTGTCTTCAGTCCATAACATCTCCATAACTCCAATCACCCCGGGTGTTATCAGCTGATGGTTATCCATTTTTTTGAGCCAGAGTAGAGAGAACTCTAGTCTCCACACAGCAATAGGTATGTATGAATAAACTCCTATCAGAGCCCTTTGTTTTAATTCTACCATTAGAGGGGATGCCCAATAAACTATGAGGACACCCTTTGGGACAATCCTCCTTTATACATATCCAGTTCAACCCTTAGCTAACAAGATGATTTATTATTTAGCTGACGGACGCGACGCCCTTTGTGCCCAGTCTCAATCTGCTGACGATCTCGGTCTCGTGGCAGTGGCGCCGATATTCGGTTCTGGACCCCGGTGGCTAACCATTCTATCCCTCCCCCTCTCCTGAATCGGATGCCATGTGATGTTGATCTTATAATATTATGGTTAGAATATGTTTTTGTCATCATTTTACAATATCTTTATTATGTAAATAGTTGTATATATGCATGATTCTTGATATATAACATGTTCTACTGTGTGTCTCTTTTTGTTTCCCTTTTTCTTTACAAAATTGTTCCTCAGACGGATATACACCTTACCCCCAGCCCCTGAAGAAGAGGTCGCAATCATTATAAAATACCTCAAAACACGTTGGGCCTGCACTGTCAATTAGCTCCTTGCTTAAACAGCTTCTATGAGTTAAGTGTAGTTCCGTCAACCTGTTTTGTATATTCTCGTTGTATTGCTATCATTTGTACATTCTGGCATCCACAATATTTTTCTCGCCATTTGTGCTCCCTTATTTAGTATGTGCTATGTTTTTAATCTTTTGATATAATAAAATTTGACATTTTTTATATACTTTTTGTTATATATTTTTTGGAGACCTCCGCCCTCTAAAATCCCAACTAAGAGGAAAAAACTTTTTCTATTGTATATGAACACAGGGATGTGGGTTGGTTGTCTCCTTCCACTAAGTCCGTGTCACCATCCACTGTTCTCTGTCTTTTAACAACCATATAAACATTAGGAATTCAATATCCAAAAGTTTTTTGTTTTTTTTTCTGAAAACAGGTAAGCACATTTTTTAAATTGGTACTGATGGCTAACAAATACCAACTGTGTTGTATATTATTTTTTACCAAACTTCTATCATAAACATCATAAATGTAAAGCACATTATTTCACCCATACATACTCTGACTTTGCTGGGTTCACAAGTCGGTTCGACTTGGAGGCTAGGTTTGCACTGGTGCGATAAACGCTCCGACATTGGGAGCTCATGTCGCATGATGTGTGAAAATCAATGTTTCCCTATGGAAGCCATCTTAACTTGTCCGACTTTGAAAATGCTCCCTGTACTACTTTGGTCTGACTTTGATCCTACTTTAGCCCATTGATTATCATTGAAGTCGGATCAAAGTCGGATCATCGTCTTGCATGATCCGACTTTGGCATGCGACTTGTGCTCTGATGATCTTGAAGGGGGAACTCTGCGCAAAATTTTAAATAAATGGGTTCCCCCTCCAAGAGCCTACCAGGCCCTTCAGTCTGATATTGATTTTAAGGGGAACCCCCTACGCCGAAAAAACGGTGTGGGGTCCCCCCAAAATCCATACCAGACCCTTATCTGAGCACGCAGCCTGGCTGGTCAGGAAAGGGGGTGGGGTAGAGCGAGCGCCCCCCCTCCCGAACCATACCAGGCCGCATGCCCTCAACATGGGGGTGGGTGCTTTGGGGCAGGGGGGCGCACTTCGGCCCCCTCCACCCCAAAGCACCTTGTCCCCATGTTGATGAGGACAAGGGCGTGGTCATCTGGTGACCCCACCCCTTGTGACGTCACTGCCCGGGCATGATGAGACGGTGATGTCATAAGGGGCGGGGTCACCTGGTGACATCACCCGGTGACCATGCCCCATGCCTATATAAGTTGTTGCGCACTGCGCACACGGCATTACAGCGGGAGAGAGCGTCCCGTCAACATCGGAAGAAGACCGGAGGGAAGAAGACGATGGAGAAGACCGTACCACCGCTAGCAACAGAGTGGGCAAAAGAGCAGAAGATAGCAAAGGAGCCCGGCAGAAGATACCAGAGAGCAGGAGAAGAGGGCGGAGAGAGCGGAGAAGTCGGAAGAGACCCTCCAAGTCAGAAGAGACCCCTGGAGCTGCCTAATAAATTACTTTAAAAACCGGTCTGGTGTGTTTTTTTTATTGACGCTTGTTTTCCCCCAGGTGAATGGGTAGGGGTACGATGTACCCCATACTCATTCACATAGGGTGGGGGGCTGGGATCTGGGGGCCCTCCTATTAAAGGGTGCTTCCGGATTCTGATAAGCCCCCCGCCCACAGACCTCGACAACCAATGGCCAGGTTTGTCAGGAAGAGGCCCTTGTCCTCATCAACATGCGGACAGGGTGCTTTGGGGTGGGGGGGCCGCAGTGCGCCCCCCTGCCCCAAAGCAACCACCCCCCATGTTGAGGGCATGCGGCCTGTTATGGTTCAGGAGGGGGGACGCTCGCTCATCCCCACCCCCTTTCCTGACCGGCCGGGCTGCGTGCTTGGGTAAGGGTCTGGTATGGATTTTGGGGGGACCCCCACGCTGTTTTTTCAGTGTAGGGGGTTCCCCTTAAGATCCATATAAGACCAAAGGGCCTGGTATGCTCTTGGAGGGGGAACCCATGCTGTTTTTTTATTTAAAATGTGGCGTGGAGTTCCCCCTCAAGATTCATACCAAAAACAGTGCCTGGTATTGGCGGAGATCCTAGTCAGATCCCTGTTCATTGAAGTTGGATGTGTCTCTGACTTCAAGTCACAGGGCAAAGTCAGATCCTAAGTAGGACGAGTGTCATGTCGCACCAGTGTAAACCCACCCTGAAAATGCTCCCTGCACTACTTTGGTCTGACTTTGGTCCTACTTCAGCCCATTGAATATCATTGAAGTCGGATCAAAGTAGGATCTATGTCCTAACCATCCGACTTTTGACATCTGACATGGAGATTACAGCAGCAAAGGAATTTATGTCACACTGGGATTGTTTTGATTGGTCAAAGGTCAAGTCACACTATCACAAAGTTGGATCGAAGTAGTATCCTGGTCATTCAAGTTGGATGGATGTAGGACCGATGTAGGACTGATATAGGAATGATGTCACAGAGCAAAGTAGGATGACAGTCTTATGAGGCCGGGTTTACACTGGTGTGACAAATGCTCCGACATTGGGAGCTCATGTCGCATGATGTGTGAAAATCAATATTTCCCTATGGGAGGCATCTTAACTGGTCCAACACAAGTCGGTCCGACTTTGAAAATGCTCCCTGTATTACTTTGGTCCGACTTTGATCCTACTTCAGCCCATTGACTATCATTGAAGTCGGATCAAAGTCGGATCGCCGTCTTGCATGATCCGACTTTGGCATGCGACTTGTGCTCTGATGATCTTGAGGGGGAACTCCGTGCCAAACTTTAAATAAAAAAATGGCATGGGTTCCCCCTCCAAGAGCATACCAGGCCCTTCAATCTAATATGGATTTTAAAGTGAACCCCCTAGGTCAAAAAAATGGTGTGGGGCCCCCCAAAATCCATACCAGACCCTTACCCAAGCACACAGCCCGGCCGGTCAGGAAAGGGGGTGGGGACGAGCGAGCACCCCCCTTCATGAACTGTACCAGGCCGCATGCCCCAACATGGGAGATGGGTGCTTTGGGGCAGGGGGGCACACTGTGGCCCCCTCACCCTAAAGCACCTTGTCCCCATGTTGATGAGGACAAGGGCCTCTTCCTGACAACCCTGGCCATTGTTGGTGTCTGCGGGTGGGAGGCTTATCGGAATCCGGGAGCCCCCTTTAATAAGGGGGCCCCCAGATCCCGGCTCCCCGCCCTATGTGAATGAGTATGGGGTACATAGTACCCTTACCCATTCACCTGGGGAAAAAAGTGTCAATAAAAAAACACACTAGACAGGTTTTTAAAGTAATTTATTAGGCAGCTCCAGGGGTCTTCTTCCGACTTCGGGGGTCTCTTCCGACTTCTCCGCGTTCTCTGGCCTCTTCTCTGCGCTCTCCAGTTCTTCTCCCGCTCTCCGGTATCTTCTGCCGGGCTCCTCTGTTATCTTCTGCTCTTTTGACGGCTCTTTTGCTAGCGTTGGCCCGGTCTTCTCGTCTTCTTCCCTCCGGTCTTCTTCCGATGTTGACACGACGCTCTCTCGCGATGCGCAATGACTTATATAGGCATGAAGCGTGCTCACCGGGTGATGTCATCCGGTGACCCCGCCCCTTATGACGTCACCGCCCCATCATGCCCCATTGAGCCCATTGACTACCATTAAAGTCGGATCAAAGTCAGATCGCTGTCTTGCATGATCCGACTTTGGTATGTGACTTGTGCTCTGATGATCTTGAGGGGGATCTCCACGCCAACTTTTAAATAAAAAAGGCATGGTTTCCCCCTCCAAGAGCATACCAGGCCCTTCGGTCTGGTATGGATTTTAAGGGGAACCCCTTACGCCGAAAAAACGGCGTGGGGGTCCCCCCAAAATCCATACCAGACCCTTATCCGAGCACGCAGCCCAGCCAGTCAGGAAAAGGGGTGGGGACAAGCGAGCGCCCCCTCTCCTGAACCGTACCAGGTCGCATGTCCTCAACATAGGGGGTGGGTGCTTTGGGGCAGGGGGCACCTGCGGCCCCTCCATCCCAAAGCACCTTGTCCCCATGTTGATGAGGACAAGGGCCTCTTCCCGACAACCCTGGCCGTTGGTTGTTGGGGTCTGCGGGGGGGGCTTATCGGAATCCGGGAGCCCCCTTTAATAAGGGGGCCCCCAGATTCCGGCCCCCCACCCTATGTGAATGAGTATGGGGTACATCGTATCCCTACCCATTCACCTGGGGAAAAAGTGTCAATTCAAAAAAACATACTAGACAGGTTTTTAAAGTAATTTATTAGGCAGCTCCGGGGGTCTTCTTCCAACGTCGGGGGTCTCTTCCGACTTCTCCGCGCTCTCCGGCCTCTTCTCCGCACTCCCCGGCCTCTTCTCCCCCTTCTGGTATCTTCTGCCAGGCTCCTCCGCTATCTTCTGCTCTTTTGCCCACTCTGTTGCTATCGGTGGCTCAGTCTTCTCCATCGTCTTCTTCCCTCTTCTCTTCTTCCAATGTTGACACGACGCTCTCTCCCGATGTAATGCCACGTACGCTGTGTGCAACGACTTATATAGGCATGGGGCGTGGTCACTGGGTGATGTCACCCGGTGACCCCACCCCTTATGACGTCACAGCCCGGGGCATGATGGGGTGGTGACGTCATAAGGGGTGAGGTCGCCGGGTGACATTACCCTACCCCATGCTAATATAAGTAGTGGCGCACCGCGCACCTGGCATTAGAGCAGGAGAGAGCGTCGAGTCAACATTGGAAGAAGAACAGAAGGTGAAGACAGCGGAGAACACTGGGCAAAAGACAGAGCAAAAGAGCGAGAAGACAGTGGAGGAGACCCGGCAGAAGACAGCGGACAGAGGGAGCAGAACTGGAGAGAGAGCAGAGAAGAACCGACAGAGGCAGAAGACATCAGCAGAGGAGGCAGAAGAGCTAGAGAGCTGATAAGAGAATGGAAGAGATGACAGAGCTGCCATAATAAATTACTTTAAAAACATGGGTAGGGGTACAACGTACCCCAAACTCATTCACACAGGGTGGAGGGCCAGGATCTGGGTGCCCGCTTGTTAAAGGGGGTTTCCAAATTCCGATAAGCCCCCCTGCCACAGACCCCGACAACCAATGGCCAGGGTTGTTGGGAGGAGGCCCTTTCCTCATCAACATGGGGACAAGGTGCTTTGGGGCCACCCCTGCCCCAAAGCACTTACCCCCCCCATGTTGAGGGCATGTGGCCTGGTACGGTTCAGGAAGGGGGGCACTCGCTCATCCCCACCTCCTTTCCTGCCCTGCCAGGCAGGTTCACACTTCTACGACATGACAGTTGTACCATTTTGGATTCGACTTTGCCCTGCAACTTGAAGTCAGACATGTGTCTGACTTCAATGAACCGATCCGACTTTGATCCCTGACAATACCAGGCACTGAGTCTGGTATAAATCTTTAGGGGGAACTTCACGCCAAATAAATAATGGCATGGGTTCCCCCTCCAAGAGTATACCAGGGCCTTCAGTCTGGTATGGACTTTAAGGGGAACCCCCCACGCCGAAAAAACGGCATGGGAGTCCCCCAAAATCCATACCAGACCCTTATCCGAGCACACAGCAGACAGGTCAGGAAAGGCGGTGGGGACAAGCGAGCGCCCCCCCTCCTGAACTGTACCAGGCCGCATGCCCTCAACATGGTGGGGTGGGTGCATTGGGGCAGGGGGGCCCTGCGCCCCCCCTGCCCCAAAGCACCTTGTCCCCATATTGATGAGGAAAAGGGCCTTTTCCCGACAACCCTGGCCGTTGGTTGTCAGGGTCTGCAGGCAGGGGGCTCTCTTCTCTGTCTTTTGCTGGGTCTTCTCTGCTGTCTTCTCCCTCTGTTCTTCTTTCGATGTTGACTCAACGCTCTCTCCTGCTCTAATGCCAGGTGCGCGGCGTGCCACTACTTATATAGGCATGGGACGGGGTCACCGGAGACCGCCCCTCATTATTTCAGTGCCCATCATGCCCTGGGCAGTGATGTTATAAGAGGCGGGGCCTCTGCTTTACATAACACAGTGACCCCACCCCATGCCAATATAAGTAGTGGCACACCGCATTAGAGCGAGAGAGAGCGTTGAGTCAACATCGGAAGAAGAACAGAGAGAGAAGACAGCAGAGAAGACCCAGAAAAAGACAGAGAAGATAGCGGAGAAAACCCAGCAAAAGAGCAAGAAGATAGCAGAGAAGACCCAGCAAAGGCAGAAGACAGCGGACAGATGGAGAAGAACCCAAGAGAGAGCAGAGACGATCCGGATAAGGGGGAAAAGAAGTCAGAACAGACGCTGGAGCTGACTTAATAAGTTACTTTAACATCCTTTGTGCTGTGTTTTATTTTTGATACATTTTTTCAGGTGAATGGGTAGGGGTACAATGTACCGCATACTCATTCACATAGTGTGGGGGGCCGTGATCTGGGGGCGCCCTTCTTAAACAGGCTTCCAGATTCTGATAAGTCCCCCAGCCGCAGACCCCAACAGCCAGGGTTGTTGGGAAGAGGCCCTTGTCCTCATCAACATGGGGACAAGGTGCTTTTGGGTGGGGGAGGCAGGCCCTCTCCCTGCCCCAAAGCACCCACCCCCCATGTTAAGGGCATGCGGCCTGGTATGGTTCAGGAGGGGGGGGCGCTCGCTTGTCTCCACCCCCTTTCCTGACCGGCCAGGCTGCATGCTCAGATAAGGGTCTGGTATAGATTTTGGGGGGACTCCATGCCTTTTTTTGGCCTAGGGGGTTCCCCTTAAAATCCATATCAGACTGAAGGGAGGGGGAACCCATGCTGTTTTTTTTTTTAATTTGGCGTGGAGTTCCCCTTCAAAATCATCAGAGCACAAGTCGCATGCCAAAGTCGGATCAGTTAAGACAGCGATCCGACTTTGATCCAACTTCAGTGATATTCAATGGGCTGAAGTAGGATCAAAGTCAGACCAAAGTAGGAGCATCTTCAAAGTCGGACTGACTTGTGTCAGAACAGTTAAGACGGCTCCCATAGGGAAAACATTGATTTAGGCTGGGTTCACACTGGTACGACAAGACAGTCTGACCACTTTGGATCCAACTTTGCCCTGCGACTTGAAGTCCGACATGCATCTGACTTCAATGAACAGGGATCCGACTTTGATCCCCAACAATACCAGGCACTGTGTCTGGTATAAATCTTTAAGGGGAACTCCACGCACAATGTAAAAAAAACCTGGCATGGGTTCCCCCTCCAAGAGCATACCAGGCCCTTCGGTCTGGTATGAATTTTCAGAGGAACCCCCACTTTGAAAAAACGGCATTGTGGTCCCCCCGAATCCATACCAGACCCTTATCTGAGCACACAGCCTGGTAGGTCAGAAAAGGGGTTGGGGAAGCGCCCTTCCTCCTGAACCATACCAGGCCGCATGCCCTCAACATGGGGGGTGGGTGCTTTGGGACAGGGGGGTGCCCTGCACCCCCCATCCCAAAGCACCTTGTGCAAGGGCCTCTTCCTGACAACCCTGGTCGTTGGTTGTCAGGGTCCGTGGGCGGGGGGCTTATCGGAATCTGGAAGCCCACTTTAACAAGGGTGCCCCCAGATTCCAGCCCACCACCCTATGTAAATGAGAATTGGGTACAATGTAACCCTGCCCATTCACCTAAAAAAAGTGTCAGAATTAAAACACATTACACATGTTTCTCTTCCGATCTCTTCTCCCATCTCTGCTGATGTCTTCTAGCCCTCTCTGGTTTTCCTCCCTCTGCTGGGTCTTCTCCGCTATCTTCTCGCTCTTTTGCTGGGTCTTCTCCGCTGTCTTCTCCCTCTGTTCTTCTTCCGATGTTGACTCGGCGCTATCTCCCGCTCTAATGCAGGGTGCGCGGTATGCCACTTCTTATATGGGCTTGGAGCGCGGCCACTGTGTGACGACATCCAGAGACTCAACCTCTTATGATGTCACCGCCCTGGGCATGATGGACGGTGACATCATAAGGGGTGGGCCTCCGATGACCCCGCCCCATGCCAATATAAGTAGTGACACACCGCGCACCCAGCATTAGAGCCAGAGGGAGCGTCAAGTCAACATCGGAAGAAGAAGAGAGGCTGAAATTTTAGTTGGTCTACCTGACTGTGGTTTGGTTTCAACAGAACCCCTCATTTTCTACTTCTTGATTAGAGTTTGAACACTGCTGATTGGCATTCTCAAATCCTTGGATATCTTTTTATATCCCTTTCCTGTTTTATACAGTTCAACCACCTTTTCCCGCAGATCCTTTGACAATTCTTTTGCTTTCCCCATGACTCAGAATCCAGAAACATCAGTGCAGTACTGGATGAAAGATGCAAGGGTCTGTCAGAAGTCCAGAAACTCACTAACCTTTTACACACACACATTAATTACAAGCAAGCAGATCACAGGTGAGGATGGTTACCTTTAATAGCCATTCAAACCCCTTTGTCTCTACTTGTGTGCATGATATCAGGCCAAAATCACCAGGGCATGTAAACTTTTGATCAGGGTCATTTGGGTTTCTGTTGCCATTATGATTTAAAAAGAGTAAACACAGTTGCTTAATAATAAATGGCTTCAGCCAAACACTAACCATGAGTGAAAGAAAGGTTTTTGTGTTATCATTCATATTCTCTGAAAAATGGGCAAGAAATCACACATTCTGCCAGGGTATGTAAACTTATGAGCACAACTGTATATCCTGTATATCCTCTGCATTCAGTGTAGCGTATATATATAGTGCATAATACACTTCAGACGGTGTATCAATTTATAAATATATATATATATATATATATATATATATATATATATACATATATATATATACACATACACATAAAATATATACTCTGCATTCAGTGTAGCCTATATATACAGTGCATTTTGGTGGTGTATAGTTTCTAATACACTTTAGGTGGTGTACACAGTATATAATACAGGGTGTACAGTTTCTAATACTGTACACTTCTGGTGATGTACACAGTAGACAATACAGTGCAGCCGTAGTACAGTTTCTAATACAGTGCAGGTGGTGTACAAAGTATCTAATACAGTGTGTACAGTTTCTACTACACTCCTGGTAGTGTACACAGTATACAATACAGTGCAGCTGTTGTACAGTGCAGGTGGTGTACACAGTATCTAATACAGTGTGTACAGTTTCTACTACACTTCTGGTGGTGTACAAAGTACACAATACAGTGCAACCGAAGTACAGTTTCTACTACTTTTCTGGTGGTATACACAGTACACAATGCAATGCAGGCGGTGTACACAGTATCTAATACAGTGTATACAGTTTCTACTACACTTGTGGTGGTGTACACAGTAAACAATACAGTGCAGCCATAGTAGTAGGGATAAGCTTCGTGTTCGGGTCGAACCCATGTTCGACTCGAACATCGTGTGTTCGGTCGTTCGCCGAATTAAGAACGATATGGGCCGTTCGCGACAAATTCGAGTGGCGCATCACGGCCCATAATTCACTGCGGCATCGCAGTGCATTGCTGGCTGATGATTGGCCAAGCATGCACTATGACCCGCATGCTTGGCCAATCACAGCGCCGTCTGAACAGAGAGCCGTAATTGGCCAAAGCCAAGGAGGCTTTGGCCAATTATGGCTCAGGGCGTTTAGTACACGACCCACACTATATAAGGCCGCCTGCACGGCGGCCCTGTGTAGTGTGTTCCGGTGTTCAGAGATAGAGAGAGAGAGACAGACAGACAGTGTCATTTGATTTAAGTTAGACAGAGTAGGCAGGTTGAGTCAGTTAGCTACAGTGTATTGTGTATATATATATTTTATACACTGTATTCAGTTTAGCTAGATCCTGTTCTTCTCTTTCTAATATACTGACAGGTAGGCAGGTGTTTTTACCGTATTTCCAGCTACTGTACTGTGTACCCTGCACAGTCTGACCTACAGTATAGCAACCTGCAGCCAGGTGCTTGTGTAGGCTCATTGAAGTATTTCCAGCTACTGTACTGTGTACCCTGCACAGTTGCACCTACAGTATAGCAACCTGAAGCCAGGTGCTTGTGTAGGCTCATTGACGTATTTCCAGCTACTTTACTGTGTACCCTGCACAGTCTGACCTACAGTATAGCAACCTGCAGCCAGGTGCTTGTGTAGGCTCATTGAAGTATTTCCAGCTACTGTACTGTGTACCCTGCACAGTCTGACCTACAGTATAGCAACCTGCAGCCAGGTGCTTGTGTGGGCTCATTGAAGTATTTCCAGCTACTGTACTGTGTACCCTGCACAGTCTCACCTACAGTAAAGCTACCTGCAGCCAGGTGCTTGTGTAGGCTCATTGAAGTATTTTCAGTTACTGTACTGTGTACCCCACACAGTCTCACCTACAGTATAGCTACCTGCAGCCAGGTGCTTGTGTAGGCTCTTGACCTATTTCCAGTTACTGTACTGTGTACCCTGCACAGTTGCACCTACAGTATAGCTACCCGAAGACAAGTGCAGGGGTTATCATACTAATAATACTACAGGCAGGCAGTTGATTCTGCTAGTTGCAGTATAATCTGTGTTGAGCTGTGTTGAGCTGCAACATGCGGAAGACTTGGTCGAGTGGATGACCAAGCTGTCCTCATCCTCCTCATCCTCTCTCACCCAGGCTCAGGGTACTTTGTCTGGCAAAGCAGCTGCCAACGTGGCCTCTTTCCTCAGCTCAATGGCATCAGTGACTCCTTCCCTAGCCCCACCATGTCCTCCTGAGGAGTCCCTTGAACTGTTTGACCACAGTGTTGGGTACATGCTCCAGGAGGATGCCCAGCATTTTGAAGGCTCTGATGATGATACTGAGCTAGATGAAGGCAGTAACATGAGCACGGACAGAGGGGGTGCCCAAGAAGGACAGCAATCTGGCAGTCATGTTCCCCCTGCTGCAGCATACTGCCAGGTTTGCTACAGTGATGAGGAAGGAGGGGATGATAAGGTCACTGACTCAACGTGGGTGCCTGATAGGAGAGAGGAGGAGGCACATCACCAACGAGGCAGGATGCCCTCCAGGGGCCAGCCTAAGGGCAGCACACTGACTGCATCACACCCCAGAGCTCCGTATGTGCAGGGCGCTGCTGTCTCTGCACGTTATTCCAAAAGTTCTTTGGTGTGGGCCTTTTTTGAGACGAGTGCATCAGATCGCACCACTGCTATTTGCAACATATGTCTCAAGCGTATCTCGCTTTGCCAAAACATCTCCCACTTGGGCACCACATGCTTGACCAGACATATGTTGACCTGCCATGCAGTTCATTGGCAATTGTACCTAAAAGACCCACACCAAAGAACAAAGAGGACCTCTCCTTGCTCCTCATCAGCTGAGATCTCCAACCCCACTATACCTTCAGTCCTCTCGGAGACCTGCACTGAGAGGAATGAAGGTGTAGAATTAGGTGTGTCACAGCCAAGTACTTGCGGGCAATCTGCTATCGGTACACCAACGTCAGATTGTACCAGGTAAATTTCCCTGCCCCAGCTGCTGCTCCCAGTCATCCACATGCCCAGCGGTTGAATGCTAGCTTGGCAAAATTGCTAGAAACTGCTACCTTTTCAGGTGGTAGACCCTGCCAGTGACACTGTCCCCCTTTTCCACCTGTTGGAGCACACGCTGCGTGGAATAATGGACAGGGCACTTGAGGCAGAACAGAGGCAGGAAGAGGAGGACTTCCTTAGCTCTCAAGGCCCCCTTTATCCAGACAGTGTTCCTGCGTGCCCTCCGATCACACAGGAAGAGGATGAGGAGGAGGAGGAGGAGAATTGTGTCAGCATGGAGGTGGAGCCTGGCACTCAGCATCAGCAGCAGACTTTAAGGGATCATTTACAGTCCCATGAAACCCATGGACTTGTATGTGGCTGGGAGGAGGTGGCTGCAGATTATGTCATCCTTAGTGACCCAGAGGACTCCGGAACGAATGCCTCAGCAAACCTATGCTGCATGGTCTCCCTGATCCTGCGAAGCCTGCAGAAGGATCCTCGTATTCGTGGTCTCAAGGAGAGGGATCAATACTGGCTGGAAACCCTCCTTGATCCACGTTACAAGGGTAAGGTTGCGGACCTTATCTTGCCATTGCAGAGGGAGCAGAGGATGAAACATCTTCAGGAGGCCTTGCAGAAAGGTCTGTGCAACGCGTTCCCAGAGACTGGGAGGTTACAAACTCCTGTTTCTGGACAACGTGTTGCTGAGGCTTTGGTCAGTCAAAGAAGGAGCGGTGGAGAAGGTGGCCGTCTGACCAGTGCATTCAGACAATTTTTTAGTCCGCAGCCCGAAGGTATGATCAGTTCCAGCAACCATCACCAGCGTCTGTTTTACATGGTGCAGGAATACCTAGGGGCAAGATCTGACTTGGACACCTTTCCCACCGAAAATCCTCTGGGTTACTGGGTCTTGAGGATGGATCACTGGCCAGAGCTTGCACAGTATGCAATTGAGCTACTGGCCTGTCCTGCATCCAGCGTTCTTTTGGAACGCACATTCAGTGCTGCTGGAGGCTTTGTAACTGATCACAGGGTGCGTCTGTCCAAGAAGGACAAGAAACTGGCAGTCATGTTCCCCCAGCTGTAGAATACTGCCAAGTTTGCTCCAGTGATGAAGAGGGAGGGGATGATGAGGTCACTGACTGTACTTGGGTGCCTGAGGAAGAGAGGAGGAGGAGGCACAACTCCAACAAGGCAGGATGTCCTCTAGGGGTAGCTTAAGGGCAGCCACCCTATTGCATCACACCACAGGTGCAGAGCGCTGCTGACTCCCCACTGACTTTTAAAAGTTCCTTGGTGTGGGCCTCTTTTGACACATGTGCAGCAGATCGCACCATTGCTGTTTGCAACCTATGTCTGAAGCGGATCAAGCATGGCCAGAACAGCAGCAGCTTGGGCACCACATGCTTGACCAGACATATGATGGCCTGCCATGCAGTCCACTGGCAACAGCACTTGAAAGACCCACATCATAGAAAATGGTGGACTTCTCCTTGCTCCTCATCTGGGATCTCCAACCCTACTATACCTCCAGTCCTTTCAAAAACCTGCACTGAGAGGAATGAAGGTAGAGCAATAGGTGTCCCAAGTACTTGCAGCAAATCTGCTAGCAGTACTCCACCATCTGATTTTAGCAGGCAAATTTTCCTACCCTAGTTGCTGAACCATAAAAAGAAATTCGGTCCCAGCCATCCACATGCTCAGCATCTAAATGCTAGCTTGGCCAAATTGCTAGCACTGCAACTACTGCCTTTTCAGCTGGTAGACTCTGCCCCCTTTTGTGAATTTGTGGAATGTGCTGTACCTGACAGTCTGACACACAGCAACTCTGATCTAGGTAAAGAGTCTCTGACGGAGACTCTTTACCACGTGATCAGCAGTGTCCAATCACGGCTGATCACAATGTAAAGAGGAAGAGCCGCTGATCGGCATTTCCTCACTCGCGTCTGACAGATGCGAGTAGAGGAGAGCCGATCGGCTGCTCTCCTGGCGGGGGGGTCTGTGCTGATTGTTTATCAGCACAGTCCCCCCTCGGATCCCGCCCAGGACCACCATCATGCCGCCCAGGACCACCAGGATGGCCATCCACACTGGACCACCAGGTATGCCCCCCAGGGAAATACTAATCTGTGCCCAGGCAGCTGCCAATCAATGCCCAGGCAGCTGCCAATCAGTGCCTACTTACAATGCCTACCACTGTCAGTGCCACCAGGGATGCCTATCAGTGCCGCATATCAGTGCCCATCAGTGCCACGTATCAATGCCCATTAGTGCCGCCTATCAGTGCCCATCATTGCCCAGCAGTGCCGCCTATCAGTGCCCATCAGTGCCCAGCAGTGCCGGCTATCAGTGCCACCCCTAGGAACCCATCTTTGCAGCCTTTCAGTGCCCATCAGTGTCACCTATCAGTGCCCACCAGTGCCACCCATGAGTGCCCATCACTGCCGCCTATCAATGCCCATCAGTGCTGCATATCAGTGCCACCCATCAGTGCCGACTACCAGTGCCCATCAGTGCCGCATATCAGTGCCCATCATCAGTGCCCACTCATTGGTGCCACCTCATCAGTGCCACCTTATCAGTGCCTGTCAGTGCCGCCTTATCAGTGCTCATCAGTGAAAGAGAAAACTTGCTTATTTACAAAATTTTATAACAGAAACAAAAGCAAAACTTTTATTTTTTTCAAAATTTTCGGTCTTTTTTTAATTTGTTTAGCAAAAAATAAAAACCGCAGAGGTGATCAAATACCACCAAAAGAAAGCTCTATTTGTGAGAAAAAAATGATTTAGTTTGGGTACAGTGATGGATGACCGTGCAATTGTCATTCAAACTGCGACAGCGCTGAAAGCTGAAAATTGGTCTGGGCAGGAAGGTGTATAAGTGCCCTGTATTGAAGTGGTTAATATCCATACCAGACCTGAAGGGCCTGGCATGGATTTTGGGGGGGACCCCCACGTCATTTATTTATTTTTTTAAACTGTTATGGGAACCATTTCTGATTGGGACTCTAAAAACAAAAGTTAATACTGCAATTGCAGGAACAGATTCACAAGACGCAATCACTGTGTTTAATCACTTCAATACAAGGCATTTTCACCCCTTCCTGCCCAGACCAATTTTCAGCTTTCAGTGCTGTTACAATTGAATGACAATTTCGCGGTCATGCAACACTGTACCCATATGAAATTTTGATAGTTTTTTCCCCACAAATAGAGCTTTATTTTGGTGGTATTTGATCACCTCTGCGTTTTTTATTGTTTGCGCTATAAACAAAAAAAGAGTGACGGTTTAAAAAAAAACACATTTTTTACTTTTTGCTATAATAAATATCCCATTAAAATAAAAACAAAAACAATTTTTTCCCCCAGTTTAGGCGGATGTGTATTATTCTACATATTTTTGGTAAAAAAAAATCGTAATAAGCGTATATTGATTGGTTTGGCAGCGATCTGCGATTTTATCGTGACTGCGATATTGCGGTGGACACACACAGATCCACGGTCCTGCTGTGTTCACGGGCAATCGCGGGTGTCCAGCGGACAATGCAGCCGCCAGGCATGCGCATCGGGTGCCTAGTGACGCGGCGGGCGTGCGCGCCCCCTAGAGGCACCAAAGACGTCATATGACGGCGGCCCGGAGAGACAAAGGGTTCCTGTCGCCGTCATATCACTATGCGTAGGGAATTGGTTAAAATGTCTGTTCGGTGCAATATATATTATTACATGGTATTTTATACATAGATAAGAAAGAGGTGGTGTGAGATGTTATTAAAAACTAACAAATAGAAATATGTTATTAAAAGCTAGCAAATAAAACAGTTGTAAAAGTAAAACCTTGACAGGGGAGGGGGGAGTAGAGACAGAGAGAGCTTTTAGCAGGAGATGTGACTGTGTGTTAGGTGAAGGTTACAGAACACATTTCAACAGCGTGAACAAAATGGAGTCTCTTGTGCTTAAATGAACAATACTGTGAAAGTCCATGTAATTTCCCTCCTTTTGTTTATTTGACAACATTCTTCTCCACGTTACATTCAGCCGATTGCTGGTAACTCCTGCTACATTGGCACAGAGAGACACTTTCCAGTTTAGCTCTCTCCTAGTTTTCTCAGAATAATGGGTTCATCAGGGCTGGTGGACCATTTGTTGGTACAGTGGGTAGTCACACAGAGGCATAGCCTGATGAGGAAGTAAATAACAAATATGAGAAATAGGAACATCACAATGTAAGCGCTTAGTTTCTGTAACCATGTTGCTATGCCATATAAAAAGTCACCAAAATCTCCTAATCCCTTCAGTTAAAAATAGTTTTTTTTGCTAGAAAATTACTTAGAACCCCCAAACATTTTACATTTTTTTCTAACACCCTAGAGAATAAAATGTTGGTCGTTGCAATACTTTCTATCACACCGTATCTGTGCAGCGGTCTTACAAACGCACTTTTTTTGAAAAAAATACACTTTTTTTAATTAAAAAAATAAGACAACAGTAAAGTTAGCCCATTTTTTTATATTGTGAAAGATAATGTTACGCTGAGTAAATTGACACCCAACATGTCACGCTTCAAAATTACGCCCGCTCTTGGAATGACAACAAACTTTTACCCTTAAAAATCTCCATAGGTGACGTTTAAAAAACTCTACAGGTTGCATGTTTTGAGTTACAGAGGTGGTCTAGGGCTAGAATTATTGCTCTCACTCTACCGATCGCGGCAATACCTCACATGTGTGGTTTGAACACTGTTTTCATATGCGGGCGCTACTCACGTATGCACCCACTTTTGCGCGCAAGCTTTATTTTTTTTTTTACACTGTTCTTTGAAAAAAAAAAAAAGTGTCACTTTCATTCCTATTACAAGGAATGTAAACATCCCTTGTAATAGAAAAAGAGCATGACAGGGCCTCTTAAATATGAGATCTGGGATCAAAAAGACCTCAGATCTCATATTTAAACTAAAATGCAATTAAAAAAAATGTCATTTAATTTTTTTTTTTTAAATGGCCCTTTAAGAGCTATGCGTGGATATGACGTTTTGATGTTGCTTCTGCCCTGCAATGGTATGGAGACAGGTGGGGGCCATCTTCCCCTCACTTGTCTCCATGCCACTGACGTGAGAGTATCCAATCGCATCCGGCGCTGCCGATGACTCCGATAAGTGGCGGGTGGCACTGGAGTGCGGCAGGGGCCCCTCTGCCGCCACCGATAAAAGTGATCTTGTGGTGAATCCGCCACGGAGACCACTATTATCGGAAAGCGGACCACCGGCCGAAGAAGAGGATACCAGGGTTATGGCAGCTAGCTGCTGCCATAACAACGATATTCCTCTTCAAAGTTAGGACATATATTGGCATGTGTGGCGGTCTGTAAGTGGTTTTAAAGGGGTTCCATCCATCTTTAGCAATATCTCTGGCCTTATTATGTAGTTCTCTTATCTTAGCAAGATGCCCTTTAATAATGTCCTCATTATCAGAAATGTATATACAACAGTCAGTGCGAAATACCTTACACATCCCATCTTGAGATAATTTAGCGTTAATCTATGCTCTAATACTACTTTTTTTAAGCTGAGCCATTTCTTCATCTAATAAACCTATATCAGTGGTAGTAAGGTTAATAATCTCATCTACAATTCTAGTGTAATTATTTTTTTTTCATTGCTTCAATTCCCCATCCTGTCCAGAATATTGGCATGCATTAAAAGGGGGATTAACTCCAGAGATAAAACGATAATTCTCTCGCTCTACAAGACTCTGGTCCGGCCGCACCTGGAGTATGCTGTCCAGTTCTGGGCACCAGTCCTCAGGAAGGATGTACTGGAAATGGAGCAAGTACAAAGAAGGGCAACAAAGCTAATAAAGGGTCTGGAGGATCTTAGTTATGAGGAAAGGTTGCGAGCGCTGAACTTATTCTCTCTGGAGAAGAGACGCTTGAGAGGGGATATGATTTCAATTTACAAATACTGTACTGGTGACCCCACAATAGGGATAAAACTTTTTCGCAGAAGAGAGTTTAATAAGACTCGTGGCCACTCATTACAATTAGAAGAAAAGAGGTTTAACCTTAAACTACATAGAGGGTTCTTTACTGCAAGGATGTGGAATTCCCTTCCATAGGCAGTGGTCTCAGCGGGGAGCATTGATAGCTTCAAGAAACTATTAGATAATCACCTGAATGACCGCAACATACAGGGATATGTAATGTAATACTGACACATAATCACACACATAGGTTGGACTTGATGGACTTGTGTCTTTTTTCAACCTCACCTACTATGTAACTATGTAACTATGTAAGGGAACCATGACCATGTCATGTCACCTTCAGTGAACAGCTCACTTTTGAACACTAAAGGGTATTGTGGCCGCACTGTATCTTTGAGACCACCTAAAACCATTTTTTTTCAATGATTTTTTATGTATATTGCCAGGATCCGGCAGTATATTACAGCCGCAAGCAATTTGAAGTAAAATGTTTTCCTTTAGAAATGTCATTTTGGACTGTTATGAACATGGGAAAGATGCACTACTTTACAGGCAGACTAAGGGGACACCCAGGCACAATATTTAAAGGAATATTTAATTTTCATTGTTTCACTTTAAGCATTATTAACCACTTGAGCCCCGGACCATTATGCTGCCTAAGGACCAGAGGTCTTTTTCCAATTTGGCACTGCGTCGCTTTAACTGCTAATTGCGCGGTCATGCAATGCTGTACCCAAACGAAATTTGCGTCCTTTTCTTCCCACAAATAGAGCTTTCTTTTGATGGTATTTGATCACCTCTGCGGTTTTTATTTTTTGCGCTATAAACGGAAAAATTTTTGTTATAAAAAAAATCCAATAAACTAAATTTTAGTCATACATTTAGGCCAAAATGTATTCGGCCACATGTCTTTGGTAAAAAAAATGTCAATAAGCGTATATTTATTGGTTTGCGCAAAAGTTATAGCGTCTACAAACTAGGGTACATTTTCTGGAATTTACACAGCTTTTAGTTTATGACTGCCTATGTCATTTCTTGAGGTGCTAAAATGGCAGGGCAGTACAAAACCCCCCCAAATGACCCCATTTTGGAAAGTAGACACCCCAAGGAAATTGCTGAGAGGCATGTTGAACCCATTGAATATTTATTTTTTTTGTCCCAAGTAATTGAAAAATGACAAAAAAAAAAAAAAAAAATATTTACAAAAAGTCGTCACTAAATGATATATTGCTCACACAGGCCATGGGCCTATGTGGAATTGCACCCCAAAATACATTTAGCTGCTTCTCCTGAGTATGGGGATACCACATGTGTGGGACTTTTTGGGAGCCTAGCCGTGTACGGGGCCCCGAAAACCAATCACCGCCTTCAGGATTTCTAAGGGTGTAAATTTTTGCTTTCACTCTTCACTGCCTATCACAGTTTCGGAGGCCATGGAATGCCCAGGTGGCACAAAACCCCCCAAAATGACCCCATTTTGGAAAGTAGACACCCCAAGCTATTTGCTGAGAGGCATATTGAGTCCATGGAATATTTTATATTTTGACACAAGTTGCGGGAAAGTGACACTTTTTTTTTTTTTTTTTTTCATAAAGTTGTCACTAAATGATATATTGCTCACACAGGCCATGGGCATATGTGGAATTGCACCCCAAAATACATTTAGCTGCTTCTCCTGAGTATGGGGATACCACATGTGTGGGACTTTTTGGGAGCCTAGCCGCGTACTGGACCCCGAAAACCAATCACTGCCTTCAGGATTTCTAAGGGTGAAAATTTTTGATTTCACTCTTTACTGCCTATCACAGTTTCGGAGGCCATGGAATGCCCAGGTGGCACAAAACCCCCCCAAATGACCCCATTTTGGAAAGTAGACACCCCAAGCTATTTGCTGAAAGGCATGGTGAGTATTTTGCAGCTCTCATTTGTTTTTGAAAATGAAGAAAGACAAGAAAAAACTTTTTTTTTTTCTTTTTTCAATTTTCAAAACTTTGTGACAAAAAGTGAGGTCTGCAAAATACTCACTATACCTCTCAGCAAATAGCTTGGGGTGTCTACTTTCCAAAATGGGGTCATTTGGGGGGGTTTTGTGCCACCTGGGCATTCCATGGCCTCCGAAACTGTGATAGGCAGTGAAGAGTGAAATCAAAAATTCACGCCCTTAGAAAGCCTGAAGGCGGTGCTTGGTTTTCGGGGTCCCGTACGCGGCTAGGCTCCCAAAAAGTCTCACACATGTGGTATCCCCGTACTCAGGAGAAGCAGCAGAATGTATTTTGGGGTGTAATTTCACATATTTCCATGGCATGTTTGAGCAATATATCATTTAGTGACAACTTTGTGCAAAAAAAAAAAAAAAAAAAAATTTGTCTCTTTCCCGCAACTTGTGTCGCAATATAAAATATTCCATGGACTTGACATGCCTCTCAGCAAATAGCTTGGGGTGTCTACTTTCCAAAATGGGGTCATTTGGGGGGGTTTTGAACTGTCCTGGCATTTTATGCACAACATTTAGAAGTTTATGTCACACATCACCCACTCTTCTAACCACTTGAAGACAAAGCCCTTTCTGACACTTATTGTTTACATGAAAAAGTTTTTTTTTTTTGCAAAAAAATTACTTTGAACCCCCAAACATTATATATTTTTTTTAAGCAAATGCCCTACAGATTAAAATGGTGGGTGTTTCATTTTTTTTTTCACACAGTAATTGCGCAGCGATTTTTCAAACGCATTTTTTGGGGAAAAAACACACTTTTTTTAATTTTAATGCACTAAAACACGCTATATTGCCCAAATGTTTGATGAAATAAAAAAGATGATCTTAGGCCGAGTACATGGATACCAAACATGACATGCTTTAAAATTGCGCACAAACGTGCAGTGGCAACAAAATAAATACATGTTTAAAAGCCTTCAAAAGCCTTTACAGGTTACCACTTTAGATTTACAGAGGAGGTCTACTGGAAAAATTACTGCACTCGATCTGGCCTTCGCGGTGATACCTCACATGCATGGTGCAATTGCTGTTTACATTTGACGACAGACCGCCGCTTGCGTTCGCCTTAGCGCGAGAGCAGGGGGCGACAGGGGTGTTTTTTTTTTTTTTTTTTTTTCTTTATTATTTTTTTGCTTTTTTAATCTTACTTTTAAACTGTTCCTTTCATATTTTTTTTTTTAATCATTTTTATTGTTATCTCGGGGAATGTAAATATCCCCTATGATAGCAATAGGTAGTGACAGGTACTCTTTTTTGAAAAAATTGTGGTCTATTAGACCCTAGATCTCTCCTCTGCCCTCAAAGCATCTGACCACACCAAGATCGGTGTGATAAAATGCTTCCCCAATTTCCCAATGGCGCTATTTACATCCGCCGAAATCTAAGTCATGAAATACTCGTAGCTTCCGGTTTCTTAGGCCATAGAGATGTTTGGAGCCACTCTGGTCTCTGATCAGCTCTATGGTCAGCTGGCTGAATCACCGGCTGCATTCTCAGGTTCCCTGTTGAGACAGGAGAGCCAGAGAAAAACACGGAAGAGGGTAGGGGGGGGGCATTCCCTCCCACGGCTTGTAAAAGCAGTCTAGAGGCTAATTAGCCGCTAGGATTGCTTTTACATGAAAGCCGACCGCTGGCTGAAAAGAATGATACCAAGATGATACCTAAACCTGCAGGCATCATTCTGGTATAACCACTCAAAGTCGTGAATGGCGTACCTGAAGACAAAAAAATGGTTAACAATGGTTAACAATAAAGCACAGTAAACAGTAAAGTATAAATAATTACACACCTGAAAAACAAACATGATAAAACATAATAACAATAACAATAACAATAAAACATTGCAGAATAGAATACAGTAAAAAAGAGCAGAACAATAGAGAGAGAGAATAGAGAGAGAGAGAGAACAATAAAACAACAACTATTTTTTTTTATTTCATATTTTTTTTTTTTTACACTTTTTTTGTAACTAACTTTTATAACGGTAACCGTTTCCAGGTTTGGGTCTCTCAAAATGCGATGGCATCTTGGGAGACCCTGTGAAATGGCGCCTAGTCTGTGCAATGCTGTACCCTACGCTAATACTCAACTAGTGAATGGTAGCGTTCAAAACATTCACCAATGCAAAGACCAGGATTGTCAGGACAGGAGGGACAATAATAGCGGGTGTCACGCCTATATCCGCGCTTGCTGCAGACACGACATCTTTTTGGGGGGGTTCGTTGGGTAGGGGTACTCGGGAGGACATAAAAATGCCTCTCATGCAGCCGACTGCATTTGGTTGGGGATGTGAATGGGGGAAGTACGGGCGCTGCAGAAGCGGTGTGTTCCCAATTAGGATTGGCGAATGCAGCAGGAAGGGCACTATGGGCACGATGGGCCTGTGTTTGTCTTTTTGGTGGCAGCGGGACACTACTTGTGCTTGCCACCTCACCAGCTTCAACTGCACTTATGGGACTCGCCACGTCACCACGTGTTACTGCAGTGCTGGTTTGACTACGACCGGGGTGTACTAGGCCGCTGGCGCTTGCCAGTTCACCAAAACGCTACCAAAAAACTGTTAGCGATCGCAGGGATCAGGCCTGACTCTGCGACTGCTGCAGTTATGCGTTTAGTGTTTTGTAAGTGACAGTGATCGATCGATACTGCACTTGGGTGGGCTGGGCCGGGCCGGGCGGAGGGGCAAAACGCAGGTGCTAGCAGGTATCTGGGCTGATCCCGCTAACACTGCGTTTTTGGGAACCCTAAACTGCTGGTGACGCTAGTATAGATCTGATCGGATCAGATATTGATGCGATCAGATACTATACCACTAAGGGAGGTGTACGGTGTGTGCGTGGGTGTTAGCGGTACTGGCGCTAATCTGACGCTGCCTGGGGCTGGTGCTTGCCAGTTCACCAAAACGCTACAAAAAAAACTGTTAGCGATCGCAGGGATCAGGCCTGACTCTGCGAACGCTGCAGTTATGCGTTTAGTGTTTTGTAAGTGTCAGTGATCGATCGATACTGCACTTGGGTGGGCTGGGCTGGGCCGGGCGGAGGGACAAAACGCAGGTGCTAGCAGGTATCTGGGCTGATTCCGCTAACACTGCGTTTTTGGGAACCCTAAACTGCTGGGGACGCTAGTATAGATCTGATCGGATCAGATATTGATCCGTTCAGATACTATACCACTAAGGGAGGCGTATGCTGCGTGCGTGGGTGTTAGCGGTACTGGCGCTAACCTGACGCCTGGGGCTGGTGCTTGCCAGTTCACCAAAATGCTACCAAAAAAACTGTTAGCGATCGCAGGGATCAGGACTGACTCTGCGAACGCTGCAGTTATGCGTTTAGTGTTTTGTAAGTGACAGTGATCGATCGATACTGCACTTGGGTGGGCTGGGCGGAGGCACAAAACGCAGGTGCTAGCAGGTATCTGGGCTGATCCCGCTAACACTGCGTTTTTGGGAACCCTAAACTGCTGGGGACGCTAGTATAGATCTGATCGGATCAGATACTGATCCGATCAGATACTATACCACTAAGGGAGGCGCATGCTGCGTGCGTGGGTGTTAGCGGTACTGGCGCTAATCTGACGCTGCCTGGGGCGACGCATATCACCGCCGGGTGATCGGGGGGCTAAACCTTTATTCGGTAATAAACGGCGGGTGCCCTGACACTATAAAAAATAAATGAACTAACCAGCGTCAACCGTAACGGTTATACGGTGATCAGTGGTGAAAGGGTTAACTAGGGGGCAATCAAGGGGTTAAAACATTTATTAGATAGTATATGGGGGTCCCTGAGGCTATAAAACGCTGACGGCGAACCTAAATATTTACCTCACTAACTAGCGTCACCAGCGACACTAATACAGCGATCAGAAAAATGATCGCTTAGCGACACTGGTGACAGGGGGTGATCAAGGGGTTAAAACTTTATTAGGGGGGGTTAGGGGGGTACCCTAGACCTACAGGGGGGTAACAGTAACTGTGCTAACACAGTAACTGTCACAAACTGACACAGCAGTAATCAGAAAAAAAAAAAAAAAAAAACTGCTGGTGTCAGTTTGTGACGGGGGGGGGTGTGATTGGGGGGGGATCGGGGTGTTTTGTGTGCCTGGCATGTTCTACTGTGTGTGTAGTGTTGGTGCACTCACATTGATGTCTTCTCTCCTCGGGCCGGAACGGAAATTACCGAGCCGAGGAGAGATGACATCATTTCCTTTGCTGCTGTTTAGCATACAGCAGCAAAGGAATGATTCGATTGGCCGGCGGCGATCGCGAGGGGGGGGCCACGAACGGATGGTCTCCCCCTCATCACCGATCGCCGCTGGACAAAAGACGACCGCCTCGGGCACCGGGGGGGGTCCGATCGGACCCCCCACCCGCGGAAGGCAAATCACGTACCCTGTACGTGATTTTGCCTGTCCGTGCCACTTTGCCGACGTACATCGGCGTGAGGCGGTCGTCAAGTGGTTAAAATCACTGCTCCTGAAAAAATAGCAGTTTTTAAAACTTTTTTTTTGCATTGATGTATATCCCCTGGGGCAGTACCCAAGCACTTTTTATGGCAATAACTTTCACATAAGCCTTTAAAATGAGCACTTTTGATTTTTCATGTTCGTGTCCCATAGACTTTTATGGTGTTTGCGTGTTCGCACAAATTTTTTACCTGTTCACATGTTCTGCTGCAAACTGTACCGGAGGGAGGTCGGCTCATCCCTGCAGAGCTGTCAGTGACAATAAACTACACCCACAATTAATTCAATCTACAAATACGGTTGCAACGTTGGATGAAAGTGCTTGTAGTTTATTCATTCACATGAAACTGTGGGTGGTGCCCACACAGCCACGCTACTTTTATAAAGTGACAGCGGGTGTGGAGAGAAGAACCCCCACCCGCTTTCACAGGGAGGGGGATTGAGGAAAGAAGGTGCAGGAGCTGTAAAACGGTTGGAACATCTAACATGTTCCAAAGGTGAACTTATCCTTTAATGATCCAATTGTGTTTGAGCAAAAATCCAGTTTTTTACATTTTATTTGTGAGTGATTGGGTATTCTTGGTGAAGTGAACTGTCACATTATTTCACCAGATTCATTTAAGATATGTGATAATTGAAAGTAAACAATTATATATTCCAAATTAATGCCACCGTTATTGAGATTGAAAAAATAATATCCCTATGATATTGTTGGCTCTAAAGTGATCTTTAGAGTCTTAGTTATTTATACACTTTCATGCAAAGTACATTTGGCTATTGCAGATGAAGCAACAAAAGCATTTTGTTGTACCACAAGCTTCAGTGTTTGTTGATCAGGTATTTATTCTCTCATGCTTGCTTTAAAATAACATTAAAAAATATATATATACAAATATCAATCTATTGGTGGGGGAAAGCCAACAATTTTAAAGTATGTCCTGGTTTAGGCAGTGTATGTGGCATTCAGTATGAATATTTATTCGTTAGCTTCACCCGTAGAAAAAGTAATGGTCAATAGCAAAAAATAACAACAGCAATAACAGCAGTACTGAACAAGAGTCTTCATGCTTTGGCTTTACACAAAAAAAAAATTCAAGAGCTAAGGTAAAAATAACAATAGAAGCATCAACAAAGGTTTATAATTCCCACCCCAAATAAAACCACTAGCAACGTTTTAAACATTACAAGTAATATACAAAAGATCAGCAGCTGTTCAAATATTACAAGTGATATAAAAATGAACAGCAGCTGTTCAAATATTACAAGTGATATTAAAATGCATACCAATATAAAACAGTGTTCAATGTTGGCCAACACACAGTGACATCATCATGCAAGGAGGGGTAGATGCTTGCATTCTGCAGTAGATTGAAGCAAGTTGTGCACTTCTCCTATACAATACTGAATATGTTTATGCTGGATGAAGCACCACATTTTTGAGTAATATTACTTTATAATTTTATCTACCTTTTTATTATATGGTGTTACACTATATTTCTGGACTATATCACTTTTGAGCCATTGTGGGTCATTTGGGGCTGTGCCAATACCACCCCATTATGGACATGAGCTCCCCCCATGCTCCTTTGTATACACAGAGCTGAAAAAAGTAGGACTCACTTTTGGGGGTTTGTCCTACTATCTCTTGCAATTCGGCATTCCTTTTGAATTTTTGCGTCCTTGATTTTCTTTTTACATATTCTGTTATATTCTTTGTAGCATTTAAACGATGATAGTGTTCCTTCATTTTTATATTTTTTTAAAGTTAATTTCTTATTATGTATAGCCATTTTAATTTTATAGCCACATATGTTTAATTTGTAGCCTTTTAAACTTATTTCCCATGGGAATATACTTTGCAGTGAGTTTGCATACAGGCTTTTTGAAGAATTCCCATTTCTGTTCTGTGTCCATTGATGCCAATATTCCCTCTGCATCTAAGTCTTGGAGAGCAGCCCTCATCCTTGGAAAATTTACTCTCTTAAAGTTAAGTGTTTTTATCTTTCCTGTTCGTGTTTGTTGCTTACAGCTAACAATATAGCAAGCTGTCAGCCCAATAAGTTGTATTTTTTTAATGTTTGGGATAAAGGTTTTACCTATATAAATAAAAGCTGTGCCATTGTATGCACCCCTGTCAGCAATAAACGGATTGCCTTAACCTCTAATTGCCACTTTTCCTGGAGAACTTGACTTGTTAAGGGAAGATGAAAAATAATGGATCTCCTGGCAGGATCGACAGGTAATACAACTGTGTTACTGGAAGAATCAGTAAAGCAAAAACTGCTGTATTAATGCTAGTGATAAACTCCATCATACTGTATATGTTATTTATGTTTTGTTTTTTCCTGTAGTTGCACTTGAAAAACCTTAATAATGTTTACAGGTCAATATGACATTTTTACGAGCCCAAATATTACAATTTCAAGTTCTCAAATATTTAAATACAATGTACAGTGTAAATACATTTTAGAGGGTGATATGTTTTCAAACTAACAAAATGTTTCCTGTTTTCAATAGTATATGTTGCCATAGGCCTCATAGGACAGTTAGTAATTCAAGCACAGATCAACCATACCCAGATCACTCCTTTCACAGATTTTTACATAGACATGTATGCAGAGATGATCAGCACCTACCAAACTGTACAAGCTTATATGAATAGCAAAGAAGTGCGGCCAAACCTCTAAAAAAAAAAAAGGAACAACCCATGTTGGCTCCACTTTCAAGAACAATTGCATGCAGTGACACCCCATAATGTGACGGGTCAACTGGCCAATGCCTGTCCTCATTGATAAACGGTCTTGAACACGACATAGTTAGAAGTGGTTTGGTACCCTAACAACTCATGTCCCATCCTGTGCTTATCTTGCAGTACATATGATATGCCATACACTCTTTAGGTTGCGCGAACCATGGATCTATTCCTCATTCCCTTTGAAGTTTTCCCACTCCTATACCTAGCCTTAGACTCTTTCTATTCAATCTTCATATAGCTGTAAGGTTACATATATTCATATAGATAACCTTGACTTAATTACAGCTCCTTAAGTTGTTACCTAATCACCCATACCCTAACGAGATTCAATTGCACAAGAGCTGTATCAATTCACTTATAGAAACAGATGTAAGACAATGTATGTAACACTCACTAGGCTTTTACTTTATATGCGAATGGATTTACAGTTAGTGTCAGGAAGGCTCTGTCAGAAGACAGAATAATAGCCGCAGAAAACCTGTTCCCAGAATGCTTGGAAGAAGAGGAGCGTTAGTGCGTGATAACATGCAAACGCATATGCGTGGAAATGCGAATTTGTGAACGCGCATACGCGAAGGAGGCGGCGCATTCTGTGACAGATAAGGGTGGAAAATGGGCTATTTAAGATGGATCAGCACCCAGGATCCGAGACTACAGCATTCTGTGATTGTCCTGTTTCCTGTTACCTACATATGCTTTTGAAATACTGACCCAGCTTGTCCCTGTTATCCACCTGCAACGACCCGACTTGTTTATTGACCATTCTCCTGCCTCCACATTTGTACTTGATCTGTTCATTCTGTGTATGACCCATCTTGTCTGACACTGCTTATGTTCCAGTCTCTTCGGAGCTACCAAGTTAGCACCTGTCCATCTGACACTGGAACCTGCTCTATGGCTAAAGTACCAGCCTGTTCCTGCCCTCAGAAGATCTGGAATACCACTCCACCATCAGACCAACAGCAAGCATGTCTACCGACACTTGTGCAGCTCTTCACTCCTGCGCCACCTGTATACTCTAGCAGGGACCCCGCATCAGAGGTGTAAGAGAGGCCTTCCTCTGCATAGACCAGGCTCTACCCACCAGGTACGTGACAGTTACTCAGCCTGCTCAGTGATGGGCGATGCTGAAACAAGTTTAAAGGCGTACAAAGTTAACAATTTTATTATTCGCAATGAATAAGATCATTTTGGAAATGTTATACCGTTTTATACATGACTATATTGCTTTACCTCTTTGTATTTCATTACAAAAACCTAATAACATTTCTCAGAAAAGAAAAATGAACAATACATAGGGGTTGATTTACTAAAACTGGAGAGTGCAAAACCTGGTGCAGGTGTGCATAGAAACCAATCAGGTTTCAGGTTTTAGGCTGGGTTCACACTGGTGCGACACAACAGCCGTCCTACTTTGGATCCAACTTTGCCCTGCGACATGAAGCCGGCATGTGTCTGACTTTCAATGAACGGGCACAGGCACTATGTTTGGTATGAATCTTTAGGGGGAACTCCGCGCCAAATTTTAAATAAAAAACCCGGCATGGGTTCCCCCTCCAAGAGCATACCAAGCCCTTAGGTCTGGTATGGACCTTAAGGGGAACCCCCTACGCCGAAAAAACGGCGTGGGGGTCCCCCTAGAATCTATACCAGACCCTTATCCGAGCATGCAGCCCGGCCGGACAGGAATGGGGGTGGGGACGAGCGAGCACCCCCCCCTCCTGAACTGTACCAGGCCACATGCCCTCAACATGGGGGGTTGGTGCCTTGGGCGAGGGGGCGCACTGTGGCCCCCCCACCCCAAAGCACCCTGTTCCCATGTTGACGAGGACAAGGGCCTCTTCACGACAACCCTGGCCGTTGGTTGTCGGGGTCTGCGGGCGGAGGGCTTATCGGAATCCGGGGGCCCCCAGATCCCGGCCCCCCCACCCTATGTGAATGAGTATGGGGTACCCCTACCCATTCACCTGGGGAAAAGTGTCAATAAAAAAACAACACAGCACACAGGTTTTAAGATTAATTTATTAGGCAGCTCCGGGATCTTCTTCCGACTTCGGGGGGGTCTTCTTCCGACTTCTCTCGGTGTTCCGCCTCTTCTCCCGGGCCCCTCCGCTATCTTCTTCCAGCTCTTTTGCCAGCAGGGGGCCCGGTCTGCTGCTGCTGTCTTGTCGCCGGTGTCTCACCGCTTCTTCTCTTCATCTCTTCTTCAGATGAAGATGCTCTCTCCGGCTGGATAGCTGTGTGCGAGCTGCGGAGCCATTTATATAGGCGGTGACCCCGCCCCCTTGTGACGTCACGGTCCCAGCATGCGCACGGACTCTGGCGTCATAAGGAAGCGTGGTCACCGGGTGATGTTGACGGCACAGTCCCAGCATGCCCCGGGACAGTGACCTCATAAGGGGGCGGGGTCACCGCCTATATAAGCCATAGCAGACGCACAGAGAGCATTCCAGCCGGAGAGAGTGTTGTGTCAACATTGGAAGAAAAGAAGAAGGAAGAAGGCAGAAGGCAGAAGTCCGGACCACCGCTAGCAATAGAGCTGTAGAAGATAGCGGAGGAGCTGGCAGAAGATCAGGACACCGGGAGGAGACGCAGGAGAGACCCCCAAAGTCGAAAGAAGACCCCGGAGCTGTCTAATAAATTACTTTAAAAACCTGTGTAGTGTTTTTTTATTGACACTTTTTTCCCTAGGTGAATGGGTAGGGGTACGATGTACCCCATACTCATTCACATAGGGTGGGGGGCCGGGATCTGGGGCCCCCTTATTAAAGGGGGCTCCCGGGTGCCGATAAGCCCCCCGCCCGCAGACCCCGACAACCAACGGCCAGGGTTGTCGGGAAGAGGCCATTGTCCTCATCAACATGAGGACAAGGTGCTTTGGGGTGGGGGGCCCGCAGAGCGCCCCCTTCCCCAAAGCACCCACCCCCCATGTTGAGGGCAAGCGGCCTGGTACGGTTCAGGAGGGGGGGCGCTCGCTCATCCCCACCCCCTTTCCTGACCGGCCAGGCTGTGTGCTCGGATAAGGGTCTGGTATGGATTTGGGGGGGACCCCCGCGTCGTTTTTTCGGCGTATGGGTGTTCCCCTTAAGGTCCATACCAGACCCAAGGGCCTGGTATGCTCTTGGAGGGGGAACCCATGCCGGTTTTTTATTTAAAATTTGGCGCGGAGTTCCCCCTCAAGATCATCTGAGCACAAGTCGAATGCCGAAGTTGGATTATGCGAGACGGCGATCCGACTTCAATGATAGTCAATGGGCTGAAGTAGGATCAAAGTCAGACCAAAGTAGTACAGGGAGCATTTCTAAAGTCGGAACGACTTGTGTCGGAACAGTTAGGACGGCTCCCATGGGGAAACATTGGATTTCACACGTCATGCAACATGAGCTCCCAATGTTGGAGCGTTTGTCGGACCAGTGTGAACCCAGCCTTATTGTCAAAGCTTAATTGAACAAGCTGAAGTTAGAAGCTAATTAGCTTCATGAACAGCTGTACCAGATTTTGCTTGTTCCAGTTTTAATAAATCAACCCCACTGTCTTCTATGGTTTGTACTTACCTACGTCCAATGCAACTAGAGTGAGTCACTTTTGACAGCCTATGATGACATCAGGCAACAGGGTGTGTCCATTTCTTCCACCCAGGTCTCAGATTACATTCAGCTCCCTGTTCTATGCTGTGCTGTGTGTGGCACCAGATTTCCACCCCTGCCTTTGGAAGCTCAGAAATGCTGTGTCAATTCTGTACTTTGAATGGCTGTAGAGGAGAAAAAGCTGCAGATAAACAGGTACAACTTGTGTAGGCGGATTTCATTTCTGTGTATTACCTGAGGCTAGTCACTTCAGTAGCTATGTAAGGATTTACAATCACTGTAAGAAAAGGTAAAAGCAGATTAGATAAGATTTTAAAACAACTAATGGGACATACAATTTCAAAAATCTCATAAGCATAAGTATGTTCTATTTTTACATGCATTCAGAATTTGCGAAAGTTATTATTACCTCTGTAAATAATACTTAATACTTTTTAATTTTTTAGTTTGTTTGCTTTTAGGTTTTTTGGTCTTTTAATATCATGTCACAGTTATATGGCTTTTTAAAATAGTTTTGTTTAAAGTATGTTTAAAGTATGTTTTACAAATACATACTCATACACCTATTTATATAACTAAATGATTTTACAATAGTATAACTATCCATAATAATGTAAACCCATAGCAAACCTAGCTCCATCATATTCTGTAAGAAATCTAGCAAAGAAAGCAAGCTGCATGCATAATAGCTAAGTGAATGAGCCCTAAGAAAGAAACTCTTGTGAAAATGAAGAGAAGTGATGCCATTTGATCCCCAAAATATTCCCAAAGTCCTTGACTAAGACAGTAATGAGTCATACCACTGTCCATTCAATTCCCTCACAGAGTTCTCCACACAAGAATCTTGCCTATGGGCAAAAGTGGAAGTATAGTTTAAATACTGCACTGGTTTGCATGTCTTTCTAAAGAGTAGATTTTAGCTTCCACGAAGACAGGATCCCTGGAGCTGACAGGCTAGTCCCTGATCAAGAAATTCTCTTCTATAATAAAGTGACTGACATCCTAATGCCAAGCATACGAAAAAAATTGCATATTTCTGTCTCAACACTGACGTTATTTTATTTTTAAACCATATTCTAAACCCAGAAAATTAATTCTATAAAATGATTGCCTGTAAGTAAGATCCATGCAGTAAATACTGGATAAATACCCATTATTATAAAGAATTCTATTAAAGAAAAAAAAAAAAAAACTTGAATGCATCACATAGCAAATTTACTAAACATCTGTTAAAAAAAGTAATGAAAACCCGGAAACTCTGGTCAGTGGAAAGGTAATGTTTTTAGTATGAGGCTTTCAGGGAAATTTGAGTAAGGCCGCGTACACACGAGCGGACTTTCCGGCAACAAAAGTCTGACGGCCATCCTGGCGGACTTTCGTAGGACTTTAGACGGACTTCCGACGGACTTTAGAACGAACGGACTTGCACACACATGGTAACACAAAAGTACGACCATCTAGTACGTGGTGACGTACACCAGGTCCGACGAGACTATAAAATGGAAGTTTAATAGCTCGTGCGCCACCCGTTGGGCCCCTTCTGCTAATCTCGTGTTTATCTCATGTTAGTAGAAGTTTGGTGAGAGGCGATTCACGCTTGTGAGACTTGTATTTTTCAGATCGTTTAACTGTTGTTTAGTTTGTGCTTGTGAGGTTTGTATCTGCTTTTCAGTGCATGTAGTCAGTTTGCATTGATCTATTCAGTGTGTTATTGTCTGCTCATTGCTGATTTTCAGCTCGTTCTTCACAGGCCTTGCTGATCTTCAGTGCGTTCGTTTTGACCAGCTGACCATTTTGAAGCCATGTTGCTTGTACGTACTCATCATCAAGCTCGTGCATTGCATGTGCTTGGTGCTGTAGTTCATTCTTTAGCCCAAGCTCAGTCCATGAACAGGACGAGGAGGAGTTCATGGACGAAGAATTGGTTGCTCCAGCGTGACCAATTCTGTCACATGCCTTTGCTCCGTGAGATCCGTGAGAATAACCCTGAGGATTTCAGGAATTTTCTCCAGATGACAGACCCCATTTTTGACTGTTTGTTGGCTTTGCTGACCCCTTATATCAGCTGGAAGGATACCTGCATGAGGCAAGCCATCACTGCGGAGCAGAGGCTAGTCGCCACATTGCGGTACTTGGCGATGGGGAGAAGCCTGTAGGATCTTAAGTTCTCGACAGGTATCTCCCCCCCAGGCTCTGGGGATCATTATCCCAGAGACCTGTTCTGCCATCATCCAGGTCCTGCAGAAGGACTATATTAAGGTAAGAATTTTTATCCTTTAACATCACATTTTATTGTATTTAATGTTTGCTAATGTAATGTATTTCTTTACTCAAACACTAATTACCATGATTGCGATATAGTGTGAATGTCCCCTTTGTCCTCATGCATGCTGTAATCTTTTAATTATGTTTTTTGTACTGCATGCATATTAGCATTCACTAACCTACCCAGCATGCTATGCTGGTCCCATATCCACCTAGTGTAGTCACTTTAACAATGTATTTTGTCAGCTCCATTGTATTGTTTTACCCTAAAATGTCTGCAAATGTTCTGTGTGTCCTTAAATTGATTTACAATCCCCCCTAAAATGTCTACAAATGGTCTGTGTGTCCTTAAATTGATTTACAATCCCACCCCCCCAAAATGTCAGCAAATGATCTGTGTGTCCTTAAATTGATTTACAATCCCCTCCCCCCTAAAATGTTTGCAAATGGTCTGTGTGTCCTTAAATTGATTTACAATCCCCCCTAAAATTTAGCAATGTGCCATCAGAGGGGGTGATGAATCTGATAAGTGGGCCTTATATTTTACTCTTTAAACGATACTTATTACAATTAATGTTATACTGATGCTGGAATGTTTTTGTGTAATGTGCTTGGAATGTTATGTGCAAAAGTACTTATCATATTTTATTTCTTGTTTGACTCCCCAGTGTTCTTCAACACCACAGGAATGGCAGACTGTGGCATCCCATTTTGCCACCCGTTGGGACTTTCCCAACTGTGGAGGGGCTATAGATGGGAAACACGTCAACATCGTTCCACCACCCCATTCGGGGTCATACTATTTTAATTATAAAGGGTTCCATAGTATTGTCTTAATGGTGGTGGTGTCGGCACAATATGAATTTCTGTATATGGACGTGGGGAAGAATGGCCGGATGTCGGATGGAGGAGTCTTCGCCCAGACGGAGTTCTACCAGCATTTCCAGAGTGGTGGCCTGGGATTGCCACCATAACGTGGAAGGACTCCCTTTTGTCTTCATTGCAGATGAAGCCTTTGGTCTGGGCGAGCACATGAAGGGGCCATTCCCCTAAAGGACCCTCACCCCGGAGAGGAGGGTATTTAACTTCCGGCTGGCCAGAGTGAGAAGAATTGTGGAGAATGCCTTCGGGATCATGACCAGCCAGTTCTGCCTGTTTCAGACAGCTATCCATATGGTGGAATACAAACTAAATCACCTTGTCCTAGCGTGCTGCATCCTGCACAATTTTTTAAACAAACATTCCAGAAATTATATTGCATCACTTGGGCCCGAGGCCAGAATTATACAGAATCCTCTGACGGGCCTGGATACTGGCCGTATTGGCTTGACCCCCCAAAGCGCCTGTCAAGTTCAGGATTAATATGTTGATTATTTTATGGGTAGGGGGGCCATTGCAATGCCAGACAATCTCTAATTTTTTTGAATAAAAAATATTGATCAGATAAAATCTAGAATTGTATTTATTGCTTGCCTTTCTTTTTGGCTGTCTCCTAGGTTATCCTAGTGCACTTGTAGTGCCAAGTGTATTTTCCTTTAGTAAATAAGCCCCATATACGGTAAACACCAAATAACTTCCAAAACTGATATTGAGCATTGAAAGAAGAAGCCACATATCTTGTTGTTTAATAGTTGTTTAACAGACGTTTTTATTCTGTGCACATTCACATGTGCGTTTGTGAAAATGTTATGATTTCTAATAAATCTATTTTTTGTAAATTTAATTTTTATTTGTATAAAAAATATTTTTAGAACAACCAGGCCTCAAGTTTTAAATTGTTTTTTTTAACAAACAGACCTCTATATTTTTTTAAAAAAACAAACAGGCCTGAACATGATCAATTTTTTATTTGTGAAAAAGTTTTTTAGATTCTCCCCAAAACATTGATCATTTTCTTCATTTCCTGCTAAATATTGTCCAGCCGATTGCGCATTAGGTCAAGGCTAGTGCGTATGGCATCTATATCCCCATTCCAGGCCATGATCTGCCCAATTAATCTTTGGGCACTGTCTGTGGTAAATGGTTCCCCTTGTTCCACAACCAGCACATCACCTAAAATTGAGGAAAAAAATGTCTTTAGAAATATACAGGCATACATATATTACTATAAGCTGGGGTGTCAGACACTCACCTGGTGGGGTGCACATGTCGCCCACTTCCTCCACCTCTCCTTCATACACATCCTCGGGGGGGGGGACGCTGGCACTTGGACCTGCTTCCACTGCTTCTTCCCCTTCCACAACTACATCACCTAAAATTGATGCAAAAAAATGTATTTAGAAATATGCAGGCATACATAGAATGACATAAGCTGGGGTGTCAGACACTCACCTGGTGGGGTGCCCATGTCGCCCACCTCTCCTTCCTCGACATCCTCCGTGGGGCTTGGGCTGATTTGCCAGACGGGCTGTTGAGGTCGGGGGTCCCTGGGTTCAGGTTGTCTGATGAGTCTTTTCTCCCCTATGAGAATGAATCAAAAGGTATACTTAGCACACACATTTTTGAGTCCAGGAATAGGAATATGAAACATTGCATTGAAGTGGTGTACAATTGTCTGTTTGGGCAGAGATCCAAGTTGAAGAGATAATTAAAATTCCCTAGAAAACAAGCTGGAATACTTACTTGCTTTTTTGGCCACATTTCACATTCCGCATTTCACAGATTGAGACACCCCAACAAGTATCCACTGGAGCACCTGTGTGGGTTAACCAAAAAAAAATGTATTCTGGTGTCTATACTATACACTATAGTGCTCCTCTGTCCAGATGTGTAAACAGCTGCTGAGTGTCCTCTCCTTACATTCCACTGAATGAAGTTTGCTATTCATTCTAGTTTCAAAAGACATCTAGACAACAATGTCATAAACTTCTTTTAAAATAGGACAAACTACCAAGACCAAAAATATTTTTGAAACCCTGTATCAACTAAATACATTGTATCTAATTATTTATAACAATGTTTACTGCGAACGATGTTTCATAGGAACGTTTAAAGGAGTAAAACTTGTACAGTAAAAAGATAACCACATGGAGTAGCATGCAAGGTAATAATCACAATATGAACACACGCCAAGTACTTACTTTTTTTCAGCACTTTCTGGATTCGTCTATACTGATCCGGCTCTCTGAGTTTGAGGTCGGACCATCGTTTCCTCAGCTGAACTTTAGAGCGCCGTACCCCAAATTTATGATGCAGGCTCTTCACCACTTTCACCATTATTTTTGCCCTTCTTAAATTAGGCTGGGAGTACGGTTCATGCTTCCCTTCGTAATCTTTTTTTTCAAAATTTCTACCATCTCCACCATCTCTTCAAAGACCATATTGGAGGCCTTAAATCGCCTCTTCCCGGTTCAGAACATTTCGGGCTCCGGGCTTTCCTCGTTACTGGAGTTAGTACACACGCGCTGTTTCTCCGCCTATTGTTACTCCTGCTGCGCACTGTAGAGAGAAGGGGTGGAGAATATTCGTTAAAAAAGAACGTCAGGGGCGGGCAACGCAGGCGGAGTTTCACGCATGCGCAGTGTGTATCCAAAGCTATCACGCATGTGCCGTACGTACGTTCTGTGCGTAGTAAAGTGTTTTTGTCTTGTGTATTATCTTTGACAGAAAACATGAATACTAAGTTTAAGGACCCTGAATTTCTGACTCAATTTATTGAGAAGTACAGGGAGATGAGGAATCTATGGGAGGTGAAACACCCTGCATATTATATTAAAACAATAAGGAAGTCAACGCTGGAGAAAGTTCTCGCATTAGTGCAGACTTTCATCCCAAAAGCAACCTTTAAGTTTGTGGAAAATAAAATTGTGATCTTGCGAAATATGTATAGGAGGGAGCATAACAAAATCCAGATTTCCCTGAGATCAGGAGGATCAGCAGATGATGTGTATGCAGGGCCGGACTGGCCTACCGGGATACCGGGAGATTTCCCGGTAGGCCGCCTGAGTTGCGGCTGCAGTGCTCCCCTCCTGCTCCTGTGTGTTACGGAGCTGGCTGGGTCTGTGTTCGGCGGGCGCGCTGTAACATGGTCCTGCCCCCCTAGACCGGCTTGTGTGATAGTGGATAGAATCAGTGTTCCGCCTATCACACGAGCCGGTCTAGGGGGGCGGGACCATGTTACAGCGCGGCCGCCGAACACAGACCCAGCCAGCTCCGTGACACACAGGAGCAGGAGAGAGGGATCCAGTAGATGCCCGGCCCGCCCGTACAGTCCGCCCTGTGTGCCTGTATAGGAGGATCGGCGGGGGGGCCGCATATAGAGGAAATTAGCTTCCTATATTCCTCCATGCAGCCGCAGAATACTTGCAGGAGGGAGAGGAGGAGAATCAAGTATTCAGCGGCTGCATGGAGGAATATAGAAAGCTAATTTCCTCTATATGCGGCCCCCCGCCGATCCTCCTATCCAACTTCTTTTACTGGCCCCCCCAGTTCTCCTTGTGCTCCCTGGCTCCCCCCCATGCTCTCCTCCCCTCACCACACTCTCCAGCCCCCCCCTCACAGTTCTCTCCACCTCTGTTTTTTCTGCCCCCCCTGCTCTCCAGCTCTCCCCATCCTACTCTAGCCACCATCCCAGTGCTCTTCACTCCCCCAGTGCTCTCCACCCTTGTTCTTTCTCTCCCCCCCAGTGCTCTTCAGCTCTCCCCATCACTCTCCAGCCCCCACCCCAGTGCTCTCCGCCCCCCACAGTGCTCTCCAGCCCCCCATTCTCCGCACCCCCCGGTGCTCTCAAGCTCCACCCATCGCTCTCCAGCCCCCCCGTGCTCTTTTCCCCCCGTGCTCTCCACCCCTGTTTTTTTTGGCTCCCCCTCCAGTGCTCTCAAGCTTCCCCCCCAGCACTCTCTGCTCCCCACCCCTGTACTCTCCACTCCCCCCTGCATTTTGCCCCCACCCATGTGCTCTCCAACCCCCGCCAGTGCTCTCCAGTCCCTCGTGCTTTCCACCCCTGTTCTTTCTGGCCCCCACTGGTGCTTTCAAGCTCCCCCCATTGCTCTCCACTCCCCCCTGCTCTTTGTACCCCCAGTGCTCTCCACCCGTTTTTCTGCCCCCCCCCCACTGGTGCTTTCAAGCTCCCCCCATTGCTCTCCACTCCCCCCTGCTCTTTGTACCCTCCAGTGCTCTCCACCCCTGTTTTTCTGCCCCTCCCCCACTGGTGCTTTCAAGCTCCCCCCATTGCTCTCTACTCCCCCCTGCTCTTTGTACCCCCCAGTGCTCTCCACCCCTGTTTTTCAGCCCCTCCCCCAGTGCACTTCGCCACTCCACACTCTTAGCCCCCCCGTGCTCTTTGCCCCCCCCCTGCTCTCCACCCCTGTTTTTTTTGGCTCCTCCTCCAGTGCTCTCAAGCTTCCCCCCAGCACTCTCCGCTCCCCACCCCTGTACTCTCCACTCCCCCCTGCATTTTGCCCCCACCCATGTGCTCTCCAACCCCCGCTAGTGCTCTCCAGTCCCCCGTGCTTTCCACCCCTGATCTTTCTGGCCCCCATTGGTGCTTTCAAGCTCCCCCATTGCTCTCCACTCCCCCCTGCTCTTTGTACCCCCCAGTGCTCTCCACCCCTGTTTTTCTGCCCCTCCCCCACTGGTGCTTTTTAAGCTCCCCCCATTGCTCTCCACTCCCCCCTGCTCTTTGTACCCCCCAGTGCTCTCCACCCCTGTTTTTCTTCCCCTCCCCCAGTGCTCTTCGCCACCCCACACTCTTAGCCACCACAGTGCTCTCCACCTCTGTTCTTTTTGGGCCCCCAGTGCTCTCAAGTCCCCCCCAGCGCTCTCCGCTCCCCATCCCTGTGATCTCCACTCCCCCCTGCTCTTTGCCCCCACCCATGTGCTCTCCAACCCCGCCAGTACTCTCTGCTCCCCCTTCTTTCCAGCTCCCACCCAGTGCTCTCCACTTCCCCAGGACCAGAGGACAGGCTGACTGGGGCCGGAAAATGAGGATGGCTGAAGGTGCAGGTGGCCAGGGACCACTCCATCTCACAGCAAACAAATCCTCTGGAAGGAGCACTGTCCCCATCCAAAACGAGAACAGACCCTGCCTGCTGTTGGCCATCATGGATATCCTGCTGGCATGCAAGGTACCGTACCGAGCATCAACAACACACCTTCCCACAGACAGGGACTGCTGATGGGGCACAGGAGGGGTTGCAATGATGGGCACAGTGAAGCTGCATTCCTGGGCACAGTGAGACTGCATTCACGGGCACAGTGAGACTGCATTCACTGTCACAGTGAGACTGCATTTGATGGGCACAGTGAGGCTGCATTGATGGGCACAGTGAGACTGCAATGATGGGCACAGTGAGGCTGCAATGGTGGGCACAGTGAGGCCGCATTCATGGGCACAGTGAGACTGCATTCACGGGCAGAGTAAAGCTGCATTTGATGAGCACAGTGAGGCTGCATTTGATGAGCTCAGTGAGGCTGCATTTGATGAGCACAGTGAGGCTGCATTTGATGAGCACAGTGAGGCTGCATTGATGGGCACAGTGAGGCTGCATTGATGGGCACAGTGAGGCTGCATTTGATTGGTACTGATGAAGCTGCATTTGATGGGCTCTGGTGAGGCTGCATTTGATGGGCACTGGTGAGGCTGCATTGAGCTCCTGTATGATGTCTGCAGTCTCTGACCATCTCCTGTATCATGTCTGCAGTCTCTGACCATCTCCTGTATCATGTCTGCAGTCTCTGAGGGAGTCTGCAGAGGAGTCAAGAGTGGGAGCACCGCCGGGATGGGGGTCATGGGAGAAGTCAGACAAGTGTGGACTGTGGAGAGGAGACTATAGGATAAAACCAGAGCCACCGAGCTGGAGCCGACTGACTGAGCCCTACACGGTGCACCTGAGAGGAGGTCAGTGACAGCACCGCTAGGCCAGTCTGAAGGGGGGATTACTGATGTAAGGGGGGAGTGAATACGACAATGTAAGGGGGCACCGATATAAAGCACAGCCGTATATCAGTAACCCACCCCCCCTTACCTTAGTGTATTCTTTCTGCGGAAGGTGGTTCCCCCCCCGCCCACGTTCTGAGTTCCTGGGGTCCCCCTTGATGATTGATCACTTACCACTTTTAATTGGAATTTGCTTTTATATATATATATATATATATATATATATATATATATATATATATATATATATAAAGCCCTATGTGATTTCATATCTGTCTTATCTATATATAATACACTCTTCAAATGTGCATTTTATGGTTTTCCCTTTCATGAATAAGAAATCAATGATGTTATGCTGTTGCGGTGGTATAATAATGCTGTGGGGCTGGTATGAAATTTTTTCCAGGGCTGGATGTTATTCCCAGTCCGGCCCTGTGTGTATGTACCCAGGCTGTGGTACTACGATAAACTATGTTTTCTTGATGACCAGACTGAAGCCAGGGCATCACTTTCAACCCTTCCCTCCACACTTCTCTCTACCCCAGCAGAGGCTGATGAGGAGCAAGCTGGGCCTTCTATCCTGAAAGAACCGGATGTGACCATCTGGAGCCAAGTATATTATTTTTAAACATATTTAGTGTCCTAATATTAATGATGTTAACTACATGTTTATAATTGATTACCTATTAATTTTTTTTTATGAAAAAAATGATGGATACATATCAATTGACAGTAGTGGCCAAAAATGTTTGTCACCAGCTTTAAAAAATGCTGGTGTCATTTTGATACTCTTTTATATGTATTAACATTGAATTTGCAAGTCATGAGCTGAAAATTGTGTGCCATTGATGAAACAACAACTCAAGCTATGTCCCTTTTTTATACACAGGATGAGATCAGCCAGGAGGAAGGTGTGGAAAGTGTCATCCAGGGGGAGTCCGGGCCCAGTGTCATTGAGGAGGAGGCCGGGCCCAGTGTCATCCAGGAGGAGGAGGCAGGGGTTAGTGTCAGCCAGGAGGTGGCCGGGCCCAGTAGGAGCCTCACACAATCACAGGTTCCTCCCCTTTGCCTTCATACAAAAAGGCCCAGAAAGGGGACGGTGACAGAGGAGGCATCACTGCGCCTCATGATAGAAGCAACTCATTTCCTCAAGAGCCCCCCCGAAGCTGAAGAGGCCTATGGCTCCTATATAGCCAACAGGTTGCTGAAAATGGAGAGAGGACCACGCCTCCTGTGTGAAAAAATTTTTTCTGATGTCCTTCACAAGGGGCTGAAGGGAGCGTTAACTGTCCACACACAAATAAATGATCAAGCCCCTCCTCCTCCTCCTCCTGCCACAAGTCAACCATCAGGGCCCCAGCCTACAAGGAAGGCTGCAGGGAAGGGTGCAGGCCAGCATGGAGGGAAGGCTGGAACGAAGAGAAGAAAGTGATGACCTGGCTTCAGTCTGGTCTGACAGAAGACACAGGCTGGTGTACTACCACAGCCTGGGGACATATATGTCATCTGCTGCTGTTCTTGATCTTTGTGATTCTTGGAACAGATTGTGCTCCCTATTATATGGACTCCTCAAGATCCCAATTTTCTTTTCCACAGACTTAATGTGTGCCCTGGGGCCAAAAGTCTTCAGAAATTCCAAAAATTTCTCCAGCGTTGACTTCATCTTTATTTTGTTAAACATAATAAATGTATATTTTATTTTATGAAAATACTTGCCTATGTGTTTTTATTATTAACATCATTTCTTTATAGACAATGTAAAATTAACAAGGGACAACAACCTCCTTGAGGTTCCAAAAAAAAAATTATTTAATGTTCTTGTGGTAACTTTACAAAAAAAAAGAAAATATATACAAATATAAGGTTCTTTGTGGTAACTTTACACCAAAAATAAAAAGATAAATGGAGATAAATATAAAATAATTTTGTAACAATCCTAAAAAATTATCTTGATGAAATAAAAAATAGAAAAAGATAACTCCAAAAAAGAATTGTGTAAACATTAGTATGGAGATATGGCTTTAAAAAAAAACAATATCATTCATGACATCAGGATAAATAATCCAGAAATAAGTTTGTGAGAACTCTGTGTGAATATGAACAGCAAAAACAACTTTGTTCTTCTAGCATTATAAAGAAGACAATAATGCGCTGCATTAAATGAACACAGAATTTGCAGCGTGAGGAATGTGCTACCTACAATACGAACACTAGTTTTACCAGACCGAGCGCTTCTGTTTCGTACTTGCTTCAGAGCATGGGTCGTTTTTTGTCCGTCGGACTAGCATACAGATGAGCGGATTTCTCGATAGGAACTGGGTCCGGTGGAGTTACGACGTAAAGATTTGAAGCATGTTTCAAATCTAAAGTCCATCAGATTTTCGACTGGAAAAGTCAGCTGAAGCCCACACGCGATCAGATTGTCCGCCGGATTCGGTCCGTCAGACCAGTCTGGTCGAAAAGTCCGCCCGTGTGTACGCTGCATAAGGCTTGAAAAACAAAAGATTATATATTTAATTTTTACCATCAAATTATGAAAATGCACATTTTATTGAAAATGGAAAGTTACTTCTATCATATTTGAATACCTGATGCTACAGAGTAAAAAAGATAGAGATAAATGAGAGATAAAAGTTAAAAAGAGTAAAAAGAAAAGAAAAAAAAAATTCCATTGTTAGATGTACTCCCAGTGTAAATATGTTTTGTATTATCAAGAATTCAGACATTTTAAATGACATGTCAACTTATCAGAAACTTGACAGATACCCCTCCAGCCTTTTTTTTTACTTGCAAAATTTCAAAATGCAATTCAGTACAGCTAAAAAAATTATTTTTTTAAAATAACACAAACCTCAATGATGCACAAGAACCCGAATTAGATATCAGCCCCAAATGTGTGGTGATTTCAAAAGTTCTAAACAGGCAGATATCTAGAAATGTTTAACCACTTGATTTCCATAGACTCTATAAAATTGGCCTGAACTTCAAGTGCTTAAAACAAGGATCTGGCTGCAGCTGTTCTTTTCAGACAGCTTCTGGCTTATTAGTAAAAATGATCTTTGCAGCTATAGAGCCATTTGATAATTTTTACTGTACTGCAAAGGGCCATGCTCCCCTGACGATTCCACCCCCAGTGGTTCCCAAGTTTTCCTGTCCCTCTGAGGAACCTGGGACTGCAGTACATATGTTCAAGATGCTGAGCAGGAGTAGCTTGATGAACCCCAGTGTCCTGTTCTCCCCAATGAATGAACATATAATTGGTGAGCATTTAGTCATTCTCCAGCTCCTGTGGCAGAGGAAGCAGCTAATCAAGCACATATGTGCTGCCTAATAGACCCCTGATGTCTCCATAAAGAGAACCTATCACCTTTCCATGCTATCACATAGGGGGCTTGTTAGCTCTCTTGTGATAGCAACAAAGTTAATTCATAAGGCACACAATTTATATGTAAACAGCAGATGTGCCACCCATAAGAGGTATTGCCATGAACATTGGAGGTTGGGAAATAATTCTAGGGCCATAACTCATAGTTAAAGTGATAGTAAACCGTTGTTTTGTTTTTTTGTTTTTAAATCCTGCAAGGCAATGCCATAATGTGTTAGTATCCATCACATACTAGCACATTATGGGAAACTTATCTTAAAACAAAGCTCTCCAGTGAAGCACTGTCACCTCTGAAGGCGCTTCCATCTTCACCCAGTCTTCCTTCCGGGTTCGCAGGCTCTGGCTGTGTGAGTGGCCGGAGCCACAATGACGTCACTCCCGTGCATGCTCATGGGAGCCGCCATTCACAGCACAGGACTCTGAAGGAACGGCACGGTATGGCATTCCTTCAGAGCGTATGCGCTGGTGACGTCACCAGCTGCATCCAGTGCACATTTAGGAGATATTCACTGTACCTATAGGTAAGCCATACTATAGGATTACCTTTAGGTAAACGTCATGTATGGGAGTTTACCCTCACTTTAATTGTGCAGATAATCAGCATGGGCAGGTGACAGGAGCCTTTTATGGGAACATCAGGGGGTCTATTAGATGCCCAATGTCATTTCTGCTCTCCACTGCTGTTAATCATATCTATGGTCAATTTTGGGTACTTTTTTTTCTTGCCATTACCCCAGCATGTGCAATTGTAAGGATTGACTTGTTTTGGTATCTATTTATTCAACGCAACCCCATCTTTTATATTTCACCAACAAATTGGGTATTATGTTGTGTTTGTGTGCACTAAAATTAATTTTACTTTATTTTTTCCTGAAAATATGAGTTTGATAAAAGTTGCGCAAATATTGTATACCATAAAAAATTGCAACTGTCACTATTTTATTCTAAAGACTTCTGCTTTCAGAAAATATAATATATAAAATATAATATAATATAATTGTTTGGAGTGCTAAAATAAAATGGTGCTAAAATAAAATGGAGGTAATCCTATAGAATTGAAACTGCATATGAGAACAGGACTAGTTTAGGATATAATGGGATCCTGGACAGAAGTCATTGGATCCTCCAATGTTTGTAATCATAGGGTCATTTACCGAATATTACATTCATAACAGCATTACCAGAGAAGGTAAGAAGAGACAAACTTTTCTCCAATGAGACCATAGCATTCTACAAAGCCATCATGAAACTAAACACAATTTAATTTTCTTTTCTTTTATTTCTTATATTCCATATTTAATGTATTTCTCTATTGAAATATACAAGGTAATTACCACACTGTCAAATATTTCTGATCATCTAGCTTTCCTAAACACAAGAACTTAACGCTTTAACAAATATTATCTGTTAGAAATTCTGTATATAACCCTAAAGACTTCTTCCTTCACACTTTTGGCCTTTCGTAGTTTAGGTTGTTTTTGCATTCTATCTTTCCAAATGTTACATTCTGCTTATAAATTTCCTTGTTTCTTGCACACAAAACAGTTACATGTTTCTTGTTGCATGATGCTGTTTTTATTACTGCCTTTTGTCTTTCAAGCAAACTCTGCGACAGAAGCACCATCACTAGTAATACTTTTTGTTTTACTCTTATATTTATCCACAAGCTTGCCCTTAACATAGTCCAAAGTCAGTTCATCATCTTCACATGCATCAAGTGCTGTGACAGGCATTTCATAACTTTCTGGTAAGCCACTGAGTAGGGATAGGCAAGCGGTTCGGCCTGAGCATGAGTTCAGGCTGAACTATGGATGTTCGCACGTTCACCGAACAACCAAATTATCAGAGCTTTCGACCGTTTGTTCTGCCCGTCGAATAACCACAATGCACTGCGCCGCTGCACAGTGCATTGAAAGCCCTGGTTGGCTGAAGCAATGAAAGCTTTACCCAATCAGGGCACAGAGCACTTTTAGAGCCATGATTGGACGCTGTCATGATGACTCTATGCAATCATGGCTCATTGCTCTTAGTCCCGCTCTACACTATAAAAGTATTTTTTCAATAGCAGACATTTTTAGTGTGATACTGGCGTGGAGAGGGATATAACAGGGCTCTGTTCAGTGCTGCTAGACAGTTAGTGTGCTATAGTGTGCTATTATGATTCTATTGTCAGTGTAGAATATCAGTTTAGTGTGAATGTAGTGTAGGGATGAGCCAAACACCCAGTTCGGTTCACAGCAGAACATGCGAACAGGCAAAACAATTTGTGCGAACACGCGAACACCGTTAATGTCTATGGTACACGAACGTGAAAAATCAAAAGTGCTAATTTTAAAGACTTATATGCAAGTTATTGCCATAAAAATTGTTGGGGCCCTGGGTCCTGCCCCAGGGGACATGTATCAATGCAAAAAAAGTTTTAAAAACAGACGTTTTTTCAGGAGCAGTAATTTTAATAATGCTTAAAATGAAATGATCTTTCAAATATCATGCCTGGGGGGTCTCCTTAGTCTGCCTGTAAAGTGGCACATCTTTCCCATGTTCATACCAGTGCCACAGCAAAATTACATTTTTAAAAGGAAAAAATTTAAATGGGGAATCCGCGCAACGGATTCTGTAAAAACAGAGTTTTGGACTGCTGCCCCCACAAACGCAATCTCCACCGAAGTGGAGCAAGCGGAAAATAAATTAAAAGTAAAAGGATGGGTGTGGCGCTGTCCTAAAAGTACTAATATCAAAAAAAGCTGCTTTGTGAAAAGTGATTAGCTGTGAGTGGGGAGAGGGGAAAAAAGGGAGGGGGGAGGGGAGGAAAGGGAAAAGGGAAACGTGGGGGGTTGGGAAGGATAAGGGAAGGGAGGGAAGTCCCAGCTAATAAATATTAAAGTGACTTGTGCTCCTTATCACGGAAAATGAAAAAATCAAACACATATAATGACACGTGACATGTGTACAGTGCAGCTGTGGTAATAATTGTATAATCCTTATAAGTTATTTGCCGTTAAAAATGGTAATATTGTAAACACACACTAATAATAGACTGGCTAAACAAGCCGTGACTCGTGCTCAGTGCAACATAGGTGAAAATCAACAGTCTATGTGAATTCATTGGCGTTTCTTTAAAACAAGGCAAGCATATCCAACTTGTATCTGCTACTTATATTTCTGTGGTGACCGGGTGCTTGTGTCTCGCGTTGTGATCGTGCAGACACTCACCAGCTTCCTTAACCCTTACAGGGGTAACGTGCAGTCACAGTGTATGCCACTGTGCGGCAGTCCTTAGCGTATTCAGGATCGGGATACCATTTGAACATAAAGGAAAGAGGAGATTCCCATAGTGTAAAACCATAAACACTTTTTATTTACAGTAGATGACAAGATGGTACTCACATTATGGTAGTTTCAAACAAGCAACTAAATGTCATCAGAGAAGCATCAGGTTCAAAGGCTGTGTTCGCTGGGAGATGATGCAAGGCATCAGAATTAGGCCACGCCCTACACGTTTCGTCAGAGGACGTCTACGGGAGCGTGACCCTTGCCTCACCTCCCTTCCTTTTATACTGTGCGGTGTGTAATGTGCGCTTGCGTTCCGTTTTTTAATCTCCCTCTTTCTCCTGTTTTTTACGTTTTTTACGTCTTTTAGTTTTTTCCATTTATTATAAATATATTAAATATATACGGTTTTATTTTATAACTATTTGTTGTGTATATTGTTGTGTATATCGTCAAAAGTGTTTATGGTTTTATACTATGGGAATTTCCTCTTTCCTTTATGTTCAAATGGTATCCCGATCCTGAATATGCTAAGGACTGCCGCACAGTGGCATACACTGTGACTGCACGTTACCCCTGTAGGGGTTAAGGAAGCTGGTGAGTGTCTGCACGATCACAACGTGAGACACAAGCACCCGGTCACCATAGAAATATAAGTAGCAGATACAAGTTGCATATGCCTGCCTTGTTTTAAAGAAACGCCAAGGAATTCACATAGACTGTTGATTTTCACCTATGTTGCACTGAGCACGAGTCACAGCTTGTTTAGCCAGTCTATTATTAGTGTGTGATTACAATATTACCATTTTTAATGGCAAATAACTTATAAGGATTATACAATTATTACCACAGCTGCACTGTACACATGTCACGTGTCATTATATGTGTTTGATTTTTTCATTTTCCATGATAAGGAGCACAAGTCACTTTAATATTTATTAGCTGGGACTTCCCTCCCTCCCCTTATCCTCCCCCCCACGTTTCCCTTTTCCCTCCCCCCCCCTTTTTTCCCCTCTCCCCACTCACAGCTAATCACTTTTCATAAAGCAGCTTTTTTTGATATTAGTACTTCTAGGACAGTGCCACACCCACTCTTTTACTTTTCATTTAAAAGGAAAAAATGTCATATAAAACTGCTCACGGCTGTAATGTATTGTTGGACCCCGGCAATATACATATAAATCATTGAAAAAAACGGCGTGAGTTCCCCCCCAGTCCATTACAAGGCCCTTTGGGTTTGATATGAACATTGAAATTATAAAAAACAAATGGCGTAGGGGTCCCCCCAAAATCCATACCAGGTCCTTCAGGTCTAGTATGTATTTTAAGGGGAACCCCGTGCCAAATTTAAAAAATGGCGTGGGGTCCCCCCAAAATACATACCAGATCCTTATCCGAGCATGCAACCTGGCAGGTTGCAGGAAAAGGGGGGATGAGAGAGCACCCCCCGAACCATACCAGGCTACATGCCTTCAACATGGGGAGGGTGCTTTGGGGTCCCCCCAAAACACCTTTTCACAATGTTGATGGGGACAAGGGCCTCTTCCCCACAACCGTTGCCTGATGGCTATGGGGGCTTATTGGAATCCCGGCCCTCCCCTATGTGAATGGGTATCAGGTACATTGTACCCCTACCCATTCACCAAAAAATGCCTAAAACGTAAAAATGACAGGAGACAGTTTTTGACAATTTCTTTATTAAAAAAAAAGTGTCCCGCAATGTCCATCCATCTTTAATCACAGCACCCGACGGTCCCGAGAAAAAAAAATGGAAAAACTCCACCTCCATTCGAGGCGTCCCCACGACTGCCGTGTTTTTGCTTTGACAGCTGTTATATAGGCAAGGGCGGTGCCACCCGGAGATGTAACCGGGTGATCCCACCCCTTCTAACATCATGTGGCATCATGTGACCTCAGAGTGGGGCAGGGACATCCGTTTATGTCACCTCAGCTATATAACAGCTGTCATCACGAAAAGGCTGCTGTCGGCATGACTTCCATGGAGATGAAGTTTATCCATTTTTTTTTCAGAGCGTGCTGTGATTGGCCAAGGCATACACATCAGGTGCATGCTTTGGCCAATCAGCAGCCGTCAATGCACTGCGATCTCGCAGTGCATTGACAATCTCGCAGTTCATTATGGGGCGTTACGCGGGCGCTCGAATTTACTGCGAACGCCCCATAATGTTCTAAATTCGGCAAACCAGTGAACACCCAATGTTGGAGTCGAACTTACGTTCATCTCCAACATCGGGCTTATCTCTAGTGTAGTGTGACCATCATTCATCTTTACATTAGTGTGAATCTAGGGATCGTTCAGTCAGTGTGAGTGTAGTGACCATTTAACACAGTATATTTAATTGCATTACTGCAAGTTTATTGCCGTATATTTCAGTGCGTTACGTGCAGTTTACTGCAGTTTATTTCAGTGCATTACTGCAAGTTTAATGCAGTATATTTCAGTGCATTACTGCAAGCTTAACGCCGTATATTTCAGTGCATTACTGCAAGGTTAACGCTGTATATTTCAGTCTATTACATGGCGTTTAACGTCGTGTATTTTAGTGCGTTATGTGCCATTTAACGCAGTATATTTCTATGCATTGGTGCACATTTAACGCAGTACATTTCAGTGCGTTACCACCCGTTTAACGCAGTATAGTTTAGTGCATTACTGCACATTTAACACAGTATATTTCTGTGCGTTACTGCACATTTGATGTAGTGTATTGCAGTGCATCAGTGCAGTTTTACTGCAGTATATTATAGTGCAGTGTTTCCCAACTCCAGTCTTCAAGGCGCCCCAACAGGTCATGTTTTCATGCTTTCCATTATTTTGCACAGGGGATTTGATCAGTTTCACTGCCTTGATAATTACCACAGCTGTTTCATTTGAGGGAAATACCGAAAATATGTTGGAGGCGCCTTGAGGACTGGAGTTAAGAAACACTGTATCACTGGAGTGTGTCTGTGTAGTGAGTACTCAAGTTAAAGTGCACCAAATACCACTTTCCATTGATTAAAGTGCATCCACGTACACATTTCCACATCTTTATTACATTTTGTTAATAAACAACCCCCCAACCATGTCTGGGAGGACAACAAGGAGAGGCAGACGTTCCCATAGCAATGTGAGGGGGCCAGCAGTGTATGTGTCCACAGGCAAAGGTGGACATGGTCAGTCCTCAGGCAGGGCATCATTTTCTCTGTTTAGTGATGTTGCCCATGCTATCCAGCCACAGCATACAGAGGAGGTGGTGGACTGGCTTAATAAACAATCCCCATCCTCCTCATCCTCCGTCACCCAAGCAGAGACTAGTGCACAGTCCACTGTAGCTGCCAGAGTGGCTAAATCTGCCTCCTTGTCCACAGCTATTCCTGCCACAGCCCGAGCATCAGTAATGGAGGAGTTGGCTGAGTTATTTGAACACAGCACAAGCCACTTGTGCCTCGATGATGCACAGCCATTACTTGATTCAGTTGTTGGTTCTGGGGTTGAGGAAGGCAGGAACATGGGCCTACAGAGAGGGGAGAACACTGGTACAGAAATTGGAAGTCATGTTCCCCCAGCCTCAGCATATTGTCAAGTTGTCTCCAGTGGTAATGAGGATGGAGGAGATGATGAGGTCACTGACGCGACTTGGGTGCCAGATAGAGCAGAGGAGTGAGGTTGAGGCACAACCCCAACGAGGCAGGCATCATGGAAGAGTAAAGAGCAGCCACCCTATTCCATCACATTGTGGAGCTGTTATCTCCCAGCCCACTTCCCACAGCTCAGCTGTCTGGGTCTTTTTTAGCACATGTGCAGCTGATCGCACTGTTGCAATTTGCAAACTTTCCCAAGCACATCAAGCATGGCAAAAACACCAGCGATTTGGGTACTACATGCTTGACAAGGCATTTAACCTCCCACCACTCAACCCATTGGCAAGAGCACCTGCAAGCCACACAAAAGGGGAGTCCCAGGTCCTTGCAGCAGGCGATCATACACAGCCAGTGCTCGGTTGGCTGAAATTCAGTGGGAATTCCACCTGCCCGTAAACCACCTGATATGTGACATGCCCACTAGGTGGAACTGAGCTTTGGCAATGCTGCAGTGGCTGCACATGCAGCAGAGAGCCATCAACGAGTACTTGTGTGAGTATGACACAACGACAGGCTCAAGCCAGCTCAGCTTTTTTTCCCACGCCAATGGCTGCTTGAGGCAGAACTGCGGGAGGAAGAGGACTTTCTTTCCTCTCAAGGCCCAATTTATGCAGACACCATTGTTCCTACACCACAGAACACACAAGAGGAGAGGGAGTAGGAGGAGGATTCTGGCAGTTTTGGAGGCATAGAAGCAGAGGAAGACATACGTCAAACAGTAAGAGATGGTTTTCCATCCCGTAACCCTTGGGAGTAGTATGTGGCTGGGAGGAGGCAGTTCCAGATACTGTAATCCTCATTGACCCCGAGGAGTCTGCTTCTCATGACTCCACAAATTTGTGGTGCATGGGCTCCCTCATGCTTCAAGGCATGCAAAAGGACCCAAGAATACATGGCGTAAAGGAGAAGGACCATTATTGGTTGGCAGCCCTCCTAGACCACCGGTCTAGGTGGAATGAAAGTCACAGAACTCATACCATCCCCACAGAGAGTGCAGAAAATTAAATCTCTTGAGGGCACATTAAAGAGGAGTTTATCTAATACTTTACCTGACTCTGGTAGCCTACAGTGTCATGGAAAATGTAGTTTTGAGGCTTCTGTTGGTCAAGAGAGGAGCGGTGGAGAAAGGGGCCACCTAAGTGATGCATTTCACAAGTTTTTTAGTCCTAGCTGCCCAGGGCTTCCACAACCCATCTCTAGCATCTGCATCACATGGTGGATGATTATCTAGGGGCGAAAACAGAGATGGAGAGCTTTCCAGTCAACAATCAACTGGGTTACTGGGTCATGAGTAGGGATGAGCTTCGTGTTCGAGTCGAACCCATGTTCGACTCGAACATCAGCTGTTGGGTCGTTCGCCGAATTGCGAACGATATGGGCCGTTCGCGCCAAATTCGTGTGGCGCGTCACGGCCCATAATTCACTGCGGCATCGCAGTGCATTGCTGGCTGATGATTGGCCAAGCATGCACTATGACCCGCATGCTTGGCCAATTACAGCGCCGTCAGTAGAGAGAGCTGTAATTGGCCAAAGCCAGGGTGGCTTTGGCCAATTATGGCTCAGGGGATTTAGTACACGCCCCACACTATATAAGGCCGCCTGCACGGCGGCCCTGTGTAGTGTGTGTTCCGGTGTGCTGAGAGATAGAGAGAGAGAGAGACAGTGTCATTTGATTTGAGTTAGATAGATTAGGCAGAACAGTAAGTCAGTTAGCTGCACTTACAGTGTATTGTGTATATATATGCATCCCAGGTGTTGCATATATATATATACACTGTATTCAGTTTAGCTAGATCCGTTCCTGTTATCTTCTATCTAGACTATTTACATTTAGTGCAGTGCGTCCTGCTCACAGTGTTCAGCTAGATCCGTTCCTGTTATCTTCTAGACTATTTACATTTAGTGCAGTGCGTCCTGCTCACAGTGTTTAGCTAGATCCGTTCCTGTTATTTACATTTAGTGCAGTGCGTCCTGCTCACAGTGTTCAGCTAGATCCGTTCCTGCTATTTACATTTAGTGCAGTGCGTCCTGCTCACAGTGTTCAGCTAGATCCGTTCCTGCTATTTACATTTAGTGCAGTGCGTCCTGCTCACAGTGTTCAGCTAGATCCGTTCCTGCTATTTACATTTAGTGCAGTGCGTCCTGCTCACAGTGTTCAGCTAGATCCGTTCCTGCTATTTACATTTAGTGCAGTGCGTCCTGCTCACAGTGTTCAGCTAGATCCGTTCCTGTTATCTTCTAGACTATTTACATTTAGTGCAGTGCATCCTGCTCACAGTGTTCAGCTAGATCCGTTCCTGCTATTTACATTTAGTGCAGTGCGTCCTGCTCACAGTGTTCAGCTAGATCCGTTCCTGCCATTTACATTTAGTGCAGTGCGTCCTGCTCACAGTGTTCAGCTAGATCCGTTCCTGTTATCTTCTAGACTATTTACATTTAGTGCAGTGCGTCCTGCTCACAGTGTTCAGCTAGATCCATTCCTGCTATTTACATTTAGTGCAGTGCGTCCTGCTCACAGTGTTCAGCTAGATCCGTTCCTGCCATTTACATTTAGTGCAGTGCGTCCTGCTCACAGTGTTCAGCTAGATCCGTTCCTGTTATCTTCTAGACTATTTACATTTAGTGCAGTGCGTCCTGCTCACTGTGTTCAGCTAGATCCGTTCCTGCCATTTACATTTAGTGCAGTGCGTCCTGCTCACAGTGTTCAGCTAGATCCATTCCTGTTATCTTCTAGACTATTTACATTTAGTGCAGTGCGTCCTGCTCACAGTGTTCAGCTAGATCCGTTCCTGCCATTTACATTTAGTGCAGTGCGTCCTGCTCACAGTGTTCAGCTAGATCCGTTCCTGCTATTTACATTTAGTGCAGTGCGTCCTGCTCACAGTGTTCAGCTAGATCCGTTCCTGCTATTTACATTTAGTGCAGTGCGTCCTGCTCACAGTGTTCAGCTAGATCCGTTCCTGCCATTTACATTTAGTGCAGTGCGTCCTGCTCACAGTGTTCAGCTAGATCCGTTCCTGTTATCTTCTAGACTATTTACATTTAGTGCAGTGCGTCCTGCTCACAGTGTTCAGCTAGATCCATTCCTGCTATTTACATTTAGTGCAGTGCGTCCTGCTCACAGTGTTCAGCTAGATCCGTTCCTGCCATTTACATTTAGTGCAGTGCGTCCTGCTCACAGTGTTCAGCTAGATCCGTTCCTGTTATCTTCTAGACTATTTACATTTAGTGCAGTGCGTCCTGCTCACTGTGTTCAGCTAGATCCGTTCCTGCCATTTACATTTAGTGCAGTGCGTCCTGCTCACAGTGTTCAGCTAGATCCGTTCCTGTTATCTTCTAGACTATTTACATTTAGTGCAGTGCGTCCTGCTCACAGTGTTCAGCTAGATCCGTTCCTGCCATTTACATTTAGTGCAGTGCGTCCTGCTCACAGTGTTCAGCTAGATCCGTTCCTGCTATTTACATTTAGTGCAGTGCGTCCTGCTCACAGTGTTCAGCTAGATCCGTTCCTGCTATTTACATTTAGTGCAGTGCGTCCTGCTCACAGTGTTCAGCTAGATCCGTTCCTGCTATTTACATTTAGTGCAGTGCGTCCTGCTCACAGTGTTCAGCTAGATCCGTTCCTGCTATTTACATTTAGTGCAGTGCGTCCTGCTCACAGTGTTCAGCTAGATCCGTTCCTGCTATTTACATTTAGTGCAGTGCGTCCTGCTCACAGTGTTCAGCTAGATCCGTTCCTGCTATTTACATTTAGTGCAGTGCGTCCTGCTCACAGTGTTCAGCTAGATCCGTTCCTGTTATCTTCTAGACTATTTACATTTAGTGCAGTGCGTCCTGCTCACAGTGTTCAGCTAGATCCGTTCCTGTTATTTACATTTAGTGCAGTGCGTCCTGCTCACAGTGTTCAGCTAGATCCGTTCCTGCTATTTACATTTAGTGCAGTGCGTCCTGCTCACAGTGTTCAGCTAGATCCGTTCCTGCTATTTACATTTAGTGCAGTGCGTCCTGCTCACAGTGTTCAGCTAGATCCGTTCCTGCTATTTACATTTAGTGCAGTGCGTCCTGCTCACAGTGTTCAGCTAGATCCGTTCCTGTTATCTTCTAGACTATTTACATTTAGTGCAGTGCGTCCTGCTCACAGTGTTCAGCTAGATCCGTTCCTGTTATCTTCCTACTGACAGGCAGGCTTGTCTGGTTACAGTATATAAAGCTACCTGAAGAAAATTACTGGTGTTCTATTTGATCCTATTAGTACCACGGTCAGGCAGCTAGACTATTTACATTTAGTACAGTGCGTCCTGCTCACAGTGTTCAGCTAGATCCGTTCCTGTTATCTTCCTACTGACAGGCAGGCTTGTCTGGTTACAGTATATAAAGCTACCTGAAGAAAATTACAGGTGTTCTATTTGATCCTATTAGTACCACGGTCAGGCAGCTAGACTATTTACATTTAGTACAGTGCGTCCTGCTCACAGTGTTCAGCTAGATCCGTTCCTGTTATCTTCCTACTGACAGGCAGGCTTGTCTGGTTACAGTATATAAAGCTACCTGAAGAAAATTACAGGTGTTCTATCCCAGCTTAGTGCAGCTACAGGCCATTAGTATGTCTGGAAGGCCAAGAAGGAGAGACAGACTGTCACAAGCCAATAAGAGAGGGAAAGCAGGCTCTGTGTCTAGTGCTGGTCGTGGAGACGGTGCATCCTCATCAGCACGTGGCCATGGGACACGCTTGGCCTTTTTTTCGGCAGCTGGCCATGTTGAGCCGCAACATGCGGAAGACTTGGTCGAGTGGATGACCAAGCCGTCCTCATCCTCCTCATCCTCTCTCACCCATGCCCAGGGTGCTTTGTCTGGCAAAGCAGCGGCCTCTTCCCTCAGCTCAATGTCATCAGTGACTCCTTCCCTAGCTCCACCATGTCCTCCTGAGGATTCCCTCGAACTGTTTGACCACAGTGTTGGGTACATGCTCCAGGAGGATGCCCAGCGTTTGGAAGGCTCTGATGATGATACTGAGCTCGATGAAGGCAGTAACATGAGCACGGACAGAGGGGGTGCCCAAGAAGGACAGCAATCTGGCAGTCATGCTCCCCCTGCTGCAGCATACTGCCAGGTTTGCTCCAGTGATGAGGAGGGAGGGGATGATGAGGTCACTGACTCAACGTGGGTGCCTGATAGGAGAGAGGAGGAGGAGGAGGAGGAGGCGGCACATCACCAATGAGGCAGGATGCCCTCCAGGGGCCAGCCTAAGGGCAGCACATTGACTGCATCACACCCCAAAGCTCCACATGTGCAGGGTGCTGCAGTCTCTGCGCGTTATTCAAAAAGTTCTTTGGTGTGGGCCTTTTTTGAGACGAGTGCATCAGATCGCACCGCTGCTATTTGCAACATATGTCTCAAGCGTATCTCGCGTGGCCAAAACATCTCCCGCTTGGGTACCACATGCTTGACCAGACATATGTTGACCTGCCATGCAGTTCATTGGCAAGCGTATCTAAAAGACCCACACCAAAGAACAAAGAGGATCTCTCCTTGCTCCTCATCAGCTGAGATTTTAAACCCCACTAGACCTTCAGTCCTCTCTGAGACCTGCAGTGAGAGGAATGAAGGTGTAGAATTAGGTGTGTCACAGCCAAGTACTTGTGGGCAATCTGCTTTTGGTACACCGACGTCAGATTGTACCAGGCAAATTTCCCTGCCCCAGCTGCTGCACCGCCGAAAGAAGTTTGCTCCCAACCATCCACATGCCCAGCGGTTGAATGCTAGCTTGGCAAAATTGCTAGCACATCAACTGCTGCCTTTTCAGTTGGTAGACTCTGCCCCCTTCCGTGAGTTTGTGGAATGTGCGGTTCCTCAGTGGCAGGTACCCAAACGCCACTTTTTCTCACTGAAGGCGATTCCGGCTCTCTACCGGCATGTGGAAGGCAATGTCCATGCCTCGCTGGACAGGGCGGTCAGCGGTAAGGTGCATATTACCGCTGACTCATGGTCCAGCAGGCATGGACAGGGACGTTACCTAAGTTTCACGGCACATTGGGTGACTCTGCTGGCAGCTGGGAAGGATGCAGGACAAGGTGCAGTAGTGTTGGAGGTTGTTCCGCCACCACGCCTCCAAAATGCTGATTGTGACACACCTCTCTCCTCCACCCCCTCCTCTTCTTCTTCCTCCATGGCCTCTTCCTCGGAACCAGCGGTGCTCCGTAGGCGTTCAAGGGGCTACGCAAGTACGCAGGCCAAAAGATGCCATGCGGTGCTTGAGCTGGTGTGCTTGGGGGACAGGAGCCACACTGGGGCAGAGGTTCTGTCAGCTCTGCAGGGGCAGGTTCAGAGGTGGTTGATGCCACGCCAACTTAAGGCAGGAATGGTGGTTTGCGACAATGGCACCAACCTCCTCTCTGCCCTCCGACAGGGACAAATGACCCATGTGCCCTGTTTGGCTCACGTCCTTAACTTGGTGGTGCAGCGGTTCTTGGGCAGGTACCCGGGCTTACAGGATGTCCTGAGGCAGGCCAGGAAAGTCTGTGTGCATTTCCGCCGGTCATATAATGCCAGTGCTCGGCTGACGGACCTCCAAAAGGAGTTTAACCTGCCCAAGAACCGCCTAATCTGTGACATGCCCACCAGGTGGAACTCAACGTTGGCCATGCTGCAGCAGCTGCACACGCAGCAGAGGGCCATCAATGAGTACCTGTGCGACTATGGGACCAGGACAGGGTCAGGGGAGCTTGGTTTTTTTTCCCCACGCCAGTGGGCCATGATCAGGGATGCATGCACTGTCCTGTCACCATTCGAGGAGGCCACGAGGATGGTGAGCACTGACAGTGCATGCATCAGTGACACTGTCCCCCTTGTCCACCTGTTGGAGCACACGCTGCGTGGAATAATGGACAGGGCACTTGAGGCAGAACAGAGGCAGGAAGAGGAGGACTTCCTTAGCTCTCAAGGCCCCCTTTATCCAGACAGTGTTCCTGCGTGCCCGCCGATCACACAGGAAGAGGACGAGGAGGAGGAGGAGGAGGAAGATTGTGTCAGTATGGAGGTGGAGCCTGGCACTCAGCATCAGCAGCAGTCTTTAAGGGATCAGTCCCAAGGAACACATGGACTTGTACGTGGCTGGGAGGAGGTGGCTGCGGACGTTGTTGTCCTTAGTGACCCAGAGGACTCCGGACCGAATGCCTCAGCAAACCTACGCTGCATGGCCTCCCTGATCCTGCAAAGCCTGCGTAAGGATCCTCGTATTCGTGCTATCAAGGAGAAGGACGAATACTGGCTGGCAACCCTCCTTGATCCACGTTACAAGGGTAAGGTTGCGGACCTTATCTTGCCATCGCAGAGGGAGCAGAGGATGAAGCATCTTCGGGAGGCCTTGCAGAAAGGTCTGTGCAACGCGTTCCCAGAGACTGGGAGGTTACAAACTCCTGTTTCTGGACAACGTGTTGCTGAGGCTTCGGTCAGTCAAAGAAGGAGCGGTGGAGAAGGTGGCCGTCTGACCGATGCGTTCAGACAATTTTTTGGTCCGCAGCCCCAAGGTATGATCGGTTCCAGCAACCATCGCCAGCGTCTGTTTTACATGGTGCAGGAATACCTAGGGGCAAGATCAGACTTGGACACCTTTCCCACCGAAAATCCTCTGGGTTACTGGGTCTTGAGGATGGATCACTGGCCAGAGCTTGCACAGTATGCAATCGAGCTACTGGCCTGTCCTGCATCCAGCGTTCTTTCGGAACGCACATTCAGTGCTGCTGGAGGCGTGGTAACCGATCACAGGGTGCGTCTGTCCACCGACTCGGTCGATCGGCTGACCTTCATAAAAATGAATCAGTCTTGGATCACCACCAGCTACCAAGCACCTGATGCTGATGTAACCGAATAATTTTTTTTGAAATCTCAGATCCCTTCAAAGACTGCCTATGCTGATGCTGAGTGACTATCCCTGAGTAATTATCCTCTTCCTCCTCAATCATCACGCTGATAGCTTGTAAGAACATTTTTGGTTCTAGGCACCACCACCAGTGCCTAAGGCCCAATTTTTCAGCCCCTGTTTAACAGGGGCGTGTAATTACAATTTTTGATGTAATACTTTGCAGCAGGGCTCGTTCCTGCGTTCCAACTAGAGTGTCTGTGAGGGGTTGCAGTGTTGTGGCACCAGCACCAGTGCCTAAGGCCCAATTTTTCTGCCCCTGTCTAACAGGGGCATGTAATTACAATTTTTGATGCAATACTTTGCAGCAGGGCTCGTTCCTGCGTTCCAACTAGAGTGTCTGTGAGGGGTTGCAGTGTTGTGGCACCAGCATCAGTGCCTAAGGCCCAATTTTTCTGCCCCTGTCTAACAGGGGCGTGTAATTACAATTTTTGATGCAATACTTTGCAGCAGGGCTCGTTCCTGCGTTCCAACTAGAGTGTCTGTGAGGGGTTGCAGTGTTGTGGCACCAGTACCAGTGCCTAAGTCCCAATTTTTCTGCCCCTGTCTAACAGGGGCGTGTAATTACAATTTTTGAAGCAATACTTTGCAGCAGGGCTCGTTCCTGCGTTCCAACTAGAGTGTCTGTGAGGGGTTGCAGTGTTGTGGCACCAGCACTAGTGCCTAAGGCCTAATTTTTCAGCTCCTGTTCAACAGGGGCATGTAATTACAATTCTTGATCTAATATTTCACAGCAGGGCCCTGTGAGGGCTTACAGTGTTGTGGCCACAGCAACACCTAAGGCCCAAATTTCTGCTGAGTATATAGGGCAGGACCCTACTTTCAAACATCTAACTTACAAACGACTCCTACTTGCAAATGGAAGGAGACAACAGGAAGTGAGATGAAATCTACCCCTAGGAAGGGAAATTCTCTCCTGTAAGAGTTAATATGGGAAAACAATTTCTCCTTTCCACTGATGCTTTCCAATCCTTTTTCCACAAAAAAACCCAAATTTTCAAAAAACATTTTTCATTGGGACAAAAAAGTGAGGTGAAATCTTCTGAAGAGGAGGAAAGACAGCAAAACAAATGTCACAGGGGTGATAACCCTTCCCTATGTTTTCCAAAAAGCTTAGAAAAGATTTTTTGGCTGGAGCTAAACACGTTAAAAATGTTCAAAATTACAAAGAGATTCTACTTAACAACAAACCTACAGTCCCTGTCTTGTTTGCACCGCCTGTATACTGCTGTTCAGAGTATATAGGGCCTGGTGGCCCCACACCTTTCCTTATTTTAATTTGGGTGGGGGGTTCCCCTTAATATCCATACAAGACCCAAAGGGCCTGGTAATGGACTGGGGGGTACCCATGCCGTTTGTCTCACTGATTTTCATCCATATTGCCTTGACCCGACATGACATTAAACCCGCAAGCAGTTTTAAATGAGATTTTTTCCTTTAAAAATGACATTTGGTGCAGGGACTGTTCTAAACATGGGAAACACGCGTCACTTTACAGGCATACTATAGACACCCCCCAGGTACGATATTTAAAGGAATATTTCACTTTTTTTTTTTTTTACTTTAAGCATCATTAAAATCACTGCTCCCGAAAAAACGGCCGTTTTTAAAAGTTTTTTTTGCATTGATACATGTCCCCTGGGGTAGGACCCGGGTCCCCAAACCCTTTTTAGGACAATACCATGCAAATTAGCCTTTAAAATGAGCACTTTTGATTTCGAACGTTCGAGTCCCATAGACGTCAATGGGGTTCTAACGTTCGTGTGAACTTTCGGTCCGTTCGCGGGTTCTGGTACGAACCGAACCGGGGGGTGTTCGGCTCATCCCTAGTCATGAGAATAGACCACTGGCCAGAACTTGGCCAGTATGCAATTGAGCTGCTGGGCTGCCCTGCATCCAGCATGCTTTCCGAACAGGCATTCAGTGCTGCTGGAGGTTTTGTTACTGATAATAAAAAGCATCTGTCCACAGACTCCGTGGACCGTCTGACATTTATCAAAATTAATCAGTCATGGATTACCAGCAGCTATAAAGCCCCTGATGCCGATGTCGCTGATTAAGTGTTTTTGGTATGTGGAATCTCTGCAGGACGTCTAGGTTGCCTAGAGTTGTAGGTGTTGAGTTCATCTGGAAGAATGTTTTTGGTGTAGGTTTCTTGAGCACAATTAACACCCAAAGACCAATTTCATTGCAATTTTGGACAGCAAGGCCAATTCTTGCTTTCATCAAGAGTACCTCTTATAGGGTTACGGTATGAAGGCGTCACCGACACCCAAAGATCAATTTTTCCACACCCATTACTTCTATCCAAACTCTGTGGAAGAGACACTGAAATGTATCCAAAAAATTTCTAATCTTGTTTCCAGTGCACTACATTGTGGCCTCATCATACAGTTCATTGCTTCCAAAAGAAAGAAAGCTTGCAGGGAAAATGTAATTTTTTTAGCTTTATAAATACAATTATTGCTGAAGCAGCTTCTATACACAGTACAGATGTGCCACTTTACAGGTAGACTAAGGTGACCCCAACCCCAGGCACTATAAAGAAAGGATTTTTAATTTTTATGCTTTCGCTTTAAGCATCAATAAGTCACTGCTCATTTACAAATGAAGTTTTTTACAAATGTTTTTTTCATTGATACATGTCCCCCAGGGGAGTGTCAGGGACCCTATCATCATTGTATGCCCAATTACTTGCGTATAAGCCTTCAAAATATTTTGATTTTTCTAGTTCGGATCCCACAGACTTCAATGGGTTTCGTTATTTGTTTCTGAACTTTTGCAATGTGACATTAAAGGAGAAGTACAGCCAAAGGTTATTTGGCTGTACTTCTACTGTAGATCTCAGGAGTGCAGTTCGTTCTGACCCATTTTCAGTTGAAGCCTGTTATCGGCTGACGTCACAAAGCCAGTCCAGGCTTGGGCAAGATGGTGACAATGATGTCGGGATCCACCCACATGCCTGGACTGGTACCCAACTCAGCCTCCCAGCCAGTCACTGAGACCCTGAGCCGACTGCTCCTACCCCCTCCCAGTTAGTGCGGGGGGGAAGAGTACCAAGTGATTGGTGGTGTTTGATCACTCTCTTCTCAGTGTTAGAGACTGCGGTGGTAGGTAAGTATGATTCAGAAAAAAAACATACTTCTCTTTTAAAATCTTTCATTTCTTCTGCTATACCTCTGTGGCGTTTAACCATTTCCAAGGTGTGCCTCATGTAATCCTGCATATCCTGGACTTTCAGCTTAGTTCAGTGTAGCTTTTAACTCCAATATAGTTTGGTGCTAAGATTAGCTCTTTCATGCACCTTTTGTAATCCTTCCCACGTGTCTTTCACACTTACATATTCATCTTCTATGCGAAGAGAGATTGTGCTCGGAGCTTTTCGGTCTTTCTCTATCCACTCATCTGAAGGATCTTCTGGCCTGACTTCATTTATTCATTTCCACATACCTTCTCTTATTATTAGCATTTTCATCTTGAATTTCCAAGACTGGTAGTTCTGGTCTGTGAGATTTGCAAATAAAAGCTTTGCTGCAATTGTGTTACTGGCCATTTTCTTTTATTCTGTTGCAGTCTTCTTTCTGTTGCTGTATCTTGAAATTATTTGCTGTAGCTGGCTATGACTGGGCTATGACAAGGTTCTCAGCTTTTCTCTTGGTGGGTGTCTAGGCTATGCCTGGGCCCATAACCTATATTCTGTTTATAGCCCTAAAGAAAAGACAGTGCACAATTCACATGGGCTTTTCTGCTTAACTGCACCAATGAAACAGGAACTTTATTAAAGGAAAAGACATAGAGCATACCATGGATGCAGCTACAAACTTTTAAAAACTGTCATCTACTGGTTGAAAAATATATCTCTACTAAATACTGATGTACAGTAGTTGTTGCACAAAATACAATTCTGTATTCTAACAATCCCATGCGACAATTACTTCCTTAAAGTGGTGTTCCAGCCGAAATTATACTTTTTAAATAAAAATACCCATATAATACACAAGCTTAATGTATTCTAGTAAAGTTAGTCTGTAAACTAAGGTCTGTTTTGTTAGTTTACAGCAGTAGTTTGTTATTTTATAAAATTACAGCAGGCCGTGACCATCTTAAGTGTGGGCATCTGAAGCCAGACTGTATTTCTTCCTGGATCTCGCACATACTCAGTGCAGCACAAGCAGTGTAATAGGTTTCAGGTCAGGTTTCCATAGCAACGGCAGTTTCAGAGGAGGTTGCCGCCCCTTCCCAGAAGGCATTGCAAACAGGAAATGATGCGATGGGCCGCGGCCAGGGAGGAGGAAGTGAAAAATGAATACAGCATATATACAGTAGGTGCTGAGAAAAAATATAAAAAAATATCCAATTTGTTTACAGTGCACTGTTTAGTGAGGGATGCTGAAGAGTTGTAAAAGTGGGTGGAACTCCACTTTAATTTAGTCCCATTTCGGATCTCAGTTCTATAAATCTGTTTCTTGTGTGTGGTTTTGTCAAAGCATCTGCAACCATGTTATTAGTTTCACAATACGTAAGCACAATTACATTTTTTTCCAACCAGATCATGAATGTAATGATGTCTGACATCAATATGTTTATTTCTGGCATTGATCTTCTCATTGGTGGTAAGTTTGATACATCCTTGATTGTCCTTATATAAGATTGTAGGCTGGGACATTGGCTCTCCAAGATCTTCAAGCAATTGACATAATCACACAGCTTCTTGACTGGCATAGGCAGCAGCAATGTATTCTGCCTCTGTAGAAAACAAAGCTACTTAGATCTGCTTCTTGCTGGATCAAGATATAGCACTGTTTCCTAATTTGAACAAGTAACCATTTGTGGATTTACTAGTGCTTAGGTCACCTGCCCAATCAGAGTCTACATATCCAACGAGGTTCAAATCACCAACTGCAGACATCTTCAGACTCAAGTCATTTGTTTGTTTGAGATACAGTATATCATTGACTCTCTTGATTGATATCCAGTCTTTTTGACATGGTTCACTCGTGCATCTACAAAGAAGCGACATGCAGCTGCAATGTCTGAATGTGTAGTATTTGCCATATTTAGCAATACCCCCCACTGCTTATCTATACTGATCATTAGTAGGAAGAATATCCTCATCCCCTTCTGTTTTTAGGTACGCTATGTCCATGAGCGTACTTGCTTCTTTTGTTTCAGTCATGCCAAACTGCTGAAGCACTACCAAAATGTTAGATTTTGGATTTAACAGAAAGCTGCCATTAATTCCTAGGTAATATGTCACTTCCCCAAGATCTTTAGTCTCAAAATGCTGATTAAGCACTGCAGTCAATTTTGCAACTTCCTCATTTTTTTGTGAGTAACAATCAAGTCATCTGCATAGAGTAAAATATACATATATTCCGAATCTATACATTTTGAGTATAGATATGGGTCAGCTCTGCTTTGTGTGAATCCTTTGTCTAGCAAGACTTAGCTTATTTTTAAATTTCATGTGCTAAATGATTACTTAAAGTGGTAGTAAACCCTCACATATACTCAGTGAAGTGAATAGTCTCAGATGATACACAGAGATTAAACAAATCTTCCTACATATGTTTTACTTGTATATCTGCTGTCTTCAGCTTTCTGCACTCTCTGGAAAGTGCAGATCATGTTAGACATATGTCTTCCTCTTTCAGCAGTGGGTGGGGAGTCTGGGCTTACACTTTGTGAGAGCTGATTGGAGGAAAGGCACCCCCCCCACATAGGCAGAGGAACGAAGGAACATGCAGAGCTATAGTCTGAATAGACAAGTTCCCTGTTAATCTCCCTCTAAGCTCCCTCCCCACCACAATGTTTCAGCTGTTGTGATCTCATGTGTAGGAGAATTTGTCAAAAGTGCTGATAAAAGAGCAATGAAGCACCAGATAGAAATGACACTTACGCCCCGTACACACGATCATAAATTCCGCCAGCAAAAGTCCGATGTGAGCTGTTGGTCGGAAATTCCGACTGTGTGTATGCTTCATCGGACTTTTGCTGGTGGAATTTCTGCCATAAAAAGATTGAGAGCAGGTTCTCTATTTTTCCAGACGGAAAAATTTACAATCGGAAATTCCAATTTTCTGTAGCAATTCCGACACGCAAAATTCGTATGCATGCTCGGAAGCATTGAACTTCATTTTCTCATAGTTTTTTTTGTGTTTTTCATGTTGTCGTAGTGTTGTACGTCACCGTGTTCTTGACGGTCAAAAGTTCTTAGAACTTTTGTGTGACCGTGTGTATGCAAGGCAAGCTTGAGCGGAATTCCGTCACATTTCATGAATGGAGTTTACATCTACTTTAAGTCCTTAAAGAGATTTCTGCAACTTGCACACAAGATGCTCTTCTCCATAGGTGTGCGCAGCCTAATGCATTAGGGTGTGCACCCTTAAGCTCAAACACACATGCATGTGTATGTATCTACATATATATGACCCCAGCACATTGATCTCCCTGCTGGCACAGTGAAAGAGAAAAGGATAAACACTTCTCTTATGGCAGAGCTGGTAAGAGGGAGATCTTTCCCATGATCCTGTTGCTAAACAGAACTATAACACTAATGCGCATGGGGGGATTAGGGTGTGCCTGGGCACACCCGGCACACCCTGTGTGCGCGCCTATGCTCTTCTCCATTTTTCACGTATCCTTCTGGTTGTGTCATATATATTTCCTCTTCGATATCACCAATAGGAAAGGCTGCTGTGATATCATGATGCTTCACAACCACTTTCTGAGAAGCAGCCACTGTTAACAGTGTTTGCAAAGTACTTTGTTTTGCAAATGGAGAAAAGTAGCATCGTATTCCTCACCAAATTTTAGTGAGTACCTTTTTGCCTTTAACCATGCTTTGTACCTACAGACCTTGTTTTCGGAGTCACATTTGGCCTTAATAAACCATTTGCAGCTGATTGCACGCTTACCATGAGGTAGTTCTGAAAGTGTCCATGTCTGCAGTTTGCTAATAGATGTCATCTCTTCATCAGCAGCTCTGATCCACTTTTGTTTCTCATGAGTTGGAAGCATTTGAATTGTCTACATCAGTTTTTATTTCACTTTGTTGCTTATCTTCATGTGACACTAATGTGGAATTTCCTTCAGTTTGAAGTGTTTGTGCTAGTTCAATAAATTTTGAGCACACCAAAGTTTCATTAACAATTACACTTCTTGGAGTAATAATCTATAAAAGTGAGAAAATACCTCTTTTTTCCTGGAGTCAATTTTTCCATTGGACCGCAAAGATCTGAATGATCCAGAGGTTTCTTAGCTCTGTGGTTACTCTACTTCGGAAAGGCTTTTCTTGCCATATTTCCTTCTATACAGCTGGTGAATTTCATTGTTTAATCACTTGGACTCATTTTTTTCCACAGTCATTCTCAGTTAATTTCTTTATTATGTCAGGATTTCTGTGCCCAAGTCGTCTGTGCCATGTGTGAATGCAGTTTGAATGTTTTCCATTGGCAGTATTAACCACCTCATTTCAGTTTAACGGATACATTTCATCTGTAATTTTAGCATTTGCAAGTAAGATATTCCCTTTTGTGATGACACAACTGTAATCTTGCAAGGTCACTACATTGCCTTGTTTTATGAGCTTCTTCACTGACAAAACTTTCGTTTCAAGAGCAGGGACATACAGTACATTTTTCACAGGTACCTTTCTTCCATTATTAGCCCAGCTGTGGTGATTTTTTTCTGTTTTACTCTGGTCAACGCGAATAAAGAGATTTATGTAATTTGCCATGTGACTCGTAGCTCCCGAATGAACACACCATACCTGAAAAAATTAGGTGCAACTTTTAGATTGAAAAAATATATTCATGATCTGAAGCAAAATCTGTTTCTTCCTTCACACTTTTGGCCTTTTGTAATTTAGTTTGTTTTTGAATTCTAGCTTTCCAAATTCTGCATTTTGATTTTAAATTACTCTGTTTCTTGCAAACAGAACAGTCGCATGTTTCTTGTTGTATGTTGTTGTTTTTATTCCTGTCTTTTGTCTTTCAAACAGACTCTGCGACAGAAGCACCGCTACTATTAATGCTTTCTGTTTTATGCTTATATTCATCCACAAGCTTGCCCTTAACATATTCATACACATATGTTATAACATATGTGGACCTCTGCAGCTCCTCCGGAGTTAACATGGGCCTCTTGGCTGCTTCTCTGATTAATGCTCTCCTTGTCCGGCCTGTCAGTTTAGGTGGACAGCCATGTCTTGGTACTAGAGGTTTGCAGTTGTGCCATGTTTTTTCCATTTTCGGATGATGGATTGAACAGTGCTTCACGAGATGTTCAAAGGTTGGGATATATTTTTACAACCTCACCAAGGTTCTCTAACAAATCTCTGAGGGCTTCACAGAACAGCTGTATTTATACTAAGATTAAATTACACACAGGTGTATTCTATTTATTATTTAAAAAATGTAAACAACATTTATAATTTCCCTTCCACTTCACAATTATGTGCCACTTTGTATTGGTCTATCACATACAATCCCAATAAAATACATTTAAGTTTTTGGATGTAACATGACAAAATGCAGAAAATTTCAAGGGGTGTGAATACATTTTCAAGGCACTGTAGCACACTAATTTCCTAGTAGCAATGAACAGAGCCCTTTTCTATCTCCCCTACAATATGGCATTGCAAATAGCTCTACTGGGAAATAACCTTTTATAGTGTGAAGTGGGTCTGTGAGCAATGAGCCATGATTGGGCTAAGTCATCATGACTTTCTCCAATCAAGGCTCTGCTCAGCTCTGACAGTGCTCTGTACCCTGATTGGGCAAAGCCTTAATTTCTTCAGCCAATCAGGGCTTAGAATGCACTGTGTGGCGGGCAGTGCATTGTGGGGCATTCGGTGGGCCAAACGAAAAGTTGAACGCCCTGCCAATTTGGGTGTAGGCCATACGGGCGAACAGCCAATGTTCGCCCCTCTTTAATCGATACGTGGCCCCCATACCCTTTTTATGGCCAATAACCTGCATATAAGCCTTTATAATGGGGTCTTTTGATTTTTAATAAGGTTTGTGGTTTGGTTCCAAACTTTTTCCATGTTCGGAAGTTCTGGTAGAAACCGAACCGGGGGTGTTCGGCCCATCGCGAACTCTAAACTTTGTTCAAATAAATATAACTTTCTATTGGTGGTATTTAATCACCACTGTTTTTTTTTTTTTGCTAAATAAATAAAAAAATAACATTTTTTTTTAGAAAGGGAATTTTTCTTTGTTTCTGTTATAACATTTTACAAATAAATAATGTTTCTTCATAAATTTAGGCCAAAATGTATCCTGCTACATTTCTTTGGAAAAAATAACCCAATTCACTGTGTATTATTTAGTCTGTAGGAAAGTTATAGAGTCCACAAACTATGGTATTGTGAAACCTTGGTTTACGAGTAACGCGGTTTACGAACATTTTGAAAGACGAGACAAAAGTTTTTGAAAAAACTTATTTTTAAAAAATTGCCTTGATCTGCAAGCGCTGTCTTGATATACGAGCATTTTTTTTTTTTTTTTTTTTTAATGTAAAAAAAAAGAACTACACTCACAATGTGAAGGATTCTGCTGCTCATCTATGTAAAGCCACTGTGTATATGTACAGTGAAGCCGCTGGTGTACAGCATGCAGTACAGCTTTTTTATGTGGCCAGAGATTTGCGGGCGATGGTGGCTCCCAGCACTTCCTGGTCCTCAGACACTCCCAGCAGGAGCGGGTGTACCCGGAAGTGATGTTAACAGTTTCCGAGTTCTCTAGGAAGTGCTGTGAGCTGAACCTGTGGCCACATACAGCGTTGTACTGTACGCCAGTAGCTTTACTGAACATACAGTACTATATACAGAGCGGCTTTAAATAGATGAGAACCAACCTCTGGCCACATACAGAGCTGTGTACACCAGCGGCTTTACTCTACATACAATATTCACAGCAGCTTTAAATAGGTGAGCACCAGACTACTTAACATTATCACTGTGCACATTCTTTTTTTTTACCTAAAAACTTTTGCAACACAGAGGTACAGTACAGTATTCCTACTACTGTACAGTACTGTATTTTGAAGTGCAGTTTTATTTGTTTTATGTTTACAATACACTTTATATATTTTTGCTGTAATCATTTTTATATGAATAAATGGTTGTGGAACGAATCATCAGAGTTTCCATCTTTTCCTAAAGGAGAAATTGCTTTGATATAAGAGTGCTTTGGATTACAAGCATGTTTTTGGAACAAATTATGCTCGCAAACCAAGGTTTCACTGTATCTCATTTCTTGAGGCCCAAAAATGCCAGGACAGTACATGTACCCCCTAAATGATCCCTTTTTGGAAAGTAGGCAGTCCAAGGTTTTTTGTGCATACTGTCACCAGTGCAGTACAGTGTCATATACATCATATAAATTGTGTGATCAGGGACAGTGGGCTCCATTCACAAATGCATCGCTCATCACGGTAATTAGGTGTCATCTAAGTCAGTGGTTCTCAAAACTGTCTCAAGTACCCCCGATAGGCCATGTTTTGGGCATTTCTCTTAGATAAAATAGCTGTCCAAAATATAAAGCCATTGATCCTGATTTAAAGCACCTGTGCAAGATAAAGGAAACCTGCAAACATGGCCTGTTGGGGGTACTTGAGGAAAGGATGAAGAACCACTGATCCAGGCCAGTGTTTCTCAACTCCAGTCTTCAAGTACCCCCAACAGGTCATGTTTTCAGGCTTTTCATTATTTTGAACAGGTGATTTGATCAGTTTAACTGCCTTAGTAATTACCACAGCCGTTTCATCTGAAGAAAATCCTGAAAACATGACCTGTTGGTGGTACTTGAGGACTGGAGTTGAGAAACATTGACCTAGGTGACACATTTTATGGAAAAAATAAGGGTTGTTTGCCAATACCTCATTAGTTTTTTAAGGCACTGTAGGGCATAGTGATATCCAAAAAAGACAGTGTCCTGAGTGAATGCTGACTCACCTTTTAATGGTGCAAGTGCAATCCAAGTGACCCAAAACCATACAAAGAAAAATTTGGGGGAAGTACCCCAAGGAAGGAAGTCACGCAGCTTAAGCACAGGATTACGTTAATCAAAAATTTACTAATACAAAACTCTGGGTAAAAAACTCCACCACCACCTTCACCTAAATTTAAAAAGGACAACGTTGTCTGGATAGACGCAGCTGAGATCACACAGGATACAGGCACACCAATAGCAAAAATAGAACATATGGCTGTCAGCAGGGGAAATGTTGCCAGTAGTGTACACATGTGTCTATGCAGTAAAGTAGATATTGCTCCTATGATCTGCAGCAGGAAGATAACGAGATGTAATCACAAGGTTGCTCAGAGGGTTCACTCATACCGAGTACGATCAGTCCTCTCCTGGGTTATGATGAATGGCAAGTAGTGTGAATAGATTATAGGGTACAAGGGACTCAGCTGTATTAAATAGAGTATCAGAGTATCAGCACCATGTTATGAAAATGGTTTTTCATAGGTTATGTATATTGAAATATATCAGATAGTTAACATGCTCATGCAATCAGCAGTGAAGTGCACCCGCACTGTAAGCAAAATAAGGAGCCACAGGTGGCTTTGTGGGCTAGATACATAGATGACATCCTCCTCCTATGGGATGGCGATCGCCATGATCTAGACATCTTTATGAATATGCTGAATGATAATAATCGTGGCATAAGATTCGCTTACGAGGCAAGTCAGACTGAGATCAACTTCCTAGATCTTAAGATAAGTATTAAGGATGGGCAACTTTCTACAGCAACCTATTTTAAGAATACTGATCGTAATTCTTACATACCTACAGATAGTTGCCACCATGAAGCCTGGTTAAGGTCAGTACCGAAAAGCCAGCTCATACGCCTGAAACGGAATTGTTCAGACCATGAGGAATTTTTGACTCAGGCTAATGTCTTGAGCGAACGTTTTCTCGAGAAAGGCTACCCTGAGGTGTCCCTTAGAACCACATTGGATGAGGTCGCTACCATTGATAGGCGTACTTTACTTAGTGATAAGGTTCCCAATATGGATAGGACACCATCTGTACCGTTTATAACTACCTATTCTTTGCAGCATAGAAATGTAGCGAGGCTGATCAATAAATATTGGCATGTCCTTCGTAATGACCCTGTATTGGGTACCATTCTCCCGGCAAAACCACAAATGGTGTACAAAGGTGCCCCCTCACTCAGAGGGAGAGTGGCCCCCAATATCCTTGACCCTCCCCCAATTAAGAGGGGTTTTTTTGAGTATATGACTGGTTTCTACCAATGTAAAAAATGCAGAATATGCTCTCTGAGTGGATGTACACACAGGAGGACACACAAGTTCATTTCCACCAGTACGTCGGCCGAATTTGAAATTAAAACTTTTATCACATGTTCTACTGAGCGTGTGGTTTATTTATTGCAATGCCCTTGTGGATTGCAATACGTAGGGAGGACAAAGCGCCCTCTCTCCGTAAGGCTCAACGAACATGTAACCAACATCCTGGCAGGTTTTCCTAAACATCCAGTCTCCAGACATTATCTCGAAACTCATAATCGGGACCCTAGGAAGACCATCTTTCTGGGGATTGATAGATATACCACACCCTGGAGAGGTGGTTCCCTATTAAGGGGGATCTCTAGGCTTGAGATGGCCTGGATATACAGGCTTAGGTGTTATACTCCGTTTGGGCTCAACGTTGAGGTAGACCTCAACGCCTTTCTTGACAATTCATGAATTTATTTGTTTACAACAGCTTATAGGACTATGAGAGTATATATATGAAAATGTACTTATTGATTGTGATAGTCTAGGATTATTATTATTTTTTATAAATTTTTTTTTTGGATCTTGCTGCCCAATGTAAACCCGTTGTGACCCTTTGGTGGCCTTACTCTATTGCCAACTAGGTAAATGTCCACCAGCTCTCACTGGTTTTGTCCCCCTTTTTGGCCACATATTGTTTTTTGACTTTAACAGTGGTGGTCATTATGTTGGGATGATGTATGGCCCTATTTTGGGGACACATTAGTTTCATACCTTATATTATCTAGGTTTTGTATAATGACTTCCATACTTTTTACAGAGTATACCGGTTAGGACATCCATGTAGGTCCAACGACTATTTGATATGCCCTATCCTTTATAAAGTCTTTCTCTGAATATTCCAATTCCCCTAGAATGGTGGCTGAGTTGCCATATAGAAGCCTGGTTTTTGTAATGAGTGCTAATGCCTTATTGGATTTACCAGGTAGGATACCCACTTGGGTTCACTTAATATCTGATATGCTCCATCCCTAGTAAAGGCCCTCCTTAATTAGTTTATAATTCCACCTTTCTTATAGGGTGGCTGAGTAGGCCTAATAGACCCCCCCCATTTGGGGCACGTATGGGTTTACGGCTATTTTAGTTTATTTGTTTTATACGTTTTTTAGGTTTCTGCACGCAAGAAACACCGTTTTTTATAATAATGAAGGAATGAGATGATCCATAATTTCCAGGGATTGCTACATGACTCTGTGGTCATTATAGCAAAAATCACCCACCTTTTTAAATAAATTGTTAAGAAATCTTTAGATAATGCTAACTGATTGACCTCCACTAGATGGCGTTTTTCTAATAATTTTTTTAATTTTTTAAATCTTTTATGGACAGATTCTGATAGGATGACTCCTAATAAGTTGTTCTTGCCAGATGTCCGTTCCCCAAATGGGATTATTTTGGGAGGCCTAGGTAGTTTGCCCAATTTTTTAGTTTTGTGTCTTCTATATATAAAGGTTTATCCTATGTTTAGCAGTTTTTGCTAACATCGGATAGGCTGACAAGCGTCACTTCCTGGTATCACAGGGAGGCTTGGTGTGTAGCTGCTTCCTGTTAGCTTCAGATTGGTTAATGAGCGTCATTTCCTGGTTCACAGGGAGGCTTGGTTTGCTCTAGGTACTTCCTGTTTCCCTGGCAGGATGTGGCCACTAGAGCGTCATAACGAGGTATGGCGGTACAAGTGTATTTAAGAGCGATGAGTCAGTGCGTCGCCCGTTCCTATGACAACGTCCAATAGGACGAAACGTACGTCGGAAGGCAGACGCGCTGACGTCATCATTTCCACTCCATAACGAACGGGTGTTTGCAGGCCGGCCGGCTGATTTTGTATATGCTATTTTAACTGTTTCTTTTGGTAAGTGTGCTACTTTATCCTTTAATAAACTGGTCAAACGGATTCACACTATGGTAGATGTATTTCTTATCTTCTTGGGTCTCCATTACCGAGCCAATCACTACTGATGAATCCCGGGTGATCTCCCCTCCATGCAGAGACAGATGGTGATGTCCCTAATGAGTGGATCTCTGGCATAAGGCTCTATTACAGCTTACCTCTGGTAATCATATACCTTTATAGGTGGTGGATTTTTTTTCACAAAGATGTCTTTAAAGTCTTCAGTCACTTTGGGTGGAAGAAAATCTAATAAGGACTGTTGATAACGGAAGTCACTTTATTTTCGCGGACTGTGTTTTTGTTTTCCTTATCTTTATACAACAACTTTTTATTAATTTATTTTTATATTTATTAATTAATTTTCATATCTTTTGCTTTAAATAATTTATTATCTTTATGTGGTTCATAGCGCATTTTTTAATTTTTTCACATTATATTGCTATATGAGTTTAGCATTTTCTGATCACTTTATATATTTTTCAATTATTTTGAGTATGGTTTGTGTTTAGCGCGGTTCTTTTATACACTTTAAGCAAAATAAGGACCTGCTCACCCAACCAGTATACGGGTAGTCCCACTTATTTAATCATTGTAGGAAAGTACTGCTCTTGCAGGTGTGCAACTCACAGAGATCCACACCGGATTGCCGATGTCAATGCTCAATTACTCAGGTCTCTCACAGAGGCTGAAGCGGTCTTCAATTATCTGGACTACTTGCTGTAGAATCAGCACTCAGTGTCTGTTTAAAGATGGAGTCCATTGTACTTGATAGGTGCATGGAGCATGAGCAAATGTGTGGAGCAGCTTTATCTGTGACAGCAGAAGTGTCACTCACATGGCATTGTGACCAAATTCTATCTTTGCTACTGGTGTGACTGTGAGCCTTTGTCTTGTGTGGTCGCAGCTGCTTCTATCCATCTTTTTAAATGTTACCTAAGTGAAGGTGGAGTTTTTTACCCAGAGTTTTGTATTAGTAAATGTTTGATCAAATTAATCCCGTGATTAAGCTGCGTCGTCCTGCTGTGACTTCCTTCCTTAAGGTCCATCCCCCAAATTTTTCTTTGTAGGTGACACGTTTTCCCTAAATATCGTATGCGATCCTGAAATTGTCAATTCACTGTACCTTTTTGCAGCATTTACTGCAAAACACTCAAAAGTGTCAGTAAATACTGCATGAAAAGGAGGTAAAGTCAATTCACAGAAGGAAATACATTTTTAAATGCATGCAGTAATTAAGTAGTGGTCCAGGAATGTGGCATTTAAGGAATGTAAAAATATAATAGCCAATTTTGAGCCTCTGCCATTTTGGATAAGTTCTCTCAACAGTAATGCATAGAAACCTAAATATGAAAATATGGAAATCATTTATCATTATTATTGAAAGTAAAATTAAAAGAAAAGCCCAAATAATGGGCTGTACCCAGAAAAGTAATAGAGGGTAAATCTTCCAATGTTAAACAGATGGCAAAAATAAATTGACAGGGGTTATAACCCTCCCTTACTCTTTTCAAAATGAAAAGAAAAGTTGTACCTATAGTACTACTTTAAGGCAAATAGACTGTGCAGTTTGCAAGTTGCACCAGAGCTTAGTAAATGAGGTAACGCTTCATTTTACAAAGAATACCCAATCACATGCAAGGAAGAAAAACATTTTTGCTTACACATGATTGGATGATTGAAGTCAGCAGAGCTCTTCTTCATTTAAAAAACTCTGGAGTAACTTCACTTGCAAAGTCCTCAGTCTATGTGCCTTTAGTAAATCAACACCATTATGTTTAGTAAATCCACCCTTAGAGCAGCGCTGCTTTTCTTTTTGCTTTTTCATACCACAGAGTCCCTTCTACTCTGACAAGCCGGCTGCCGCTCATCATAGAAGCCTTAACCATCTTTAACTGTTTTTAAATGTTTAATACCCCCTGGACATATCCTATCCCCCATGCTACTGCCCCTTATCTACCCACTAGCAGCACCTGTCAGTGCTCCATTCCCCCTCTGTTACCTCCCCATGTGCAGCTTGTTTTGCACAGAGTGGCCCGAACATCCTCTTCTAGGGTCCCCTGGCGACTCTCGCGGCTCCTCCCCACATCAGATAACCCCCTAGGAGAAGCGCAAGGGGTTACCTTGCGGGCGCGCTCCCGAGTCCAGCATTTGTGTCCACAGACTAGAATGCCGGACTTGGCCCCACCCCCAGGTGCCCACATTGGATTTGTTTGACAGCAGCGGGAGCCAATGGCTGCACTGCTATCAATCTATCCAAACAAGAGCCAGGACCCCATGGAGAAAGGGACAGCACGTCCCCGCCGAAGAGATGAAGGGGCTCAGGTAATTAAAACGGGGGGCTGGGGGGCCGGTGACTGCCAGGTGCTTTTTCACCTTAATGCATAGGATGCATTAAGGTGAAAAAACATGAGGGTTTACAACCCCTTTAACCGGTGTTCCATGGGACCCTAGGGTTACTCCGGGGGAAAATAGTATCAACAATTACACACATATAAAAAGTAAATACCCTTCTTCCATTGTATTTTTTTTTTTGGGTGGAAGAAGAGTATTTATATATCATGTACCCCAGTTGAAGTCCCGTAGGACGAAACGCGTCGGGTGGTTATGCCTGTCTTGCCACTTTTATCCTATAGCGCTTTTTATTGTCTATACCTGACTGTGAGTGTCTGGGTTAAGGCGTGTTGTTTAACCTTCGCTTTATTAATAAATGCTTCTGAGTAAGCGGATTTACACTATGGGGTGGTTTCCTTCTTTTAAAACCCCATTTTGAGGACCCATACCTGGCCTTCGGAAGCGGCTTTTTTGTGAACATCCTCCGATTGAACCCTTGCAGACCGGGAGTCATCACTACTTGAGAGGTCGGTTGGTGAGTGTTGAGGGTCCCCTCCAACCCCTCCAACTGTCGTGGAAGTCTTCTCCCATATCCTTAAGCCTGTTAGACCCCCAGGCCGCTGGCCGAGGGGTCCACCATTTCCGGTAAGAGTATGTTTTACCTATTCCATCTTGATATATGCTGAGCCCCTTGTCCTGTGGATGCCATCCCTGGACTGAAGGTCTTCTATCAATCATCTTGACAACTACAGACTTTTGATTCTTTATTTCTGAATGTTGGTCACTGAAGTTTTCTCATTTAATTATTGACTGGACGTTTTTATGACAGCAACATAGGCTGTTATGGCATTTCACTATTTATAATTTGCATATGTGTCACCACATCACTTTTAAGGTTTCCAAATTCATCACTTTTTGAATGAGGATTAGTGAGAGATTATCTCTTGATCCCTTTTTCACATTGGGTATAGTCAGGGGTTCGTACCAGTACTGCCTTTAATGTTGGTTGGTCCCTTCTGATTAACCCACGTATTTATGTATTATTTTCACTAGTCTAACACACAAGTTGTTTTGGTGTTTCAGTAATACACTTTATTGGACTATTTTCCTCACGGATTTCCATTCTGTCAGGCCTTGTCCACTAATGTACATGATTATTTAGCGCCACACTTATGTACCCAGTATTTATATATGTGTGTAATTTTTTATACTATTTTCATTCAATATTTAACCTTTTTAAAGATATTTTGTATTTACTTAATTGAACTTAGTTGTTTTTGATGCACCATGTGGGTCCTGGGAAAGCAGCTTCCCTTTGACTGGTATTCTTGTCACCTTTTTCTTTTGTATTAATACATATGCTGCAGGGACCGCACTGACTCAGTAAGTTATTAGCAAGTTATTAGCAATAAAAACTGACAGGGGTTTGAATTCTTCTCTACTGTATCCATTCCACTGGATATCGCATAAGGAAAAAAAAACTGCATGTTTTCATGAGAGAAATACCACATATTTCATTAAAAATAGGTATTTTAGTAGTGTATTTTGCAATAACATTTTTGAAAAATGCTATGAGCTATTTTAACACAAATTTTAAACGGAAAAACGGAAAATGTTGCTTTGTGTATGGAGCCCATTGACTGGTGACAGTATGTAAAAAAAAATGTTAATAATTTTCTTAAAATATTGTTTTACAATTTTTTTACACAAACTGTGACCAGAGCAATACAGTGTTACCATAGTAACACTGTACTACTCTGGGGAGGTGGTCAGGTTTTTATTCTTTTTTTTACACATTATGATCATTATACAGTATCAGTTATATACATTATACAGTAACAGTGATAATCACTGTTATAAGCAGCCATTTTTTTCTGAATGAAATTGATTCATTCAGTGTGTATTGTGATTAGCTGTGATTGGCCACAGCTAATGAAATGTTACAGATGGGCTGTGATTGGCTCTGTCTGTACCATGTGATCACTGTGACCAATCACAGCAAGCAACACAATTTTATACAATGAATGGAATAAATGGAAGCCATCCATTGTGTACAATTATCATGTGATCTGCTGTGATTGGTCACAGCACATCACATGGAACCTGCAGTGGACACAACCAGTGACAGATCACACTGCAGCATGGCGCATTCCGGGGCATCAACCAGGATCCAGAGAAGTCCTGCCCAGCCTTCATTTGTATATAGGCTGGGTGGGAACTGGTTAAAGCTCCCTAAATCAGCAGCCCATGCTCACCCTCTCTTTGCTTCTTCATAAATATTTTATTGCTGTGGGGAGCAAGGAAAGGAAGCTAGTCCTGTATAAAATTTGACTAGAGAGGCGCAATCATCAGCAGGATTGCCATAAGAATTACCAATACATATTGGGTATATCCTTTGTTCTTAATAACTTAAAAGAGCAGCAGGGAAGCAAAGAATAAATGAGTGTGCACTGCAGGGAGAAATATGTTGCTTTGTAATGCATGGACAAAACACAGGTTTGTTAGAACACTAAAACTGAAACTAATGCCGCGTACACACGAGCGGACTTTACGGTGGACTTTGCCCGGCGGACTGGATTTCGTCGGACAATTCGATGTGTGTGGGCTCCAGCGGACTTTGTTTTCTCAAAAGTTGGACGGAATTAGATTTGAAACTTGTTTAAAATTTATCCGTTGAAATCGAGTCCGGTCGAAAAGTCCGCCGTCTGTATGCTAGTTCGACGGACAAAAAGCCACGCTAGGGCAGCTATTGGCTACTGGCTATGAACTTCCTTGTTTTAGTCCGGTCGTACGTCATCACGTACGAATTCGACGGACTTTGGTGGATTGTGTGTAGGCAAGTCCGTTCGTTCACAAAGTCCGTCGGAAAGTACGTCGAAAAGTCCGCCGGGCAAAGTCCGCCGTAAAGTCCGCTCGTGTGTACGCGGCATAAGCCTTCAAATCCCTGATTCTAATTTTAACTAGAGTTAAACCCTAATATACACAAACAAGCCCCACTAACTAACTAACCACTTTTGTGTATTGCATCCTGTGCTGGAAGCCAGCACACAAAATGCTCACAGTCCTGAGAGCTCTGTGCTGAAAGATACAAGATTCTAGCTATGTCATGTACCTGGTAGTGGCCAAACTGATGACAGGGCTCTCCCTTACACCTCCTGTCCTGGTTGTCCCTTAAGATTAGTGACATGATAAGACAGAACACAGAGTGACACAACCAGCTGTAGTAAGTCTTGGCCAACAGAAGAATGGGATCTTGTGCTGAAGTAGAAGCTGACGAAGAGTAACACGTACGGGATGTCATCATAGGGTATTCATAAGAAGAAGGTAAAAACATGCAAAGTTGGAAACAGGAAGCAGGGGAACAGTTTCAGAAGGCGAGAGATTAAACAGAAGCCAGGCCAAGGTCAGTATCACATGACAAATGAGCCAAAGGGATAAGCAAGGTAGGGAGTCAAGAAGCCAACCAGAGGTCAGGTACTGTAGAGTAGACATGTGCAGGATGAAAAAAATTAGTTTTGTTTTCAATCCATTATTTAAATACATTCGTTTTGCTAAATTCATTACATTTGTTCCATTCATTTTTAGAATTCGTTTAGTTCTGTATTTGAGATTGAAATAAAAAAATTTGACCAAATTCGAAAAATGCGTCCGCATTTGAAAAAAAATAGGAAAAATTATTGAATCAGTATTTTTCCATTTAAATGCAGCTGTTGCATTAGACTATTGAAATGGACTGTCTGACAATTCGAAAATTAGAACAGAATAGAATAAATCAGACAAAATATCATTGCAGGGGGGAGCACATTGCAGGGGCTTCTATCCTTAAGGCTTCTATCTCTAAGTGATTCTTTCTACAAGTGATATGCACTTCAATCTCTGCTTCAACATCGCTGCTGAACATTCCTTCTCTGTCTCTTTACAGATATGTGTCAGCTCAACCACATCTTCCACCTTTAAATGAAATTGGGATCTGCTTGCTGTCTCTGTGTATGTGTCAGCTCAACCGCATCTTCCACCTTTAAATGAAATTGGGATCTGCTTGCTGTCTCTGTGTATGTGTCAGCTCAACCACATCTTCCACCTTTAAATTAAATTAGAATCTGCTTGCTGTCTCTGTGTATGTGTCTTTGGTATGTGTCAGCTCAACCACATCTTCCACCTTTAAATGAAATTGGAATCTGCTTGCTGTCTCTGTGTATGTGTCTTTGGTATGTGGCCTACCCTATCTGTTGCCCTGTGTGCATAACCATGACGTTGTTTTTTGTTGCTCTCGACTATCTTACCTAAGTTTTTTTTTTTAAAGTATAATTTTATTGGGTTTACACATAGGTTACAGAAATGAAAGCATGTAAGTAAATGTCACATATTGGCCCATAGCCAAGTAAAACAGTACAGCATGTTGTACGACATTATAAGTACAATAACATAGTATGAACAAAAGAACAAGGGAGCTACATTCAGAGATTTTGTAGGTGGTTTCCTACGTAGCGGGGGAATAAGCCTTAAGTTATGGTAAACTATATCTGTGTGAGATTCCCTTGTCGTTAAAATACATTGCCAGTTTGGTATGAAAAAAAAACAAAAAACTAAACCATAAAAAATAAACCATAGTACGCTATCATCCCAGACGCTATAGGTAGTGATTAGGGATGAGCTTCGAGTTCGAGTCGAACTCATGTTCTACTCGAACATTGGCTGTTCGCAAGTTCGCCGAACAGCGAACAATTTGGGGTGTTCGCGGCAAATTCGAATGCCGCGGAACACCCTTTAAAAGTCTATGGGAGAAATCAAAAGTGCTAATTTTAAAGGCTTATATGCAAGTTATTGTCATAAAAAGTGTTTGGGGACCCGGGTCCTGCCCCAGGGGACATGGATCAATGCAAAAAAAAGTTTTAAAAACGGCCGTTTTTTCAGGAGCAGTGATTTTATTAATGCTTAAAGTCAAACAATAAAAGTGTAATATCCCTTTAAATTTCGTACCTGGGGGGTGTCTATAGTATGCCTGTAAAGGGGCGCATGTTTCCTGTGTTTAGAACAGTCTGACAGCAAAATGACATTTGGAAGGAAAAAACTCATTTAAAACTACCCGCGGCTATTGCATTGCCGACAATACACATAGAAGTTCATTGATAAAAACGGCATGGTAATTCCCCACAGGGGAACCCCGAACCAAAAAAAAAAAAAAAAAAATGATGTGGGGGTCCCCCTAAATTCCATACAAGGCCCTTCAGGTCTGGTATGGATATTAAGGGGAACCCCAGCCAAAATTTAAAAAAAAAATTGACGTGGGGTTCCCCCTAAATTCCATACCAGACCCTTCAGGTCTGGTATGGATTTTAAGGGGAACCCCGCGCCAAAAAAAAAAAAAAAAAAAGGCGTGGGGTCCCCCTAAAAATCCATACCAGACCCTTATCCGAGCACGCAACCTGGCAGGCCGCAGGAAAAGAGGGGGGGACGAGAGTGCGGCCCCCCCCCCCTCCTGAACCGTACCAGGCCACATGCCCTCAACATTGGGAGGGTGCTTTGGGGTAGCCCCCCAAAACACCTTGTCCCCATGTTGATGAGGACAAGGGCCTCATCCTCACAACCGTGGCCGGTGGTTGTGAGGGTCTGCGGGCGGGGGGCTTATCGGAATCTGGAAGCCCCCTTTAACAAGGGGACCCCCAGATCCCGGCCCCCCCCCTGTGTGAAATGGTAAGGGGGTACTTACCCCTACCATTTCACTAAAAAACTGTCAAAAATGTTAAAAATGACAAGAGACAGTTTTTGACAATTCCTTTATTTAAATGCTTCTTCTTTCTTCTTTCTTCCTTCATCTTCTTCTTCTTCTGGTTCTTCTGGCTCTTCTGGTTCTTCCTCCGGCGTTCTCGTCCAGCATCTTCTCCGCGGCGTCTTCTATCTTCTTCTCCTCGGGCCGCTCCGCACCCATGGCATTTGGGGGGAGGCTCCCGCTCTTCTCTTCATCTTCTTCTCTACTTCATCTTCTTCTTCATCTTCTTCTTCTTCTTTTTCTTCTTCTTCCTTCTTCTCTTCTTCTCTTCTTCCTGTCTTCTCCGGGCCGCTCCGCAATCCATGCTGTGGCATGGAGGGAGGCTCCCGCTGTGTGACGGCGTCTCTTCGTCTGACGGTTCTTAAATAACGGGGGGCGGGGCCACCCGGTGACCCCGCCCCCCTCTGACGCACGGTGACATGACGGGACTTTCCTGTGGCATTCCCCGTGACGTCACAGGGAAGTCCCTCAAGTCACCGTGCGTCAGAGGGGGGCGGGGTCACCGGATGGCCCCGCCCCCCGTTATTTAAGAACCGTCAGACGAAGAGACGCCGTCACACAGCGGGAGCCTCCCTCCATGCCACAGCATGGATTGCGGAGCGGCCCGGAGAAGACAGGAAGAAGAGAAGAAGAGAAGAAGGAAGAAGAAGAAAAAGAAGAAGAAGAAGATGAAGAAGAAGATGAAGAAGAGAAGAAGATGAAGAGAAGAGCGGGAGCCTCCCCCCAAATGCCATGGGTGCGGAGCGGCCCGAGGAGAAGAAGATAGAAGACGCCGCGGAGAAGATGCTGGACGAGAACGCCGGAGGAAGAACCAGAAGAGCCAGAAGAACCAGAAGAAGAAGAAGATGAAGGAAGAAAGAAGAAAGAAGAAGCATTTAAATAAAGGAATTGTCAAAAACTGTCTCTTGTCATTTTTAACATTTTTGACAGTTTTTTAGTGAAATGGTAGGGGTAAGTACCCCCTTACCATTTCACACAGGGGGGGGGCCGGGATCTGGGGGTCCCCTTGTTAAAGGGGGCTTCCAGATTCCGATAAGCCCCCCGCCCGCAGACCCTCACAACCACCGGCCACGGTTGTGAGGATGAGGCCCTTGTCCTCATCAACATGGGGACAAGGTGTTTTGGGGGGCTACCCCAAAGCACCCTCCCAATGTTGAGGGCATGTGGCCTGGTACGGTTCAGGAGGGGGGGGGGGCCGCACTCTCGTCCCCCCCTCTTTTCCTGCGGCCTGCCAGGTTGCGTGCTCGGATAAGGGTCTGGTATGGATTTTTAGGGGGACCCCACGCCTTTTTTTTTTTTTTTTTTTGGCGCGGGGTTCCCCTTAAAATCCATACCAGACCTGAAGGGTCTGGTATGGAATTTAGGGGGAACCCCACGTCAATTTTTTTTTTAAATTTTGGCTGGGGTTCCCCTTAATATCCATACCAGACCTGAAGGGCCTTGTATGGAATTTAGGGGGACCCCCACATCATTTTTTTTTTTTTTTTTTTTGGTTCGGGGTTCCCCTGTGGGGAATTCCCATGCCGTTTTTATCAATGAACTTCTATGTGTATTGTCGGCAATGCAATAGCCGCGGTAGTTTTAAATGTGTTTTTTCCTTCCAAATGTCACTTTGCTGTCAGACTGTTCTAAACACGGGAAACATGCGCCCCTTTACAGGCATACTATAGACACCCCCCAGGTATGAAATTTAAAGGGATATTACACTTTTATTGTTTGACTTTAAGCATTATTAAAATCACTGCTCCTGAAAAAACGGCCGTTTTTAAAACTTTTTTTTGCATTGATTCATGTCCCCTGGGGGAGGACCCGGGTCCCCAAACACTTTTTATGACAATAACTTGCATATTAGCCTTTAAAATTAGCACTTTTGATTATTCATGTTCGTGTCCCATAGACTTTAACGGCGTTCGCGTGTTCGAACGAATTTTTTTCCTGTTCGCATGTTCTGGTGCGAACCGAACAGGGGGGTGTTCGGCTCATCCCTAGTAGTGATGCATTTACATCTACATCTAAGGCAAGGTGTGAATTATGTCAGTACAATGCAATTATATTTACATCCAAGTCAGGGTGTGACTTAGGTCGTTATAATTGGAATTTAAAGTATCAATTTAAATGAAAATCACTGTTAAAGCATATTGTTTTGTTTTCAATTAATTCATATCTCCAATTCCTCCTTTCTCTTCTCCTTATCATCCCGTCTGCACCCTTCTCTATTCCCCTGCATTCTTTCCTAAAGTCTTTCCTTATCCTTAACCGACCTTGTTTGCTCAGTTCCACCTCTGGGCACCCCTATTGGGAGCAATCTGTGCCCATTGTGGGACATATGCGGACATATGAGACAAAAGCATGTCGGGTCTGCCTAGTTAGCTTGAAAAAAGGTGTTACTGTGAAACCTATCAGGTCTCAGAACGGCAGCGAGGGATCCTTCAGATCATTAGTGATCCCTTGGGTGGTAGAGAGGGTCCTACGAGGGAGGGGGAATGGGGAAAGAATGATGGAAGAACAACGTAAGCCCAAAGATAATTCCATGGATTAAGCAGCCAATTGTGTGTGCACTGTCTCCCCAGTCCTTTGAGGGGTGGGGTCAGTGGAAGTGTGCGGGATGTGGGTCGATTTGAAATGGGTCCAGCAGGCCCATATATGTTCAAACTTGGATGGTGTGTCATTGGATTGATGTATAAGGTGTTCCATTTCAGCTATTCTGTCTACTCTCTGGATCCATTCCTGAATAGTAGGGGGGGAGGTGTCTCTCCAGTGGACAGGGATGCATAAGGTAGCTGCGTTGATGAGGTGGAGAACCAGAGATTTCTTGTAGGTGTGTTGTGGAAGTGAGGTGTGATGAAGTAGGTATTGGGCCGGGGTGAAATCAGGCGAGTAAGTCGTAATCTGTGAAATTAGTCGATGTATGTCTTTCCAGTAGTTTTGAATGAGGGGACAGTCCCACATATGTGTAGAAGAGTGCCCCTGGATGCGTGACAATGCCAGCAGAGGGGGGGAAGGTTTGGGTGGAATTTGTGTATCCTATCTGGAGTTCTGTACCATTTTGTAAAGATTTTATATCTGTTTTCCTGTGTGGAGATATTGAGAGAACCCTTGTGTATGTGAGTAAGGATGTGTTGCCAGTCTTCTGCAGTGAGGTCTAGATGTAAGTCCCTTTCCCATTGTAAAATCAGGCTATCAGATTTGATTTCTTGTGATGTGAATAAGAGTTTATATATAGACGAGATAAGGTGTCTTTGGGGCTCTGGGTTATTGCAAAAGCTTTCAAAGGGTGTAAGATCTCTGTGTAAGTCTGCAATAGGTTGGATGCTATTAGCGAAGTGGCGTATCTGCAGGTATTTATAAAAGGGAATGTGGTAGTCTGGAAATGTCCGAGTCATGGTCTGGAAAGACATGAAAGTACCCTGTTGGAACAGTTGGTGTAGTTTAAGGTTGGGGCGATTCATATCCGTCGTTGGGGTCTTGGTATGTATTCCTGGTACGAAGTCAGGGTTGTTTTCCAGAGGTGTCAAGGGACCCGGTGTGGGTGTCAATTGCAGTAGTTTGCAGGCTGCTTTAAAAGTGTTTAGAGTTGCATTGATGAATTGGTTATGTGTAGCCCCCTCAGGTATTTTATTTTGCTTAATCCATGGTAAAAGATTTAGAGGTATTGCGGTAAAAGCATTTTCTACATGTATCCAGTCTTTGTTAGGCCTGTTATTGTGCCAGTCAACTATCCTAGCGAGGTGACAGACCCAATAATATTTTTGTATATCTGGTATGTGTAAGCCTCCTTGGAGTTTAGGAGACGTCAATCTGTTCCAGTTCAGTCTGGGTTGTTTGGAAGACCATACGAAATTCCTACATGTTCTCTTAAGTATGCCAAAGAAGGAAGGAGGGAGTTGTATAGGGATGGTTTGGAATAAGTAGAGCAATCTTGAAAGTATGTTCATTTTTAGGATCGCCGTTTTTCCGAACCAGGAAAACGGTCCCGAGCTCCATTTTTGTAGATCTGCTTGGACGGTTTGTAAGATGGGTAAAAAGTTTAGTTTATATAGGTCTGTCAATTTAGAGGGTATTTTGATGCCAAGATACGTGAGCGCATGAGGTTCCCATTCAATCGGGAAGTTAAGTTTACATTGTGTGACTATGTCATCAGGTAGAGATATGTTTAGAGCTTTGGACTTAGAAAAATTTATTTGTAGGTTAGAAAGAAATTTGAAGTGAGTAAATTCTTTAAGTAGGTTAGGGATGGTAGTGAGCGGGTCAGTGAGGAACAGCAGGATATCGTCCGCATAAGCGGCTATTTTAAAGTGTTTATTGTTAATTTCCAACCCTTTGATGTTCGGGTTATCCCTAAGTTTGCGGAGGAATGGTTCTAGAGTGATAATGAAAATTAGTGGGGATAAGGGGCATCCCTGTCTAGTACCATTGGACACGGAGAAGGCGCTCGACAGGCGACCATTCACCCTCACTTTTGCTGTGGGGGAGGAGTACAGTGTCATGATCATTTGGAGTAAATGTGGAGGTAATCCTATGGAGCGCAGGGTAGCTTCCATGAAGTCCCATGCCACCCTGTCGAACGCCTTCTCCGCATCGAGGGATAAGAGGAAGCCTTTGGAGTTAGAGGTAGTGATCCAATGGTGTACGTTTAGCGCTTTAGTGGTGTTGTCTCGGGCCTCGCGACCGGGGACGAAACCTACCTGTTCTGTGGATATTAGTTTGGGAAGTAGAGGTAATAGACGATTGGCGATGGCTTTGGCAAACATTTTAATATCTACGTTTAGTAGGGAGATAGGGCGATAGTTGGTGACCATGGTTTCATCTTTACCTGGTTTCGGGATAAGGGAGATGTGTGCTTCTAATGTGTCTCTGGTAGCAATACTGGAAGGTGGGAAGTTGTTATACGCTTTAGCTAGAGGTGGGATTAAAATGTCAGTAAAGGCTTTGTAGTATCCTACCGTAAGTCCGTCTGGACCCGGACTTTTGCCTGGTTTCATCTGTTGTAAAGCTAGTGTAAGCTCCTTTATCGTTAGAGGAGAGTCTAGTGCCTCTGCGTCCTCTGCCGTGAGTGGGGTCAGGGCGTACTGGGCTAGGAATTGGTTGATAGCTTCCTGTCTATCCTCTAGGGAATTTGGCATATGGGAGGGTCGTAAGTTATATAATTTTGTGAAGTATTGGACAAATTGATGTGCTATGGCTTCAGAGGTAGCATGACGTGTACCAGAAGGGTCTTTGATTGTGTGTATGGTATGTGCTGCTCTCTTGGCCTGCAGTGCTCTTGCGAGGAGCTTTCCTGACTTATCACCAAATTCATAAAAACATTTCCGCTGTAAAATGTATTTGCGCTTTAATCGTTTGTGTAGTTCTGCTAGTAAATCATTTCTGGCTTGCGTTAGGCCAGTAAGTGCCTCAGAAGCTAAGAATTGCTTGTGTTTTTGTTCTAAATGCGTGATAAGTTTAGTCAATTCCTCTATTTTTGCTTTTCGAAGTTTGGTGCGTTGTGCAGCTGCAGAGATGAGTATGCCTCGTACCACACATTTGTGGGCTGCCCATACCACTTCAGGTGTGGACTCTCCCTCGCCATTTTCCATGAAGTACTTGGTAAGTTGATGGGAAATCGAGTTTGTAACAGCAATGTCGGATAGGAGGGAATTATCTAAACGCCATATTGGGGAGTGCATTCTTTTAGCAGGCAGTTGTAAAGTCAATGATATGGGACTGTGATCTGATAGGACCGTGGGTTCAATGGTGGATTTTTTGACCATTGGTAGGTCGTCTTGGGAAATGAAAAAATAGTCTAACCGTGAGTATTTAGAGTGTGGTGGGGAGTAAAAGGTAAAATCTTTTTCATTAGGGTACAGAGTACGCCAGGTATCGTGGAATAGTAAGCCTCTCAGTTGCTGTTTTATGGCCCGAAGGGCTCTGTATGTGAGGGAAGAGTGACCATTGGATGTATCAAGGTTAGGGTTTAACGGGACATTAAAGTCACCTCCAAGTATTAACAAACCTGATCGAAAGGACGTGAGTGTCTGAAGAGTGTCGCGGAAAAAGGAGACTTGTCGCGAATTTGGAGCATACAGGTTTACTATAGTTATTGGTTGCTCATGTAGGGTGCCTTTTAAGAAAATGTATCTCCCAAGGGGGTCTCTATGGGTATCTGAAACAATAAGTGGGCAATTTTTAGATATGTGGATACACACCTCTTTCGATTTGGCCTCATCATTAGATGCGTGATAAATTGTCGGGAAATGCCGGTCCTGTAATTTGGGAATTGTGTCTGTTCTGAAATGTGTTTCTTGGATCAGAGCAATATGGGTCCGGGACTTGTGTAGAGAGGAAAGTAAGAGGGAACATTTTTCTGGTGTGTTCAGACCGCGTATGTTGATGGATTGAAGATTTAGAAGAGCGGGAGATAGCTCCTTATCAGCTGGTGCGTGATTAAGATCCATAGCCTTCAATCACAAAAAAAAAAAAAAAACAAAGAAAAAAGGTTTTTGATTATCCGAAGAGATTACGGAGATAATCAATACCTTGATTATCCCGCCTTCTCGAGTCTAGAAAAGGGATCGGAAAAGTACAGCGTGGGTGCAGCGCCTATCCCGTGGGAAACGGGTTATTATACTGCACCGTTGCTGTGCGGGGGTTGGTGTAGACCTTACACGAATGAGGTGGTGTGTGAGTGAGAGGGGTGTAGGCCCCGCCATCATGTGACCATGAAAGTTAAATGAAGGAGGGGTACACTAATAGTTCACTAGCTATTGACGTTGGGGTTCACCGGGAAGGGCAAAAGAGGTGATGGTTGAATCACCTCAGTGACCCTGAAGAACAACCAGTATGTGCTTTACTCAAGATAGGGTGCCATGTTTTCTTGTTTCGTTAAGAGTCACTCAGACCTCTGGAATCGCAGCATTGTCTGTGGGGATATGCAACAAAGATTCCAGGGTGTGAGATTGAGCATAAGATATAATCTATATAGTATAGTAAATGAGCTTAAGACCTACTCTATGCTTAAGTCTACTAACCGTTACAGTATAAGGCTGAACATACCTTTGAAAAACCTTAGTTGAACTTTAGAATTTAGACAAAATGCAGTCCATACCAGTAGTGGATGCCTCAGGTAAAGTACTCTATGAGGCGTACCTGTAAAGAAAAAGGGGTTAGCGGAATCATCTGTAGTTAGTCAGCGGCTTTGGTAGTAGGCATCTTCGGCTACATTGTGTGTCCTTATTTCCCAGAAAATCACAATAGCTTGAGTATCCGCTGTTATTCTGAGATCAAAGTGTGAAGTGGGATGTCCTTCAGTATTAGGGATCTGCAGTCCATTGGCCGGTCGGTCTGGTGGTATCAGGGTTCCCAGGAGATTAAGCAAGCAAGGCTGTAGGACATGGTGGTCATCTTTTCTTAGCCGTTAGTTTTTAGGTTCGGTACAAACGTGTACAGCGGTGTATGCTGCAATTGAGCCGTGTATCGGATAAACTCTTCCCGAACTTCTTAGAAGGTGGCGGCTCACAGGGGGAAGCATGACTTCAGTGCATAGTGGAAATCTGGAACTTGAAGACCTATTGCCTTTGTTGAGACAGGGACTGTGAGGTGCGTTGATCAGGGAGCACTTTTTCTTTCCGCTGCCAGCAGGAGGGCAGGTGGTCATTTCCGGAATCAGCGCTAAAGGCATTATGGGGGGTTGTAGGCAGCCGCTCATACCTCAATCCTTCTAGGCATGGGGTATGCCGCTAAGGGGGAGCATACAGTCCCATTGGCGGATTCCATACAAGGCCTAACGGTCTGCGCTTACGCAGCAAATCTCGCCCTGTGATGACCGTTTTAGGAACGTTGTCAGCAGTTGAGCACAAGCACTCACTATTCTGTTTTAATAAAGATAAAGATAACTGTTCGCCTAACATGGCATAACTATGTGGCTGGGCATCTGTGACATTAGGCGCTTCTCTGACCTGTTAATGGTCCCGTCTGGCCCTTCTCGAGGTGGGCGAGGTTGCTGCACCGAATTCCCGACGATGATAGCGGGAGGTGCCATGGTACGTCAGGGCAGAAGGCGACCGTCTCCTCCTGTGTCCTGCATTCAGGGTCTCCATAGGTTCTTCAGGCTGGCGTTCTCTACGGACAGCCGAGCGGCGAAAATCCGCATACCACTCCGGTACCTCCACAATGGGGATGTTCAAGGTTTCACAGAACTGGGGAAGATCCTCAGGTACTCTGAGGAACGCTGAGCGCCCTTGCGAGGATGCCGCGAGGCAGAAGGGGAACTTCCACTTGTACGGTATGCCTCTGGTACGTAAAGTGTCTAGGAGCGGCTTCAGGTCTCTGCGGTGCTGTAGGGTTATGCCAGAAAGATCCTGAAAGATTTGTACCGTCTTTCCTTCATGGACGATTTGCGGGATGCTCCTGGCCTGGCGTAAGATGTCTTCCTTAACCTTGTAGTTCACCAGACAGCAAATCACGTCCCTGGGGGGTTCAGTGGCTTTTCCTTTGGGTCTCAGTGCACGGTGGATCAGTTCAAATTCAACCGGTGTCTGCTGCGGCCTATGCATTATGCCATTGAACAGGCTAGTTACTGAGGGCAAGATTTGATCCCCCTCAATAGCCTCAGGGAGCCCCCCTATCCTTAGGTTCCGTCTTCTGCCCCGGTTATCGAGGTCTTCGAGATGCCTCTGCATATCCCTCATTTGGAGGGTATGTGTGTCTACTTGTCTGGTGGTTTTGCGAATTTGAAGGTCTTGCTGCTCTGCCGTTCGTTCTGTCAGCGCTACCCTGTCAGTCAAGGCACGGATGTCTAAACGGAGTTCAGATACGGCTGCTGCGAGGGCGTCTTTTATGTCCGTGGCGATCATCTGTAAGTCGCTTATGTTTAAATGATGCTGGGGGAGCTCTTCTGTGGCATTCTCCCCTATTTGGCTGTTAGGTAGAGCTACTGGTGGTGTGCCCTGTGAGGAAGATGCGGCCTGGGCGCTTCTGTGGCGGGAAGACGCCATGTTTCCTCTGCTCGATCGGAACATGTCAGGGATATTGTGCCCGGGGTTGTCAGGCTGTTCCCTCGGCGATCTGGAACGGGATGCGGATGTGTTCCTGGATGCGGTCCCCATGTTTTAAGAAGGTTGTAGCTCAGTTTAGCCTCCGTTATACTGGTCGTAGGTCGTGTGATGGCGGGGGCTGAGGAGTTAAGCTGCCATCTTCATGGAGGGTCAGGCCACGCCGAAAGATGAAGGTTAATGAAAGTGGCTCACCAAGTTTAGTGGAAGAAAGGTCCACTTTGTATTAGGAAGGGTGGAAGAAAAAGCAGTTAAGGTGTCCCTGAATTAGGAAGATGGCCACCGTCTGGTGGTCTGAAGAAAAGGTGGCAGGCTGTGGGTGTCCGAGATCAGCTTTTCCTAATCTTTTCCGGCCTTCAGGGTCTCTACATCATGCATCTATCATCCGGATGTGTCTGAAATAGGAAGGGCCGGGTTGGCTATCGCTCGTACCGCCGATTGCGGAACTCAAGCCCGGGGACGCTGGAGGCTTCACAGGCCTCAAGATGGCGGCGGGCCGCGAGTGGTCGGAGGTATTTTTCACTATGTTTGCCGGCTTGTACTGTGTCTGTACCCCTACCGATCCTCCCCGGGAGAATATTAGTAGCTTTTGGCGATTCGTTGTCTCTTAATTCGGCCGATCACGGCACTCGAGCCTGGGGACGGTGAAGGCCTGTGGGCCGCAAGATGGCGGCGAGTCTCTGTTATGAGGAGCCGGCCGTGGCCTAATAGCAACTTAATCGGCCAGCCAGACTCAGTAATTTCCCCAGGGGCAGATGTATCAGGTGTCCAGTGACTTATGTGGGAAGTTAGGAGGCTCACCAAGGTTTGAGAATCGTAGGATGGTGTTGGATTGCCAAAAGCTCAGCGGAGCTATGGAGCAGTATGTCTAGTCTCCTCAGTGTCCGGACACGCCCCCCTGGGCCGGATTTTTAATCGTGCGTACCGCCGATTGCAGTACTCGAGCCCGGGGATGCTGGAGGCTTCACAGGCCTCAAGATGGCGGCGGGCCGCGAGCACTCAGAGCTAATCCTTCCGTGTTTGCAAGCATCCACAGTGACCGCTCACCACCTGACCTTCCCCTGTAACAGCCGCAGCAGATGGGGGCAATTCAGCTGTTCTGTGTTCAGCCAATTACTGTATTTAAGCCTGGGGATGATGAGGGTCCGTAGGCCGCAAGATGGCGGCAAGTCTTTGGAGATGAGGAGCCGACAGCAGCCTAAGATACACTCGATCGGCCAGGTAGCCTCTGAAATTTCCCCAGGGATTGGAGTAGCAGGTGCTCAGCAACTGTTGGGTGAGTTTTGGAGGCTCACCAAATGTTAGAACTCGCAGGATGGCGGTGGATTGCAATAGTCTCTGCGGAGCTATCAGGTAACACGTCCTGTCACTACAGAGTCCGGACATGCCCCCTTACCTAAGTTTTATGTGTTGATCTTATCTTGGCCTCTGGCCTCTTGCTATTCTGACTTTAGAAGCGAAAGGTCCACTTTTATTGTTAGGCATTCTTATATTCACTCATGATAAATTAACAAACTTCCACCCCACCCTCATAACAGTATAAATTTGAGCATCCTTAAAGGGGTCAGCACTTTGCTGGGGCTTCTATCCTTAAGACTTCTATCTCTAAGTGATTCTTTCTACAAGTGATATGCACTTCATTCTCTGCACTTCAGCGATTGCACAAAGCAAACAAATATAGCAAACTGCACTAGAAAGCACCTAACAGACTGCAGGTGACCCTGTCTCTCTATTAAGCTCTCCTTCCACTCTGTAACACACACACACACACACACAAATTCCTTTAACCTACTTGCCATTACTGAAACCTGGCTTCATGAATCAGATACTACATCTCCAGCTTCTCTCTCCCATGGTGGCCTGCTCTCAAACTCAACCTATCCAAAACCGAGCTCATTATATTTTCTCCCTCAGGTGCCGCTTCCCCTGATTTCTCTGTAAATATCAATGGCTCAACTATCAACTTGTCCCCCCACGCCAAGGTCCTAGGTGTAATACTGGACTCTGAACTAACCTTTTGGCCCAACAGCCTATCGCTATCCAAAATTTGCCGCCTCAACCTCCACAACATCTGCAAGATATGCCCCTTCCTAACCAATGTCACCACAAAGCTTCTAATCCACTCCCTGGTCATCTCCCGCCTTAACTACTGCAACTCCCTCCTCATTGGCTTACCTCTAAATAGGCTATCCCCACTTCAGTCCATCATAAACGCTGCTTCCAGGCTCATCCACCTCACAAACCGATCAGCATCTGCTATATCCCTCTGTCAATCCCTCCATTGGCTGGCACTCAGTCACCAAATTAAATTCAAGATACTAACTATAACTTACAAAGCCATCCACAACCTGGCCCCCAGCTACATCTCTAACCTAGTCTCAAAATACGAACCTAATCGTTCTCTTCGCTCATCCCAAGACCTCCTGCTCTCAAACTCCCTTGTCACCTCATCCCATGCTCGCCTTCAGGACCTCTCCAGAGCCTCTCCCATCCTCTGGAATGCTCTACACCTGTCTGTCCAATTTTCTCCTACTTTATCCACTTTCAGATGATCCCTGAAAACTTATCTCTTCAGAGAAGCCTATCTGGCCCCCACCTAACATCTGTACATTTATCTTCTCAATCAGCACATCGCCCACAGTTATTACCTCTTGTATCTCTTGACCTTCCCTCTTAGATTGTAAGCTCTAAGGAGCAGGGCCCTCTGATTCCTACTGTATTAAAGTGTATTGTATTTGTACTGTCTACCCTCAAGTTGTAAAGCTCTATGTAAACTGTTGGCGCTATATAAATCATGTATAATAATAGAAAAATATATATATATATAACCATCTTCCAAAATTCAGAATTTTAGAATAGACTAAATTAATGAATGAATAGAGAAGATTAGAATTGAATAGAAAAGAATACAATAGAATTAGGTCCCCGAATAGGGGGGCTGTATAGGCCCTCTGGTGGAGAACTAGTTGGAGGTGCAAGTATTAAAGAAGCCTGAAGTGCAGGGGGAAACAGGGGGGTAAAGGAACAGCACATAGGAAAGAACAAGGGTGGAGTTCCCTAGAGAGGATATTATTACCCATGTATACATTGTCATGTTGGGTGGGGTGTATTATTACTACTAGGGAAGTATAAGGAAGTCATCTAGGTCCAGGGGTAAAAAAAAGGGTGATCCAAAGTATTTCATAGTTAGACGCTTTATCCAGTATGACTGTTTCATTCTTGGCATGGATCATGGCTTGGGTGATTCTATGTTTTATCGCCAATTTTCTCAATGAAGTGGACTTCCAAGCTTTTGTTATGGTTTGTTTAGCTGCTGTTGTGACGTTTGGAGTAGTTGAGGGAGGGGGTATACATTGAGAAAAGAAGTGCTTGAGTTGAAGGTATCTAAAGAGTTCCGCCGGAGAAAGGTTATACATTTTGCAAAGCATTGGAGAGGGTGTGATAGATTGTGAGGTAAAGAAGTGGTGGGCTCTCAATAATCCTGCGTTAGACCAAGCAGAAAAGAAGGCTAGCGCAGATCAGGCCTGGTAGAGAGATTGGTGGCGGAGGAAGGAAAGGAGGGGATTGTGAGAAGATTGGAGGCCAAAATGTAATTTAAGTCTGTCCCAAATCGTTAGACTGTGTCTAGTATTTGGCTTAGTGATGGACCGGCATTGCGATGGCAATAGCCACAAAAGGTTAGCCGTGGAAAGAGGGTCACTATCCACCGATCCGATTGCTACCCATAGCGATATCTCTTTAGTAGTGTAGTATTTGGGGAGTTGTGCAAGTTGCGCAGCATAGTAGTATTTTGTGTATTTGGGTACACTAATCCAGCCTGTCAGGAAAGGCATGTCTGCTCCATGCATCTGTGCAGCAGGCATTGCACGACATGCACACACGTTCACCGTGTGCCTGTCAATAAATGCTGGTGCCAAAGGGGCTATTTAAACTGAGTGCACCAAGGACTCTTTGCTGTTTGGTCTGCAACTTCTGTGTGTTCTGACCTGTTACCTGTGCTGACCTCTGATCTTGATCCGGGTTGTTCCCACTAATGCTGTCTGCTTGATACCTTGACCCAGGCTTGTTTTGGACCTCCCTTCTGCCTGCTGCATTGCTTGCCTGAACATTACTGACCCAGCCTGCCTGACCCTGCACCTGTTCATCTAGCCTGCCACGGCACTGCACTGCAAATCGCATTCGGTTCCTGCTTCTGCTGCAATCCCAGCGTGCCAGAACTCTGGTTTGCCTAACCATCACCAGCCAGCCTGCTGCACATCCGGCCATGGACAACCAGCTATACTGACTACGGGACTGATCCCAGGCACTCCTACATCACTGTGCTTTCTGTGGTTGCTGTCTCACTGTCATGAACAGGTGTGACCAGAACCTTGTGATCTGCGACAGAGGACCCCCCAACGTATATACGTGAAAATATAATAATTTATTAAAGAAAGTGAGTAATATAGTACAACCGATACTAATATGACACAGTGCAATAACCAACCACAGACAGAGACCCACAAATAACAACAGACAGATAAGTGCAATAAATGGGAAATACCAGGATCATAAACAATAGCCAGGGTCATACACAGCAGATCAGCAGATGGACAGGGGATGTTCCAGAGACATAAACGTAAGCCAAGCCAAGGTCATACACAGGGAGGTCAGCAGATGGGGTTGAACACAGGACAGGGAGAGGATGGATGGATAGATCAGACTGCAGGCAGGGATGCAAGGTAACAGGTGGGGCAGGATAGGGATCTGGACAGGGAGACAGGCTCAGGTTCAGGTTCAGGTTCAGGGCACAGGGCACAGGATCAGATCGCTAGCAGGTCAGGAGGCAATGAAGAAATCAAGGCAAACATGTGAATGCTTGCCGGGTATTTATAGGCCTGTGATTGGCCTCAAGTGAAACCTGATTGTAGGAGGTACTGTCTGCTCCACACTGCCAGGATCCGTCCGCTGGTGGATGCCAGTACTGCGGCCCAAAGATGATATAATATTAACAGGGAAAAGCTCTCCTGACAGTTCCAAACTACCAGGAGACACCTGCTGGTGGACCTCAGTACTGTATGCCAAATAACAGGTATTACCAGCGGATGGAACATTTCCTGACAGTACCCCCCCTCAAAGGAGCAGCCTCCAGATGCTCCAATTGGTTGTAATTGTCCATAGTCTATGGCATCAAGCAGAACAACAGATGGGGGCACGTCAGGCTGGAGGGCTGGCACCGAGACGCCTGGCTGGAGGGCTGGCACTGAGACGTCAGGCTGGGGGGCTGGCACGAGACGTCAGGCTGGAGGGCAGGCACCGAGACGTCAGGCTGGAGGGCAGGCACCGAGACGTCAGGCTGGAGGGCAGGCACCGAGACGTCAGGCTGGAGGGCAGGCACCGAGACGTCAGGCTGGAGGGCAGGCACCGAGACGTCAGGCTGGAGGGCAGGCACCGAGACGTCAGGCTGGAGGGCAGGCATCGAGGCGTCAGGCTGGAGGACAGGCACCGTAAAGACGTCAGGCTGGAGGGCAGGCACCGAGACATCAGGCTGGAGGGCAGGCACCGAGATGTCAGGCTGGAGGGCTGGCACCGAGATGTCAGGCTGGAGGGCAGGCACCGAGACGTCAGGCTGGAGGGCAGGCACCGAGACGTCAGGCTGGAAGGCAGGCACCGAGACGTCAGGCTGGGGGGCAGGCACCGAGACATCAGGCTGGAGGGCAGGCACCGAGACGTCAGGCTGGAAGGCAGGCACCGAGACGTCAGGCTGGAAGGCAGGCACCGAGATGTCAGGCTGGAAGGCAGGCACCGAGACGTCAGGCTGGAAGGCAGGCACAGAGACGTCAGGCTGGAAGGCAGGCACAGAGACGCCAGGCTGGAAGGCAGGCACCGAGACGTCAGGCTGGAAGGCAGGCACAGAGACATCAGGCTGGAAGGCAGGCACTGGGATGTCAGACTGGGTTGGATTAGCTGGTGCGGAGGCAGGTTGGGTTACTGGCAGGATCCTCTTGGTTGGAAAAAACTTTCATTTTTTTCTTTGGCTTAGCCACTGAAGCTCTGTAGGTGAGGGGTGTAGCAGACTGGAAAGGAGGATTGGAATATGGCAGAGAAGAGGTAACAGTAGCTGGAGGAAATTCCTGTGGGTTTGTGGACAGCTGAGAAGAGGCAGGTGGGTTGAATGCAGGATAGGTGCAGCAGGTAGGGACAGGGTATTGATATTTGGTGGGAAGCAGGGTATATTGGGTTGAAACGGAGGTTGCCATGGGTGAAGGGGAAAAAGACTCCTAGGCAGGCAGGTGTCTAATTGCAGGTCTGGGTTGTGAAGAGCTGACCGAAGCTGGAAATAATAAGTCTGACCATGCCTGTAGTACAGGTTGAACAAACGTGGGTTCACATACTGCCTGTCTAACCAGGGACTGCACCGAATCTATACAATCCACTAGCACCTGTTTAGGACAAGCTGAATAATGCTCCAGAAAGTATACAGCATCATCCTCCAACAGCCACACCAGAGATTCCATCTGATCACTACTGAAAGGGGGAGAAAAATCATCACTTCCTTTAGGACTGCTAGACAAGGCTAGCTCAGCACACACCTGTATCAGGGGCTGAACATTCTCAAACAGTAATCTACCCTGATCAACCAGAGAATGGGCCAGACGGATACACTCCAGGAGCTGATCGCTGGCCCACTCTTTCAATACCAGACAACAGTAATTGTTATCCTCCAACACCAGTGAGGCAAGGAGAACAACTGTTTCTGATTGCATTTTAATAGCACTACAATGGTTCCTCTTCGCAGTCACTTCTAGTCAGAGATGGCCTTGATTTACTGTCATGAACAGGTGTGACCAGAACCGTGTGATCTGCGACAGAGGACACCCAAACGTATATACGTGAAAATATAATAATTTATTAAAGAAAGTGAGTAATATAGTACAACCGATACTAATATGACACAGTGCAATAACTAATCACAGACAGAGACCCACAAATAACAACAGACAGATAAGTGCAATAAATGGGAAATACCAGGATCATAAACAATAGCCAGGCCAGGGTCATACACAGCAGATCAGCAGATGGACAGGGGATGTTCCAGAGACATATACGTAAGCCAGGCCAAGGTCATACACAGGGAGGTCAGCAGATGGGTAGAACACAGGACAGGGAGAGGATGGATGGATAGATCAGACTGCAGGCAGGGATGCAAGGTAACAGGTGGGGCAGGATAGGGATCTGGACAGGGAGACAGGCTCAGGTTCAGGGCACAGGATCAGGGCACAGGATCAGGGCACAGGATCAGGGCACAGGATCAGGGCACAGGATCAGGGCACAGGATCAGATCGCTAGCAGGTCAGGAGGCAATGAAGAAATCAAGGCAAACATGTGAATGCTTGCCGGGTATTTATAGGCCTGTGATTGGCCTCAAGTGACACCTGATTGTAGGAGGTACTGTCTGCTCCACACTGCCAGGATCCATCCGCTGGTGGACGCCAGTACTGCGGCCCAAAGATGATATAATATTAACAGAGAAGAGCTCTCCTGATAGTTCCAAACTGCCAGACACCTGCTGGTGGACCTCAGTACTGCCTGCCAAATAACAGGTATTACCAGCGGATGGAACATTTCCTGACACTCACCATCAGTGACCCACAGGCCAGTGTGGTACCAGATGCTCTCCTCTACACGTCAGGCTCACAAACTAGGTATGTGACATAGCCTCTAATACGGGGAGTATAAAGAGTGGGCTTTGGCAGAGGAGGTTTGATCTTATTCCAGATGTAATGCCAAATTCTCTGCTGGAGAATGCACAAGTAGGATGGTACTTGTATGGGTAATACCCCGAAGAGGTAGAGAATTTTGGGAAGTATCGACATTTTAACTATTGTGATTCTACCCATCCATGCCAGAGGTAAGATAGCCCACTTGGACATAAGATTGGTAAGTTGAGATAGCATAGAAGGGAAGTTGGTGGCATAGAGGTCTTCAGGGTTTGCCATTAACTTAATACCTAGGTATGAGATGTTGGAAGTAGCTCAGGGGAACGGAAGAATTTCACTCAGTTGGGCCTGTAGACTAGGTGGTAAGGAGATAGGGCGGTCGATTTAAAAATATGAGGACATCATCTGCAAATAAATATAATTTGTGTTAATTTACCCTAGTTCCAGGGCTTGAATGTTTGGGTTGGATCGAAGTGGTTAAATGGCTAGGCCGAAGAGGTGGGGTGAAAGGGGACAGCCCTGTCGAGTAGCTCATTCTATGGGGAAGTGCTCAGAGCAAAAGCCCGAATAGCACACAAAGGCTTTCGGGTTTTGTTAAATGGCAGAAACCCATTGTAAAAAAAGTGAGCCAAATCCCCATAGTTGGAGGACAGAAGTAAGATTAGACCAGGAAAGTGTGTCGAATGCCTTTCAAATGTCAAGAGATATGAAGCAAGACAGTATTCGGTGGGTGTGGGCAGCGTGAGCCAGAAGTGTGGCTCTTCAGATATTGTCACCCGCTTAGCGAGATGAATCCCGTTCGGTCCTTGTGAACTAAGGAACCTATGATGGGATTGAGGCACTTTGACAGAACTTTTGCTAAAAGTTTTATATCCAGGTTGAGTATGGATATTGGCCTATAGTTTTAGTTTTATAGGTTTGAGTATCATCAAGATTGATGCAGTGAGGGATTCTGTACAAAAGAATGCCCTTTAGGTAGAGAATTAAAGGCCTCTACTGGGGGGGATGAGAAGGTCTGCAGACTTTTTCATCGAGAAGCCATCAGAACCCTGTGATTTCAGTGATTCCATAGTCTGTTCAATTTCCTCAGCAGTGATGGGTTTCTCCAGCATTTCTTTGTGAGAGGAAGAAAGTGTTGGGAGGTGGACAGTTGAAAGAAGGTTATCTATGTGGGATTGGTCTGAGGTGTGGGGTTTTTTGTATAGTTCAGAAAATTGACTGCAAAATGCTTGTATTATCTTTAGAGGATTACTGGAATATGTCTTTGGTCAACTTCAATCGTACTGGTTTAGGGGTGAAATCAGCTTTGCGGAGCACTAGTGCAAGGAATGTGTCTGGTTTGTTAGCTTTCATATAAAGTTTGTCGCAATCTGCAAAGTATTATTTCCGCCAATTCAAGGAGCAAAAGATCAAGTTCTAAAAGAGCTTTTTCGAAGCTTCATTTAGTTGACTGAGACAGAGAAGTTTGGAAGGCCTTAGAGGATTTGTAAAAGGCTTCTTCTAGCAGTTTTTGTCAAAGACATTTTTCTCTGTGTTGGTGGGAAGTAAGTAGGGGTGCAACAGATCGTCATCGATCCGTGATCCGATCTGCGGAGTTTGATCCGTACGGGACACCCGTGATCCGCGGAGCGCTCTGTGGCCTCGGCCATAGGAAAGGCCGCGGCTTCGGCCTAGCTTCCAGTCCAGCCTTCCAGGCTACTACCTGCTGCTTGTTCCTGGTTCCAGTGTGTCCGCCTGACACAACGTTACACCGATCTTTACCACGTGATCAGCTGTGTCCAATCATGGCTGATCACAATGTAAACAGGAAGAGCCAGTGATTGCCGATCGGTGGCTCTCCTGACAAGGGGGTCTGTGCTGTCACACTAGATCACCAGGGAAGCCCCCAGCATGTGGATGGCCAGGTACATCCCCCATGGCCATCCACATGTGAAGATCAATGCCCAACATATGCCAAACAGTGCCCACAAATGGGCACTGACTGGCACCTCTATGGCACAAAAAAATTAGTGATGCCCAGCAATGCCACCCAACAGTGTCCATCAGTGCCACCAATCAGTACCCATCAGTGCCCACCTATCAGTGTCCATCAGTACCCATTCGTGCCACCTATCAGTGCCACCCATAAGTACACATCAGTGCCACCTATGAGTGCCCATCAGTGCCACCTATGAGTGCCCATCAGTGCCACCTATCAGTGCCTATCAGTGCCACCTATCAGTGCCCATCATTAGTGCCCATCAGTGCCACTTCATTGGTGCCACCTCATTGGTGCCCATCAGTGCCGCCTTATCAGTGCCCATCAGTGCAGCCATATCAGTGCCCGTCATTGAAGAAGAAAACTTAGTTAAAAAAATTTTAACAGAAACAAAGAAAAACTTTTTTTCAAAAGTTTCGGTCTTTTTTTATTTGTTGCGCAAAAAAAACCAAAGGTGATCAAATACCACCAAAAGAAAGCTCTATTTGTGGGAACAAAATGATAAAAAATTTGTTTGGGTACAGTGTAGCATGACTGCCCAATTGTCATTCAATTTGCGACAGCCCTGAAAGCTGAAAATTGGCTTGGGCAGGAAGGTGTATAAGTGGTACTGAAGTGGTTAAATATTGTGCCTGTGGGGGTCTATAGTATGCCTGTAAAGTGGCGCAGTTTTGCCCTTCAGGTCTGATATGGAAATTAAGGGAAACCCTGTGCCAAATTTTTAAAAAATGGCGTAGGGTTCCCCCCTAAATAAATACCAGACTCTTATCCGAGCACACAACCTGACAGGCCACAGGAAAAGAGGGGGGAACGAGAGAGTGCCCCCCCTCCTGAACTGTACCAGGTCACATGCCCTCAACATGGGGAGGGAGCTTTGGGGTCTGACCCCAAAGCACCTTGTCCCCATCAACAAGGGCCTCATCCCCACAACCCTTGCCCGGTGGTTGTGGGGGTCTGCGGGTGGGGGGCTTATCGGAATCTGGAAGCCCCCTTTAACAAGGGGACCCCTAAATCCCAGCCCTTCCTATGTGAATAACGGGGTACATTGTACCCCTACTGTTTCACAAAAACATGTGTCAAAAATGGTAAAAAAGACAAGAGACAGCTTGGAACAGGTACTTTACTAAAAAATAAAAAATATAAAAATGTCCTGCAATGTAAATCCACACCGCCCAAAGGACTAAAAAAGAAAAAGAAAAAAAAGCCGCAACAGTTCCGCCTCCATGGGAGGTTCCCACCGAGTGACGCTTCTTCTGGGTGACAGCTGTTATATAGCTGTCATGAAGATCCTGCCAGTAATCGGCGATCCAGACGCACGGGGACACGGCCACGGGTTCCATTGCACATGCGCGCGCGTTCACGGGTGCTGTCACGCTCAGGCACGCGTGCGTGCACTCCCGCTAGTGCTAGGCGGGCTATTTAAACCGGCCTGTCACACTCAATCCCCGCTGTCTGCTCTACAGCGTTCCGTGTGCCTTAACCTGATCTGACCTGTGTACTCTGCTATCTGACCCGGCTTCCTGTTAGACCATCCTGCTATCTGCCTGCCCCAGACCCTCTTGGCTTGTCTGACCATCCCTCTGTGTTATCCCTGGTACCTCTGCTACTCGACCAATACCGACCTCCAGCTTGTTTGACCATCCCTCTGTCTGATACCAGTATCCAGTCTACTACCTGCCGCCTTGTTCCTGGTTCCAGTCCAGCATTCCAGCCTACTATCTGCTGCCTTGTTCCTGGTTCCAGTCCAGCGTTCCAGGCTACTACCTGCTGCCTTGTTCCTGGTTCCAGTCCAGCGTTCCAGGCTACTACCTGCTGCTTGTTCCTGGTTCCAGTCCAGCGTTCCAGGCTACTACCTGCTTCTTGTTCCTGGTTCCAGTCCAGCGTTCCAGTCTACTACCTGCTGCCTTGTTCCTGGTTCCAGCCCAGCGTTCCAGCCTACTACCTGCTGCCTTGTTCCTGGTTCCAGTCCAGTGTTCCAGCCTACTCCCTGCTGCCTTGTTCCTGGTTCCAGTCCAGCGTTCCAGCCTACTACCTGCTGCCTTGTTCCTGGTTCCAGTCCAGTGTTCCAGGCTACTACCTGCTGCTTGTTCCTGGTTCCAGTCCAGTGTTCCAGGCTACTACCTGCTGCTTGTTCCTGATTTCAGTCCAGCTCTTCAGTCCTGCTTACTTACTTGCTTACTTACCTGCTGTGGTTCCGGGTCCTCTCTGCATTCCAGCCTCCTCTTCAGCTTCAGGTTCCAGAGGGTGCCACCACTCCTGAACTTCAGGTGACTGTTGATCCTGCCAGACACCCATACCACTCCTCACTCCTGGGCCTTCTGTCTCCATTCCTGGGGAACAGGAGTGGGATCTGTAAGGGAGGTCTTTCTCTGCACTTCAGGCTCAAAACCTACCAGGTACGTGACAGTAGCAGGCAGCCATGTCTGAGCCTGAGCAGGGAACGTCTCCCATGGAGGAACTTTGTGCATACCTGGTAGGATTGACTAAAGCAGTCAAGAATCTACAGCAAGGATACACCAGGCTGGAGGAACGAGTGTTAACCTTGTCTAATCCCATTGGGGCCCAGGGAGTTCCTTCCACTCCTGCTCCTTCAGTCGGGCCTTCCTCAATGGTGCTGATGCTCCCTCCAGAACCCAAGGTCCAGACGCCTGAACGTTTCTCCGGGAATCGCCTTAAATTCAGGGCTTTCCGCAACTCCTGTGAATTGTCCTTTGCTCTTCAGCCGCGTACCTATTCCCTGGAGGCTACCAAGGTGGGCTACGTAAACTCTCTGCTTTCTGGTGACCCCCAAACCTGGGCCCATCACCTCTTGGAGCAAAAGGACGTATCCCTGACTAATCTCTCCACCTTCTTTGACGCATTGGGTCAGCTGTACGATGACCCCCAGCTGTCCGTGAATGCAGAAGCGGCTTTGCACACCCTTCAACAGGGTCGCAGGGCTGCAGAGGACTATGTGGCGGAATTCAGAAAATGGAGTGCGGACACAAATTGGAATGATGCGGCTCTCCGCTATCAGTTTTGAATGGGACTTTCTGACTCTCTGAAGGATGAATTGGCCAGGGTGGGTACCCCACAGTCTTTAAATGCACTGATTGATCTAGCCATCCAGATCGATCGACGCCTAAGAGAATGTAGGACTGAGAGAGCTATGGGAACTTCTCACCCAACTTGGGTTACTCCTAAAGTTCCTCATCATACGTCACCAGCACCACCTACCTCCACGTTTAACCCACCTGAGCCAATGCAATTAGGGGTCCTGCGGCCTTCTCTTACCCAGGAGGAACGACAATGTTGTCAAGTGAATAATCTGTGCCTGTATTGTGGGGAACCTGGGCACTATGTCAGGAACTGTCCGCCTAAACTCCGTAAGTGCCTATCCCTGTCCACTGACTATGTTGCACCTCTGGTTAAGAACACTACTCACCTTGCTCTCTCTATCCTGTTACAACTTCCAGGAGAGACTCTGCAAATAACCGCCATTATTGACTCTGGAGCTTGCAGTTGTTTCATGGACTTTCTTTTTGCTACCCAACACCAGATACCTTTGTTGCCTAAAGCCCATGGACTTTCCATCCATCTAGCTGATGGAACCGCCATTAAATCTGGGCCTGTTACCCAAGAGACTGTTCCAATACCCGTCTCCATCTCCAATTCTCATCAAGAACTGCTACGCCTAGATATCATCGCCTCACCCCTGTTTCCCATAATCCTCGGCATGCCATGGTTACAGGCTCACAATCCTGACATTAATTGGATCACAGATGAAGTTACCTTTTTTCCTCCATATTGCCAACAGTCTTGCAGATTTCAGAACGCTCAGGAGAACCCTACCTTGCTCTGCTTGGATACAGATCCTAGTCTACAGCTCTCCATCCCTTCTGCCTATCATGATTTCTTAGATGTATTCAGCAAGCAGGGGGTAGAGGTCTTACCCCCTTACCGGGCCTATGACTGTCCTATCGAATTACTTCCCGGTGCTGAGATTCCTTTTGGAAGAATATTTCCTTTGACTGAAGTAGAACAAGGGGCTTTAAAAGAATATATCGATGAGAATCTAAAGAAAGGCTTGATTCATCCATCCACGTCTCCAGCAGGTGCAGGCATCTTCTTTGTACAGAAGAAAGACAAGACCCTCAGACCATGTGTAGATTACCGCGAGCTGAACAAAATCACTGTAAAAAACCATTACCCTCTTCCCCTGGTACCAGAATTGTTCCAAAGACTTGGAACAGCTACCATATTCACTAAGCTTGACCTCCGCGGAGCCTACAATTTAGTTCGTATTAGGGACGGAGACGAATGGAAGACCGCCTTTCGTACCCGTTATGGACATTTTGAGTACCTAGTGATGCCTTTCGGTCTGTACAGTGCCCCTGCTACATTCCAGTACTTCATCAATGATGTTTTACGAGACTTCCTAGATCTGTTTGTTATCGTCTATTTAGACGACATATTAATTTTTTCTTGTTCCCTTGAATCCCATCGCAGGCACGTCAGAAGTGTGTTGGCCCGGCTTCGACAACACGGTCTATATGCAAAAGCTTAGAAATGTGAATTTGAACAGGAAAGTATTCCATTTTTGGGGTTAATCATTTCCAGTAGAGGCATTAAGATGGACCCTCAAAAGGTCGCTGCAGTTTTAGATTGGCCAGTCCCGACAGACAAGAAGGGGATCCAGCGATTCGTTGGATTCGCTAATTTTTACCGTAAATGTATTAAGGGGTTCTCAGCCATCATCACACCCATCACACAGCTAACTAAACAAGGTACACGCTTCCACTGGTCTGCTGAGGCCCAAAAGGCTTTTGAGACTCTCAAGGGCCTTTTTACTTCCGCCTCCGTACTAAAGCATCTAGACTCCTCTCTGCCGTTCGTACTAGAGGTGGACGCATCCGAAATTGCAGTAGGGGCAGTGTTGTCCCAAAGACAGGGAACTAAGGCCCTGTTATATCCTGTGGCCTTCTTCTCTCGTAAATTGTCCACGGCAGAGAGAAATTATGATGTAGGTGACAGAGAGTTGTTGGCAATCAAATCAGCGTTGGAGGAGTGGCGCTATCTGCTGGAGGGTGCCGCTCATCCAGTCTTAATTTTTACAGATCATAAGAACCTGGAGTATTTGAGATCTGCAAAAAGGTTGAAGCCACGTCAAGCCAGGTGGGCTCTCTTTTTCTCCAGGTTCTCCTTTCATGTCACTTACCGCCCTGGCTCCAAAAATACCAAACCTGATGCCCTATCCAGGATGTTTCACAAGTCCCAAGAGGTTTCCCCTCCGGACACCATTCTGTCCCCGGGGAATTTTCTTTTGCTTCAGGGAGACCTGCTTTCCCAGATTAAGCAGGCTTCCGCAGAGTTGGGATCTTCCATTAGGTCAGAACTCCAAGTTAAGGATGGGTTACTGTGGCACGAGAATAGGATCTTTATACCTGAAAGACTACGAGTTTCAGCACTAGAACTCTGTCATGACCATGCATTGGCTGGGCATTTTGGCGTGGCTAAGACTACTGATCTGGTACAGCGTACCTTCTGGTGGCCTCAATTACGCAAAGATTGTAGGAAATTTGTTGAAACCTGTACCACCTGTATCAGGAACAAGGGGCACAGGACCAAGGCATGGGGATTGCAAAAGCCATTACCTGTCCCAGATAGGCCTTGGAAAACGCTTTCTATAGACTTTATTGTGGAATTACCTCCGGCTGGGGGCTTCACCTCAATTTTTTGTCATTTTTATCAAACAAACTCCATTTTTTGCAAATGATGGTTTCCACCCTTCATTTTTGCCTAATTCTCTTCCAGAGTGCACAGTACCCACAGTTCAGGAGAGGTTGGACTTCTTTACTTCCAACAATCAAGTTTTGCAGGAGACCATGACCAGGACCCAGGAGTATAATAAGGCAACTTTCGATAAGAAGAGACGAGGTGAGCTGTTACTTACACCCGGGGACCAGGTATGGTTATCTACAGTAAATCTCAGGATGGCTTGCCCGTCAAAGAAATTGGGTCCCAAGTTTCTTGGACCATTTCCTGTCAAGCGAAGAATTAATGAGGTGGCATACAAACTTGAACTTCCGGATTCACTAAAAGTGCGTCCAGTATTTTATATGTCCCTGCTCAGACCCTCTGTTTCTAATCCATTTCCAGGCCGAAGTACGGATCCTCCTGATCCAATTTTGGTAGATGGGGAGGAGGAATTCGAGGTGGAGGCTATCATGGACCATAGGAGAAGAGGTAACCAAAATCAATTTCTGATAAAATGGAGGGGGTTCGGCCCAGAAGAAAATTCTTGGGAACCTGAGGATAATATTCATGCTGAAAATCTGTTGCAATCTTTTAAAAGAGCCCATCCGGAGAAATTTCTTCAAAGGGGCATCCGGAGGCTGCCCCTTGGGGGGAAATGTCATGAAGATCCTGCCAGTAATCAGCGATCCAGACACACGGGGACACGGCCACAGGTTCCACTGCGCATGCGCGCGCATTTACGGGGGCTGTCACGCACGGGCACGTGCGCGCGCACTCCCGCTAGTGCTAGGCGGCCTATTTAAACCGGCCTGTCACACTCAATCCCCGCTGTCTGCTCTACAGCGTTCCGTGGGCCTTAACCTGATCTGACCTGTGTACTCTGCTATCTGACCCAGCTTCCTGTTAGACCATCCTGCTATCCGCCTGCACCAGACCCTCTTGGCTTGCCTGACCATCCCTCTGTGTTATCCCTGGTACCTCTGCTACTCGACCAATACCGACCTCCGGCTTGTTTGACCATGCCTCTGTCTGATACCAGTATCCAATCTACTACCTGCTGCCTTGTTCCTGGTTCCAGTCCAGCATTCTAGCCTATTATCTGCTGCCTTGTTCCTGGTTCCAGTCCAGCGTTCCAGGCTACTACCTGCTGCCTTGTTCCTGGTTCCAGTCCAGCGTTCCAGGCTACTACCTGCTGCTTGTTCCTGGTTCCAGTCCAGTGTTCCAGGCTACTACCTGCTGCTTGTTCCTGGTTCCAGTCCAGCGTTCCAGTCTACTACCTGCTGCCTTGTTCCTGGTTCCAGTCCAGCGTTCCAGCCTACTACCTGCTGCCTTGTTCCTGGTTCCAGTCCAGCATTCCAGCCTACTACCTGCTGCCTTGTTCCTGGTTCCACTCCAGCGTTCCAGTCTACTACCTGCTGCCTTGTTCCTGGTTCCAGTCCAGTGTTCCAGGCTACTACCTGCTGCTTGTTCCTGGTTTCAGTCCAGCGTTCCAGGCTACTACCTGCTGCTTGTTCCTGATTTCAGTCCAGCTCTTCAGTCCTGCTTACTTACCTGCTTACTTACCTGCTGTGGTTCCGGGTCCTCTCTGCATTCCAGCCTCCTCTTCAGCTTCAGGTTTCAGAGGGTGCCACCACTCCTGAACTTCCGGTGACAGTTGATCCTGCCAGACACCCATACCACTCCTCACTCCTGGGCCTTCTGTCTCCATTCCAGGGGAACAGGAGTGGGATCTGTAAGGGAGGTCTTTCTCTGCACTTCAGGCTCAAAACTTACCAAGTACGTGACAATAGCTGAGGGTGGGGCCATCCGGTGACATAAACGGGTGACCTCGCCACCCTCTGATGCCATATGGGGGGGCCCGTAGTGACCTTGCGGGTCTCTGGTCTCTGCCAGGAGTGTGAATGGAGTATTACTGTGGAATGCCACCAGTACCCCATACTGTTTAGTAGAAGCCAAGGCTGTGTACACTTACAGGTATTGTTTGCCAAAGAGCGGCATTGAGAGTCCAACATTCGATAGGGATCAATGCAGTGAGCTCCCCGTGGTGTCAGAGGGGGACGGGGTCACCCGTTTAGGTCACCTGGTGGCCCTGCCCTCAGCTATATAACAGCTGTCACTCAGAAGAAGTGTTACCAGAAGAAACATTATCCATACCAGACCCTGAAGGGGTATGGATTTTGGGGGGAACCCCTACGCCATTTTTTTAAAATTTGGTGCAGGGTTCCCCTTAATTTCCATACCAAACCCAAAGGGTCTATATTGCCGAGACCTGACAATTCATTACAGTCACGATCAGTTTTAAATGACAATTTTTCTTTTTATAAATGTAATTTTGCTGTGGTATGACCCGTACACACGGTCGGATTTTCCGATGGAAAATGTCCGATCGGAGCGTGTTGTCGGAAATTCCGACCGTGTGTGGCCTCCATCGGACATTTTCCATCGGATTTTCCGACACACAAAGTTGGAGAGCAGGAGATAAAATTTTCCGACAACAAAATCCGTTGGAAATTCCGATCGTGTGTACACAAATCCGACGGACAAAGTGCCACGCATGCTCAGAATAAATAAAGAGATGAAAGCTATTGGCCACTGCCCCGTTTATAGTCCCGACGTACGTGTTTTACGTCACCGCGTTAAGAACGATCGGATTTTCAGACAACTTTGTGTGACCGTGTGTATGCAAGACAAGTTTGAGCCAACATCCGTCTGAAAAAATCCATGGATTTTGTTGTCGGAATGTCCGAACAAAGTCCGACCATGTGTACGCCCTATTACTGTTCCAAACATGGGAAAAATATGCCACTTTACAGGCATACTAAAGACACCTCCCCGGCATGATATTTAAAGGAATGTTTCATTTTTATTGTTTCACTTTAAGCATTAAAAAAATAACTGCTCCCGAAAAAATGGGCATTTAAAAAAAAAAATTTGCATTGATATATGTCCCCTGGGGTCGGACCCAGGTCCCCAAATACTTTTTTTGACAAAAACGTGCATACAAGCCTTTAAAATGAGGACTTTTGATTTTTAGACTTTAACAGTGTTCCGGCTGCTTTCACATTTGCCCCGAACACCGCATATTGTTCGGTGTTCGCCGAACATCCGAACAGCCAAAGTTTGGCCCGAACTTATGCTCGGGCTGAACAGTTCACCCATCCCTAGTGGGAAGCTTGACTAATACACACTTCCCTGATAACTGGTTTATGTGCTTCCCATAACGTCAGTGGAGAAACATCTGAAGATATGTTGTTAGCCTTAATGTCCTTAATGGCTGTTGCTTTTTCCACACAGTGGGTTGGGTTTGCATGTAAGCTGTAATTGATGTACCAGGAATGGTGATTTGGTATAGGGACCAGAGAGGAGAAAGAGGTAATGACTGCATTGTGGTCTGACCAGGCGCATGGCAAGGTATCCAAGGTCAAGACCAGAGGGGAAGTGCCAACGCTGGCCAGGATGTGGTCAATGCAAGATAATTGTTTGTGGGGATGGGAGTAATAAGTGTATTGTCGCTTAGCGGGATTCTGTTCTCACCAGGAGTCAAGTAGGGAGTGCTGATTTAAGATTAAGGAGATGGTAGAGGACCTGGTTGGAGTCTACACATATTATAAGAGTACCTCGTGTATGTGAGGCCACAACAGACATTAAGTGGGAGAGAAATGACAGGGGTTTCTTTTCGGGAGCGTAATATGTGACTATTGTGTACACTTGAGGGTATTGTTTGCCGAAGAGCAGCATCAAGAGTCCACAGTTCGATAGGGATGGATGGAGCGAGCTAATGAAAGAGCGCAGTGATGGTGGATTGTAGATCCACAATGGTCTCAAGGATCCCTCTTATGCGAATATTAGATCTCCTCGCTCTGTTTTTAAAGTCCTTGGAGGGCTTGAAGGGCAAGGTTTTCCTCACAGAGGGTCTCCATGTCCTCTGCATGGTTGTGTGTGAGAATGTCTAAATCTTCCACCCTTTGTTCTAGGACTGTGGTTCGCCTGCCCACCTCACTGATCAGTAATGGTGTCTGATGTGTTTTTGGTGAGCATTCTCTCTATCCGGGTTAGCAGGTCTAGCTGGGTGCTGTCATGCTGCAGGGCTAAGGGAGTCAGATCGTACTCTGTGTCAGACTCAACGCTTGCTGCAGCCACTGGGAGCCTTGTCCCTTTCTGTGAGTACAGCATGTGCTGTGTGACAGATCTAGAGGAAAGCGGCGGTGCCATCTTGGAAGAATACCTTGCCAGAGCCTCCTTGATGGATTTTGGCTTTGTTTTCTGCTTGGCACCATTGAAGACCATAGTAGAAATGCCCGGTCGGGACTAAGGAGTATGTGAATGCTGCAGTTTGTGTTGTGGGTGTCAGGAATCAGTTTTTAATGGCTGTGTCAGTCCCGGCAGATGTGGAGCTCTAGTCAGACATGTCTGTCCCGAGTGGCTCCGCGCATACACCCCTCTTTTCTATTATTTTCTATTCTAATCTTTTCTATTCAAATTCATTCTATTCTAAATTTGAACTTCTGAAGATGGTTATATTCTTTATATTTTATTCCATTCTATTTTATTATTTTCTATTATTTTGGATTCCATTGCTTTGGATTCTATTCTAATTTATTCTATTCGAATTCTAATTTATTCTTTTCAAAATTAGAAATAATATGACCGTCTTCTGAAATTCTGATTTTGAAAAGAATACATCAGAATTCAAGTAGAATAAATTAGAATAGAATCCAAAGCAATGGAATCCAAAATAATAGAAAATAAGAGAATAGAAAATAATAGAATAGAAAAACAATAGAAAAGAGAAGAATAGAAAATAATAGAAAATAATAGAAGAGAAAATAAGAGAATAGAATAGAAAAGTAATATAATAGAATAAAATAGAAATAATATGACCGTCTTCTGAAATTCTATTTTATTCTATTATATTACTTTTCTATTCTATTCTCTTATTTTCTCTTCTATTATTTTCTATTATTTTATTTTCTTCTCTGTTCTATTGTTTTTCTATTCTATTATTTTCTATTCTCTTATTTTCTTTTTTTTTGGATTCCATTGTTTTGGATCCTATTCTGCATTGTGACAGATGTGCATGGGACAGTGGTGGTACCCTGTGACAGATGTTGAAGGGACAATGGTACACTGTGGCATATGTTGATGGCACACTGGTGGTACACTGTGACATATGTTGATGGCACACTGGTGGTACACTGTGACAAATGTACATGGGGCACTAGTGGTACCCTGTTACAGATTTTGATAGGACAATGGTACACCAGGACAGATGTTGATGGGACACTGGTACACTGTGACAGATATTGGTGGGGCACTGGTGCACTGTGACAGATGTTGATGAGGCACTGGTACCTTGTTACAGATGTTGACGGGGCACTGGAACACTGTGACAGGTGTTGATGGGGCACTGGTACACTGTAACAACAGTTGATGGGGCACTGGTACACTGTGACAGCAGTTGATGGGGCACTGATACACTGTGACAGCAGTTGATGGGGCACTGATACACTGTGACAGCAGTTGATGGGGCACTGGTGCTCTGTGACAGATGTGGGCACTGGTGGTATCCTGTGACAGATGTTGATGGGACAATGGTACACTGTGGGTACACTGTGACAGATGTTGATGATGCACTGGTACACTGTGACAGTTGTTGATGAGGCACTGGTATATTGTACAAGATGTTGATGGGGCACTGGTGGTATCCTGTGACAGGTGTTGATGGGACAATGGTACACTGTAACAGATGTTGATGGGGCGCTGGTGGTACACTATGACAGATGTAGATGGCACACTGCTACACTGTGACAGATGTTGATGGGGCACTTGTACCCTGTGACAGATGTTGATAGGGCATAACCATTATATTATTTATATTTTATTGAACTGTTTTTCTTTTCTATTCTTTTCTATTATTTTCTATTTTCTTATTTTCTATTTTATTATTTTGTATTTTATTCCATTTCAATATTTTTTATTCAAATGTATTCTATTTGAAAATCTAATTTCGGAAGATGGTTATAATATAACCATCTTAAGAAATTGGAGTAGAATGAATTTGAATTTGAATAGAAAAGATTAGAATAGAATAGAAAACAATACAATAGAAAATAAGACAATAGTGTAGAAAAGAATAGAATAGAATAAACAATAGAATAGAAAAACAATAGAATATAATAAAATAGAAAGAATATAATATATAACCATCTTTCGAATTTTGAATATAATGAATTTCAATAGAAAAGATTAGAATAGAAAATAAGAGAAAATAAGAGAAAATAAGAGAATATAATAGAATAAAAAAATAATAAAATAGAAAAGAATAGAATAAAATAGAAAGAATATATAACCATCTTCCGAAATTCGAATTTCGAATACAATGAATTTAAATTTGAATATAACAGTTTAGACTAGAATATAAAAGAATAGAATAGAAAAAACAGAATAGAAAATTAATAGAATAAAATAAAACTAATAACGGTTATATTCTATTCGATATTAATGTTTTTTTATATTATTTTTCCTTTCTATTCTATTCTCTTATTTTATATTCTATTTGTTGCATTTTTTTTCTTTTCTAATCTTTTCTAATCAAAATTCATTTAAAATTCAAATTTTTGAATATGGTTATATTCTTTATATTTTATTCTATTCTATTGTTTTTCTATTATATTATCTACTCTAACCTCTTATTATCTAATATTTTGAATTCCATTATTTTGCATTCTTTTCTAATTCAAATTTATTCTATTTGAAATCTGAATTTCGGAAGTCAGGTCATATTCTATTTTATTATATTCTATTGCTTTTCTATTCTATTCTTTTCTATTATTTTGGTTTCCATTTTTTTTTAATTATATTTCAAATTTGTTTTTGAATTCTAATCAAATTTTATATGAATTTTGGTTCCTTATTTTGGATTTGATTAAATTCATTACTATTGTAATTCGGTAATTTGGATACATCCGATTAATGAAAAATGTGTCCAACTTTCGATTCGGAACTAAAAGGAATTGCACATGTCTACTGTTGAAATCAAGATCAGATGTAGTCAGAAGACTAATCAGGTATATCACAGGAACAAGCAAGGTCTGATCACAGGAGCTGATGATCTAGAATCTTGCATTATTTATAGGCCACTGGGAGCCAAAGTAAATTCAAACATGCAGGCTCATATTTAGATGTGGGCAGTTTTTTGAGCACAAGGCATGAATTTGGTTTTCTGCACATTATCAGTGGAAACAGCAACTGTATTGATCTGATCTCAAAAAGCATAATAAATATGGCAAGACATATTTTAAAGGTTAAACAGTATTGCACATGTAAGTATAAATTGCTCTACTACTAACTAGAATACAAAGGTAAATAGAATAAAAAATAACTATAACATTAATCTGTAACCTTCACAATAAACATTATTGAACTTCATTCTCAGGCAACAGCTGCTTGTTTTACTATTTGTTCTGCCTATATTTGTCTGAGGCAATTTATAATGTTTTACAGTTAGCATGTTTCCAGCAGTTTCAGGATTAAAAAGACAGCAGCACATTCACATTTCTAACATTGGTTTTGGGTTAAATTCTGCTTTAAGATATTATTTTATACCGGTACTAACTTGAAACAATTCTTAGATTTGATGGCTCCATTAGTTTTCTTTTTAGTTTTCGTTTTTCTTTCTTTCCTTTATTTTCATCTGGTGATCCAGCCTGGAAGTCTGTTTTTCAACAGAAAAGCTATAATGCCCCAAGAGGGATGAGACAGACCATTCAACACTGACAGAGGTGCTTAAAATGATCAGGTTTTATTTATTTAAAACCTTTATCCCAAAAGGAAAAAAAACAGTTTGCTGTAACTGATTATAAAGTATTAGCTGCAGTTTGGTTTCAATTTATTAGTGTATTTAAATCTGTTAGTTCATTTAACACTCCCCTCAGACTGACTATGCTGCTGTCCAAAGCTGCCCCCTGTGTTCATTCATCCAGACTGGGGGCAATCTAATACAGGAGCTATGGCCAGATAACCAGCTCAAAACATAGGCAAGAAAAGCCTGGAAAAATCACATCTAATGATTGGTAAGCTGCAATATATACAATTTTTGGTTTTGGGTTTAATACAGTTTAAAATAAATCTGATAAGTTGGGTATTTCTGCTTGTCACAGAAGTGTTTATGTATTATAACATTAGGACATTTACATGACATTGATACATTTTATGATCCTCCAATAAATGTTAATTATTACAGAAAACTCTGCACTTATAAGATATTGCAATAATCATGAAATCCCAAAAAATGATAATAGTATGCTGCTACCATAAAACATATAATCATTAATAAATAAATCATACAAAAATAAAGAGCCCTTTACTCTCAGGCAATGCTCAGTGGGTTAATAGAAAAAAACAAGTATGTAGTAGTTCGCCTCAGTGCCAGTTGGTAGTATATAGAGTGACCCCTTTCACACTGGGGTGTTTTTCAGTCGTTTTTCAGGTGTTTTTCAGGCGCTTTAGCGTTAAAAAAATGCCTGTAAAGCGCCTGAAAGAAGCCTCATCTGCAATACCAATGTGAGAGCCCGAGTGCTTTCACACTGAGACCCCTTTCACACTGGGGCATTTTTCAGGCACTTTAGCTTTAAAAAAAGCGCCTGTGAAAGCCCGAGTGCTTTCACACTGGGGCGCTGGGCTGGCAGGGCGTCAAAAAAAGTCCTGCAAGCAGCTTCTATGCAGTGCTTTTGTGTTTTTGCCACTGGGCTGGGTGCACCGATGGCCTGAGCCCTCTCACACTGCCAGCGCCCGAAAAACGCCTGAAAAACTCCCCAATGTGAAAGGGGTCTGAAGCGGCGCTTTACCAGCGTTTTTTAGGCACTGGCAGTGTGAAAGGGCTCGGGCTTTCACATTGGGATTGCAGATGAGGCTTCTTTCAGGCGCTTTACAGGCACTTTTTTAACGCTAAAGCGCCTGAAAAACGCCCCACTGTGAAAGGGGTCTTATACACCGAAAAAGTGCCTCCAAAAGGCAATTGCTGTGGGAGACTAAAACTGGTGCACACAGAATCCAGTGCAGCTCTGCAATCAGATTCCAAGTTTTACTTCAGCCCTGGACCATTTGGCTACCAAAAGCATTTTTTGCGACTCGGCACTGTGTCTCTTCAACTGACATTTGTGCGGTCGTACGACGTGGCTCCAAAACAAAATTGACATTCTTTTTTTCCCCACAAATAGAGCTTTCTTTTGGTGGTATTTGATCACCTCTGCAGTTTTTATTTTTTGCGCTATAAACAAAAAAATAGCGACAATTTTGAAAAAAAAAAACACAATATTTTTTACCTTTTGCTATAATAAATATCCCCAAAAAATATATAAAAAAACATTTTTTTTTCCTCAGTTTAGGCCGATACGTATTCTTCTACATATTTTTGGTAAAAAAAATCGCAATAAGTGTTTATTGATTGGTTTGCGCAAAAGTTATAGCGTCTACAAAATAGGGGATAGTTTTATGGCATTTTTATTAATATTTTTTTTTTACTAGTAATGGCAGCAATCTGCAATTTTTATTGTGACTGCGACATTATGGCGGACACATTAGACACTTTTGGCGCTATTTTGGGACCATTCACATTTATACAGCGATCAGTGCGAATAAAAATGCACTGATTACTGTGTAATTGTGACTGGCAGTGAAGGGATTAACCACTAGGTGGCACTGCAGGGGTTAAGTGTGTCCTAGGGAGTGATTCTAACTGTGGGGGGCTGGGCTACGTGTGGCAGGACACTGATCACCGCTCCTGATCACAGGGAGCTGTGATCAGTATCAGTGTCACTAGGCAGAACGGGGAAATGCTTGTTTACATCAGAATTTCCCCGTTCTTCCTCTCCGTGAGACGATCGCGGGTATCACACCTCGATCGGAACCTGAGATCACACTCACGGAGATTGCGGCGGGCACGCGTGCACACCCGCAAAACGCTTCTTAAAGGGCAACATACAGGTACGTTAATGTGCCTGTACATGCCCTTCTGCCGATGTATATCGGTGTGAGCTGGTCGGCAAGGGGTTAATTGAACAAGCTTAAGTTAGAAGCTGATTGGTTACTATGTACACCAGATTCTGGTGTGCCAGTTTATGGAAAATCTCCCCCACAGCATCCAATTCTAGATACCCACATTCTTCATCTCCGTGCAAATAGTGAACACCAAACCCCACAAGACACTACACTCACCGATGATCATTGCCTCTCATTTTACTGATTGTCATAGCTCGCACAAACTACATAAAAGCTTTTCCTCTCATCTTTTGTATATCTTCTGGTCTGGGATATTCGCTTTCACTAAAGCTCAAACAAAATAGTCCCGTACAAACACTTTATTTCATTAAAAACTCCAGATTGAAAAAACACCATTATGTCATGATTAATAAGTGTTTATCATTTCTAATTTCGTGACTGTTTTTAATCTGGAGTTTTTTTATGTAATAAAATGTTTGTACAGGATCACGCTATGTGGACTATTTTGTTTGAGCTTTAGTGAAGGGTAACCACCTAAGTGAAAGTGAATATCCCAGACTGGAAGATATACACAGAGAGGAAAAGTTTATGCAGTTTGTGAGAGTTATGCTGTGACCCTGAAAGTGCCTGGACAGTAGAAGCACCTACAAATTGAGTACATTTTGGAAGGCATATTCCCCAATGTGAAAAGGTAAACAATGGCACTGGTTGTGATCAGTAGGGATAAGCCAAACACCCCCCGCTTGAACAGAGGGTAGGCTCCCTTACGTATCCGACTCGCGGCCCCTGGTAGAGCAGACAGGAGGCGCAAGAGTGCAGAGTGGTATGAGAGCCTAGTGCAGTAGTCCAGGTGCCGGAAGAGAGGTGATCCTCAAGCAGCAAGTAGTAATCAGGAGCACAGGCAACAGATACTGAGAAGGAGCAAGGCAGGCAGGTAACAACACAGGCAGGGTTCGGCAACAGGCGGGCAGCAGAGGTACACAAGGAGCAGGCAGAAGCGGAGTCAATCAAGCCGGGGTCAGGTACAGGCAGAAGTCAGAGGAATCCATAGGCAAGCCAGGTCGTCAGGAGATCAGTACACAGGCACACAGGAACACGATAAAGGCAATTTGAACTATGGCACAGGAGCTGTTGATCAGGCAGCACCGAGCAGAGTGTGCAGCAGGCCTAAGTAGACTGATTGGCACCAAACGCCGTGCACGTGCATGTGCCGGCGCGCACACCAGCACGCCCAGGCGCATGCAGACCAGTGCCCACAGGCGAACGCGTGCCAACGCGCACCCGTGCGCACATCCGGGCACCACCGCGCACACCAGGGTCAGCCAGACCATGCACACCAGTGCACACTAGCGCGCACAGTGCACACTAGCGCCCAACCAGGTAACCTCTCTGACAGTGCCCCCTCCTCAAGGGCAGACTCCGGATGCCTAGTTGGGCTAACTTGGAGGCATGCGAGTCCTAGAATGCTTGCAAGAGTTCTCTGGCATGTAGGTTGCTTTTGGGTTCCCATGAATTGTCTTTGGGACCATACCCTTTCCACTTAATGAGGTATTGGGTTTGATTGCGTCTCCTTCTGCAATCTAGAATTGCTTCCACTTCGAATTCCTCCTCATTGTTAACTAGAATCGGCTTGGGTGAGCCGATACTGCGGCCAACAAAGGAATTGGGAGTAACAGGTTTCAGGAGAGACACGTGAAAGACCAGATGCACCTTCAGAGAGTTAGGCAGGTCAAGTTCGTAGGCGACGTCGTTAATTTTTCTTTTCACCAAGAAAGGACCCAAAAACTTAGGGCCTAGTTTTTTAGAAGGACAGGCCAATTTCAGATTGGCGGTAGATAACCACACTTGGTTGCCAGGTTCCAAAACAAGTTCCCCACGCCTCCTTCTATTGAACATCTTTTTATAGTATTCCTGAGCCTTGGTCATGGTGTCCTGTAGTCATTTATTGTTACCTGAAAAAAAATCCAAGGTTTCGGAGACTGCAGGAACGGTACATTCGGGTATTGATCCAGGCAGGAAGGACGGATGGAAGCCATAGTTGGCGTAGAATGGTGTCTGATTGGTAGTTGAATGTAGAGAATTGTTATATGAAAACTCCACAACAGGGAGTAAAGAGGCCCAATCATCCTGAGAAAAAGCAAAAAAACAGTGGAGATATTGCTCCAGAGTTTGATTAGTCCTCTCAGTTTTCACATTCGACTGGGGATGATAAGCTGGGGAAAATGCCAATTCAATTTCCAGGGAGCCACAGAGGGCTTTCCAGAACCTAGAGGTAAACTGGACACCTCGGTCAGATACTATATTCGTTGGAACTCCATGCAATCTTATGATTTCTTTAATGAAGATACTGGCTGTCTCCATAGCCGAGGGAGTGCCCTTCATGGGAAGAAAATGGGCCGTCTTAGACAGCCTATCTACCACAACAAAGATGGAGGAAAAGCCTTCTGATGGGGGGAGTTCAACGATAAAGTCCATCGAGATCATACTCCACGGTCTCCCTGGGACCGGTAGGGGTTTTAATAGGCCCCAGGCTCTTGCCCGGCTGTTCTTGCTTCTGGCGCAAGTATTACATGAATCAACATACTCCTTACAGTCCTTAATGAGGTGAGGCCACCAGAAGGTACGTTGTACCAGGTCAGTTGTTTTCCGTGCACCAAAATGTCCAGCCAACTTATGGTCATGGCAAACACATGCACCCTTAGGTCCTCAGGGACCACGATCTTGCCTTTGTGTGAGAACAGGCCGTCCTTAGCACAAGCCTCAGCAGGTGGGGTCATCCCCATAGAGGCCCGTCTAATTCGAAAGACAAGACCCTCTTGAAGAAGCAGGAAGTTCCCAGAAGGAAGAATGGTGTCTGGAAGTAGGGTTTTCTCAGAGTCATGGAACATATGGGAGAGCGCGTCAGGCTTGACATTTTTGGATCCAGGTCAGTAGGTAATGTGGAACTGGAATCGGGAGAAAAAGAGTGCCCATCTGGCCTGCCGAGGTCTTAGTCTCTTAGCCGTTCTCAGGTACTCTACGTTCTTATGGTCCGTATAGACCAGAATGGGATGTGCAGCACCCTCCAGTAGATAACGCCATTCCTCCATAGCTGCTTTAATGGCCAGAAGTTCCTGATCCCCCACATCATAATTCTTATCTGATGACAGGGCCGGACTGTGAATAAAAATCAGCCCTGGAAAAAATGTCATACCAGCCCCATAGCATTATTATACCAGCCCAACAGCATAACGTCATTATTTTCTTGTTCATAAAATGGAAAACCATGCATTTTAAAGCACATTTTAAGAGTGCATTATATGTAGATAAGACATATATATATATATATATATATATATATAATCTATATAAAAGCAAATTACAGTTAAAAGTGGTAAAAGTGGAGCAATCATCAAGAACAGTCCACTTATTGCTATGGTGATATATATTGCCAGAATAAGGAATAATCAAAGAACTTTATGGGCACAGTGGTGGCAATTTATGGGTACAGTGGCTGCGTTTGATGGGCACAGTGGCTGCGTTTAATGGGCACAGTGGTGGAA